>CAMTDV010000026.1:103544793-104946758 GCA_947069175.1 Scalesia atractyloides
TCGTGACGTCAGTTGATAATATCATAGTCAATTAAACACGGCACAACGGAAGTCTTGGAGTAAAATTATTATTATAAACCAATTGTTCGAAATAAAATAATATACAGGCTCGTAATAGAAGATCCACAGGCGGATTATAAAATGTACAAATAAAGAATATAAAACAGACTTTAGGACAGATCTAAGGATATGCAAGATCCTCTTAATCACTACCGAGCAGCTTCCGGCCTATTTCGTATTGTACCTGCAATTTAGTCTTTGGATGATACGTCAGTTTTCGCTGGTAAATACACCCAACCGACTCATTTTGAAAATATTTTAAATGATTTTAAGTGCACAGGACACAAAAACTTTTATAACTTGGGAAAGTTACTTTGTAACCTTGTTAACAGATTCACATGTTTGTCCATACATACAGGGCCCAGTACAGAGACCGAGACATGATTAAATACACACCACTTAGAACTCACAGAGGAGTTATCCGCAACGTCTTGGGTAATTTGCATTTGAGCGTCTGTCAGGTGTATGTCTACACCGCGCGCTAAGGTCGTGGCCATTAACTAATCTAATGAGCCGAGGATATCCAGGACACAGTAATTTAACCCCCGATGTTTAAGTTATCAAACAAAACTGATTAAAACAGAATATGCGGATTTACTAGCCATAATCCGGCATTCGATTGATCCCATTTCTGAGGATACGGTAATAGTTTACCGTATCCCAAGCCCGTATAGGGAAAAATAAGCCGAGTGTATTTACCTGAGCTAGTCTTCTTTTAATTTCAATAACTTAGCCGTATACAAAAGTACTAAGTGCAGATAGTATTTCTCGGCAAGGCTCTAGTCTGGATTATGACATAAGCTAACCAATTAATACTAACAGTCTTTACTTAAGTCATAGGCTTAGACCGAGTAGTGTACATGATCACAATGTATGACGCTTGATTAAACGATGATTGGATATAATGTAGTTTAAACCCAACAAGTACTTTGACTTGCATAATATGGGTAAACAATTAACATTCTGGATTTTGAGAATAAAATGATAAGGTTAAACCCGTTTTGGTTAAATTCCGTAATCTAATTACGTATAACCAACCGTATGCTTATAAGTGATAATGGGTAACCGAATAAGTCATGGGCAAGTTCTATATGCCATTATATTTTAAATAAGTTAAAATATCAGTAGAATATCAACTTATATGCCCGTTAAGGTTTTAAAACGAAATTATGCCTCATAAGGGTATTTCGGTAATTTCATACCGTATAAAAGAAATTTGAGTATAATTTAATGTTATAATTATAAGTATTCTGGAAAAATAATTTATTTATGATATAATATCAGTAGGATACCAATTATATGTGTAATTTATATTTTATAACCAAACTATGCACCGAAGGGGCATTTTGGCCATTTTACACAAAGTTTATAAATTATTTGGGATTATGAGTTTATAACATGTACCTATTTTAAATATGTTTAAAAATAAGTTTTAAAATCAGTAGGTAACAAGTCTTGGTTAATTAATATGGTTTAAAACCAAACTATGCGCCGAAACGACGCTTATGTCGTAAAATGATGTTTTATGCGATGTTTAATGAAAACTAATATTAGGGCCAGCTTAAAATGTATTAGATATGTTATTTAATATAACATATCAGTAGGTAAAATATTTACCTTGAAAAGATTTTATTAAAACTATTTTATGAGCCACAAGGGCTAAAATTGTCATTTATCGACATAATTTAAGGAATTGCTTGAAAAATTCAGTTTATAACTTGGTTTAATATCCCAAATAATCCTACTTATAATATTACATCAGTAGGAAACTCATTTTCAAGTTCATTATCATTTAAAACCTTGTTTTATGCAAAAAAGACATTTTAGTCAAAATTGGCATATTACGGAACTTGCGCATAAACTTGGATTCTGATTATGATCATGTAATATAACCTCAGAGGGTTATGCTACAATATATTACGATCATAATGCAACTTTAGATCAGTAGGTAACTAATCTAAATCGGGTCAGAATCGAAAGTCAAAGCAGAAGTCAAACTTCGCGATTTTCGGTTGCGAACCGACCCTAGAACTGAAATTGACGAGCCGAACATGTTCTTACATGTTCCAATAATTATTACCAACTTGTTTAAGTGTCAAAACATGTTTCATAACATATATATGATCAAGTTATGATTTTTCCGAAAAATGGTCTGTTTGACTTTTTATTTTCATAACTTTGACCCGTCAATTGGTCTAGCAAATGTGATCTTCAGGAGGTGCCCTTTATAGGGATTAACACCTACCTTATTACGATCACTTAGCCATGTTCATTTCGAACAATGGCTGGACCATAATGGTCTTAACCGAAAGTCAAAGCTTTTCTGCAATAAACGAAAATGCACAAGGAAGGAACACTTACCAGTGATTCCTAGGGTGCAAAAGAACTATGTTGGATGCTCCTTTTAGTTAGGAACTTCCAGAGGAGGGAGAAGAGTGTATGAATGAGAAAGGTGCAAGTTAAATGGTGAACTTAAGCACCTATCTATAGTTGGAGAACTCAAAGGAGGTGATGCCAGGTGTTTTAGGGGTGTAAGAGGAAGCTTACAAGTGTCCCAAAACGTGACATAGCTGTTTGGGAAGCCATGGTTTCGAGTAAATGGTTTTTGGAGCTTTGTTCGGAGGCCAAGTTAATTTTCTGCAGCAGCAGTCCTCTGGCGGGCCGCGAGAGGCTCAGGCCCTGCCTCTCGTGCCCCGCGAGCGCCCCAAATCCAGGTTCAAAGTTTGACACTTTTAGCCCCTTAACTTTATAAAGCCCTTTATAACCTCTTAAAACACCTTTTTATCACTTTTAGCCCTTCGTAGCCAATACTTGGCATACCCGAGATTATGCCCGGACATTGTTGAGCTCTCGGTTCGTTAAAAGGTACACTTTTAATCCCTCCATTATCCATCTTTCACATAATTACGGATTTAATTCTTCTCGTCCAACAAATGGGACATATGAGAGTTAGGACTTCGTAAACGATCACTCAGAGACTCATTATAAGCATGTTGACTTCGATGTCACTCAGAGGCTGAGCATGTTGACACCACGGTCACTCAGAGGCCAATTTTTAGCATGTTGACACTAATGGTCACTCAGAGGCTATGATTAAGCATGTTGACACTAACAGTCACTCAGAGGCTATATTTTATGCATGTTGACATCAGGAGATCACTCAGAGACTTAGTTTGAGAATGTTGACGCTTTTAGTCCTTGTTAGTCTTTAATAGACTAAAATAAAATACGACACGTGTCACTATATTACTGGACACGATTTTACAGGGTGTTACACTATGCATGACCTTTAAACTCGTCTAAATAGGTCCACAACCTTTGGCGCAAATAACCAAAAAGTATCAAAAGCAAATGGGATAAACACGTGCCGGTTGTCAAGGCATGGTTTCTCGTGTTTGGTCACTTTGCCCGAAGCAGCCTGATCCACCGTAAAACCACTACCCCCTAAGCGCACAAGCGGGGAAACCCATGTTAGATCCACACATGCATGTTTTCCTCCTATCCATCCAAAGACTAAAATGTCAACTTGTCTAAGGGTGGATCTCCCTTCCACTAGGTCAGTTAAGAAATTCACGGGTGCCTCTTTCTTAGAAGAATATCAGTGCACCTGAATATGTAAAAATGGACATCCCTAACCAAATCATGTCCGTACTTGAACCCCGAGAGCTCTCTTCAATGAACTACATACTCCCCAAAAGAATCCAAACATGCCTTATGACAAACATGGCATATCTCATCAACCGGAAATAAAGAAAGCATGAGGCGATACTTAAGGATAGTACATACTCCACAGGCGACATATACTGGCCTAACCCCTCTATAGGTATAGCAAGAAAAAAAATCTTGGGCGTCTGGTGCTCGTAGACACTCAAAAACGAGTTTTTGTCTAACGGTCAAGTCAAATGGTTCTTCAATGTCGTGGACAATTTTACTAAAAAGAGCACTCGCCAATGCATGTTAGGCTTAGTATGGGTGTCCTTATTAGTGAAACCGCTGAATTCGAAGCTTGGAATCGTATCATGAAGACAAGACAAATCATTAATATAATTAGAATCCATACTACATATGTCACTGTTTCTTAAGGTGTGATTTTGTAGCACCCACGATTGAGCCCTTGAGGCCACAAAAGCATAGGATGAAGCATTGTTCGTTGAATTTGTATGTAAACAGGTATATATATGAACAAACAATGTATCGTGCCTAAATGAACGAACAAGCACATAAACATGTATATATATGAACAAACAATGTATCGTGCCTAAATGAACGAACAAGCAGCCAATTCATTGAATTAACTAAATGACATATATAGCATTGTTAATGTTCGATGATATATACACGAACTTTCAGTCGAGCAATTTGTCAAACCTTCTATTTGTTCACAACTTCAAAGGAAGGAGTGTCAACACTTGCTCCAAGTTTCATTTTTCTCAGTAACTTCACATATGATTATGTATATATAATATAACATTTTTTTTAAAGTCGTTCATCATCCTATGGTAAGCTTTCTCTTAAAAAATTAGCTTGAACTCGAAATTTTTTTTACAATCCTATAAGTTCATCATTTAACATACGAATAGACAAATAAAAGGAATTTCAAAGCAAGAATTTCTTAGTTATTTGTTTCTAGAAGAATGTTTCTTTTTGCTTTCATTTACACTATAATTCAATTTTAAAAATAATACAAAATATTGTTTCTAGGAAAATTAGTAATTTTGAGACGCATACCTTGTGTTTGATGTTAAGCTTTACCAGACCTATTAAGTTGGTGGATTTCTAATGATCACATGTGTATACAAGTGTGTGTATATATATATATATATAATTTAGAGTTCAAGTAAGAAGAAAAATTTTGTAAGAATAAAAAGAGTAACTTTTAAACCAATAGAAATTCTTCATTTACTTTATTTAATGTGTGTATTTAATATTATGAAAAATAACATACAGGTAAATCTATAATTTTCATTAATTAGCTAATTAATTAAACTATATATATATAACTATATATATTTTGCAATTAATGTTAATACTTTTTACCAAGTTGGATTATTTTTAATGCAATGGGTTTGGGTATGTATCTATTTGTATTTACATTTGTACTTTATAAACTTTAAATATTTATTTGGAGGAATAAAAAGGCATGTAGGCTTGTCTCTTTCCATGAGGCTGAGACCAGGGTTTGAGTCTAACAATAGTATAGATTTAGGAGTAATAGTATGGACGTATGAGTTAACCGTACTAAAAACACTATTTTCAAAATAGTTAACCTGAGTGCTTATATGTTTAATTTCCATTTTGTGAGTTATGATTATAATTATATTATAATGGACATTAAACATTATGTGCAATCAAATAGTAGACTTTTGTGGGTAATGTGTTCAATAATTGTGATGTAGCAAAATATTGTAGAATTCTATTTTTTTTCACATGTGAACCAAACACTTATTTCACACGTAAATCAACATACTTCACATGTCAAGTCCGGTTTCAAGTATTGAAAAATAAAATTATATAAATAATTCAATAAAAATATATCAGGTAGGGTGTTTATTGAAATGAAATCAATAATACCCAATTGGTAAGTTTTATTTTCTCAGTAACATTACATATGATTATGTATGTATAAAGATGACGTGGGAGCCCGGAGGATCCCACTCAGCAAAGTTGAGAAGCAACATACTGGAAGCGAAAATCAAGAAGCAAGGAGCAGGAAGCTAAGACCTTCAAGCCACGATCTTATGACAGAAAGTTAGTGGGCCTAGCCCGGCCCATCACAGCCAAACCCATTAGAATTTGGATTCTTCTATCTATAAATAGAGGGTCCACCCTATTGGATATACCAGCAGCTTCCAGCCACAAGCTATGCAACCAGGAGTCACCGTAGCTGCTAGCTAACCATTGGATCTCGACCACAAGCTTCCTAAGCATTCTCTATCTCTCTTATATTTACTCATACATCTATGCTTTATGTTTATACATTCCTATTGGATAGAGTACTAATGTTTAGCATCGGAGGATGGTCCAGAGACCTTGGTCTCTGGCTCGTTCTAACGGGTTCTTTCGTGTTATAGATACAACCTAGGAGGTGACGAGACTAACCCGAGGAACATTCATACCTTCCCTTGACTTTATCCTTGTTGTTTGAACATATAATATAACATTTTTAAATCTGTTCATCATCCAATTGTAAGTTTTGTCTTACAAAATTAGTTGAAATTGAAAATATTTATATAATTCATTTTTATAGAAAATACCACCAAGTTAACGATAAGTAAACAATGATAAGTCTTAGGAAGTTGTTCTTTGGTAGTGACTCAATATGAACTCATTTACACTCATGAATATAACCACTATATATGGTGTTATATCCTTCTCTTTAACTTGTATTTATTTACAATTTTCCTGCTATACCAAAAGCTAATATAAATGCAAGTGAAATATAAAGTTAATCTATGTAGTTAAAAAATAAATATGAATGAAAATTCGTTCAGCTCTGTTATGGGAAAGGTTTGTATAACCTTGTTAACACCTTTCCTTTTTCAGGGAACTTGGCAAAGTGGTCTAAATTCAAATATAACTAGTATTAAGTCCCTTCGTATTGTGACGGGAGCGTAAAAACGTGTCAAATAACACCAATATCACATCACCGTCAGCGACCACTAATACTGAAGTTGTGGAATGATAATGCGAAGAAATTAGTCCGAAACGTAAAACATACAAAAGAATAACCAAGTCGGCCTAGGACCCGTGCGTTGCGACGAATCTGCCATACGGGAAAAAATAGACGTAGAAAAGTTGAAAACACACAAACACATGTTGCACCGTGTTAAGTCGCAAAATTTAGAACGAAACGTAAAAGCGTTGAACCACATATGCACGTTTCACTGTGTAACTCGCAAAATTTAGAACCAAACGAAAAACGAAAATTTGTGAAACACAAAAACTATAGGGGACCAAAGTTGAAAATAAAAAGTTTCTAAATTAAATTGCAAAAGATGAAAAGTTTTAGGTTAAAAGTGAAAAAAACAAGTTGTATGAGGTTAAATTTCAAAAAAACAAAATTTTGAGGTAAAAACAAAAAAAATAACTTAAAGAAACACGTTAAGCATAAGATACAATACAATATAAATTTTATTGGTACGCGTTTCGTTAAACAACAACAAACAAGAGCAATGATTCCAGGAATTTCCCAGGTTTGTGAATCATATGTTCACCAAGACACTTGCATTCGACTTTTCTATCACTAAAATATGTTTTGTACCTTAAGTTGAAAAATTATATACCTACTTGTTTAACAAGATATATAATAAGCATGGTTATATGATTTTCATGCGACCCAATGTTATATGGGCTAATGACATGTGAAATTTTGTTAAAGGGTGTAACGAATATTTGATGTGCAGATGTTATCCTTTGTTAACATATTTTAACAACTAGTTTATGCCTCGCCCGTGTTGCGGGCGGTAACAAAGTATTTTTCATTTTAATAACATGCAAGTCTACGTTTTGATTACTTGTACATATTAATCATAACACGATCTCAATAAAAGTTACATCGATACATAGATAAAAATACGGGTGTCAAATAATTTTTGTTTTAGCAAAGTTTAGGAATTAAAAAAGTAACTTTATTAAAGTCCAGGAGTAGTAGTGGTGCCCATCAGTAGCTAACGGTCACTACTCCCCTATGTTGATTCATTATGGGAACAAGAGAAAAATGCTAAAAGATGAAATACCAAAAGGAAATATAAAAGTAGAGAAACTAAACATGTACACTATCAAAGTTAAAGCAGATGGACTAAACACGCATATAAACAAAGTTAATAAATAAATAAGAAAGTTTTTTTTGTCTAATAGCAGATGAGCTAAACACGTATATTAGCAAAGTCGAAGGTTTAAAAGTAAAATCAAAAAGCGAAAATCAATTACTTAAAAGAATAAAAGTAGAAAGACTAAACATGTACACAACCAAAGTTAAAGCAGATTGCTAAGTACGTATATAAACAGAGTTAACTAATAAAAAGAATTTTTTTTTTAAAACAAAGGTGCTAAATATTAACAAAGCTACATGTTTAAAGTTAAATACAAAAAAATCGACCATTAAAAGAGTGATAGACAGCTACCTAACACTATTCTTTCTCATCATTTATGTTGTTATAGATAATTCGTTTTTAAGTTATAAAACTATAAAGTAGATATATAGAGGATATTATTTGATTGTAATACATTGTTAGGATTTAGGATATAATTAAAGAAACAAGTTGCACTCATTGAGGAGAGGATGCATCCACTTTTTGATGCATATCAACTTTCTCGCTAGGAATTAATGCATACATTCTTCATCTTTTTGTCTTTTTACTCTAATAATATAAAATAGAAATATTCAAACAATTTTAAAATAAATTTCAACTTTTTGTTAAAAAAGATAGTGAAAACTGAGTAATTAGGTCGTGCATTGTAGGGTTATATTCACAAACAAATGAAGATATATAGGAGCATGGTTAATATAGAACCAATTTTTATATTAATAGTTGTGTTAAACACTTATCCAAAACATAAGGATTCAACGGCAAACGAACCCTTCGATGAAAGTGGCGTCCGTTAGTAATTCGTCGGATTAACATGACGTAGGTAAAAAGTTACCGATGGATGTTACCGAGAAATCACCGAAGAATACCAATGGAATGTATTAATATCTCACATGTTAATATCACTAATTATATATATATATATATATGGTAGGGTTCTAGAGTGAACACTAGGTTGAGAGTGAATTGTGTGAACTAATCTGAGTCATTGGATTATATCATCTAGAGAATTTTAAACAATGGCAAGATTGTAATTATAATGTTGTAACTTCCTTTTAAATTAATTGACAGAAGGGTATTTGCGTCTTTTGTAAATTGCATTTATTAAACAATATAATCAAAATTTTCTAAAATCTTGCTAGTTTCCATATATACAAGATACACAATTGTTATTGTATACACATGTGTACAGTCTCAATAGTATCAGTTTATACATATACACACATTTATATTTATATATATATACACACACACACACACCGTCTCTCTTCTCCATCACCTTCATCACCATCACCACTCCCACCACCGCCTACCATCATAACCACCCGTCTATCTCGATACTCGTTGTCACACCTCAACCGATGGCGGAAACATCGGAGTGAGACGAAATAGATTGCTCATTGCTCACAACGCTAATAATGACAATATTTAATTAAAGCCGAAATTCATTTTAATAACGATTGTCAAGTACAACATTGAAGCAAGTTACAAATAACATAATACAACAAAAATTGATATAACAAATTTAGCCTAAACATCTACTTGTGTGTATCTAAGTCCTTGCTATTTGATTTCATAGCATCCTCTTCATCAACCTGTAACATGTTTTAAAATATAATTCAATGCAAAAGCAAATGCGAGTACACAAGTTTAAGCATAGTATACGTATACGATTAACGTTTAAGCGAATCCTCATGGCGACTATGATTTTACGAGAGCATATACAAGGCATGCAATACTACTAGCCAAACCCTTAACCCAAACACGCTGTTTTAACATGGCCTCAAGTTTATGCGATGAAGGGGGATGCGTGACTTCCTATAGCGCTATACATGTTAAACGAACGCTTAAAACAAGTTAATGACTAAAGTATCACATAAAGAATGTCCAAGATATAAGCATCAAGTAATCGTATCAAGTATTCATGTATATAGGATTGTTTGTGCATTTCATAAAGTTTAAGTGTTGTGGTTTTGGTATAAGTAAACATGTTACACCCAAAAGTGTTGTAAACGAAAAGTGGGTCGAGTGTACTCATGGTTTTGCGTAGTCTTCAAACTTGACGAGTTCGCGAAGTGGGTTGACGGGTGGGATGAGCGCCGAGTTATCCTACAAGTGGAGAACTTAGGTTGGTAAGTATTCGAACGATAACAAAGGATTTAGGAATTAAAAGCAATAAAGTAGTTTATACGAGAAAGTAATCACTTAGATTTAATACTAGTTTTTGACACTATAAGACCCATTCGGGTTGATGTGTTTTCATGGGTTAGGATACCCATTAGAATCGTAGCGAGAGATTAAGTACTTAGGTGATGGAACCTAGTATCATGACGAATAATCATTTGATTACCATCAAGAGTTCGGTTAGTATTCATATATATATATATATATATATATATATTATATAGTATAACAATCGGTAATTCATAAACATCATGTAATTTCATAGAAGTCATGCATGGAGGTAGGAGGAGAACCTTCCTTTTAAAACCTCTCGTATAGTATACCAATGCACAAGTCGTCACAAGGACGACAAGGATGATCATGAGTACGTTTGAACATATAAGTAAAAGACAAAAAGTAAATGAAAACATCAAGTGAAGTGGTGGATCGAAGTTTAGGATCGCCAAGGCTTCCAAGTGATCACACTCTACCAACTCAAGTCTTGTTTCGAGAACAAGCTTGGAAGGATACAACACTTGTGGGTAAAACCCTAATAAAACCAAAAGAAAGTCGTTACCCTTGGGACCTTAGACATGGTGATGTTCAAAGCTAGTATTCCATGGAAGACTTATGGAAACATTCCAAAAGTATTTTCAAGTAGTAAGAAAAAGGAAAGATCAAAAGAGGGAGGTGAGTTAGAACTCACTTTTTAGGAGCTTTGATCTTTGAGAGAAGAAGAGAGCTCTTTAGAGCTTTTAGAGAAGAGAAAAGAAGATTTAGGTGTGAGTTGAGAGTGATAGGGGGTGCAGTATTTATAGTTGAGGTTTGGGGTTGAGTTAGGTGAGTATTAAATGCAAGAAACACAATCCAACAAACACACTTTTGCCCAATCCATGAGTTAGAAACAATTTTCTCCGGATTATGCTATTTTTAGTCCTTGAACTTAGTTTATCTTTCATTTAATGGTAAAACTTGATATTTTCGCATGTTTTCAAGTGTATAATGTATATGTAAGCATATTTTAGGTATCAAATATGAACGTATCAGTATTTGTACGTATAACAATATCGGTTTGTATGTAAACACGTATTTAACAATTAAATGCATGTAAGGCAAGTATGTATCAGGTATGAATTTTATTACGATCAAAGTCTCGGATTAAGATTGGGAAATGAAATATGAATGCGATACGAATACAAGTTTCCATAAATAGAAATACGATTACACTTTCTAATTAAGGAAAGTACGAAAAAACGAGGCGTTACACTCGTATCTAATTTCCCTTTGTTAGACCTCTCGTACCAAACATCAGTACCACCAGTTCCTTCTGTCATACCAAATAATATTAATTTATTATTATTATTTTATTTAAAGGTACAAAAGAAATTTTTTTTAAAAATATGTGGTGTATATGTATATTTATTATATTTATAAATATTTTTATTGTTTTTTATCTAAAGGTAAAATATAATTTTAAAATTAAAAAAACAAAAGAACAATTGGGTAAATTGCCAAAATCGTCCTTGAGGTTTGAGAATTACCAAAATCGTCCATGAACCGACGTTACATTTTAACCGAGTTAGTAATTTGGATATAAATGATAACAAAAATAAAATATCAGCAGTCGAGTTAAAAAAAATATTATTTTAGATGTAACAAACAAAAGTGACCAAATCTCAGAAACAATTTTACATTTTACTCAAAAATAAATGAATAAACCGTAAACGTAGCAATCTTGACTAAACGATAACAGAAAGAATAAATAAATAAATTGTTAACGTATCAAAACCAAAATAGTCTTTAACTATTTTGTCATAAAGTTTTTTCAACTCAAAAGCACATATCTTATCTAAAGTAGAAACTGAGTTGTTTGAGGACAACCTGTGCGGAGAGTTGATACTCTGCGGTGCCCCATGCTTTCACCAAGTTTTTTTCTCCCTCGCTCTCAACTCTCTTTCTCTTTACTCTTCTTATACTTATCACCTCTTAAAGAACCAATCATTTACTTTCACGCCTAAAAATGATCACATGAGACCCCTCCTGCCCGGTGAGTTTTTTTTTTTATTATATAATTGTTTAACTAATTCTAAAATAATTGATAATAAGTTTAAAATAATTGTTATGAAATAATAATAATCAACTAAATAATAATATATATAGAAACTGATTATTGGATGAAAAAAAATAAAATAATAAATAAACCTGAAATTAAAAAAAATAAGTGAACCCGGGTTCCCCCGGTTAACACACACCGCCAACAACACTACGCTGCACACACCACTTGTGCTATAATCAGAATCATAATCCCTTTATATTCAGTTTAATGTGAAGCCTACAATTATACCAGAAAAATCACACGCCTTTCCTTTCTTTGTTTGAATCTCCCGACTGGCCAATCATCGGCTATTTTCGGCAAATTGAAATCATCTCATCTGTCATCTTTCTGGCAGTTATCAATCATCGAATCAAGTTTCCAAATAACCGAAATCGAATCTCCCCTGTTTTCATCTATAAATACTGATCACCATTCCACTAACAAACTCGCTCAATCACCCCAATTTCTCTCTATTCTGTCGTCAGCATCTCCGTAGCCGGAGTCCACCGGAAAACCACTGAATCTGTCGGAAGTTGCTCGCCGGAATCAAACCCACCATCTTTGTCTTACGGTAATATTTTCTTTTCTTTTTTTCCTTTCTGTTGAAGCTTAATTTAATATTCAGTTGTAAAAAAAAGCTTGACTTATATATCAAGAAACGGGCGGGTACTGGTTGGGATTAAAAGTTTAAGGATGGAGAAGACGAAGTGAAGCATGTGTTTTATATATTAAAAGTCGTTTTACAAACCAGGTAAGCACCCCGCCCAATTGGTTGGGCTGGGTGCAAACCAAACACGTAGTCGCCGGTTCGAAACTGGGCATCTTCACCGGCCCGACCATTTTAAACCCTTTTTAATTTGACCATTTCTGGATACTCTTATGTAATATATAAATCTAATTAAAATGCGAATATAGTCGGGTTAGACACCCAACTCAGTTGGTCGGGTTCGAGTCCCTTGGTTATCACCGATTCGCCCTAATATAATCTTTTTAAATTTAATTAAAATTTAATAAACCTTAAGAGTGTATAAGAATAATTAAAATCATGATTCTTTCGGGTTAGACACGTAGCCCAGTTGGAAGAGCTGCGTGCACGCAATCGAGAGGTCACGGGTTCGAGCGTCACCACACGCATGCTTAAAATCGATAAAACCGGCAACTGACAAGCCTTGTCAGTCTGACAAATTTTTTAATATTATTTTATATAATTTTGTTTTATTCTTATTTTGTTTTTATCTCTAATATTTTACTTAATCCAATCAATTAAAAATATATATATTGTTTTCCCAAGTGATTAATATACCATTTAAAACTCACAAAGATAATCTAGAAACCTAAATAAAGATTATAACCTAAATAATAGTTTATTTACCGAGTTATCGCGTTATTATTTTAAGGGTAGTACTTCCTCGCCGGTAAAACCCACAACTCGTGCGCTCTCTTTTCCACTCAAGAATACGCACCCAATGTGAGTGAATCTCTACAAATTCCCTATTTTAATCACGTTTTGGGGTGTATCACGTATCGTACCATTTCTTTTATTTTATTTAACGCTTGTGTTAATATCATTTCGTGATCAAATGTGTATTGTTTGTTATGTGGTTTATATGCGGATACATATTATCATTTCAGTGCAATCATTCATTAGGCCATCAGTTCATCATGGGATACAGGTTGAGCATCAGGTGCCTCATTAGATCGGCTCCGTTTGATTGAGCCTTGATCTCAAATACATCATCCATCATGTCATATGTTCATTCAATGTGGTTTGTGATTGGTTACATATATACATTTGCTCACATGTGATTCATGCATAGTTTTATTTAAACAAACATAAAAGTCAATTATTTAAATGTTTTTATCAAGGTTCACTCGCCAACTTTTGTTGACCCAAACTTTCTGTTTTACGCATGATACAGGTGAACAAGCTGAAGAAAGAAACACATAGGATGGCCTTAGAAGAATAAACATTTTATTTCGTTTGGAACAATTGTTTGGTTTATTGTTTGTGCTTATATGATATTTGTGTTGGATATTTGAAGTTAATTTGAATTTAATAAATATGAAACTCATTAGTAAATATCATGAGCTTTGATGATAACCCAACCATGTCCCGACTTTTATTCCGCTGCGAGTCGGTGTGTGACAGATTGGTATCAGAGCTTGTGACTATATGGATATATGATAGGTTATTAGACCCTTAGAGCCTATACTATAGTTGATTAGATCTCAATTGTTTATGTGTTACATGCAAAATTCATGATGTTTATATGTTTCATGTTTATTTTCACACACAATATTATGCAAGCACTCTCGCAAGTACATGTTAATATGCAATGCTCATCATAGTTCATATCCTCATAACATATCATATCTATGAAAGCACACGCCTCACGATTTCACAATTTCCATGATTTCTTTTCAAAGATTTTTGCAATGTTTTCATATTTTTCAATTCACATCAAAGTGAGTTTTCACGACGGGCATGTAGTAACTGGAAGGGTACGAGTACCGGTAGTCGGAACGTCATGTCTAGGCTTGACATTTATATAAATCCAAAATAAAGGACCAGTTTGCCTACCTGAGGACTAACGATGAGAGTACGAAGGACCTATTAGGCCAAAGCATGCTATATCAAACGTCGTGCGAACTAACCCCACTTTGAGCTGTCATTGTGTCTATACCTGGACACCCTCCGACCTTACATCTAGCAATCATGTTTTACGATTTTCATTTGGGTGATGCGAGTGTTAACCAGCCGACACCAATGTGAACCCTACCAAGCCCAATAGTTATGGGGGCCCACATGACTATACAGGCTATGGTATAGGAGACATTTGGAGGCCCAACATGAGCAAGCCCAAGACATCCTATGGATGTAGTTAAGTTATTTTCAGTTATTTATAAATGTTGTTTTCATTCTTTTACGACACATGACACCTAGAAAATTCTCAAACTCACAATCTCCCTACATATATTCCTGTAGATGTCTGCTACACACTTACGAGGAGGTAGAAGGTTAGAAAGGTCAAGCGAACGCATGGCCACGCAAATTGCTCAACAAATGGCCGCGGTACTTTCTGACATCGTACTACAAGTTCAACAAGCTCTCGCCACAAATCCCATTAACCCTCCGAACCAAGAAGGCCAAAACATCGCTAACCCTCCTCCCAAAACCACTAAATGCACCTACAAACACTTCAAGTCTTGCGATCCCCCAAAATATGAAGGGACTGAAGGTGTCACCGCTCTCCTCCATTGGTTTGAAGAGATGGAAAACACCTTTCTCAATTGCGACTGTCTTGAGGATCGCAAGGTACGTTACGCTACTGGACGTTTGTTCGGGGTAGCCCTTACCTGGTGGAACACGGAAAAGGGTAAGCGAGGTGTGGAAGATGCCATGGCCTTATCATGTAAGAATTGAGATAAATAATGACAAGACACTTCTGCCCTAGGAGCGAGATCAAAAAGCTTGAAGATGAATTCTATTCTCTAAAGCAAAAGGAAGGGGATCACACCTCCTATAACAAGAGGTTTCTTGAATTGAACCAGATGGTTCCCAACCTGTTCACCCCATTATACCGCTTAATCGAGCACTATATTCGAGGCCTTCCCTCGAAAATCCAAGATTCGGTTTTAAGCACTTCTCCCGCAACACTCGAAGCCGCAATGGAATTAGCTATGGAGCTTACTGAAATCGCATTCGAAATGGCGATTTTAAAGATGAGAAGAAGAAAATAACTGTTGAAGTCCCAGCTCCAACCCAATCTGGCTCATCCTCAAAGTTTACTGGTAAGAGGAAGCGAAATGGCAAGAACTTCGCCGTCATCCAAACCAACCCTCCCATCACTGCTGCTCCAATCACCCAAGTTGCCCCTCCAGCCGCACCATTCAAAAGGCCATACACTGGCCCACACCCAAAGTTTAACCGTTGCCAATACCATCACCCTCCTGAGAACCCTTGCCAACATTGCACAAGTTGTGGCCGTGCAGGTTACACTATCCAAACTTTCCGTACACTTTAGCGATCAAACCGCAATTAGCCTCCAACCCAAACCCAAAACCAAATGGTGGGCCAAGCCCAACAATCCTTACTTCTACCACCTGCCCAACCCATGGCCCAACCTCACTACCAACCCAACTACCCATGATGCAACCCATAAGAGCCTGTTTTAACTGTAGGGACCCAAACCACTTCAGAAATACTTGCCCACGCCTGGTAAATATCATCAATGCCCAAGCCCAAGCAAACCTGGTGAACCAAGCTAATCAAGCTCACCCACCTGCTAGAGGAAGGGCTTTCAATATCAACGCCAACCAAGCAAGGGCTGACAACAATGTGGTCAACGGTACGTTTCTTGTAAATGGTAGTTATGCATCCATATTATTCGATACTGGTGCGGATAGGAGCTTCGTATCTTTAGAATTCGAATCTATTCTCGATCAACCGCGTGTTGGTCTCGCCGAATCAATCACGGTGGAATTTGCTGACGGAGAACCTATTTCGTTAAATTCTATTATACGTGATTGTACTCTTACTCTAAACAATCACGATTTCTTGATTGACCTCATCCCTATGAAATTGGGAAGTTTTGATGTTATCATCAGTATGGACTGGCTCAGCCAGCATCACGCCGAAGTGGTGTGCCATGAAAAGTTCATTCGTGTTCCTCTCGTTGTCGGTCAGACGCTACGTATCTTTGGAGAAACTCCTTCGAAAGGGCTCAAATTGATCTCCTGCCTTCAAGCTCGAAGATATCTTCGCAAGGATTACGTCGCATTTCTAGCTCACATCGTCAAGAAGGAAGGCAAAGAAAGGAAGCTCGAAGATATTCCAACCATGAAAGAATTTCCGCAAGTTTTTCCTGATGACGTTTCAGGACTTCCTCCTGTGCGAGAAGTCGAATTTCGAATCGATCTTGTGCCTGGCGCTACACCAGTCGCAAAATCTCCTTATAGGTTAGCCCCATCCGAAATGCAAGAGTTGGCCAGTCAGCTGCAATCTTATTGTACAAGGCAATCTTAGCGTACAAAATGTAGGAGACGATTTGGTTTGTCAATTTGCAAGATTAATAGTTGAGATTAAGTGGTTTCTAAATTTAAAATTCACATTACTAAAACAAGGAAACAAGTGGAGAAAATGGTAAAATAGGAAAATTTAATATTGTTGACTCATAAACCCACTTTCCCCATAATTTTCAAATAACTATAACTTTTTCATATGATAATATTTTTTTAAAAACATTACACCTTATTAACGAGCATTTCATTCTCTTTAGTTTGTGTAGGTTATTGCTATAGTTATCTTAATTTTTTTTTTATTTTACAAGTTATAAAGTTACGTGATTATGTTATGGTACTTGAATATAATCAATGAATACCTAAATCAACAAATTCTCAATGTAACACTACATCTATAATCACGTACCAAATGATCTATGAATACCTATATAACGTACCGGATATTTAAGACCCTATCTTTATTTTACTGAATTTCTATTAAAGGTTTCATTTTAAACATGTAATTACGAATACACGTCACTCTTATTTTCAAGTTTATAAAACTTTTTCAACATCTTTAAACAATTTAACATGTTATCATTGATTAGTTTTTTTATAATCAAAACCGAGTGCGGAAGCTTTGTCTTTGATCGTGTTCGGTTCTTCATATAGCTTGGTCCTCCTCCGGTGCTCCCAAACATCACCTATATTTCATAATTTATGAAATACGTTAGTTATAAATAGAATATAACATAACGGAATAAACTCGAAGGCTTAAAACAATAAAAACAAAACTTTAGTTTCAGTCTCCACTGTAAGCTACGGTGGCCACCGTAGCTTACGGTCAAACTTTACGGTCCTAGCTCATTGTCTTACGGTTAAGACTTCCAGTTCCATTACAGCAGCTGTCTACCGTAAGCTACGGTAGACCACCGTAGCTTACAGTGGCTTGCTGCAAATTTTCTCTTATTTGCCGTTTTAGTTACGACAATTTCCTTAACTCACTCAATTTTCATCCGTTTTACTCGAAACTTGTTTCTAAAAGTCCGTGGATTATTTACCTACATATTTAGCTTGAAATCCTTAACCCGGATTCTTAAATCTTATGAATTACACATCCACTCTTGGTTTATGCGCATATTCATTTTGAACCATTTAGAGATTTAAGCATATAAACTTAAATCTCACTTCCTCTTATCTTGTTTCTCATTTTAATACTAAAATATCAATTTATCTTCCACCACAACTATACTTGTGGTGGATTGGTTATAGAAAATGTTTTATTTTCAATTTCTACCATTCGGTTGACATTTTACGAAAAAGACCCAATATGAGGCATTAAGCCAAAACGGCTTATGCCATTTTCTATTACACTACCGCAAGGGTGAACCTTCTTATAAAACTCATCATCATTTATTTGAACTACCCTCAAGGTCATTTACTAGTTTTATCACCCGAGGGCATTTTGGTCAACTTAGACCCCTCTTTTACGACGAAAGACTTTCAATCACATGATTTGACCAAAGAACACATTTAACTCGTAATCATATTTAAAATCATTAGATTCCTATGAATCTGATGTCTACCATTTAGATTATGAGATTTACCTTGCTTTAGGTAATCCGATATTCATTTATGACTCGCTATCTCTCATCGAACCTTAAATTCCTAAATGAGAGTTTGACCAATTACACATACCTGGCTCGAGTCATAGCATTGACCCATTTAAATACCTTAAACTACTAATCATTAATTAATAGTGACGCGAACCAAATGCCATTTCCCTGTGAACATAAAACTCGACAAGCGTTCATTAGATATTATTGTCAAATGGTGATGACCACACCATTTAACCCATTTGGTCTAAATGACCATTTTATCATTATGAGATGGTATTTATTTACCATCTCACCATTTAATCAATTTCGGTTACACCTTGAGCTTATATTTCTTAATTGTTTAACCCATTACAATTTACGCCATAGAATACCCTTATTTTAGACTTTAATATTTATTCATCAAATTTTTATTCCTTATGGTTTATACCATAAGGTACTTTTTAAAATTCGTTGTTTATTGTCAACACATGACAATATTACTATTCTCCCCCTTTTTACCATCAAATATGATTTAATACCATATTGTGCTTATTCCGACCCGTATCAATACACGTCGGAACCTTGTATTTCGAAATCTCGTTCCGAATACCAAATCACTTATTCATATTCAAATACATAATACATTTATTATTTTAAGGATGTAAGCTTTACTTACCTTGAAATCCAATTACGCTCTTTCCGCGTACTTGATCCGCCTCTTCCCAAGCCTCCACCTAGCTTATCAAGCGTCAAACTATCATTTATCATTCACAAGATGGTTAGGTTAGTCATCATTTAACATGACTATTCCACCTTACGGATTTTACATCAAATTTATCATTCGATCCTATTACAGGTCAGTTTGACTTTTAAAAGTCAACTGCCTATTTACACATACAAACTCACGAATAAGTTCAACAACTTATTTAGGCATTTCGTTAATTACCCGGTAAGTGCTATTCTTAGACCACCATTATAGCTACGTTTCCCAAACCAAGTTCATGTCGTTTCTTTCACTTAAACAAATTCAAGCGATTGTTAACACCAAGTTAACTTAGCTTTTGATTAACAAATGCTAATTTATCCATTAGCTAGGTTTTCATCTTTATGTAGCAACCCATTTCATCATATTATTAGACATTCATCCGAATACCTAATATAATCAAACTTTACGCACTAATTAGTAAACAATATGATCTCAAACACCTATTAGCATTGACATAACATTAATTTCATCATGTTATGCAAAAACCCATTTCAAGTTATGTACGAATACTTATTCGAACCTCTAATTTGTTCAAATATCTTACACATACATACAAGTATGATGATCTTGAACACTTATGTATCATCTATGTCATCATATAATCAAAACTCACTTCAACATCTACTTGTAAATAACCTACAAGTAATCTTACATCAAATAGTGCACAATTTCCTTGATTTTAACGAAATCAAGCATACATATACACTTAATTTCATCTTTAGATCGTAATCCAACAACCTTATTACAAGTATTCTACTTGTCTCAAATTATAACTTTCATCAATCAAGGTTTTGAGACATACCTCATGTCCCCTCGTTTAGGTGATCGTTTATATGCGTTCATGCATTTGATTTGAAGTTAGAATTGACATTCAATTTATTGATTCTTGATTGAACTAGGGTTTCCCCTTGTTCTTCTCCTGATCATCGACATACACACACACTAAGTGTGTGTATTATATGTTAATTTTGTGTTTTAATAAAACAAGTTTCCTTTCTTGGCAGTTTTGGTCCCTCAAGTTTAGTTTTGATTATAAATGAGACTACAACTTATTGTCTTGTTATTTATATACATGTTATTAACTAGGTTAATTTGTTCCTAGTTATTTTGTTTACGGGTTAACTTTTACCACTAACGGCCTTTTACATGTTCTTTAATATTAACATGTTTTGATAACCAAACCCGTTTTTGGGGTGTTATGTCACACCCCGACCCGCAGCGGAATAAGAGTCGAGGCATAATTGGGTTATCACCAAAGCTCATGATGTTTACTAAAATGTTTCATATTTATTAAATTCAAATTACAACTTCAATATTTCAAACAAGTCCATACAATTACAAGGAAAAAGTAACTAAATAAACAATCCAAAGCCTAAACTGATTTATTCTTCTAGGCCGTCCTATATGTTTCTTGCTGCAACTGGATCACCTGTATCATGTGTAAAAATGGGGGATTTTGGGTCAACAAAAGTTGGCGAGTGAACCTTGTTAAAAACATTTGATATTGATTTCTTATTGTATTTGATATGGAAAAATTGTGCAATAATCATATGTGAGCAAACGTATATAATCAAACAAACAATAAAAAACCACCTTGCATGAGTATATGACATGAATGATAATGTATATTTTGGCAACGTCACGTTCCGCTCATAGGTAATGGGGAACGGACGGCCTATGATGATGTATGTGCGATCAAGGCTCAATCAAACGGAGCCGATCGTATGTTGGCAACGCCACGTTCCGCTCATAGGTAATGGGGAACGGTTCCGCTCATAGGTAATGGGGAATAGACGAGCCGTGATAATGTATGTACTGAAAATAATAAATTTAATCTAAACATTAACCACACAAATAACGGATACATATTGGATACACATTTGATCATGGATATGATGGATGCACAAGTATTTAAATGTAATAATATAATAAATGACACATGATACACCCCAAGATGTGATTAAAACGGGGAATTTGTAGAGATTCACTCACATTGGGTGCGTTCGTTTGATGATGTTGAATGCGCACGAGTTTAGAGAGTTGATCGACGAGGAATAACTAACCTAAATAATAACGAAAAGGTACGGTAAATAAGTGGATTTTATTAACAATTTTAATAGGATTTTTAGATTTATTTTTGTGAGTTTAAGGTCATTTTCTAACTTTAAAAATATTATTTTTAAGTATTTTTAATTGATTTTTAAATTAAATAAATAAATATAAATATAAAAAAAATGTTGACTTTTTGGGTTGACCATTGACCTTGACTGTTGACCGGTTCGGACTTTGTGTATGTATGCGCTGGGTAAGGCTCGAACTCATGACCTCCCGTACGCGTGCACGCAGCTCTACCAACTGAGCTACGTGTCTAACCCGAAATATTTCTGTTTTTAATTATATTTATATACTATTTAATTTATTCAGAATTCATTTATTTTAAAAAAGATTTTAATTATGTCGAACCGGTGCACATAACAGGTCTCGAACCCGGGACCCGTTGTTTAACGTTGCACACAGTCCACCGCTGGACTGTGTGTCTACCCTGGTTAAAATACTGGTTTTTATTAAACTTAACATCTTACAGCGAGTTAATACGGTTCGGTTTAAAAAGAACATTTTTATTTCAGAGGATAGGGTCGTGTCAGGGATCGAACTCGAGACGTGCGCTGTGTGTTTGCACACAGTCCACCGCTGGACTGTGTGTCTAACCCGGTTTAATATCTTGTTTTAATTAAACTTATACATAAGGTTCGACTTCATCTTCTTCGTTCAAAGACACAGACAACAATATTCGACTGTTCTTGTTTAATTCGATTAACGAAACTTATAAATGATTGAAATGTAATGGATAGAGAGGGTTTTGGAAATGAATGTACCGAAACAGATGTTTTTCTCAGAACTCCGGCAAAGATCGTCGGCTCTGTTTTGTGAATTCCGTCTGATCGGATCAATTAACAGTTTTGATCAATTAATTGTGAAATTGAGTTACTAAACAAAGATTATCAGAGGGTTTAGATGTTTGTACAGATTCACAGCATGTTCTCGGAAATGTCCATAGATTTTCCGGCGAGCGTAGAATATCCGGTAACGTCGTCTGAGACCGATTCTGGTTGAAGGATTTAAGTTAGTGAAAGTCTAACAATGGATTGAAAATGAAAGGATCGAGAAATTTACCGATTTGATGTATGTCCCGGTTTTCCGGCGAAAGTCCGGCGATAGCGGATAACGATTCCGACGAACAGAAGTTAGAGTAAAAATGAAATTGGAGGTTCTGCGAGTGTTTCCGAGTTATGTTGGAAGTAAATGATTTCGGTTTTCAACTCCCAGAAATCATATGAATCGAGACAATTGAAGAGTGAATTGATTAGAACGTGGGTTGTAATGGATTTATCGGTTATATTCAGTAACTCACGATCACTCAAAAGTCTGGATAGTTGAAAGCCGATTATCGGTTTCAGTTTTGGCGCAAACAAATGAGTTCACGGGTGCAACTTAAGTTTTATACGATTCATTGTTTACACAAACAAGTCAAGTGGCGGAGTGGTTAAGATGTGTGTTGGTTGTTTCTTCCGGCTGACCCGGGTTCGAAACCCGGCAGCCTATTTTCTTTTTTATTTACTTTATTTTTACTTTTTAACAATTTTAGTTTTCATATTCTAAAATGTTTATTAATTATGTTTTGTTTAAAATTAAAACGAGCATTAAATAAGCAACGAAAATTTGAAACTGACTATTCGATTAATAAACGAAGCGGGTTTTGAAAACCCGTTTTTCGACGGATGTTACATGTTAGAAGATACTCAATGTTTACTTAAATCTAGAATCACGTACCTTGTGTGCAAAAGCAGTAACAAATGCTCAATGTAATAATCACGTACCATGTGTGCAAGCAGTAACAAATGCTCAATGTAACATTATATCTATAATCACGTAACGACTTATAGTAAATATCCAATCACGTAATAGCATAAAAACAATTAAGTTCTCATTCTATTGTATAACCACGTAATAAGAATATAATGTATAATCACGTAATAAGCATAACTTTAGTAAAAAAAACTTTATAAAATCACAAAAATTATAATAACGTAATTACGCACCAATACATACTTAAGTGACATTACACTTGTTACATATGTTATGTGCTTATAGATGTAGGGTCACATTGTGCATTTGTTACTGCTTGCACATATGGTATAATTATGTACTCGAACATAATCATGTAACGTTATACAATCATGTAACTATATAGCTTGTAAAACAACATTATTAAAATTAAGAAAGCCTACTCAAATTAAAGAGAATGAAATGTTCGTTAATACGATGTATATTTTTTTAAATTATATCATATAAAAAGTCATAAACGTTTGAAAATTAAGGATGAAATAGTTCACACGAGAAGAAACTATAATACCACTCCCTCTTAAATTTAAAAAAGAACACACGCCATCGAAAAGTTGTCTTTTACATATCACATGCCAATTCCATATCTTGTACATGATCCAGACCCATGATATAATATACAAGTACAAGTATATGATTGGGATATATAATTATAAATATAAATATTTAATAATATATACTGATTTATATATTTATACTTATAGATTTAAAATAAACAGTAAAAAATTAAATGACTTAACTTGATCTTATAAAATTAGTATCTAGTCAAACTCAAGTTTAAAAAATTAATAATCAAAACGAATCAAAGTGGAGCTCTTTTTATAGACAAAACTGTAGTAAAATGGGCTATAAGAAATCAAAGTTCATGAAATTTTTTTGTAATATACACCATATATTTATTATCAAATATAGGAAGTTCATATTTAAACTATAAGTTAACAACATTTTGTTGCTTCATAACATTTTGTTGCTTCATATAGTTGTAATATGTGTATTGGAAGCTTTTCAATTTTTTTTTACATTTTTCACTTTTAATCCAAAGGTTTTTATCTTTTACATTTCAACTCTTTTTACTTTTTTAGTTTTAATCTAAAGTTTTTAAACTTTTCAATTTAACCCCAACACTTTTTAAATTTCAACTTTGGTCCCCCATTTTTGCAAGTTTTCTGCTTTGTTTTAAATTTTGCAAGTCAACACGCAGCAACGTGCGTGTGGGGTTCAATATTTTTTTCATCTGTTTGTTCCCGTTTGATAGGCCAGGCGCAACGCATCTATTTTTCTCCGCTTGACAAGTTTGTCGCAACGCGCGGATCCTAAATCGACTTAGTTATTCTTTTCTACGTTTTATGTTTCTGTCTAATTTTTTCGCATTAACATGCCGCAATGGGCGTGCTTGGTTTTAACGATTTTACGTTTATTAATTGTTCGATGTTATTTTTTACTTTTTTATTTATTTTATTTTTACAAGCTATTCTGATGTTGGTGTTTGCTGGCAGTGGTTTGGCATTAGTGCTACTTGGCACAAATTTTCGAACGTATTTAACCTATTAAGTTTTTTTATTAATAATTTGTTTCAAGTTTACTGTTATCTTCTTACTTAAGAAAAACTAATTTTTTCACGTGCATATTTTTATGTACGTGTCGGTATAAATTCGACTTGCTCTACGTGTCGACGTAAACTTTTTTCTGGAAACAAGTCAGGTCAAATATAGTACTTTTTCGTTTAAAAAACATTTTTACGTGGATATTTTTATGTACGTTTCGTATTAAATTTGAGGTGGTGTATGTTTCGGCGTAAACTTTTTTGGGAATCGAGACAGGTGATGTTTTGTAAATTTTGTTTCGAACGGAGTGGAGTCAAATTGTGGTTTTTTCATTTTTTCAAAAGTGCTAATTCATTTCTTTTGATTATATGCGTCAACTTTTCCGTTATATCCGTTACATTTTCTATGTATGACTTGAGTCACATATAATACGTTATGATTGTACGGTACAAATTTGATTTACTTTATGTTTGATCTAATTGCAAATGCTTATATAGGTTATATTGAGTTCAATCAGATACGTCGAAACACGTGTTTTCATATGGTTAACGCATCACATAACGTTTGGACTAATCCATTCGATGTTTGTGATGTACCGCACAACAACGCGCGCGAGTCTTATTGCTAGTTTAAAATAAAAAGGATTTTATAAATATTCAAAGATAATATTTTTGACCATGGATAGTAGTCAGATTATTGCATAGTAATAGTTACCAAAATGTTTTTTAAGCCTACTTGTCTCATGCCTTTTGGTGTCACCTGTTTCTAAATATTAAAATTTAGTAGGTAAGTTTGTATGTCATCATTTTAATATTTTAACATGTAATAATTTAACTTATGTAGTTGTCCAATTTGGTTTAAATATACGCGGGAAAGTTTAATACAATGGTCAAATTCAACAATATATAATATAATACCGCATTTTTGGGTCTCTTTTCATGCAAGTAAATATTTACAGTGAGATAAACAAATCAGCGAAGATTAGCAAATTGAATACGATGATTATGATGTTCCATTATAATTACAATAAAACTCTAGATTCCTACTAAAATATTCAATGCTATGTGTTTAAAATATAGAAGCATAATTGTTTCGGTAAAATTCAATACAAATAAAATTTCCTTTTAATTAACAACATTACAACATACCAAAATACTACGTAACTTTGTACCTTTAAATATTTAAACACACATCACTTTTGTGAGTGAAAGAACCATACCACTAGATCACTATGGTTCAGTATGATTCAACTGAATCTAGAGTATGAATTTTATATCTTTAAACTACACTATTAGTTTAAAGAGTTTAGTTAGTGAAATTGGAATTTTATTATAAGATTACAAAATGTTTGATTGAACAATAAAGGGAAGAGAGTTAGAATCGAAACGAATTGAACATTCAAAGTACTTCAAATAGAGAAATTACTATTTCAAATATCGAAATCTGAAAAACAAAACAAATTAAAATCTCTCTCCCTCACTTAAGATGCAACTAAATTGGAGCTTGAAGTTTAGCTCTTTTAACTTAGAAAGATTTAAGCTCATACTCTAATAAATAAATAACAAACAAGTTGAAACCGATTCAAGCTCGAGCTCAAAATATTACCGATAAACAAAGCTCAAACTTTTGAACTGAACTCAAAGCGAATCAAACTCAATGTCGAGTTGAAGTCAGACTCTATTAAAATAAATAGTCAAGCTTATCGTTTATCTCGGCTATTAACTACTGAACCTAATTAAAACACGTTTCTTTCATTATCATAATTTAGATAATCATAACGTGAAGATCTCTAAGAAAACACTCGAAATTTGCATAAAGTTTTGTTTAAGGTAATGCTATTGTCATTTTTTAATTTATAACAAGTTGGTCCAGTTAAAACTAAATTAAAATTAGCAACCAAATTGACTAACATCACATTATTTTAAAAGTTGCGCCTCATAACGATTTTGAAGCTTTCATTGTCAATTAAAAATCATAAGATAAAAAAACAGGCCATTTGAAGTTTTATAATCAAGAAAACTAACAATATAATAAAGTGGAAACCTTATTAAACCTAATCAAAAGTCATTACATGCTCACTGGTTAGTTGCTCACTAAAATTATAATTAAAATTTTGTGGGTCTCAAGATATAACTAAACCTAATATATGTCAAACACAACACTTAACCCTCTTTGTACAAACACAAACCATGACCTTTCCGGCGTGCAACCTGCCGGAATTTCTTCAAATTCCGGTGACCCAACAAAAGAAACTTATTATCATCATAATATCCATCATAATCATCTTCTCTAATCCAACAAAATCACAAGATATTCCAAACTCACCGGATTCCGACAGTAGTACTAGTTTCCAACCAAGTTTAGCAGTTGTCATTGGAGTTCTTGCTGTCATGTTTTCTTTAACATTCTTACTTCTTCTTTATGCAAAATTTTGTCACAGACCATCTTCTCCTCGGTACTTGAATCAAGAAACCTTTGGTGGGTTAACTAGATCAGTTTCTAGGGTTTCTGGTATTGATAAAACAGTGATTGAATCACTTCCATTCTTCCGGTTTTCGACTCTAAAAGGTTGGAGAGATGGTTTGGAATGTTCTATTTGTTTGTCAAGATTTGAAGATGTTGAGATTCTTAGATTGTTGCCAAAATGTAAACACGGTTTTCATATCGATTGTGTCGATCAGTGGCTTGAAAAACACTCGGGTTGTCCGCTTTGTAGGTGTAAAGTAAGCGAAGAGGACGTAACCCTTTTCGCGTATTCGAGTAGTTTTAGGTTTTTAAACAACCAATCGGCCCGCGAAGGTTCAAACTTGGAGTTGTTTGTGGAAAGAGAAGGATCTGCAAGGTTTGGAAGTAGAAGAAGTGTTTACAAGATGGAAAAGAAGAATATTGATGAAGAAATATTGGAAGATGAAGGAATGTTGCATAAGTTTAATCATAGGATTGTGATATCTGATATTGAGCATGATTTTATGGGGAAGAATAGATGGAGTAGTTTGAGTTCTTCTGATCTTTTGTTTTTGAAACCTGAGATGCTTACTTCTTTGTCAAGTAACTTTGTCAAGAATGATCATGATCCAACTAATGTTGCTTCTATGTCAAGCAAAACATGTGTAAACTATCAGAACCATGACCATGATCATGATCTTGATCATCAAGTAATCAAGATCAAGGAAGAAATCAAAAGAAAAAGGGAGTTTGAGGAAAAAATCAAGAAATTCCCTAGCGAAGAGCCCGGTATCGAACTGAAATCAGCTAAGGTTGTCGAGAGAAGATCGATGTCGGAAATCGTAGTTCATCCAAGGTTTCTTGGTGCTGAAGAATCAAGTAATAAGGAAGCTAATTTAGGTGAGATGAGTGCTAAAGAAGAGAGATTAAAGAGATTATGGCTACCTATTGCTAGAAGAACAATTCAATGGTTTGCTAATAGAGATCAACAACAACAAATTAACACAATATCACAAGTTTAAGTTAGATCTACCATTTTGTTAAGGAAAAAGCTTGTATACTTATTATTGAAATTTATTTGGACTGTAAAACAAAATCAAAGAGTATTATTTCTTTTCTTTTTTTATTTAGCATGCCAGTTATATATTGCATTAATATATTATTCTTGTTCCTTGCATCATGTTTACATGTGTCTTTCTGTATTGTTATTTAGTTGATCAAGGTGCTTAAATTAATCATATTCATATATAAACTTTATAGAAATTCTTATAAACATTGTCATTTTGCCAATGATCTTTTTTTTTTATCAAAGATTTTATAGATCTAAGTACCACATAATATTATACTCGTAAGCGTATTTGAACCCACACCACTTTTACAGAGGCAACGCATAATCTATTTTTTTCTTTTCTATATAAACTATACATGATAACTTCTTGTTTCTAGCTTGCTGCACCACAAGAGGTTCATTACACTTCTTTGGTGGGCCAATGCTTAGTTTACCCTTGGCTGTGGCTGTTATATTTTGTTCTTTTCTGTTTATTCCTTGTAATTTCCCAGCTTCCCCCTGGTTTTTTAATAATATAATTGCAGCCTTTCTACAAAAGAAAAGTTATACAAGTGTAACGTATGAAAGTATATTCAAACGTAAGATTATACCTTATCAATAATGCCTGACATAATTAAACAATATTAATGAAGAAACACCAATCTAATCGGGTAGATTCAACAATGCTCAATAGGGTATGGAGAGATCCGATCTACACAAGCTCTTAACCAGTTAACCTTGATGAATATGCAAAACTAATTAAGAAGACCATGAGACTTATTACAAGGAGAGGTGGGGGTTTTTCTCATAGCTCCTCCGCCGTTAAAATAAGTATTGATTTAGAGAGAGATAAAGTTGTAAGTGAGAGTGAGAGTAGAGAGCATAGAATGATTTCACCTTGATGGAGTGTGGTATTTATGGCCGGAAGGATAGAAGAGGACTAGACAAGACGTTGCTATCGGGAATATCCATTTAAGTTAGTGTCCGCAGAGTTGGGAGTACACCTGCAGACTCTAATTGGCCACACATCGCTCTTAGCAGTGGCGGATCCAAAGTTTTTTGTGAGGGGGTGCGAAAAAAGGGTCAGCACAAATCAAATCTAGTCAAATAGGTCGGGTCATAACGGGTCGCCTAATAACAAGTCAGATCAAAACGGGTCTAAGAAGAACAATTCACACATTATTCGTCTACCTAATTTAATTAGTTATGATTAATCCTTAATACCTGATATAACATTACAAACTTAACTATATGGCTGTTTAAAATTTAACTTGAACCTAAAGCTTTGTTTTGTAATTTTATTTAAATTAAAGGGGCTTGTTTAAAACTTCTAATATTAAAACTAGAAACCTAAAGTTTCTCCATTAAAGCTCAATTGAAGCTTTTAAATCCTCATATTTATTCAATTTCCTTCACTCTCTTTCTTGGTTTGTAGATGGCAAGGGTTCTTTACTATATTTGCAAAGTGGCTTTCATAAAAAAATTGAAAATTTTCATTTACACAGATGAATCTCAGGGGGTGTCTGTGCAGCAGCTGGAGATCAAGTAGATCCGCCCTTGACTCTTAGGATGTCTTTCTTGTCCCTTTGTTGTGAACCGATAGTGGAGATTTAGGAGGGTGTGAATGTGCGACTTGTGATTGGCCAGATGTCGCTATCACTTGTATTTTTTGTCTCCTATGTGATAACCGCTACTGGAGATCACCTGGCGCTAGTGGAGATCACCTGGTGCCATTGGCTATAAGTCGCTTTCGTCTTGTACCCTTTGTCCCCCTCGTGATGGCATGTCACCGAGTGGAAGGTGGGCCCCGCAAATGACTTGTAAAGGCCAGCTAGTCATTTTGTGGGTTGAATATTGGTTATCCCGGATCTGCGGGGGGTCCGAGACCATATCTATTCAAGTCCCTAAGTCCAGTGTTTCTCCTATGCTTGTGAACGTGCGGGTGGAGTACTAGATTACGTTTGTGCTTTTGTATCTTCAAGGATGACGTTGTGCGGATGAGCCCCGCCTATGGGAGGTACTTGTGTGTTTATTCGCCCTTGTTTGGGGATTGTTTATCAGCAGGCGACGAGTGAACGTTCAAATTTTGAAAAGATTCCCTTAGGATAGAGTTGTTGAGACTAACCGGACGTCTGATACTGCAACGCCGTATGAAGTACGCCCCGTCAACTTGCCTTTTCACTTTCTGCAGGGGCGTGTGGGACACAAGCCCCACTTGGGCTGTCCTTTCCGTTTTCCGCCTGATGCGGCGTCCTCTGATTGGACCACTGAAACACTCGAGTGCACACGTATGTGGTTCTTAGACAAGTGAGAGGTTGAGTATCATAGCGAGGGGGATAGGGTGGCGAAGCACCTGACATGCTAAATAACGTTACACTCGGAGTTCTTCCTTGACAAAAACTTCCAGTTGCCGATTACAAAGCTTTTTGCCAACCTGTCTAACCCATGGAGTAGACATCTCACAATTGAACCCATACGAATGACTCATTTCGAGTTTTGTTGCAAAACCTTATGCATTAATCTGACATGGTAGATGTTTAAAGTTTTCTACAAACTGACTTTTAGGATGAGCTGGTACTCGTTCTCGCATTGTACTTCCTCGTTTGCTTGCAAACATATATTTTCTTTTTGTTGATGCTTTGCCATTTGCAAAGTACAACATTGCTTGATGATGAGTAGGGCAAGTTGGATTCGACGACTTTTGCCTCAAGGCAACCCGCCCTTCTTGGATGAGACACGGGATCCTTTTCTGTTCCTAAGGCTTCAAGCTTTCATGGACAAACAATCGACCACAACAGGTGCATCCTCTGTTGTGATTATGGTTGCAACACCCTTTACCATTGTGTCACCTATGGAAGAGCAAGTTTTGGTCCTCTCGAGTGATAAGTTAGTTGTCTCTTTCGGCGAATTTCTAACTCCACCTTACGTTATTGATTTTGCAAATGCCCATGTGAACCCTACTACCGCTCCCCTGAGCGGCGGTGGTGAGAAGAAGAAAAAATCTACTAGTTCTAGGTGCTCAAAGAAGAATCACTATTTTAGACCATATAGAGTGAGCATGGATTTGTGGCGTGGAGGTCTCTCCACGTTGAGCACACCGGCCCGCGTGTGGTGTGGAAGACGACGTGGTGTGTGGAGCGGGGAAATCTTCACCGGCGTAGGGGGCTTATGCGTGGTGAGGTGACGATCTTTCATTGGCTGGTGGATTTTAGTTGGTTTTGATTGATTCTTGTTTATTATTATTATTTTTTTTTTATAAAAACACCACTAACTACGCTCCCACTCCTCCATTTTTGCACCACATCACTTTTCTGACGCGTGCTGACGTGGTAACCACATGTCGAATAACGCCGCTCATTTGTACCCCCACTCCGTATAGTCTTATACACTATGATACCACTAGACAAAGTCCCTTTGATTAGAAAGAACAATAAATACACAACCATAATTGAATCTGAGAGCTCTCATTTAAAAAACATATGCCTCTAACAACTGGGTTAACCCCACGTTAACAAATACAACTTCTCTTTTCTATTAATTTGTAAGCGATAATCTATTGTAATCGAATTATAAGATATTAAAACATTAAGATTATCCACTAAATTTAGTTTTTATTCATTGACCAAATGTCACGCCATCCTAATTAAATAGAGAGTCCTCAACAACTTAAACAATCCATAACTATGTGGTAAAACGACTTTGATGATAATTAAACTAATAATATAATCAAGACGGATGCATATTCAAGATATAACAATGTCACAATAATAAAATGTAGTTTTCCGTCCACATCTATCTTAATTTTACTGCTGTCATCATGTTCCCTGGATTTAGTTTGTATTCTAAAAGTCAAAAGTCAACTTACGTGACAATTAAGTCAATATTAAAAATATTTATTGACTTTTTCTCTCTCAATGTTATCAAACAATTTTTTTTTGTTGGCATTTTCTAATATTTATTGACTTATTATTATTATTATTATTATTATTATTATTATAAGTTGTGTATTTATATATGTGTGTTATTATAACGATTTGCGTAATTATCGGTATAATTTACATAATATATGTAAGGATAAATATTAAAAATAATAATAAGTGATAACTTAAAGTTTTTAGAGTTTATTAAGAGAATATCACGTGGTGCTAATTGTAGGCTTTTATTATAAGTTAGATTCAACCCATGTAATACACATGAATTAAAAATATTACTAAATTTTAAATTATGATTCTAATAAAATAACCTAAATATATAACAAAAGAAAATAATGTAAGCTATCTAATATGATTTGCATTAGTATATCCTTAAAATTTAAGTTATATTTGAATATTCCAATTAATCTATTCGTTATTTCGTTTTTATTAGCCTAGCACAATTTCATTATTAAATTCATATTTTTTACAATAAAATTTTAATTCACCGTTATTTGGTTTTTATATATTTTTCTAAATTATGTATTTAAGGGTTCTGTTTCTTATTTTTCTCTTTTGCCTTTTATGATTTTACATATTTTAAAATTAAGAGAAAAAACCAAATGTTAATAAATTCAAACAGTATAAAACCCGAGATTTAAACTAGTGTTTAATAAGAGGATATTAATTATTCAGTATGAGTTAAGTTGACAAATTACAATATCCATCTTTTCTATTCCAAAGGGGTAACTTTTCATGTTGGTAACTTCACATCTAATATTTTTTTTATTAATGTTTATTTGGCTTGAGATTAAGAAAATTCAGTTGCTGTTGGGCTTATAAAGATGCAGAGCTGCTTGTTGGGCTGAGACAACTTGAGAAACAAACTGGACCATACATTTTTCTAAGTTTTTTTGTAATATAACATGTATATAATCAATGTCACCTGTTCGAATCCTTCGCTTTGTTCATTCACAGTCCATAGAATCACAAAGGCTTTAGTTTCGAGCGCCCTTATCGATGTCACCTGTTCGAATCCTTCAACCCTCAAATAAAAAGTGGCTGGCCGTTTTTTATATAGGTTAACAATTTTAGGGGGAACTGGGTTTTTGGCTATTGAGTTGTTGGGTAAAAAAAAATAAGAAATGAACCTTTAATTGGTTAGAATGTGCTACATGTCAATTGAAATTAGGGCTTAGTTACTAAACTACAATTTTTCTTCTAGAGTTGTTGTTAGGCTTTCTATATAATACGCGAAATGGTCTTTTAATGCATAAACGATAAACCCTTCTAAATAATTTTATTCAAAAATTTAGATCACTATTGAGATGATACAAAATCTTGTAAACAACACTTCATACAAAAGTAAACAAATTTTAAATATTGGGTCAACCTGTGTTGCGTCCTTTTTTTTAAGTTGTTTATCGGTTTTCGTTTGGCTCATTTATCATTTTACAACTTTACGCCTATCTTTTTTATTGTTCTCCAAAGGGTGTGTCCTTAGTCATTTTACCATTGTAGCATTTATTTGTTGTTGCATAAGGTGTTGAGTGTAACATCCGTCAAAAAACGGATTTACCAAACCCGATTCGTTTATTAACCGAACACCCAGTCAAAAAAATTCCGTTGCGTATTTAATGCTCAAATTAATTTTAAACGATACATAATTAATAAGTATATTAGAATATAAATTTTATAATTGAAAATCTATTAAAAATAAAACGCTGAAGCCGGGTTTCGAACCCGGGTCAGCCGAGAATCATCCAAGCCTTAACACACACACATCCAACCACTCCGCCACTTGTGTTTCTTGTTGATTTATTGATTCAATTAATTCAAATAATAAAAACTGAAATCGAATTCGGTCACTCAAGTCACTGATGCCGGAAATCCCGACGAAATCGTAAATCTTAGACGTTATCTTTTGGCATAACGGATACAATTATACCAGCATCGGTTATAACTGAAAACTTTAAGGTCTTTTATTCAAATCATCGGACCGTAACCGAAAAGTGTTGAATTCGAAATGAAATACACTTAAACCTGAGTTATACTTTATTCATCAGTGAGCTCGCGAGTTTATCAAAATCACACTCTTCATTTCGCTCAGAAAACTTCGCCGCAGTCGCCGGATTTCTCTGTAAAGTGACCGGAAATTATCGCCGAAAAACCGAGTTCAATCCATCATTTCTTCTTACTCTAGAATAAGATCTTAGAGCTCATACTGACATCACCCACACTCACCTTAAACCTCTGAAGAATCTCTGTCTAAAGAAAGTTCACTCGCCGGAATTCTCTGCAAGTCGCCGGAAAACCGGGACTTTCATCTACACGGTAATTACCTCGAATTTTCTGTTTCATTCCATTATTATACAAATTCTAACATCACTCCATCACCCAGAATCAACCCCAGACGACATTGCCGGATTTTCTGTTTTCGCCGGAAAACTTCTGAAAGTTTCAGAATCTCGCTGTTAACCGGTATGATCATGAAACCTACTGATAATCGTTACTCAGTAGTTCAATTACACATCTAATCCCTCCAAACTGTTAATTGATTCTAACAGCCGAAGGTCACCAAAACAGAGCCGACGACCTTCGCCGGACTTCTGAAGAAAGACGATCAGTTCGGTACAATCAATCCCCAAACCCTTTTCTGTTCATTACATTACGATTTCTCATAATGTTCGTTAAATTAATTTAACAAATAACTGTTAGTTAACCATTGTCTGTGTTTTGGACGAAGAAGACGAAGTTGTGTATGAGATAAGATAAATTAAAATCGGTTTTATAAACGGGTTAGACACACAGTCTAGCAGTGGACTGTGTGCAAATAAACACGCATACGTCCCGAGTTCGATCCTTGACACACACGTTCGCTGTAATAAAATGTCTTTTTTTTTTTTAAAACTGAACAGGATCCACAACAGTGAGATGTTAAGTATATTAAAAACCAGAATATTTACCAAGTTAGACACACAGTCCAGCGGTGGACTGTGTGCCAAACTAAACCACAGGTCCCGGGTTCGAGACCTGTGGCGAGCACCGAGTGATGCAATTAAATCGTTTTTAAAATAAGTTATTTTCGGATTAATTTAATTAGTATATAAATATAATTAAAAACAGAAATATTTCGGGTTAGACACTTAGCTCAGTTGGTAGAGCTGCGTGCACGCGTACGGGAGGTCACGGGTTCGAGTCTCACCCAGCACACACATATAACCGACCGAACCGGTCAACAGGTCAACGGTCAACAAGTCAATGGTCAACAGTCAAAAATCAACATTTTTTTTATTACTTTTATTTATTTATTTAAATTAAAAATACTTAAAAATAACATTTTTAAAGTTAGAAAATAGCCTTAAACTCACAAAAATATATCCAATAATCCTACTAAAATTGATTAATAAAATCCGCTTATTTACCGAACCATTAGGTTATTATCTAGGTTAGTTTCACTCGTGGTTAAATCCAACTTCGTGCGCATTCAACATCATCAACCGAACACACCCAATGTGAGTGAATCTTACAACTCCCCTTTTTAATTACACGTTTTGGGGTGTATCATGTGTCACTTAAACTAATTCGTTTATTCAAACTCGTGCCATACCATATTATGATTTAAACTTAGAATGTAAATATTGTTTGTAGTTATGTATTACATATTGTCATCTTGTATGCAAATTATTTGTTAGGCCCATCAGTTCCTCGTGGGAGACAAGTTGAACAACGCGTGCCTTAAAACTCATACATTAGGCCCATCAGTTCGTAGAACAACGCGTGCCTCAAAACTCATTCATTAGGCCCATCAGTTCCTCGTGGGAGACGAGTTGAACAACGCGTGCCTCAAAACAATCTATTATTGTATGTGTGTGTATTATTTAATATTAAGTGTTTTGTGAATAAGTTTACATCTACATTTACTCATATGTGGTTATGCACTTTATTTTATCAATTCATTAAACTTGTTTAAATGCTTTTAATAGGATTCACTCGCCAACATTTTGTTGATCCAAAAACCATTTTTACACATGATACAGGTGAACAGGATGAAGCAAGGAAAACATAGGAAATGCCTTAGAAGAAAATAATGAAGTTTAGAAAGATGTGTAGAACATGTTGTAATTATGATTTTTTGATTTCCCTTTAAATTGTAATAATAAATATGAAACGTTATAATAAATGTCATGAGCTTTGATGAAAACCCAATCATGCCCCGATCACCTTTTCCGCTGCGTGTCGGGGTGTGACAGATTGGTATCAGAGCTTTTGACTATAGGGATATAGGATAGGTTATTAGACCCTTAGAGCCTATACTATAGTTGACTAGATTTTAATTGTTTATGTGGTTACATGCAAACTTATGATATTTATTTGTTTCATATTTATTACATACACAAATGCATGCAAATACTTCCGATACTACATTTTTGTGATACATAGTGAATTATACTTACAGTGAGACATACACAATTACATACACATTCATCATACATATTTCAATGCGCACATATTCAAATCGTCTTCATACTTCCGTTATTAAAAAATTTTGTCGCATTTTTCATTTTTCAAATCTCATCAAAGTGAGTTCTGCGACGGGCATGTAGTAACTGTAAGGGTACAAGTACCGGTAGTCGGAACGTCCTGTCTAGGTTGGCATTCGTATAAATCCAATATAACGGACCAGTTTGCCTACCTGGGGACTAATGATGAGAGTACGAAGGACCTATTAGGCCAAAGCATGCCACACCAAACGTCGTTCGAACTAACCCCACTTTGAGGTGTCACCGTGTCCCACACCTGGATACATTCCGAATATCATACGTTACATACTTATTTCTCGATTTTCTCAGGGTTTTAGTGTACGTAACTAGGCTAACACATGCGAACCATATGAAAAACCCGGTGATCATGGGGGCCCACATGATTACGAAGGTGAAGTGTGGCGGCATGCAAGGCCCAATTACGAGCAAAGCCCAAGACATCCTATGGATGTAGTAGATTTATTATTTTATATTTATTTTATAAATGTTCATTCCTAAATACGACACATGATCCCTAAAGCATCAAACTCATACTCTTGATATGTATTCCTTGTAGATGTCTTCTAGCCTCGCTCGTAGGAAGATGAGATCAGGAAAAGCCCGCGAGCGCATGGCTGCCCAAATCGCTAAACAAATGGCTTCCGTAATACCCAACATTGTAATTCAAGTCCAACAAGCCCTTACCGCTAATCCTGTCAACCAAGAAGATCAAAATGTTATCAACCCTCCCCCAAATACCACTAAATGCACCTACAAGCATTTCAAATCCTGCGACCCTCCAAAATACGAAGGGACTGAAGGTGTCACCGCTCTTCTCCATTGGTTTGAAGAAATGGAGAACACTTTTCTAAATTGCGATTGCCCCGATGATCGTAAAGTGCGATATGCTACCGGTCGTTTACTTGGAATAGCACTTACTTGGTGGAATACAGAGAAGGCCAAACGAGGTGTTGAAGATGCTATGACTTTAACTTGGGAAGAGTTGAAGGAAATCATGACTAGACGGTTTTGCCCAAGAAGCGAAATCAAGAAATTAGAGGATGAGTTCTATTCGTTGAAACAAAAGGAAGGCGACCACACCACGTACAACAAAAGATTCCTTGAGTTAAATCAAATGGTTCCCAACTTGTTCACTCCCCTCTACCGTTTGATCGAGCACTACATTCGAGGTCTTCCTTCAAAAAATCCAAGACTCTGTAATAAATACCACGCTGCAACTTTGGAAGCAGCAATGGAGTTAGCTACAGAGCTCACCGAGAACCGCATACGGAATAAAGACTTCAAGGAGGAGAAGAAGAAGGATAAAGGATCAACCGAAACTTCAAACTCCACCCAAACCGAATCCCTTTCTCAACCCATTTCCAAGAGAAAGCGATATGGGCAACTTTTCGCTGTCACCCAACATAATCAATCAGCCTCACAAGCCGTACCCCTCCAAGCTATCCCAATCACTCAAATAGCACCCAACTCAACTTACCCAAATAAGAAACCTTACCTTGGACCTCACCCTCAATGTAACACCTGTTTTTATCACCATCCATCTACCTTACCTTGTCGACTATGTGCGAATTGTGGACGCTATGGTCATTTGAGCAAGGTTTGCCGCACCCCTCAAAACCAAACCTCACCCCCTACTCAAAACATGATCCAAACATATCAACAACCCCAATACCCCATGTTCCCATATGTTCGAGCTTGTTTCAATTATGGCGACCCTACCCATTATAGAAACACGTGCCCTCGATTGGTTAACATCATAAACGTCCAAGCTCAAGCAAACCCAGTTAACCAAGCAAATCAAGAAAACCCAACCACTAGGCCAGCAGCAAGAGGAAGAGTTTTCAACATCAACTCCAATCCTATTGAAGATAATGACGGCCCAAACGAAACCACCCAACTAGTCCCCTTCGCCAAAAATCAAGATTCAACTCCAACCGCTTAGTTTTTACGTTTTCTTTATGTTATCTCTATTTTCCCGTATCTCAGTTATAAATTGGAATTTTATCCAAGAATTTTAATGCAAATTACTATTTCAGTTTGTTTTATACTCACTGATTTAGCATTCATATCGTCTCATTATTTAAAGAAATTGGATTGTGTTCCATTTCTACATAGACTAACCTCTCCATCATAACAAACGAGAGAGGTATTGTCATCATTCAAACATGTATACTATCAGAATTAAGACTCAAGCTTTGGTTGTTGTGTTTGTTTATGTTTTAGAGTCACATAGAACTAATCATAACTTATGGATAAAGCCAATGAAAATTTGACAAGAATATGGTGGATACGCCGCTGGTACTTCCTATATATAAGTATTCTTGTCAAAAGATCAGAGGCATTATCAGGCGGTTATGAGAAGTTCCATGTAGGATTTAGTAATGTCTTGGTTGAAGTTTGTTTTATACTCACTGATTTAGCATTCATATCATCTCATTATTTAAAGAAATTGGATTGTGTTCCATTTCTACATAGACTAACCTCTCCATCATAACAAACGAGAGAGGTATTGTCATCATTCAAACATGTATACTATTAGAATTAAGACTCAAGCTTTGGTTGTTGTGTTTGTTTATGTTTTAGAGTCACATAGGACTAATCATAACTTACTGATAAAACCAATGAAAATTTGACGAGAATATGGTGGATACGCCGCTGGTACTTCCTATATATAAGTATTCTTGTCAAAGGATCAGAGGCATTATCAGGCGGTTATGAGAAGTTCCATGTAGGATTTAGTATTGTCTTAGTTGAAGTTTGTGTTATACTCACTGATTTAGCATTCATATCATCTCATTATTTAAAGAAATTGGATTGTGTTCTATTTTTACATAAACTAACCTCTCCATCATAACAAACGAGATAGGAACTGTCACCATTCAAACATGTATGCTATCAGAATTAGGACTCAGATATTGGTTGTTGTGTGTATTTATGTTCTAGAGTCACATCATAGAACCAATCATAACTTACTGATAAAACCAATGAAAATTTGACAAGAATATGGTGGATACGCCGCTGGTACTTCCTATATATAAGTATTCTTGTCAAAGGATCAGATGCATTGTCAGGCGGTTATGAGGAGTTCCATGTAGGTTTTAGTAGTAGAAGTTTTGTTTAGGGATATAACTTTATCTTTCCAAACATACCAAAACTCTTGCGCATGAAATCATATTTAGTCAATCAACTCTGTTTATTAATATTCATTATCATAGGCATCAAAAAGCGATTCCTGAAGCAGGGTACTCAACCCTTACAAGGAACGTTACCGCCTCAAACAAAAATTTAAACTCTTACTCCTTTCTAAGTATGTAACTGTCAAACTAAACACCATCCTTTTGAGACAAACATGCCACTACTTAAATTTCGGGACGAAATTTCTAAAAGTAGGGGATACTGTAACATCCGTAAAAAATGGATTTATCAAACCCGCTTCGTTTATTAACCGAACACCCAGTCAAAAAAATTCCGTTGCGTATTTAATGCTCAAATTAATTTTAAACGATACATAATTAATAAGTATATTAGAATATAAAATTTATAATTGAAAATCTATTAAAAATAATGAAATAAAAATAAAACGCTGAAGCCGGGTTTCGAACCCGGGTCAGCCGAGAATCATCCAAGCCTTAACACACACACATCCAACCACTCCGCCACTTGTGTTTCTTGTTGATTTATTGATTCAATTAATTCATATAATAAAAACTGAAATCGAATTCGGTCACTCAAGTCACTGATGCCGGAAATCCCGACGAAATCGTAAATCTTAGACGTTATCTTTTGGCATAACGGATACAATTATACCAGCATCGGTTATAACTGAAAACTTTAAGGTCTTTTATTCAAATCATCGGACCGTAACCGAAAAGTGTTGAATTCGAAATCAGAAATACACTTAAACCTGAGTTATACTTTATTCATCAGCGAGCTCGCGAGTTTATCAAAATCACACTCTTCATTTCGCTCAGAAAACTTCGCCGCAGTCGCCGGATTTCTCTGTAAAGTGACCGGAAATTATCGCCGGAAAACCGAGTTCAATCCATCATTTCTTCTTACTCTAGAATAAGATCTTAGAGCTCATACTGACATCACCCACACTCACCTTAAACCTCTGAAGAATCTCTGTCCAAAGAAATTTCACGTGCCGGAATTCTCTGCAAGTCGCCGGAAAACCGGGACTTTCATCTACACGGTAATTACCTCGACTTTTCTGTTTCATTCCATTATTATACAAATTCTAACATCACTCCATCACCCAGAATCAACCCCAGACGACATTGCCGAATTTTCTGTTTTCGCCGGAAAACTTCTGAAAGTTTCAGAATCTCGCTGTTAACCGGTATGATCATGAAACCTACTGATAATCGTTACTCAGTAGTTCAATTACACATCTAATCCCTCCAAACTGTTAATTGATTCTAACAGCCGAAGGTCACCAAAACAGAGCCGACGACCTTCGCCGGACTTCTGAAGAAAGACGATCAGTTCGGTACAATCAATCCCCAAACCCTTTTCTGTTCATTACATTACGATTTCTCATAATGTTCGTTAAATTAATTTAACAAATAACTGTTAGTTAACCGTTGTCTGTGTTTTGGACGAAGAAGACGAAGTTGTGTATGAGATAAGATAAATTAAAATCGGTTTATAAACGGGTTAGACACACAGTCCAGCAGTGGACTGTGTGCAAATAAACACGCATACGTCCCGAGTTCGATCCTTGACACACACGTTCGCTGTAATAAAATGTCATTTTTTTTAAAAAACTGAACCAGATCCACAACAGTGAGATGTTAAGTATATTAAAAACCTGAATATTTATCAAGTTAGACACACAGTCCAGCGGTGGACTGTGTGCCAAACTAAACCACAGGTCCCCGGTTCGAGACCTGTGGCGAGCACCGAGTGATGCAATTAAATCTTTTTTAAAATAAGTGATTTTCGGATTAATTTAATTAGTATATAAATATAATTAAAAACAGAAATATTTCGCGTTAGACACGTAGCTCAGTTGGTAGAGCTGCGTGCACGCGTACGGGAGGTCACGGGTTCGAGTCTCACCCAGCGCACACATATAACCGACCGAACCGGTCAACAGGTCAACGGTCAACGGTCAACAAGTCAATGGTCAACAGTCAAAAATCAACATTTTTTTTATTACTTTTATTTATTTATTTAAATTAAAAATACTTAAAAATAACATTTTTAAAGTTAGAAAATAGCCTTAAACTCACAAAAATATATCCAATAATCCTACTAAAATTGATTAATAAAATCCGCTTATTTACCGAACCATTAGGTTATTATCTAGGTTAGTTTCACTCGTGGTTAAATCCAACTTCGTGCGCATTCAACATCATCAACCGAACACACCCAATGTGAGTGAATCTTACAACTCCCCTTTTTAATTACACGTTTTGGGGTGTATCATGTGTCACTTAAACTAATTCGTTTATTCAAACTCGTGCCATACCATATTATGATTTAAACTTAGAATGTAAATATTGTTTGTAGTTATGTATTACATATTGTCATCTTGTATGCAAATTATTTGTTAGGCCCATCAGTTCCTCGTGGGAGACAAGTTGAACAACGCGTGCCTTAAAACTCATATATTAGGCCCATCAGTTCGTAGAACAACGCGTGCCTCAAAACTCATTCATTAGGTCCATCAGTTCCTCGTGGGAGACGAGTTGAACAACGCGTGCCTCAAAACAATCTATTATTGTATGTGTGTGTATTATTTAATATTAAGTGTTTTGTGAATAAGTTTACATCTACATTTACTCATATGTGGTTATGCACTTTATTTTATCAATTCATTAAACTTGTTTAAATGCTTTTAATAGGATTCACTCGCCAACATTTTGTTGATCCAAAAACCATTTTTACACATGATACAGGTGAACAGGATGAAGCAAGGAAAACATAGGAAATGCCTTAGAAGAAAATAATGAAGTTTAGAAAGATGTGTAGAACATGTTGTAATTATGATTTTATGATTTCCCTTTAAATTGTAATAATAAATATGAAACGTTATAACAAATGTCATGAGCTTTGATGAAAACCCAATCATGCCCCGATCACCTTTTCCGTTGCGGGTCGGGGTGTGACATTGAGCATTATTTTTTGACAAAAGAAACTCGGTATGTATGTATAAGCTTACACAAACACTCTCTTGGTAGATGGTTTTAGGAGGTGGCAATAGTGGCCGGGTGGGTGGGTTGTGTAACGGGTCGAAACGAGTTTGGATTAAACCATACTTTTTCTAGTATCGGTCGAAACCATGTCTGGTCTAATTGACACACCCTATATCCTGTTCGTTTTTCCTATAAGATTCAATTTTTTAGGTTTAATTTTTTTTGTTTAACGAATTTACATGTATATTTCTGAAAGCATGAACTTGGTAATCAACTAAAGACCCACAAAGACTGCATTATCTTCATCCACATGAAACCAAACAACGAATACATAACACAATCCATCGGTCTTGATTTCCTTAAAAATGTCAGCGTGGTTGCTGTATGTCCCAAAGGAATGGGCCCCTTGCGGCGGAAATTCGATTGGTATTGTTTTCGTTCATTATGGTACCGGCATTTGATATGATAACCGAAAAAGAAAACCTAAAGTCGTGACATACTCCAAAAGATATCCACACGTGTTTTACATTGATCTCGAAGACTATAATATCAATCCCGGTACAGTACCAACACTCGTATAAATTAAAGTCGTGAATTGTGATACGCGATTGTGTTTAGTTGTATTCGAAATAACGATAAGGTGACGAACCGAGTCGGTATATAGTAATACATACAATGGTTTTGTTATGCAAATGTTATATGATGAAACTAAAAAATAAACTCGTCTGATCGAAAACCATAAAAGCGAATACTGATACCGCCTCTGATAACTCCAATACGACTATGATTAGTTTTTAACTACATAAGATTATAAACAGGTATACCTTGTTTACCTAGGTATACCTGGTATTTGTGAGGAAACCTGCGCGACCGCAATCTCAACATGAACATGCATGTTTTTTAATTGGATATGAAAAAGAAATGTTAGACCAGAAGGAATGTGACACCATTTCCGGACTAGGCGTTATACCATTGCGTGGGTACGAGTTAATCATCGAGGCTCTTTTGAAAGATATGCCTAATCAATAAACTCAAATGATTTAATGAAAATTAAGTAAATACAATCTTCAAACATTATTGTTAATATTCCTTAATGCACACAAATTCATTATAATTATAATAACGATTATGGGTGACAAAATAGCTAAAATAATTGTAGCTAAGGTTACCTCAAGCTAAAGTGATTTTGGATTTTTTTTTTCTCAACCCTCCAAATTTAAGCAATGATACCTACACTCTCTCAACTTTTTAAAAACTTTATTAAATGTCATATTTAACACTCCTAAACTTTTTCGTACTTATTTTTATGTATGCAGATAAAATATAATATGGTTTCGTACTTATTTTTATATACATTTTCAGTTGTCTATATTTTGACATATATTTTCTTCGAAAGGAAGCGAGTCGTGTCAAATACAATACGTTTTCATTAGGCGGTGTAAATTCGAATTAATTTACGCTCCGACATCGCCACTATACGCGTACCATTCTTTAGTTTATATTTTAAAAATGTCGGTATAAATTAAAGCAGGTTTATTTTTCACAGTATACTTTATTTTAACTTTTGTTTACATCCTCTGCAATTTAGTTGGTTGATTCCCCGTCCCCCCCCCCCCTCCCAATTTTTTAATTGATTTACACTACAACCCTAAACTTAAATAAATTATCATTTTGTGTTTTTAACGAAACGTTTCAATGTGATTTTTTGTCTTGATTCTAAACCAACCGTTTATTTTAAATGTTTTTTAACCGTTCAGTTTTTTAAACCGGGCGGCACTCAACTCTAATACACCATTGCAACGTGTTATCTTCCATTAAAACGGTCCGTTGTAATGTGCGGCCGTCAAGTTTATCTTTATATACGTTTTAGTGTAATTTTTGTTCAAATAATTTGGCTTTTGCATACAACAACGTAACTTTCTAGTGACAGTTGAATATAGCATTGCTACTTTTTTTTATCGTCACGTTTGCGATTTGATTATTTTAATCTACGTTACAAACCCTTCGCACAATACAAATTGTAACCCACTAGTATGGTTTATAAATATTCCATGTTGTCTCTTCATTAAACCGATAATATATAAATGTTTACAAACAAGCTTGAAGATCTTATTTAAACAATTAAGTTTAATCAACATAGTTGCTAATATAAATAAAGCAAAATTGACGATCTTATTTAATTAAGCTTTTTTTTTCATTAACTATTAAATCCAAATTAAGTATACCATTAGAACTTAACAATATCAAAGTTTACAGTGGTAGACTAAACAAAATAAAGTTTCAATCTTTCTCATTTTATTTGGGGTTGGAAACTTTCAAAATCATCAATTTTGTTTGCCTCATGTTTCGCTATATACACATAACCAAAACAAAACTTCAACATTATTTACATCATAACCACATAACCTTCTATAATTTAGGTAAGACATCAACTATAAATATGTAAGAAACTGTTTATTTGTTACAACACTAATTATTCCAAACACCGATGGCTTCACTCAAACACATTTTATCCCTTGTTCACTTAATATTTCTATCTTGTGCTCTTGCCCAAGATCTTATCGAAATTGATTGTCAATGTAAAGATGGCAAGGTTTTCAATTGTCCAGTTGACAAAGATTCTGGACCAAGACTTCAACCAGGACCTGGATCACCTCCATGCCCCCCGGGAGGATGCCCGCCGAAAGCTCCATGTCCACCTGGAGCTCCATGCCCACCAGGAGAATGTCCCCCAGGATCTCCATGCCCTCCGGGAGGATGTCCCGCAAAGCCTCCATGTCCACCAGGAGGATGCCCCCCGGGAGCTCCATGTCCACCGGGAGGATGTCCCCCAGGATCTCCATGCCCCCCAGGAGGATGTCCCGCAAAGCCTCCATCTCCACCAGGAGGATGCCCCCCGGGGGCTCCATGTCCACCTGGAGCTCCATTTCCACCCGGAGGATGTCCTCCAGGATCTCCATGCCCCCCGGGAGGATGTCCCGCAAAGCCTCCATGTCCACCAGCAGCTCCATGCCCACCGGGAGGATGTTCCCCAAAACCTCCATGTCCACCGGAAGCTCCCCCACCAGGAGGATGTCCTCCAGGAGCTCCATGCCCACCGGGAGGATGTTCCCCAAGACCTCCATGTCCACCGGGAGCTCCCCCACCGGGAGGATGTCCTCCAGGAGCTCCGTGCCCACCGGGAGGATGCCCTCCAGGTGCTCCATGTCCCCCAGAAGCTCCCTCACCGGGAGGATGTCCTCCAGGAGCTCCGTGCCCACCGGGAGGATGCCCCCCAGGTGCTCCATGTCCCCCAGAAGCTCCCCCACCGGGAGGATGCCCCCCAGGAGCTCCATTTCCCGCAAAGCCTCCATCTCCCTCGGGAGCTCCATGTCTGCCAGGACGTCCTTGTCCCCCAGGAGCTCCATGCACACCGGGTGGATGTCCCCCGGGAGCTCCATGTCCCCCAGGAGCTCCTTGTCCCGCAGAGCCTCCATGTCCCCCAAGAGCTCCATGCCCGCCTGGAGGATGCCCGCCTGGAGGATGCCCCCCTGGAGCTCCATGCCCACCGGGAGCTCCATGTCCACCTGGAGAATGCCCGCGGGAGCTCCATGTCCACCACCAGATGTTAATGATAAAGGAACCACAGAACCTGTCATTCTATATCCACCGTCAGATCCTAATTGCCCGGGAGGCAATGCTCCTTGTCCCCCGGGAGCTCCATGCCCACCAGGAGGGTGCCCCTCGGGAGGATGTCCACCGGGATCTCCTTGTCCCGCAAAGCCTTCTTGTCCCCCCGGAGCTCCATGTACACCATCAGATCCTTCTGGAAACCCAGAGGTCGTGATTCTTTACCCACCCTCAGATCCTCAATGTCCAGCAGGCAATGATCCAAAGCCTCCAAGTCCCCCGGAAGGTGATGACTCAAAGCCTCCGTGTCCAGGTAAAAGATGATAAAAGCAAATAAAAACAAAAATAATATTATATATATCATCGATAAAATTGTGTTTAAACATATTCAATCAACTAATTAATTTGTGTTACAATAGATTTGAAAAACATGTGTTAATCATAAAATATATGTTAATCTTCAATACGAGATCTTGTTTTATTAAGTAGTGAAATATTGTTTTGATTAAGAAAATTTTCATCTACTTGACGTAACTCTTATATTTTTAATCCATAATTTAATGATGAACCAATTCTAATGATTAGTAAGTTTCATGGTAAACTTGATTTCATTTCTCATATATGTAGATTATCCCTCATTCACTTGTTATTTATATCTTGTATTCTTGCTCAAGGTCTCACCGAAATTGAGTATCAATGTAAAGATGGCAAGCTTATCGATTGTCCGGACGACAAGGATTCGGGACCTAGACTTCAACCAGTTGCTCCATCTCTAGCGAGCAAAGGTCCAGGTAGCAAAGGATCCAGAGCCGCAATGAACTCCATCAGAGTCTAAGGGACAAAAGTCACCTATTGTGTTTTATGACTCATAAATTGATTGTGAGTTGTAATGATTAACAAGTTTCAAGGTAAACTTGTTTTCATCAAAGGACCAAAGGGAAGGGATGCTCCAAAGAATTGCTGACTATTTTTTCATTAGGTTTAATCATGCCTACAGGTTGCTTCAAAGTGTTTAGTTTAATGGTTTTGAGGATTTGATAGTTCTCTCGTTGTACCGCTATTCTTTTTCATCGTTAAAAGAAAACAGTTTTAGTTTTAGTGGTCATTGATGACTGTCGTCTAGCCGTGCAAACGCGTAAGTAGCATGGATAAGTAGAGTATTGTATTCACGAGAAAGATGTGATTCTTTAATTATAAAACAACAGTCCCAAATATGTTTTGTTTTGATTTTGGAGGCCAGAGCTAAATTAAAAATATGATTTTATGTTTAGTGAATCAATTATAAACTTGCAATTTCAAATAAACGTTTGATAAACTATATATGGCCATTAATAATCATTTGTAGTATAATAACTCAAACCAACAAGAATAAAGGGGAAACATTAACACAATACTTGTGTACAACAAAAGAATCTTGAAACGATGAAATAAATTTAAAAAAAGAATAATCTTCAATGAATTGAAAACAAGTTTGAATCTGGCCCGGTTAGAATTGTGGCTTAGAGCATTCAGGTGCCATTTGTCCGTTAAAACGCTTGAAATCCGTGCAGTAGTTGTAGATCATGTAGTTGTCCCTTACCCATTTGAGTTGACCCTGTTGCCTGAAGCTCAATTGCTGGTAAACAGGAGATGTCCACCAGTTGGCCCGGATGGGAAGGGCACATTGGGTGATACTAACGGGCCCGTTCCACTTACAAGCTCTAGCCTGAACCTACGGTAGTTAGCCACAAACGGTGCAGATGTCCAGTCGATTTTGACTAGCCCACCTCTTGTAGCCCAGTTATCCGCATTCCACAAACTGGAGTAGACTCGCATCCCTTGTTGGTTAGGGTAAGCGATCCCTTCACTTGTGTAGTTCCCGAAGACTCGAATCGGCACACTATCAACATACCATCTGCAATACATTAATTAACAAGTAGTTAATAACTTAACATGCAATCAAAGTATCAAACAACCATTTGACATGAAAGCTAATGGTGGTTAGATTCGATTTACTCACACAATTTCAGTTGGATTCCAGTGAATTGTGTAGTTGTGATAAGGTCGGGTCAAACCATAATTTGAACTGTTGCTCTCTGTTACCTTGACCTTGAATGTAAATATTTGTGTGCACCGTGTAAGGCTCTCCTGTTGAGTTCCCTAAGAACTCAAAGTCGATCTCGTCATGTTTTGCACCGGTGGAGGATAACTGTCACAATCCAGCATAGGAATACGTTAGAGAGAATATATTAGTTAGCGTTACTAGTTATATCATTGTAGCCCATTTAATTCAATTCTAAGCAAGTATAAGCCCATTTGACACATATCTCACTTTGATTGTCATACCATTTGAATTAGCCAGACTTATGTATCAAAGAAATATAATAAAAAATATGATCTAAAATAGATACAGATAATAAATTATACATTATTATATATTATATGATGTTCTTGCATGACCATTCCAGTTGTAACTAAGGAAGAATATATGCTTAATAAATTTATGTGAGGTGGCTCTGTGAAGAAAGCTGTCATTAATATACATATAAAATAGTTTTGGGTCAACAAGTTGACAGTACATATAATCGAGTAAAAACATCAGCTTTAAGCAAGACATACTCAGGATCGTATAAACCGTACACAACCCTTCTAACCTGTTTATCACACAAGGCAAACAGGTTAGAGATAGGGTTTATGATAAATGGGTCATAAACTTGATGGGCGGTAGATTTAATAAACAGGTTGATACATGTTTACTTAAATGAGTTAAACATCTCAACCCCAACACGGCCTATTTATTAAACGGATTAGATATGACAAATTAATATCCTAAAGTATGATTACTTTTGTGTCGTGTCATTAATCGCTGCCCGTAAAACATATGTAATAATAAATGTCTGTTTTTAGTTTTATGTAGTAAAGTGGGTGTCTTCTTAATATATTTTTTATAACAATAAAAATATTAGGTTATACATGAATGAAATTGCTATCAAAATTTCGGGAAGACTACATGGTTCAAGCCTCTAAGGGACATTTTTCGTCATGTGGATGTCACATCAGCAAATGCATTTTGAAGGAAAAGAACGGGTGTAATCGTGTGAAATACGTGAATCAAACAAAACCAACCAATAGTAGAGGGAAGTGTGTGAGCAAGAAGGCTCAAACCGCGCTCCGAACGAAATTGGGGTCTTTCACGAGGGAAGAGGGGAGGAGGGGTACAGCCAAGCGTTTTGGGGCGTGATGTGAGGGAACCACGACCCACCACAGATAATCTAAGGATTTTATCCAATCGATTTATGCATGAAAATACAACAAAGCACATGCATGCAAGGAACAAGATACATTAATTCCATTTATTACTAATATGTTACAGAAACTGGATATGTACTCTTTAACTATGTCTACAACAAAACAAATTTCTATACAAAGGTATACAATCTTTTTTCTAACTAATAAAACTTGTGTTCTTGTGCTAATTTATGGTGCTTGGTCTCTATTTGCAAACATTTGAATTGTTCTTCTAGCAATAGGCAGCCATAATTTCTTTAATCTATCTTCATTAGCACTAACCTCACTAAAATTAGCTTCCTTGTTACTTGATTCAACCCCAAGAAATCTTGGATGAACAATGATCTCCGACATCGATCATTTCTCAACAAGTTTAGCAGATTTTTAAATTCCCTTTTTCTTTTGATATCTTCCTTGATCTTTTGATGATCATGGTCATTATTGTTTAAACCTGTTTTAATAACCGGATAACGATCAAACTTGTTACTTGACACAGAAGCAACACTAGTTTGATCTTGATTATCATGACAAAGAAGTAATCATCTCAGATTTCAAAACCAAAAGATCAGAAGAGTTCAAACTGCTCCATCTATTCTTCCCCATCAAACCATACTCACAATCAGATATTATGATCCTATGATTAAACTTATGCAACACTTCTTCATCATACTCATCTTCTTCTATGTTTCCAACACTTCTACCACTTCCAAATCTCGCGGACCCTTCTCTTTCGACAAACAACTCCAAGTTTAACCCTTCGCGAGCCGATCGATTGCTTAAAAACCTTAAACTACTCGAAAACTCAAAACGCGTCACATCCTCTTCGCTTACTTCTCACCTACAAAGCGGATAACCCGAGTGATTTTCAAGCCACTTATCCACACAACCTATATGAAAAGCATGCTTGCATTTAGGCAACAATCTAAGAACCTCAACATCTTCAAATCTTGACAAACAAATAGAACATTCCAAGCCGTTTCGCCACCCTTTTAACGTTGAAAACCGGAAGACTGGGAGTGATTCGATCACTGTTTTATCGATGCCAGAAACCCTAATAACTGAGCTAATTAACCCACCAAAGTTTTCTTGATTTAAGTAATGAAGAGAAGATGGTGTGTGCCAAAGTTTTGCGTAGATCAAGAGTAAGAATGTTAGAGATAACATGAGGGTGACAGCTCCGATGACAACTACTAAACTTGGTTGAAATTTGTTGCGGGAACCCGTTGACTTTGGAATATCATCGGTTGGAGAAGAAGATAAAAATTGTGAGTTGGTTGGATTGGAGGATATGATGATGATTATGAGATATATTGTGGTTAGAATAAGTTTGTTTTGTTGGGTCACCGGAGTTTTAAGAAACTCCGGTATGCATGCCGGAAAATTCATGGCTGCAAAGAGGGTTAACTGTTGTTTGCATTTGTTTGGTTTCGTTATATATCTTGAGATAAACAAAGTTTTTAATTTTTAATATTGCGGGAAATGAGCATAATGACTTTTGATTATCGTCAGCTTTATTATTTTATCTACTAGCTTGTTATTAAACTTGATGTTCTAATTGAAGGCTCATTGTTCAACAATATTTGACTCATTCAAATAAACTTTTATTGAATTAGTAATATTTTCAGAGCTTATAAAACATTATATATGTTAAAATAATGAAAAATGATAAACGCGTCGTTTTATACATAAAAACTAAACTGTGACGTAACTTTAATAACATGTACGTTTATACTTTAATCGCTTGTATAATATGTCACACCCCGACCCGCAGCGGAAAAGGTGATCGGGGCATGATTGGGTTATCATCAAAGCTCATGACATTTATTATACGTTTCATATTCATTAATACAATTTAATAGGAAATTTACAACCATAATTACATCATGACCTAACATCAATCTAAGCTTCTTTGTTTTCTTCTAAGGCATTTCCTATGTTTTCCTTGCTTCATCATGTTCACCTGTATCATGTGTAAAAGGGTTTTTGGATCAACAAAAAGTTGGTGAGTGAATCCTATGGAAAACATTTGAACAAGTTTATTTAATTGATTATGAAATAAAGTGCACAACCACACATGAGTAAAAATAGATGTAAACTTATTCATCAATCAATTTAATATTAAACAATACACACATGAACAATAATGGATCGTTTAGAGGCACGCGTTGCTCAACTCGTCTCTCACGAGGAACTGATGGGCCTAATGAAAGAATTGCATAACATGATAATATGAAGGACATAACTACAAACAATATTTACTCAATGATACACACATAAACAATAATGGATTGTTTTGAGGCACGCGTTGCTCAACTCGTCTCCCACGAGGAACTGATGGGCTTAATGAATGAATTTCATATAAGTTGACAAAATTGAAATACATAATCACAACAATATAAACAGTCTAAGTTTAGATCACGATATGGTATGGCACAAGTTTAAATAAACGAGTTAATTATTTTGTGACACATGACACACCCCAAAACGTGTAATTAAAAAGGGGAGTTGTAAGATTCACTCACAGTGGGTGCGTTCGGTTGATGATGTTGAATGCACGCGAAGTGGTTTTAACCACGAGTGAAATTAACCTAGATAATGGCATAATGTTTCGGTAAGTAAACGGATTTTATTAATCCATTTTAGTAGGATTGTTGGGTGTATTTTTGTGAGTTTAAGGCTATTTTCTAACCTTAAAAATGTTATTTTTAAGTATTTTTAATTGATTTTTAATTAAAATAAATAAATAAAAATAATAAAAAAATTTGACTTTTTTGACCGTTGACCGTTGACGATTGACCTTGACTGTTTGACCGGTTCGTATGTGAGTAAGTGTGCGCTGAGTGAGGCTCGAACCCGAGACCTCCCGTACGCGTGCACGCAGCTCTACCAACTGAGCTACGTGTCTAACCCGAAATATTTCTGTTTTTAATTATATTTATATACTAATTAGATTAAACAGAAAATCCTTTATTTCTTAAAAACGATTTTAATCCAAAGACTCGGTGCGCTCCACAGGTCTCGAACCCGGGACCTGTGGGTTGAGTTAACACACAGTCCACCGCTGGACTGTGTGTTTAACTTGTTATATAAACCGATTTTTATTATACTTAAATACAAACTAAGTATTTTCATTTCTGACTTATTTAAAAAGTTAGATAATTATCCGGGCCGGTGCGGTAGCCCGGACTCGAACTCGTGTCCTGTGATTTAAACATACACACAGTCCACCGCTGGACTGTGTGTCTATCTTGGTTATTATTCCGGTTATTATTATACTTAACATATACAGCCGTGACTCCGATTCGGTTAACAAAAAGACATTTTTATTAAGGCAAGCATGCGTGGGACAAGATTCGAACTCGAGACGTTTACGTGTTTAATGTGCACACAGTCCACCGCTGGACTGTGTGTCTAACCCGAGTAATAACTTGATTTTAATTATACTTATACACTACAGAAACTTCGTCTTCTTCGTTGATTTTAATCAGAATCGGAAGTCCGACTGGTTCGATGATTAAATCATGTTCGTTAGTGTCTGATGGTTAATTACATGTGAGATTAAATAAAAAGAATGAAGGATTAAGCGTAAGGTATACCGACTGGACTCCTCTGTTTCTCCGGCGAAACTCCGGTGACAGAAAACACTTCCGGCGACGTGTGTCTTGCAGCAGAGAGTCTTCAGAAAGCTTGAAAAGGATGTGGGTGACTTCGGTATAAGCTCAGGGGGTTTAGTAAGGCTTAGAAGTGAAGGGTTCGGTTTTCCGGCGATGTACAGAAATTTTCCGGCGAATGGAATTACGTCGGATAAATATGCGGTTTTGAGCGAAAAAGCTTGCAGAGGTTCGAGAAGGTATTTATAGGGCAGGTCGTCGATGAATTTGGTCCGATTTCCGACTTGATTCGTCGGTTAAAAATTCTCCGGCGGTTATAGCTTGTGTCGCGGGTTCAGGCATCGGTTATAACCGATGTAGTGTTTAAGGTTTACGTTATAACTGAAGTAACCGTCCAATCTCGCGAGATCGCCGGGATTTCCGACGACTGAAAATTTGGGCGCCGGTTTTGAATTCGGAAAAACATGTTATGAATTAATTGATTCTAATAATTAACAAGAAACACTAGTGGCGCAGTGGTTTAAGGGTTGAGTGTTAAGTCTGTCGTTTGACCCGGCTGACTGACCCGGGTTCGAAACCCGGCAGGGGCATATTATTTTTATTTTCTTATTTTTAACAGTTTTTCAAAAACTAATTATATATTCCCATATAATAATTAATTATGTATCGTTTAAAATTATTTTGGGCATTAAATTCGCAACGAAATTTTTAACTGATTGTTCGGTTAATAAACGGAGCGGGTTTGGTAAATCCGTTTTTGACGGATGTTACAGTATCCCTTGCTTTTTAGAAATTTCGTCCCGAAATTTAAATAGTGATATATTTGACTAAAAGAATGATGGTGTTTAGTTTGACAGTTACATGCTTAGAAGTAGTAAGGTTTTAAGTTTTTGTTTGAGGCGGTAACGTTCCTTGTAAGGGTTAAGTACCCTATTACAGGAATCGCTTTTTGTTGCCTACTGTAAAAGTATTGATAAGCAGAATTGATTCGCTAACTATGATATCATGCATAAGAGTTTGGATATGTTTGGAAGGATATGGTTATATCCTAAGGCAAAACTTCTAATACTACAACCTACATGGAACTTCTCATAACCATCTAACAATACCTTGATCCTTTGACAAGAATACTTATATATAGGAAGTACCAGCGGCGTATCCACCATATTCTTGTCAAATTTTCATTGGTTTTATCAGTAAGTTATGATTGGTTCTATGATTATAGAACATAAATAAATACAACAGCTAATATTTGAATCCACATTCTGATAGCATATATGTTTGAATGGTGACAGTTCCTCTCTCGTTTGTTATGATGGAGAGGTTAGTTTATGTAGAAATAGAACACAGTCCAATTTCTTTAAATGGCGAGATGATATGAATGTAACACAAATTTTAACCAAGGCAATACTAAATCCTACATGGAACTTCTCATAACCGCCTGATAATGCCTCTGATCCTTTGGCAAGAATACTTAAATATAGGAAGTAACAGCGGCGTATCCACCATATTCTTGCCAAATTTTCATTGGTTTTATCCACAAGTTATGATTAGTTACCAAGAAACTACTAAATCCTACATAGAACTTCTCATAACCGTCTGACAATGCCTCTGTTCCTTTGACAAGAATACTTATATATAGGAAGTACCAGCGGCGTATCCACCATATTCTCGTCAAATTTTCATTGGTTTTATCAGTGAATTATGATTAGTCCTATGTGACTCTACAACCAATACAACAAACACAAAATACTGAAAATGAAAAATGTCTGTGCGATCAAGGCTCAATCAAACGGAGCCGATCGTATTGCATGTACTGAAAATGAAATTGTTTGTGCGATCAAGGCTCAATCAAGCGGAGCCGATCGTATTGCATGTACTGAAAATAATAAACTTAATCTAAACAACAATCACACAAACAGCCTATACATGGAACCTCTCATAACCGCCTGATAATGCCTCCGATCATTTGACAAGAATACTTATATATAGGAAGTACCAGCGGCGTATCCACCATATTCTCGTCAAATTCTCATTGACTTTATCCGCAAGTTATGATTAGTTCTATGTGACTCTACAACCAATACAACAAACACAAAATACTGAAAATGAAAAATGTCTGTGCGATCAAGGCTCAATCAAACGGAGCCGATCGTATTGCATGTACTGAAAATGAAATTGTTTGTGCGATCAAGGCTCAATCAAGCGGAGCCGATCGTATTGCATGTACTGAAAATGATAAACTTAATCTAAACAACAATCACACAAACAGCCTATACATGGAACCTCTCATAACCGCCTGATAATGCCTCCGATCATTTGACAAGAATACTTATATATAGGAAGTACCAGCGGCGTATCCACCATATTCTCGTCAAATTCTCATTGACTTTATCCGCAAGTTATGATTAGTTCTATGTGACTCTACAACAAACACAACAACCACAAGATACTGATAATGAAAATGTCTGTGCGATCAAGGCTCAATCAAACGGAGCCGATCGTATTGCATGTACTGAAAATGAAAATGTCTGTGCGATCAAGGCTCAATCAAACGGAGCCGATCGTATGTGGGCACGCCAGGTTTAACCTCATAATGAAATGGGGAACATGCTCAACGCTCATAATGTAATGGGGAGCGGCGGCCTATGAAATTGCATGTACTGAAAAATAATAAACAATAATTACTCAAACAGTTTACACATGGAACCTCTCATAACCGCCAGATAATGCTTCTGATCCTTTGACAAGAATACTTATATATAGGAAGTACCAGCGGCGTATCCACCATATTCTTGTCAAAGTTTCATTGGCTTTGTCCTTAAGTTATGATTGGTTCTATGTGATTCTAAAACATAAAGAAAAACATAAAACTAAACGATAGGAGTTGAATCTGGATTTTCGGTGAAGAGGACTAGTTGGGTATCTTCGTTTGGGCCGTCATTATCTTCGACAGGATTGGCGTTGATGTTGAAGACTCTTCCTCTTGCTGGTGGCCTCGCGGTTGGGTTTTCTTGGTTTACTTGGTTAACTGGGTTTGATTGGGCTTGAGCGTTTATGATGTTAACTAATCGAGGGCACGTGTTTCTAAAGTGGGTAGGGTCGCCACAATTGAAACAAGCTCGAACATATGGGAACATGGGGTATTGGGGTTGTTGATAGGTTTGGGCCATGTTTTGAGTAGGGGAAGAGATTTGGTTTTGAAAGGTGCGGCAAACCTTGCTCAAATGACCATAGCGTCCACAAGTTGCACATAGTCGACAAGGTAAGGTAAGGGGATGGTGATAAAAACAGTTGTTGCATCGAGGGTGAGGTCCAAGATATGGTTTCTTATTTGGGTAAGTTGAGTTGGGTGCCACTTGAGTGATTGGGATAGCTTGGATTGGTATGGCTTGTAAAACTGGTTGATTACGTTGGGTAGCAGCGAAAAGTTGCCCTTCTCTTTTTCTCTTAGAAGTGGGTTGAGAAGGGGATTCGGTTTGGGTGGAGTCGGAGGTTTCAGTCGATGCTTTATCCTTCTTCTCCTCCTCCTTGAAGTCTTTGTTCCGGATTCGGTTCTCGGTGAGCGCTGTTGCTAGCTCCATTGCTGCTTCCAAAGTTGCAGGCGTGGTACTTATTACAGAGTCTTGAATCTTTGACGGAAGACCACGAATGTGGTGCTCAACCAAACGGTAGAGGGGAGTGAACATGTTGGGAACCATTTGATGTAACTCAAGGAATCTTTTGTTGTATGTGGTGTGGTCTCCTTCCTTTTGCTTCAACGAATAAAATTCATCTTCTAATTTCTTGATTTCGCTCCTTGGGCAAAATCGTCTGGTCATGATTTCCTTCAATTCGTTCAAAGTTAAGGTCATAGCATCTTCCACACCTCGTTTGGCCTTCTCTGTATTCCACCAAGTAAGTGCTATCCCATATAATCGACCGGTAGCATATCGCACTTTGCGATCATCGGGGCAATCGCAATTTAGAAAAGTGTTCTCCATCTCTTCAAACCAATGGAGGAGAGTAGTGACACCTTCAGTCCCTTTGTATTTCGGAGGGTCGCATGATTTGAAATGCTTGTAGGTGCATTTAGTGGTAGTTGAGGGAGAGTTGATAATGTTTTGGTTTTCTTGATTGGCAGGATTAGCGGTAAGTGCTTGTTGGACTTGGATTACAATGTTGGGTATTACGGCAGCCATTTGTTGTGCGATTAGGGCAGCCATGCGCTCGCGGGCTTTTCCTGCTCTCATCTTCCTACGGGTGAGGTTAGAAGACATCTACAAGGAATACATGTCAAGAGTATGAGTTGGATGTTTTTGGGTTCATGGGTCGCACTAGGAATGAACATTCATAAAATAATTATAGAAAAATAAATCTACTACATCCATAGGATGTCTTGGGCTTTGGTCGCCATTAGGCCCTACATGCCGCCATACTTCACCTTCGTAATCATGTGGGCCCCATGAATACCGGGTTTTTCATATGGTTCGCATGTGTTAGCCTGGTTGCGTACACTAAAACCCGGAGAAAATCGAGAAATATGTATACAACGTGTGATATTCGGAATGTGTCCAGGTGTAGACACGGTGACACCTCAAAGTGGGTTAGTTCGAACGACGTTTGGTGTGACATGCTTTGGCCTAATAGGTCCTTCATACTCTCATCGTTAGTCCCCAGGTAGGCAAACTGGTCCGTTATATTGGATTTATACGAATGCCAACCTAGACAGGACGTTCCGACTACCGGTACTTGTACCCTTCCAGTTACTACATGCCCGTCGCAGAACTTACTTTGATGAGATTTGAAAATTGCAACAAAATCTTTGAATAACAAAAGTATGAAGATGAATTGAATATATGAACATTGATATATGTATAATGAATGTGTATGTAAGTATGTATGTTTGACTGTAAATATGCAAATATGAAACAAATAAATATCATAAGTTTGTATGTAACCACCTAATCAATTAAAATTTAGGCAGACTATAGTATAGGCTCTAAGGGTCTAATAACCTATCCTATATCCCTATAGTCATGGCTCTAATACCAATCTGTCACACCCTGACCCGCAGCGGAAAAGGTGATCGGGGCATGATTGGGTTATCATCAAAGCTCATGACATTTATTATACGTTTCATATTCATTAATACAATTTAATAGGAAATTTACAACCATAATTACATCATGACCTAACATAAATCTAAGCTTCTTTGTTTTCTTCTAAGGCATTTCCTATGTTTTCCTTGCTTCATCCTGTTCACCTGTATCATGTGTAAAAGGGTTTTTAGATCAACAAAAAGTTGGTGAGTGAATCCTATGGAAAACATTTGAACAAGTTTATTTAATTGATTATGAAATAAAGTGCACAACCACACATGAGTAAAAATAGATGTGAACTTATTCATCAATCAATTTAATATTAAACAATACACACATGAACAATAATGGATCGTTTAGAGGCACGCGTTGCTCAACTCGTCTCTCACGAGGAACTGATGGGCCTAATGAAAGAATTGCATAACATGATAATATGAAGGACATAACTACAAACAATATAAACTCAATGATACACACATAAACAATAATGGATTGGTTTTGAGGCACGCGTTGCTCAACTCGTCTCCTACGGGGAACTGATGGGCTTAATGAATGAATTTCATATAAGTTGACAAAATTGAAATACATAATCACAACAATATAAACAGTCTAAGTTTAGATCACGATATGGTATGGCACAAGTTTAAATAAACGAGTTAATTATTTTGCGACACATGACACACCCCAAAACGTGTAATTAAAAAGGGGAGTTGTAAGATTCACTCACAGTGGGTGCGTTCGGTTGATGATGTTGAATGCACGCGAAGTGGTTTTAACCACGAGTGAAATTAACCTAGATAATGGCATAATGTTTCGGTAAGTAAACGGATTTTATTAATCCATTTTAGTAGGATTGTTGGGTGTATTTTTGTGAGTTTAAGGCTATTTTCTAACCTTAAAAATGTTATTTTTAAGTATTTTTAATTGATTTTTAATTAAAATAAATAAATAAAAATAATTAAAAAAATTTGACTTTTTTGACCGTTGACCGTTGACGATTGACCGACTGTTTGACCGGTTCGTATGTGAGTAAGTGTGCGCTGAGTGAGGCTCGAACCCGAGACCTCCCGTACGCGTGCACGCAGCTCTACCAACTGAGCTACGTGTCTAACCCGAAATATTTCTGTTTTTAATTATATTTATATACTAATTAGATTAAACAGAAAATCCTTTATTTCTTAAAAACGATTTTAATCCAAAGACTCGGTGCGCTCCACAGGTCTCGAACCCGGGACCTGTGGGTTGAGTTAACACACAGTCCACCGCTGGACTGTGTGTTTAACTTGTTATATAAACCGATTTTTATTATACTTAAATACAAACTAAGTATTTTCATTTCTGACTTATTTAAAAAGTTAGATAATTATCCGGGCCGGTGCGGTAGCCCGGACTCGAACTCGTGTCTTGTGATTTAAACATACACACAGTCCACCGCTGGACTGTGTGTCTATCTTGGTTATTATTCCGGTTATTATTATACTTAACATATACAGCCGTGACTCCGATTCGGTTAACAAAAAGACATTTTTATTAAGGCAAGCATGCGTGGGACAAGATTCGAACTCGAGACGTTTACGTGTTTAATGTGCACACAGTCCACCGCTGGACTGTGTGTCTAACCCGAGTAATAACTTGATTTTAATTATACTTATACACTACAGAAACTTCGTCTTCTTCGTTGATTTTAATCAGAATCGGAAGTCCGACTGGTTCGATGATTAAATCATGTTCGTTAGTGTCTGATGGTTAATTACATGTGAGATTAAATAAAAAGAATGAAGGATTAAGCGTAAGGTATACCGACTGGACTCCTCTGTTTCTCCGGCGAAACTCCGGTGACAGAAAACACTTCCGGCGACGTGTGTCTTGCAGCAGAGAGTCTTCAGAAAGCTTGAAAAGGATGTGGGTGACTTCGGTATAAGCTCAGGGGGTTTAGTAAGGCTTAGAAGTGAAGGGTTCGGTTTTCCGGCGATGTACAGAAATTTTCCGGCGAATGGAATTACGTCGGGTAAATATGCGGTTTTGAGCGAAAAAGCTTGCAGAGGTTCGAGAAGGTATTTATAGGGCAGGTCGTCGATGAATTTGGTCCGATTTCCGACTTGATTCGTCGGTTAAAAATTCTCCGGCGGTTATAGCTTGTGTCGCGGGTTCAGGCATCGGTTATAACCGATGTAGTGTTTAAGGTTTACGTTATAACTGAAGTAACCGTCCAATCTCGCGAGATCGCCGGGATTTCCGACGACTGAAAATTTGGGCGCCGGTTTTGAATTCGGAAAAACATGTTATGAATTAATTGATTCTAATAATTAACAAGAAACACTAGTGGCGCAGTGGTTTAAGGGTTGAGTGTTAAGTCTGTCGTTTGACCCGGCTGACTGACCCGGGTTCGAAACCCGGCAGGGGCATATTATTTTTATTTTCTTATTTTTAACAGTTTTTCAAAAACTAATTATATATTCCCATATAATAATTAATTATGTATCGTTTAAAATTATTTTGGGCATTAAATTCGCAACGAAATTTTTAACTGATTGTTCGGTTAATAAACGGAGCGGGTTTGGTAAATCCGTTTTTGACGGATGTTACAGTATCCCCTGCTTTTTAGAAATTTCGTCCCGAAATTTAAATAGTGATATATTTGACTAAAAGAATGATGGTGTTTAGTTTGACAGTTACATGCTTAGAAGTAGTAAGGTTTTAAGTTTTTGTTTGAGGCGGTAACGTTCCTTGTAAGGGTTAAGTACCCTATTACAGGAATCGCTTTTTGTTGCCTACTGTAAAAGTATTGATAAGCAGAATTGATTCGCTAACTATGATATCATGCATAAGAGTTTGGATATGTTTGGAAGGATATGGTTATATCCTAAGGCAAAACTTCTAATACTACAACCTACATGGAACTTCTCATAACCATCTAACAATACCTCTGATCCTTTGACAAGAATACTTATATATAGGAAGTACCAGCGGCGTATCCACCATATTCTTGTCAAATTTTCATTGGTTTTATCAGTAAGTTATGATTGGTTCTATGATTATAGAACATAAATAAATACAACAGCTAATATTTGAATCCACATTCTGATAGCATATATGTTTGAATGGTGACAGTTCCTCTCTCGTTTGTTATGATGGAGAGGTTAGTTTATGTAGAAATAGAACACAGTCCAATTTCTTTAAATGGCGAGATGATATGAATGTAACACAAATTTTAACCAAGGCAATACTAAATCCTACATGGAACTTCTCATAACCGCCTGATAATGCCTCTGATCCTTTGGCAAGAATACTTATATATAGGAAGTAACAGCGGCGTATCCACCATATTCTTGCCAAATTTTCATTGGTTTTATCCACAAGTTATGATTAGTTACCAAGAAACTACTAAATCCTACATAGAACTTCTCATAACCGTCTGACAATGCCTCTGTTCCTTTGACAAGAATACTTATATATAGGAAGTACCAGCGGCGTATCCACCATATTCTCGTCAAATTTTCATTGGTTTTATCAGTGAATTATGATTAGTCCTATGTGACTCTACAACCAATACAACAAACACAAAATACTGAAAATGAAAAATGTCTGTGCGATCAAGGCTCAATCAAACGGAGCCGATCGTATTGCATGTACTGAAAATGAAATTGTTTGTGCGATCAAGGCTCAATCAAGCGGAGCCGATCGTATTGCATGTACTGAAAATAATAAACTTAATCTAAACAACAATCACACAAACAGCCTATACATGGAACCTCTCATAACCGCCTGATAATGCCTCCGATCATTTGACAAGAATACTTATATATAGGAAGTACCAGCAGCGTATCCACCATATTCTCGTCAAATTCTCATTGACTTTATCCGCAAGTTATGATTAGTTCTATGTGACTCTACAACCAATACAACAAACACAAAATACTGAAAATGAAAAATGTCTGTGCGATCAAGGCTCAATCAAACGGAGCCGATCGTATTGCATGTACTGAAAATGAAATTGTTTGTGCGATCAAGGCTCAATCAAGCGGAGCCGATCGTATTGCATGTACTGAAAATGATAAACTTAATCTAAACAACAATCACACAAACAGCCTATACATGGAACCTCTCATAACCGCCTGATAATGCCTCCGATCATTTGACAAGAATACTTATATATAGGAAGTACCAGCGGCGTATCCACCATATTCTCGTCAAATTCTCATTGACTTTATCCGCAAGTTATGATTAGTTCTATGTGACTCTACAACAAACACAACAACCACAAGATACTGATAATGAAAATGTCTGTGCGATCAAGGCTCAATCAAACGGAGCCGATCGTATTGCATGTACTGAAAATGAAAATGTCTGTGCGATCAAGGCTCAATCAAACGGAGCCGATCGTATGTGGGCACGCCAGGTTTAACCTCATAATGAAATGGGGAACATGCTCAACGCTCATAATGTAATGGGGAGCGGCGGCCTATGAAATTGCATGTACTGAAAAATAATAAACAATAATTACTCAAACAGTTTACACATGGAACCTCTCATAACCGCCAGATAATGCTTCTGATCCTTTGACAAGAATACTTATATATAGGAAGTACCAGCGGCGTATCCACCATATTCTTGTCAAAGTTTCATTGGCTTTGTCCTTAAGTTATGATTGGTTCTATGTGATTCTAAAACATAAAGAAAAACATAAAACTAAACGATAGGAGTTGAATCTGGATTTTCGGTGAAGAGGACTAGTTGGGTATCTTCGTTTGGGCCGTCATTATCTTCGACAGGATTGGCGTTGATGTTGAAGACTCTTCCTCTTGCTGGTGGCCTCGCGGTTGGGTTTTCTTGGTTTACTTGGTTAACTGGGTTTGATTGGGCTTGAGCGTTTATGATGTTAACTAATCGAGGGCACGTGTTTCTAAAGTGGGTAGGGTCGCCACAATTGAAACAAGCTCGAACATATGGGAACATGGGGTATTGGGGTTGTTGATAGGTTTGGGCCATGTTTTGAGTAGGGGAAGAGATTTGGTTTTGAAAGGTGCGGCAAACCTTGCTCAAATGACCATAGCGTCCACAAGTTGCACATAGTCGACAAGGTAAGGTAAGGGGATGGTGATAAAAACAGTTGTTGCATCGAGGGTGAGGTCCAAGATATGGTTTCTTATTTGGGTAAGTTGAGTTGGGTGCCACTTGAGTGATTGGGATAGCTTGGATTGGTATGGCTTGTAAAACTGGTTGATTACGTTGGGTAGCAGCGAAAAGTTGCCCTTCTCTTTTTCTCTTAGAAGTGGGTTGAGAAGGGGATTCGGTTTGGGTGGAGTCGGAGGTTTCAGTCGATGCTTTATCCTTCTTCTCCTCCTCCTTGAAGTCTTTGTTCCGGATTCGGTTCTCGGTGAGCGCTGTTGCTAGCTCCATTGCTGCTTCCAAAGTTGCAGGCGTGGTACTTATTACAGAGTCTTGAATCTTTGACGGAAGACCACGAATGTGGTGCTCAACCAAACGGTAGAGGGGAGTGAACATGTTGGGAACCATTTGATGTAACTCAAGGAATCTTTTGTTGTATGTGGTGTGGTCTCCTTCCTTTTGCTTCAACGAATAAAATTCATCTTCTAATTTCTTGATTTCGCTCCTTGGGCAAAATCGTCTGGTCATGATTTCCTTCAATTCGTTCAAAGTTAAGGTCATAGCATCTTCCACACCTCGTTTGGCCTTCTCTGTATTCCACCAAGTAAGTGCTATCCCATATAATCGACCGGTAGCATATCGCACTTTGCGATCATCGGGGCAATCGCAATTTAGAAAAGTGTTCTCCATCTCTTCAAACCAATGGAGGAGAGTAGTGACACCTTCAGTCCCTTTGTATTTCGGAGGGTCGCATGATTTGAAATGCTTGTAGGTGCATTTAGTGGTAGTTGAGGGAGAGTTGATAATGTTTTGGTTTTCTTGATTGGCAGGATTAGCGGTAAGTGCTTGTTGGACTTGGATTACAATGTTGGGTATTACGGCAGCCATTTGTTGTGCGATTAGGGCAGCCATGCGCTCGCGGGCTTTTCCTGCTCTCATCTTCCTACGGGTGAGGTTAGAAGACATCTACAAGGAATACATGTCAAGAGTATGAGTTGGATGTTTTTGGGTTCATGGGTCGCACTAGGAATGAACATTCATAAAATAATTATAGAAAAATAAATCTACTACATCCATAGGATGTCTTGGGCTTTGGTCGCCATTAGGCCCTACATGCCGCCATACTTCACCTTCGTAATCATGTGGGCCCCCATGAATACCGGGTTTTTCATATGGTTCGCATGTGTTAGCCTGGTTGCGTACACTAAAACCCGGAGAAAATCGAGAAATATGTATACAACGTGTGATATTCGGAATGTGTCCAGGTGTAGACACGGTGACACCTCAAAGTGGGTTAGTTCGAACGACGTTTGGTGTGACATGCTTTGGCCTAATAGGTCCTTCATACTCTCATCGTTAGTCCCCAGGTAGGCAAACTGGTCCGTTATATTGGATTTATACGAATGCCAACCTAGACAGGACGTTCCGACTACCGGTACTTGTACCCTTCCAGTTACTACATGCCCGTCGCAGAACTTACTTTGATGAGATTTGAAAATTGCAACAAAATCTTTGAATAACAAAAGTATGAAGATGAATTGAATATATGAACATTGATATATGTATAATGAATGTGTATGTAAGTATGTATGTTTGACTGTAAATATGCAAATATGAAACAAATAAATATCATAAGTTTGTATGTAACCACCTAATCAATTAAAATTTAGGCAGACTATAGTATAGGCTCTAAGGGTCTAATAACCTATCCTATATCCCTATAGTCATGGCTCTAATACCAATCTGTCACACCCTGACCCGCAGCGGAAAAGGTGATCGGGGCATGATTGGGTTATCATCAAAGCTCATGACATTTATTATACGTTTCATATTCATTAATACAATTTAATAGGAAATTTACAACCATAATTACATCATGACCTAACATAAATCTAAGCTTCTTTGTTTTCTTCTAAGGCATTTCCTATGTTTTCCTTGCTTCATCCTGTTCACCTGTATCATGTGTAAAAGGGTTTTTAGATCAACAAAAAGTTGGTGAGTGAATCCTATGGAAAACATTTGAACAAGTTTATTTAATTGATTATGAAATAAAGTGCACAACCACACATGAGTAAAAATAGATGTGAACTTATTCATCAATCAATTTAATATTAAACAATACACACATGAACAATAATGGATCGTTTAGAGGCACGCGTTGCTCAACTCGTCTCTCACGAGGAACTGATGGGCCTAATGAAAGAATTGCATAACATGATAATATGAAGGACATAACTACAAACAATATAAACTCAATGATACACACATAAACAATAATGGATTGGTTTTGAGGCACGCGTTGCTCAACTCGTCTCCTACGGGGAACTGATGGGCTTAATGAATGAATTTCATATAAGTTGACAAAATTGAAATACATAATCACAACAATATAAACAGTCTAAGTTTAGATCACGATATGGTATGGCACAAGTTTAAATAAACGAGTTAATTATTTTGCGACACATGACACACCCCAAAACGTGTAATTAAAAAGGGGAGTTGTAAGATTCACTCACAGTGGGTGCGTTCGGTTGATGATGTTGAATGCACGCGAAGTGGTTTTAACCACGAGTGAAATTAACCTAGATAATGGCATAATGTTTCGGTAAGTAAACGGATTTTATTAATCCATTTTAGTAGGATTGTTGGGTGTATTTTTGTGAGTTTAAGGCTATTTTCTAACCTTAAAAATGTTATTTTTAAGTATTTTTAATTGATTTTTAATTAAAATAAATAAATAAAAATAATTAAAAAAATTTGACTTTTTTGACCGTTGACCGTTGACGATTGACCGACTGTTTGACCGGTTCGTATGTGAGTAAGTGTGCGCTGAGTGAGGCTCGAACCCGAGACCTCCCGTACGCGTGCACGCAGCTCTACCAACTGAGCTACGTGTCTAACCCGAAATATTTCTGTTTTTAATTATATTTATATACTAATTAGATTAAACAGAAAATCCTTTATTTCTTAAAAACGATTTTAATCCAAAGACTCGGTGCGCTCCACAGGTCTCGAACCCGGGACCTGTGGGTTGAGTTAACACACAGTCCACCGCTGGACTGTGTGTTTAACTTGTTATATAAACCGATTTTTATTATACTTAAATACAAACTAAGTATTTTCATTTCTGACTTATTTAAAAAGTTAGATAATTATCCGGGCCGGTGCGGTAGCCCGGACTCGAACTCGTGTCCTGTGATTTAAACATACACACAGTCCACCGCTGGACTGTGTGTCTATCTTGGTTATTATTCCGGTTATTATTATACTTAACATATACAGCCGTGACTCCGATTCGGTTAACAAAAAGACATTTTTATTAAGGCAAGCATGCGTGGGACAAGATTCGAACTCGAGACGTTTACGTGTTTAATGTGCACACAGTCCACCGCTGGACTGTGTGTCTAACCCGAGTAATAACTTGATTTTAATTATACTTATACACTACAGAAACTTCGTCTTCTTCGTTGATTTTAATCAGAATCGGAAGTCCGACTGGTTCGATGATTAAATCATGTTCGTTAGTGTCTGATGGTTAATTACATGTGAGATTAAATAAAAAGAATGAAGGATTAAGCGTAAGGTATACCGACTGGACTCCTCTGTTTCTCCGGCGAAACTCCGGTGACAGAAAACACTTCCGGCGACGTGTGTCTTGCAGCAGAGAGTCTTCAGAAAGCTTGAAAAGGATGTGGGTGACTTCGGTATAAGCTCAGGGGGTTTAGTAAGGCTTAGAAGTGAAGGGTTCGGTTTTCCGGCGATGTACAGAAATTTTCCGGCGAATGGAATTACGTCGGGTAAATATGCGGTTTTGAGCGAAAAAGCTTGCAGAGGTTCGAGAAGGTATTTATAGGGCAGGTCGTCGATGAATTTGGTCCGATTTCCGACTTGATTCGTCGGTTAAAAATTCTCCGGCGGTTATAGCTTGTGTCGCGGGTTCAGGCATCGGTTATAACCGATGTAGTGTTTAAGGTTTACGTTATAACTGAAGTAACCGTCCAATCTCGCGAGATCGCCGGGATTTCCGACGACTGAAAATTTGGGCGCCGGTTTTGAATTCGGAAAAACATGTTATGAATTAATTGATTCTAATAATTAACAAGAAACACTAGTGGCGCAGTGGTTTAAGGGTTGAGTGTTAAGTCTGTCGTTTGACCCGGCTGACTGACCCGGGTTCGAAACCCGGCAGGGGCATATTATTTTTATTTTCTTATTTTTAACAGTTTTTCAAAAACTAATTATATATTCCCATATAATAATTAATTATGTATCGTTTAAAATTATTTTGGGCATTAAATTCGCAACGAAATTTTTAACTGATTGTTCGGTTAATAAACGGAGCGGGTTTGGTAAATCCGTTTTTGACGGATGTTACAGTATCCCCTGCTTTTTAGAAATTTCGTCCCGAAATTTAAATAGTGATATATTTGACTAAAAGAATGATGGTGTTTAGTTTGACAGTTACATGCTTAGAAGTAGTAAGGTTTTAAGTTTTTGTTTGAGGCGGTAACGTTCCTTGTAAGGGTTAAGTACCCTATTACAGGAATCGCTTTTTGTTGCCTACTGTAAAAGTATTGATAAGCAGAATTGATTCGCTAACTATGATATCATGCATAAGAGTTTGGATATGTTTGGAAGGATATGGTTATATCCTAAGGCAAAACTTCTAATACTACAACCTACATGGAACTTCTCATAACCATCTAACAATACCTCTGATCCTTTGACAAGAATACTTATATATAGGAAGTACCAGCGGCGTATCCACCATATTCTTGTCAAATTTTCATTGGTTTTATCAGTAAGTTATGATTGGTTCTATGATTATAGAACATAAATAAATACAACAGCTAATATTTGAATCCACATTCTGATAGCATATATGTTTGAATGGTGACAGTTCCTCTCTCGTTTGTTATGATGGAGAGGTTAGTTTATGTAGAAATAGAACACAGTCCAATTTCTTTAAATGGCGAGATGATATGAATGTAACACAAATTTTAACCAAGGCAATACTAAATCCTACATGGAACTTCTCATAACCGCCTGATAATGCCTCTGATCCTTTGGCAAGAATACTTATATATAGGAAGTAACAGCGGCGTATCCACCATATTCTTGCCAAATTTTCATTGGTTTTATCCACAAGTTATGATTAGTTACCAAGAAACTACTAAATCCTACATAGAACTTCTCATAACCGTCTGACAATGCCTCTGTTCCTTTGACAAGAATACTTATATATAGGAAGTACCAGCGGCGTATCCACCATATTCTCGTCAAATTTTCATTGGTTTTATCAGTGAATTATGATTAGTCCTATGTGACTCTACAACCAATACAACAAACACAAAATACTGAAAATGAAAAATGTCTGTGCGATCAAGGCTCAATCAAACGGAGCCGATCGTATTGCATGTACTGAAAATGAAATTGTTTGTGCGATCAAGGCTCAATCAAGCGGAGCCGATCGTATTGCATGTACTGAAAATAATAAACTTAATCTAAACAACAATCACACAAACAGCCTATACATGGAACCTCTCATAACCGCCTGATAATGCCTCCGATCATTTGACAAGAATACTTATATATAGGAAGTACCAGCGGCGTATCCACCATATTCTCGTCAAATTCTCATTGACTTTATCCGCAAGTTATGATTAGTTCTATGTGACTCTACAACCAATACAACAAACACAAAATACTGAAAATGAAAAATGTCTGTGCGATCAAGGCTCAATCAAACGGAGCCGATCGTATTGCATGTACTGAAAATGAAATTGTTTGTGCGATCAAGGCTCAATCAAGCGGAGCCGATCGTATTGCATGTACTGAAAATGATAAACTTAATCTAAAAACAATCACACAAACAGCCTATACATGGAACCTCTCATAACCGCCTGATAATGCCTCCGATCATTTGACAAGAATACTTATATATAGGAAGTACCAGCGGCGTATCCACCATATTCTCGTCAAATTCTCATTGACTTTATCCGCAAGTTATGATTAGTTCTATGTGACTCTACAACAAACACAACAACCACAAGATACTGATAATGAAAATGTCTGTGCGATCAAGGCTCAATCAAACGGAGCCGATCGTATTGCATGTACTGAAAATGAAAATGTCTGTGCGATCAAGGCTCAATCAAACGGAGCCGATCGTATGTGGGCACGCCAGGTTTAACCTCATAATGAAATGGGGAACATGCTCAACGCTCATAATGTAATGGGGAGCGGCGGCCTATGAAATTGCATGTACTGAAAAATAATAAACAATAATTACTCAAACAGTTTACACATGGAACCTCTCATAACCGCCAGATAATGCTTCTGATCCTTTGACAAGAATACTTATATATAGGAAGTACCAGCGGCGTATCCACCATATTCTTGTCAAAGTTTCATTGGCTTTGTCCTTAAGTTATGATTGGTTCTATGTGATTCTAAAACATAAAGAAAAACATAAAACTAAACGATAGGAGTTGAATCTGGATTTTCGGTGAAGAGGACTAGTTGGGTATCTTCGTTTGGGCCGTCATTATCTTCGACAGGATTGGCGTTGATGTTGAAGACTCTTCCTCTTGCTGGTGGCCTCGCGGTTGGGTTTTCTTGGTTTACTTGGTTAACTGGGTTTGATTGGGCTTGAGCGTTTATGATGTTAACTAATCGAGGGCACGTGTTTCTAAAGTGGGTAGGGTCGCCACAATTGAAACAAGCTCGAACATATGGGAACATGGGGTATTGGGGTTGTTGATAGGTTTGGGCCATGTTTTGAGTAGGGGAAGAGATTTGGTTTTGAAAGGTGCGGCAAACCTTGCTCAAATGACCATAGCGTCCACAAGTTGCACATAGTCGACAAGGTAAGGTAAGGGGATGGTGATAAAAACAGTTGTTGCATCGAGGGTGAGGTCCAAGATATGGTTTCTTATTTGGGTAAGTTGAGTTGGGTGCCACTTGAGTGATTGGGATAGCTTGGATTGGTATGGCTTGTAAAACTGGTTGATTACGTTGGGTAGCAGCGAAAAGTTGCCCTTCTCTTTTTCTCTTAGAAGTGGGTTGAGAAGGGGATTCGGTTTGGGTGGAGTCGGAGGTTTCAGTCGATGCTTTATCCTTCTTCTCCTCCTCCTTGAAGTCTTTGTTCCGGATTCGGTTCTCGGTGAGCGCTGTTGCTAGCTCCATTGCTGCTTCCAAAGTTGCAGGCGTGGTACTTATTACAGAGTCTTGAATCTTTGACGGAAGACCACGAATGTGGTGCTCAACCAAACGGTAGAGGGGAGTGAACATGTTGGGAACCATTTGATGTAACTCAAGGAATCTTTTGTTGTATGTGGTGTGGTCTCCTTCCTTTTGCTTCAACGAATAAAATTCATCTTCTAATTTCTTGATTTCGCTCCTTGGGCAAAATCGTCTGGTCATGATTTCCTTCAATTCGTTCAAAGTTAAGGTCATAGCATCTTCCACACCTCGTTTGGCCTTCTCTGTATTCCACCAAGTAAGTGCTATCCCATATAATCGACCGGTAGCATATCGCACTTTGCGATCATCGGGGCAATCGCAATTTAGAAAAGTGTTCTCCATCTCTTCAAACCAATGGAGGAGAGTAGTGACACCTTCAGTCCCTTTGTATTTCGGAGGGTCGCATGATTTGAAATGCTTGTAGGTGCATTTAGTGGTAGTTGAGGGAGAGTTGATAATGTTTTGGTTTTCTTGATTGGCAGGATTAGCGGTAAGTGCTTGTTGGACTTGGATTACAATGTTGGGTATTACGGCAGCCATTTGTTGTGCGATTAGGGCAGCCATGCGCTCGCGGGCTTTTCCTGCTCTCATCTTCCTACGGGTGAGGTTAGAAGACATCTACAAGGAATACATGTCAAGAGTATGAGTTGGATGTTTTTGGGTTCATGGGTCGCACTAGGAATGAACATTCATAAAATAATTATAGAAAAATAAATCTACTACATCCATAGGATGTCTTGGGCTTTGGTCGCCATTAGGCCCTACATGCCGCCATACTTCACCTTCGTAATCATGTGGGCCCCCATGAATACCGGGTTTTTCATATGGTTCGCATGTGTTAGCCTGGTTGCGTACACTAAAACCCGGAGAAAATCGAGAAATATGTATACAACGTGTGATATTCGGAATGTGTCCAGGTGTAGACACGGTGACACCTCAAAGTGGGTTAGTTCGAACGACGTTTGGTGTGACATGCTTTGGCCTAATAGGTCCTTCATACTCTCATCGTTAGTCCCCAGGTAGGCAAACTGGTCCGTTATATTGGATTTATACGAATGCCAACCTAGACAGGACGTTCCGACTACCGGTACTTGTACCCTTCCAGTTACTACATGCCCGTCGCAGAACTTACTTTGATGAGATTTGAAAATTGCAACAAAATCTTTGAATAACAAAAGTATGAAGATGAATTGAATATATGAACATTGATATATGTATAATGAATGTGTATGTAAGTATGTATGTTTGACTGTAAATATGCAAATATGAAACAAATAAATATCATAAGTTTGTATGTAACCACCTAATCAATTAAAATTTAGGCAGACTATAGTATAGGCTCTAAGGGTCTAATAACCTATCCTATATCCCTATAGTCATGGCTCTAATACCAATCTGTCACACCCTGACCCGCAGCGGAAAAGGTGATCGGGGCATGATTGGGTTATCATCAAAGCTCATGACATTTATTATACGTTTCATATTCATTAATACAATTTAATAGGAAATTTACAACCATAATTACATCATGACCTAACATAAATCTAAGCTTCTTTGTTTTCTTCTAAGGCATTTCCTATGTTTTCCTTGCTTCATCCTGTTCACCTGTATCATGTGTAAAAGGGTTTTTAGATCAACAAAAAGTTGGTGAGTGAATCCTATGGAAAACATTTGAACAAGTTTATTTAATTGATTATGAAATAAAGTGCACAACCACACATGAGTAAAAATAGATGTGAACTTATTCATCAATCAATTTAATATTAAACAATACACACATGAACAATAATGGATCGTTTAGAGGCACGCGTTGCTCAACTCGTCTCTCACGAGGAACTGATGGGCCTAATGAAAGAATTGCATAACATGATAATATGAAGGACATAACTACAAACAATATAAACTCAATGATACACACATAAACAATAATGGATTGGTTTTGAGGCACGCGTTGCTCAACTCGTCTCCTACGGGGAACTGATGGGCTTAATGAATGAATTTCATATAAGTTGACAAAATTGAAATACATAATCACAACAATATAAACAGTCTAAGTTTAGATCACGATATGGTATGGCACAAGTTTAAATAAACGAGTTAATTATTTTGCGACACATGACACACCCCAAAACGTGTAATTAAAAAGGGGAGTTGTAAGATTCACTCACAGTGGGTGCGTTCGGTTGATGATGTTGAATGCACGCGAAGTGGTTTTAACCACGAGTGAAATTAACCTAGATAATGGCATAATGTTTCGGTAAGTAAACGGATTTTATTAATCCATTTTAGTAGGATTGTTGGGTGTATTTTTGTGAGTTTAAGGCTATTTTCTAACCTTAAAAATGTTATTTTTAAGTATTTTTAATTGATTTTTAATTAAAATAAATAAATAAAAATAATTAAAAAAATTTGACTTTTTTGACCGTTGACCGTTGACGATTGACCGACTGTTTGACCGGTTCGTATGTGAGTAAGTGTGCGCTGAGTGAGGCTCGAACCCGAGACCTCCCGTACGCGTGCACGCAGCTCTACCAACTGAGCTACGTGTCTAACCCGAAATATTTCTGTTTTTAATTATATTTATATACTAATTAGATTAAACAGAAAATCCTTTATTTCTTAAAAACGATTTTAATCCAAAGACTCGGTGCGCTCCACAGGTCTCGAACCCGGGACCTGTGGGTTGAGTTAACACACAGTCCACCGCTGGACTGTGTGTTTAACTTGTTATATAAACCGATTTTTATTATACTTAAATACAAACTAAGTATTTTCATTTCTGACTTATTTAAAAAGTTAGATAATTATCCGGGCCGGTGCGGTAGCCCGGACTCGAACTCGTGTCCTGTGATTTAAACATACACACAGTCCACCGCTGGACTGTGTGTCTATCTTGGTTATTATTCCGGTTATTATTATACTTAACATATACAGCCGTGACTCCGATTCGGTTAACAAAAAGACATTTTTATTAAGGCAAGCATGCGTGGGACAAGATTCGAACTCGAGACGTTTACGTGTTTAATGTGCACACAGTCCACCGCTGGACTGTGTGTCTAACCCGAGTAATAACTTGATTTTAATTATACTTATACACTACAGAAACTTCGTCTTCTTCGTTGATTTTAATCAGAATCGGAAGTCCGACTGGTTCGATGATTAAATCATGTTCGTTAGTGTCTGATGGTTAATTACATGTGAGATTAAATAAAAAGAATGAAGGATTAAGCGTAAGGTATACCGACTGGACTCCTCTGTTTCTCCGGCGAAACTCCGGTGACAGAAAACACTTCCGGCGACGTGTGTCTTGCAGCAGAGAGTCTTCAGAAAGCTTGAAAAGGATGTGGGTGACTTCGGTATAAGCTCAGGGGGTTTAGTAAGGCTTAGAAGTGAAGGGTTCGGTTTTCCGGCGATGTACAGAAATTTTCCGGCGAATGGAATTACGTCGGGTAAATATGCGGTTTTGAGCGAAAAAGCTTGCAGAGGTTCGAGAAGGTATTTATAGGGCAGGTCGTCGATGAATTTGGTCCGATTTCCGACTTGATTCGTCGGTTAAAAATTCTCCGGCGGTTATAGCTTGTGTCGCGGGTTCAGGCATCGGTTATAACCGATGTAGTGTTTAAGGTTTACGTTATAACTGAAGTAACCGTCCAATCTCGCGAGATCGCCGGGATTTCCGACGACTGAAAATTTGGGCGCCGGTTTTGAATTCGGAAAAACATGTTATGAATTAATTGATTCTAATAATTAACAAGAAACACTAGTGGCGCAGTGGTTTAAGGGTTGAGTGTTAAGTCTGTCGTTTGACCCGGCTGACTGACCCGGGTTCGAAACCCGGCAGGGGCATATTATTTTTATTTTCTTATTTTTAACAGTTTTTCAAAAACTAATTATATATTCCCATATAATAATTAATTATGTATCGTTTAAAATTATTTTGGGCATTAAATTCGCAACGAAATTTTTAACTGATTGTTCGGTTAATAAACGGAGCGGGTTTGGTAAATCCGTTTTTGACGGATGTTACAGTATCCCCTGCTTTTTAGAAATTTCGTCCCGAAATTTAAATAGTGATATATTTGACTAAAAGAATGATGGTGTTTAGTTTGACAGTTACATGCTTAGAAGTAGTAAGGTTTTAAGTTTTTGTTTGAGGCGGTAACGTTCCTTGTAAGGGTTAAGTACCCTATTACAGGAATCGCTTTTTGTTGCCTACTGTAAAAGTATTGATAAGCAGAATTGATTCGCTAACTATGATATCATGCATAAGAGTTTGGATATGTTTGGAAGGATATGGTTATATCCTAAGGCAAAACTTCTAATACTACAACCTACATGGAACTTCTCATAACCATCTAACAATACCTCTGATCCTTTGACAAGAATACTTATATATAGGAAGTACCAGCGGCGTATCCACCATATTCTTGTCAAATTTTCATTGGTTTTATCAGTAAGTTATGATTGGTTCTATGATTATAGAACATAAATAAATACAACAGCTAATATTTGAATCCACATTCTGATAGCATATATGTTTGAATGGTGACAGTTCCTCTCTCGTTTGTTATGATGGAGAGGTTAGTTTATGTAGAAATAGAACACAGTCCAATTTCTTTAAATGGCGAGATGATATGAATGTAACACAAATTTTAACCAAGGCAATACTAAATCCTACATGGAACTTCTCATAACCGCCTGATAATGCCTCTGATCCTTTGGCAAGAATACTTATATATAGGAAGTAACAGCGGCGTATCCACCATATTCTTGCCAAATTTTCATTGGTTTTATCCACAAGTTATGATTAGTTACCAAGAAACTACTAAATCCTACATAGAACTTCTCATAACCGTCTGACAATGCCTCTGTTCCTTTGACAAGAATACTTATATATAGGAAGTACCAGCGGCGTATCCACCATATTCTCGTCAAATTTTCATTGGTTTTATCAGTGAATTATGATTAGTCCTATGTGACTCTACAACCAATACAACAAACACAAAATACTGAAAATGAAAAATGTCTGTGCGATCAAGGCTCAATCAAACGGAGCCGATCGTATTGCATGTACTGAAAATGAAATTGTTTGTGCGATCAAGGCTCAATCAAGCGGAGCCGATCGTATTGCATGTACTGAAAATAATAAACTTAATCTAAACAACAATCACACAAATAGCCTATACATGGAACCTCTCATAACCGCCTGATAATGCCTCCGATCATTTGACAAGAATACTTATATATAGGAAGTACCAGCAGCGTATCCACCATATTCTCGTCAAATTCTCATTGACTTTATCCGCAAGTTATGATTAGTTCTATGTGACTCTACAACCAATACAACAAACACAAAATACTGAAAATGAAAAATGTCTGTGCGATCAAGGCTCAATCAAACGGAGCCGATCGTATTGCATGTACTGAAAATGAAATTGTTTGTGCGATCAAGGCTCAATCAAGCGGAGCCGATCGTATTGCATGTACTGAAAATGATAAACTTAATCTAAACAACAATCACACAAACAGCCTATACATGGAACCTCTCATAACCGCCTGATAATGCCTCCGATCATTTGACAAGAATACTTATATATAGGAAGTACCAGCGGCGTATCCACCATATTCTCGTCAAATTCTCATTGACTTTATCCGCAAGTTATGATTAGTTCTATGTGACTCTACAACAAACACAACAACCACAAGATACTGATAATGAAAATGTCTGTGCGATCAAGGCTCAATCAAACGGAGCCGATCGTATTGCATGTACTGAAAATGAAAATGTCTGTGCGATCAAGGCTCAATCAAACGGAGCCGATCGTATGTGGGCACGCCAGGTTTAACCTCATAATGAAATGGGGAACATGCTCAACGCTCATAATGTAATGGGGAGCGGCGGCCTATGAAATTGCATGTACTGAAAAATAATAAACAATAATTACTCAAACAGTTTACACATGGAACCTCTCATAACCGCCAGATAATGCTTCTGATCCTTTGACAAGAATACTTATATATAGGAAGTACCAGCGGCGTATCCACCATATTCTTGTCAAAGTTTCATTGGCTTTGTCCTTAAGTTATGATTGGTTCTATGTGATTCTAAAACATAAAGAAAAACATAAAACTAAACGATAGGAGTTGAATCTGGATTTTCGGTGAAGAGGACTAGTTGGGTATCTTCGTTTGGGCCGTCATTATCTTCGACAGGATTGGCGTTGATGTTGAAGACTCTTCCTCTTGCTGGTGGCCTCGCGGTTGGGTTTTCTTGGTTTACTTGGTTAACTGGGTTTGATTGGGCTTGAGCGTTTATGATGTTAACTAATCGAGGGCACGTGTTTCTAAAGTGGGTAGGGTCGCCACAATTGAAACAAGCTCGAACATATGGGAACATGGGGTATTGGGGTTGTTGATAGGTTTGGGCCATGTTTTGAGTAGGGGAAGAGATTTGGTTTTGAAAGGTGCGGCAAACCTTGCTCAAATGACCATAGCGTCCACAAGTTGCACATAGTCGACAAGGTAAGGTAAGGGGATGGTGATAAAAACAGTTGTTGCATCGAGGGTGAGGTCCAAGATATGGTTTCTTATTTGGGTAAGTTGAGTTGGGTGCCACTTGAGTGATTGGGATAGCTTGGATTGGTATGGCTTGTAAAACTGGTTGATTACGTTGGGTAGCAGCGAAAAGTTGCCCTTCTCTTTTTCTCTTAGAAGTGGGTTGAGAAGGGGATTCGGTTTGGGTGGAGTCGGAGGTTTCAGTCGATGCTTTATCCTTCTTCTCCTCCTCCTTGAAGTCTTTGTTCCGGATTCGGTTCTCGGTGAGCGCTGTTGCTAGCTCCATTGCTGCTTCCAAAGTTGCAGGCGTGGTACTTATTACAGAGTCTTGAATCTTTGACGGAAGACCACGAATGTGGTGCTCAACCAAACGGTAGAGGGGAGTGAACATGTTGGGAACCATTTGATGTAACTCAAGGAATCTTTTGTTGTATGTGGTGTGGTCTCCTTCCTTTTGCTTCAACGAATAAAATTCATCTTCTAATTTCTTGATTTCGCTCCTTGGGCAAAATCGTCTGGTCATGATTTCCTTCAATTCGTTCAAAGTTAAGGTCATAGCATCTTCCACACCTCGTTTGGCCTTCTCTGTATTCCACCAAGTAAGTGCTATCCCATATAATCGACCGGTAGCATATCGCACTTTGCGATCATCGGGGCAATCGCAATTTAGAAAAGTGTTCTCCATCTCTTCAAACCAATGGAGGAGAGTAGTGACACCTTCAGTCCCTTTGTATTTCGGAGGGTCGCATGATTTGAAATGCTTGTAGGTGCATTTAGTGGTAGTTGAGGGAGAGTTGATAATGTTTTGGTTTTCTTGATTGGCAGGATTAGCGGTAAGTGCTTGTTGGACTTGGATTACAATGTTGGGTATTACGGCAGCCATTTGTTGTGCGATTAGGGCAGCCATGCGCTCGCGGGCTTTTCCTGCTCTCATCTTCCTACGGGTGAGGTTAGAAGACATCTACAAGGAATACATGTCAAGAGTATGAGTTGGATGTTTTTGGGTTCATGGGTCGCACTAGGAATGAACATTCATAAAATAATTATAGAAAAATAAATCTACTACATCCATAGGATGTCTTGGGCTTTGGTCGCCATTAGGCCCTACATGCCGCCATACTTCACCTTCGTAATCATGTGGGCCCCCATGAATACCGGGTTTTTCATATGGTTCGCATGTGTTAGCCTGGTTGCGTACACTAAAACCCGGAGAAAATCGAGAAATATGTATACAACGTGTGATATTCGGAATGTGTCCAGGTGTAGACACGGTGACACCTCAAAGTGGGTTAGTTCGAACGACGTTTGATGTGACATGCTTTGGCCTAATAGGTCCTTCATACTCTCATCGTTAGTCCCCAGGTAGGCAAACTGGTCCGTTATATTGGATTTATACGAATGCCAACCTAGACAGGACGTTCCGACTACCGGTACTTGTACCCTTCCAGTTACTACATGCCCGTCGCAGAACTTACTTTGATGAGATTTGAAAATTGCAACAAAATCTTTGAATAACAAAAGTATGAAGATGAATTGAATATATGAACATTGATATATGTATAATGAATGTGTATGTAAGTATGTATGTTTGACTGTAAATATGCAAATATGAAACAAATAAATATCATAAGTTTGTATGTAACCACCTAATCAATTAAAATTTAGGCAGACTATAGTATAGGCTCTAAGGGTCTAATAACCTATCCTATATCCCTATAGTCATGGCTCTAATACCAATCTGTCACACCCTGACCCGCAGCGGAAAAGGTGATCGGGGCATGATTGGGTTATCATCAAAGCTCATGACATTTATTATACGTTTCATATTCATTAATACAATTTAATAGGAAATTTACAACCATAATTACATCATGACCTAACATAAATCTAAGCTTCTTTGTTTTCTTCTAAGGCATTTCCTATGTTTTCCTTGCTTCATCCTGTTCACCTGTATCATGTGTAAAAGGGTTTTTAGATCAACAAAAAGTTGGTGAGTGAATCCTATGGAAAACATTTGAACAAGTTTATTTAATTGATTATGAAATAAAGTGCACAACCACACATGAGTAAAAATAGATGTGAACTTATTCATCAATCAATTTAATATTAAACAATACACACATGAACAATAATGGATCGTTTAGAGGCACGCGTTGCTCAACTCGTCTCTCACGAGGAACTGATGGGCCTAATGAAAGAATTGCATAACATGATAATATGAAGGACATAACTACAAACAATATAAACTCAATGATACACACATAAACAATAATGGATTGGTTTTGAGGCACGCGTTGCTCAACTCGTCTCCTACGGGGAACTGATGGGCTTAATGAATGAATTTCATATAAGTTGACAAAATTGAAATACATAATCACAACAATATAAACAGTCTAAGTTTAGATCACGATATGGTATGGCACAAGTTTAAATAAACGAGTTAATTATTTTGCGACACATGACACACCCCAAAACGTGTAATTAAAAAGGGGAGTTGTAAGATTCACTCACAGTGGGTGCGTTCGGTTGATGATGTTGAATGCACGCGAAGTGGTTTTAACCACGAGTGAAATTAACCTAGATAATGGCATAATGTTTCGGTAAGTAAACGGATTTTATTAATCCATTTTAGTAGGATTGTTGGGTGTATTTTTGTGAGTTTAAGGCTATTTTCTAACCTTAAAAATGTTATTTTTAAGTATTTTTAATTGATTTTTAATTAAAATAAATAAATAAAAATAATTAAAAAAATTTGACTTTTTTGACCGTTGACCGTTGACCGTTGACCATTGACCATTGACCTTGACTGTTTGACCGGTTCGTATGTGAGTAAGTGTGCGCTGAGTGAGGCTCGAACCCGAGACCTCCCGTACGCGTGCACGCAGCTCTACCAACTGAGCTACGTGTCTAACCCGAAATATTTCTGTTTTTAATTATATTTATATACTAATTAGATTAAACAAAAAATCCTTTATTTCTTAAAAACGATTTTAATCCAAAGACTCGGTGCGCTCCACAGGTCTCGAACCCGGGACCTGTGGGTTGAGTTAACACACAGTCCACCGCTGGACTGTGTGTTTAACTTGTTATTTTTATTTTCTTATTTTTAACAGTTTTTCAAAAATTAATTATATATTCCCATATAATAATTAATTATGTATCGTTTAAAATTATTTTGGGCATTAAATTTGCAACGAAATTTTTAACTGATTGTTCGGTTAATAAACGGAGCGGGTTTGGTAAATCCATTTTTGACGGATGTTACATAATACTATTCATAAATATGAAATAGTTAGATATAGGTGATGCTTACAATTTGAATTCACAAATATGAAAAAATATGAAGTACATATATACAGGTGATACTTGCAATTTGAATAAAATCCACACTCAAAACATTATCCATCTTATCAGCTTTTCATCCAGTTATTTATTAACTCGTGAATCATACAAACAATATTGAATTTGAAAAGTACCTTTCAAACAATAATACATTTTGGGTTTCCTATTACATGTGTGTGAAACAAAATTCTAACAACCATAATTTGTTGAACATTCAATTCAACTCATACAACACATACAGATTGACGAATCTTATTAAAATCTTCGTAAGAGTAACGTTTTATAGAAAAAGGGTAACGAAATCGAAAAAAGTCAAAAGACGTCAAATTTTTCTAAAATTTACACTACCGCCGGAGCGTCAACGAGTAGCGGAGGCTACCCTTTCCCCTAAGGTAGGTCCGCCCCTGCACACATCACCAACACCTTTATTGGCCGGTAGTTATAGTGGAACGTTCAACATGACTAGTAACCTGAACACACGACAACTTTATTTAAAAAATGCCATTTTATTAAATATTAATAGTGGCGAAGCTTGAGATTTCTGACCGGATGTCGAAAACGTATACCAAAAAAAATTATAAAACCGGGATGTCGAAAACGTATATACCTAAAAAATTCTATACGAAAACTACATACCGGACACTATTGAGCGAAAAGTTCGGGGGCCGGGCGCCCCCTGGCCCCACAAAGTTGCGCCTCTGAACACCAACACGTATATGTTTAATAAGCGGGTTACACATAGACGGAGGATAATGGAGGCCCGATGGTGCCCCGGCTCCCATCGATTTTTCACGCACAATGTTAATTTTACCGAAAATTTGTTTTTTGTAGTGTAAAATATTGAATTTTTAAGAGTACGGCCCTCACTGATTTGAATTTTTAGAGTCCGGCCCCCACCGAGTTTCCGCTCAAGCTCCGCCATGGGATTACATGAAACGATATGACACCTTCAACACGATTAAATGTATCAAGTTCAATAACCCGAAAAAACGCGTTTAACACAATTAAATATAATTACGTTTAACATGAATATTCAGACGTTTCACTAAACATGGTTAAAAATAATATGACACAATTAACACGATAAAATAAACTTACCAAAGTTGACAATTCACGTATAGATATTTTACAAGCTATAAAACCATGTCACTTTTATAAACGATATAAAAGTGTCATGTCGACCTATAAGCCTATTTAACACAACTAGTTAAGCATATCCTAATTAGGTTGAACCCGTTCATACATGTTTTTGTTTTTTTATTCTGTCACTACGTGTCAACCCGTTTTTACCTTCACATCGATGACGCATTAACGCAACCCATTTCACTTCGTATTGAATCATGTCGTGTTAACATGTCGGTGTCTAATAAGTAATAACCAACTTTGTTTTGTACTTTTGTTGGGACTCATCACCGACCAAGATCACAGAGAACCCAAATCTGCAAAATGGTAATCGGAGACATCGAGAAGATGGTGACAGTAGGCCTTATCTGGGGCGCAACAAACGCCTTAATGCGTCGAGGCGCACTTATCTCCGACCAACAACTTCATAACAAAAACTCATCAACAAAAAACCCGATTCTCAAAACCCTAATCGACTGGTTCAATCTTATATTAGTCTGGCAATACTCTGTTCCGTTCATCATAAATCTCTCTGCTTCCGCGACCTTTTTCGCCATTTTGAGTGACACTCCGATCTCTCTTGCTGTTCCGGTGACCAATGCGACGACGTTTGCTGCCACTGCTGTGTTTGGGATGCTTTTGGGTGAAGAAACGCGTGCTGGGTTGACTTTGTTTGGTACTTTTTTGATTGTGCTTGGTGTTTATGTTTGTGTTGTTTGATTTTTTTGTATTGTTGTTGAATCTTGTAAGTTGGTTAGGAATGAATTTGGAATTTTGATTGGGGTTTTGTGGTGTTTGTATGTTGCCCACCAGGTGTTTGATAAATGCTGATGTGACTAGGTGTTTTGGTTTTATTTTTTTTAGGGTTCAAATTGTAATGCTATATGTAGGTCATGTTCTTTGAATTGTTGTTGAATCTTGTAAGTTGGTTAGGAATAAATTTGGAATTTTGATTGGGTTTGTGTGGTGTTTGTATGTTGCCCACCAGGTGTTTGATAAAATGCTGTTGTGAAGTTTTATTTTTATTAGGGTTTTAAATTGTGATGTGCTATATGTAGTTCATGTTTTTTGAATTGTAATAAACTGAATAGTTACTATACCTGTGTAAAACATCACCATATCGCATATTCTTATTCGATTTCAGTGTATATGTTACCTTGAATTGTTTCTTGTGCTTCAAAATGTTATATGTAGCGTCCTCTTTGATAACAGGCCTATTGTTTTCAAGCTTCGAGTCAAGGTAATGAGGTGAGAATTTCTTGACCCGTTGTTTTGTTGGGGACACCTTGTCAAACATATAGATTTGGTGGGTGTAATCTTACCGTTTGGAAGTACTGACGAAACCAAATGGTACATCCTAGGAATAGTTTTGGGGTTCCATTCCTTGAACTTTTTACCCATTTAGTTCTCAGGCATATACACCGTTGGTGTAAAGTGTGGATCTTCACCATCTTCCCAACCCCAAGTACCCTCTATTTTCGCACATCTAATAAACAGAAATTGCAATCAGCCAAAGCAGTGGTAAACACTTGGTTTTGGGTGTACTACATATTGACATTCGCTAAAAAAAACCTATTTATTACCACCACCAACCATCACCTCAGCAGGAATCAGTTTAGAGCTGTTCGGGTTGAGCCTTAGTGGCAAAAGAGCCGACTGGCCTAATGTCGGGTAGTTACGACTTGCGAGAACCGCTTTGTAACACGGGATGCTCCTTCACCGTCTCATGGGTTCTTGGATTAAAGCTGATAGCCCAGTCATTCTTGTTCTTGAATATGAATATGTTCCCATCGGGAATGAGAGGAAGATAAAGGCCCGCCCCAACAGCTGGCTTGGTGATTTGTTGAAGGAAGGGTCAGTTGATCAAGGTTGGCTTGAAGACGAGCTGCTGTGGCAACTCGTAGCTACATAAATCTTGTCCTCCAGGTTCCAACGATCATATCAGTCACATGAGTATGGGGAGTATTTATATGTACTCAACGAAGAATTGATTTTGGAAACACCGGAAGCTCGGAAGCTAGATATACCAAGTATTTCGACAGGTTGTCACCATAATATTTGTTGAACCATCATCTTAGCAACGACTAAAAAACATGCGATGAAATCTCATTAGAAATTTTCACATTTTCCTACGGATTTCTGACAAGTTCGTCACAAGTTTAGCATTAAGCGACACTGATATTAACACCGCGTCTTGCTGAGCTGTCCTTGATCATTGAGAGATCACCTACAGATATTGTAATTACTTTAAAAAAATCAATTTCCCTTTTTTTTTAATTCTTATCAACTTATATTATTAACAACATAAAATACACAAGACTACATATCATATAAGAACATATTAATAAAATTTAAAAAAACTTCAGTGAATTAATAACTCAAACCAACAAGAATAAAGGGGAAAACATTAACACAATACTTGTGTACAACAAAAGAATCTTGAAACAACTAAATAAATTTAAAAAAGAATAATCTTCAATGAATTGAAAACAAGTTTGAATCTGGCCCGGGTTAGAATTGCGGTTTAGCACATTCAGGTGCCATCTGTCCGTTAAAACGCTTGAAATCCGTGCAGTAGTTGTAGATCATGTAGTTGTCCCTTACCCATTTGAGTTGACCCTGTTGCCTGAAGCTCAATTGCTGGTAAACAGGAGATGTCCACCAGTTGGCCCGGATGGGAAGGGCACATTGGGTGATACTAACGGGCCCGTTCCACTTACAAGCTCTAGCCCTGAACCTACGGTAGTTAGCCACAAACGGTGCAGATGTCCAGTCGATTTTGACTAGCCCACCTCTTGTAGCCCAGTTATCCGCATTCCACAAACTGGAGTAGACTCGCATCCCTTGTTTGTTAGGGTACGCGATCCCTTCACTCTCATAGTTCTTAAAGACTCGAATTGGCACACTATCAACAGACCATCTGCAATACATTAATTAACAAGTAGTTAATATATAATCTAACAACTTTATGACATGAAGATTATATGCAAATATATAATGGTGCTTAGACTTGGTTTACTCACACAATCTCAGTTGGATTCCAGTGAATTGTGTAGTTGTGATAATTGGCGGTCGGGTCAAACCATAACTTGAATTGCTGCTCTCGGTTACCTTGACCTTGGGTGTAAATATTAGTGTGCACCGTGTAAGGCTCTCCTGTCGAGTTCCCCAAGAACTCAAAGTCGATCTCATCATGTTTTGCACCCGTGGAAGATAACTGTCACAATCCAACATAAGTGCATATAGTTCTCATTATTCATTATTAATTATCTATGTAATATAATCTATGAAGCATTATAAAAAAAATGTTGCACTTACATAATATGCCGTTACAGTTCCAGCTGAGTTCCCTGGAACCAACTTGATTAGCATTTCGATGCTTCCAAATAAGAACGCCCTCTTCGATTGAATACCAGATCCTGCAATTAAGAATTGAAGCTCCATTTATAAGTATATAACATATAAACAAAACTTACATTCCGTAACGAAAAGATACAAGTTTTATGTCTTTATATATACCAGAAGTTTGGTCCAAAACAAGGCGAAGATCATCGCCATTGCCCAGGATGGAAGAATGGTGAGTACCCCAATTGAAATACATGCTTTTTGGGAAGTTTGCATGGACCATTGAGGATTGAAATGCTATTGCAAGCACAAAAACAGCGATAAACATTGCTCGGGAACCAGCCATTTTTTGAAAATTATGAACAAATCTTTTAGTTGATTGGTATGGTATGTAGCTGTGGTGTTTGTGTTGGATCTTAATACCTTGCTTATATAGCCTGTGTCCAGCATATGTACCTGATCATGATGAAGCCTGTTGTGTTCTATTGTTCCTTTGACTTTGTTTAATAACATATATTGACCTAGCTAGCTTGTTTGACAATATGCTGTAGTTGTCTGTTTGAAGTATCCATGTTTACTTTTATGCACTTTTTGCATGGGTAAATGCCACATGAAATGTACTTCTTCATGTTAGTAAATGTTGAATCATGTCCCATGAAAACTATTACAATGATCCTTGGTAATGTATTCTTCATGTACTAGTTTTTCTTTTATATCTCACTACTAGAAGGCATTTGCCACCAAAATTTGAGATCGAAACAGACCGTCACAAATTTTGCAATCGAAATCACTCCATTCTCAAAACGGTTGGATATTTGATGTTTTAATAATTAGATATTTATCATGTTATGTTTGTATAGTTTAGACATCGCAACATCGGCTCTCCCAAATCGGACACTAGAAACCAGTCACATACTAGTTGTAACACGATCGCAACAATTTGGTTAAAAATCAGTCGTGAAGATTTTTGTGACTACTTTTTCGGCGGCAAATGCCCAGTTTTCTAGTGATATTTTAACGTTTGAAAGTAATGTGCTCGCGTTTATACAATTCTCGGTTTTCTTTATATAAAATGCATTTCGTATTAACTTATATAAAAACTTTTACACAATATGAAATGTTCTTTTATTAGTATTATTATTATTTTATTATTATTATTATTATTATTATTATTATTATTATTATTATTATTATTATTATTATTATTATTATTATTATTATTATTATTTATTATATTGTGCAATATTGTAGTGTGAGTATATATGTGCAAACACACGGTTTCAGTTGGTGTATTTGTTGAAACTAACCTGCGTACAAGTCTACAAGTTGGGAATATATAATATTTGGAGTGTGCACGATGGCATTTGGTTCACCTTGGTTTCTAAGACGTGCACCCCATGGAAAATAATTACATCAATATTAGTTATATTATTATTTGTTTTCTAATATTATTAAATAAGTTATGAAAGTCATATGATGTACATTGGGGTGTGGTTAGAGGTTAAAACAAGCCGATTTAAACACAAGTTTGGCTCGTTTAACTTAAAAGATCTCAGATCATGCATTCGTTTTAAACTATATTTACAACTGATTTGTTGTCTATTCAAATACAGCTTCATATGCTAAAACTTAATAACAAGCTTACCTTTTCCTACATAAAACTAAAAAACTATCTAGTTAGTCAATATGTACCCAAATGCCCCGGCTAAGAACGTTAAGATTCGTCACAAACCCGGTGGTGTGATCTTTCCTGATGGTGATGTGACGGTTGTGATCACGTTTTCTTCAATATTCACAACCCCGGTGATGAGCAACCGTTGGTTTTGCGAGAACCCATGTGTCGTAAAGGCGGGTATAGTAGTGTCTGGAAAACATCACCATATCCCAAATTCTTATTTGATATAAGTGTAAACGTCACCTTACACTGTTTCCCGCAGTGGCGGACACAAGAATTATTTGTTGGGGTGTGGATTAGTGGTTAAAGCATATTTTCAAAGTGTGCGGTCGGGTTTTTTTTGTCTAACAAATACACTAAATTTATTTTCCAAGGATGCGGCTGCCCACCCAGGGTACAACCAGGGTCCGTCCTTGGTTTCCGTACTTCAAAGTCTTATCCGTAGCATCTTCTTTGATAACAGGGCTATCATTGTCGAGCTTCGGGTCAAGGTAATGAGGCGAGAATTTCTCACCACGTAGTTCCGTCGGGAAAGGCCCATCATACGTATAGAACTCGTCCGAGTTGCTACCCGCGACCAAAATCTTACCGTCGGGAAGTACTAACAAAACCGAATAGTAAATCCTAGGAATAGTTGTCGTTTTCAGTTACTTGAACCGTTTACCCATTTCGTTTTCGGGCATGTATACGGTTGGTGTAAGGTTCGGATCTTCATCGTCTTCCCACCCGGAAGTACCCTTTTTGGCACCGTTAATTAACAGAAATTGCCCATTTGGAAGCACTAAAAGATCCCCCATTGTTCGTGGAGACGGCAGTCTTGTTCCTTTTTCCACGCGGGTTTATCCGCGAGCACCTTGATTCGATTGCAATCAGCAAAAGCAGGGGAAAACACTCTGTTCTAAGTGTATCGTGCATCCACATTCATGAATGTATCCTTTTTATTACCTCCACAAACCACCACCTCAACCAGGATCGGTTTAGAGTTGTCCAGGGACAGCCTTAATGGCAAAAGAGTCACCTGGCCCGAAGGAGGATAGTTGCGAGAACCACCTTGTAACGTGGGATATTCTTGCACCGTCTCTCCGGTTCTTGGATTAAATCTAATAGCACGGTCATTCGCGAATATGAATGCATTCCCATCTGGAATGAGGAACGTGGAAGGGTAAAGATTGTTTTCGACGTGCAAGCCTTGCCTGACTGCTAGCTCGGTGGTTTGTTGGAGGAAGGGTAGGTTGATCACGGTTGGCTTGAAGTCGACCCGTGGTGGCATTAAGTCAATAACTATATGAATCTCGGCCTCCAAGGATCACCACGCTTTCCAACACGGAGTTTGATTACGACCGTCTAGGGGCACCAAGTGCCTGCTCTTTTTCAACGAACTTCGGTTCTGGATCAGTTAATGAGAATAATCTAATGGATTTACCACCAATTCTAGTTTGCCTCCAGTGAATATAAGGTCACCATTAAGCAACATATGTCCTAAAGAGCAACATGGATCGGTCTTGACGTACAACATAAGACAAGCTTAATTAAAAAACATGATCTTAAATAAAACAATGTGAGAGATGATTAAAAAGTATAAGTTAGTGCCACATACATAAACAGTTACAATTTTGCCTGTCTCGACATCATATTGAGCGTAACAAACGGGTGCGTTGTTGTTATCTGAATTTGGGGGACAATTTCCCTTAGGACCTACTTCTCGGGATGATGGGCAAGGTTTGTGGTATCGAACCAAATGGCCTTGTTGTTTGAATTCAACTGATATTGCATTGCGTTAACACCCACATTTGGATTATGTATGATCCATTCACCCTTGTAATCAGTATCCAAGGTTGCTTGTCCGTATAGTGGGGGATTGTAAAATCCACCACCAACTCCTAGATCATTAGGTCTTGGTTTAGGGTTTTCGATCCGCATCTTTGCCTCTTGAAGGTGCTGGTACTAGAGGTGCGTCTTTACCTCCTAGAGGTGTTGGTGTTGCAGGCGGACAATCTTTGCCTCCTTTACCTTCTAGTGCAGGAGCTGAAGGCGCATCCTTACTTCCTGGAGGTATTGGTGGTGCTGGAGGCGCGTCCTCGCCTCCCGCAGGATTTGGTGCTACAGGTGTACAACTGTTACCTCCACTACCTCCTGGGCCAAGAGCTGGAGGCGCATCTTTGCATCCTGAAGGTGCTGGTGGTGGAGGAGCGTCTTTACCTTACGGAGGTGTTGGTACTACAGGTGGAAAATCTTGGCCTCCTGGTGCAGGAGCTGGAGGTACGTCCTTGCTTTCCGGAGGAATCAGTGGTGTTGGAGGAGCGTCTTCACCTCCCGGAGGTGCTGTTTCTGCAGATGGACAACTATGACCTCCACTCCCTCCTGGTCCAGGAGATGGAGGCAGATCTTTGCCTCCCGGATGTGCTTGTGCTGGAGGAGTGTCTTTATCTTGTGGAGGTGTTGGGACTCTAACCGTACAATCTTTGCCTCCTTTACCTCCTAGAGCAGGAGCTGTAGGTGCGTCCTTGCTTCCCGAAGGTATCGGTGATGCTGGAGGCGTGTCTTCGCCTCCGGAGGTATCGGTGGTGCAGGTGGACAACTGTTACCTCCACTACCTCCTAGTCTAGGAGCTAGAGGTGCATTTTCGCCTCTGGAAGGTGCTGGTGATGGAGGCGCGTCTTTACCTGTTGCAGGTGTTCGTGCTCCAGGCGAACAATTTTTGCCTCCATTACCTCCTGGTGCAAGAGCTGGAAGTGCCTCTTTGCTTCTCAGAGGTATGGTGGTGTTGGAGGCGTATCTTCGCATCCAAGATGTGTCGGGCCTGTAGACGGACAACCACTACCTCCACTATCTCCTGGTCCAATTCGCCTACCAAAGGTGCTAGTGCTGGACTAGCGTCTTTACCTCGTGGAGGTATTGGTGCTCCTGTTGAATTATCTGTCTCCTTAACCTTCTGGTGTAGAAGCTGGAGGCGCGTCTTCACCTCCCGGGGGTGTCGGTGGTGTAGGCAGACAACTGTAACCTCTACTACCTCCTGGTCCAGGAATTGGAGGCACACCTTCGTCTCCCAAAGATGTTGATGTTGGAGGCGCGTCTTTACCTCTTGTAGGTGTTGGTGCTTCAGGCGAACAATGTTTACCTCCTGATACAGGAGCTGGAGGTTACTCTTTGCGTCTCGGAGGTATCGATGGTGTTGTAGGCGTGTCTTCGCATCCAGGGGGTGTCTATTATGTAGACGGACAACTGCTACCTCCACTATTTCCTAGTCCAAGGGCTGGAGGCACATCTTCGCCTCCTGAACGTGTTGGTGCTCCTAGCGAACAATCTTTGCCTTCTTTATCTCCTGGTGTAGGAGCTGGGGGTGTGTCCTTGCTTTTCCCAGGTATCGGTGGTTCTTGAGGCACGTCTTCGCCTCCGGAGGTATTTGTGGTGCAGGCAGAAGACTGTTACCTCTACGACCTCCAGGTCCAGGAGCTGCCTCCCGAGGGTGATGGTGATGGAGGCGCGTCTGGTGGTCTAGCCGGACAATCTTTGCATTCATTACCTTCTGGTACAGGTGTTGGAGCTGCGTCCTTATACACATATTGACCATCACAACTTGTGGTAGAAAAATATAGGGGTTAAGAGAATATACTTTGAATTCAAAGCTTGTTAGAAAATATTATTTCCAAAACTTAATTTAGCAATATTATTATTTTATTATTAATATATTAGATTAATATCTAATTTTTATTATTAATATATAACACATATGATATCCAATAAAAAAAATATTTTATTGCGAATATAATTCTGTATTCAATGAATTTTGTACCACCATGTCGATAAACTTATAGAAACAAATATGATATACAGTTCAAATTTTAAATTATATTTATATAATTTAGATTATATTTTAGTTTATTTTTGTAATTTAATATCAACAATGTTTAAGTTTAATCTCATTATTATAGAAGATATTTATGTTGTTCCTTAAGTTCACATTTGACAGGTGATATAAATTAATAGGGTAGGTTTTATTTGCATTTTTTTTAAAACAATAAATTAAATAAGTAAAAAGACAAAAATACCCCTTATATTTTTGATGAAGTTAATGGGCTGGATGAAAATGGTAAAAAGTGCAAAACTCGGGAACAAATGAGAAAAATTATTAATGTTGTTGTTGTTATTGTTATTTATTTGTAATTATTATATTGTTATAATTATGAATTATTATCTACGTTACTAGATTATAGTATCGTGTGTTATACGAATTTACGTAAAATATTGTCTTTAATCAACCTGTTTAATGCCCCCCATATTTTTGATGAAGTTAATGGACTGGATGAAAATGGTAAAAGTACAAAACTCGGGAACAAATGAGAAAAAATATTAATGATGTTGTTGTTATTATTGTTATTTATTTGTAATTATTATATTGTTATAATTATGAATTATTATCTAAGTTACTAGATTATAGTATCGTGTGTTATACGAAATTATGTAAAATATTGTCTTTAATCAACCTGTTTAATACGCGAACCTTTAAGCTAGTGGTTTTAATTTAAAAGATTCGGGTTTAATACGGAAATGTAAATGAATTTAAAAGGTTAATAAAATCAGAAATTCAATAGCATCAAGGAATGTTTAAAAAACACGGGAGAGTCAAAAGGGGTTTTAGACTTTTAGTAATCAAAGTCATATGAAAAAATAAATAAAAAAATTATAAATTACAATATCTTCATAGCAAGGTGAAAGAAAATAGTGGAATAAGATATGCATATCTTGATAAATTGCTATGAAATCTTAAGGAGTCAAGAAAATGTTAAAACCCAATACCAAAATTTTTTTAAATAGGTTATATTTTTATGAGATTGATGGTTATAGGTTTTTGGTGGTTGTTTTAGTTTGTTTGATTGTTAACACAAGTTGTTAATTTATTGAAACTTGGCAAATATATCTTTAATTTCTTCTTAGGTTACTTTTAACGAAACATATACATATATATACTTATTCTTACAATAACTTAAAATTTTTTATGGGATAAAATACTTGATATAGTTCCATTTATGTAGTGTGGTCATTACCTAAATGACCATCACCAACTTCCACGTCAGCGTCATATCACCCCACGCCACGTCAGCGCTATAGGAACCACCATAGATTACACAGGTGACAGTGTAGCGATGGTTCCTGATCCTACGTGGCAATCCATGACCCAAAACCACCATCCCCATACCTCATAGCCTAAGTTAACTAAAACATATTTATATATCTGAATAACTATATTTTAATGAATTTATAAAATAGTTTATGTCAGATTTGGGCAAGTTAAAAAGCAATGAAATTGACAATTACAGGGTGATTGGGCCAGAACTACCCGTTGGGCTTGACAAAGGTCTGCCAATGGGCTACACAATCGAAATAAAAAAAATGACTAAACCAATTAAGAAACTGATAGATTAGCTATGATTTTTTAATAACAGGTTTTATGGTTCGGTTTAACGATTTTATTATACATGCATGATTTTATGAACTAACCAAACCGATATTAATACTCAGTGTGGTAAAAATCGGGACTAGTCGGCGATTAATTGTTAGCCGGCTAGTAATCGACTAAATTTTCGTTAATCGGTTCATTAATCGGCAGTTGGCTCTAATCGGCCCTAGTCGGCAAGCCAAAATCGGCGATTCCAACCAAATTCCAGCCAAAAACCTGTAAATTCCGGCGATTAATCATGTATACTTAAAACAATTCGATAAGGGGTTAAAACATGTCTTCTTAATATATTTGCCTATAAAAATGTGTATATGTATAAATAAAACTTAAAGATACATATAAAAATCGTAATCCGATTAATCCCGACGACGAGCAACTAGCGATATTTACAACCATGCTTATATATTCCTCCTTACATGAATATCGAAAAACATGGCCCACTATCTTTGGTTGAAAAGAGGCTGTAGATGGGTATGGTTTTGGTTGAAAATCAAAGGTTCTTTGGGAGTTTTCTTTTCTTTAGTGTATGGTTTTGGTTAAAAATGCGTATTAACAGTTTTTGCGAACTTTCAACGTTAAGGCAAATCAATAGTGAAGTATCGTGTGTATGTGTTCGGCTACAAACGGAAATAACTTACGTCAGGATGTAAGATTCACCGACAGAAGGACCACACTTCGTCGACAGCATGTCGTCGTTAAAATATTGTAGCCACAATTTCAACACTAAAATTCAATCAACTCGTCGAAGAGATCTTAGCTATAGACAGACCTATGTCGACGCTACAGGGTCGACCTAAAAAACATTTCTTCTATTAAAAATGAACATTAAATAAAAGAATTTGTAACATTTACCGACGAAGTGTCGTCGCTAAAGGGACGACCAGACAAAGGATTTTTCGACTAAAAATAATTATTTAATAAATTAATTTTAACCTGACAACGTGTTGTCGCTAACTGATCGAAGCTTTAAAAAAAATTTCCAGATTGTTTACGTAATATTTATCATAAGATAACTGTAAATTGACGACTTGCTATAATTACAAAACCATCAAACTTCATATTTTAAATAAACGGGAATCGTATACAATTATCATAACTAACTAATCATCTTCATCTTCATCTTCATCTTCATCTTGACTTGACGACCCACTTTTTTTGTTGGATTTTAGTTCATTAATCTCGTCTTGCATTCGTTTCATGTTTTTAATCATTAGGCACACGATTTCTTGTGTTTCATTATATTGTGATTGAGAAGGTGAATTGGAAAAAACACGAGAAATTGGTGCCTATATTTTTCATTTTTCATCCAATACCCCGTTCCCAACTAAGCATATCATCGAGGATACCTTATAGACACTCGGGCTCATCAACCAACGAATCACTCGCTTCATCTTGCATTGGGCTAACTAACTCTTCTATGATGTATCACCGAGGATACGTCATAGAAACACAAAATTATTGTAGCATGTGTAAGGAATGTGTTAGCAAGTTGACAAATGTGACACGCGTAACACAAGTAGCGACATTTTTTATCGCATGTGTAATAAATGCGTACAATTTTTAAAATTTTACTTTTTTGTAATATCTTATAATAACATATATTATATGTAATATAAAATACAATTTATTTGTTTAATAGGGTTTCATAAATTTCGTCACCTTAACTGGATTTTCATTTTATTTTTCTTTATGTGTATACACACATGTGATGTGAATTTGAGTGGCTGGGGCATGTGCCAAGCATCCTGCATTTTTTTAATAAAGTATATGGTCCCAACAACTTATAAGTATAAGTTATTTAATTGCATTATTATTCAGATACCCTATATTTTAAGAATAAAGAAATGCAAAATGGTGTTACCTCATACCTCGAAACCCAAACACATGTTAACCGAGTATTGTGTTTGGATTTTATATTTTGTATAATCAATCAGTATAACTATATACTATATGATGTATTTTAGTTATTAGTTATGTACAATAATTCAGTCAATGTTATACAACACCAAATAATATAAACTAGAAGATTATTTTCATTTGTAAGGCAACTAAAAAATATTATGCTTGACATGCATTCTCTCTCACACATAGAAACTAACAGAAACTCGTACTTATTAGATCATGTATAGTTCACCTGTGGTTTACAAACAACGAATCAACCACGAGGCCACCACCGCGCCTCCCTAGTGGGAAATGGCATTTTTTTTTCCGGATCTCGTGGTGTAGACCACGCGATGAAAGATGGAGGATGATAGGTTGGGTAGTGTTTTGACCAATCAAAAATTTTTATTTTTTATTTTTTTCAATTCTAAACCCACTAATTTCAAATGGCTCTTCATTACTCCATTTTACTCAATATTCAGTCCTTGATGACGTGGGCCGTCACGTGTCGAAAAAGACCAAATCACATACTTCATCACTACTCATGCTCTTATATATGTATGTAAGAAATGATAGATATTAACTTGATAATAACTACATCAGTTTTGATCAACAAAATGTTTAAAATAATAATAAAATGAGGTAGAATAGAATTGGAGTTTTCAAACAACATTGGTAAGATTAACAATGACGGAGTCTCTTTTATTTTTCTTTGATACCCCGGTTTGTAATAACAAGATTCAATTTTTTTGGATTATGTCGGATTGAGTCTAGTCGAATTATAAAATAATAATCAATATCATAATAAAAGTACAATTTATTTAAAAAACACAAAAGAAAAATATGAAGTCATTTAAATATATCAAATATACATTTCGTATTTGCTCCTTACGTGTTTTCATATTTTGAAAGCGATTCATAACGTCTCCCATCGTAACTTTCACAAAGAACTCCTTTTCAATATAACACGTGCTATAATAGTAATTGGATTAAAATAGTTATAAAAACATGATATTATTTAAAGTTTACTATTTTAAAATTACCTATTTCGGTTTAATTTTTAAACCACAAAACAAAAACGTCTCCTGCTCGTTTCTATATTGACGTTTCTGTTTCAAAGTCCCAAAACCCACTTGATTCAAGCCTAAAAACTCACCGTTTCCCAAAACCCACATCTCCTGCTCGTTTCTCAAAACCCAATTGATTCAGATCTAAATACTGATCTGCATATTTCCCCTATCCCTCATGTACTGGTGCGATCTATGGAGTCTAGGTTTCATGCTTTGTTTTTGTTTGTCGGAGATGATGATGGTGGTTGGTGTGTCTGCTTTGATGGTAGCAGGAGGGACGGTGGTGGGTGGTGATGGTTGGTGGAGACATTGGTGGTTTTTTATAGTTCTTGGTGGTGGTGGTGGTGGAGAGGATGCAGAGAGAGATGCAGGAGGGAGGGTAGAATTATTATATATTAGTTTTTTAAATTTATTTTAGTTTTTTTTTGTTCAACAGTTTTATATAAATGAGTAAAAAGACAAAAGTACCCTTTTGTTATCTGATTTAACCATAAAAAATAGGTGGATTAGCCTCAAATGATATAACGTGTAAGATTTTAAAACAATAAGTATAAAACTCGTTAATTTTAAAGACAAAGGACACCGCCTGAAATTTGGTATATAGATAAAGAACAAAACTTACAATTCACTCTTTAGAAAATACATAGTTACCACAACAACAAAAACAACAAAAAATTTAAAAAATATATTGTTGTTTTCTTCTTAAACTTAAAACATCGCATATATATATATATATATATATATATATATATATGTATATATATATATATCTTTTAACTTTTTTATATCAGCAACATGTTTTTGTTCCACTAAATAATTTTTATGCGGTTTTAAATGATTATTTTTAAATAATGATATACACGTATATATACATATATATATATAATATTATTTCGATCAAAGTTTGAGTAAGAAGACAATTTATTTGTTACATACACTATATATGAAAAGCTTAGCCATGTTATGGCTTTCATCGTACACAGACAATTTATTTATTAGATAACACTATATATGAAGCTTAGCCATGTTATGGCTTTCATCGAGGGATAGATTCATCAATAATAAATGTTGGTGATGTGAACCGATGGAAATCGGTCAAAAATCCTAGCGTGGGTAATTTGATTTTTGACATATTTTATAGAAGTATTATTGATGAGTTATCTAACGACTGATGACTGACGGACGACACACTTGAAATATAGTAAAGTTGCTATTTTTAGGCTTGAAAGACCTGACGATTACCACCAAACTTTTGTTGCTAGCTATTTATATAATATTATTATTACTGATGGACAACTCGTCACATGCTAGACCCCATACCGAGAAAGCATGGACGGGAATCTTATCCTCACATTTCCGTTGGATTGTCGTTGGCAACAATGTACTACGATATCTAACCAAATCTTGACTTACCCACGCGGGGTGTTCATCAGTAACTCGTTGATGATTCTCGGTTTCCCACCGTTAGGTTATCCATCGGCAATTACCTAGTAGTGTTAGAGAATCGACATTCGCGTGTTGCATCGATTGATACATCTAGAAAATAGCCCAATGCAGAATTGAACTAATTTTTTGGGGTTATGTTTGAACTGCATTATAAACGAAAAATAGGCAAGTAGCAAACCCTAAGAACACATGAGGGCTCAAGAAATAATGCTTTCTTGCTTCTTTACTTCGAGAATTTCCAGTGACTTATACAAAAAAATTTTCCGACTCAAATCATAAGTAAGATCACAAGAAGTTGCAATTACAACAAGTAATCGATCACACGATCGATAGAGAGATTTGTTGAATCAAAGAGAAAGTCTTAGCTCCAAGTCTAATTCTTGGCTACCATTTGAATCTGAATTCTGACTGCCTGAATCATGTTGATCTTTCCTTATCTTCTTCCTCAATGAATCCTTTAGATGCCATAAATAAATACAGAAAATTAGGAACCCTAAAGGATTATAACTTAAATTTAATTCTTTTGATAAAAGAAAAAACATGTTCATGTAGTATATAGTTATATACACTCACCTCTACTAATTCTGGGCTAAAAAAGTGTCTACTTATGCCTGCAGGTTGTGCATAGCTTGCATCCCATCTGATGAAAGATGTGGTAAATGAGGATCACTTAGTTAACTCATTCCATTAAACCAAATTTAAGAAAAATAAAAAGATGATCGAAGATTAATTCAATACTATAAAAATCAATGATATATTGTTCTCACAAATGATGGAAATACACGGGAGTTTACCTTGGATTGCTGCTAGCAAATTGTGATTCACCATATACATAGTTTGTTCTTTCAAGTTCACCGGTACCCATCTGCAATTTTCAAGATTCATAGCATATGAGTTCATAATCTCTTCAAATATATGTATATATGTGTACAAGTGTATAACTGTGACATGGGACCCTAGAGACGTAATCAAACTGGTCAAAGAGTAACAATATATTAGGGTTTACAGTGCCAAATATTGAAAATATATACCATGTGGGAATGGTGTCCTTGCAAAGTATTGAAAGAGGCTGTAGATGGTGAAGTATATGAGAATGAAGATGATGATGAATATGCTGTTTGAATCCTTATATCCTCCTGCACACACACATATATATAAATAAAGATTCAGCTAACAAAAAATAAAGAACATCATGAAATCAAGTGATATAACTTCTCAAGTCACTAAAACTAAAGGAGACCTATAAATTTGTTAAAAATCAAAGAAAAAAGCACTTTTTTCTTTGGGTTGAACCTGTAGTTTTCTTTCTTTTGGAATTCTCTACGTGTATGACTAACAAGAAATATAACTCTATTTTTTAAAAGACTTAAAATTGATGAAAAATAGCCATCAACTGATGGAGGGTTAGGCTTCTTGAAAGCTGAAACCCTAATCTTTTTTGAATTAAACATGAAAAAAGAACTCATTAAAGCATGGTTCAAATCAGTCAACTGGAACCCTCAAATTCCACTGTGTGTGTATGTGTGAAAGTGTTATAGAGTCCCATGAAGTCTAGAGTTTCAAGACTTCTTCAATGACATTTCAAGACCAAACCACTTTGTGTACTTGTACTTGTGAGTTAAAGAAAGAGAGTAGACCTGTGGAAGCAAGCCCATTTGGCTATGGAGTATAATCTTCTCTAACTGAGCAACACCAAGACCTCTTTGGGGTTGCTTCGGCTTATCCGAGCCGCTCTTTTTTCCTTTTCTTGATGACGATCCACCCGCAGACGATGATCTATCGTTCGAACCAGATTCACCATAATAGTTCATCTTTTGTCTCCTTCAAGATACTTATTGACTTGTTCACCAACTTTGAACTTTCAAAACCTTCTTATTCAGCTGCTTCTTCTTCTGTGAATCTGATAATATATAATACTAAAATATATAAGAGATCTCTTCAAACTTGGCACCCTTTTTATAGCTGTCAATTCTTACAACCAAAAAAAACCTCAGTGATTGTTGCCTCGCTGGATCAGATTGCATTTAGATATACCTTGCAGATCCTGGCCCTCATCACTTCTATATATATTTGCTTAGATCTTATATGTTTTCCCCTTTATTTTAATGATTATAAAATCTTTTAAATAATTAAGAAAATTGTTTATGGTGACTTAAATTCGGGATAGAGGATCCTGTCGCCGTAAGAAGCACTAGTTTTCTTGTAGTAAGATTTTTATAACCCACATTGATTTTCACAAATAACGAAAAATAGATTGCCTACAATATTGTTTGATATTAACTATATATATATAGGTTATTATAAAGAGGGTTTTAATATATATAGGTTATTATAAAAAAAAGGGTTTTTTTTTCTTTAATAAGTACAGAACTAAAAAAAATTAATTTAATTGTTGATTTTCATTAAACGAATGACAGATTCATTTTGTGGTGAAGTTATAACTAATAGTAATTTAAATATGTAGGGAAAGAAACAAAAAAAGAAATTATTTATATAATTGTACACACACAACTTTCTAGACAGTAAAGTACATTGTAGCTAGGTGTGTTGTTGACCAAGACTAAGAAATAGACGAAGACTGAATAACAATAACAAGATACCAATTTGCGAAAGTATGAACTTCCATTGATCTTGATGGGTATATATGCATATTGATCGGCACCCTATGAATCGACACAATGGTTCTAAATACCAATTCAACCTAAAACCTAAACCAACATCAGACATCACTGGTAGTTTGTTATGTATTACAAGTTTGATCCTTCTAGTTACATCACCAAACATGTCTTAACACTTTGATATATCTAACCCTAAACTTTACATGTGAGGGATTAGTGTTAACATTCACCTTTTTAATCATGGGCATGTAAAGATAGAATCTTGACATCCAATCTTCAAATCTTCTTTCTTCGTTTCTTTACACCATGATCTAGTGCCTCACACACTGATTTGTCTTGGCTTAGAATTATACGGGTTCTAATTTACTTTTCAGTTGCCTCACACGACTCAAATAGATCTCACATGGATTTTTTTATTCATATCATCATTGTAGTTGTATCACACAAATAACTTCTTTCTTTTCCAGGCTTAGGATTACTCGATTGTACCCTTCACGGGTTGCTTCTATCGATTTCTCACAAATACATTACGCTCTCGCCTCATGTCTGAATTAGAAAAAACTTTGATCTTTATCGTCTCACATGATCACTTTCACACCACTCTTGTTTGTTTCACACAAACGTTCTAGCAGTCACTGTTTTTCTTGTATAGTTGTCTCACACAACTTTGCTTTCACATGGTTTGGTTGAAACCTTCATGGTTTGGTTGTATCACACAAATCTGTAATGGTTGTTTCAAAAAACAAAATTTTCAACTTTGATCGTTTCAAATGATCCCATTTCTTCATTTTGATCGTATCACTTCTTTATGTTGTTGTTAAGAGGGCAAGCTCTTCATCTTTGCTTTCAGTTAAAAGAGATTTCCATTCATTGTTTTTATTCAGACATTCATAAGCAAAATGTCAACTTGTCTACATTGGTAACATACAGTGCAAGATTTATCTTTTGTGCACATTGTGGAGTGTTCGCTATTGTGTCTTGGTGGTTCATTGTAAGTTCCTTTTGGCCTATAAGAGGCTTCTCCTTTATCTTGATAATGTTTCCTACATCATCCTTGTGACGGAAAGAACCTAACTCGTCCAGGATTTCCAAAATGTTATCCACGACCAAAGTTATGGTCATGATGAGTGAACAAGAGTTTATTTTGCTTGTCGCCTAGGTTTCCTCTTCTAGACTTAATCCTTTCTTTATAGGTCTTAAGTCTACCAATAGTATCATCTAGCATCACGGTATCTAGATTAGTAAATTGCTCATTAATGCAATTATGTCACCTCATCTGTATCCTTTCTAAATGGGTTCTTTTTATTCGTTTTAGAGGGGACGTGGCACTTTTATCTCCATTACTTGAACCTCACAAGCAATAAATTCTATTGTGTCACTTCATCTCTATCACTTGAACTTCACGAGATCAAATTAGTTAAGACGGTATTCTAGCTCATCACTTGAACCCGTCCCCACTTCCCAAGAAATTCCCACACTTCCTTCAACCACAACCAATCATATCTTGCCACATGCCAAGTGGAACAACTTTTTCTCCATCTAGCTCGTGATGGTGAACCCGGAAAAACTCCATCTAGGTCTCATTCACGGGAGCGACCTTGGTCCTCTTAGTGGGACTAGGTGATGGTGTGTGGTTTGGTGGAGGGATGGACCTAACGTTTTTCATAGGGGATGATTAGGGGGATTAACCAAAATATTATGGGGTGATCGAGATTTTAGCATGTAAAAAATACTATAAAAAATCATGGGCGTCGGTTGACTCCATGGTAACACCATGGGTAGTTTGATATGGTTTTGGTTTTAGAATCTTCAATCACATGAAGAGCACTTATTTGTAAAAGAACTAATCTCTAAATTATAAATACTAACAACGATTATGAACATGTATTATATGACTACTAAATAAATTTTCAGGATAAACAATGTACTTATTAAAAGTTTATAGATGCTATATGGTAACTAAAACAAATAGAAACTACTAAAACAAATACAGTTAGGATGTTAAACTGTTGAAAGAGTTATGAAGTTAAAAAAGATATATAACAGTTTTAGAAACACAATTATAACAAAAGTTAAACTATTCATATATAAAAGTGTATGAATAAAAATATTGAACGTGTTTGTTAACTGAAAGTGAAATGTGGATGTGTAACAGTAGATCATACATACCTTTTCCTTATTATATTTGAGTCAAGCTGATTTGGTCATGGATTATGTCACAGCTACCATATCATTGATCTCTCACCTACTTTACAGTAATAACAAAATCCATTAATAAACTATTCATCATTATGTGTTTTATGTTATTAAAAACAATCTTCTTCTCTTTTTCTTTTTTTGTTTTTACTTTTTTTTTACTTATTTGTGTTTGAAACCTTTTTTTGCTTCATAAACCTACGATAAATATCTCTATTTAATCCTATATCGCTTATCGAAGTAATTCCTATAAATAAGAAACCCATATGAGATACGAGGAATAGGCTATATATTCGAACCTACAAAACAGTTAGCAACTTCTCAACAAACGAAATTAGTTTGTAACTGATACTCTCTTTTAGTAGTGTTAGTTTGCTCGGTAAGTATACAATAGAAACCGGGTGAAGATATGCATAAAAAACAAGAATTCTAACTTAAAAGGAGAAAAGATAACTAAAAACAATAATTTTTTTTTACTTTTATAAACTATTATTTTATATATCTTAAAATGGGTGATAGATTATTTTTTTTATAATAGTTAGCATATTCTTTTGTACAAATGTAAACACTCACAATTAATAGCATTTTTTATATGTTCAACATGAAAAGCATTTTGCACTTCTCTATCGTAAGGTCTACCTTGACTTAATTAAATAATTCGTGTTCCATTTTCGTTATTAGCCTACTAATGATGGAACCATTTTGACCCAAAGATATTATAAATCCTAGAATGTTGAAGGGATGAAGGAGGTGTAATTGAAACGATTACAAGTTATTTTTGTTTAATGATTAAATAAATGAACTAACACTCGCAACCTAGCAAGAAGTGAAGAAACTAAACATGAAGAAAAAGAAAACATTTACAAAGTCAGTATAGGGTTTTGTAAACTATAACAACTTATTTGTTTTACAAAGATGTGTTGAAACTTGAAAGGATTAAAGACGCACAATAATAATGTAAAATGTTTTTAACATGTTATCTATCATGAAATTTTTTATAACACAGGAACATGATTAGTTATTGAGTTATGATATATATAAGTATATGTGTGTTTAATTTCGTGGTTAAATTCGGGTAACAAAGTTCTTGTAGAACCAAAATTTTATTATAATTTTGTTGAACTCAATAAATATGCTAAACTGTAATAGTGTTTAAGCTTTTCTAATAAGAATCTCACACTATATAACCTGAATAAAAACTGATTAATAGTTATAAATTAATTAGAACATAAAAAATAGAAGCCAGGAAGAATCTAACCTCAGTGACCTAAAATCACTTTCACACTTAACATGTCATTAAAATATTATTCACTAGCCCATATTCATATAAAAATTGATATTTGAACTAAACTAATATAAAAACATCATTGCTTTAATCATGATTGAACATAAAAAACAATAAGAAGCGATTGTTTATCCCAAAAGACGCCTGCTCCCTCATGGTTAAAGATTGATATTCGCCAATTAAAAGCATTCTTATATTTAGTGTATATATTATGCAAGTAAGAACAAAACTCCATGGTCATATATCTAATGAGTTAATCATAGACGTGTACAATAATTTACATTATTACAAACAAATGAAATTAGTATACAAAGGAAACGACACAAATTTTGTGAAGATTTTAGGTGTTATGTGATGCATCACTAAAATAAATGTGTACTTTAGTGAAACTGCAGAAGTAAGTGAAAAGAAGACTAAAAGAAAACAAAAGGTTCTAGAATTATAGAACGACCCAAAGAAAAGATGATGCCGATGACCAAAAGATCGTCAGTAAGCAAAAGGTTTATCTCAATCAGAGAATGACAGTAATAAGTTGGTCGGTCATGTGTTGACATTGACTACCACTAATTAGTGTTTGATACTAAACAATGAAACTCTAGAGTGTCAACAACATGCCATTATCATCCTATAGTGTTGTTGGTAATATTGTGGGAATGTGGGTGTGTATATATAAGGGTTGAATGTTCAAAAAAAAATTGCTAACATGTATTTTTGAATAATTTGCTTTTACTCGTAATTTAGTAAATTAATAGGGAGAAAGAGAAAACTTAAATTAAGAGGTGACATACCAAAATGATACTTGATGCATATAAAATTCACGATTATAGGTTATAAAAATAATGATTATTCTTCAAGAATCAAATATGTTTGTTATACCAAATTATTAAGAGGAGACATGTCAAAATGATACTAGAATTAATGTGTGATAGATATACATAATACATTTATGGTTTATACACACGTATTAACACCAAGCCAAAACAAATTATTTGTTTGAAAGATATTTAATAATTAATTTTTGGTCATAAAAATGGGCTAGAGAACATATGATTCACGAGATAATAATTAAATGAGGTGAAAATATTGGAGTGTGCGTTTTATTTGAAAATTAATAATTTATTACAGATGATGAGTGTCCATGCACCAAATGGTCCAAATCCAATCGAGCTGTTTCACGCCAGATTTGTGGGATCGTATAATGAGTTGTCAACCCCAAATTCCATCAAATTAAACTTTAACCGAAAAAAACTTAAAAATATAATAATGCATAATAACAAGGAATTTTAGTTGTTTATTGAGCGAAATCTGAAATAATATATTTCATGATCGATAAATTTATGAATTGAAATTGATAACTATTTTGTACGTTAATAGTTTGTAACTAGCGGCAGGGGCATAAAACCGTGTCAAATAGTACACCAGGCAGCGACAAACAATACTGAAGTTACGATGTGTTAATGCGAAGAAATTAAACTACAACGTAAAACATAGAAAATAATAATTAAGTTGATTTAGGATCCGCATGTTGTAACGAACCTGTCAAACGGGAAAAAATAGACGACGTAAAAATGTTGAACCACATATTAACTCGCAAAATCTAGTACGAAGTGTAAAACAAAACGTAAAAATATTGAACCACACACGCACGTTACGTCGTGTTAACTCGCAAAATTTAAAACGAAAAGTAAAACGAAAAATCTGCGAATATGAAAAGTATGGGGGATAAAAGTTAAAAGTAAAAAAGTTGTGAGGTTAAATTGCAAAAAAATGAAAACTTTTAAGTTAAAAGTAAAAAGTCAATTTTGGGTTAAAAGTGTAATATCAATTTTTTATTTTTATTTTTTTAAAAACTCCTAAAGCAATTAATAATAACACCTATATACTGTTATTAATTTATAGTTTATTAACAGTAAAAATTAAAAAAAATAACATTAAACGGTTTAACATGCATGTAGACCGACTCGAAGTGTTATTTAGCACTTTTGAAAAATAAATTGCAGGGACTCTTTTATTGATTAAAAGTAATAAAATATTGATGTGGCAATTTTTTATATCAAATGTTGGAGAAAACTTATACCAAGCCTATTTAAATAACAAAAAGTAGTAGAGAATAAACAAATAATATATTGTTAATCTAAGTATTTAGAAGGAGAGTGATGTATGGAAAGAGAGATATGGTTATTTCGTTGTTCAACTATGTTATGCACTTTGACAATATACGGGAGAAAGAAACATAATCAACATATAACCCTGACATAAATTACAATTACATGATAAACTATAAGTCATATATATTTATAATATGGCAAATCACATCTATACAATAAACAATTATATTTATAAAACTCTTCCTTAGTTATCACTTACTATGTTTGAAAATATTGACTAGTTAAAAACTTTGTAAGGAGAATCTCATGGGACAATACCATAGGTAATGGAAAGAATTGCAACATATATACTTTGTAAGAGAGATACTTCTAGATCATTTATGTTGTTCGTTCTTGTCTGCCTAAGAGAAAATTTTTGAAGATATCAGCCACCTTAGATTGTTTCAATTCATAACACGCTTAACTGTTGAATTATTCTCTCATTCAAAATCATTGCGCCCAATATTTGAGGCAAGGAATCATTTATGGTCGAGTATCTCTTCTATATACACTATAAAACGATATTAGATTTATATAAGGTGTCATGAACTTTGTGAGCAATAACTTAGTTATTGTTAATGATTAACTTTTATCAGTAATAACTTTCATATTGTTGATCGTTGGTTAGTAATGATTGCCCGGTAGTTGTTGATCACAGTTGTTGTTGATACCCCCAATTTTTTGTTGATGGTCAGTTTGTGCCAATCATCTAGTAAAATTGTTGATAACGTTGTTGTCATTAATATCATAGTAACTTTTGATCAGGCAGTTATTTATATCAATCGCTTTTAACTAAGGAATCTGTCATTGCTTATTAATAGTTTCTACCGATAGAATAACCAACAAACCAAATTGAAAGCAAATTCTAGCAACACCTCCACCATGGACTCATCTCTTAGACCCTCGTTAAATGATTGTTGCCTCTTTAATCCTTCGAGGTTCCTTGGTGACGTAAATCAAAATAGATTTGAACGGTTATGCACTCCACACCTTCTAACTTGTCGATCATAAAATTTACAACATTAAAGATAAACACAAATTGCTTGTTATGATATACCCGGAGTTATACTATATTAATTTGTTATATATAAAGTACATATTAAAAACACAAACACGAACATGTATATATTATAAAATGTCCATTCATGGTTAATTGAATCAATCTAGTATCAAGCCCCGTGTTGTTACGTGGACATAAAACCATGCCAAGTACATCAATGCCACATCATTTTCAGGGACCGCCAACACCAGAAAAAAAGCTTGTATAAAAATAAATAACGAAAAAAATAAACCAAAAGGAAAAGTTGACATAAAAATGTTGAACCACACACGTGAAACGTAAAACAGAGAAAACAATAACTAGGTCATTTAGGACCAACATGTTACAACAGGCCGTTAAGTAGGGAAAATAAGTGAAAGAAGGTTGAATCACACACACGTTGCGTGCATGTTAACTCGCCAAATTTAGACCAAAACATAATACGGAAACTTTGTAAAAGATGAAAAGTATAGGAACCAAAATTGAAAGTGATCAAATATTGGGGCGTAAAACCATGCTAAGTAGCACCAATGCCACATCATTGCCAGAGACCGCCAACATCGGAAAAACTCGTAAAAACAAAATAAATAAAAAAGGAAAAAATAACACCAAAAGAAAAGCAAACGTAAAATCGTTGAGCCCCGCATGTGCGTTGCCGCGTGTTAGTGCGAAAGTTTTGACCTAAACGTAATATATAGAAAAGAATAACTAAGTCGATCTTGGGCTCATGCTTTGCGACAAACCTGTGAAACATGACAAAATAGACGCCTTGCTACGGGCCTGTCAAACGGAAAAAAAATAGATTAAAAAATGTTGAATCTCACATGCACGTTGTAGCATGTTAACTCGCAAACTTTTTCGAAAAACTTACAAAAAATGCAAAGTCTAGGAGATCAAAATTGAAAATAAAAAAAAAAGTATTAAAGAGTTTGAATTGCAAAATATTTAAAGCTTTAGATTAAAAGTAAAAAAGTCAAAGGTGTTAAAATAAAAAAATTGAAAACCTTCGAGTTAGAGGTGAAAACATCAATTAAAAAAAAAGAACCCAATGCATACAATACAACACTGTGAAACATCAAAAGGGTTGCTAACTAATCGTATGAAAATATATAATTAATATAGAAACGGTAAAAAAGAATTATTGCATTTCAAAATATTATCTCTAATTATATATTTTTTTAGTTTGACACGCAAGGATGGAATGTAAAATAATAATACGTGAAATACAATAATAAAAACTATTAAAGTATTAAGCAAATACAACTATATCTCTATATGTCTATGGCCTATGTCTTTTTTAGCATTCCTCCGGCTAATAACTAAGAGTTTTTCAATATGCCATTAAGATCGGTTAAATTTTTCTTCTAACCTTAAAACTAGGCTCTCGCTCTTTTCATGTTTCTAAATTTTATTCTCACACCTTTTTTTACTTTATATATATATATATATATATATATATATATAGTTAAAGACATAGGAGAAAGTATATGAATATTAACTTCCTAAAACTATTCAAGTTACAATATTATAGTATTGTTGTGATTATTTTCTATTCACACCGTTTATATTTTTCTTCTAACCTTAAAACTATTATAGTATTGTTGCGAGTTTTTGTATAAATGTTCAAACTAAATGATCTTATTTAACTATATACAAAACATGGTTAGTATGTAGTGATTATTTATTTCTAAATTTAACATGAAATATGAAGTAAAAGAAAATCACAATTGAACAACATAGAAGCATGAGTAGTTTTTATGGTTTAAAATTTTATAAATGACTTTATTGTAACAATATAATGTTGAAACTTGGTTTCCACTAATAAAATCTTTTAAGTTTTATAAATGAATGCTTGCACAAAAAAATATTATTTTAAATAGAAAAAAAAGCATAGTATACACTTTTTGTACCAATAATTTATAACATATACTTTTTTGTACCACTAAATCATAGTAGACGTAAAGTGTACCAATCAAAACTAATGACAAAGACGAGATACGATACAAAGGTTTTATAACAGAAAAAAAAAACATGATATTGTTTTGATACTGTATTTTGTGATGAAGAAATGAATATGCTATATTATATATTAGAAGTTTTTTTGTTGGATTTAAAACCTTAAAACTAATTTTGTTGTATTTAAAACTGTGTAATCTTGTTAAATAATATTATATAGGATTTAGTTCAATTAAAAACCAACATTATTTATAAGAAATATGAGAACGTACTTCTATTTCCCGAGTTGAGCCACCATTTTTTCACAAATGTAGATGAAAATGTTATAAACACATCTGTAAAAAAACAAAAAAAATTGTCGAGTCAATAGTTCCGCCTGATGTAAATTTTGTTCACGGGGATGTAATTTTGTTTATATTCGATGTAAATTTTTGTATGCGACATTTTATTTATTTATTTTTCTGGAACAAGTGATTTTTTTAGGATTTTTGATTTTTTTTTTGAAAGGCTAGTTTTCATGATTTTAACAACTTAATGTGGTTCTTATTTTATCATTTCCCAACATATAAAATAAACAAGTTTACAAACTAGTATATAAATAAACAAATATGTGCCTAGGGCTTTATAGCTTAGTGGCATCATGGAGGTGTGATAAGGTATTGGGACCAATAGGTCTTGGGTTCGATTCCATTAGGGGGTTTTCCATATCTGTTGGGTTTTCTTCTGAATTGGTGTATAGACGTTATGCCTAGTGAAAATGGATATGATTGAAAGGGGGTTAGGTTTTTGGGGGTAGGGGGTTAGGTTTTTTTAGGTTTTGGGTGATGGTGTAGTGGGTTTATTTTGTTGTGTTCCCATTGATTCTCACATGAACCCTATATATATATATATATATATCATAAAAGTTGAGATTATAATTTGGAAAGATCTCTAATTATTTGAAAAGTATGAGAACTCACGATGTGTTGGCATATGAGCCATTGATTTGCACTCTAAGGGTGAAGATCGATGCAAGTCGAAATTCCGGATCTTTATTATAAGCACGAATATAATTAATTAAGGATGGGATTAAGTAGATTATTAGATTTTGTTCGATTGTGTTTGATTTTAGCATTAATTAATTAAACTTACAAATAGAACTTAGTTAACTAACGTATTAATTAATTAATTAATTAATTAGCTTTAAAACAAAGGCAAAAGCAAGTGGAGAATATCTACAGTAGATTGAGGGCACATGGAATACCAGAGGGGTTCATCACTTCACACCACACGATTTGCAAAGGAAAATCCCTTAAAGAATGCTACTTCAAGATTTTATTTTTACAACTTAAAATATATAAATATATATGTTCATAATACCTCCAAATCAATCCAACCAAGCACCATATCACCTTTAATCTTATTAAATCTTCGTTTTTTAATTTACTAATAGTAAAATGTATGACTTTTTAACCCAATTGTTCTGATCTCTGACATTTTTCTTTATTAAATTTATCCCTTCATTAATCATTAAAGTTGTTAGTATAAGACCTTATAATTGGACATTTAAAAAGGTGATTAGAAATAAATGAAATTTCACGTCCTTCATCAGTTCACCGTCACATCTGTTTGGTATTATTTTATTTGTTTACATAAACCAGCGAAATTTCCCCGCGCAACGTAACGGGAATTCAGTACCTGTCGGTTCATTACGATATTGGTACGGTAGCGCTACTCGATAAAACAACGAAAAGAGAAAATTCAAATTATTTTTCTAATATATATTATAGATCAAAAGTTTTAAACGATTCCACCAAAAATATAAACATTTCAAAATTGAAGCGAAGGAAAAAAGTAACGCAACCACGTATTTAACCTTTATAAGAGAACGAACGAAAGTTTGTAAGGAAAAAATAAAACTATTTGTTATAATGTATGTTATTTATAGTAAAGGGTGTGTAACATAAACTTATAAAAGAAAGTCAAAATTATCGTTCTCGCAAGTTGGTAACTGTTATAAACTATAGGGTTAAAACCGAATATTATTTGTAGTATAGTAAAATTAAAAAAAAGGGTCAAAGGTACTATTGATATAAGGTGACAATTGTTATATATAAAATAAAATATATAATATGATGATTAGATTATTAGTTGTGTTGTGAGTTTCATGTTTATTTTTTTATAATATCATGAAAACTCAAACATAAAATCTTATTATTAGACTATAATACATAGAATATGCTAAACTTGAGTGAAACTCAAACATAAAATCTGATAATATTTATTAGTGGACTTTAGGTGTTATCTCCTTTTTTAAGTACGTATGTTTGATCATTGTATTTTATAATTTTAACAACCTTTGAACAATAAGTTTGAACTAAAATATATATTATTTGAATGCATTAGCAGATAATAGATTTTCTTAATACATTATATAACGTCAATAATGATTTTACATATGATATAACGTTAATTATTATAAAGACTAATAAATGTGCATCTGTTTATATTAAATTTTTATCTGACATTTATGATTTTTCCGTGTCAGAATTATGGATACCCTGCGGCATGGATACCTGACTTATGTTCTACGAAAATAAATCTAATAATTCTATTTTTTTATTTTAATAAAACAAAAAATTATGGTATTTAATGAAGAATGAAAATCCATGGATTTTGTTAGTTGATTTGCAGAAGATTTGATTCATGGAACTTGTCTTTTTATTTATCCATTTATGATTGATAAGTGATATTAACTAGAAACTATCGTTATTAAATAGGCGTAATAACCTATGGTCTAACGTGTGTCGCAACCAAAATCATCTCATCTCTTTTGTAAATTGTAAAAAAAAATTGGAATACCATTTTTATGTTAATATATAACTAAAAGTCAGATATGTTTAGTCAAGCATGTGTCAGGTAAACGACCAATAAGTCAAATATTTCTATTTTAAAAGTGAGATTCATAAAAAGGAACCACGGGGTGTTAGCCCAGTGGCCAGCCTCACTCATTCCAAACGGGAGGATGCGGGTTCGAGTCCAGCTCGGCCAGAATAATCCTGCTGGGTAGTAACCGCCAGGCAGCTATGGGGCTAAGCTAGCTTGGGGAGGGAGAACCCTCCCGCAGTCAGGGGTACCGTGCATTTACCTTTTTTTTTAGATTCATAAAAAGGATTCAAAGTTAAACGGATTTTGTTATTTTACATTTCTAGTATGTCTCACAAAAGTTGTACATGCAAATACCCAATATTTCAATTGTAGTAATTTAATGAAAACGGGTGTTGGTACAACTCATTTAGTACCAACACTTGTTATAGCTTACGATATAAGATAAATATTCCATTCCAAAACTCTACTTTCAACAAAATATGTGAAAATTAAAAAAAAATGAATTTACATGTAGGGTATAAAATATCATTTATCATTACAACTTGATTTAAATTTTTGAACTAATTGGTTTAGAATAAAAAAACCACTAAAGCAACATATACAATTCATATACGCACAAACTTGTTGCAAAATAATAGTATATAAATTTTTATTATACTAGCATAACTTGAAAAAGTTTATTATTCACTAATAATATATTATTATTTAATCTAGCATTGAGTTTACTTTGTTCTTACAAATGACGTGTCACTAAGAAAATATTTTACAATTCGTTGATATAATTGCAAAAATAAAAACGAATGAAAAAAATTGTTTGAGTGCATGATTATAGAAAAGTGAAGGTATATACTAATGGTGGATGTCATTCTCTACACTTTGTAATCTAGTGTCCTTTTCATCGTGTGTGATGTGATATTCTAAAAAAACCTTGAATAATCGATGGATTATGAAGCTTTATAACAATCATGAAGTGGATGGACGGTAAATATTAATTATTGTATGTTTAAAATCGGATATCTGAATTTCTATATTAAACCTTTTTCCTAAATATATTCTCTCAATATATTAATTCATAACATGATGAGAACAGCGTCTTCTTTTTTCTTTTCTCTTTTGTCGGGTTTTTTTTTTCATATTAAACTTTATGATTTTCAACTTCTGTAACAAAACATTAGGGTTTTAAATGAGTTAATTTTTTTATTAGTTTTTGTTTTAGGTTTTTCTCGGATTGATCGTTGTTTGATTGCTATTTTGTAGGGTGTTTGGTGTTCACATTTGGTGTCACAACTTTTTATACCCCCTCAAACTTTCTAAAACCTGTTGTTATATATTTGACTTTGTCTACGTTTTACGTCACGTGGGTTTACTTGGTGTTAGAAATTCATGTTTTTATTTTATGTTTTTCTTTTTTTTTTTCAATTTTCGTCATTGTTCGGTTACTACTTAGCATGGTTTTAGGTCCCGTAACGTTGTTAGCATCGTTTTATGTTCCGCACGCTGCAACGCAGGACTTTTATGAACATGACAAAGCCACAAAATACTATGTGGTGTTGTGGACTGTAGTGATGTAGTATAGGCCACAAATACAGGTTTACAACCATCAGAAAGATCCTTCTCTCATAGCCCAGTTTTGAAATACTCGGCCCCTGGGCTGATAATCGGATATGACAAAATAAAGGCCCAACCCATTTTCAAGTGTCAATTAACTAATTAAGTAAATTTGTTTTTGACGATTATATTTGTAGTTTTCAGTTAAAAATTAATCTAATAAACATGTAATAAGAGAAAACTGTAAATCTATAAAGGAACATACAAATAAAATCCTAGAAAAGTCAATAAACATATAATAAGAGGCCTTTTATATGTTAACGTTAATAAACATATAATAAAATAAACATATAATAAGAGAAAACTATAAAACTATATAGAAACATATATAAATAAAATCCTAGAAAGCGCAACTATGTAAAGCAGCTTATGTTGGTCTCTGTTTAATGAGCTTGTATCCAAGCTTGATCAGCTTATAGTGTTCGGCACATTTTCCCCTAAAGAAAGGACTTAATCGGAATAATCTTTCTTGGTCTCAATCTTTCTACTTGTCTCAGTCCTCTCTAATGAACGCATTCTCTCTCTATGTTACGTATGATTTTGGTGATATTCTTATACATACGATGTTTGTTTACCTTTCGTATACATCTAACTAACTTGACCATCAAAGTGACTACATAGAAACCTTCTAAGAGGTTAATTTTGACATTACAATCCCACCAAGCTCATAAAGATAAGAACTGCGTAAGAACACCACCACCGATACCTCTCCAAAATTGAAAATGTCTCGTTCGCATTCAATAATTAAGAGACGTGTAGTGTTTTGTAGTGGAGTGACTAACTAATGAGACAAACATAAGCAATCAAATGGCTTGTCTCCTTCACAAAAGCTTCAAAACCCAAGGGTTCAGAAAATAAATTTCTATCTCAAAAACTGAGTTATTTGTAAGTCACAAAATATACTTATAGTCAAATTTCTATTTACTAAAAGATAAAAATATTTTAACCAAACAAAAGAAAAAATTACCACCAAAGATAAACCAAACTAGGTTTCTATGTTAGTTTCTCATGTTAAAACCACTCATACATTGTGCTTCAAAATGCTTTTAACACATGATGTGAGTATATGAATGATAAAAAAACGTTTTTCTTTGCTTTTTTTTCTTTCTAATTCTTTTTAACTAACCAGTTTATGACATGTGGTTTAGTCACTTTTTTTTCTTGTGTTTTATATTTTAACTTTTAAAATATGATATTGTATAAGTTTTTGAATGTATCAATACGACATGCTTTTATTTTTAACTATTGTTAGGTGTAAATGTTCAAAACCGAGTTTTCGTGTTAATGTAAAAGTAATCGAAGCATGAATGGATAAATCGTCAAAGTTGTTTCAAAGTTTCATTTTTAATAGTGTTTTTCTTTCTTTTACAACATTAAAAATATCACATCTAAAAGCCCTGTATCTAGAGGCTTATTGTATTTCATATTTATCTAAATAAATAAGAAGTTTTAATCTCGGATGCTCCATATTCTCTTTCTCTAAATGATCTCTATAGTCTTGTTCTATTGTTTATTATATTTGTATATTGATTGCGAATAGACCGTTGTTTCACAACTAATCAACCATTTCCATGTGCTGATTTTATTAGCTTTCCATCGTGAATATTTCCACATGGTGAATGCTAATATGCATGTTGTCAAAGCCGAACCTTACAATTTAGCACTTCCTTCGTAGTGTGTGGGTTTCGGCCGCCTATTAGACCAGGTATTATGGAGTGTGGAAGGGGTGTGAACACTGTCACACCCCGACGAGGAAAGGGTCGTGAGGCTAAGGCGTTTGGGGTGCATTAGGATCCCCCCACTTGTTTACCGTTAGCATTAATAAATTTTATAATTGAGTTAAATGTCTGGCTGGTTTATATGGTTTGCAAATATTGTAGACTTGGTCCTAGTAGTTCAATAATTACACACTTTGTCCTAGTGGTTGTAATTTTTCCACTCGTGTGGTCATTATCACTAACCTCTGTTAAATTATCCAGTTAAGTTTGTATTAAATCACCAAAGTACCATTACTTATTAAGAAAAACAATAAATAGAAAATAGTTTAATTAAAAACAAATATCTCTGTGGGGAAACGAAAGCGAACAGAAACTGAAGAAGAAATCGTTGTCGTTCATCCGTGGTAGATTCAGACGCGATAGATCGACGGGGGGTAGATCGGTGAGAGGAGGTTTCAGGTTGGAGGGAGAGATTAGAGGTGTAAGGTGGAGGTCGGAGGGAGTGAGTTGATAGTGGTTAGGAGTGTACGGTGGTTGGTTGCAGGTCGAAGGGAGAGGTTAAGGGTGTACGATGATTGGTTGCGGTGGAGATTGATGGTGGTTCATGCTGGTGTGCAGGTTTCAATAAAGGGATAAGATGGGTAGTGGTGGTATGGTTTTTTTAGAGAGAAAAAATAGATGAGGAAGAATATGTATGTTATATTTTTAATATTCAAGGGTAAAATATATATTTTATATATGTTTAACTAAGAACTCTAACTTAAGTTAATTATAAGGACTATACTAATGCAAAAATTATAACCATTAAAATCATCTCTGTAATATTTACGAACATAGGAACCAACCAAACATTTAACTCTTCATCATTTAAAAACCTTATACAAGCCACCCTAATTTTTAAATTCTATGCCCCATATTTCTTTCATATCTTCTCTTTATTTTACATTAATCTTCATCTCTTTGACCTATTTTTTTTAAATTATGGACATTATGTACCAAAGAGAAGAGTACAAACCCGTTATGAAGTTTGACCTGTACAAACAATTTGGGCCCGACTGGTGAGAAATAGCCCATAGTCACAACTTGAAACACAAGCGGCCACAACAAAAAAAACAAGTTGGTTCATCAGTCGTAATGACCCTATGTAAAACGACGCGTTAAACAATCGAGGAAGAATGTGCGTTAGCTCGAGCATGAGTTCATCATCACTCAATTTTCTTCTTAATTTTGGAATTATTTTTTTGTTTTATTTAATAGTAACTGTTTCCTTTAGTTACTTTTAGTTACATACTTAAATGATAAGTAAATAAAGTTAAAAAAAATATTAAAAGATAATTACACAATCATTAATAAAGCCTCTCTACAACACCTCTACGGTAGTGAGACAAGTAAAAATAAAGTACGAACCTTTTAAGTTTTTGGTTAACAAACATAAACAAGTTCTCATGACATATAATTAAATTAAAAAAATATAATAATAAAAAATAAATTATATATTATTATTATATATATATAATTTATAAACTTTTAGCTATAGTGATTTTTGTCTTTTGTGATTTTTTCGCCTTTCCATTTTCTTTTCTATTTTTTGGTTTCTCTTTTCCTTTTTTAAGTTTCAATCAATATTGTTGTACATGTAACAAAACGAACGGTCTAATACTAACCGAACAACGTCAATACCGAAATTGGTATTCGCTTTTATTGTTTCGATCAATGTAAACACATCTCAGTATTTTTTTGGTCGTATCATGATTGTTTTTGTTTCTCTTTCGGTAAGTATCGGTATCTTAATAACCGAAGCAATATCAAACGAATTCCTGCCACTAACGTTATATTTAGTATTGCATCTACGTTTCTATTAAAAACTGGATCGACCCGCTGCAGAGCTCGGATCTAACCCACTAGTTCTAAAAATATTACAGTTATAAGTTACCCCATGCTTTTAACCGCCGGTCACCACTTAGAAAAACAAAAATAAAATCAAAGATAAAAATATGAAAACTATTAAGATGATGAGATAAGGGTTTAAAAACCCACCTTTCATTTATCTGTTTTTCATCATCAGTCATTCACGAAGACAAGCATATAGCGATAACACAGCACAAAGCTTACAACTTTCTTCAAAGAAACCGGCTCTTCTCTTCAGGTAACTTCATATTCCATTTGGGTATCTTTAATTTATCAATTATACGAACTGGGTCGGTGTAAAGTTGCATACTTTTCAATCTTGTTTCGATTCTTTATGATGAATTGAAGTCAATTATGTGTGGTGTTCATAATCCCCAATTTCTGTGTGGCTTATCTGCACTGGATATGGTTTAATTCTCCACAAAAATTAAATTTTGAGTTTGTTTAAAACTATTGAAGTTAAATGGTGAAATGCTTTTTTGTTAAATACAGTTGCTAAGGATAATCCACCAGTTCATGTTGATGAAAGTTTGGTTATTTTTTGTGGGTTTTGTAAATTGTGAAATGGGTTTAAGCTATGTAGCATTTACTTATCCTATTTGAATGTGATTGTATGTGGTTTCTTGTTATTGTTTTTGTAAGCAAAGTTGAGATTTTTATCTTTTAAGGTAACTACTTGGTTCCATTAACAACATCCATATGATATTGAAGATAATGTTATAGATGAGATAACTTGTGTTCCAAATTCGACACACGGGATAGACAGGGAGTTTGATTTGGATAAATCTTGTGGTAAATCGGTTTTTTGGATGTGTGTATAATTGGACCCAATCTTCTTTCTTTGGCAATGTACTACTGATGTTTACTAGATAACAATATTTTTTTTGCAAATGAATCGGTGAATGGTTTAGTTGTGTAACGCCGTAACGGTTTGGGTCATTCTGGTTGGGTAAACGGTTTGACTGACCCGCCCAAAATTTTCCCTTGTTTAGTTTCGTAAGTAATAGAAACACTATTACCTAAAGAAGATCCAATTTTTTTTACATTTTTAGTAATGCATTTTACCTGATTATGTGTAACTCGTTCGATCTGTCCCCTTTTGATTAAATTTTGAACTTTTTACTTGTTTGGTCTGATAGCAATTAAATATGACCCAACTTGACCCATATGTGGTGTATTTGCTTAACTGTTGAAGAAGCTGATGAAGAATTAACATAGTTACTAACCAACCCGACCCGCACCAGACTCTATTCATATTCGGATAACAAGATGACACCCGTTATACCATCACCAACAAGCAGCATTTCTCTTATCCCCGGGTGCACTTTCGATACAATAAAGACCAAAAATGGTTCGATAAAATGCTGTAATATAAAACGATCGAGCCGTAGAACCGTACGGTCCCTACATGGTCAATCCTGTTTATTGCCTCTATCAACATCTCTTAGATTATTTCCACATGTCCGAACATTCGGGTCCCACCATAAACCAAGATTCATAGCACCGTCAGCTACTGGGGTCGATGTGGATGTAACGACGGAACAAGCCGACCAATCGGCTCCGGTTTCCGATCAGGATTCTAGTCAAACGTCGGAACCGACATCAACCGTTGATAAGTCGAAACAAAGATCAAGGCCCGCTAGAAAAAGTGAAATGCCGCCGGTGAAAAACGAAGAATTGGTCGTTGGTGCGACTTTCACCGGTAAAGTGAGATCAATCCAACCGTTCGGAGCGTTTGTTGACTTTGGAGCGTCCACAGACGGGTTGGTTCATGTTTCGCGGTTAAGTGATAGTTACGTTAAGGATGTTGCAAGTGTTGTTTCGGTTGGACAAGAAGTGAAGGTGAAGTTAGTGGAGGCGAACATCGAAACGGGCCGGATCGCGTTGACCATGCGGGAAAGTGAGCCCGCTAGTGGCGGCGAGACATCTAGACCTACTAGAAAAACGGGTCAAAAGTCAAACCAGAGGCGGGACCGAGATGAAGGAAGAAAAAGTACAAAATTCGTGAAGGGTCAGGAACTTGAAGGGACCGTAAAGAATCTTACACGTTCGGGTGCGTTTATAAACCTTCCGGAAGGCGAGGAAGGGTTTTTACCGGCTTCTGAAGAAGCCGATGAAGGGTTTGGAAGTATAATGGGTGACGGGTCGTCACTTGAAATTGGTCAAGAAGTCAAAGTTCGGGTCTTGAGAATTGCAAGAGGCCAAGTAACGTTGACCATGAAGGGCGACACCGATAATAAAGAGTTGGACTCAAAGCTTCAAGGAAAGGTTTTTACGGCTACAAATCCGTTTCTTGTAGCGTTCCGTAATAACAAAGATATTGCTTCGTTTTTGGACGATAGGGCGAAAGTCGAAGAGAAGAATGTAGAAATAGCTAGTGAAACCGATACACAACCGTCAGTTGAAGAGACTGAAGTAGTCGAACCAGAAGAGGAAAAAGTCGAAGCTGTTTCTAATGAAGAAGTCAAAGATGAAATTGTTGCTCCCGAAACAGAAGATGATGAAAAAGTCGAAGCTGTTTCTGATGAAAAGGTTGAAGATGAAATTGTTTCTCCAGAAACAGAAGACAATGAAGAAGTCAAAGCTGTTTCTGATGAAGTCAAAGATGAAATTGTTGCTCCGGAAACAGAAGACAATGAAGAAGTCAAAGCTGTTTCTGATGAAAAAGTCGAAGATGAAATTGTATCTAGTGAACCTGTATCCGAAGAAATTACTAGTGAAGCATCAGGTGCAGATGAGGATGTAAAAACTGAACCTGTACCCGAAGAAATTACTAGTGAAGAGAAAGTAGAGATACCCGAGGAGACAACTAACGCAAGTGAAGAAGTACCTGCACTCGAAAGCGTAACCGAAGGTTTGAATTCTTGCGTTTTGACCACATACTATTCTCGTGATTTAACCACGTTTTTAATACACTCATAACCGAAATTACTTCTTATAAATCAGATGTGGCGGAGCCCGTTTCTGACGAAAACGGTAGCGTTACCACTGAAGAGGAGAAAGTAGATATACCCGAGGAGACAAATAGCATCACGGGCTCAATCGAACAAGATGCGCCTGTAATTGAGGAAAATGTGACTGAAGGTTTGCACTATTGAAAATTTGAAATTGTTGTTATTACTTTCATTTATATCTGATATCTGTTAAAAATGAAACAATTATATTTATGCAAGTAGATGCTGAAATTCCGCCTGCAACACCAGTTGCAGAAGTCGTAGAGAATCAAATTGAAGAAACCGAAACAAATGTTCAAGCGGATGCTGAAATTCCCGTTGAGGAAGAAAAAGTTGAAGCAGCTGCCCCTGCAGAAGCCACTACCGAAGGTTTATAATTATAATTTTATTATTTTATTATATACTATTTTTTTGTATCACGTTTTATTACAATTATATAACCAATTTTTCGAAATTCCAGTTGAAGATGAAAAAGTTGAAGTACCCGTCCCCGTAGAAGCCACTACTAAAGGTATGTTTTTATAACTTATTATTTACTATATATCTTGTATCATGTTTTATTACAGTTATATAACCAATTTTTGAAATTCCAGTTGAGGATGAAAAAGTTGGAGTAGCTGCCCCGACAGAAGCCACTACTAAAGGTTTATTATTATAATTTGGAGTCAAATGCCATTTTCGTCCCTGAGGTTTGGCCAGTTTTGCGATTTTCGCCCAAAGGTTTGTTTTTCCGCATCTGAATCCAAAAGGTTTAAAATTCTGTCATTTTCATCTGGCTCGTTAACTCTATCAATTTATCTCCGTTAAGTCAAAGGTATTTCTGTCTTTTTTTGCTAAAACTTAAAGGACAATTTGGTCGTTTTCACTTTATGTAAAACAATACCCCTGAAAAGACCGAATTGCCCTTTAAGTTAACGAAAAGGACGGAAATAAGAAAAATGGATGGAGTTAACGAGCTGGATAAAAATGGCAAGATTTCAAATCTTTTGGATTCAGATGCGGAAAAACAAACCTTTGGACGAAAGTCGCAAAACTGGCCAAACCTCAGGGACGAAAATGGCGTTTTACTCTATAATTTGTTATTTACTATTTATTGTATACTGGTTTATTACGGTTATATAACCAATTTATGCTAATTATGTTTTATAACCAATTTTTTGGTAACTATTGACAGCAACAATTTCCCCGGCTCTAGTGAAGCAACTGCGTGAAGAAACCGGTGCGGGTATGATGGACTGCAAGAAAGCCCTAGCAGAAACTGAGGGTGATATAGTCAAAGCACAAGAATACCTTAGAAAGAAAGGTTTAGCAAGTGCCGACAAAAAAGCAAGCCGGGCCACAGCCGAAGGTAGAATCGGGTCCTACATTCACGACTCCCGTATCGGTGTCTTAATAGAAGTCAACTGTGAGACCGATTTCGTGTCACGCGGAGACATTTTCAAAGAATTAGTCAACGATTTAGCAATGCAAGTGGCTGCATGCCCTCAGGTTCAATATCTAGTACCGGAAGACGTACCGAAAGAAATGATTGAAAAAGAGAAAGCGATCGAGATGCAAAAAGAAGACCTTTTATCAAAACCCGAGCAATTTAGGTCGAAAATTGTTGATGGGAGAATCAAGAAGCGGCTTGATGAGCTGGCGTTGCTTGAACAGGCATATATTAAGAACGACAAGGTTGTGGTTAAAGATTTTATAAAGTCAACGATTGCAACGATTGGAGAGAATATGAAGGTCAAAAGGTTTGTGAGGTTTAACCTCGGTGAAGGGCTCGAAAAGAGAACGCAAGATTTTGCTGCGGAAGTTGCTGCACAAACTACTACTAAGAAGGCGTCTGCACCGACAACCGAACCACAGCCTGCCGCAACCGAAGAAGTTAAAACTGTTGATGAGTAAGTTTATCGTTCCTGGGGTCAAATGGGGTTTCGCTTGTAACACGTGTCAGGTATGGGTCAAAAATGGGTACAGTCAAAACAAGTAGTTGTTGGCTACAATCGAAACTAGTCAAACATGGTTAGATTGACCTGGAACACTTTTTGTTCAAAAAAAGTTAGTTTCATATATAACTAGTGGGTTACCACCCACGCTCCGCAGTAGGTTCGAAACGCAAATAAAAATAAGCTAATCGCGTGAGTTAAAGTTTGATGTTTTAGTAAAGGGGCTAAACATGTCATTATTAAAGTTGAGAGGCTAAAGTTGTTTATTATTAAAAGTTGAGGGGCTAAAGTTGTTTTAATTAACGGGCTAAACGTATCATTATTAAAGTCGAGGGGCAGAAGTTGTTTATTTTTAAGTTGAGGGGCTAAAGTTGTTGTAGTTAAGGGGCTAAATATGTCATTATTAAAGTGGAGGGGCTATTCATGTTATTATTAAAGTTGAGGGGCTAAAGTTGTTTATCATTAAAGTTGAACGGCTAAAGTTGTTTTAGTTAAGGGTTTAAACATGTCATTTTCTAAAGTTGAGGGGTTCAACATGTCATTATCAAAATTGAGGGCTAAAGTTGTTTCTTTCTCCTTTAGGGCACCGAAAGCAACGATTTCGGCAGCGTTAGTAAAACAACTGCGCGAAGAAACCGGTGCAGGTATGATGGACTGCAAAAAGGCCCTTTCCGAAACAGGTGGCGATATCGAGAAAGCCCAAGAATATCTACGGAAAAAAGGCCTTTCAACCGCCGACAAAAAATCGGCCCGTTTAGCAGCCGAAGGCAGAATTGGGTCATACATTCACGACTCCCGAATCGGAGTCCTAATCGAAGTCAACTGCGAAACCGATTTCGTGGGCCGAAGTGAAAAGTTCAAAGAGTTAGTCGATGACTTAGCGATGCAAGTTGTCGCATGCCCGAAAGTCGAGTACGTTTCAATCGAGGACATTCCCGAGAGCATCGTGAACAAAGAGAAAGATATCGAGATGCAACGAGAGGATATTCTGTCGAAACCCGAAAATATCAGGGGAAAGATTGTTGAGGGAAGGGTGTCGAAACGGTTGGGTGAGCTTGCGCTTCTTGAACAACCGTTTCTTAAAGACGATTCGGTTCTTGTGAAGGATTTCGTGAAGCAGACGGTCGCAGCCATTGGTGAGAACATTAAGGTTAGAAGGTTTGTTCGGTTTACGCTCGGTGAGTCGACATCTGAAGAAACCGAAACCGCAACCGCAACCGAGTCATGAAGTTGAAGTGAGTTTGTTTAGCAGGAGGATTGAGGAAGACAGAGATGGTTTGTTTTGCATTTTTGTATCGGATTTTAAGTTTTCTTGAATTATTGTTCGCCATTTACGAAACATGTATTGTACTTCACTACTTTGTTGAACAACTTCAAATTGAATAATGCTACATTCACATAAAGTATTTCAATGATATATAAATTATTAAATCTTGTTTAGGTTAATCTTGGGTCGGGTATTGGTGGAACTGGGTCGGGTATGTAATTGGCAACGGGTTTGCAATTTATTTTTGAATGTGACATGTTTTGGGCTGCTTCTTGTTTATAAAACACTACATGTGTTTGGGCAGCGTGACCCTAATCGGTTTGGTCCAAAAAGAGGGTCGGGTCGGGTCTATCGATTATTGGTTCATAAACTATTTTTAGTTAAACCAAATTATAACAATATTTTCCACATTTTACCTTGAAATGAGGTTTTGAAAGTTAAGCTGATTGATTTGGTCTTGAAACAAGAAGTGATGTACAACTTTGAATTCAATCACTTTCATTTGAATATGAGATTTAATCACCAACTAACTTCATTATATATATATATATATATATATATATTGATATCGACACAAACTAGTTTCTATCCGTTAACTCACTCATGGACGCGGCATCATTCTTACTCTAACTAGTCTAAGGAGATTAGGATCGTTGATTAAGCGTTTGGAAATTTAGTTGTGCTGATTATTATGTGTACCCTTATAAACCTGAATTTCAAAAGGATCATAAGTTACTTGGTTACCTTATGTCATTTGTTACGCCTGATGTATTTATTTATGCAAATAATCAACTTACTACACGCTATGCGACCCTATATGCGATTTAGATACATAACTAACTAAGGTCCAGATAACTATTAATTAATGTAAGTTGAAATAAATAAAAAATGGTCAAAAACTAGTTAACTATAGTTTTGGCCTACCAAGGTTGAAGCAACGAAATTTGGCATAAATTTGGGCCACATGATAGTTATCTTGAACACACACATATATACATGATATTAAATAAGTCAATCCGACAAATCCACCCTTACTAACCTTTATATTTGATAAATAAAGCTTAAATTCGAAACGTAGTTGATAATGTATCAATGATCTGTTAGTGACCTTTTGTCGATGATGCTCACTATTGTTCTGACGGTCATGTTGTCGTCAGCAATTTTTCGGTATCGTTGTTGGTAACCCGTTAGTAAAATCTTTATACATGTACTTTTATGGGCGAATTATCAACATGGCATACCTTCGTAGAGGAGTTACCAAACGTTGAATATCCTTGTATTTGTATCTAGAAAATGGAGTCAAATTAGAACATGCATATGACGTGTCATTTTGGTATTCTCAATTCAAACAAAATACATGTTGAAAAAAACTTCACACTAGATTGATAAAATAAAATACACAAATGGTTTTAAATGTATCATCAAAATCAACACATATTTTTATTTATTATAAGGTTCTAGAGTGAACACTTGGTTGTTAGTAAACTGTATAAATTAATCTGAGCCATTTGATTATATCATCTAGAGATTTTTAAACAATAGCAAGATTGTAATTATAATGTTGTAACTTCCCTTAAATTAATTGACAAAAGGATATTTACGTCTCTTGTAAATTGCATTTATTAAACAATATATTAATCAAAATTCCTAAAATCTTGCTAATTTCCGTATATACAAGATACACATTCGTTAGTGTATACACATGTGTACAGTCTCGATAGTATTAGTTTATACAAGATACACAGATGTTAGTTTATACACATGTGTACAGTCTCGCTAACTATCAATTTATACAAGATACACAACTGTTAGTTTATACACATATGTACTTGAATAATAAACATGTGTATAAATATGGTTCATACTGACCTGTGAGAACAAGATATAATTATACACAAGTGTATAAGTCTTGTATATACTGACTTGTATACACATATGTAAAAAAACATAATTTAATTAAGTTTAATATTTAATTTCAAAAAGAACATAAGAGTTTATTTAAAAATAAACATTAGCCCTTTAATCTTTTATAATTAAAATAATAGAGAAATAATTAAAAATGAGAGAGAGAGGGAGTTAAGAGATAAGAAAATTAAGTGATTTTAATTAAATGTACTTGACTAATATCAATCTTACCCTTTTAATCTAAAAAATGATCAAAGGCCAAGATTAGTTCACTCAGTTCACTCTCAATAAGCTGTTCACAAATGATTCTAATCCTCTATATATATATATATATATAAGGACTAAGGTTTGATTAAGATTCTTATTATCAATATTTCCCTATATTTGCTCGGATATATATTTTATTAACAGTAAATTTCTTTAATCATGTTACTTGTGAATTTTAAACCAATGACTTTTTAGTTGCTTCTAATGACGGGTAAAGTAATTAAAATAAGAAAAAAACTAAAAAGAATATACGTTACTTCCAACCGTTAAGCAAGGATGATGATGATGGTGAGAAAATTCAAGATCTTATCTTGAAATATCTCCAAAATATAGTGACGTGACTGACCAGTTGTAATTGAACGACTTAATCAATACGTTTAACATTTCATTTCATTTAAAAATACAACTTTCAAGTTGACTTGTGGTGTGTTAACATCAATCACTTGACAAATAAACATGCACCACTTGTATGCCAGATAGTACTAAATTGTTGACAAAGTTCCCCACGTTTTAGACCTTAAACAACATATCCACGTGTCACTCTTTCAATATCATCCACTTCATGCATTATAAAAACCCTAACATCCAATCTTTGTAGATCAAACATTCTTAAACCTTAAAACAAACACACACACACACAAAGATGAGGTTTTTCTTGATGTTATATGTTTGGTATGTAGTAGGGTTATGTTTCTTGGTGAGTAGAGGGGAATGTGTGATTCATAAGTCTTTATTGAAAGATATTGATAGTGTAAACAAGGTTGGTCCATATATTGGTGTTGTTGTCCCAAATGGGTTCGAAATAAGTCCGCTTTTGCAATCGTCGAGCTTTGTAGTGGATCAAAAGCGTCCGTATCTTGATATTTCCGGTAAGCCGATGTGTATATTATTTAATAGATTATACAGACATGCGTAGACATATACATGTTGCTTCATGAATTCATGATTCATCAACTATGCGATCACCTCCGGACCTTGATAGCTATATCTTAGATATCAGGACCATATGGTTCGGATCACTTGGATCACCATGTTATATGTGGTAGTAGGGGCAGCAATTCTTAACACGACCGAAACCTGACACAAAAAAAGGTTTGGGTTGACTGATACAACCTGTTTAAAAAAGGGGTTGGGGTCGGGTACCCTTTAACCTGTTTATGTATATAGAAAATATTTTATTTTTGTTTCTTTCCGTTTCCCATTTACATAGTTAATTATAATTAATATTGTTACACTCGTACTCATCATTAAACACGTTATCATTAACCCGCTTATAACTCGTGAACATGTATGGCTCATTTAAAAAAATGGGTTAAACGAGTCGTGTTCGAGTTGACCCGAATTTATGTGTGATCAGGTTAGGATTGCAATCTTTGACACCAATAATAATATGGGTCGAGTTTGGGTTGCACGTGTGAACCCGCCAACTCGACACAGTTGACACCCTCTATGGAAGCCCGACTGGGCCGGACCACCAATACTCCATATTATAGATTTATAGTTGGGTTGGAAAATGGTGCACTATATGTTTATATATCTAGAAATAATAATCCTTGTTATCATCCTTGTTACTAGTATTCTTGAAATAGTCTAACCTAATTAAGACATATTTTTTTAACAGGAAGAAGATTTCGTATAGGAACTCTTGAAAATCAAAGGGTTATTATCGTCATGACCGGATTAAGCATGGTATGTAACCAAAATCTAGCTAAGCAGGGGCGGACCTACATTAGGAGAAGGGGTAGCGGAGGCTACCCCTTGGCGCTTCGGCGGTAGTGTAAATTTTGGAAAAATGTGACCTTTTTTGACCTTTTTTTCGATTTCGTTATCCCTTTTTTATAAAACGTTACCCCTACGAATATTTTCTAGATCCTCCACTGTAGCTAAGACTAAGTTCCAATTGTATATGTCCATATTATTACATCACAAACTATATATGAATTGCATTTCTTTCTTTTTAGCAACATGTAGGCATTTGATATCTTAATCTTAATGTGTGAAGCTAAATGCGGGTGTTACGACACAACTGTTGTTGAGTCTGTTCAACGTGAAAGGCGTTCTACATATTGGTATAGCCGGAAATGCAAATACTGAACTTGAAATCGGAGATGTTGTTATCCCCAAGTTTTGGGCTCATACGGGCTTGTGGTCATGGCAGGTATATAATATTTTCGTGTCGATGATTTAAAAAAGAACGAATACATATAGTATTAATAACAATAAACTTTTTGTCACTACAGAGATATGGACAAGGGCCCGAAAGCGAGTTACCTCTAGAATCCAATGGGGACTACACTAGAGACGTTGGTTACCTAAAGTTCTCGGACTACAACAATGACACAACCATAGACAACGTTTTGAATAACATTTGGTATCAACCCGAAGAAGTATTCCCAATCAATACAACTCCGGAAACCAGACAACATATATTTTGGGTGCCCGTTGACAAGCACTACTTCACGCTTTCCAAGAAACTCGAGGTACTATTCTTTCTAGTCATAAGTTGATACAATGAAACTTATTACGAAAACAAAATGACCCGAATCATGGTTTTGTGATTGTGTAGGATTTGAAGTTGGAAGAGTGTATAGATGCTACAACTTGTTTACCAAGGGTGCCTAAAGTGGCAAGAGTTGAGAGGGGTGTGAGTGCAAACATGTTTATAGACAATGGGGCTTATAGAACATTTTTAAACTCCAAATTTAATGTGACCCCTATTGATATGGAGAGTGCTGCAGTTGCCTTAATTTGCTATCAACAAAAAATTCCATTTATTGCAATTAGGGCTCTTTCTGATTTAGCTGGTGGAGGTTCTTCAATTTCTAATGAAGCTTCCACTTTTGCCCCTTTGGCAGCTCAAAATGCAGTTGTTACATTGATTAAATTTGTGCAACTATTGCACTCATAATGAAGGTTTTTTTTTCAAGATGCTATTTGGATTTATTGTGTGACAGTGTATTTATCATGAGTAAATATTTCTTGTTTTGTAATATATATTTGTTGTCACACCCCGACCCGCAGCGGAAAAGGTGATCGGGGCATGATTGGGTTATCATCAAAGCTTATGACATTTATTATAACGTTTCATATTCATTATTACAATTTAAAGGGAAACATACAATCTTAATTTCATCATGTCCTAAACATCATTCTAGACTTCATTGTTTTCTTCTAAGGCATTTCCTATGTTTTCCTTGCTTCATCTTGTTCACCTGTATCATGTGTAAAAATGGTTTTTGGATCAACAAAAAGTTGGCGAGTGAATCCTATGAAAAGCATTTGAACAAGTTTATTGAATTGATTATAAAATAAAGTGCACAACCACATATGAGTAAATATAGATGTAAACATATTCATAAAACACTTAATATCAGATAATGCACACACATACAATAATAAATTGTTTTGAGGCACGCGTTGCTCAACCCGTCCCTCACGAGGAACTGATGGGCCTAATGAATGAGTTTTGAGGCACGCGTTGTTCTACGAACTGATGGGCCTAATGAATGATTTGCACACAACTTGACAATGTGAAAGACATAACTACAAACAATATTTACACTCTAAGTTTAGATCACAATATGGTATGGCACAAGTTTAAATAAACGAGTTAATTTTAGTGACACATGACACACCCCAAAACGTGTAATTAAAAAGGGAAGTTGTAAGATTCACTCACATTGGGTGCGTTCGGTTGATGACGTTGAATGCGCACGAAGTTTGATTTAACCACGAGTGAAACTAACCTAGATAATAACATAATGGTTTGGTAAATAAGCGGATTTTATTAATCAACTTTAGTAGGATTATTGGATATATTTTTGTGAGTTTAAGGCTATTTTCTAACTTTAAAAATGTTATTTTTAAGTATTTTTAATTGATTTTTAAATAAAATAAATAAATAAAAATAATAAAAAATGTTGACTTTTTGACCGTTGACTTGTTGACCGTTGACCGGTTTTATTGTGTAATTGTGTGCGCCGGGTGAGGCTCGAACCCGAGACCTCCCGTTCGCGTGCACGCAGCTCTACCAACTGAGCTATGTGTCTAACCCGAAATATTTCTGTTTTTAATTATATTTATATACTAAATGAATTAATCCGAAAATCATTTATTTTAAAAACGATTTTAATGTCTCGCTCGGTGCTCGCCACAGGTCTCGAACCCGGACCTGTGGGTTAGTTTGGCACACAGTCCACCACTGGACTGTGTGTCCAACTTAGTAAATAATCTGTTTTTTATTATACTTAACATCTTACTGAAATTAACCCGGTTCGGTCTCAAAAAAAGGCATTTTATTTCTGTGAAAGTGCGTGTGTCAAGAATCGAACTCGGGACGTATGCGTGTTTATTTGCACACAGTCCATCGCTGGACTGTGTGTCTAACCCGAGATATAAATTTATTTAAATTAAACATATATAATACCGAAAACTTCATCTTCTTCGTTAAGCTTAACCAGAATCGATGTCCGACTGTTTTGACAAAAATAATCAGTTTCTTTAGTGTGTTGTGATTAGCTACCTGTGAGTTTAATAAAAACGAGAGAGATTAAGTGTAAGATATACCGAACAGAGCTCCTCTGTTTCGCCGGCGCAACTCCGATGATAGCAGGTTATTCCGGCGACGTGTATCTCGCGGCAGAGGGTCTTCAGGAAGCTTGAGGTGAGTGTGGGTGGCTTCGGTATGAGTTCTAGGTGTTCTGTTTTTAGAACACGGCACAAAGGTGAAGGGGTTCGGTTTTCCGGCGAGTTGTAGAAATTTTTCGGCGAGTGAAATTTCGTCGAGAATGGGTGTGATCGTGAGCGAAAAGGCTATCAGAGGTTAGAGGGTGTATTTATAAGGAAGAACATCGATGAATTGGGTCCGTTTACCGTCTTGATTCGTCGGTCAAATATTTCTCCGGCGGTTATGACTGATGTCGCGGACTGGACATCGGTTATAACCGATGTTAAGGTTAATGCGTCGGTTAAAACAGAAGAAACCGTCCAATCTCGGCGAAATCGTCGGAATTTCCGACGACTGCGATTTGGGCGCGTCAGTTTTGAATTCGAGTTTGTGTATTTGAATTAATTGTTTCTAATAATGAACAAGGAACACAAGTGGCGCAATGGTTGGAAGTGTGGGAGTTAAGACTTTGTTGACCATGTTGACCTGGCTGACCCGGGTTCGAATCCCGGCAGCCTGGTTTTATTTTTATTTCATTATTTTTAATACTTTTTCAAATATAACTTTTATAATCCAATATACTTATTAATTATGTATCGTTTAAAATTAATTTGGGCATTAAATACGCCACGAAATTTTTAACTGGTTGTTCGGTTAATAAACGGAGCGGGTTTGGTAAATCCGGTTTTTGACGGATGTTACAGTATCCCCTACTTTTTAGAAATTTCGTCCCGAAATTTAAGTAGTGACATATTTGTCTCAAAAGGATGGTGTTTTAATTGACCATTAAATACTTAGAAAAAGGGTAATAGTTTAAATTTTTGGTTGAAGCGGTAACGTTCCTTGTAAGGGTTAAGTACCCTGCTACAGGAATCGCTTTTTGTTGCCTACGGTAAAAATATTGATAAGCGGAGTTGATTCACTAAGCATGATTTCATGCGCAAGAGTTTTGATATGTTTGGAAAGATAAGGTTATATCCTAAAACAAAACTTCTAATACTACAACCTACATGGAACTTCTCATAACCGCCTGACAATGCCTCTGATCCTTTGGCAAGAATACTTATATATAGGAAGTACCAGCGGCGTATCCACCATATTCTTGTCAAATTTTCATTGGTTTTATCAGTAAGTTATGATTGGTTCTATGATGTGACTCTAGAACATAAATAAACACCACAACCAATGTCTGAGTCCTAATTCTGATAGGATACATGTTTGATTGGTGACATAATCCCATTTTAAATGATGAGATGATATAAATGCTAGATCAGTGAGTATAAAACGAACTTCAACCAAGAAATTACTAAATCCTACATGGAACTTCTCATAACCGCCTGACAATGCCTCTGATCCTTTGGCAATAATACTTATATATAGGAAGTACCAGCGGCGTATCCACCATATTCTTGTCAAATTTTCATTGGTTTTATCAGTAAGTTATGATTAGTTCTATGATGTGACTCTAGAACATAAACACAGCACAGCGGAAGTCTTGGATTTATCACACCCCGTATTTCCAACCAAACACCGGTGGGCCCGGGTGGGGAGTATCATGACGTAAGTTGATATTATCATAGTCAATTAAACACAGCACAGCGGAAGTCTTGGATTTAAATTACTATTACAAACCGAAATGTTCAAAGTATAAAATAATATACAGACGGCTTGTAACGAGGGATCCACAGGCGGATCGTAACTTGTACAAAAATCTATAACATACTTTGGGCAGATCTAGGATTCGCAAAAACCTCTTATCTCTACCGAGCACTTCTAGCCTATTTTCGTATTGTACCTGCAAACTTAGTCTTTTGAAAATACGTCAGCTTTCGCTGGTAAATACACTCAACTGACTCATTTAGAAAACATTTCAAAAAATGTTTTAAGTGCACATTGGCACAAAATCTTTTATAACTTGGGAAAGTTGGCCTTGCAACCTTGTTAACAGATTCACATGTTTGTCCATACATACAGGGCCCAGTACAGAGACCGAGACATGATTAACGTACACACCACTTTGGACTCACGAAGGAGCCATTTCCCCCAACCTTGTGGGTATGATTTTGAGCGTCTTATCGGGTGTATTCCTGCACTCGCGCTAAGGTCGTGGCCATTATCTAATGTAATGAGCTGAGGATATCCAGGACACGGTAGTTAACCCCCGATGTTTAAGTTATCATACAAAACTGAGTAAAACATAATAAGCGGATTTACTAGCCACAAACGGGCATTCGATTGATCCCATTTCAGACCAAGCGGTAATAATTTACCGTAACCCAAGCCCATATAGGGAAAATAAGTTGAGAGTATTTACCTGAGCTAATCTTCGTTTAATTTTAATAACTCAGCCGTACACAAAACCGCTAAGTGCAGATAGCATTTTCCGGCAAGTCTCTAGTCTGGATTATGGCATAAGCTAACCGATTAAATACTAACGGTCTTATTTAAGTCATAGACTTAGACCGAGTAGCGTACAGGATCAAAACGTATAACGCTTGATCAAACGATGATTTGATAGAATGTAGTTTAAACCCGACAAGTACCTTGACTTGTATAATATGGGTAAACTATAAACATTCTGGATTTTGAAACTTTAAATGACAAGGTTAGACCTGTTTCGGTTAATTTCCGTAAACTAGTTACATATACTTAACCGTACGCATATCAGCGATATCGGGTAACCGGATAAGTCATGGACAAGTTCTCTATGCCATTATAATTTAAATAAGTTGTAATATCAGTAGGATATCAACTTATATGCCCGTTGAGGTTTTAAAACGAAACAACGCTTTATTAGGCGTTTTGACCTTTATGTGTTGTATAAAAGGAACTTGCATGTATTCTGATGTTATAATCATAAACATTCTGGAAAAATACTTAATTTGTGATATGTTATCAATAATAAGTCACACATAAGTGCGGTTATGGTTTAAGACCAAACTATGCACCGAAAGGGCATTTTGGTCATTTAGAAAGTATAGTTTACGATATTATACTAAAATCAGTTTATGATCAGAATATTAACATCATAATATGTTAATTACATTAACCTATCAGTAGGCAATTCATTTTCAAGTTCATTATTGATTAAAACCTTTTTTATGTAAAAAGGACATTTTAGTCAAAGATTGACATTTTACAGAACTTGTGCATAAACTCAGATTATGATTATGATCAAGTAATATAACTTCAGAGGGTTATGTTACATTGTATTATGATCATAATGTGACCATAATTCAGAAGCTAACTAATATAAGTCGGGTCAGAATCGAAAGTCAAAGCAGAAGTCAACCTTCGCGACTTTCGGTTGCGAACCGACTCTAAGACTGAAATTGACGGATCGAACATGTTCCCACATGTTCTAATAATTATTACCAACTTGTTTAAGTATCAAAGACATATTTATAACATGTATAAACTCATATTATAATTTTTATGAAATCTGACTCGTTTGACTTTTTAAAAACAATAACTTTGACCCGTCAATTGACCTAGTAAACGTGATCCTTAGGAGGTGCCCCTTTAAAGGGTTAATACCTTCCTAATTATGATCACTTAGCCATGTTCATTTCGAACAATGGCTGGACCATAATGGTCTTAACCGAAAGTCAAGGCATTTGTTGAAAATGCTTGACTTTTGGCTATTAAAAGCCTATAAAAAGAAAAGAGCAGAGATGGAGCACTTACAAGTGATCCAAGAGAAGTTTAGAACTCAAAAGGAAGCTCCCAAATGGCCAGGAACTTCCAAGAGTGTAATAGAGAGGAGAAGAAGTGAATGAGCAAGGAATAAGTGAGTTTAAGTGCCTTTTTATAGTGTAAGAGGTGCAAGGAGATGGAGCCATGTGTTAGGAGTGTTTTAGCATCATTACATGTGTCCAATTAGGTGTCAAGAGCTGGTGAAGTGTGGCAATGTGCAGGCTAGGTGGCTTTCTTACAAAGATTTGGGGTTTTTAACACATTTAGTCCCTCAAATATATTTTTATTAAATGTCATGAATTGTCCCTTGACTTATATTCCATGACATAATGACACAACTAGTTCTTTTCGTTCGATACGAGATGTATTGAAGAAAAGTATGAATAACCAAGCGTTAACAGGTGTCACACTAGGTGTCTTTACGACTTAAAAGTGTTTACTAGCTTAAACGTGAAGATACGAATACTTATGGTTTCATAGTTTAATTTGCCAAACTAGTAAAGTTAAAGGTTTGGTAAAAGAGCGGAATGCTCGAGGATGGTAAATAAAAATATATCGTCTCAACCGAGAGATGTCCGGGTCTAAAAGTGGCTTAGTAACATAAGAAATATGAGAATAACAAAGTCTAGGGGTCTCTGGGTAATTTTCTGAAAGCTAAAATGGTGAAAATCAAAGGCTTTAGAAGCCCGCTGTAGGCTACGGTCACTAGACCGTAGCTTACGGTCAATATAAAATCAAAACAGCAAGTCTAAACCGTAGGCTACGGTTCTCAACCGTAGGTTACGGTTAGTTTTATGAGTATTTGAGATTTTTGAACATGTTTGAGTGGCTAGCTCATTGAGGTATGATCCGACGGTATGTACATGTGTCGGTATATTACCGAACACGAATTCTACGAGGTATTACATAATCCCTCATCGTCCAACATTGACGTATTCTTAGAATTAATTCCTCTCGTCCAACTAGTGGCTCATATGAGAGCTAGGACTTCGTAAAGGATCACTCAGAGGCTTATTATGAGCATGTTGACTCCGATGTCACTCAGAGGCTGGGCATCTTGACATATCAGTCATTCAGAGGCCAAAGTTAAGCATGTTGACATCAGACCGTCACTCAGAGGCTCAGTTTGAGCATGTTGACGCCTTTAGTCCTTATTGGTCTTTAATAGACTATATTTAAAATATAACACGTGTCACTATACTATTGGACACGAGTTTACAGGGTGTTACATCCTCACCCTCTTAAAAGAAATCTCGACCTCGAGATTTAATTCAAAAAAGATGGGGGTACTTTTGTCGCTTAGTGGACTCAACCTCCCATGTATACTCGGGACCTTTAAAAGCGTCCCACTTAACCTTTACTATAGGTATCAATTTTCTTCGGAGCTTCTTAACCTGTCGATCCTCGATCGAAATTGGTTTCTCAACGAACCTTAGATTTTCATCAATTTTCACATCTTTGTGCGACATTGTTAGCGACTCATCGGCTAGACATTTCTTAAGGTTAGATATGTGGAATACATCATGGATTCCACTAAGCTCTTCTGGCAACCTGAGCTTATAAGCTACAGTGCCGGAACATTCGACTATCTCGAATGGTCCAATATATTTTGGGCTCAACTTGCCCTTTTTTTCCAAAACGCATCACACATTTCCAGGGTGACACTTTTAGCACGACTTTGTCCCCTTATTTGGAACTTAAGAGGTTTACGCCTCTTGTCAGCATAACTCTTCTGCCTATCACGGGTAACTTTGAGACGACCCCGGATTTGTATTATCTAATCCGTGGTCTCTAGGACAATCTTAGGTCCAGACAGTTGGGCTTCCCCAACTTCAGCCCAGCAAACAGACGTTCTACATTTTCTCTCATACAAGGCCTCAAAAGGAGGAGCCTTGATGCTTGTATGATAACTATTATTGTAGGAGAATTTTATTAGGGGTAAGTGGTCATCCCAACTTCCACCTAAATCAATCACACATGCTCTAAGCATGTCTTCCAAAGTCTGAATAGTACGCTCACTCTGTCCATCCGTCTGCGGATGATAAGTCGTACTAAAGTTTAATCTTGTGCCTAATGATTGTTGGAAACTTTTCCAAAAATGAGATATATATCTAGTATCTCTATCAGATACAATGGATACCGGCACACCATGTAGGGACACAATCTTGTCCACATACAACTTAGCCAACTTGTCAGAGCTATAAGTCTCTTTAATTGGCAAGAAATGTGCTGACTTAGTCAGTCTATCTACAATGACCCAAATCGTACCGTGTTTGGTCTTAGGTAACTTGGTAATCAAGTCCATAGTTACCATTTCCCATTTCCAATGGGGAATCTCAAGTTGTTGTAGAAGTACTGATGGTTTCTGATGTTTGGCTTTAACTTGCGAACACGTCAGACACTTAGCTACATAAATGGCTATGGATTTCTTCAAACCCATCCACCAATAATTCTTTTTCAAATCTTGATACATCTTGTCACCACCTGGGTGAACTGAGTATCTTGAATTATGCGTCTCCTGGAGGATTAGATCTCTAAGTACTCCAAACATTGGAACCCAGATTCTGTCATTAAATCGAAGGATTCTGTCTTTTCCAGGCGTTAACTGATCAACAGTTCCGCCTAATCCTTCATTAGGAATATTGGCCTCTAATAGGGCTTGCTTTTGCGCATCTAATAGCTTCTCATTCAATCTATTTCTGAGCTCAATGCTCTTAGCGTTAATCCTAATAGGTTTAACCTTTTCCTTGCGACTTAAGGCGTCAGCTACGACATTTGCCTTGCCGGGATGATAGCGAATTTCGCAATCATAATCATTAAGCGTTTCCATCAAGCGGCGTTGTCGCATGTTCAAATCCTTTTGATTGAACATATGTTGGAGACTCTTATGGTCGATGTATATGATACACTTTGTGCCATATAAGTAATGTCTCGATAACTTAAGTGCAAATACAACGACGCCCAATTCCAAATCATGGGTGGTATAATTCTTTTCATCCACTTTTAATTGTCGTGATGAATAGGCAATCACTTTGCCTTTTTGCATTAGCAAACAGCCCATGCCAGTGTGCGAGGCATCGCAATAAACGATAAAATCCTCAACACCCTCAGGTAGAGATAACACAGGAGCATTGCTCAACTTGTGTTTTTAGAATCTCTAAAGATTCTTGTTGTTTTGGACCCTAGTCAAACTTGACATTCTTACGGGTCAAGGTAGTTAAAGGAATGGCTATCATCGAAAAGTTCTCAATGAACTTCCTATAATAAGCAGCCAATCCTAAGAAGCTACAAATCTCCGATGGAGTTTTGGGTACTTCCCAATTTATTATGGCTTCTATTTCGGCGGGATCCACTTGGATACTACGCTCACTTACAATATGTCCAAGAAATTGGACTTCTCTAAGCCAAAATTCACACTAAGAAAATTTTCTATAAAGCTTCTCTTGTGTTAGAAATTCTAGAATGCACCGAAAATGTTTCTCGTGATTAGCTTATCTAAGTATGGTTTGTAGACCCTATTCATGAGAACCATGAATGCTGCAGGTGCATTTGTGAGCCCAAAAGGCATCACCAAAAATTCATAGTGATCATAACGGGTCCTGAAGGCAGTCTTAGGAACATCCTCGTTCCTAACCTTCAGCTAATGATATCCTGATCTTAAATCAATCTTAGAGAATAACTAGCCCCTTGAGGTTGATCGAATAAATCATCGATTCTGGGCAGAGGATATGGTTAACTTGCTCAACTCATGGTAATCAATGCACATCCGCATTGAACCGTCTTTCTTTTTACGAAGAGAATTGGAGCTCCCCAGGGCGAGGAAATAGGCTGTATAAAGACTTTCTATAAAATTTCATCTAATTGCCAACTTGTTTAAGTATCAAAGACATATTTATAACATGTATAAACTCAGATTATAATTTTTATGAAATCTGACTCGTTTGACTTTTTAAAAACAATAACTTTGACCCGTCAATTGACCTAGTAAACGTGATCCTTAGGAGGTGCCCCTTTAAAGGGTTAATACCTTCCTAATTATGATCACTTAGCCATGTTCATTTCGAACAATGGCTGGACCATAATGGTCTTAACCGAAAGTCAAGGCATTTGTTGAAAATGCTTGACTTTTGGCTATTAAAAGCCTATAAAAAGAAAAGAGCAGAGATGGAGCACTTACAAGTGATCCAAGAGAAGTTTAGAACTCAAAAGGAAGCTCCCAAATGGCCAGGAACTTCCAAGAGTGTAATAGAGAGGAGAAGAAGTGAATGAGCAAGGAATAAGTGAGTTTAAGTGCCTTTTTATAGTGTAAGAGGTGCAAGGAGATGGAGCCATGTGTTAGGAGTGTTTTAGCATCATTACATGTGTCCAATTAGGTGTCAAGAGCTGGTGAAGTGTGGCAATGTGCAGGCTAGGTGGCTTTCTTACAAAGATTTGGGGTTTTTAACACATTTAGTCCCTCAAATATATTTTTATTAAATGTCATGAATTGTCCCTTGACTTATATTCCATGACATAATGACACAACTAGTTCTTTTCGTTCGATACGAGATGTATTGAAGAAAAGTATGAATAACCAAGCGTTAACAGGTGTCACACTAGGTGTCTTTACGACTTAAAAGTGTTTACTAGCTTAAACGTGAAGATACGAATACTTATGGTTTCATAGTTTAATTTGCCAAACTAGTAAAGTTAAAGGTTTGGTAAAAGAGCGGAATGCTCGAGGATGGTAAATAAAAATATATCGTCTCAACCGAGAGATGTCCGGGTCTAAAAGTGGCTTAGTAACATAAGAAATATGAGAATAACAAAGTCTAGGGGTCTCTGGGTAATTTTCTGAAAGCTAAAATGGTGAAAATCAAAGGCTTTAGAAGCCCGCTGTAGGCTACGGTCACTAGACCGTAGCTTACGGTTAATATAAAATCAAAACAGCAAGTCTAAACCGTAGGCTACGGTTCTCAACCGTAGGTTACGGTTAGTTTTATGAGTATTTGAGATTTTTGAACATGTTTGAGTGGCTAGCTCATTGAGGTATGATCCGAGGGTATGTACATGTGTCAGTATATTACCGAACACGAATTCTACGAGGTACTACATAATCCCTCATCGTCCAACATTGACGTATTCTTAGAATTAATTCCTCTCGTCCAACTAGTGGCTCATATGAGAGCTAGGACTTCGTAAAGGATCACTCAGAGGCTTATTATGAGCATGTTGACTCCGATGTCACTCAGAGGCTGGGCATCTTGACATATCAGTCATTCAGAGGCCAAAGTTAAGCATGTTGACATCGGACCGTCACTCAGAGGCTCAGTTTGAGCATGTTGACGCCTTTAGTCCTTATTGGTCTTTAATAGACTATATTTAAAATACAACACGTGTCACTATACTATTGGACACAATTTTACAGGGTGTTAAAATATTGTTGTTAGTAAGTTTGTTTTCTTGTATGAAAGTGAATTTTTTAGTGTTTGATCTTTTTCTCTATTGAAAAAGACACACCCATGATATATTAGAAATTTAGAATAATGGTTTTATTTTTAGTTGTTACTTATTTCCCTTTTATATAATAATTTTTGTTTTTTTTTTAATTTCAGTTGGACAAATTCAAGTAATCTTGTTTGATCTTTTCCTAATCCTAACTTATCTAAAAGTTTGAATCTTAATTTTCCCATGAACGATCCTCAAAGAACCGAAATTACCGGATTATATTCTAACATGAACTATCTTCAAGAAACATTTCTTGCTGGACTTTAATCGTCGGATTCTAAGGCCGAAATTAAGATGCTAATCGATATTTACAAGAAAAACATAAGCTTTTCATCATTGTCAGGCTGATTTTTCCAAGCAAAATGTTGTCTTGTATCCAAATACAACAAAACATCAACAATGCAATAGTTGGACTAATAGTTTACAAACTAATTCTCTATAAGTTCTCGAAAAATCTTTTCATTTTCGTTTATACCATTTAGTGTTCTTGATTCTTTCATGGAATGATGGAAGATACTGAGAGTCAGATTAGTAGTGGAAAGCATACACCACATAAAGACTTTGTATGTCCAATAACAACGCTTATATTCAACGATCCAGTTACTCTAGAAACGGGTCAAACTTATGAACGAAAAGCTATTCAAGAATGGATCGATAGAGGAAACTACACATGCCCGATCACACACCAGAAGCTTCACAATCTTCAACTTCCTAAAACTAACTATGTCCTCAAAAGGCTGATTGCTAGCTGGAAAGAATTGACACCTAGCAATGATCAGTTTGAACATCAAGCAACCAATTATGTTCATGTCCCTCAAACGGGTTATGAACCTTATGATTATTCTCGCGATATTGTCGTCAACCAAGCGATGATTGATGGAAACATTAATGAACTTAGACTTGTGATCACAGATCTTTGTACTTCACAAGTTTTGAAAAAGGCGGAACTCGCAGTTCTCAAGATTGAAAGATTCTGGCATGAAGCGAAAATGGAAGGTGAGATTCAAAACTTATTGTCGAAACCGCCTGTTGTCAATGGGTTTGTGGAGATTTTGTTCAATTCTGTTGACACCCGAGTGTTGAAAGCGACAGTTTTTCTTCTGTGTGAGGTGGGTTCAAGAGATAACGATGTGATTTCGACTCTAACACGCGTTGATTCTGATGTGGAATGCATAATTTCCTTATTCAAGAACGGTTTGTTCGAGGCCGTTGTGTTGATTTACCTTCTGAGACCTTCGATTACCACTTTTTTACAAATGGATATGGCGAATAAGCTTCTAACTGTCGTCCAGAAACGCGAAGATGAGTTTTCGAAAATGTGTATGAATCCAAAAGCGGCTTCCGTGATACTATTGGCACAAGTTATCGAAAATGATGATGATAATGGTGCGGTTTTAGAAGTCATTAAAACTATTATTTCCGGGAAGGCTATAGAATGCATTATTAAGTGCTTGGAATTGGAATACACAGAAGAAAGAGTTGCAGCCATGAAAATACTTTTGAGATGTATCCACGAAGATGGAAAGTGTAGAAACGTTATAGCGGATAAAGCTGAACTTGCTCCGGTTTTAGAGTGCTTTCTTGAAGTCAATGATCAAGAACAGTTTGAGATCATACAGTTTCTTTCAGAGTTAGTTAAACTAAATAGGTATCTATTTCCTTACATGTGTAGATGATTTTACGGTTAATTTCATGGTACAACAACCATAAGTGTAAGATGTCATTTTCGTTCCTCAAGTTTGTATTTCTGCATCTAGATCGAAATGGTTTGAAATCTTGCCATTGTCATCAGGCTCATTAACTCCATCTATTTTTCTCCGTTAAGTGAGGGGTATTTCCGTCGTTTTTGTTAACTTAAAGGGCAATTCGGTCTTTTTCAGGGTATTTGGTATTTTTACAGAAAGTGAAAAGGATTGAATTGCCCTTTAAGTTAACAAAAAAGACGGAAATACCCTTAACTTAACGGAGAAAAAATGGAGTTAACGAGTCGGATGAAAATGCAAGGTTTCAAACCTTTTAATTCTAGATGCGGAAAAACAAACCTTTGGATGAAAGTCACAAAACTGGCTAAACCTCAGGGACGAAAATGACGTTTTACGCCAACCATAAACTGTCATTTTGTTATGCCCGGTTTGAAACTTTTAACTTTTTTAACTAGGAGAACATTCAATAATCAGATCTTGCATATCATAAAAGATGAAGGTGCTTACAGTACAATGCACACATTACTCGTACATCTACAAACGGCTCACGGTGATCAGTCCCCGATAATTGCTGGACTCCTTCTGCAACTTGACCTTTTGGTTAGGCTCTCCCCTATTTATTGTTCCATACGTCTAAATATAATCGTTTAAGCTATATAGATATGAGTGATAATCATTGCAGTTGGAACCAAGAAAGATGAGTGTTTACAGAGAAGAAGCTATAGATAATCTAGTATCATGTCTCCAGAATTCTGACTCCCCGAGTACTCAACTGGCTGCAGCCGGCACACTTTTGACCCTCCAAGGGCGGTTTTCTTATTCGGGGAAGCCTCTTGTTCGTAAATTTCTAATGAAACGTGCTGGAATTGATAAGCATTATAGAACTACAATGCGGTCCGCAGATGATCAAGAAACCATGGTTTGTAGTTTGATAGTTTATATATATATATGTGTGTGTGTGTGAAAGGTAACATGCGACGGTACGTGATCACCAATATAACGTGTGTGATTATGCAAATAACGTGTGTAATTAAGGTTAACCCAATCCATGTGTAATTATGCAAATAATGTGCGTAATTATGTATTATAACGTGCGTGATTATGCGATAACGTGCATAAATTTAATTACTATTGTGCCACCACGTTCAGTTGAAGGCCTAGATTAGATCAGATGTTCGATTGAGATGCTCGCGTAGGCATCACACGATAAGGTGGTCTTGTACGTTAACCGGCCTCATATATACATACAATTATTGAAATAACTTATTTCATTCTATATATTCTACATATGACATGTTACATAAGGAAGAGGAGAAGGCTGAGCAAGAATGGGAGAAAAAGATGGCGTTTGTGTTAGTGAATCATGAGGCGGGGCTTATTTTCGAGGCGTTAGCCGAAGGATTAAAGAGTAGACATGCCGAAATATGCATGGAGTGTTTTGTTTCTGCAACTTGGCTTCTAGACATGCTAACCCATCTTCCGGAAATGGGATTCAAGAAATCGCACGAATCTGCATGCTTAAACGATTTGTGTCAATCTTTAAGTCTGCAAAAGACACAGAAGATAAAACTATAGCCATGCTTGCACTTAGTAGCTTCATCCATGATCCTGGTTAGCATCCATTTACTAATAACAATATAATATCACACTAATAATTTTCATTATTCATCATGTCAATCTTTGTGTTTCTTTTGAGTTTTTCAGATGGGATACGCGATATTACCATCTACAAGAAGGATATTAGCAAGGGTCTAAGAGAATTCAAGAAATCATCTACCGTTGCGCTTGAAATGCTCAAAGTTTTTTCAGAAGGAAGTGAATCTAGTATCGTAAGCAGTCTCAAACACCTTCGAAACACGATAAAAACATGATTTATAACAATAACAGCCATTTCGTTCTTTATGTTATCAGGAACTCTGGAATCATAAAGAATTGGCTCAAGAAGATTGCAGCGTAAATGGGGTTGTTCTATCGATAACATGCCACAAAGACAAGATCTTTTCGGGCCATTCAGATGGTACAATAAAGGTAAATATTTTTGCTTCAAAACATGAAATTAGATCTATTCATAAAGCTAAATATTATGATCCATTAGAACTGATGAAAGTTTTTTTTTAACAAAACAACAAAGATCTGGACCGGTAAGAATACAAGCAAAGGTAAAGGCAGTGTTCTTCGTCTTACCCAAGAGATTCGAGAACATATGAAAGCAGTCACCAGCTTAACGGTTCCACCATCAGGAAACATCCTATATAGCGGATCACACGATAAAACCATCAGGGTAAGAAATTGTTCTTAAGATCTCAATTTCGTAAATCTCGGGCTTCTATGATACATTTTGTCCATATATTATTAATCAACTCATATATCCTAATTACAATAGAAATAATTACAATAAACCTTAACTAATATCGTCTGCTTGATGACGCAGGTGTGGTCGATTAACAAGGAAGACGTTTATTGCGAAGAAGTGTATGATGTGAAAGAACATGTCAACAATCTGCTAGTCGCAAACAACATTGCGTGCTTTATTCCACAAGGCGCTGGAATCAAGGTATAACTCGAAAATGTAGTGTGCTAATATTCTGCGTTTGTTAAACTGGGATTACTGGTAGTTAAATCAGTTACTAGCCATTAGTTTGGTAGTTAAAAGCACCTAAAGGCTAACCAGCTATAAATAGGACTTCTAAGATCATAATTAGGGGTGTGTATTTCTGACACGACACGAAAACACGACATGAACCCGACACGAAATTCGCGGGTTTGGGTTTAGTCTAAACAGGTTCGGGTCAGTTTCTAAACGGGTCGGGTTGGTGGGTTGACCCGTTTAACATATATCATATTATATTACATATTTTTACAATATGTTTTGTGTTATAAATTTAATTAGGTGTGTCTTTTATGCCATAATTATAACGTAAAAAGAGAAATTGACATGAGATTTTATAATTTAAATGTAATTGTATTATATACATTTTTATTCTTTTGTAGTAAACTTTAATTTTAATATATTAAGTTGCGGAAAAAAATTAAAAAACTAAAAAAATCGGGTTGAACGGGTCGTGTTCGGGTCAACCCGCGAATGTTTGGGTCGTGTTCAGGTTTATATGTATGACACGATTTTCAGGTTGCGGTCGCGTTTGGGTTCATCTAAAATTTTCGGGTTCGGGTAGGGTTGAACCTGCGAAGCCAACCCATATTATCTCTAAATCATCTCTCCTTTTATCAGATTAATTCGTGGAACGGAGAATCAAAGTTATTGAATCCAAGTAAAGTCGTTAAGTGTTTAGCGCTTGTTAATGGAAGATTGTACTCAGGATGTCTAGATAACAGCATTCAGGTACATTATTTGCTCGTGATTTAGCGCTTTTAGCTAAGAGTCTTGTTATTATTGGACTTGTAACGTTGCAGGATATCGATTTGTCGAGTGGAACATTAACATCTGTTCAAAGTGGCTCGAGAAAGCTGCTAGCGAAAGGGAATCGAGTGAATGTGTTGCAGGTTCATGATGGATTGATATATGCTGCTTGTTCTTCCATTGAAGGAACTGCATTCAAGGTAATGAGTCAAGTTGGGTAACGGTTTTAACGGTTATTTTTCTTTCAGTTTTTTTTCACTTTGCTAATTTACATGCTAACATTTTTTTTTCATATAGATGTGTTGTACCTAATGCTTAGGGGAGTTTTTCAACAATAAAAATAGATATTACACTTTTAACCCAGAACTATTTGTTTTTTTTACTTTTAACTCAAAAGTTTTTTTTCTTTTTGCAATTTAATCACACAACTTATTTACTTTCAACTTTGGTCCTTATACTTTTCATATTTTGCAAATTTCGTGTTACACTTCATTCTAAATTTTGCGAATTAACACGGCACAACGTGCGTGTGCCGTTCAAGGTTTTTACGTTTCGTTTTAAATTTTGCGAGTTAACATGGCGCAACATGCGTGTGTGGTTTGGTGTTTTCACGTCATCTATTTTCCCCTCTGAAAGGTTCGTCGCACCACGCGCGTCATAAATTGACTCAGTTATTATTTTCTATGTTTTACGTTTAGTTATTAATTTCTATGTTTTACGTTTCGGTATAATTTTTCGCATTCACCCGCTGCAACTTTAGTGTTGTTTGTCGCTAGCGATGGGTGTAGCATTGGTGCTATTTGGCACTGTTTTACGCCCCCATTGGGAGAGGGGGAGGGGCTTAATACTAGTTAAAGTATATTGTATATCATACATGTAAAATAATAGTTATCATGTTGTATCTATTAAAAATATAGATACACTAGATATATAAAGTTAAAAAGAATATGAACTTTTCTTGTTTGATACTAGTCATACTTAATAAAAATCGGGTCGATTATTTGTTTGGTGACTTATATTTTTTGTTCTTTGTTAAAGATTTGGGACGCCTCGACTTACGATTTGGTCCAGTCTATCTCGTTGACAAGTGAAGTACGTACGATGGCTATTAGCTCAGAGTTCATTTACTTCGGTTGCAAGACGGGGACATTGGAAGTATGGTGTAGAAACAAACTCGCGAAGAAAGAAGCACTACAAATTGGTTCAAACTCGAAAGTTTTGTGCATGGCTCTCGACGACAATGAAGATCTATTAGCGATCGGAACATCTGATGGTCGAGTTCAGGTAAATTTAAACTATATTTTTTAAAGTTGTTTTATAATAATTTTAGCCTTTATATATTATTAAATTTAATTGTTTGTGTTGATTTGTAGGTATGGGGAGTGAGCTAAAAAAGGAAGATGTTCTATAGTGGCTCTATGATTGTTGTCATTTTATCCAAAGTTAAATAATTTTAGTGCGTATATAGTTATGTTTTACATATTTAGAAACATATATTCTATAAATATCAATCAAATTGTATCATAAAAAGTATATGGATGAATGATTTCTTTTTTTCTATATGTCAAAACTGTATTTAGTAATAATGTTCCAAAAGTTATAATTTTTTTTTTTCTAAAACAACCAACAAAATACTATATAAGTGTAAATCATAATTATTTAGTTGACTAATTTGTAAGTCCCAATAAATGAGCATTGCATAGTGGAAATTTATATATGTATGAATTAAAAAAGAAAACTAATAAAAGTGCTTATAATGAAGATTTCATGTGTAGTAATGTGTCTTTGTTTAGGCAACTTCGTTAGTTACCTAATGACAACAATGTTTAATACACACCTAACTAATGCCTTGACACATGCATTTCATACACAACCATCGGTCAATAATACTTCCGTATAATAGACAACACTTTGGATCTCTAAGAGGGCTGCGAATGTTGTGATCAGCTAGTGGTGGAGTTTTAATAAAAAATCAGTAAAAGTCGAATTCTTAAAAATTTTATATTTTACACTAAAAAAAGAATGTTAGATTTAAATAACCTAAATTTCACCAATTGGCCAATAGCACTCTCAACTTTCGATTTGTACCTCACCACTTCAAACTTTCAACTTGTTGGTGGATAGCACTCCCAAAGTAACTGAACCCTAACCCAGTTAACTTTTTGTTGATGTGGCACTTGTGTGTTGATGTGGAATTTTTTTATGACTTGGCTTTTTGATGATGTGTGGCACTGGTATGGTGACGTGATAGCTGATGTCAGCAAACTGGGTTAGTTTGGGAGTGTATAGGCCAATAAGTTGAAAGTTGGGAGTGGTATGGTATAAATCAAAAGTTAGCAGTGCTATCCCACAATTGATGAAAGTTTGGTTATTTAAATCCAATATCCAAAAAAATCAGAAATTTTTGGTAAAATTAACACTACGGGCTAAAAAATAAGTGGGGACCACGGCACCTCCCGCCACCAATAACCTTCACTAATTGCTCAGGCCCACCATACGTTATAGACATCTTACATTACCGGAGCTTGAACGAAAAGTCATAGGGACGGATTCTCGACATCCAAATAAGAGGTAGTCAAACTCTTAAAAGTCCAATATTTTACACTAAAAAAGTTAGTAAAATTTGTAGGTCCCCTATTCCTTATGGATCTTGACAAAATCGTCTATCTAATCTAGAGTGCGGAATCCCCTAGATCAGATTTCACAGAAAACATGAACACGAACAAGAACACAAACACAATTCCTTTAAACAGTCTTCTATTGATTATCGAACACAAAGTGTTTACAATCAATTCAAGACTCTCTAGAAATCTCTTAGCCACTCTCTGTAGATTTCTTCTAACCAACTGTCTCTCTGTGTCTAACCTAAAACCCTAATGCATAACATGTATATATACAACATGTCTACATACTAGGCTTTATACTGGGCTAGGCCATTCTCCAAGCCCATTACAACTCTAAACAAGCTAAACACAAATGCTAAGCCCAATACAAAATATCCAAAGACTAACTATTAAACTATTAAGTTGTTGTCACCAATATGCACCAACAGACTCCCTCTTGACAGTAGCTTCATAGTGTAACTTTGTCTTCAAACATCTTGTGACCTTTTGGTCTTTGGATAACTTCAGCTACATGTGGATTCTGACAACAACAGACTCCCCCTAAGCTGATGATTCCATTCACCAAATCTTCATTCTTTGTAGATTAGTGAGCTAGCATTCTCTGGTTAAGCTCATATCACCAAATTCCTCTATATCACCCTTTGCAATGTAGTACAAGGATCCTACCATGCATCTTCACACATTCTGCACTCCATTCTTAAAATGTACTTTACTGGAGTTCTGCAATTCATTTTGATAATTATATCAATCTATTTAGAAACACAAGCAAACAACTCGAAAAACCATTAGTTCTTTTCTACATTAAAGATAAACCAATCTTTTATCTTATCATGCAAAATTAAACAACTTATCAGTTCAAACTAGGAGACTTTAAAAATTAATCTTTTTGTATTTTTAGATTTTCTGAAAACAAATAACTAACAAAAAATAAACACTCTATTTTTGTGAGAATCACCGTTAAGAAGATCATACACATCAAACTGTTTTCACACTATCTAATTATTTTATAAGCAATTTTCATGAAAAGCAGTTCAAGACGATTACCAGTATTGTTTATCCACTTAAACAAAATACATGAACATTTCAAGTACCATTACCTAGTGATCTGTTTTGCTAATTTATACTGATATACTAGTGTGTCCCACTTCAGGACATACCCCCGCGATCAAGGTATGCACAAAAATGCATCGTAGTAGGTGAGTATACCGAAATTCATCCTTTTTTATTTACAACGTTAGATAATTGGTGATCAAGTCAGTACTTCCGTACAGCAAAGAGACTAATATCCAATGAGGGCTAGGACAAATAGCAAATTTTGGTACGAATAATGCAATTTGCACATTTGAATGACTCTCTAGGAGAGCTTCTTCAATATTTGGGATTTAGCATTTTTAGCTCTTTTAAGATATCCCGGTTGTGCCTAGGTCAGCATATATCTGGATGCAGCAGAAGGACAACCCAGATAACCCGGATGAAATAACGATATAAAAACCTAAAACCTCAAATTTTGGCAATCTATCAACGCAAGATTTAAGGTTATAAAACCATACGCCACTGATATGTTACCCACTCATACACAGTTTATTATATCGGTATTGCAAAGATAAGTTGATTATTTCATGCCTTTTGCCTACTGATACATCATATGATGAAGCTGCTATCACACTTGAGCAATTTTCTTTTAATTTCAGTGTGACAGTCTAACTTGCTGATGTACCATCATTTCTTCTTTTTCACACAATGAAACTCATTTTTTATTTTTGAAAACACTTTAAAACTTTTCAACTTACTCCCTCTAAACTCACGCACTAACTAAACTCTTTTTGGCTTAGGGAAATTTCTCCCCCTAAATTTTTGTTTTTATGGAGTAAAGTTTTAAAACAGAAATTTAAACACAAACAGACTCCCACCTCAACCTGACAAGTAGGTTTTTCACCTTTAATAAACATTTTCTATCACAGAACTAAAGAACTCGTTACCATGTGTAACCTACTATTCACCTCAGATGATTTACAGGAATAACCACTGTTGAACAAATCAACAGTCTTTCTTGGTCATCCTGCACACACTCAACAACTTAGTTAGACTAGGGGATCCAAGCCTTAAAGGTCTTGGGTCGTCCAGATTTATCAACCACTGGAACATCCATCCAATATCCATCACATCTTACTAGTGTCTTGGATCTCTTCCAAGCTGTTGAACACGATTTATAATTTTCACGAGATCTTTGATCGTGAGAATTTCAATAAACTCTCGGATTTGCCGACCTTTGAAAATTATTATCTCGAAACCTTCTTCTCCCATTATCATAGTCTGATCGTTGAAAAATTTTTGGATTGCTTTGAATATTTGAGTTACAAAAACCCCTATATTCGTTTCTTCTTTGAAAGTGTCGATTACCATAAGACTCGTATCGATTTCGACACCCAAAATTTTTACTGTGAAAACAATTTGATTGACCATTATAATGACTCGATTTAGGAGAAGAGTTTCTTGAACCAACAAATCTTCTTGATGTTGAATGTTTAGGTTGAAATCTTGGTTGATTTGTCTGAAAACTGGATTTAACATTTTTATTTGAACCAACCTGATTTCCATCCTTAACCTCACACTTCAGCCTCAGCTTTCTTACCCTTTTTAAAAGGATAACATATAGCCACATGCCCTTAGTTGTGACATAAAACAGGATCTCTTCTTAAAAATTTTCTTTCTGTTAGATCCCTTTTTAAATATTTTGACCGTTTCATCTTCAGTATCCCCATCCACTTTATGAGGTGTACTGTTCGACCTAACGGATTCTTTCAAGAAGCCTGGACTATCTGGTATGTCAACTGTTATCAGATCCACTATAGCTGGTGTAGTAGGAACAAAATATGTTAGCTTATTTTCATTTGGTAAAAAGAAGTAATCTTTGTCCTCAGAAGATGGAGCTTTACTAAACCCCAATCCTGTTTTATCATTACTCTATTTCAAACTTTTCAGAATTTGAGTCCTGACTAACGAGGATTCTTCAAATTTGTCTAACTTTTCATGAAGTTCAACAATTTTGGCATGTGCACCAGCCAATTATGTGCACTTTTCAGAAAGCTCGTTACTCTTATCCTTTACAGTTTCACGAGCTAAATCAATGATCTGTAAAGTATCAGTTTAAATGGATTTTGGTATACCTGTATCAAAACCCAAATCTAACCTCTCTTGGTCCTTCTTCGTGTTTTACCATAACTGTACCGTTAAAAACGTTTAAAAAATTTGTCCGAAAAGTGTGGTTACCAAATTGTACCGTTAAACTCGTCTCGTCGATACGAATCCAATGATATATATTGTCCGATAGTGATTTTAGGATTTTTCGTGATTTCTTTTTTTTTTTTTTGCCCTAAAAATCACACGAGTCTAACCGTGCAACCGGTTTGTCAAGATTGTTTGTGGATCAAATTCTATGTCCGAACACGTTTAACTTTGGTTACGTCAACTGGTTAACTTTCCACTTTTTTGTATATAACTCGGAATAGTACCAAATCCGAAACAGTAACTCGGATATACAATCTGAAATGACAATCCGGAACAGTAATCCGAATTGCTAATTCGAAATGGTGATCCTGAATAGTGATCCGAGATGAAATCCGGAACGCACTGTTCTGATCCAAAATGGAAATCCGGAATAGACTACTCTGATCCGATATGGAATCCGGAATAGTTTTAATCCGAGATGGAATCCAGAATAGCTACTGATCTGAAATCCAATCCGAAATCCAATCCGAAATGGCTTCTGATCTGAAATTCAATCCGAAATACAATCCGAATTGCACTTTTCCAGATCCGAATTTTACGATTCTGAATCGAGCAAAAATCAAGAGTCGAATGCTCTGATACCAATTGTAGGTCCCCTATTCCTTATGGATCTTGACAGAATCGTCTATCTAATCTAGAGTGCGGAATCCCCTAGATCAGATTTCACAGAAAACACAAACACGAACAAGAACACAAACACAATTCCTTTAAACAGTCTTCTATTGATTATTGAACACAAAGTGTTTACAATCAATTCAAGACTCTCTAGAAATCTCTCAGCCTCTCTCTGGAGATTTATTCTAACCAACTGTCTTTTCTCTGTGTCTAACCTAAAACCCTAATGCATAACATGTATATATACTACATGTCTACATACTAGGCTTTTTACTGGGCTAGGCCATTCTCCAAGCCCATTACAACTCTAAACAAGCTAAACACAAATGCTAAGCCCAATACAAAATATCCAAAGACTAACTATTAAACTGTTAAGTTGTTGTCACCAATATGCACCAACAAAATTAACACTATAAAGCAAAAAAACAGAAGTTGCCGAGACACCCTCTGGCCACCAAGAAGCTTCGTCCTTTCAACACTATACTAAGACCAAGTCCAATCATATGTGTCCTTGTAAGTCTCGTTAGAATATTAGTCTAATAATTATCCTATTAAAGTATACTTGATCTAAAGTAAAAAATATAAAATATCCTTGTAACTTTGAATATAATACATCGTAAATTGGGCAGAACAATTCTTGCTTACTCGGTCGTTATCTTCATACTAACTCTTACGTTAGAGTCTGATCTAGAGGTGAACAATAATTGAATCGTTAATCAAAATCAAATCAATAACTGATGAAACTGATTTAACTGAAAATCAATCGCCAGTATCCTGTTTTTCTTTACCCTCAGTTAATCGAACCGAATTAAACGATTCATATTTTAATAAAATTATTAATTTAATACCTCTGTTTCATGTGTTTCATGTTTTATGCCTCCAATTTATCTATTTAACCCCTTTTTACGTATCTATACGTCCATTTCAAGTACTTATACAGTTATACTTCAATTTCATGTATGTTTAAACAAAAAGTTTAGCCTAAGTTTACCCATTAGCTGAAACATATTTCCAACAATTTTACGTTTTTATTTGTATATTTTTATAACCTTTGTTAAGGAATGCTTCATTCTAATAGTTTTATTACTAGGGAAATAAAATTTTCTTTTCAAACATATATATTTTGAAGATGTTATTTATATTTTGTATGTTATCAATACGAATTGATAGCAGTTGAAATTTATATTATCATGACAGTTGTGTATTTGGGATGTGTCAAATATCATAAGGTAATAATTATTTGTATGTAGTTTTTTTTCTATATTTTTTAGTGTTTAAAACAGAGAATTATAAAAGAAAGAAAATATATTTGAAAACCCCAACACGTATTTTTTAAAACAATAATGAGTATACCTGATAACCGACAAGTAATTAGCCGTTGGATACAAGTTTTTGGGTCGAGTATAAGACATGGTTTTACAACCAGATATGGATATGAGATTAATCTACCTGACTCATTGTCATCTCTAACTAAACGGTACCAAGTCCAATCATATGCATCTTTGTAAGTCACATTAGAATATTATAATCACATATGGGAAAGTGAATATGAGCTATTGCACATCTAACTTGTATGTAAAACCAGTGGCGAATCTAGAAAATCCGCATAGAAGTAACGTTTCAAAAAAGGGTAACAAAATAAAAAAGATATCAATTTTTTTTCCAAAATTTACACTACCGTCGGAGCGCCGCCAGAGCGTCAAGAGGCAATGGGGGTTACCACTTATAACACTATAGGTCCGCCCCTGTGTGAAACTGTACAAAACTACTTCATTTTAATAAAATTTCATTAACAATTTTGCTATTCATTTGTGTTCATCATGTTATGAATATACTCTCATCTAAAAAAACATAATTTAAAACATCAATTTTCAATAAAAGCTAATCCGATTTGAACCAGTTTCATGCGAATGACATTGCTATTTTAAGTTAAATAAAATTGAAAAACATTCATTCCTTAACGCATGCTCTTACAATTTTTTAGTTTTTCTTATTTAATCTAGACCATTATCGTGGATTTGCTTTTCATTTATTTATTATGCTTGAATTTGGAAATTAATAAGAGAGATGTTTCGTACTGATTGAATTTGATAGTCATTTCGTTAACCGAGAATAATATAGAAATGAATTGAAATCATTTCCTTATAGAGAAATTGAATAAAAGATGATTAAAAGAAAATTATTTCATTACAAAGAATAACATAGAAATGAATTAAAATCATTTCCTTATATAGGAATCAAAAAGAGAAAGTCAGTTTTTAAGAATTTTTATCAGAACTATTATGGGTCTGTTTCACAAATTCTGAATGGTTAAGTGTTGAATCAGTAAGAGGTCTGATTCATTAGGTATTGAACCAGTAAGATGTCTGAAATATTCAGACTCAGTATAATGTTTAATCACTCAGAGGCAAATGTCTGAACCATTCAGATATCTGCTCACGAAACAAACAGTCTGAACCAGTAAGGAGGTTTGAGCCTCAATAAGAGGTAAACAAACAGCCCCTTAATATAATGCTTAACCATTCAGAGTAGATTGTTTGAACCATTTAGACATTTGCTCGTGAAATAAACAGTCTGAACTCTAAACCATTAAGTGTTGAACTAGTAAGAGCTCTGAATAATTAGGAACCTCATTAAGAGCTAAACAAACAACCTCTTAGTTTTGTATGATTTAGCTAGGGCTGACATATCGTGTCAATACGACCTATTAAGACACGAACACGACAGGAAAACACAACACGATATGAAATCTTATCGTGTCAGGTTTTCAAAACACGAACACGAACCTGATAATAAACATGTTACACGAAATGACCTATTAAGACACGAAAAAATTAGCGGCATATCATATGGCTTGTTAAGACACAAACACAACATGTTCTTGATTATATAATACTTCCAAATATTTTTTTTAATTTAAAATTATACATGTGTCATTAACGCGTCTTAACAGGTTAACGTGTCAACCTATTATTGACACGAAACCTGTTAATTCTGTATAGGTTCGTAACGTGTTATCGTGTTCGTGTCGAAGTTGTCAGCCCTAGTTTAACGCATCAGTCTTATATCCATTTTCCACATCACATAATTATTATTCTATTGAATCTAAATATAATACACCGTAATTTTTTTTTTTTTTTTGAGTAATCTGCGAATATGGTTCCTGAGGTTGCATTGAGGGTGAGGTCCAATGTAAGGTTTCTTATTTGGGTAAGTAGGGTTGGGTGCTACTTGAGTGATTGGGATAGCTTGGAGGGGTACGGCTTGTGGAGCTGGTTGATTGCCTTGGGTGACAGCGAAATTTTGCCCATCTCGTTTTCTCTTAGAAGTGGGTTGAGAAGAGGATTAGGTCTGGGTTGAGCTTGAGGTTTCGGTTGATGCTTTATCCTTCTTCTTCTCCTTCTTGAAGTCTTCATTCCGTATGTGGTTTTCGGTGAGCTCTGTAGCTAACTCCATTGTTGCTTCCAAAGTTGCAGGTGTGGTACTTATTACAGGGTCTTGAATTTTTTAAGGAAGACCTCGAATGTAGTGCTATATCAAACGGTAGAGGGGAGTGAACAAGTTGGGGACCATCTGATTCAACTCAAGGAATCTCTTGTTGTATGTGGTGTGGTCACCCTCCTTTTGTTTCAAAAAGTAGAACTCATCTTCTAATTTCTTGATTTCGCTTCTTGGACAAAAACGTCTTGTCATGATCTCCCTCAACTCATCCCAAGTCAAAGTCATAGCATCCTCAGCACCTCGTTTGCCCTTCTCTGTATTCCACCATGTAAGTGCTACTCCAAACAAACGACCGGTAGCATATCGCACCTTGCGATCATCGGGGCAGTCGCAATTGAGAAAAGTGTTTTCCATCTCCTCAAACCAATGGAGGAGAGCGGTGACACCTTCAGTCCCTTCGTATTTTGGAGGATCGCAGGATTTGAAATGCTTGAAGGTGCATTTAGTGGTGTTGAGAGGAGGGTTGGCGACATTTTGTCTTTCTAGATTGGTTGGGGTGATAGGATTGGCGACAAGGGCTTGTTGGACTTGAACTACAATGTTGGGTATTACGACAGCCATTTGTTGAGCAATTTGGGCAGCCATGCGCTCGCGGGATTTTCCTGATCTCATACCTCTACGAGAGAGACTAGAAGACATCTACAGGGAATACGTATCGAGAGTATGAGTTTGACGTTTTAGGTGTCATGTGTCGTATTTAGAAATAAACATTCACAAAACAAATGAGGTAAATTAATTTGCTACATCCATAGGATGTCTTGGGCTTTGCTCATGTTTGGACCTCCATATGTCCCCTTACTTGGCCTTGGTAGTCATGTGGGCCCCCATGACTACTGGGCTCTGGTAGGGTTCATATTGGTGTTGGCCTGTTAACACTTGCGCCACCCAAATGAAAATCGTAAAACATGACAGCGAAGTATAAGGTCGGAGGGTGTCCTGGTATGGACACAATGACATCTCAAAGTAGGGTTAGTTCGAACGACGTTTGGTGTGGCATGCTTTGGCCTAATAGGTCCTTCGTACTCTCATCGATAGTCCCCAGGTAGGCAAACTAGTCCGTTATATTGGATTTATACGAATGCCAACCTAGACAGGACGTTTCGACTACCGGTACTTGTACCCTTCCAGTTACTACATGCCCATCGTAGAACTCACTTTGATGAGATTGAAAAACGAAAAATGCCACAAAATCTTGAATAAAGGAAATATGAGGATGATTTGAATATGTGAACATTGAAATATGCGTGATGAATGTATATGTAAGCATGTTATGTTTGACAATAAGTATAACTCATTAAGTATCACACAAAATGATAGTGGAAGTGTTTGCATGCATTTGTGTGTGTAATAAATACGAAACAAATAAACATCATGAGTTTGCATGTAACCACATAAACAATTAAAATCTAATCAACTATAGTATAGGCTCTAAGGGTCTAATAACCTATCCTATATCCCTATAGTCAAAAGCTCTGATACCAATCTGTCACACCCTGACCCACAGCGGAAATGGTAGTCGGGGCATGATTGGGTTTTCATCAAAGCTCATGACATTTACTATAAAGTTTCATATTTATTATTTCTTTTTAAAGAAGAAATTACAATAAACATACAAGCACAACATGTTCAAATACATTTTTCATGACTTCTTTATTTTTCTTCTAAGGCAATTTTCTATGTGTTCCTTGCTTCAACCTGTCCACCTGTATCATGTGTAAAAATAGGGTTTTGGGTCAACAAAAGTTGGCGAGTGAATCTTATTTAAATGTTTGAAAGAATTAGTTATATTGGTTATTTGAATAAAAATGTGCATAACCAAATATGAGTATACGTATATGTAAATTAAACCACAAAACACATAATATCAATTAATGCACACACACACATATCAAATGATGAACAATGAGATCAAGGCTCAATCAAACGGAGCCGATCTAATGAGGCACCTGATGCTCAACCCGTCTCCAACGAGGAACTAATGGGCCTAATGAATGATTTGCACGCAACTTGATAAAATGTAAACACGCAATATAACAAACAACATTTACAGCACACGTACGATCATATAATGGTAATAGCACAAGTTTTTGAATAAAAGATATAAATAAATGACACATGATACACCCCAAAACATGAATAAAAAGGGGAATTTGTAAGAATTCACTCACAGTGGGTGCGTTCCTTGATGATGATGAATGCGCACGAATTTATGATTCAACCGACGAGGGAAAACTAACCTAAATAATCGCGTAATAATTCGATAAATATATATCTTCTATTTGAAATTAATATTTCTAATTAATGCCTTTTATTAGATTTTTAGATCTATTTTTGTGGTATTTACTACAATTTTTAAACTTAAAAAGTCATATTTTTGAAGTATTTTTAAATGATTTTTAAATAAAATAATAAAGAAAATAATTATAAAAAAATATACCCTTTTACAGGGTTGACTGGTCGGACCGCGTTGACTTTGGTATTATAGGCATCGTGTGAGGTTCGAACTCGTGACCTCTCGGTTGCGTGAACGCAGCTCTTCCAACTGAGCTACGTGCCTAACCCATCAGAAACAAGATTTTTATTTTTCTTATATTCTCTTTAGTTGAATCCTGATTTTGATTTATTAAAAAGGTTTTCGAATATAAGTGACCGGTGTATGAAGTGATACTCGAACCCGCGCCTGTCCGATGTATTGCACCCAGCTCATCCAACTGGGCTGGTGTCTAACCCGCTTGAATAAGAAATTTAATTATACTTAACTACATGATACAGTCTGTCTTCCCCACTCGAACAGAACCCGTTTTGATCTTCTACTAATCAAAACCCGCCCAATTGAATTTCAATATTAGCTTGGGCTTATGAGTGGCACTCATTTCAATATGATAAGAAAAAAATTAACGAATCAATACCAAGACGGTGGCGGCGAATATCTCCGGTGATGAAGATCCCAGCGGTTTAACTATTCCAACGAAGACAGCAATAATTTGCGATGGAACAATGTGCAGCGAATTTTGAGATTTTGGGTAAATGACTGAGCGATTATCTCAGAGCCTATAATCCACTATTTATAATTACCGCAGAGGACAGTTTCGAATCTTGATTAAGAAATTTCAGTTACGAGTCAGTTATCTTCATGATTTTGTAACTGAATTATGATTGGGGAGGTCGGTTTCGGACCTGATTTACGTCGAAGATAATGCTTCATCAATTTGGATTGGAGGTTTCAGCAACTGAGATTTGGGCGGTTACAATTTTGAACTGATTTTAAAGGTTGGTTGTTGCATAAAATCTATTTGAATCAGGTTTATTTCACAAATGAGGGCATAGACCAGCGGTGATTTAAGAGTGTGACATGCGTGGGAGACCTGGGTTCGATTCTGGTTTCCTCCTTACATTTTATTTTAATTTGATTTATTATTATTATTATTTTTTTAAATTTATTTAACTTACTAATTGTTTTTATTTATTAATTATGATTTAAATTCTAATAACATTATTAATTTTTAAGATAAACGACACAAATAAATACGCAATGAACATTTAACTAACACTTGATTCATAAACGGTGCGGGTTTTTGATACCCGTTTTACACAAATGTTACAACTTAGAGGCTAGGCACGTTGACATCTTAGTCACTCAGAGGCCAAGTTTCAAGCATGTTGACATATCAGTCGCTCAGAGGCTAATGATTTAAGCATGTTGACGTATCAGTCACTAAGAGGCTATTATTTATGCATGTTGATATCGGTTCGTCACTCAGAGGCTCAATCTTGAGCATGTTGATGCCTTTAGTCCTTATTGGTCTTTAACAGACAATTATATAAAATATAACACGTGTCACTATACTATTGGACACGATTTTACAGGGTATTACAAGTTGGTAGGGTTGCGTGCAAAACAACGTCAGGGTCGCGGGTTCGAGACTCTGTATGCACGCCGGTTCAATTGATTTTAAAATGTTTTTAATTAAATTAATTCTAGATTAATCTAACAAGAATATAAGTATAATAAAAATCAAGATACTAACGGGTTAGACACGTAGCTCAGTTGGAAGAGGTGCGTGTACATAAACGGGAGGTCACAAGTTCGAGTCTCACCATACGCAGTCAAACAGTCAACGACCCGGTCAGACCACCTTGTCAGGTCTGACAAGGTTTTTGTAATTTAATATTATTTTTTATCTTATTTTTATTTTATCCTATAATATTTTATTTTGTTTTTATATTCTATTTAAAATCGATTAAAAATACTTAACGATACAATTTCGAAGGTTTATCTCTACAGATACCACAAAAATAACCTAAAAGGTATTAAATAAAAAATATTTATTTTTATATTTATCGAATTATTGCGTTATTATTTAGGTTAGTCTTCTTCGTCGGTTAAATCCTCAACTAGTGCGCATTTTTCATCAATCAAGAAAACGCACCCACTGTGAGTGAATTCTTACAAATTCCCCTTTTTATTCATGTTTTGGGGTGTATCATGCGTCGTCTCATTTATTTCGTTTTTTTTTCAAACACTTGTGCTATTACCATTATATCATCTAACGTGTGATGTAAATATTACTTGTCGTATTGTGTGCTTACATTTTTGTCAGTTGCATGCAAATAATTCATTAGGCCCATTAGTTCCTCGTGGGATACGAGTTGAGCATCAGGTGCCTCATTAGATCGGCTCCGTTTGATTGAGCCTTGATCTCATTGTTCATCATTTGATATGCGTGTGTGTGCATTAATTGATATTATGTGGTTTATGGTTAAATTTACATATGAGTATACTCATATTTGGTTTATGCACATTTTTATTTAAATAACCAATATAAAAAATTTGTTCAAATGTTTAAATAAGATTCACTCGCCAACTTTTGTTGACCCAAAAACCATTTTTACACATGATACAGGTGAACAGGTTGAAGCAAGGAACACATAAGAATTTGCCTTAGAAGAAAAATAAAGAGTTCATGAATGTTGTGTTTAGAACATGTTATGCTTGTATGTTTATAGTAATTCCTCTTTTAAATTGGAATAACATATATGAAACGTTATAGTAAATGGCATGAGCTTTGATGATAACCCAATTATGCCCCGACTTTTATTTCCGTCACGGGTCGTGGTGTGACAGATTGGTATCAGAGCTTTTGACTATAGGGATATAGGATAGGTTATTAGACCCTTAGAGCCTATACTATAGTCGATTAGATTTTAAATTGTTTATGTGGTTACATGCGAACTCATGATGTTTATTTGTTTTCATATTTGTTACACACACAAATGCATGCAAGCACTTCCACTATCATTTGTGTGATACTTAATGAGTTATACATATTGTCAAACATAACATGCTTACATTTACATTCATCATGCGCGTTTCAATTCTCACATATTTAAATCATTATCATGTCTCTTTATTCAAGATTTTGTGATGTTTTCATTCTTCAATCTCATCAAAGTGAGTTATACGACGGGCATGTAGTAACTGGAATGGTACGAGTACCGGTAGTCGAAACGTCCTGTCTAGGTTGGCATTCGTATAAATCCCATATAATGGACTAGTTTTCCGACCTGGGGACTAACGATGAGAGTACGAAGGACCTATTAGGCCAAAGCATGCCACACCAAATGTCGTCCGAACTAACTCCACTTTGAGTTGTCACTGTGTCTACACCTGGACACCCTCTGACTTTATATCTTGCAATCATGTTTTACGATTTTCATTCGGGTAACGTGAATGTTAACAGGCCAACACCAATACGAACCCTACCAGAGCCCAGTAGTCATGGGGACCCACATGACTACCAAGGCCAAGTATAGGGATATATGGGAGCCTAAACATGAGCAAAGCCCAAGACATCCTATGGATGTAGCAAATTTATTTTTCATTTGTTTTGTGGATGTTCATTTTATACGACACAAGACACCTATATGTCCAACTCATACTCTTGATACGTATTCCTTGTAGATGTATTCTAGTCACTATCGTAGAGGTAGGAGATCAGGAAAATCCCGCGAGCGCATGGCTGCCCAAATCGCTCAACAAATGGCCGCCGTAATTCCCAACATCGTAGTTCAAGTCCAACAAGCCCTTGCCGCTAATCCCATCAACCCAATCAACCAAGAAGATCAAAACGTTGTCAACCCTCCCACAAATACCACCAAGTGCACCTATAAGCACTTCAACTCATGTGATCCTCCAAAGTACGAAGGTACTGAGGGAGTCACTGCTCTTCTTCGATAGTTCGAGGAGATGGAAAGTACATTTCTCAACTGTGATTGTCCCAACGATCGCAAAGTACGCTATGCTAATAGACGCTTGTATGGAGTAGCCCTCACATGGTGGAATGCTGAAAAGGGCAGACTAGGCGCCGAAGCCGTTATAGCCCTAACTTAGGAAGAATTGAGAAAGCTTATGACTAGACGGAAACTAGAGGACGAGTTCTATTCCTTAAAGCAAAAAGAGGGAGATCACATAACCTATAACAAGAGATTCCTCGAGTTGAATCAAAGGGTTCCAAATTGTTTCACCCCTCTTTACCGTTTGATCGAGCACTACGTTCGGGGCCTTCCTTCAAATATTCAGGACCCTGTAATAAGTACCACACCTGCAACTTTGGAAGCAGCAATGGAGCTAGCTACAGGTCTCACCGAAAACTACATTAGGAATGGAGACTTCAAAGATGAGAAGAAAGATAAAACACCAACCGAAACCTCAAACTCAACCCTAACTAAATCCTATTCCCAACCCACTACTAAGAGAAAGCGAGACGGGCAAAATTTCGCTGTCACTCAAGGCAGTCAACCAGCTCCACAAGCCGTACCACTCCAAGATATCCCAATCACTCAAGTAGCATCCAACTCTACTTACCCAATTAAGAAACCTTATATTGGACCTCACCCTCAACGCAACACCTGCTTTTAACACCATCAACCTACCATACCCTGTCGATTGTGTGCTAATTGTGGGCGTTATGGTCATCTAAGTAAAACTTGTCGCATCCCTCAAAACCAAGCTTCACCCCTACCCAAAACATGATCCAACCCTATCAACAACCTCAATACCCCATAGTTCCATATGTTCGAGCTTGCTTTAATTGTGGCGACCCTACCCATTTTAGAAACACGTGCCCTAGATTGGTTAACATCATAAACGCCCAAGCTCAAGTAAACCCAGTTAACCAAGCAAATCAAGCAAGCCCAGTACCACCACCAGCGAGAGGAAAAGCTTACAACATCAACGCTAATCCAGTTGAAGTCAATAACGGTGCAAACGAGTAACCCAATTAGCTTTCCATCACCAAGAACCAAGATTCCACTTCAATCGTCGAGTTTTTAATGTTTCTATAAATCTCAATCTTTGTGTATCCCTGTTTTAATTCGGGAATTTATGTATCCAAGAATTTTAATGCTAATTGATATCATTGTTTCATTTCATTCGTCGATTTAAAATTTCATGTCATCTACGTACCTCGCCTCATCATTTAAGGAAGTTGAGTCGTGTCTCACTTTTTTTTCATAGACTGACCCCTTCATCATAACAAGCGAGAGAGGTACCGTCGTCATTCAGTCATATATTCTTTCAGATTTGAGACTTAAGTTATGGCTGTTGTGTTTGTTTATGTTTTGTAGATTTTAGAGTCACATAGAACTAATCATAACTTACTGAAAAAGTCAATGAAAATTTGACAAGAATATGGTGGATACGCCGCTGGTACTTCCTATATATAAGTATTCTTGTCAAAGGATCAAAAGCATTGTCAGGCGGTTATGAGAAGTTCCGTGTAGATTTTAATATCGTCATGATTGAAGTTTTTGTCTTGTGATATAACTTTATCTTTTCAATGCATCAATTCTCTCAAAACTCTTATGCATGAGATCAAATCCAATCAACCAATCCTGTGTATCAGGATTTCCCATCTCTAGCATCAAAAAGCGATTCCTGTAGCAGGGTATTCAACCCTTACAAGAAAAGTTACCGCCTCAATCAAAACTTCACACTCCTCTAGTTATGAAATCATCAAATCCAAGCAACACCCTTCTCTTTTTGCTAAAAGATATTCATATTCTAGTTAGAATGCGTTTAGAATGCGTTGTGAGTCAAAACGAGAATCTGAGTTCAATTGGGAACGCAAAGACTCAATGCGTGAAACATACCCGCATCTTTTCCTTATTACAACTTATACTTAAATTTCGGAACGAAATTTCTAAAAGTAGGGGATACTGTAAAATTCATGTAAAACGGGTTTCAAAACCCGCTCCGTTTAAAAAAAAGAAGTCAAATATTCTTTTAAGAAAATTTGTTGCGTATTTATTAGAGTTAGTTATTTTTCATTAATAATTAATAAATGGCATAATTAAGATAATAATAATAATAATAAAGTAAATTTAATGTTGAGTAATAAAATAATAATAATAAAAGGTATTAATAGAATAAATAAAACCAAAATAATATATATATATATATACACATATATATATATAAACAAAAGGGAGTAACCGGAATCGAACCCGGATCCCTCATAAAGTCCACACATCAAAACACCGCTGGAACACACCCACTTGTTGGGTAATTTAGGAATCCAATAAAACTTAAATAAAACTCGCATACCACCTGTTTGAATTATGACTGTAACCGCCATCTTCAATCAAGTTCAATTTCTGTTTTAGAAAACGGAAAACAATTACGATTTCGAAATCAAAATCGAATTAACTCCAAACCGTTTTAAGTTGAAATCATCAACCCATAATTTGAGTTTTGAAACGGAAATTTTATGATTGGAATCCACTATAAATACCGATGCACCACACCACAAATACCTCGCTCAATCCTTTCGAAACCTCACTATAATCTCTCTGATCGAAGTCTTGACCGCCGTAAAACGTCTGCACTCGCCGGAGATTAGCAATGGAAAACCCATATTGTACTTCTAGTTGGTATATTTTTTTTAACTCCTCTGATATCTATCATTCTGTATGTTTCAAATCTTTGAACAATCACCCATAATTGTTTAAAATCGATTTCAGGCGGGTTATGTTTTGTGCTTTGGGTTTAATGAAGAAGATGAAGTTCTAAAAGAGATTATATGTATAATTAAAATCGGTTAAAACACCGGGTTAGACACACAGTCCAATGGTGGACTGTGTGCATTTGAAACACGAAGATCCCGGGTTCGAGTCATTATACACTTTCGATTCTTTAAATAATACTAAACCTTTTTATAACCCACACATGAAACGATTCAGTTAGTATATAAATATAATTAAAATCCTTTATTTACCGGTTAGACACCCAGCCCAGTTGGTAGGGTTGGGTGCAAAACAACGTCAGGGTCGCGGGTTCGAGACTCTGTATGCACGCCGGTTCAATTGATTTTAAAATGTTTTTAATTAAATTAATTCTAGATTAATCTAACAAGTATATAAGTATAATAAAAATCAAGATACTAACGGGTTAGACACGTAACTCAGTTGGAAGAGCTGCGTGCACGTAAACGGGAGGTCACAAGTTCGAGTCTCACCACACGCAGTCAAACAGTCAACGACACAGTCAGACCACCTTGTCAGGTCTGACAAGGTTTTTATAATTTAATAATATTTTTTTATCTTATTTTTATTTTATCCTATCATATTTTATTTTGTATTTATATTCTATTTAAAATCGATTAAAAATACTTAACGATACAATTTCGAAGGTTTATCTCTACAGATACCACAAAAATAACCTAAAAGGTATTAAATCAAAAATATTTATTTTTATATTTATCGAATTATTTCGTTATTATTTAGGTTAGTCTTCTTCGTCGGTTAAATCTTCAACTCGTGCGCACTTTTCATCAATCAATAAAACGCACCCACTGTGAGTGAATTCTTACAAATTCCCCTTTTTATTCATGTTTTGGGGTGTATCATGTGTCGTCTCATTTATTTCGTTTTTTTCAAACACTTGTGATATTACCAATGTATGATCTAACGTGTGATGTAAATATTACTTGTCGTATTGTGTGCTTACATTTTTGTCAGTTGCGTGCAAATAATTCATTAGGCCCATCAGTTCCTCGTGGGATACGAGTTGAGCATCAGGTGCCTCATTAGATCGGCTCCGTTTGATTGAGCCTTGATCTCATTGTTCATCATTTGATATGCGTGTGTGTGCATTAATTGATATTATGTGGTTTATGGTTAAATTTACATATGCGTATACTCATATTTGGTTTATGCACATTTTTATTTAAATAACCAATATAACAAATTTGGTCAAATGTTTAAATAAGATTCACTTGCCAACTTTTGTTGACCCAAAAACCATTTTTACACATAATACAGGTGAACAGATTGAAGCAAGGAACATATAAGAATTTGCATTAGAAGAAAAATAAAGAGTTCATGAATGTTGTGTTTAGAATATGTTATGCTTGTATGTTTATAGTAATTCCTCTTTTAAATTGGAATAACAGATATGAAACGTTATAGTAAATGTCATGAGCTTTGATGATAACCCAATTATGCCCCGACTTTTATTTCCCTTGCGGGTCGGGGTGTGACATATAATATAATTATATACAATGTATATACATATACATATAGGATTAAGATCATTTGTGAACAATATCTTGATAGTGAACTGAGTTAACTAATCTTGGCATTTGATCATTTTTTAGATTAAAATGGTAAGAATGATATTAGTCAAGTATTTTTATTTAAAATCCTTTAATTTTTTCATCTCTTAACTCTCTCTCTCTCTCTCTTTCATTTATAATTATTTTTCTATTATAATTATAAGATATTAAAGGGCTAATGCTTTTTTTAAATAAACTCTTATGTTCTTTTTAAATATTAAACCTAATTAAATTATATTTTTTTACATATGTGTATACAGGTCAGTATATACAAAACCTATACACTTGTGTATAATTACATCTTGTTCTGACAGGTCAGTATAAACCAGATTTATACACATGTGTATTATTCAAGTACATATGTGTATAAACTAACAATTGTGTATCTTGTATAAATTGATAGTTAGCGAGACTGTACACATGTGTATAAACTAACATCTGTGTATCGTGTATAAACTAATATTATCGAGACGGTACACATGTGTATACACTAACAACTGTATATCTTGTATATACGGAAACTAGCAAAATTTTAGGAATTTTGATTATATTGTTTAATAAATGCAATTTACAAAAGATGCAAATACCCTTATATCAATTAATTTAAAGGGAAGTTACAATATTATAATTACAATTTTGTTATTTTTTAAAAATCTCTAGATGATATAATCCAATGGCTCAGATTAGTTCACACAGTTACTCTCAACCTAGTGCTCGCATTAGAACCCTACCCTGGGTGGGTATATATAATATAATTATATACAATGTATATACATATACATATATGTGTGTTAGACAAGTGGTTGATTGGATAATATTTCTCTTTTAATTCTCATAAATCCATGACCCGCCCATTTATGTGTTAAGACTTTTTCTCACATATACATTATTGCATTAAGTGTACATTTTCAAACTAAAACAACATATTGGCGCTAACCGAATAACCGATAATATTATTTTAGTATTGCGACAGTAATGCTTATAACTATAGGATTTACAATATAAGTTAGATTAATTTTTTTGACCTTATAAATTTACTCGTGTTATTAGTCGGGTCAGGATACGTTACGTCTTAAACGTATAGAGCTAACATATTATATCTTTTAAGTTTTAAGTTTGTGTTTTGCAACAATATTGTTTAGTTTTAATGCTTTTATTGATACAAAATTTTATATTGATATGAAGTTTATAAAAAAAAGATTAATTTGGTTTCATTAACAAAAGCAAAATAATCAAAAAAAAAATTTAATCGTTGAAATAATTTGTTTGTATTGTATTCAAACTTATATTGAGAAAAAACAAATTACGTAACATATTTTAAAAAGATAATCTTTTATATTAGTCTAATGTAAAATTTAACACTGGAGATGCTAAAAAGTCAAAAGTCAAAATTTATAATCTTTCTTGAGTTTTAAATTTTTTTTACCTTTTTACAACTGTACTCAATCTTAAACCATATACCTCTAAACTAAACAATCTTTATTTCTCAAAAGAAAAAAAAATCACCTTTAATGTGTTCCTTCAACAAAATAAATATTATAGTTGTTTCAAATAATGTAATATTTTAATTTCCATATGCAACTCATATTGGTCATGTTACCATTTGAGAAGAAACCTGCTGTATGCATTTCAAATGAAAGGATCCTTTTTAGATTTCAAAATCATTGAGAGGGATGACCCAATTAGTCAATAAAGTGACCCATCTTTGATGACTTTTCCTTTGGATGTAATGATATATATTACAAGTTAAATACATAGATATGTACTACTACAGTTTTTATTTTATTATCATAACTTGTATTATTTGTTAATGTGAAAGTATAAATTGAGTTTGAATGTTATCAAACTAAATATTATTATGTAATTTTGAAGTATTTTTTTAAATAATTGATTATAGTATTATTGATGTTGTATAATACAGGAAAGATATAGTTATATACATCTTGTTATAAAAAAAATATATACTTGTCATGTACATCTAATATCATTATACCAATCCTGTATCTAACATTGTATTAAAAATTCATTTTTTCTTTGATATCAAAATAATGAGATACGTTTTAAAATGTGTTACCATGTTTAAACTAACACCATAGTATCGTGGGTCAGAGGAACCGAGTACCAGAAGTATCGTTGTATCACTATCGATGTATCACATAGTCCACTTTCTGATTGTTCGTATTGCCATTGAATGGCGTCCACAGTAAGAAAACCATGTCGTAAGTCTCTGTTTGTCAACACATGTTTCTTTTATTCGGAAAGTCCATCAAATCGCTAACGTTTTATAGAAGATTATGAAAACCAATAATTACGTACATGTTGAGTTGGAATTAAGTACAAGACACAAATGTAGTTTGGGGATTACTCGCAATAACGAAGACTATGGATCTATAGATATGTTTTTTTGTTGTTGAGCTATGATACCTAGTTGCGCAGATTTGTTTTGTGAGTTTTACTGGGATTCGAATGCTTTAAACAATTAAAACAAATAAACGTACCCAGTATAATCTCACTCGTATCAAGCTCTAGTCAATTATTATTGTATTTATTATTGATGTAAATTATCTTTTTCTGTTAAAAAGAACATCTAAAGTATTATACCACTAATAAATTATTGTAGATTTATTGGGGTATATAAGTATTATACCACTAAACTTGAAGCAAGGCAGGCCTCTCTCTGTCTGGACATATCTACATAAACTCTGTCAATTTGTCTCCATATTAATTACACTCATTCTCCATTGTCTTTTCTGTTCAAACTTTCTCCCCTTTCAATCTCTATTTCAACTCCTTACAAACATCCACTCTTATTATACTTAACATCTCAAGTTCAAGATGAGTGCATCAAAGTTCATAAAATGTGTTTGTGTTGTGATGGACTTGGTATGATGCTCTTTGCTTACCATAACATTGTACTGCCCCTCACCCCACACCCCCCCCTCTCCTCTCCCCCTCTCTCTCTCTTTACATGTGTGTGTGTACATCTTATGTTCATCCCAATACTAAAAAAAAGTGCTTTATACCCTTTACTGTTCTTGATTATTTGTGGGTATATCAAGAAATGAAAATGAACTCCATTTTCTTGATGATTGCTTGTTGGTTTGTTCTAATTTTGGGCTTTCTTGCATTAAAGTTTGTATCTTTAGGCTCTTTTCTTGCAAATCAGACTTATCTACCCTTTAATGTTCTTAATTATTTATGGGTGTCTCACAAAATGTAAATAAACTCCATTTTCTTGATGATTGCTTGTTGGTTTGTTCTAATTTTGGGCTTTCTTGCATTAAAATTTGTATCTTTAGGCTCTTTTCTTGCAAATCAGACTTATATACCCTTTAATGTTCTTAATTATTTATGGGTGTCTCACAAAATATAAATAAACTCCATTTTCTTGATGATTGCTTGTTGGTTTGTTCTAATTTTGGGCTTTCTTGCATTAAAATTTGTATCTTTAGGCTCTTTTCTTGCAAATCAGACTTATATACCCTTTAATGTTCTTAATTATTTATGGGTGTCTCACAAGATGTAAATAAACTCCATTTTCTTGATGATTGCTTGTTGGTTTGTTCTAATTTTGGGCTTTCTTGCATTAAAGTTCGTATCTTTAGGCTCTTTTCTTGCAAATCAGACTTATATACCCTTTACTGTTCTTGATTATTTATGGGTGTCTCACAAAATGTAAATAAACTCCATTTTCTTGATGATTGCTTGTTGGTTTGTTCTAATTTTGGGCTTTCTTGCATTAAAGTTTGTATCTTTAGGCTCTTTTCTTGCAAATCAGACTTATATACCCTTTAATGTTCTTAATTATTTATGGGTGTCTCACAAAATGTAAATAAACTCCATTTTCTTGATGATTGCTTGTTAGTTTGTTCTATTTTTGGGCTTTCGCATTAAAGTTTGTATCTTTAGGCTCTTTTCTTGCAAATCAGACTTATATACCCTTTAATGTTCTTAATTATTTATGGGTGTCTCCCAAAATGTAAATAAACTCCATTTTCTTGATGATTGCTTGTTGGTTTGTTCTAAATTTGGGCTTTCTTGCATTAAAGTTTGTATCTTTAGGCTCTTTTCTTGCAAATCAGACTTATATACCCTTTATTGTTCTTAATTATTTATGGGTATCTCACAAAATATAAATAAAATCCACTTTCTTGATGATCACATGTTGGTTTAATAAATATTTTGGTTTCTTGCATTCAAGTTTGAATCTTTTTGGCTCTTTAACTCATTTTGGGGTTTATTTGCAGGACTATATTCCTACAGTGTTTGACAATTTCAGTGCCAATGTGGCTGTTGATGGAAGTATTGTGAATTTGGGACTTTGGGATACTGCTGGTATGTATATTGAAGATCCAAAACTTACAGTCTTTCTTTGTGTTTCTAACTTGTTATGGTTTACTTTCTTTCTGACAATAAAGTTTTGATTTTTAGGTCAAGAAGATTATAGCAGATTAAGACCATTAAGCTACAGAGGTGCAGACATTTTTGTGTTGGCATTTTCTTTGATAAGTAGAGCAAGCTATGAGAATGTCCTCAAGAAGGTACCTCTTTTAATATATGAAGTTAAAAGCTAATAACCAATATTCTCATAACCGAATTGGATCGGTGATCGGTCCAGTTGAATATTTTTGAACCATCTGCATATGGGCCGGCTAGATCAGTTAAAGTGGCGAACCATATCGGTGGTTGGACCAGAATTTCAAAAATTTTATATGTTTTTTGTTTTATATTTTTCGCAAAAATCTCGCATTTACTTATTTATTTGTTACTTTATATTTCATATTTTGTTAACGTTACAAATTCACACCAAGAGATAAAATATTTTTATGTTTTGTATTAAATTGTTTATAATACCTTCTGGTTTCTGAAACCAGTTCGACTAGTGAACCAGTAAAACGGTCGGTTTGATAAATAATCCGGTTAATAATTAAAGAATAAATTTAAAAAGAAAATTAACATTATGCTCAAAATGTAAAGTGGGTCTTTCTGATTTCAAATTCTTCATCATCTAAAGAATCGTGAATCTTGAAAAAGAAGAAGACCCCATCTTCAAATCGATGCTTATTATATTGATCCATCAATGTTATTTTACATGAGGTCATTGATTTTTTTTTTATAATTTTCAATCTTTTTATAGTGGATGCCTGAGCTTCGGAGATTCGCATCCAATGTTCCAGTTGTGCTCGCCGGGACTAAACTAGGTACATCAAAAAATCTTATTCATGTTTTTGCAATTTAGGAATCTTGAAAAGTAAGCATATAATCCAAGATCACAGAATGTTTTCTGGTTTTCTGTTTCCAGATCTTCGTGATGACAAGGGATGTTTATCTGATCATACGAGTTCTAATGCTATAACATATTCAGAGGTTCTAATTCATCAACTTTTCATATTCAAATACATGTTGATGTATTTGACTTCAATGGGTTTGACTCATAAAAGTCAACCAGAACTCTAATGAAATTATTCATGGGTAGGGGGAGGAACTAAGGAAACAAATAGGTGCAGTTGCTTATATTGAATGCAGCTCCAAGACTCAACAGGTACTAGATATGCTATATATGTTAAGCATTAAAAACCAAATCTGTTTTAAATTTTGAATTAATTTTTTTTTTTACTTTTTTTTTGGATTGATGAACTACTTGATAGAATGTTAAAGCGGTTTTTGATTCCGCCATCAAGGCGGTGCTACAACCGCGGCGTATTAAGGAGGAGGCGGCTATGGCTATGAAAAGGCGCAAAACCTATGGTTGCTCATTCGTGTGAGTATTCTACTGTCCAAACTACTTATCTGATTATTTTTTGACGTCAGATGTTACTAAAAAGGCGGATATATAACTTGAAGTTTCTTAGTAAAAACCGTTTATTTCAATCCGTAATAAACGGTTATTTGATGTTGATAGTGTAATGTGTTGATTGCAGGGACATTGTTTGTGGAGGTTGTGCTGCTTAGGAAAGGTTCATTCATGGATGAATATAAGACATTTGACATCAATTTATTTCCATGTGTTTGATTTCATTATTAATATTTATTAATGTGTAATTGTGTTTATCAAAAGGTAACATATTAAGGTCTCATTTTATTTGCATGTGATGGATGTGTTAATATTCTTTTATAGCAAGTATGACTAGTTTTGATTATGCTAAACCAACTAAGATGATGGATCAAAACAATAAAAGAAATTGTTTGATGAAACAAAAGTAAAGGATTAAAGAATCAATATAATTAATGAAAATAGTTTATCAACTTAGTTTATTAGTTATATATATATATATATGTGTGTGTGTGTGTGTATACCTAATCTAATGGGTTGAGTTATTCTACAAAGGCTCATATAAATAAGAAGTGTACAAAGACACAATGGATCGCACAAGATGACGCAATGTCGAGTAAAATATTACACAATGCCGAAAAATATAACACAGTGTTGAAGAAAAAAGACACAATGAGTTGCAAAAAAAGACATAATGACGCAAATATAGGAAAAACACAATGATAATAAACAAAAGTTCTAAAATCTACAACCTATAAATCTAAAAGCGAAAACCTAAAATCTCACATCACAGATTTTGATGAGACTGTTCCAATGCCACTTGAATGAGGTCAACCGGAGTCCGTTTGATACCCTTTGTACGACTTCTTATTTTTAAGAAACTTTGTATTTAATCCTAAACCCTTAATCTATAACCGAAAATTATGGATGTGGGGTCTTTGGGTTTGATTTGGTTTTTCGGGTTGAAGTTTAAATTGGGGTTTTGGACTTTGGTTTCATTAAATACGCAAATCCAGAAAAAAATTGTATTACTTGATAAAGTTTACAAGAATACAAGCAAATCCAGGGTGATTACAAATAAGAATGCCAAGCCATGTTAATACTAATGACTAGTAGGGTTGTAAATGAATCGAACAGACACGACAAGGCCTTTCCTTCGTTAAGGAATGAATCTCTTCACGAACGCTTACCGAACTAAATTTCTTGTTTGTGTTCGTTCATTAAGGAAATGAACATGTTCATGAACACTTACAGAACGCAAAAACAAAAACAAATGTTCATAAATATACATGAACACAAACGAGATATTCATGCACACAGACAAATACAGTTGAACATACATTGATTTTAAAATAAAATCTGCATTTCTCTTCACAAAGATTACGAAGAATCCACCGATATTAAATAAGTACTTAATATAATTATCTGAGCATGGTTGACGTAATTGTCATAAACGTAACTAACATAAAAGTTAACAAGTTTCTCACGCTTTAACACAAACTGAAACTTAAATGGTCAAATGGGGGATGTTGGCAGAGACGTATAGTATAACTACGATTTCAAAATTTTTAAAAAACTAAAACCAATAAAATAAATATATGGCATATAAAAATCTTTATGTGAACAAACACAAAGAACAAAAACGAACAAACATAAATGAACACATAACCCAACATTCATGATGCAACGGTTTTATATCATCTAATTTTTTTTCTCGTTTGACAGGTTCGTCGCGACGTGTGGGTCTTAAATCGTCTTAGTTATTACTTTCTATGTTTTACGTTTCAGTCTAATTTATTCACATTAACATGCCGCAACTTTAGTGTTGGTTGTTGCTGATGATGGTATGGTATTGGTGCTATTTACCATGGTTTTATTAATACTAGTAAAAGAATAAAAACCAATATACCTCTAGCAATCCCCTTTGCCATTTGAGCAAAAAAGCCTAAAACCCAAGCCTTTCTTTCAAAAGTCAACTATTTGAGATACATGATCGTGGTGGTGATGTGGTGGTGGTAGTCCCTGTGAATAGTTTTTCATTGAGATCATAATATTTCAACTCAATATGCAAGTGTCACACCTTGACCCGCAACGAAAATGGTAGTCGGGGCATAATTGGGTAGCATCAAAGCTCATGACATTTACTATAAAGTTTCATATTTATTATTACAAATTTAAAGAAACAAATTACAATAACACACAGGCACAACATGTTCCCAACATTCAAGAATTCTTTATTTTTCTTCTACGGTAAATCCCTATGTGTTCCTTGCTTCAACCTGTCCACCTGTATCATGTGTAAAAAATAGGGTTTTGAGTCAACAAAAATTGGCGAGTGAATCTTAATTAAACATTGGAAAGAATTTTTCATATTGGTTATTAAATAAAAATGTGCATAAACCAAATATGAGTATACGTATATGTAAAATTTAACCACAAAACACATAATATCAATTAATGCACACAAACACATATCAAATGGTGAACAATGAGATCAAGGCTCAATCAAATGGAGCCGATCTAATGAGGCACCTGATGCTCAACTCGTCTCCTACGAGGAACTGATGGGCCTAATGAATGATTTACACACAACTTGACAAAAATGAAAACACACAATACAACAAATAACATTTACATCACACGTTAGTTCATACAATGGTAATAGCACAAGTGTTTGAATAAACGAAGTTATATGAAACGACACATGAGACACCCTAAAACATGAATAAAAAGGGCAATTTGTAAGGATTCACTCACGGTGTGTGCATTCCTTGCTTGAAAATAAATGCGCACGAAATGAGGATTTGATCGACGAACGAATACTAACCTAAAATAATAATGCGATAATTCGATAAATATAAACGATTTAATATTTTGATCTAATACTTTTTGGTAGGTTTTTAGGTTATTTTTGTAGAAATATTTGGGATTTTTAAACCTACTTATTGGTATTTTTAAATGTTTTTTATTGATTTTTAAGACAAAACAAATATTAAATAAAATAAATAGTAATTAAAAAAAATAAAATAAATAAAAAAGTATTAAATCAAAATATTAAATCGTCAGAGTTCTGAACGGTTTCTTGAAGGAATTGGATGCGTGTGGTGGGATTCGAACTCGAGACATTCCGTTCACGTGCACGCAGCTCTTCCAACTGAACTACGTGTCTAACCCGTTAGTATCTTGATTTTTATTATACTTATACACTAGCTAGGTTATATCAGAAATGATTTAAATTAAAAAAGGTTTTTAATGATCGAACCGGTGGGAAGTACAAGTCTCGAACCCGCAATCACACTGACACTTTGCACCCAGCCCAACCAACTGGGCTGGGTGTCTAACCCATCAAAAACTGAATTACTTTATATTCATATACTTTCTGGAAACTGATCTGGTTAGGCTTTAAAAAAACATTTTATTTCAGAAAACCGGTATCCTACTGGGCTCGAACTCGGGACATGCAGGATAAGTGTTCACACAGTCCACCACTGAACTGTGTGTCTAACCTGGTTGTATCCCGCCTTTAAAATAACTTTATAAACATCCTGCACTTCATCTTCTTCATCGAATTATTTCAGAACTGAACCCCTGATTAAACTCAGATTAAAAACCAATGCCAGATGTTTATTTGATTACTGATGTACATAAAGTAATTCGAATCGTAAAAGAAATTAACAAGAATATTTACCCACAAAACAAGGATTTCGAACTTCCGGTCAAGATATTCCTGTGATGGCAGGATGCGCAGAAAGATTTAGCAGAAGATCTCTAGAACCGTTTGGAATGAATGGGCGAGTTGGAAATTTCTAACATAGGGTATTTATAAGCACAGGGATCTCTAATTTAGTTTTCGGTTTCAAACCTTGATTGGTGAAGCATTAAGTTCAAACGGTTACCACATATAATTATTGAGTTTTTGATGAAGGTTTCAATGATTTGAAACCGGTTAAGACCGTTGAAAATAAACGGAGAACAGGAATCAATGTTTTTGATTGAAAGGGCGGTTACATGATCTGGGTTTTGAATTTACAGACGGTTACGGATTCACTATATATCTTATTTAATTCTAAACCTACACAATAAGTATGTGTGGTCTAGTGGTGTTTGATGTGTGCGAAAACACGGGAGACCCGGGTTCGAGACCCGGCTACCCTTTTGAATTTTATATATATATATATATATATATATATATATTATAAAGCTTATTCTATATAACTTATTATTATTTTTATTTATTGGTTATCTTTTTTAATTATGAGTCATTTATTAATTATGAACATTAATATAAAATAACTAACACAATAAATACGCAACGAACAATTAGATGAATACTTGATTTTTTTTAAACGGAGCGGGTTTTGGAACCCGTTTTACATGAATGTTACAGTATCCCCTATTTTTAGAAATTTCTTCCCGAAATTTAGGTAGAAATTATAATAGGAAAGATACGGGTATTTTCCGCGCATTAAGTCTTCGCGTTCCCAAGTAAACTCAGGTTTTCATTTTGATTCCCAACGCATTCTGACTGGAATATGAATATATTTTAACAGAAAAAGGTGGGATGAGGCTTGGATTTGATGATTACACGACCAAAGGAGTGTGAAGGTTTGAATTTTTATTGAGGTGGTAACGTTCCTAGTAAGGGTTGAATACCCTGCTACAGGAATCGCTTTTTGATGCCTGAAGTATAAAAATGAGAAACACTGATAAACAGAGTTGATTGACTGAATATGTTCTCATGCATAAGAGTTTTGAGAGGATTGATGCGTTAAAAGGATAAGGTTATATCAAAACAAAAACTTGAACCATGACAATATTAAAACCTACACGTAACTTCTCATAACCGCCTGACAATGCTTTTGATCCTTTGCCAAGAATACTTATATATAGGAAGTACCAGCGGCGTATCCACCATATTCTTGTCAAATTTTCATTGGCTTTGTCAGTAAGTTGTGATTAGTTCTATGTGACTCTAAAACATAAACAAACACAACAGCCAAAACTTGAGTCTTAAATCTGAAAGAATACGTGACTGAATGACGACATATCACTCTCGTTTGTTATGATGAAGGGGTCAGTCTATGAAAAAGTGAGACACGACCCAACTTCTTTAAATGATGAGAACGAGATACATCGTGATGTATGATGATATGAAAATTAAATCATTGAGTAAAGATATAAAATGAAACAATAATATCAATTTGCATTAAAATTCATGGATACATAAATTCCCAAATTAAAAAAGGGATACACAAAGATTGAGATAACATTAAGAACTAGACGGTTGGAGCTAAGTCTTGACTCTTGGTGATGGAAGGCTAGTTGGGTTGTTCGTTCGCACCGTTATTGGCTTCAACCGGATTAGCGTTGATGTTGTAAGCTCTTCCTCTCGCTGGTGGGGGTGCTGGGTTTGCTTGATTTTCTTGGTTAACTGGGTTTACTTGAGCTTGGGCGTTTATGATGTTAACCAATCTAGGGCACGTGTTTCTAAAATGGGTAGGGTCGCCACAATTAAAGCAAGCTCGAACATATTGAACTATGGGGTTTTGGGGTTGTTGGTAGGGTTGAACCATGTTTTGGGTAGGGGTGAAGCTTGGTTTTGAGGGGTACGACAAGTTTTGCTCAAATGACCACAACGCCCACAATTAGCGCATAGTCGACAGGGTATGGTAGGTTGATGGTGATAAAAGCAAGTGTTGCATTGAAGATGAGGACCAGTGTAAGGTTTCTTATTTGAGTAAGTAGGGTAGGGTGCTACTTGGGTGATTGGGATAGCTTGGAGGGGTACAGCTTGTGGAGCTGGTTAACTGGTTTGTGTGACAACGAAATTTTGTCCGTCTCGTTTCCTCTTAGTAGTGGGTTGAGAAGAGGATTCAGTTTGGATTGAGTTTGAGTTTTGATTAGTGCTTTATCCTTCTTCTTCTCCTCCTTGAAGTCTCCATTCCTAATGTGGTTTTCGGAGAGCTCTGTAGCTAACTCCATTACCGCTTCCAAAGTTGCAGGGGTGGTACTTATTACAGGGTCCTGAATATTTGAAGGAAGACCTAGTGTTCAATCAAATGGTAGAGGGGAGTGAACAAGTTGGGGACCATCTAATTCAACTCAAGGAATCTCTTGTTGCATGTGGTGTGGTCGCCCTCCTTTTGTTTCAAAGAGTAGAACTCATCTTCTAATTTCTTGATTTCGCTTCTTGGACAGAAGCGTCTTGTCATGATCTCCCTCAACTCTTCCCAAGTCAAAGTCATAGCATCCTCAGCACCTCGCTTGCCCTTCTCTGTGTTCCACCATGTCAGCGCTACTCCGAACAAACGACCGGTAGCATATCGCACCTTGCGATCATCGGGCAGTCGCAATTGAGAAAAATGTTTTCCATCTCCTCAAACCAATGGAGGAGAGCGGTGACACCTTCAGTCCCTTCGTATTTTGGGAGATCACAGTATTTGAAATGCTTGTAGGTGCATTTAGTGGTATTTGGGGAAGGGTTGACAATGTTTTGATCTTCTTGGTTGATTAGGTTGGTGGGATTAGCGGCAAAAGCTTTTTGGACTTGAACTACGATGTTGGGAATTACAACGGCCATTTGTTGAGCGATTTGGGCAGCCATGCGCTCGCTGGATCTTTCTGATCTCCTACCTCTACGAGAGTGTCTAGATGACATCTACAGGAAATGCGTACGAGATTAAGAATTGAACGTTTTTAGGTGCCATGTGTCGTAGAAGGTGAAAGCATCATTCAAAATAAATGAAAACAAGAAATTAACTATATCCATAGGATGTCTTGGGCTTTGCTCATGTTTGGGCCCCTATATGTCCCCATACTTGGCCCTGGTAGTCATGTGGGCCCCCATGACTACTGGGCTCTTGTAGGGTTCACATTGGTGTTGGCCTGTTATCACTTGCGCCACCCGAATGAAAATTGTAAAGCATGATTGCAAAGTATAAGGTCGGAGGGTGTCCTGGTATAGACACAATGACAACTCAAAGTGGGGTTAGTTCGAACGACGTTTGGTGTGGCATGCTTTGGCCTAATAGGTTTTTTATACCCTCATCGTTAGTCCCCAGGTAGACAAACTAGTCCGTTATATTGGATTTATACGAATGCCAACCTAGACAGGACGTTTCGACTACCGGTACTTGTACCCTTCCAGTTACTACATGCCCGTCGTAGAACTTACTTTGATGAGATTGAAAAACGAAAACACCACAAAATCTTGAATAAAGAAAATATGAGAATGATTTAAATATGTGAGAATTGAAACGTGCGTGATGAATGTATATGTAAGCATGTTATGTTTGACAATAAGAATAACTCATTAAGTATCACACAAAATGATAGTGTAAGTGTTTGCATGCATTTGTGTGTAATAAATATGAAACAAATAAACATCATGAGTTTGCATGTAACCACATAAGCAATTAAAATCTAATCAACTATAGTATAGGCTCTAAGGGTCTAATAACCTATCCTATATCCCTATAGTCAAAAGCTCTGATACCAATCTGTCACACCCTGACCCGCAGCGGAAATGGTAGTCGGGGCATAATTGGTTTTCATCAAAGCTTATGACATTTACTATAAAGTTTCATATTTATTATTACAAATTTAAAGAAACAAATTACAATAACACACAGGCACAACATGTTCACAACATTCAAGAATTTTCTTTATTTTTCTTCTAAGGCAAATCCCTATGTGTTCCTTGCTTCAACCTATCCACCTGTCATGTGTAAAAAATAAGGTTTTGGGTCAACAAAAGTTGGCGAGTGAATCTTAATTAAACATTGGAAAGAATTTTTCATATTGGTTATTAAATAAAAATGTGCATAAACCAAATATGAGTATATGTATATGTAAATTTAAACACAAAACACATAATATCAATTAATGCACACACACACATATCAAATGATGAACAATGAGATCAAGGCTCAATCAAACGGAGCCGATCTAATGAGGCACCTGATGCTCAACTCGTCTCCAACGAGGAACTGATGGGCCTAATGAGTGATTTGCACACAACTTGACAAAAATGAAAACACACAATACAACAAATAACATTTACATCACACGTTAGTTCATACAATGGTAATAGCACAAGTGTTTGAATAAACGAAGTTATATGAAACGACACATGATACACCCCAAACATGAATAAAAGGGGAATTTGTAAGGATTCACTCACAGTGGGTGCGTTCCTTGCTTGAAAATAAATGCGCACGAAATGAGGATTTGATCGACGAATGAATACTAACCTAAAATAATAATGCGATAATTCGATAAATATAAACGATTTAATATTTTGATTTAATACTTTTTGGTAGGTTTTTAGGTTAATTTTGTAGAAATATTTGGGATTTTTAAACCTACTTAATTGTATTTTTAAATGTTTTTAATTGATTTTTAAGACAAAACAAATATTAAATAAAATAAATAGTAATTAAAAAAATAAAATAAATAAAAAGGTATTAAATCAAAATATTAAATCGTCAGAGTTCTGACCGGTTTCTTGAAGGAATTGGATGTGTTTGGTGGATTCGAACTCGAGACCTTCCGTTCACGTGCACGCAGCTCTTCCAACTGAGCTACGTGTCTAACCCGTTAATATCTTGATTTTTATTATACTTATACACTAGCTAGGTTATATCAGAAATGATTTAAATTAAAAAGGTTTTTAATGATCGAACCGGTGGGAAGTACAAGTCTCGAACCCGCGATCACATTGACACTTTGCACCCAGCCCAACCAACTGGGCTGGGTGTCTGACCCATCAAAAATTGAAATTACTTTATATTCATATACTTTCTGGAAACTGATCTGGTTAGGCTTAAAAAAAACATTTTATTTCAGAAAACCGGTATTCTACTGGGCTCGAACTCGGGACATGCAGGATAAGTGTGCACACAGTCCACCACTGGACTGTGTGTCTAACCCGGTTGTATCCCTCCTTTAAAATAACTTTATAAACATCCTGCACTTCATCTTCTTCATCGAATTATTTCAGAACTGAACCCCCGATTAAACTCAGATTAAAAACCAATGCCAGATGTTTATTTGATTACTGATGTACATAAAGTAATTCGAATCGTAAAAGAAATTAACAAGAATATTTACCCACAAAACAAGGATTTCGAACTTCCGGTCAAGATATTCCGGTGATGGCAGGATGTGCAGAAAGATTTAGCAGAAGATCTCTAGAACCGTTTGGAATGAATGGGCGAGTTGGAAATTTCTAACATAGGGTATTTATAAGCACAGGGATCTCTAATTTAGTTTTCGTTTTCAAACCTTGATTGGTGAAGCATTAGGTTCAAACGATTACCACATATAATTATTGAGTTTTTGATGAAGGTTTCAATGATTTGAAACCGGTTAAGACCGTTGAAAATAAACGGAGAACAGGAATCAATGTTTTTGATTGAAAGGGCGGTTACATGATCTAGGTTTTGAATTTACAGACGGTTACGGATTCACTATATATCTTATTTAATTCTAAACCTACACAATAAGTGTGTGTGGTCTACTGGTGTTTGATGTGTGCGAAAACACGGGAGACCCGGGTTCGAGACCCGGCTACCACTTTTGAATTTATATATATATATATATATATATATATATATATTATAAAGCTTATTCTATATAACTTATTATTATTTTTATTTATTGGTTATCTTTTTTTAATTATGAGTCATTTGTTAATTATGAACATTAATATAAAATAACTAACCCAATAAATACGCAACGAACAATTAGATGAATACTTGAATTTTTTTTAAACGGAGCGAATGTTACAGCAAGAGGCGTACGGTGAAAGAATGTAAGAATAAAACAATTCGGGTTGTAAATCAGTATACAAGGGAAAATATTTGAACCTATCGAATCAATTAAGCTCAGATTCAAACCAGTTTGGGACAAAAGCCAGTTTTTTGACATGTTTTTCAAATCATGTCAGGTTCAAACTGGTTTCAGGAAAAGAGACTATGAATTGACGGGTTGGTTTGAGTTCAAACAGGTTTGGGCCAAACCTGTTTTTTTGGTGAAGTGGGTCGTACTATAAATTGGTTTGGGCCAAAAACGGTTTTTTTGACATGTTTTTCAAATTGGGTCGGGTTCAAACCGGTTTCAGGAAAAGAGATTATGAACTGATGGGTTAGGTCAGGTCGGGCCATAATAGCCTTAGCCAAACCGGGTGTTTTTTTTGTAAGGTGATTCGGGATATAAACCGGTTTGCCCAAACCGGATTTTATGTACACTACAATAGGCTGTCCAATTTCTTTGGACTTCCCTTGCAAAATATTGGGCTAAGAAAATCATATTGGCCTAATACAAAATAATAGTGGGCTTGTTACCATCAAAGCCCACTTACTGTTGAATTAAACGTTTTATCATAAAACACACCCGACCCGACCCGACACTCGGCCTGATTGACTCGACCCGTCAGACCCGATAGTTTCGATAATGAGGGCACAATTGCAATAAATGTCTAGGGTTTAGACATACACCTGCAATTCTTCTTCATCAACCACTTTTTGCTGAAATTCAGAGTGAGTCGGAGCTGCAGAGACGAAATGAGTTCGCGAGACAAGGATGCGACGGCGCCTCACCAACCGCTTCTCAGCAGTCTCGTCGTCCGCCCTACCGATAGCGGCGGCGGCGGTGGTGGTAGCGATTACGAACCCGGTGAAGTTCGCCGTGATCCGCCTCCCTATCCTCGTTCCGATCGATTTGATGATGATAATAGTCATGGTTCGTTCTATCGCTTCTCTACGTTTTTTTTTTTTCATTTTTATCTGTTTAGATCTACTGTTAATTCCATGTTTTATGTATGTGTATTGCTTTTAGAATTTGTTCATAGGTTTTAGGTTTTAAAATCAATGCGTCAAACGAGTTAACATTTTTTTATATTTATTTGATTTATGTGATAGCTGTTACCCGCGAAACAGCGATAAAGGTGCCTATATGCTACATAGCGAATAGCGATACACTAGAAAAAGTTAAAAGTTTATATGTATATTATATCAAAATACCCTGGTATATGCACTATTTTACATGTATATTCAACAAAAACGTAAAATCCATCTGTTTTATAGCTATATTTAATTGCAGTTTATGTTAGAAAAAACAGAAAAAAAAGTGAAGGCCGCTATCTATCGCTAAAGACCATACGGCGAGCATGGACCTATACTTCACACTGTTCACTACAGCGACCATAGCGATCACTATTGACAACTATGATTTGTGTTATTATTCATGATTACTTTACGTTACAACTGAAGAACTGATTGATAGGTCATAGGAGAATAATTGTTTTGATTAGGGCGATAAAATTGTCCTGATCTTAGATGTGATTAGGAGGACTTCGGATATAACAAGTATTTATGCATGTTTGTCGGGCGGTCCCTTTTTTCGATCGCGTTGAACGCCAGGCAGATGCAATCTGTTTAGATTTTTTTTTTCTGTCGGTTTGTAAAAGACAATGATTTGACTTATTAATCACATAGTGATAAATATGTATTTATTCAGAAATAACTATTTACTGTGACAAATGGCAGTGTTAGTACAAAATTATATGTGTTAAAACACGTGTGGACCTTCAAAACATTATTGGTAACGAATTAACTTAGGTATAAATATGCTAGATTAAAACAGCTATATGAGATTCCATGATACTTTTATAGTAACTTTTGGACTTCTCATGTTACTCGCCTTGCTTACCAGTTCACGAGCAGTAGGAACTTTGAAGCAATATCTTAATTGCTTTGAACTTACCATGGTTTCGTTGTGTGGAGCAGTAACCAATCGGAGTGTTGCATTTGTCATTGATTATGCTATTGTGTTTTACAGCTGAGAAAAAAGATGGCTGGTGCAAGAACTTGAGGTCTTGAGGAAGCCGTTTATTTTGTTTTGAATAGTGGGGTATCTGAATTTGGTTTCGGGAATTGTTTTCTTGGGGTATGAATGGGGAAAATATAATTAAAGGACGCTAATGCTTGGTCCAGTTGAGTTTGAACAGGATTTCTAAGCTGTCATTGGGGTTTTATATGTTTGGGTCTTATGATTATGGTATCTGTTATAAGTTGAAATAACACGCGGATGTATGGCACATTTCGAAGAAAATGTTCTGGACTTCCGGTCACCTTTGGGTGGTTTTACAGGGTTCTGGGAAATGGACAGTGCTTTTGTGGTGCCAACAATTTGGTTTAAAAGAACAAGTATGATCTCATTTTTGACCATTTGGATTTCGTATGGTGGTTAATTGGTTAATTCATAGGTTCGTATTCCGTTTCAAATTGGGTACCCGTGCAGAGGCTTATAGCCTAGCAGTATCAAGGTGTGGAGAAAAAGGGTCCTTTCACATGCGGTTGAGGTTCAACGTATATTTAGGAGTAGGATTAGAGGGGTGTGTGCGTTAGCCGGTCAATAAAAAAGGGGAGACGCTCAACTTTTATCTAGCATACTGGTTATAGTTACACTGCAGAAGTATTGTTAAAGGCTGGTTTTAGGTTTGCTTCATTAGATTCTTTTGGTTTTTTTATTTTGATTCGCAAAGAGGGTTTTGAATTTTCAAGGAATTTTAGGGTTAACTATTATATTTAGTGACCGATGGGTTGTATTCTTGTATTGCTGCTTCACTGCAGGTGATCCTACAAAAAGGGCGGTTATTTTTGTAATGCTGTTGTTGGTTTCTTGAACTATTATGCTTATGGGGGTAAAATGATGAAATCGTTTGGTAGTTGCTTCCTTTAGTTTTGGGTATTTGAGAAATGAATCGGGCTTTCATTTATGAGGTTTTTTATACGCTGAACATGGACCCACGTATATATTTGGATGGTTTTTCAGGGTATAGAATGCGTGCAGGTCCTGTGTCACCTGTACGCCGCCGAAATGGAAGTCATCATTACAGTCCTGATTATGACCATTCAGACGGGGCCCCACCAGCTCGCAATCGTGGATTTGGCAGAGGGAGAGAGTCTGACAGATATCGAGATTATTCACCTCCTTCTTATGGTCGTGGGAGGTTTGGTGGTGGAGGTAGGTTTGGCGGCAGAGGTGGGTTTCATGGTGGCAGAGGCAGGTTTCATGGTGGCAGTTCTATGGGTGGCCGTGGCTTCAGAGGTGGTGGTGATGTTATACCCAGAAATAACCCTAATGTTCGTCCACGAGAGGGTGATTGGATGTGCACTGATCCCGCGTAAGTTCTCTATATGCTGTCAATTTCAACACATTATTTATTAAGAAAATTTATAGAATAAGAAAAAAAGTGTGGATTTGCCTAACAATCCCGACTCCAGTTTTACTTGTATTAATGGTTTGGCAATTATATGTATATTTTTTATTAAAATGCCATTTTCGTCACTGATGTTTGGCCAGTTTTGCGACTTTCGTCCAAAGGTTCGTTTTCTGCATCTAGATCCGAAAGGTTTGAAATCTTGCCATTTTCATCCGACTCATTGACTCCATCTATTTTTCTCTGTTAAGTCAGGGGTATTTCGTCTTTTTGTTAACTTAGGGGGCAATTCGGTTATATTCACTTTATGTACAAGCATTTAGCATAATGTACAAGTATTCAAAAGACCAAATTGCCATTTAAGTTGACAAAAATACCCCTGACTTAACGGAGAAAAATAGATGGAGTTAACAAGCTGGATGAAAATGGCAAGATTTCAAATGTTTTGGATCTAAATGCGAAAAAAACAAACCTTTGGACGAAAGTTGCAAAACTGGCCAAACCTCAGGGACAAAAATGGCATTTTACTTACATTTAAAATATCATATTTTACTCTACCATGGTAAAATAAAACCTGCTACCAATAAGAGTTTTGTTTTACTGAAAAAATTGGAAGACGTTAATTTGTTTAAATGATTAATATTCATGGCGTTTTCCTATTTGTTGTTGGTGTACTATTTCAGATGCAACAATCTGAACTTTGCAAGGCGTGAGAACTGTAACAACTGCAATCGGTCCCGTTACGCACCACCCGGAAGTCCTCCTAGGAGGGGGTATCCGGGCCCACCTCTTATGCCCCGTCGTTTCCCCGGGCCACCACTGGACCGATCACCCGGAAGGTCCTTTAACAACGGCTACAGGTCTCCACCACGAGGGTTCGGTAGAGACGGTCCTAGAGATTTTGGGGTTGCAGGTCCACCTTTGCATGGGTGGTTCCCGAGGGACCATCACAGGCCCGACTACTTTGAAGACGAATTAAGGGACCGTAACAACAGATTTGATAGGCCAATGGTTCCGCCACCGGAGTGGGGAAGAGACCGAAAAGGGTATGACAGGCGGCCGTTATCTCCGCCTGGACCGGCACCGGCATCGCCGCCGCCTGTAGGCCGTGGTGGCGGGCGGTGGCTTCGTGATGAGCGAGAACGGAGTAGGTCTCCGGTTAGAGGCGGTGGACCTAAAGATTATAGGCGGGATGGTTACATGGATAGGGGACGAGAGGAGCGTAGGGGTATCGGGCGTGACCCGTATTAACTATAAGATTGGTTTAGGTATGCAGTTTTAGAACGCGAATGTGTACTTGTGAGCCTTAAATAAGATTATGTGTTTGGTGGTTGTGTTTTAGTTTTTGAACCATGCATTATGATGACAAACTGCATATCCAGTCATCCTCCAATTTTTAAACTTATAAGCACAACAAACAGTCTTGCATTAAACTGTTAGTTTGGCGTGACGAATTAACTTATTTGTAATTATATGTTAAGCATCACAAATTTGTTTCTGGTAACGTTAATTAGCATAGTATCTAATATATGTCAAAAATTTTACCCAAATCGCCGTTTTCTGTTCATCAAGATCACCCGATTAGATACCAAGCAATTTTTACTCGTTCAAGTGGAGTACGAGTGGATTTCTTGGCTAAATCTACGCGAACTTAAATTGATAGTATCTCCTTCCTGTTGGTGATATGCAGACGAAACGGAATACAAGTAACTCTGGGATTGCTATCGATTCCATTGTGTGTTCTATTTGTTGCTCTCATGCGGAATCTACTGATCATGTATTTGAAGATTGTCATGTTGCTTCTAAGACTTGACATACGGTGGTTAGGTGGCTCGGACCATTTATGTCGAAACCATCCTCCATTTGGTTTGTTTGGTTCTTATTTGTTTATAATTTTTCAACTTACAGGTATTATGTCTCTTCATAAAGAAATTAAATTTATGGGGGAATAAAATCGCCAAATTGTTATTGATATTAGCTACATTAATAAGTGTTATAGTAAGTTTATTAACAACAATTTTTACACCTAAATATCACCTAATCTTATACTGACGCCCCACGCCACTAATTGTTCATTATAATTCTTATATATCATTTTGCATTATTTGATTATATATTTTGTTATAGGAACATATACATTCTACATTCATATTCCATGTGACAAAATCCAATACCTTTGCATATTGCCTTTTATCATTAACCACATTCATATGTCATCAACTCTCAAAATTCCAATTTCCAACAGGTGAAAGATGTCTTAACGATTTCACAAAACATATTCTAAACCCGCGACTCGTTTAACAAACTTATTCCAACAACGAATACTAAATTTATTAATTGCAAACCAACATCCTTCTGGAGTTCTGGTAATTTGATTCGTGTATAACCATTCTCTACAGACGAGCCCTTGAGCTTGTAGACGCCGATGATGGAGCACTCTACAAAACGATATATGCATCAGAATCATTTAAATGGATAAAACCGACAAAAGAAAACGAACGAAAAGGCGGATGGTTGCATTCTCACCAATGGGACGCCATTTTTCGCTCTTTCTTCAAGAAATCTTGATGGCTTGTAAAAGTCGCTGTATTTTTCAGACCATTTGTTGAGACTTGCATATATGTGTTTAGCCCCAACTAAATCTCCCCAGAACACAATACCACCACTGCAATAAATAAAAAAAATAAGATGCTTAATATTATCCTCAAAAAAACAACACAAAAAATAGGCGCAAAAAGAAGCATCTTTTCGTCGAGTTTTGAAAAGCCTAGGGACTTGAACGCAAATTCAGCAAAAGTCCGAACGGTATTTCGACAATTGACCATCCTAATAAGTAATAATGTAATCATAAAAAATAGGCGCAAAAAGAAGCATCTTTTCGTCGAGTTTTGAAAAGCCTAGGGACTTGAACGCAAATTCAGCAAAAGTCCGAATGGTATTTCGACAATTGACCATCCTAATAAGTAATAATGTAATCATAAAAATTTTAACTAAGAATTATCTAGAGAACAAAAAAAGTATCAAACTTTAATAATTAGAAAAACGATTACAAACATAAAAAACTAACCGGTAAGAAGGAAAACTCATTCCAAGAACAGATGCAACATCAAGATCAGATGCCCGGACCACAACTCCTTCTTCTAGAACACGGCATGCCTCATTCACTACCGGAAACAATATCATTTCAACAATTTCTTGGTCGGTAATGTTTATAGGCTGCAAATACATATTTCACAAAACACATTAGTGTAAGCATTTAAAAAACTTTAGGAGACTATCAACATTTTTTACTAATTTGACCCATTTGAGATAAAACACTACCGAAACCAATTTCAACATGCCACCTCAGTATCTGACATTTCACTTCCGTTATTATGGAAAAAAACGGTACCTTTCCCCCGGGCATAAGGTTGACTTGTCTTCTAGCCTCTTCTAAAATCGGGAACACTTGTGGGTCGGGTTTCGGCTTGCTACCCTTCTCGTAAATATAATATCCTTTCCCATTATTTTTACCTGAAAAATTAGTCTTGTGTAAGAAAAAGAGCCTTTCCTTCAAGATCATGACAAATGAACCGTTTCCGAAACATATTCAAGAAATTATAAATTACCGTTTCGTCCACTTTTAATCATAAGGTCAGTTATAGGAGACCGGAATGTACGATCAGGAAAAGCTTTGGCAAATTCTTTACCTACAGCAACAGCTACACCGTATCCGGCTAAATCTTGAAGCCTGAATTCACAAACTCAATTTAGGCATATGAGATTGAATATCAGTTTTGAATTAAAGTAAAAAAAAAATAAAGAAAAAACTTACTGGAACGGGCCCATGGGGAGTCCAAAGCTGCTGATCAATCGGTCAATTCTAAATATATCAACACCTAAATGAAGCAAAACATATGCACCCTGTGTGTACGGAAAAAAGGTGCGATTAACAGCAAATCCGGTACAGTTTCCCACCACAACGGGAGCTTTTTTAATGATTTTTCCAACTGTCATAAGATCTAAAATCACTTGTGCAGACGTCTTTCCGGTTCTGACTATCTCCAGTAGAGGCATAATATGAGCCGGGCTGTAATCAATTTACAGAAGAACAAAAAAAGGACAAACGTTAGTTCAAAATTCCTATCGTTTTTAAGAAAAAATATATAAAAGATTAGTTAGAAGATATGGATTATGAATTGTAACCTAAAGAAATGTGCCCCTATAACTCGATCTTGAGAATTTGTTTTTTCTCCAACTAAATTGAGATCAATGGTAGATGTGTTGGTTGCCAAAATGCAATGAGGGGGACACACTTTCTCAAGTTCACTAAAAATCTTTTGCTTCAGTGGAACATTCTCAATCACTGCCTGCAATAAGGATAACTCGATCAAGACAATAGTCACAAAATTGTTCAATTTACTCTCTAAAATGTTTCATAAGCATTCCCTTAGTTAGAACCAATGTTTTCAGGACCAGACCGCACGTCGAACCAGTCTCCTTATCGGTCCATTAGTCGGGCCGGTCGAACCAGATGTAAGAAGCGTGTGATACCGAAAATCTTATAAAAATTAATAAAGTTGAATTTTCTTAATAAAAATCCGGTTCCTGTTTTCCGGTCTGATTGCTGGTTCCCGGTCCAACTGGCCGGTTCGACTTAAAGCAGGTCTGATAGAGTGAACCAGACTGGTCAGACAATCTCTTAATGAATGTATTCGATTAAGCAAATGAGGAAACTATACCAAATAAGGTTTTAATGAAGTTCATATTTTTATGTTATTAGGATGTAAAATTATTAGAACCATCTTTTAAAGAAGACCTTCAAGAAAATGATCAAGTGTATACCACATAAAGTCTTAATAAAGTTCATATTCATATGTTTTTAGGATGTAAAACAATTAATAACAGACATTCTTTTAGATAACAACATACCTCTATAACCATATCCACATCTCTAAATTCCGAGTAATCTAATACACCTTTAATCATCGATAACGCTTTTTCAGCTTGTGCCTGTGCTAACCTCTTCCTTGCAACCAAACCTCGAACATTTCCTATCGAACAAAGTGTTATCACCGTAAGTTTTTCTAAAAAATATAAATCCTCTATATGACAAAGAATAAGTTACACTGAAGGTGGAAAAAAGCAGGTTGGGTAACGGGTCAAAATGATCGAAATTACCACCTTTAAGTTGCATAATCAACTAAAAGATTCATAAATAGAAAGATTTTTTTACCTTCTATTGTTTTTATGCCCTTTTGAAGATACTCAGAGTTGACTTCCTTAAGAACAACATTTATGTTACCAAGAATTAGGGCTGTAGCTATTCCTGACCCCATTAGACCTCCGCCAATCACCGCAACTTTTTTAACAGCCCGTGGCTTTAGCCCGATATCGGTTACTTTAGGTACCTTTTAATTGAAAAAATCAAATTGAGATTTTCTAAATATTAAAAATTTAAAAAGAAAAGAAGAAAATGTATTAAATTATGGTTCTACCTTTAAGATTGCACGTTGTGCAAAGAATACATGAACAAGGCCTTTCGCTGTGTCGGAAAGAACGAGCTCGTTAAACACCTTGACCTCCTGAAAAGAAAAAAAAAACAATATTTTAGATCACAATATTTTGTTTAGCTTTTATAACATTTAGGTGTATATATATATATATATATATATAAACACCACATTGAGTTGTGAGAACTGTGAGAGTTACGCCTTACAAAAGGTTTCCTCACAAAAAAAATCCCAAAAAAGTAAAAGAAAAAAACAATTGTTTCAGAAAAAAGAATGTCGCCTGTGAAAGTTTACATCGCCGTAAAAAAAATACTGGTGACGTCATCGTTTTTTAAAAGAAATTTACATCAATGTAAATGGAGAATAACTACCGGCTCGAATTGTTTTTTTTACAGATGTGTTTCTGATACAAACCTGCGGATTGGCCCATATTTTGTGTGAAGCTCCAGATGGGCATTTGACCCATTTAATTATTAGCAGGAACCGAATTAGTTTGGGGGGAACAGTTCTGGGAGCAAGTAGTGTGAATGTTAAATAGGGCAGAATAAATGTTGTTTTAAGATGTCGATGTTTTATTTTTTTATTTCTTCTGGTTCTGTTCCAGTATTTGGAGAATTGCCATTGGCTAATTTGTATTCCAGTTTCAGTAATTTAATCAATCAGTTTCTAACATTTTCATCTACATTTGTGCAAAAAACGGTGGCAAAACTCGCGCAGGAAGTGGTTCTTAATTGAACCGGATCCCTTATAAAAACACATGTACTCAAACACTAGAAATTGACTAGTGTGACTTAAAAAATTGTAATAATTAGATAATCACTCCAAAAAAACACATCCAAACAGTAACAAGAAATGAAAAGGTAAAACCAAAATACCTTCAAAACGCCAGCATATCCGCCACGAACAATACCTTCTTCAATCACATCAAGGCATGCTTGATGTTGTGGCATATTAGGGGCCGTCCGTTTGGCTAATTGTCTAGCTTTTTTAATGATCTCACGGGCTTCCGAAAGAGAACCAATCTTATCGGTCCGATGAAGTGAGCGGACCCAAGGTTTACGGGCCTCTGCTATGTCTAAAGCCCATTGCCTAGACACTTTTAATAAATCTTGAAGAGGTGCAATAGCATCAATAAGACCTAGCTTGTTCCCTTCCTCCGATAGTATTGGTTTAGATGTCTACAAACAAAATCCTTAAATTTAATATCAAAGTTAATCATGAATCATGATTCAACGGGTTCAGGTTGAAATGGGTTTTCTAGTACGACATGTGAAGCTCGTTAGGCTCGTTGAGCCTTATCGAGGTTTTTATTAATATTTAATAAAATCACCCCTTATTTAAAGTTGTCTAGTAAACTAGCCGAGCTTATTTAAACTTGTTTACGAGCTGAGCGTGAACCTAAAAATAAGCTTATTTAGTAAACGAGCCCGATCCTGAGCTTCACTTATTGAGCTCAAGAGCCTAAACGAGTCGATTATTTATATTATTTTTATTTAACATATTAATTAATAATTAATAGATAACAAACGAGCCGAGCTCGAGCCTGGTCGAGCTTGGGCTCGGCTCATTTGCACCTGTCGCCTCTTGTTGAATAATCAATATATAGAAGCAACTGTAAGAAAAGGTGTCGAAAAAGATATGTTTGGACGTGAACTCACCAACATTATATCGATCGCCTTTGACAACCCCAAAAGCCTAGGAAGTCTTTGGGTACCTAGAACACCATATTTCATTATTTAACGAATTCCATTCATAAAATTATATTAGTAAAATACAGATAATAAAACTTCTAAACGTATATGTACCTCCGAAGCCAGGCATAATACCAAGAGACAATTCAGGCAAGCCAAGTTGAGTCTTTGGAGCTGCGATACGCGCATGACATGCCTGCATCAACCAACAAGATAAAATCATAAAAAGAAGTTTATTTTTGAAAAAAGAACGGAACTTGTGAATGAATTTGGGTGCAAAAAGTGAAAAATACAGACCATTGCGACTTCTAGACCACCCCCGAGCGCAAGTCCTTGCACAGCAGCAACTATCGGTTTCTTGGCATCTAAATGTACACAAACAGGAAAAACAAAACGTGTCAACGAATGCATACGTTATAAAATGTATGGGAAAAAGTTTAAAATTAAGTTTATATACAACCTTCGAGTGTGTTGGTCACAAGTTCAACGGATACATCAGGTAGATGAGATATATCTCCTGCCATGAAAAAGGTTAACTTTTTAGCACATGTTTGAGAAACAGCATCAGTGAAAAAGGTTTAAAAAAAAGATATATAATGAAGCCATTACCGGTCTGGTGAACTTTCTGGAAAACATTGATGTCGAACCCACCGGAAAATCTACCGTTCTTGCCTTCATAAAGTTAGAGAAATCAAATTTAATAAAAAAAAAAAAAAAGTTAGTTTGACGCTTTTACTACCTGATTAAGTAAACATATACTCCCTCTAAATTAATAGTAACAAACAGAAAATACTATTTTATAAGAACTACAAATTCAAAAATGGCTTATTTAAAAAGAAACAGATAATCAGCATACTGAAAACAACTTATTTTAATTAATGAATGGCATGTGTTCAAGAAAAAGTCAAAAGAGTGTTCAAATGTATACTAATGTATATCTTGAAATGTTCAACTTAAATTTAGCATTTTTTTATGATTACCAGTTTAATAAAGCAACCTTCTTGTTGAAAAAAGATTAAAAAGGGAATTCTTTTTTGTTCAGTGTCAACTGTATCGATACCTAATCATGTCTTTCTACCAAACACACATATTTAACTAAAAACAAAAATATTAAATTCAAAACATCATCAGTCATCTTCTTTGTTAGGTTTTACCAAACACTCAATTCAGTAAAAAGAAAGATCTTGATCCAAACAGATGATAAATCATAAGAACATCATAATTCAATAAATTTTAAAAAAATGGAATTTTTTTATTACCAGTCAAAACTATAGCTTTTACATCATCTCTCCTAATAGCCTCTGCAAGTTTCTCCTTCAATCCAGCAAGAACTTTAAAAAAAAAAACACACACACACACACAATTAATTAATTAAATGGGGCAAAATCAAAACTAGCAAAGAATTAAAGAATCAAATCGAAAGCTAATAAATCTTAATAAAGAAACTATATTGACATATTATGATTGTTTTCATGATAAATAAAGAATTGAATTGAATATGTAAAGGGATAAAGAAGGTTACTTGGAAGAGCTAAAGCGTTAACAGGGGGGTTTGAGATGGTGATGAGAGCAACACCATCGGAACCCACCTCCAGCATGACCGTTACTTCCGCCATTTTTGTGATTTTTTGGGTTTATGAGAAGTCAACAAAGAAGAAGAAGGACATCATGGTATTTATAAACAGACAATAAAATAGTTAATTACAATAATGGTCCTTGGTCCTTATTATTTACAACTAACCTTACGACCCGATTGCTATATGCGTATATAATTTATGTAGAGTTAAATGCCAAAATGGTCTATGAGGTTTGCTCATTTTTGCCATTTTAGTCCAAAATTTTTAAATCTGGGTTCTTGTGGTTTGCATTTTGTTGCCATTTTAGTCCAAATTTCAAATTTGGTCAGATTCTCAACTTAAATCCTGATATTTTGTCTTTATCCTCAGGGGTATTTTAGTCACTTTAGCATCAATATTAGAGTTAAATGCCAAACACCCCCAATTCAAATCTCTGCCCCTCTCTCTCTCTTTTCTCTCTCTCCCCCCTTTCTTTCTCTTCTCTCTCTCCACCCTTCTCACCACCGCCACCTCCTCCCCCTCCATTAACACCACCACTGCACCACCACCACCCCCACCACCGCATCATCCCCACCACCACCATCCCACTGCCGCGACACCACCAGATTCCAGCGACTTCTTCTCTAACCCTAGCTAAAACCTCCGGATGTGAATCGAGCAACGTAACCGCCCAGAGTAGTGACGAAGTTGAAGCGTCTTGTGACGCGAACATGAGTCAAATAGGTGGCTGCCGATCTCGGTGCTGGAGGTGTGCAGTGGTTCTTTTTTTCCGTGGTGGCGATTTTGCAAAGTGTCTTCCGCACACACAACGCGAGTTTCCACCAGCCGTGAAACCCCTAATCTGGCGTTCGAAACACGAAACCCGGTAAATCCACCTGTAATTTCATCAACCTGACGTTGAAGAAGTGGTGGTGGTGGTCCGGTGGGGATGGTGGTGGTGCAGTGGTGGTGTTAATGGAGGGGGGAGGAGGTGGCGGTGGTGAGAAGGGTGGAGAGAGAGAGAAGAGAAAGAAAGGGGGGAGAGAGAAAAGAGAGAGAGAGTGTGTGTGCAGAGATTTGAATTGGGGGTGTTTGGCATTTAACTCTAATATTGATGCTAAAATGACTAAAATACCCCTGAGGATAAAGACAAAATATCAGGATTTAAGTTGAGAATCTGATCAAATTTGAAATTTGGACTAAAATGGCAATAAAATGCAAACCACATGGACCCAGATTTAAAAATTTTGGATTTTGGACTAAAGTGGCAAAAGTGAGCAAACCTAAGGGACCATTTTAGCATTTAACTCATTTATGATGTGTAGACGTTTAGAGGCAGTGGCGGATCCAAAAACTTCTTTCGATGGGTTCGTTTTGATAGATTCTCACTATTTATTTTCAAATCATACAAAGTTCTCACTATTTTTTTCCATTTTTCCAAACCGAGTGGGTTCATATGAACCCACAAAACAGGGCTGGATCCGCCACTGCTTAGGGGCAAAAGTGAAAATGCATTAATTTTAACGTTATCTTACTAATTTTGTGAAAATAACGTTAAAAGAGGGGATGGTTAATCATGCATCATGTGGTGGCGTTGATAGCCGAAAGACAAGGGAGTACATGGACGAATCGGCATTTGTCTTAATTGTTGAGTGTTATGTATCTTATGTCCAAGGCTTGATGCAAAACTACTATTGAGTCTGGAGTCTCACTGGAAGCAGTCTTTCTATTCCTAACGGGTAGAGGTAAGGTTGTCTGCTCGTACCCTCTTCAGACACTACTTTAGTTTTGCTATTGATGGGATTTAAGGAGTATGATGATGATGTTACAACCAACCTAGTGTTTCTTTCGCAGTACACGATGAAATATGGATGAAATTAAAATATAATTTTCATTTCTTAGTTGTTCGTTTAAATAAAATAAAAAACATGAATCAATTCCTTCTTTTGTTAAAAAGACCGGTATAAAAATGGAATTTTCTTTAAAATTTCATCTAGCTTCCATCACATTCTGTTAAACGAACACTATCTAACAATTTAGCAAATATTAAAAAAATGTTAAATTGATGTAAACAGGATATGGATTATTTTTTTATTATTATGATGCTACTTATTTTTAACTTGAAATTGTATGATATTTTGTTATGTTGCTACCTTTTGTATGATGTATGGTGATTTAGTTGTCTAATTGAGTGATGACATTCATTTTCATCATACATGTGAGACATAAGAAAAGACTATGAAAAGATAAAAGTGGAAGTGTGGAACATCCATAAGATAGTGGTATTTTCTTGCCATTATTGAATTATGAAAATATAAAAAGTACAAAGGGGGGTGTTGAGTGTGGAGTAAGATAAAGAATGAGTGGAATAATATAGTTTTTTTTTAGTAATTTCATTTTCTTAATTTCTTATCTATATCCATATACTTCTACATCACAGGTATGCTATCATCTAATTTTAGAACATATAACATTCAATACTCTAGTAGATGTATTGAGACTTGTTAATGAAAGTTATGATGAAACGAGAATAATGTAATATTAAACTTTCGAAGAGGGTAGTGTGATGAGAGAAAGACGAAGATCTGGTATGAGTCAGGTGACAAAAGAAGGAAAAGAAAAGAAGTGGAAAGCTAGAAGTTTGTGGTTTTTATTTTGTATAAATATATTTTTAACATACAAAAATACGTGTTACATGCTTGATAAAAGATGCGAAGATAAGATTTAAAGATGTGATAATAAGGTAAATCTAATTAAATAATGTTTGTTAAATAATCCGTAATTTTTTTTGAAAAAGAAATACAGACAAAGTTATGAAAATATATAAAGGTATGAACTATGAAGCACTCATGTAACTAATTAATTTGACTAAAAAGGGGAGGTTGACTAAAAAAAGGAGTGCTACACTTTGGTTGTTGGCTTGTTGCCATATTCACATATTAGAAATAGAAATTATTGCCAACACACTTTGGCTAGAAGACCTAGGCGGCTATTCAACAAAATCACCCCACTATCTCTAGTTGTTTGTATCTTATTTAATTAATATTAATATTAACTAGCTTTAAGTTCCAGTATTATGGGTGGGGCGTAAAAATATGTTATCAGAGTTATGGCGTCGAGGGGCGTAAAACCGTGCTAAGTAACAATCAAACCATGATCAAAATTGGGAAAATGTAAAACAAAAACACAAAATTTTAGCATCAAATGACTCATATGACGTAAAATTACCAAACAACATGCTAAATAGCAACCCGGTGAAAAATAAGTTAGTGACAGAAGACTACCAAATCCAGAAAAAAGCGTAAAATAAAAACTAAAAAAAACCTAATCATGTTTAACATTTTACGGAAAAATTATAAAATGAAAAAATAAACTTGTAACACAAAAAAACAAAAAAATCATAAAAGACAAAAATATGTTACTATTCATCAAGATGTGCTGAATTAATAGATATATATTAATAATTTTGATAAAAGAATATGTTCGATAACAAATTGATCCTCTCAATATGCTTGTGTATTAGAGAGTGTTTAATTAATTATGAAAAGATAAAAGTTTATTTTTAGTTTACGTTTATAAGATCAATTATTCTTGTTTTGGGAATTATGGATATCTATGTATAGACGAAAGTTGGATTCATGGAAGGATTCAAAGAGACAAAAACTTTATATTTGATGTGGAGGAGTATGAAAAGAGGACGTTAAGCGTCATGCGCCAATCACGTAAGTAAAAGGATGTGGTAAAGAAAACATGGGTGTTGTTAGGCATAGAAGGGTCCACCTAGTGTTTAAAAAAACTAACCAATCACAAATCACCAATCAACTCGCGCCACACTACCTACCAAATTTCCCCCACGCCGGTGAAGAATTCACTACCCCACACACAACGCCGTGAAAAACGCTAAACACGGAGTGGTTTTGTAGGCGTGGACTGCCCTCCACGCCCACACCGTATAATCTTATAAAATTTTTACTTTTTATTTTACATTTAAATATGATAGATTGATAGTGACTTCAAAATTGGTATACAAAACAAACTTGCTCACTGAACTTTCTGACATACAATGTATATTTATATTAGGTGTAACACATGTTGAATTACAAGGGAAAGTAGTAATAATTTGATTTGTAGTAACGGTACAAAATTTGAATTTATCATGTACCGTAATAAATAAAAAAATGGTAATGCAGGAATAAAAATTGCATCTAAACTATTGCTTTGAAACTTATAATGTTGGTATTAGGGGTTTTTTTTATTTTGTTTACAAGCAAAATAGAAAACAACTTTTGAAAACACAACTTATAACTTATTGCTTCAAGAAGACTAATCTTTATCCATTTTATAGAACAATGTGGTTTGCGTTTGTGGCAAATCATTTTCCAACACAACTAAATAACATGTAGCATTTCTTATCAACGGTATAAACCTATATGGGTGGCGATTGAATTTAATGAGTTTTCAAAGATTTCAAATTACTATAAATCATGTTTGGCATGAATATTAATTATCTAATAAAGTATTGAGGAAAACAAAGTTAAGTGTCTATGCATATGTGAATGATTTTCTGTTTGACATTATATATAGACCTGTAGCAGAGCTAACTCATTAATTTAGGGTATTTAAAAAAAAAACCGTTGAATTACTGCCCTTAATAAAAAGGGATAATTTATTGTTTCGGACTTTGGGACTTGTGTTAAGTTTATCAAATGGGCCTTCTTTTAATTAAAGGATTCTTAATTTGGACTAACTTTATCATTTGGGCTATACATTATACAAGTTTGGGGTTATAAAAACAATATTTGGGCTTAAAGATAGGGATTTTAATAAATTCAAGTACCCTATTTTTTTCAGGTGTATCCTCGTATTTATTCAGAAGTATCCTTTGTATAAAACCAAACAAAAAAAATTACACTACAAAAACGGGGTTGAGCCGTAGCCCGTGCAACCCCTAACAATATAGTTCCGCCCTTGATTTAGGCATCTTCGTGACCTTTGAATTGTCATGACACGCCTTTGAATAAACAATTACAATGGTTTATTGATAACAACCAACTAAAATGTTACAATTCTTTTACCCATCGTCTTTACTCTTAAAAGGTGGAACTTGTTCAGTGATGGATCCATAAAGTTTTTCTAGTAGATTTATTTTGCTAGATTCTCATTAATTCTCACTATTTTTTCTCCAATTTATACAAGGTTATCGCTAAATTTTTTTTCAAACCAAATGGGTTAGAAACAGAAAAAGAAGCCTGATCTGCCCCTGTGATTATCAAGTCCAATGTGTTTCATGGAACCAATTGAGGGTACCTTTCACTTTTTTTTTATGTCCAATAACTTGTATATTATTTTTGTTATTTTTAAAATTTTTCTTAATAGATAAAGTATCAGTTTTAACCTCTCTATGTATCAACTTATGCTTCCGTGTTTGGTGTTTGTAGCTTAAATTTTCATCTAAGCAAAATGCAAAATCATATAAAAAGTAAGTGTATATATATATATATATATATATATATATATCATGTTTAAACCAAGTCTATATGGCACCCAAAAACGCCTTAAATTTGTTTAATAGTAACACATATCTTTCTTGTATGTTTAATTTACGATTTTTACAAGTGTGTCTCGCATCTTGCGCGTTTCTATTTTGATATTGGGTACACGGAGTTAACAAAAAATGAACGTCTTCAATCGAAAGATGTTAAGGCGTTTAACGTTGGTGTGGTCTCTTAAGAAACATGGATGTTAATACGTCAACTCAATAGTAATTGAAAAAAAAAATAAGTTTATGTACGAAAACTTTTAGAGCAAAAGTAAATGTTGCACATAAGTGGGAGGAGATAACATGGAGCAATATTCCAAGTTAAAGGATTAAATTATGGAGTTACAAGGTACAAATCTGTATATCATAGTGAGAATGAAGCTAATTCACATTCTAAAGTTGTTTTTTAAGAGAGTATACATATAATTAGTTGCACTAGGAAAACATTTAAAAGCTTGCAAGAGTTGGATATAACTTACATATGCTATTATCAAACATATAAGAAAAGGTTCAAATACATATAAGGAATAAGGTCTAGATACATGTTTTTTTTAAAATAGGAAGTCGTAGCAATGGTATCAAACGGACTCCGATTGAGCTCTTTCTAACGGTATTGGAACTGTCTCGTCGAACTCTATGATCATAGCTTTCAGGTTTTCACTTTTGAATTTATAGCTTGTAGATTTTAAAACTTTTGTGTAGATCATTGTGGCTTTTAACTTGAGATTGTGTTTATTTTTTATTTTCTTCAGTGTTTATTTTTTACAATTCATTGTGTCTTTATTCCTTGATATTGTGTTATATTTTACAATCCATTGTGTCTGTGTACCCTTCCTACTTCCTAATCGACTGCTAAATACCCTCCACAATATTGGGTGCATTTGCCTAACTGATGTTTCATTTGTTTTTGGTGCACTGAAGGAAAATGTATTGTTGAACAATAATTTGTATCCTTAATCAATTGATGCGTTAAGACTTATTGATATAACTAGTGGGTTACAACGAGATGACCCAATTTTTAATGGAAACGTAGACGTAATAGTAAAAATAACGTTAATGACAGGAATTCGTTTGATATTGGTTCGATTCATTAAGATACCGACACTTACCGAAATAGAAATAAATAAAAAAAGTCATGATACAACCAAAAACTACCGAGATGTGTTTACATCAATCGAAACAATAAAAACGAATATCAATTTCGGTACTGACGTTGTTCGTCCAGTATTAGACCGTTCGTTTTGTTACATATACAACACTAGGTTCAATTGAAACTTAAAAAAGAAAAACTAAAAAAATAGAAAATAAAAAGAAAAATAAAAAAAATCATAAAAGTTCATAAATTATATATAATAATAAAAATAATAATAATAATAATAATAATAATAATAATAGTAGTAGTTAGATAATAATTATGAATAGTGAATTTTGGTTTTATTCTCTATTGACCAACCAATTTTTCTCTTGTTATTTTATACAGTGTCAAACTTCATAACTTCATGTCATTGCTTTGATTTGTTCAAACGATTATAATTATTAAGCAAACTACTTCTGAAGACTTCAATTGTAATATAATAACCAGAAGGGTTAGGTTAAATATAATGTCTATTAAACAACAATCAATCAAAAGTTTTTTTTCATGAACATAACTTTCAAAGAAATTACATAATAGCAATAGGTAAACGGATAACAAATTACGTCACAACCCTCTTTAGTGTTGTCCCTCATTTAATGCCACAAGGAACCAAACACGAAAAAATAAACTTTTTTAACTGAAAGTGATAAACATATTAAATCACAAGGAAGAAAAGAAAAACTTTTTGAATTAAAGTGAAAAACTACGAAAATAATAGTTTACCTTTTATTTTATATAATATAATAATAATTGTTAGACATTTTTCGATTTTGTTTATTTAATGCATTGTCAAACTTAATCTAATTTGTTCACACAATTATAAATATTATACTAACTACTACTATAAGACTTTAATTATAACGCTATTAATAATACAATTATTAGAATCACCAACTACTTCTTTAAGACTTTAATTGTGACGCTATACATAATACAATTACTAGAACGACCTTAAAAAATACGTTGTTATTTAATAAACTTTGTCTTATTTACTTATTTTATTTTTTTATATAAATTAACGCTGATTATCATTTTTACCGATTATCTTTTTGTCATTCTAAAAATATAATAAAATGTATTATAAATTAAGTCACTTAACAGTTGTCGGCCACATCAACATTTTTTAACATTGTTAAGGTTTTATAACGATGGGTTATTTTATAGTGATGTGGTGCAGCTTGTTGCCCGTTTATTATCTATCTCGATTTAAGTTCATAACAAGTGTCAAAGAAATGGAAAAGTTCAGACCACTATGGGTAGGGCTGGCATATCGTGTCAAACAGACACGACCTGTTAAGACACGGACATGATAAGATACGAACTTGAAACAGGTAAACACGAATACAACATGAAATCTTATCGTGTCAGTTTCTCCAAACATGAACACGAACCTGATAATAAACATGTTACACGAACACAACCTTCAAGACGCGAAAAAATTTACAAACGTATCATACGACTTGTTGAGACACGAGCATGGCCTGTTAAGACCCGAACTCGCCCTAGAGGGATGGTGTGTGGAGTCTAGGGTTGGCATATCGTGTCCGACACGACCTGTTAAGACACGAACACGGTTTGATAAGACACGCACACGAAATAAATAGGTAAACACGAACACGACATGAAACTAGCAGGTCTTATCATGTCGACCTGTTTAAGACACGAAACCTGTTAAGTGTCGAAAACAAATCTGTCAAGGTCGTGTCACTTCGTGTCGTGCCTTCATGTCCGTATCTGAAATTACAAGCCCAAACGGTGGGTAATCATTTAGGTGCTGAATCAATGTACAGAAGTTACGATCTCAATTCTGTTAAATTCTAGTTAAAATGCACAGAAATTGTTATATTATATTGGTTAGGGTTTATTGTAACTATGTATATAATATATATGCTAGAGTCTGTCCTAAATATAATTAGCAGACATAACTGATCAGGTTTTGCGTGTGGTTATCCTTAATGTATTCATGTGTATAGCTCTATTAGGTTATTAGCCCAACCGAAACCGAAGCAAGGGGTTAATGGTTAATCTGTGTTATTAACCGATCAGTTTTTCAGTTAATCGGTTAAATTGTCAGTTTTCGGTTCAGTTCGGTTCTAGTAATGGCCAAAACCAAACTTGTGCTATTTTTTTTTGCTTATAGCTAAATTTTTACGGTTATAGATACATGAAATTGATGTATAAATACATCTAATGGAGGTAACAAAGCTAGAAATGTACGAAAATATAAATGGTTTGGTTCGGTTAATTTCGGTTAACCGAGGGTACAAAAATATCAATAACCAAATTTCGGTTGATTTCGGTTCGTTTTCGTTTTGGTTAACAGTTTGGTTATTAATCACCCCTATACACCGTTAATCACGTACCATGTCAATCATTTTTAATTTAAAAAACTTCAGCAATACCGTATTCAAATTAAAGACAGTAAAATGTTCGTTTTTATAGTGTAATTAAAAAATAACATATGAAAAAGTTATCGTCGTTTAAAATTCGTGGGGGTAGTTGGTTTAAGATAAGGGAGCAAAAGTGTAATTATTATTGAAGTAAACAAAATTTTAGTAAAATTGAAGAGGCAAAGCTGTAAATATTGTTTAAAAGACATATTTGCCCCAAAAAGTGGTTAACATGTGCGTTATGTCATGTACCATAAGCAACTATGGTTTGTATTACTTAAACTTTATAAGATGCCCATGCTTAATACGTTATAATATAGTACAGATTAATAAGCTTTTTATTTTTCTAAAAGGATTATGGTGTCAGGTTACCATTGCATCATCATGTTTAAAATCAGGGTTGTTGATGGAGTCTCAAAGCTGAGGATTAGTCCCTCAAGGTCTGTTGTTTCATTATGAATAGTTTTTTATTTTGAATTTTTGCATCACAACTACGGCTGCAAGCCTGCAAACGAACCGAACGAACACGGACAAGACCTTGTTCGTGTTTGTTTGTTAAGAAATATATGTGTTTGTGAACACTTATTGAACGAGATTCTATGTTCGTGTTCGTTTGTTAAGGAAATGAACTTGTTCGTGTTCGTTTGTGTTTGTTTGTTAATTTTAGGCAACGAACGTTGATGAACATAAACGAGCACAAACTAATGTTCATGAACACAAATGGAAACCAGCGAACGCAAAGCGTTCATGAACAAAGTACATAATACACTGGCACCTATTAAGTATTTTATTTGTCGGAATTTTAAAGTATTTAAATAAAATATAAAAACTAAAAACACTAATGAACTATCGAATACAAACGAACACGTTACTGAACGTTCACGAACATAATGAAAGAACACGTTATCGAACGTTCACGAACATAAATGAACGAACGCGGCCTCTATTCATGTTCGTTCATTTAACAGAAGTTTCTTGTTCGTGTTTGTTTGTTTAATAAACGAACAAACGGTTCACGAACTTCCCGCCGAACGGTTCACAAACTGTTGCTGAATGTTTAGTTCGTTTGCAGCCCTAATCACAACTATAAGTGGATCGGTAATCAATCCAGATTGATCGATCTATTGATCGTGTAATCTTGGCTTGGTGGATCACTGGATCTTGATGAACATGTGTCATGAGGTATGGGGTTCTAACATTATTTCATGTTTAAAAATTTGCAGGAATTTCAATGCCTTTATGACACTCTTTCTGGCAAGCATGAGTGGGTCAAGCAAGTTACTTTTTTTGACATGTAATGCTGCTACTTTCAAAAAAAATCACACAATCCTTTTGTTCTGAGGATATACATTCCTAAAAAAGATGCAATTTTTCGGCTCCGGTTAATGGGTTAATTGTATAACAAAGTAACCAACTTTAGCGGTGTTTATACTTTATACACAAGCTTCGTTTACGCTCTATAACGAGCAATGTCACGTCAAAGAAGCCGAACATTTCAAGACAAATTACTTAAATTTTTGTTTTTTGACACTTTATGTGGCTAGAAAATTGACAAAAGTGAGCATTTCCTGCAATCAACCCCTTCATATGCACCACCATTTTGTTTGAAATTTTGGTGCCTGGCAAATTTGAAGAAAAAAATGGGGCTGTAGCACAAACACAAAAGATTACTGCAAAATTCATATAACTTGCATTTATATAAAATTGCTATTGGTTTTTACTACTTATGCAAAAATCAACTAGTATTACACAAGCTCAAAATTTGATGGCTAGAGATTTGAAAAGCGACCAGAGCTATTAGATCCTTTCCGTCTTCTACGCCTCTTTTGCCTGATTCTCCAGAAATTTATAAGAAGCAAAATCCCTGTAACATTTCAACATCCGTTAACCAAACCAAACGATTAATCTTAATACAAGTTATATAACTTCTAACTGCAAAATGTTACTGACCTAAAACACCAACAGCAGCAGGTACAAGCCAATGACTTGGAAATACAACTGGTGCATCCAGCTGCAAAATTGAAATTATACACAGTTAAATCAATGCCATTTGTTTTGTGGGTCCGTCTCAATTCTAAGAGGGACCCACGTCCTCATAAAACAAAAATAGACTATTATAGCAGCGATTTGGCATTTATTTTGAAATTGATTACGTGAGATGATAAAACAGGTTGTAGAAAATAAAGTACACGGATGGTCCCTCTGGTTTACCAAAATTTTGGATTTGGTCCCTAGCTTTCTAAAAGTACACCAATGGTCTTTGTGGTTTGCACTTTGTAATGCATTTAGTACTTGGATTTGGTCCCTAGCTTTCTAAAGTACATCGATGGTCTCTGTGGTGCATTTAGCACTCAGCCAACAAATCTAAGGGTTTTAGCATGTCCAAGCTAGGGACTAACTGCATTAAAAAGTGCAAATCACATGGACCATCCATGCACTTTTGGAAAAAGTTGGAGACTAAATGCGTTATAAAGTGCGAACCACAGGACCATCCATGTACTTTTAGAAAGCCAGGGACCAAATCCAAAATTTAAGTAAACCATATGGACCATCCGTGTACTTTACTCTAGAAAATAATAGGATTCTTGAAAAGCGTATATCACAATGTAGACAATTTGTGATCAAATAATTATATTTTATAGAAAATTGCCAAAGAGGGTAACCAAATTGACGATGTATCACTAAAAGAAGTTTAAAAAAACTTGAAGAGTTGTCAAAATTGAACGATATTTGGGTCCCTAAATTTGTCAAAATGTGAACTCTCACTCCTTTTGATCATTCAAAAGTCAAAACTAACTACTCCTAATAGTCACATACTCTGAAGCACAGTATGTTTATTTAAAAATTTAAAAACCAATTATTGTAACTTAATAATCAATTCTAAGGGTTTGGTTACTTACATCATCTCTATACAGCAAGCCAAGGAATTTATTGCCAGAAAAATTTTCTTTACTTCTGTCAACAACTTTGGGGCTCTTTGAAATGGAGATATCAGATAAAGAATTTAAGCCCATACCAAGATCAATCGCTTTATAACCCGGTAATCGCCGATTCCGACCTCTAACCTGTAACCCGTACCCTTTTGTTCCCCAAACATCAAACCTGGAATCACTCCTGCAAATCAATTCCTTTCCGAGAACCGCAGAATACGTCGAGAAATTCAAATCGGTTCTTCGAGAGGGTAATTGATCATCGTCTTGGTGTAATGGAGTTTCTAATTTGACTGAGTTTGAGAAAAGTATAGGATCTTTGACGTTTTTGCCGGTGAAATCGAGTATCTTGCGTAAAAGCCAATAACAGTTTGTAACCATATGACTGCTGTCTAAACAGTTGGAATCCCCATATACTGCAATTCGACTCCCTCCAACTTCTACGAGGCCAAGAATTGCTGAGTCAGCCTGCCACAACTCACACATGTCATAATTAATATTATTTTAAGAATAATGTATATCTCAAAATACGAAAAAATAGAAACTTGCTTATTTATTATTAGAGTAACATACACGGATGATCCCTGTGGTTAACTAAAATTATGGATTTGGTCCCTAACTTTTCTAAAGTACACGAATGGTCCTTGTGGTTTGCATTTTGTAACACATTTAGTCTCCGCTAACAAATGTAAAAGTTTCAACATGCCTAAGTTAGTAGGGCTGCAAACGAACTGACCTTGTTCGTGTTCGTTTGTTAAGGAAATGAACTTGTTCGTGTTCGTTTGTGTTTATTTGTTAACTTTAGGCAACGAATGGAAACAAACGAACACAAACAAGCCTTCATGAACAAAATATTTAACACACCGACACTTATCAGAACTTTGAAGTATTTAAACAAAATATAAAAACTAAAAACACTAATGAAATATTGAACACAAACGAACATGTTACCGAACGTTCACGAACATAAATGAACAAATGTGGCCTCTGTTTATGTTCGTTCATTTAACTAAACGAACGAAATTTCTCGTTCGGTTTGTTCGTTTAATAAACGAACGAACACAAATGACCGCCGAACGGTTCACGAACTGTTCGCCGAATGTTTGGTTCGCTTGCAACCCTATAAGTTAGGGATTAAATGCGTTACAAAGTGCAAACTACAGCGACCATTCGTAAACTTTTGCCATAAGTTGGAACTAAACGCGTTACAAAGTACAAACTACAGGGACCATTCGTGCAATTTTGAAAAGTTATGGACCAAATCCAAAAGTTTGGTCAATCACGAGACCGTCAGTGTACTTTAGTCTTATTATCAAGGAAAGAAATAGAAAAATTATGGAAAGAAATAGAAAGGTTGAGGTTAGCTTACATTGTCTTTACTGCCAGCTAGGAAACTATGTGTGGCCCCACTTTCTGAGCTGTCATAAAACGGGAAACGATGCACAAACCCGCCACTCGGAAACTTAACAATATTAGTCCCGGAAGCATACTTAATCAATTCATCATTCAAACTAAAATCACCATTCAAAATCCTATCTCCAAAAGCAATACCAAACGGTGCCAAAAGATCATTCAATGCCGGAATATTAGCACCACCGGTGACCGGAGTCCACCAACTCCGTGTATTATCATCAAAAAACCGCATCTTAACCATTGTATCAACGTTATACCAATCCCCAAACACAACCAAACTCAACCCCGTGTTCACAACATCATCCCTTAACTTTTGAATCTCTTCTTCGAAATACTCGTCCTCCAGATCCACCAACATTAACGTTCCGTATTGACGAGCGTCAAAACATGTCAACGGTGACCCGAGTGTTTCGATATAATATCCCGCATCTCGTAACATATTAAACATGATATGGAAATTAGTATGCAAGTGATCCCCATGCCAATCGAGAATATCGTTTCGAACATCTAACGAATCACGGGGAATGTAACCGGGTGGGTATTTGATGCTATGAAACTGATCCCACAAAACCCTAACTGGTCTTGACGGCGTTGGTATCACTCTCAATTTCAAATGTAACACACACGTACTGTGTCGAAACGAAGTTTCGCCTAAACCCGGTGGGCTGTAAACTTTAACGGTTACGTTACCTTCGATTTCGCCCGAAAATTGAGATCCTTCTTCTTTGATTTGCATGTGCAGCGCGAGAAACCCGGTCCACGGCCAGATGATATCCGAATACGTGAAATGGAGACTCAAAATATTACTTTCTTCATTTGCCGGATGCCAAACGGGTGGGCTTTCAATATAACCGATCACACCCATACCGTTTAATATCGTTGTGTTGAATAGAACAGGCATTGCGTCTGCGTAAAGCGGTTGTTGGCAAAACGGCCACGCGTACGGGCAGTCGGTGTAATCCAGAACACTCGGGAAGATGCTGGCCCTTGGCTTGTAGCTTTTTAGTATTTCGTATGATTCTAACAGATCGACCCGACCTGCACCTTGTTCGTACATATTAGGGCCCGAAAGCTTTGCGGCCCCTTCGACTAGCGCTTGTTTCATGCTTGCCGGATTTAAAATTTGTTTTCTTTCGTTTTCCGGATTACGCTCACGAGTAGACACACTACACCAGCAACCACCGGACTTGCGACACTTGTTCCCGATAATGTTTTACATCCCGTACTGATTTTCGATCCCATTATTTCTCGCCCGTATGCAACAACGTCGGGCTTAACACGTCCGTAACTGTCAAAACAAAATTCGTTACCATATAATGTTCAGTATTTTGTAGTGATTATTAGTCGAATATTTAACTACCCGTGAGGAATCTCCCAAGTGCTCATGCCACGTGATGAAAATGAAGCGATGTGATCATTGTAGTCTATACCGCCGACACCAATAACATCGCTTTGATCAGCGGGATTATTCAGTGTACCATATAGCGGGCCGTCATTTCCAATTGCAGACACCATTATGATATTGCTTGCTGTCAATTCCAACACCTGGTAACAGGTCAACACAGGTTCGGGTCAAAACAAACCATTTTAAAATTGGGTCAAGAAGAGTCTCACCTTCTCCACAAATGGAAGATCTAAGTAATCAGGACCGCCGATGCTCAAGTTTAAAACATCCATATTGCTTGCGATTGCGTAATTAAACGCATCTAAAAACCATGACGTGTATGAAACCTGCAATAAGCTGAATAAAAACTTATTCTTTAAACAATTAAACACCTATTATATATACATATATATATTAACGTTAACAAACCTACTCTATAGTAGTCTAATAATAACAACTAGTCATTTACGCATTGTAAAACCAAAACAGTACAATATGCATTACCTGCGCATCCGTAAACACACGAAAAGCGTAAATCTCAGTATCGGGCGCAAACCCAAGGCATTCCGCATCTTCACCAGCAATCACTCCAGCGACAAACGTACCATGTCCAAGATTATCGTTTAAAGTATCTTCATTCGTCCAATTAGTACGCTCCTAAAATCATAAAAACGTCTACTTTATATTCTTACCATATAAATCCTGCAAATTCAATCAAACAATGTCAAGAGCAAAAACCTTAATGTTGCGGAAATGCGGATGATCCGAACGTATTCCCGTATCGAATATCGCCATCTTAACCTTCCCCCCTGTATACCCTTTGGACCATAGTCCATCTGCCCCAAACAATGATGTAACTTGTGACTTCTGCAAACAAATAATCACACATTAAAATCTCATTCAATCTGTTACGGGACTGCAAACGAATCAAACGTTCGACAAACAGTTCGGTGGGAAGTTCGTTTGTGTTCGTTCGTTTATTAAACAAACGAACATGAACAAAGGCCGCGTTTGTTTATTTATGTTCGTGAACATTTGGTAACGTGTTCGATAGTCCATTAGTATTTTAAGTTATTATATTTTATTTAAATACTTCAAAATTCCTACAAATAAAATATCTAATAAGCGTCAGTGTTTTGTACATTATGTTCATGAACGCTTGTTCGTTTTCGTTTGTTGCCTAAAATTAACAAACAAACACAAACGAACACGAACAAGTCCATTACCTTAACAAACAAACAAACAAACACGAACGTAAAATCTCGTTCAGTAAGTGTTCATGAACAGTTCGTGAACACGTATATTTCTTAACAAACGAACATTTTTATTTGTCGGAATTTGAAGTATTTAAATAAAATATAAAAACTAAAAACACTAATGACCTATCGAACACGTTACCGAATGTTCACGAACATAAATGAGTGAACGCAGCCTCTGTTCATGTTCGTTCGTTTAACTAAACAAATGAAATTTCTTGTTTGTGTCCGTTTGTTTAGTAAACGAATGAACACAAACGAACCTCGTGCCGGAACGTTTGGTTCGTTTGCAGCCCTAGTTACCACTAACAATTAACAAACAAAACCATAACACAACAATTTACATGTGATAAAAGCTCTCTTCTCCATTCAACTGTCTGATTATCCTCAAACGACATGGAAGTAAAGATCTTCCCAGGGCGCTTCTTCGCATCCGAAAACGCACCAATTCTCTCAAACACCTTCTCATCTCCACCTAACAAGTTCCTCAACTGATAACTCGAATCAATTGTAACATCCTTAACCATCTCCAGCCGTTCAAACTCTTCAACAACCGATTTAACCGCCTCATCATCCACCGATACCACACCGAAATCCGTCGGAAACCTAGAAGCAGCATTATTTCTATCAATCCATTCCCAATTTGAAGAACCGTTGAGTTTCTTCTTCGTGTAATGCTCGAGATACTTCTTGTGGTGTTCCGCGTGCTTGTAATTGGTGAATCTGACTATGTAATTTGTTCGATGTGATTTGGGGGTTAGGGTTAGGGTTTGGGGGATTTGGTGAAGTGAAAGAGGGAGATCGAGATGAAGAGGATGATGATAGAGAGGTTGAAGATGAAGAATTTGTGAGTGGTCATGGTAGTGGTGGTGCCGGAGATTGGTTGAAGTTGTCTGAATCGGAACGATCACTCATCGGAATCGGAAAGTGAGATTGATTTGGGTTTTCAGATGGATCTCTGATTCATAGATTTTGTTGAAGATATTATTATTAAATGATGAAAGTATGAAACACTTAAGTCTTATTTATTGTTTTTATTTGATTTTGTTAGTGTTACATGGAAATTGTGATTGAAAATATAAATGATGTTATACATGTTAAAAGGTATGTTTAGAAATGTTTGTTGATGTACAACTAGATTTTTCATAGATGTGACGACTTATTTTGTTCCTTAGCGGTATTTTGTTAGCTTCTTAGGCTATAGAGTATGGGAATGGTGGTTTTATCATGGATTGCCACATGCACCGCTCCTCATGCAAATCATGGTGGTTCGCCCTCTTTCAGTTAATTAGGTTGGTGAATAAGGGTGGGGCAGGATAGTGGAGATCATGGTTGTGACAACCCGCATTTTCAACCAAGTTAATTACGGAAGGGTACCTGTTGAAATATTATTTATTAATATTTAGTAAATAATAACATCCTATAACGAGCGAAAACATTATTTATTTGACAATCAAGATGACGCCTTACAATCAATTGATAGTACACGAGTTTTTATACAGGTGTATACATGTGCATATATATATATTAAATATTAATACATATAAGTCATACGTGTTCATTTTTATTTAGTAAATATAATATAATATAAACGATATATTTATTCGATGGTCTATTCGAGCGGATTTATTTTAACACGAGAAACAAAGACATCAAACGGGTTCGTACACGCGGTATACACCCACATACTAACTTACCCTAACCCTATGTGTAAATGCATTTTATTCGCTTATTCCTCTCATTTTCCCTAGTCAACACAAAACCCTAAAATCTCAAACGACTTTGCAGCCGTCAGTTCCCTCTTACATACCCTACACTACAAACCCTAATATTCAAATACCACCTCAGTCGCAGACATGCCTCAAATCCTCTCATTGTGATACACTTTCGTTGACTCTCTCTCTCTCCACTAAGAACGGTAGCCACAAATCTTTAGACGATGGTTGTAGGAGTTGTTCATGTAGAACGATGCAGGTGGTTGGTGCGTCGGTCGGAGTTACGGTGGGTGTTGTTACGATGAAGATGAAGTTGGGTAGTGTAGGCCGACATGGTAGTACAATGGTGGGTGACTCCCGTTTCCGCAGCCACTCGACGACGATAAGGAGTTTTGGGAAGCAACTTGTGATTTATGCAATACATCATTCTCAGGTATGATCCTTAAGTCCGTTGATTGATAAAACTCTCTAAGTTAAGACGGTTACGCGGGCATGGTGAACATGTGTCTCGTGCGTGAACCCGTTTCGAGTTGTACCGGTTGTAACCAGATGTATGGTGCTTGACGGTTGGTTGCGGGTTGCGGTGCTCGGTAATGTTGGCATAGTGTAGCGGTGTTGATGAAGGGTTGTAATGGCATGAAGGGTATTAGTGATGGTGTAGGGTTACGAGGAGGAGGTGGTATGATGGAGGTGAGGGTGAGAAGTGGTGCAACGGTGGATAGTGGTCATAGCATTGGTGGTTGACGATGGAGTGAAGCGATGACAGGGTTCGGGATTAGTCAAGGCTATTGCAATGGTGTTTAATGACGATGATGATGGAGCCGTTTGGCGATGATGAAGACGGTGCAGTGGCGATGTGTGTCGGCTAGAAGGGGCACGGTGAAGTGTGTGACAACGGTGACATGTAATGGTGGCGGTATGAAACCGTTTGAGATCAGTATAGGTCGTGTGTTGGCTGGATGCATGATTGTCAGTTTACATGGAAATTATAAGGTCATACTTGAAAGTACGAGATGTTACTTGTGTATTAGTGAGAGTATGATGGTGATAGGTGATGTTAGGATGATGCATATGGCGTGCTTATGTGTGTGTGAGCATGAAGTGTTATAACAGAGTATGTGGTAACAGGTTATGAAGATGAAGATGGGTTGCGCATGAGAGATAAAAAAAACATACATAATTGCATGGTGTGAGATGCTAGGGTGACTGTTGTCATGGAGTTTAATTGGGTGCAATATATATATATATATATATATATATATATATATATAAAAGATAGTGGTAATGCATGATGAAATAGTATGATGATGATGCATGGTTGAGATGATGTTGAAGTTTGTGGCATAGTTCATGCATGCATTTGGAACTAGAAGCCACAAATTTGGGAGTTGAGTTTGAGCCGTGAGTGCATGGAGTTGTGTTTGATAACATGGGAAATGATTAGACAATCATGACATACTAATGATGAATTTGTGTCAAATAATTTAGTTAGTCAATTATTTATTTAATAATGAAGATGGTGATAATTATGATTGCACGGAAGATGTGCATGATGATGATTAGTGTTTTCGCATGGGATGATGGTTCGGATGAGTCTGGCATGGTTGAACTCAATGAGCTGTGGATCGGGATTATGCATTAATTATTCGGATGAACCGTAACCATAACTTATTCGGATATAAGTTTTCTATTGGACGCGGTTTGAGACGACTAGCTTGCGGATTCGGAAGCTTTGCAACCGGGACGTCTTGATGAATATCGGCATGCTATTCCAGTTCGTGTCGCTAACACATAGTAGTTTTGGATATAACACGCTTTTTAAGGTGAGTTCACGGCCCTACTCTTTTAAATGTTTTTAAACACAGGGGGAGAAAGCATGCACTACATTACGGTAAAGTAATGTTATAACGTTACGGTAAGGTAACGACACAACTGTTAAAGTTTTTGTTATATTAGTTATGGTCACAAAGTAGCATTTATCACATGTCAGTCCCCTTAAAACTTACGATGTCGTTAGTATCGGATTATAGCGAGGGAATTTTTAGTAGTACTACTGGGCCTGACAAGCCCCACTCGAGCTGGTCGCGCCAGCAAGACCGAACGTTGATGGTCACGGGTGTAGAATTTGTCTAACATTTAGCCATGGTTGGTGATAGACTTGGCACAACAGGGGCAGCAACGTCAGCTTCGGATCGAACTCTTTGTTGACATAACTTAGGATAAGTAACTGCTAAACACTGCAACTTACTGTTTCGGGTTTGAAACAGTGGAAAATACTTGAGAAACAACTTACTTTATATTTGTAACTTAAAACCTTTGAACTCACTCATTATTTTGTGTTGACACTTGTTCTCGCATGTCTTTCTTAGGTTGCTAAGGTAGCACACATCAGGACAAGGATGCATTTCGGAGTCGCATTGATTTCATTAAACTTTTAGAATCAATTTTAATTACATTAGCTATTTTAGTTTTGTAATTATTTACGCTTCCGCTACTCAATTGTATAAACCGTATTTTCTTATGTATGAGCAAACAGGAAATATTTTTTTTAAACTCATATAGTGGTCGTTCAATATGACTAATGGCTGAGATCCTGGTTTGTCATGCGCCTCATGGTAGAACCCCGCATGTGAAATTTTGAGGGTGTGACAATGAACCGCACCATATAGGATGGTGGATGAGGGTGGGTTGACATGACGCTGACGTGGAAGGCGGTGGTGATCAATTAGGTCATGACCATACCAGATAGCCTTAAAAAAGAGTTGTGGGTTCAAAAGCATTACAAGCTTAATGTTAGTTGTGAATAATTATTGTTAGAAAATCAACTATGTAAATTCACAACAATGGCGAATAGGTGTTCTTGTGGTGGGATACAAATAGAGAATATAAGTCACTTTTTGTGGCAATGTACTGGATTATGAGCAGCGACCATCAACTAATTATGACGTTTGGAGAGGTTTAAGATGTTCGAATGAATAGATTGAATTACCAACACGGGGAAAATAGAATCCTAAAGGTGATGTATACCAACGACAACAAGAGACGAGCTTAGTCGACACCAAGAAACTTAAAGCAGGGTATCAACGACAACGGTTGATAGATATTCAACGGAAAAATGAAAGAAATAATCAAAAGGTTAGGTTCTTATTATTCTCAATCATTACAAGTTAGTTCGATGAAATGCCTAAAAGGTTGGAGGATGAGATTCAAGAATCATCTTATATTTAATTCTAAACAAAGTGAAGAAGACGAAGAAAATAATCAAGTTCATAATTTTCTTTTGTAATGATACACCTATAGTTAGGCTAATGTGCAAACAATACTTTAAATCAATATAGGGAGGTTATAATTGAAGTTGGATGATCAAGAGACAACAAAGAAGACATTTGTCCCTGAGCTTTTTTTCATCAGCCAATGAGGATTATATAGCTGCAACTTTCAAGGATAAAGATGCGTATGATGTTGAAGAAATTGATGGGGAGATAAGGAACAAAAAAATTAGCTCATGTGATATAACATATATAAATCAATAAAATTAGCGATGAAGTCAAATATGGCTCGTGCAAGGTTACAACTGAGTTTCATCTTATACATTTTTGACAAATTTGGTGATTATTTTAAAGTCGTGGGTTCAATCGAAGAACTTTGGTCATGGAAATGCAATAAACGATTGATTTGGGTCCATGTCGGTTGGGTTTGTAATCTAAATGCAAAGGATATGATATTATGGAGTTCAAATTTGTTGTAAAACTATAAGAAAAACAGGGTTATTGAAGTTGGATTGACACTAAGGTGCAATTTGTTTTTTAAAAGATAAAATGTCTATAGTCTGCGGATCACATCTGCAAAAATCTATAGAAGAAGAGGTGGACCAAACTTTTGTAATCTGTAAGAAGAAGACTGTTTGTTTTTGAACGTATGCAAACTTCTAAATTAATTTGGTAGTGGTGTACGGATGGTGTGGACGGTGGTGGTGGGTGGTAGACGTGGACGATGGATGGTGGTGGGTGGACGGTGGACTGTGGTGGTGGTGATGTGTAACTTTGCAGAACTTAGAAGATCTTAAAAGTGGTTGGGCCAAGTTTGCACCAAGAAGAGTTCGCGCCAACGTGTTTTAATGAAACGTTTTCGGAAAAACAAACAGTCTGCAAATGGCAATGTCTGCGCGACACAAACAAAAGAGTTTGCGCATATCTCTTCTTAGAAAAAACAAACACCACCTAACAGAGGGAGTCACGTGTACCAATAACACATGCGTTAGTTATGGCTTTTGAGCAAGTTGCAATACGATATACTCATCTTTGAAGTTTAACGAAAAAGGGTAACGAAGCGCTCAACTATGACAAGTATGAGGAGTAGTCCATTGTTACTCGATAACTCGTGATATAGAAACCAGATGATCTTATCATTCGTATCAATTGATGTGTTTCTTACCTCATGATTAGCCAATTTATGAAACACAAGCCAGTATCTCTGTATGAGTGATTAACATTGAGTGGGCTTGATCTTGTAACCTATGTTAGTCTTGTTGATAATTATGTAACATGTAATAGAAAATAAGAGATGAATTTAACTAATACCTGGCAATCCAACAACTACAAAGAAGGAAGTAGACATGCTCTTGTGTTGATCGAGTTCCCAATAAGGGTGTATAATTAGGATGGTTGAGGTGGATTTGATACTCACGAATTTAGAGAGGCAAACTGTGGTGATGTTAAACCTCTACCTAATGATCTCTGTATATACACCATGGGGGAAACCCTTTTATGATACTTAAAGATAATTATGTCCATCAAAGAATTATCTATTCATCTCATAAGGATATTTACATGAATGATCATTTAATTAGATAAATGATAACTAAGGCCATATATTATAGACATAAACGAATCTTATAAGCCTTGCAACAAAGGATGATGAGTGTCGTTTGAGCTAGCTCATGATGTAATGCAATAATTTTTATTGCTTGAATTCATAACCATACTTCAATTTTTGCACTATTGTTCACTAAATCATTTATTGGTTAGGGTGTTCTTCGGGTTTCGGGTTGGGTTGTTCGAGTTTTTTTTACTGAGACAAATTGACCTGATTATCGACCCATTTGAAGTTCGGGTTGGTCAGGTTCGAGTTAGTTTGGGCGAGTTGTTGGGGTTCGAGTTAGTTTGGGTCGGGTTGCTCGGGTTCGAGTTAGTTTGGGTCGGATTGTTCGGTTCCAGGTTTTGATAAATGAAAATAAATGTTTTTTTTTACAAAATATCTCAAAATTCATTTTACTACTAAAAAAATCACCAAAATTTAAACATCTTTTGACAATACGACATTATAATGTGCAAAAATCACAAAATTTAATATTCCAATACTAGATACCCCAAACTAAAACAAATCCATGTAAAAAAAAGACAATGATCGGGTTTTTTCAGTCTGGTTGTTTGATTTTAGGTTTTATGGGTTCGTGTTTTTCGGGTATTCTCTAATTCAGGCCCGTGTGACTTTGAATTTGAGTTGGGTTTCGGGTTTCAGATTAAAATGGACAACTCTATATACAAGTGATAATTTTCGAAAAACCCCAGCCTGATTCGTCAAACAACAATTCCTTAGAGTGATAGGTGTGGGTCGTGAAGAGAAGAGGGATCTCGGTGGTCGGTGTGGCCACTAGTGAACACCCCTCCCCATTGGTGAATGATGATGGTGGATATTTCAATGAAGTTCATGAGAGTTGAACCAATAATGGGTACTCTCCAAGTATACATACATCTTTTTCTTTGTTTTCTTGCTAATCACAATTTGACATTTTTGCCCCCACTATGATTCCCCCCGCTCTTGTTTTCAAAAATCGATAACAAGTTTCAAAAATCAAAAAACCCCTCTTCAACACTCAACCCCAACTCCAACATCTCAATCCCATCTCATTCTCCGATCAATTTCCCTAAAGTTTTCCACTTTATCAATCTTTCTTACTCCAATTGCATTCTTGTTTCTTCAACCGGCCGGCCCTTTTGTCTCATTTCATCTCACCATCAACACCCAAAACCCTAATCGCACATCACCCAAGATTCCACTCACATGAACCCATTTGGAAGATCAAACATGCAGAGATCTGGATCCAACGGTGGACATCACCACCACCGTCAATACCCATCTTCCGATGGCTTCATTGAATCCAATTTCAACAACAAATGGCTTCAATCAGCTGGTCTTCATCATCTTTACTCCTCAAACCCTTATTTACAGGTAATTAAATAATTATATTATTAGATAGTTCATTTATTATGGGATTATTCATGTTCAGAATTTTGGTTGACTTGTTGACTGATTGGTAACTGATTTGAGTGCAGGATTTTGGGCTTTATGGTAGTAATGGTGCTGCAGGGTATGCTGACGTGACTTCGGCTGCTGGTTCGCGGTCATCGAGCTTTACGAAATATGGTAATGTGGAGCAAGTGTCACCTAATGAGTTTAGCCCTGGTTTGCTTGATCTTCATTCCTTCGATGATACCGAGCTGTTAACGGAGGTTTGTTAATTACTTAACTATAGTAATGGAAGTTTGCAATAAGCATATTTGGTTTGATATAACTATACTTACATTGCAAACGAACCAAACGTTCAACGAATAGTTTCTGAACTGTTTGGCGGGAAGTTCGTTTGTGTTCGTTCGTTTATTAACCAAACGAACATGAATAGAGGCCGTGTTTGTTCATTTTTGTTCATGAACGTTTGGCAACGAGTTTGTGTTTGATAGTTCATTAGTGTTTTTAGTTTTTATTCGGCAACGTGTTTGTTTGTTTCCATTTGTGTTCATGAACATCAGTTTGTGCTCATTGTGTTCATCAACGTTTTTGTTCGTTGCCTAAAATACAAACAAACATGAACAAGTTCATTTCCTTAACAAACGAACACAAACATAAAATCTAGTTCAGTTAGTGTTCATGAACACGTATATTTCTTACCAAACGAACACGAACAAGGTCTTTTTCGTGTTCGTTCGGTTTGTTTGCAGTATGTGATATTAATTTACCACACTGTATTAACTATTCTATTTTTTTACATGTAGGTGCATAGTGAAAACAACTTGAATTTGCTAAACCAACCATTGTATGGTGAGGGTGTTGATGGTGCAAATGCTTATTCATTGGCGAATAAGTTTGCTAATATGTCATGTGGTTCGGTTGAGAACAATGTTGTTAAGAGCTCGTTGGCGGACAAAGAGAAAGCTAGCAATGTTGCCAAGATTAAAGTTGTGGTATGTTTTCGTAATGCTCGTTTCTTTCGATCCTGTTTGTAAGCTACATTTCAGGTTTTTTATCAGTTATTTTATTTTTGTTCTTGTATTCTGAAATGTTTAGTCTTGAATGCAGGTACGTAAGAGACCACTTAACAAAAAGGAGCTTGTAAGAAATGAGCAAGATATTATCAGCATAGACCCTAATAATAGTTCACTCACTGTTCATGAATCTAAAGTCAAGGTAAGTATATAACTGGTATTAGTGTTACTAATTTAGATTATGGAGACTAATAATCTACCTTTGCAGGTGGACTTGACTGAATATGTAGAGAAACACGGATTTGTTTTCGATGCTGTGATGAACGAAGATGTTACAAATGACGAAGTGAGTATATTAAATCGTGCCATCACCATCACGTTGCACTTTTAAAAATATATTTTGGCTGATAGTTTTCTTCTGTGTGGCGCAGATATACTCGCAAACTGTGGAGCCCATAATCCCAATTATCTTTCAAAAAACAAAAGCAACCTGCTTTGCTTATGGGCAAACAGGTATCACTCTGTCCCTAGATACAATGATCGTTATTATCGTAGATATTATAAAATCCAGGAAGCCTCATGTTATTTTATATCAGGAAGTGGGAAGACCTATACGATGCAACCACTACCCCTCAGAGCTTCGCAGGATATTTTCAAACTTATGCACTATAATTACCGAAACCAAGGGTTTCAGTTATACGTCAGTTTCTTTGAAATTTACGGAGGGAAAGTTTTCGATCTCCTTAATGATAGAAAGTGAGTTTTCAGTTTTTCTTTCCTTCCCAATTAGGCCTGTTAATGAACCAAACGAACACGACCAGAGATATGTTTGCGTTATTTAATTTTGACCGAACACGAACATATAATAGAACACATTTTTTTGTTCATGTTCGTTTATTAAGAAAACGGGCATGTTCGTGTTCGTTTAAAACCTAAAGGAACTGTTCACGAGCGTAAACTTAAACGGACATAATTTAACAAACAATAAAAAAACGAACATAATTTAACATAACTGAACAAACATAAATGAACATAATTAACTAAACATAAACGAAATAAAGTAATTTTTTATATATAAAGCAGTGATTAAATATGATAAATTTCATTGGAAAACTCATTTTTATAGCTAGAAAGCCCAATAACCAATTAGTTATATTTTATAAGTAGTTAGAAAGTTCCTTTTATGTTTAATGTTTATATAAATATAACTACTTATGTATTTAAACTGAAACGAACATAAACGAACGAGCATAAACAAATTTAAATAAACGGATGGACATAAACAGACTTCACGAGCATAAATGGACGAACAAAACGTGTGTTCATGTTTGTTCGTTTAATTAAACAAACTAAAAAATTTCTTCATGTTTGTTCGTTTAACTAACTTTCCGCTGAAATAAGTTCACGAACAGTTCATGAACGTTCTGTTCGTTTACAGGCCTATTACCAATTAAAACGATGATATTTTCTGATATTTTTGTTATCAACTTATCTAATATTTTCCTTTTTCAGGAAGCTTTGCATGAGGGAAGATGGAAAACAACAAGTGTGCATAGTAGGCTTGCAGGAGTATAACGTATCGGATGTGGGAATAATAAAGGAATTGATCGAAAAGGGTAATGCTACGAGGAGCACTGGTACAACCGGTGCAAACGAAGAGTCTTCTAGATCACATGCGATTCTTCAACTTGCCATCAAGAAATTGATTGATGGCAATGCATCCAAACAGCCCCGATTGGTCGGGAAATTATCGTTCATAGATCTTGCTGGAAGTGAACGTGGTGCAGATACTACCGATAATGATAAACAAACAAGGTAAAATGTCTTTGAAATCTTTTTAATTGATTAAAAGAAGTGTTGTAAACAAATGTGTTATTTTGATATTGCAGGATGGAAGGTGCTGAAATTAATAAAAGTTTACTTGCGTTAAAGGAATGTATTAGAGCCCTTGATAATGACCAGGGTCATATTCCGTTTAGAGGGAGTAAATTAACGGAAGTTTTGAGAGATTCATTCGTTGGTAACTCGCGTACGGTTATGATATCATGCATTTCACCAAATTCTGGATCTTGTGAACATACGCTCAACACATTGAGATATGCTGACAGGTGACTTGAAACAATTCTTATTTATTTATCGAGTAAATTGCCATTTTCTTCCTTGAGGTTTGACCAGTTTTGCGACTTTCGTCCAAAGGTTTGTTTTTCTGCATCTGGACCCAAAGGGTTTTAAATCTTGCCATTTTCATCTGGCTCATTAACGTCATCCATTTTTCTCCGTAAGTCAGGGGTATTTTCGTCTTTTCTGTTAACTTAAAGGGCAATCAGTCTTTTTTGGAAGTATTCGGCCTTTTTACATAAAGTGAAAAAGACCTAATTGCCCTTTAAGTTAGCAAAAAAGACGGAAATACCTTTGACTTAACGGAGAAAAATGGATGGAGTTAACGAGCCGGATGAAAATGACAAGGTTTCTAATCTTTGGACTCGGATGCGGAAAAACAAACCTTTGGACGAAAGTCACAAAACTTGCGAAACCTCATAAGACGAAAATGACATTTTACTCTTATTTCTTTGGATAATGTATATGATTGAACAATACTTATTATTATATTTTATTTTGAATTTAGACATTGAACATGATTGATTGAATTTTACATACCAGGGTTAAGAGTCTATCGAAAGGAACCGGTTCCCGAAAGGATTTATCATCTTCAACATCAAACCTTAGAAATTCAATTCAATTGCCTGTATCTTCATCAACGTTAACACGTTCTGGAGATGTTAAATTTGAAAAACCATCGTATGAAACTAATAGATTTGGATGGCCAGAACAAACAGACAGAGAGCCTATTGGAAGATCAATGGTTTATACACCTCCAACTGAAAATTACAGAAGCGATTATGGAGGTACGGATGAAGAAATTATGGAAGATGATTTTGACTATTCCGTAGAGGTCAATGAATCGAAAAACATTCCAAAAATGGAACCAATTGTTGAAGACAATGATGATCTCGCCGCACTTCTAGAGGTAATTTTCGGTTTTCGTTTTTCTTATGGTTATAAGTAATAATGTAATATGATATTTAACTTGTTTAGATTTGTGGGACTATTTTGTATTTACTTTAGGAAGAGGAAAATCTTGTAAATGCTCATCGGAAACAAGTGGAAGAGACTATGGAGATCGTTAGGGAGGTAATTAACTCAACTCGTCTCATCTCTTTGTTCTGTTTAGATGTGGTAATTTCGACCCGTTTACCTGAAAATAGGGGTGGCAATTCCTGACACGACCCGAAACCTAACCCGGCCTGACACGAAAAAACAGGTTTTGGGTCGGGTAACAAAACCTGTTTCTTAAATGGGCCTGGTTGGGGTTGATTAAAAAAACGGGTTGACCCGTGTTAACCCATTTAAGTATTTCAAAATATACTTTTATAATACCTTTTTTCTGTTTTTCATTTTTCTGAAGATATACACTTGCAATTTACAATCCATTTTCAATACTTTCAACATTAAATAAAAACTATTCATATTACTCATTTTACAACCCAACAACCCGCTTATAACTCATCAACATGTATGATCTATTTTAAAAAAATGGGTTAAACGGGTCGTGTTCGGGTTGACCCAAATTTATCTATGTGCGGGTTAGGTTTGAGATTTTTGACATGAACAATAATATGGGTTGGGTTCGAGTAGTGTATCTCAACTCGCCAACCTACCAGCCCGACACGATTGACACCCCCCCCCCCCCACTTGAAAATGAGTTGTGTTTTTTTACTTTATTCGTCTTCAACAAGTCAAATAGGTCAAGTTTTGACATATCTAATATCAAGCAATTGCCTAAAGTGTAATTACAAGCTTATAATATCATATGATGATTTGTTCAAGATGATTAGTTAAACATGTTTTGATTTATAGTATTTAATAGTTAGTTATTTGGATGATTTATTCTATACCCAAATTTGTTTACTTGTGGTCAACAAATACAGGAAATGAACCTGCTGGTAGAAGTAGATCAACCAGGCAATCAACTTGACAATTACATTACAAAATTAAATATCATTCTCTCCCAAAAAGCATCCGCGATCCAGCAACTTCAGACACGACTACAAAATTTTCAAAAACATTTGGAAGAATACAATGTTCTATCATCTGCTACAGGTGGCAATTGATGTTGCAGCCTGCAGCATACCTAATGTTTGGTACTCCGGTTTGTTCCTATCTTGTTGTGTTCAAATTTATTTTTTGTTACATTTGATTTAGATTTCGAGTGTGAATTATGTACGCCTGTATAACTCGTTGCGATTTATAGAAAATTCAAAATACGAATATCGTGTTTGTGTTGATTTATGATTCTCATATCTGAACATGTGAAATCAAGATTTCATTCTTTAATGATTGTTACATTGAAAAAATGAAATCTTGATTTCACATGTTCAGATAATTATTAGTGATTGTTACATTTTAAAATGAAATTTTGATTTCATGTCTAGAAAAAGTGCATGATAAGATTTTTGTAGGGTAACATTGAAGTATACAAGTCAAAATTTTCTCATTTGGTACACATTAATGTGTGTGTTTCTTGTCTTTATTCCCTTCTTATATTATGATTGGTTGTTAAACCTAAGTTTTCCTACTATATTTTTTTTGAGTTATATGGATTTTGGCTGCATACAAGGTAATTAGACATGAACATTTATATATGATGTTGATGTGTTTTCAAAAGTCAAGGAGTGACATCATTGGATGGTAATATAGGTTTAGACCATTTATTGTTTCGTTTTTAGGGTAAGATGTCATTTTCGTCCCTGTGGTTTGGCAAGTTCTGCGACTTTTGTCCAATTGTTTGTTTTTTCGCATATGGATCCAAAGTGTTTGAAATCTTGCTATTTTCATTCCGCTTGTTAACGCCATCCATTTTTCTTCGTTAAGTTAGTGGTATTTTTGTATTTTTTGTTAACTTAGGCGAATTCGGTCTTTTTCACTTTACGTAAAAAGACTAAAAAAGACCAAATTGTCCTTTGAGTTTACAGAAAAAAAAGACGAAAATACTCCTGAATTGATGTTTAAAAAAACGATTGCTTTTCAAGATTAAGAAATGGAGTGAATTTTTTTTTTTTGTAATTCTAGATTTGTCTCTCACATATAAGAGATGCCAAAATCTAGAGGGGTCAATCAAATTAAAAAAAATGAATGTTCTTGTGCTCTTTTAATGACAAACCAAGATATGTCCATTAACAGTGGCAGATCTAGAAAATCTTTGTATGGGTAATGTTTTATAAAAAAAAAGGTAACGAAATTAAAAAAAGGTCAATTTTTTAATCAAAATTTACACTACTGCTGAAGCGCGAAGGGGTAGCGGTTACCCCTTGCCTTAAGGTAGGTCCGCCCCTGTATCCATAATCCACAAAACAACATTAACGTGTCTACAAGATCAACAAAATAGAAATGTGGCTTTGGAATAAACTTTTGACATAATCCGATGATATACTTGCTAATGCATATTAATTTTTGACATAAATCGGAACATGCGACACTTGCTAATGTATATTAACTTTTGATTTAACAACGTTAATGTAATCGGTTAATTTCAAAGGCACTTTGAACCTGTAATATATCTTTTATTGTTTAATTTATTTAAAGTTTTTTAAATATTTAATATATATATCATATTAAAGTCTTAACGTTCTAATCTAAAACTATGGAGGTAGTCACCTTCTTTAAGGAATATATTAATTATTCTTTTCCCCTTTGAGCAAATAATGGTTGTCTTTGATTAAATAACCATATTCTCTTTTCTTCGAATATAAAATGAATTATAAGTTAATATTATAATACCTATTAAAAATTACGGAAAGATTATAACCATGCAATTTTAAGAGTGTTGTTGGCTCTTTTTGATTGGTCCATTTGTTACTTAAAAGAATCAAATTTTGTTGTAAGCTTATGAATAAACAAATATAAAATTTAGTAGGGCTAGAAAAAAGTGTTACAAATCAAAGATACAAATTATAGTTAATAATAGGTGCGACCTAACGTGTTTTAATTATTTAAATGTTGTAATCGTAGCTGCTAATTCTAGTTTATTATTTCTTGGTATTGTAAACATGTGATTTAAACCTTTTGTTCGTATTTGTGTAATTAACGTAATTATCTCGTTTGTCACACGTCACATAATATAGGTACGAAGATTAAGTTCTTAGTACTTGAATTATCGTAAAAAAAGTGAAAAAAACGTTGAATATGTATATTTTATGTAATTTATGTAAAAAAAGAACTCTTGTACACACTCCCGTTGTCACACCCCGACCCGCAGCGTAACATGATTGGGTTCTCACCAAAGCTCATGATATTTACGAAGAAGTTTCATATTTATTAAATTCAAATTAAAATTTAAATATCCAACAGAAATTTCATACAAACACAATAAAAATCTAAATGTTTGTTCCAACGAAATAACTTGTTTATTCTTCTAGGCCATCCTAAGTGTTTGTTTCATCAACTTGATCACCTGTATCATGTGTAAAACAGAGGAAATTTTGGGTCAACAAAAGTTGGCGAGTGAACCTTGATAAAACATTTAAATAATTGCTTATTATGTTTATTAAAGAAAATTGTGCATAAATCACATGTGAGCAAATATGTACATGTAACCAAACACAAACCACATTGAATGAATATATGACATGAATGATGATGTATATGAGATCAAGGCTCAATCAAACGGAGCCGATCTAATGAGGCACCTGATGCTCAACCCTTATCCCACGAGGAACTGATGGGCCTAATGAAATGAGTGCACTGAAATGATAAAATGAATCCACATATAAACCACACTACAAGCAATACACATTTGATCACGTCATGATATAAGCACAAGTGTTAAATAATATAAAGAAATGATACGACACATGATACACCCCAAAACGTGATTAAAACGAGGAATTTGTAGAGATTCACTCACCGTAGGTGCGTATTCTTGGTTGATGATGAGTGCGCACGAGGAAAGGATTTGATCGACAAACGATACTAATCTAAGATAATAATATGATAACAAAAATATAAACAAATTAATATTTGGACTTAATACTTTTTGTTAGGTTTTTTTTAGGTTATTTTTTTGTTATTTTGTTGAGATTTTATAATCTTCAAAGTTATATTTTGATGTATCTCTTTTTTTTAATTAATTTTTGCTAAAATATAAGGATATATAACATATAAATTAATATTTAAAAAAAACTGTCAGATCTGACAGTTAGATCTGACCGGGTTTTTGTGTGAAATTGGATGCATGTGACAGGATTCGAACTCGAGACCTCGCGGTTGCGTGCACGCAGCTCTTCCAACTGAGCTACGTGTCTAACCCGTTAAATACTGGATTTTTATTATATTTATATACTTATTAAGTAATTCCTGATTTAATTTAATATAAAAGGTTTTTAAAGCCAGTCGGTTTGCGTGAAGAGTGGGTTTCGAACCCGCGACCTGGAGCCGGTTTTGCACCCAGCCCAACCAGTTGGGCTGGGTGTCTAACCTGTATATTGTTTGATTGTTATTAACTTTAACAACTTACTGAAGGGTATATGGTTTAGTTTTAAAAAAAGGATTTTGTTATATCAGGGAATCGATGTGGTTGCAGGAATCAAACTCGGTATCACTAGTGTAAAATGCACACAGTCCACCACTGGACTGTGTGTCTAACCCGATTAAAACACCAAATTTTATTTCTCTTATAAACTTATCGACTTCATCTTCTCTATTAAAATAAACCCAAACTTTACCCGCCTGAAAAACAATTCTTGATTCATTTCGTTTTATTAATCGATTGCATAGGATATTATTCACGAATGCTTAAAAAAGAGATTTCGAAAGAAAAGCTACCGTTTGAACAAAACCGGCGATGGATGGTGGTTCCGGCGACGTGCAGAACTCCGGCGATCGGCATAACTCTGGCGACGGGCTGCGTCACTTGATCAAAGAGTAGAATAGGTTTCGAGAGGAGATGAGCGAGTTTGATTGTGAGAGTTCGACTAGTATTTATAGGGGTGTTTGAGGGCTCGATTTCTGCAATTTGGTTCGGATTGATTGCCAGCGCGATTACAGTCAAGAAATTTACTTGAAATAGATTGGACAGCTTTTCGATTGTTGAGGAAATACGCGTGATTTGCCGAGATCTCCGGCGAGGAGATTGGCGGGTGTTGCAGGGTTCCATTTAGCTTGAATATAAGAGCATTGAGATTCTAACAATAGCACAACTTATGTGTGTAGTGCAGTGGTGTGTGCGGTGTGTGTTTTACCTGGGGAACCCGGGTTCGATTCCCGGTTTCCCGTATTTCTTTTTTCTTTTTTTTTATTTAAGTTTTTGAATAAATATTTATAAAGTTTAATTTAACTTTTTATTTACTTGCTAATTCTTTAAGTCTATATTAAATTAATTGTTGTTATTTACAAATTTTAATATTCTTATTAAGTAGATCATAATAATAATAAAAATGCTTGAAGAAAAAAAAATTATATGCAACGAAAAAAAAAATAATACATCCTTGATTAATGAAAATGGTGCGGGTTTTTGAAACCCGATTTATACAAATGTTATAGTATCCCCTACTTTTAGAAATTTCATCCCGAAATTTAAGTAGTAGTTGTAACTGGAAAAAGATGCGGGTACTTTTCGCGCATTGAGTCTTTACGTTCCCAAGTAAACTCGGGTCCTCATTTTGACTCCCAACGCACCCTGACGATTGGAATACGACTTCGCCTTAAACGCTTCTCACCGAAATCCATGATTTCCACTGGTCTTTCAACGAAGTGCATTGATTCATCGACTTGAATGTCTTCTAGAGGAATATGGAGGTTTTCGTCGGCGAGGCACTTTTTCATGTTTGATACGTGGAATGTGGGATGTATTCTTTTGAGTTCTTCTGGTAGGTCAAGCTTGTAGGCTACAGGTCCTACTCTTTCGAGTATCTTGAAAGGTCCTACGTAGTGTGGTGCTAGCTTGCCCTTTTGGCCAAAACGAACCACTCCCTTCCACGGTGATACTTTTAAAAGTACTTGATCACCAACACAAAACTCCAAGGGCTTTCGTCGTTTGTCAGCATAACTCTTTTGACGACTTTGAGCCGCTAGAAGATTGTTTCGAATTTGAAGGATTTTGTCGGTTGTTTCTTGAATCAATTCAGGTCTGGTGATTTGTGCTTCGCCAATTTCATGCCAACATACTGGAGATCGGCATTTACGACCATATAAAGCTTTGAAAGGAGCCATGCCGATACTTGAATGATAGCTATTGTTGTACGAGAACTCGACTAACGGTGGATGAGCGTCCCAATTTCCTTTGAAGTCTATGACACACGCCCGAAGCATGTCTTCAAGGGTTTGGATGGTGCGCTCAGATTCACCATCAGTTTGAGGATGGAAGGCGGTGCTATGGTCTAACCGTGTACCCAAAGCGGTTTGTACGGCTCACCATGTTCGTGAAGTGAAACGACCATCACGGTTTGAAATGATGCTTAACGGTACACCATGACGGCTTACGATCTCGTTGATGTAGATACAAGCTAACTTCTCGTTCTTAAGTTCTCGCGAATCGGAATGAAGTGAGCTGATTTTGTAAGACGATCAATGATTACCCATATGGTGTCATGCCCACTGGAGGTGCGAGGTAACCCGGTAATGAAGTCCATGGTTATGTTTTCCCACTTCCATACAGGTGTTTTGGGTTGGACTAGAAGTCCTGAAGGTCTTTGATGTTCAGCTTTCACTTTGGAACATGTAAGGCACTTGGAAACAAAAACAGCGATATCCTTTTTCATGCCAGGCCACCAGTAGGTGTATCGTAGGTCTTGATACATCTTATCGGCTCCTGGGTGTACAGAGTATCGTGTTTTGTGTGCCTCATTCATGAGGAAATCACGAAGGTTGTCGTGATCGGGAATCCATATGCGGTTTAAATAATATAGAATACCGTCGGATTTGGTTTCAATTTTGAGTTCAGCTCCACATGACAGCTCATTGCGTACGTCATTTTCCGTTACAGAGATATGTTGAGCTGCCCGGATTCAATCCTTGATATCGGTTATGATTTGCGAACATAGAAGACGAATAGAGTTCGCATATCCCTTTCGACTGAGCGCATCGGCCACCACATTTGCCTTGCCAGGATGATAACAAATCTCGCAGTCGTAGTCGTTGAGCAGTTCGACCCATCTTCGTTGCCTCATATTCAACTCCTTTTGAAGATATGCTGGAGACTCTTGTGGTCACTGTATATTTCACACTTGGTACCGTAAAGATAATGTCTCCATATCTTGAGAGCGAACACAACGGCTCCAAGTTCCAGGTCGTGGGTGGTGTAATTTTTCTCATGAACTTTGAGTTTTGCCTAGAGGCATAGGCTATCACGTTTCCTCTTTGCATCAAGACACAACCTAGACCTTGCCCTGATGCGTCGCAATAAACCACAAAGTCATCACAACCCTCAGGGAGTGTAAGGATAGGTGCGTCACAAAGCCTTTGCTTTAAAGTTTGGAAGGCCTCCTCTTGCTTAGGTCCCCAAATGAAGGGTTTTCCCTTGTGAGTCAAGGCCGTGAGCGGAGTGGCGATACGGGAAAAGTTGGCAATGAAGCGTCGGTAATAACCAGCCAAGCCAAGAAATGACCTAACTTCGGTAGGGGTACGTGGCGCTTACCATTCTTGTACTGCCTTGATTTTCGAAGGATCGACATGAATCCCTTTGTCATTGACGACATGACCAAGGAATTGTACCTCTCTTAACCAGAACTTGCATTTTGAGAACTTAGCGTAAAGCTTTTCAGTCCTCAAGAGTGTAAGAATGAGTCGAAGATGTCGCTCATGATCGGATTTTGACTTTGAGTAGATAAGGATATCGTTGATGAAGACTATGACGAAACGGTCGAGATAGGGTTTGCATACCCTATTCATTAAATCCATGAAGACAGCGGGGGCGTTGGTTAAACCGAAGGGAATAACCATGAACTTGAAATGACCATAACGAGTTCGGAAGGCAGTTTTTGGAATATCTTCTTCGCGCACTCTAAGTTGATGATAACCAGAACGGAGGTCGATTTTGGAAAAACAGGTGGCGCCTTGAAGTTGGTCTAGAAGGTCATCAATACGAGGCAGTGGATGGGGATTCTTAACCGCCAGCTTGTTGAATTCTCTATAATCAATGCACATGTGAAGCGTTCCATCTTTCTTCTTCACAAAAAGAACAGGCGCACCCCAAGGCGATGAGCTAGGACGTATGAATCCTTTGTCAGTCAGCTCTTGCAGTTGACTGGCCAACTCTTGCATCTCGGATGGGGCTAACCTATAAGGAGATTTTGCGACCGGTGTAGCGCCAGGCACAAGATCGATTCGAAATTCGACTTCTCTCACAGGAGGAAGTCCTGAAACGTCGTCGGGAAAAACTTGCGGGAATTCTTTCACAATTGGAATATCTTCGAGCTTCCTCTCCTTGCCTTCCTTCTTGACGACGTGAGCTAGAAATGCGACGTAATTCTTGCGAAGATAACTTCGGGCTTGAAGGCAGGACATTAATTTGAGCCCTTTCGAAGGAGTTTCCCCAAATATACGTAGGGTTTGACCGTCGGCGAGAGGAATACGAATGAACTTTTCATGGCACACCACTTCAGCGTGATGCTGGCTGAGCCAGTCCATGCCGATGATAACATCGAAACTTCCCAATTTCATAGGAATGAGATCAACTGAAAAATCGTGATCATTTAGGGTGAGAGTACAATCGCGTATAATAGAATTTAATGAAGTGGGTTTTCCGTCAGCAACTTCCACCGTCTGGGATTCAACGAGATTATCACGAGGTTGGTCGAGGATAGATTCGAATTCTAAAGACATAAAGCTCTTATCCGCACCAGTATCGAATAATATGGATGCATAACTACCATTGATGAGAAACGTACCGTTGACCACATTGTTTTGAAAGCTCTTCCTCTAGAAGGTGGAGGAGCTTGGTTGGCTTGGTTTACCGGGTTTGCTTGAGCTTGGGCATGGATGATGTTCACTAGGCGTGGGCAAGTGTTCCTGAAGTGGTTTGGGTCCCCACAATTGAAACAGGCTCGCATGGATTGCATCATGGGGTAGTTGGGTTGGTAGTAAGGTTGGGCTGCGAATTGTGCAGGTGGTAGAAGTAAGGGTTGTTGGGCTTGGCCCACCATTTGATTTTGGGTTTGGGTTGGAGGTTGACTGCGGTTCAATCGCTGAAGGGTACGGCAGGTTTGGATGGTGTGACCCGCACGGCCACAACTTGTGCAATGTTAGCAGGGATTTTCAGGAGGGTGATGGTATTGACAACGGTTACACTTCGGGTGTGAGCCAGTGTATGGCCTTTTGAATGGTGCGGCTAGAGGGGCAACTTGGGTGATTGGAGCAGCAGTGATGGGAGGGTTGGTTTGGGTGACCGCAAAGTTCTTGCCATTTCGCTTCCTCTTACCAGCAAACTTCGAGGATGAACCTGGGTGGTTTAGAATTGGGGTCTCAATGGGTGTTTTCTTCTTCTCATCTTTAAATTTGCCGTTTCGAATGCGATTTTCAGTGAGTTCCGTAGCTAACTCCATTGCGGCTTCAAGTGTTGCAGGCGAAGTGCTTAAAACCGAATCTTGGATTTTCAAGGGGAGGCCTCGAATGTAGTGTTCAATTAGGCGGTATAATTGGGTGAACAGATTGGGGACCATCTGGTTCAACTCGAGAAATCTCTTATTGTATGAAGTGTGGTCTCCTTCCTTTTGTTTCAATGAGTGAAACTCGTCTTCTAGCTTTTTGATTTCGCTTCTTGGACAGAAGCGTCTCCTCATGATTTCATTTAACTCTTCCAATGTTAAGGCCATGGCATCTTCAACACTTCGCTTACCCTTTTCCGTGTTCCACCAGGTAAGGGCTACCCCAAACAATCTTCCAGTCGCGTAACGTACCTTACGGTCCTCGGGACAGTCGCAATTGAGAAAGGTGTTTTCCATCTCCTCAAACCAGTGAAGGAGAGCGGTGACACCTTCAGTCCCTTCATATTTTGGGGGATCGCAGGACTTGAAGTGTTTGTAGGTGCATTTGGGGGTTTTGGGAGGAGGGTTGGCGCCGCTTTGGTCTTCTTGGTTGGGAGAGTTGATGGGATTAGCGGTGAGAGCTTGCTGAACTTGTAGTACGATGTCAGGAAGCACTGCGGCCATTTGTTTAGCAATTTGCGTGGCCAAGCGTTCGTTTGATTTCCCTGACCTTCTACCTCCACGTAATTGCGTAGCAGACATCTACAGGAATATGTATAGGGAGATTGTGAGTTCAAGAATTTCCTAGGTGTCATGTGTCGTAAAAAAAGAATGAAAACAATATAATTGAAAATAATTTAACTACATCCATAGGATGTCTTGGGTTTGCTCATGTTTGGGCCTCCAAATGTCCCCCATACCATTGCCTGTGTAGTCATGTGGGCCCCCATGACTATTGGGCTTGGTAGGATTCACATTGATGTTGGCGGGTTAACACTCGCACCACCCGAATGAAAAACATAAAACATGATTGCGAGATGTATGGTCGGAGGGTGTGCAGGTGTGGACACAATGACAGCTCAAAGTGGGGTTAGTTCACACGACGTTTGGTATAGCATGCTTTGGCCTAATAGGTCCTTCGTACTCTCATCGTTAGTCCCCAGGTAGGCAAACTGGTCCTTTATTTTGGATTTATACGAATGCCAAGCCTAGACAGGACGTTCCGACTACCGGTACTCGTACCCTTCCAGTTACTACATGCCCGTCGTGAAAACTCACTTTGATGTGCATTGAAAAATATGAAAACATTGCAAAAATCTTCGAAAAGAAATACTGGAAATTGTGAAATTGTGAGGTGTGTGCTTTCATAGATATGATATGATATGAGGGTATGATCTATGATGAGCAATGCATATTAACATGTACTTATAAGAATGTTTGCATAATATTGTGTGTGAATATAAACATGAAACATATAAACATCATGAATTTTGCATGTAACACATAGACAATTTAAATCTAGTCAACTATAGTATAGACTCTAAATGACTAATAACCTATCCTATATCCCTATAGTCACAAGCTCTGATACCAATCTGTCACACCCCGACCCGCAGCGGAATAAAAGTCGGGGCATGATTGGGTTCTCACCAAAGCTCATGATATCTACTAAGAAGTTTCATATTTATTAAATTAAAATTAAAATTTAAATATCCAAAAGAAATTTCATACAAACACAATAAAAATCTAAATGTTTGTTCCAACGAAATAACTTGTTTATTCTTCTAGGCCATCCTAAGTGTTTCTTTCATCAACTTGATCACCTGTATCATGTGTAAAACAGAGGAAATTTTGGGTCAACAAAAGTTGGCGAGTGAACCTTGATAAAACATTTAAATAATTGCTTATTATGTTTATTAAAGAAAATTATGCATAAATCACATGTGAGCAAATATGTATATGTAACCAAACACAAACCACATTGAATGAATATATGACATGAATGATGATGTATCTGAGATCAAGGCTCAATCAAAAGGAGCCGATCTAATGAGGCACCTGATGCTCAACCCTTATCCCACGAGGAACTGATGGGCCTAATGAAATGAGTGCACTGAAATGATAAAATGAATCCACATATAAACCACACTACAAGCAATACACATTTGATCATGCCATGATATAAGCACAAGTGTTAAATAATATAAAGAAATGATACGACACATGATACACCCCAAAACGTGATTAAAACGGGGAATTTGTAGAGATTCACTCACCGTGTGTGCGTATTCTTGGTTGATGATGAGTGCACACGAGGAAAGGATTTGATCGACAAATGAATACTAACCTAAGATAATAATACGCTAACAAAAATATAAACAAATTAATATTTGGACTTAATACTTTTTGTTAGGTTTTTTTTAGGTTATTTTGTGGTATTTTGTTGAGATTTGATAATCTTCAAAGTTATATTTTGATGTATCTCTTTTTTTTAATTAATTTTTGCTAAAATATAAGGATATATGATATATAAATTAATATTTAAAAAAAACTGTCAGATCTGACAGTTAGATCTGACCGGGTTTTTGTGTGAAATTGGATGCATGTGACAGGATTCGAACTCGAGACATCGCGGTTGCGTGCACGCAGCTCTTCCAACTGAGCTACGTGTCTAACCCGTGAGATACTGGATTTTTATTATATTTATATACTTATTAAGTAATTCCTGATTTAATTTAATTAAAAAGGTTTTTAAAGCCAGTCGGTTTGGGTGAAGAGTGGGTTTCGAACCCGCGACCTGGAGCCGGTTTTGCACCCAGCCCAACCAGTTGGGCTGGGTGTCTAACCTGTATATTGTTGGATTGTTATTAACTTTAACAACTTACTGAAGGGTATATGGTTTAGTTTTAAAAAAAGGATTTTGTTATATCAGGGAATCGATGTGGTTGCAGGAATCGAACTCGGTATCACTAGTGTAAAATGCACATAGTCCACCACGGGACTGTGTGTCTAACCCGATTAAAACACCAAATTTTATTTCTCTTATAAACTTATCCACTTCATCTTCTCTATTAAAATAAACCCAAACTTTACCCGCCTGAAAAACAATTCTTGATTCATTTCGTTTTATTAATCGATTGCATAGGATATTATTCACGAATGCTTAAAAAGAGATTTCGAAAGAAAAGCTACCGTTTGAACAAAACCGGCGGCGGATGGTGGTTCCGGCGACGTGCAGAACTCCGGCGATCGACAGAACTCCGGCGACGGGCTGCGTCACTTGATCAAAGAGTAGAATAGGTTTCGAGAGGAGATGAGTGAGTTTGATTGTGAGAGTTCGACTAGTATTTATAGGGGTGTTTGAGGGCTCGATTTCTGCGATTTGGTTCGGATTGATTGCCAGCGCGATTACAGTCAAGAAATTTACTTGAAATAGATTGGACAGCTTTTCGATTGTTGAGGAAATACGCGTGATTTGCCGAGATCTCCGGCGAGGAGATTGGCGGGTGTTGTAGGGTTCCATTTAGCTTGAATATAAGAGCATTTAGATTCTAACAATAGCATAACTTATGTGTGTAGTGCAGTGGTGTGTGTTTTACCCGGGGAACCCGGGTTCGATTCCCGGTTTCCCGTATTTCTTTTTTCTTTTTTTTTTAATTTAAATTTTTGATTAAATATTTATAAAGTTTAATTTAACTTTATTTACTTGTTAATTCTTTAAGTCTATATTAAATTAATTGTTGTTATTTACAAATTTTAATATTCTTATTAAGTGGATCATAATAATAATAAAAATGCTAGAAGAAAAAAAAATTATATGCAACGAAAAAAAATAAATAATACATCCTTGATTAATGAAAATGGTGGGGGTTTTCGAAACCCGATTTATACACATGTTACACCCGTGATCTAATGCTATTTTGTGTAGGGCATACCATTTAAAATACAATTAATACAATATGAAATCTAAAAACTAGGGTAGAACTAGTTTTAGATTACATACGATTTCCTTAAAATACATTAGCTTTAAAAACAATTGTTAGCCAGTGTTGTCTGGTTTTACGGTTAGGTTAAGGTAGAAGACATTGATATGAGTAGGTCTCTCGGAGAGTCTTAACAAAGATGATGATCGTGGTTGTATCCTCAGACATTTTAGTTATAGTATTTATATTAGTTTGAAAAAGCAACAAAATAGGCTAAAGAAAAGGTTTAATGATTTTTTTGTATGATAAACAAGTATGTCAACAAAAGTTTAAGTAATGTGTTCAAATGAATATAACATTTGAATTTTTTATTGCTTATTGTATGTTTTCACATATGGTATATATTAAGAAAAAATGTTAAAACTACTTTACGATATGTATTTTATGTTACTCGGTCATAGCCATGTTATAATACAACATGTATAAGAGATACACTATTTTTTTTATATTTTAACCTTTATTTTATTTTATCATTTTTACCTTTTATTTTATGATACATAAATCAAAATAATCTGTAAATCCAAATTTGACTATACGAAAAGAATATACGAAAAGAATCATTTCTATTAGATTTATTAAGCCTTTTTATTTATAATATACATATATATAACTCCAAATTTGTCTATATGTTTCATTTATAAAATAATCAACCAATCATGTATTGAAACCAGTTCTTAGATAGAAATAACTATAATTAATTAAATAGCCAATCATTTTCTACCACATTTCATCCAACATTTTAATTTTATTTCTTGGTTATTGAGTTATAATTACTTAAAAAAAACAAGTGAATATTAATTGATCAGTGTAAGCATTTAGGGGTAAACTTATTTTTTGGTTAATGATTATTACTTTTTTGTATGTATAGACTTGTATACTGTTAAAATACAGTTTGAATAACATAGAAAAAAATATAAAAGTTGGACTCTAAAATGTTACTTGTTGATAAAAAGTTGTATTCATTTTTTTAATTACAAAATTTAAATTCCTATAAATTAATGAAAAAATAATCTAATAAAATGGAATATGTGTCATCAAAGCTTAAGGCTACGTGTTCATTAATTTAAACATGAAGAGTACAACTTTTTTTTAAGGGTGACTCTATTTTTGAGTGACTCAATGTCACACCGTTTAAACGATGGTCTTAGTGAACATCTGTCTACACTACGTTGTCTTAACCGGGTCCGCGTTGGGTTGGTCAGACTTGATTGTCACACCCCGAAAAACCGTATTGGCTCGTTGAAGCAACAACCGGATGAAAACCGGGGTGCAGCTCAGGATCAACCCTCCTCGGTGGTTGGTCACCATCATTGCCCAACCACTGAGCATAAGCCCAGGGTCATATCCATCCTAATATGACACAAGTGGAAATTAAACTTAAGTCTCTATTGGAAAACCAAAGTCTCCTACCACTAAGCTACAAATAAGGGATACAATTTTCTTTAATATTGCAAACCAATGCTAATATCGTCTTATTTTCTTTGTTTTTGGTAAATAGTACGTGAAAAACAAGAAAAAATAATTTGAATGAAAGAAGTGTACTCTAAAATAAATGGTATGTTACAATTTACATACTCTTTGATTACTAACATTTTTATGCATGATGGGTTATACCTCATGCTTTGCGGTATATCAAAAGGAAAACTGATTTTTTACTTTGATCGTATTTCAAAAGAAAAAATGATGTTTCTACTTCAATCAAAGCTTTTCTATCTTTTCCGGTTTTAACCCCACAAAATTTGTTTTTTTAATAACTCAAAACCTTTTATTATTTGTAATTTAACCTTAAAATTCTTTTACTTTCAACTTTGATCCCTATGCTTTCATCTTTCGCAAATTTCCTTTCTACGTTTCGTTCTAAATTTTTCGTGGGTTTCGAGTTAGCATGGCGCAACGTGTGTGTGTGTGGTTCAACGTTTTTACTATTCGTTCAAAATTTTGTGAGTTAACACGGTGCAACGTGCATGTGTGGTTCAACGTTTTTACGTATATTTTTCCACATTTAACAGATTCTTCGCAACGCACGGGTCCTAGATCGACTCAGTGTTGGTAGTCGCTGACAGTGGTGTGGCATTGATGCTATTTGGCATGGTTTTATGCCCCTGCGTTACGCGGAGTTGGGGAGGGGGGGGGGGGGGGATGGGAAGGGGCTTAATTATAGTTTTATATCTTTTAACACTGATAAATATTCCAAGTAAACTGTAACAAAAATGTACATACTTTTCATAAAGTAAACTGTAAAAAAAATGTTAATACTTTTCATGTCAACATAACGATCATTCTGGTCATCATTGATGGACAGGTTGTCTCAAATTGACAACGATTTAGGCGGTTGCTTATGTCGAATAAGATACGGGGAACGTGGGTCGGCTTGATTATGCTACAATCTAAAACCAAACTATGACAAATGTTTTAGTTTTTAGATTTTCATAGACATCAGTCTTGATGCAAACAGTTAGGTTAGTTCGATGACATAAATAACGTTATGACAAAACTTTCACGACATAAATAACGTGTCGTTTAGAAAACACAAATTATGTATGTTTCTTATAATATTAGTTTAGTTTGGTTACTTATACATAGGGATGAAATCAGTATGACACCGACATCATACTGCAAAACATCAAATCTAAACTGATACGGTACCATAAAATACTGAAACAAAAAAAGAAGCTCTTAAGTGTAAACTGAGCATTGTATCAACTATGGTCATAGTATGGTATTTGCTTCATTTGAAACACCCAAAAAAAACTACCTAAATTGTTATAACCAAATTAAAATGTTGATGCTGGTATCGTTTGTGTTTGATTGGTACTGATACGATATCAATATTCAGCAAATAAAGAAAAAAAAATCTAATCCTTAGACTACCTCCAATGCATCTCTTAGAGGGAAGCCATTGGAGGCCCTTGTCATTGTGAAATTTTGTCCTTAGCTCTTCCACAATGGCTTAGTTTTTGTTGGTTTTTTTATCGATAAAACTTCTATATAAATATAGAAAAAACGGGCCAGCAAATAACTGGAACCGATAATTACAAGATTACACCGTGAAATTTAAGTCGCGCCGTCTATCCCAATTCAAGTTACAAAATAAAGATCTACTCCTAACCCAAAGGAAAGAGTTCTCTTTTATAAAATCTGTCGTTCGATTTTGATCCAAAGTAAAAGAAGAAAATGTTTTATTTAAATATTGAGTATATCGGGTTAGGTAATGAGGTGGAAACTAAAAAAAGTAAGAATATTTGTAAAGTTAGATATTAAAGAAATGGTTTTAAGGAATTGTAAAGATATAATACGTGAGATGACGTGACAGCTAAGAACACCTAAAAACACAGGTAAGATTGAAGATATTCTTATAGAATTACAACCAACTGCAGAATAAAAATTATAAAACATGGCTACGGGTTTGTTTATTTAGTTTGGTTTGTTTTTTCGTTAACAATTAGACAATTAAAACCAGGGCGGACATACCTTAGGTGCAGGGGTAGCCTCTGCTACCCCTTGGCGTTCTGGCAGTTGTGTAAATTTTGAAAAAATCTAACATTTTTTTACGTTTTCTCAATTTCGTTACATTTTTTTATAAAACATTGCCCATACAAATGTTTTCTAGATCCGTCAGATATTAAAACAAATTATTAATTTCAAAAGAGTACAAAATATGGTTATATACAAAACTTTTTATACATGAAAGGGGGAAAGTAAAGGTCCCATACAATCCACACTCTCACTTTGGCGCGTGAATTACCCTTCAAAATATCTCAAACCCCCCGTCCCCCTTCACTATTTCCTGCCCCCACAACCGTTGACGACAATGCATTACATCCTCATTCACCTTCTTCTTCTTCTTCTTCATTTCATCATATCATATATATTCTCAACACTCAACACTCAAAGTTTCAAACCCTCATAATTCAACACTCTCATATATGAACCAATGGATTCTAACGATATCATCCCGCCTTTCGTCCTCAAGACTTACCACATGGTCAACGACCCTTCTCTCGACGGTTACATCCGTTGGGGGCCCGCTAACAACACCTTCATCGTCGTGGATCCTCTCGACTTCTCCCAACGTCTCTTACCCGCCAACTTCAAACACAATAATTTCTCTAGCTTTGTTCGTCAACTAAACACTTACGTAAGTATCCGTTCCTTTGTTCTCTATTCTGATATGCCTGTTTACCTGTCACTTTATTGTAAATTCCAAATGTTTTTACCAATGTTTAAACATAATAATTTCTCTAGCTTTGTTCGTCAACTAAACACTTGTTACGTAAGCATCAATTACTTTGTTCTCAATTCTGATACGCCCGTTTACCTGCCGCTTTATTGTAAATTTCAAATGTTTTTTTAATCTAAATTCAAACACATTAATTTCTCTAGCTTTGTTCGTCAACTAAACACTTAATTACTTTGTTTTCAATTTTGATACGCCGGTTTGCATGTCACTTTATTATAAATTCCAAATGGTTTTAGACTTTTATCTATATTTTATATAAAATAAATATAGCATTTCATTTGCTTTATTTTCAATTATGATGAATTACTCATTCACATACGTTGTTATGCCAATTTACCTGCCATTTTCTTGTTTAAATTTGTTTCGCTTAATTTTCAATTACGTTTAAACTAGGGTTTCAAAAAAGTGGATCCGGACCGATGGGAGTTCGCGAACGAGTGGTTTTTAAAAGGACAAACGCATTTATTGAAGAATACCGGGAGAAAAAAGCAGCAGATTAATAGTAATAGTAACAGTAACAGTAATAATACTCGGAATAATTTTATTCCAGAAGAAGATGAAGATGAGATGGCGAAAGAGATTGCGAAGTTAAAAGAAGAGCAAAAAAATCTAGAACAAGAGTTAGTTGGAATGAACAAGCGTCTCGAGGCGACAGAGCGGCGACCAGAGCAAATGATGGCGTTATTGCATAAAGTGGCAGATGATCCTCAGATCTTGCCACGTATGATGCTTCAAAAAGATCAACCGTCTCAACGGCTGGTGGATAAAAAGCGCCAACGGATATTAACAACCCCTGAACCGTCAGCGTCGAGCAAGAAGTTAAAAGAGGAAGAGGGGTTTTATAATAATTATGAACAGTTTTTTTGGCAGTCTCCGGATACACCATCCATGTCGCGGCAGCGAACCGCAGCGGCTAGCGGCGGAGATGTAAATAATATTGAATATTTTGAAGGGTTTTCGCCGGAGCCGGAGGTTAGATGGCCGCCGGAATATCCGTTTTCACTATTTGGCAGCGGATTTTAGCCGGTATCTACAGTTTATTTTGATACTGGTGTTAAATACTAGATTGTTGTATTTTTTTCTTTCAAATACTATTTTTATTCTTATTTTATTTTAATTATCTAGTTTTAAATTTCATGGTGGTATAATAAATTGCCACTAGATTGCATTGTTTTTTCTGCAATTGGGTGGCATTTTTGTTTTAAAATGTGATGTTACATCATACAATATGATGGAATCTAGTTGAAGCATGTTTGAATAGCTTGTTATTATACATTTAGCTTAAGATTTAAATTATATTAAGATGTATACATGTTAACTAAATCAACTCGTCTCTTTGTTCTGTGTAGATGCGGTAATTCTGACCCGTTTACCTGAAAAGAGAACACGTTTTGGGTCGGGTAACATAATCTGTTTCTTAAATGGGTCGGGTTTGGGTTGATTCACAAAAAAATGGGTTGACCATTGACCCGTGTTAGCCCGTTTAAGTATTTATGTCAAATTTAATCGTCGAAAGAGAAATGTGTGTCGAGCGCTCTAGTGACATAACTGTTTGATATAATTTTTTGTACATTTTATACTTTTGATATGAAGTTAGGAGTTTTAGAGTAAAATAAGTTTGTGTTTGGGTTGTATATTTGACAAGATTTTCTGGTTTTACAAGGTAATATACAAGGTAGGGTTTAATGATCACAATAACATAAACAGCAAGTATTCAAACAATTGCAAAATGTATTTTAATAATACTGGAAAAATAAATTTTATTTGAAGTTTTTTTGGTACTTCGGCAAAAATTAAATTCAGGTATACTAAAGAATCATTTAATAAAATTTCATTTATGTCAATTTCAACATTTATTAAAGCAAAAAATATATAACATTCATACAACATCAAAAAGCAAAAAATATAACATTCATACAACATCAAAACATAAAATACTACCACAATTTTTTAGGAGTTTGCATGTATCAAGAAAAGGAAAAGCCACATCCAAAGTTGGGGACATCAATTACCCTGTTTCCAAAGTAATAATTCAAGATTTCAATAAAAAAATATATTAAATAACACACATGCTTCTTATAATTGTACTTCATTAGGGTGTTCAGGACGCCTCCTAGGTGGCCTAGCGGGTTCTACAGAAATACCGCCGTAACTTCTCCAAGGTGGGATTACGGGTTCGTTTCTGGCTTTGGGAACCCATGTTAGATGGAGGTGTTGAACGTATTTTTCATTTATTTTAAACCGAACTCCCATTTGAAGGTTATCATTGGCGTACGGGCTGACACATGGATCCACACGCTCACCTCTACTCTTGCGCTCGTTACCCCACTCACAGGCAAGCCCTTGGCACCCACGACGTGGTGTTCTGCACCCCAAAAAGGTGATGTGGCGTGGGGCGTTAACCCACTATAAATAGCCTTAAAGGTTGAAATAGATTGAAATGAGATGGCATTATCTTATTGGTTGGTTTAATGGGATCAAATGAGTTGCAAGATAAGTCCCTCACACATTTATAAGTTACATGTTACTATGGCTTTTATAATTTTTTTTTTCAAACAACTTTGTTAAATCTTTTTAATTGACTATTTATTTTTTTAAAGTATCTTATAATTATTTTTTACCAACTATATAATAACTTATTTTCATATAACAATTAAATATGCTTCCGAAAGTCAAGTATATATGATAAGATAAAGAAAAGTTCAATTATACGGATGATTCATCAATGTAATTGTTATGAACATACTTTGAAAACACTTATACATCTTAGAAATAACATATTTAGTCACTATAATTCACAATTTTATAAAGCAGTTTGTCACTAAGTGACTTTAACATTGATTAGTACATCAATCTAGAATAATCATTTTATCATTGTTAGTAAGAAATAAAATGATTAAAAAATAGTACATATCCCTCTCTTCTTTGTTTGTCTCCCTTAACTCGCACAATTTTCATAGTTAAGACCACACATTGTAGGCGTGGATTTTTGGTGTTTAGGTCATTCCATGTTGTACACACCACACCGCACACGGCGATATTACCAACGTTGTTTAGTAGGCGAGAGGATTTTCACCAGCGTGGAAGTGCAAGTGGGTGCAACGTAACGTGCTTTTATTGGATGTGCCGTTGCCCCAACGACTAGTAAAAAAATTAAAAAATTGCTTCTCTTCTATATAATACACCCCTTCTATAATTTTAGAACCATAATCTCTCAACCCACATATCACTTCTTCCATTACATGTCAAAACACCCTCTCAAAAAACACTTCGAAATGTCAGTCATTCTATGGAGCGTAAAAGAGGACATTGGGTTATGTGAATCGTAGGCCCTGACGGTGACCAACCACGAGGCTCTGTTACCCACGTCTCCGTTTTAGGATGGAGTTTACCATGAATTTTGTATACGAAGGGGTGAGGTTATCCGAAGAGTGGATGCACTTTGTTCACGTTTTCGGATGATTCATATGGATAGTGCGAGATTTGAGGCAATTGTCAATGGTGTGGACAGATGATGGTGAGCTAAACGAAGGCGACATCATCCAAGTCGCTTGCGTCGAGTACCATAACAGGTACGCTGGTGACTTCAAACACTACGCGGCGTGACAAATAATACATTTTTTTGGTTAATTATGTTTAGGCTAACGTTTTATATTAAGGGATATTGGATTTAAATAACCTCAAGTTTCACCAATTGGCCGATAACACTCCTAATTTTCGATTTGTACACCAGCACTCTCAACTTTCAACTTATTGGCCGATAACACTCCCTAATTAACTGAACCCTAACCCAGTTAGTTTTTGCTGATGTGGCATCTGATGTGCCAATTTTTTGCTGAGTGGCATCTGATATGACATTTTTAATGACGTGACAGCTTATGTGGCAACTGAGGTGGCATTTTTTTAAGACGTGGCAGCTGACATGGCATTTTTTGATGACTTGGCAGCTACATCAGCTAACTGGGTTAGAGTTCTGTTAGTTAAGTAGTGTTATCGATCAATAAGTTGAAAGTTGGGAGTGCTGGCGTACAAATCGAAACTCGAGAGTGTTATCGGTCAATTGATAAAAGTTAGGGTTATTTAAATCCAATAACCCTTATTTTAAGTTATGTAATGTTTTCAATTTTTAAGTTATGTCACGTTATTTGTTTAATTCGTATTAACTGGTTTATTTAAATTTAATAGATTATATATAATTTATAACTATAAAAGAATAATAAAAAGTGTGTGTGACGTGTCGAATAACGCTACTATTCCACGCCTATTTCCACCTCTCCTGTTTTGCACCACGCCCCGTTTCTAACACGTGCTGTCATGTTTTTTACATGTTGAATAATGCTAAATATTTAAGCTCATTCACACCGTATAGAGGGTTTTTTTTTCTAATTGAATATAGTTTTGTTTAAGAAGAAGCTATTTGACTAGTTCCGATACATATCGATTAAGAAACCACCGATACATGGAAACTTTTAATAGGAAAATGTGCTTCTGCATATGTGTTCAAAGAATTGGTTGAAAAATCATTAGGTGTTTCCTAGTCGGTTGATCGGGGAGTTGAGAGTACTTGTTTTAGCCGAGGGTACTCGTTTTGGCCGAGAGTACTCGTATACGTTAATTTATAAAGAAATTAGTTTTCGGAAATTATACATATGTCAAATAACACAAATTTAGTAATATTTATAACAAAATACGTAAATATTAATATAAATAAAAAAATCCAAGTTCAAATAATAAGTAATTCAAAAATTAATACTCATTCTTTAATATAATAGTTATAGAAATTATATTCAATTTTTTAAAGTCAAACTTGGTCCGAGTTGACTTACTAGATCCGATTATGGCCATTTTTAACCGCATTTGATCGATTCTAAGTAGTTAGTGGAGTTGAAAAAAAGTCACCTCGCGCGCAACCTATCTTGTAGCGATTGCTCATATCACATGAATCATTTGTAGGAACTATGTTCACTTTTTATAAAATATAATTACAAAATATATAATAACGAGACTCTCGTTATTTATAGGAAATATCATAGTACAATATCGATTGCAATAACTAAATAAAAGAAATATAAAATATAACTATATATACCAATCTTGATTCAAGCCGCATATCTGGTGGGTCCTTCACGCACACTTGATAGCATCCTAGACTTAAGTATTTATCATCTTGAGTCTTGAAAATACTCATTGACTGCAACAAATAGCACACTAAAACGTTGACGATTTTGGTTGAGGCACGTGTTCAACACGCTTCCCTTAAAATAGATTTCGCGCCTCTACTAAAGAAGATGCGACTGTTTCAGGGTACAACAGCCGAAGCAGTATGTATTGCCGAAGGTGGCTCACGCGCCCAAGGTTACTCCGGGTAATTGTAGTGTTTGAACTTATGTAACAAACAATGATGTGATGGTGGTGGAAAACAAGTAGAGAGTACTCCTTTTTTTAGCTGGTATTCAAGTGTTCATCCTCCTTCTAGTATCCATATTCTTATAATTACAAAAATAAGCACATTGCCTACTAATTGTACAAGAGTTAAGGATTAGCGATAAGTTTCACTTAATTAGTCATTTAATTAGAGACTTTAAAACTCTACTAAAACTAATTAACTGTCATTAAGAAGCTCTACTCAAGAGTTTCTCTTTTGTTCACCACATGAAAATTCTAACTAATATTCATAATTTCATTAAATTATAAATATATTAAATATCTATTCACCAAATTTCCAACATCAATCATTCGAACAATTTAATTTTAAATAAATTGGTGATTTGTAACAAACAAATGCTATAAGTCTTTTATATAGAATTATTTTTAAGAATTTAGTTATTGTTACATGATTATAAACAATGTTCAATGTGACGTTTAATGAAAACTTTATGTCCCTTTTAAAACTTATTAATATGTCTCTACTATGGATGTGCATCAATTTAAGTCTTCGTTGAACCAAAATGAAAACCGAAATACAACTATTTGTCCTAAAAGAGTAAGAAGTGAGTGAGAGGGAGAAAACATACTACTTAAATTTTATGTTTAAAATAATAAATTCTTAAATTATATGTTATAAATTGCATGATTTATTAGCAGATTATTTTTTTCTATTACTACGATTTAATATAGTTTTTTCTATCATTCATTATCAAGATGACCAAATAAAGTTAATGCTACTAATTTTGAAATAGTTGCAAAAATAAGTATTTGTATATTATATTGAATATCAACATCATCATCATATTCAGTAAACTCCAACAATACCAAATCGTTATCATCATCATGTGTTTTAAGTCTTTTAATTCATGTCATCTATAAAACTTGAATCTAAAGTGAGTAAGATATAAACAATTTTAACTCTACTTCGTGAAGATAGAGATGTTTTCAGTAATACCTTCGAGTTCATAATGGTTTTACATCAAGCCTTGTACCCCATCTCGGGGTGCACGTGACAGCGATTATGCGTTTTAAGTGTTCAACAAAATGACAATAATCCAAGTGATAATTTCTTCTTAACGTCAAATTCCTTTTAATTTCTGTCGTCTATAAGACTTGAATAGGGTGAAATGAATTAAACATTCAGCAAACAGTTTATGAATCGTTTGACGGTAAATTGGTTTACGTTTGTTCGTTTAATAAAGAACGAACATGAACATAAATATTTCGTTTGATTAGTTTTGTAAACGAACATAAACACAGATCTCAGTTTTCTGAAGTCCAAAAGAGAACTAACATAGAATAAAATAAAATAGCATCCCAAACAATTTAAAAGGCATTAAAAATTAACCTAAAAGAAAATAGGTTCATGTTCATGAAGAAGCTATTATTTCAACCATAACCACATCAATCATAAAGAAAGAAAGTTAAGCTAATAGGCTAATACCACATTCTAAACGAACCAAACCTTCAGCGAACACTTCGTGAACCGTTCGATAGGAAGTTCGTTTATGTTCGTTCGATTAGCTTAACGAATGAACACGAACAAAAATTTTGTTCGGTTAGCTTAGCGAATGAACACAAACATGGGTCTCATTCGTTCGTTTGCGTTCGTGAACGTTTGGTAATATGTTCGGTTGCATTCGTTCATGTTCGTTTGATTATATTAAAAAATAATAAATAATAACCCTATTTTTTCTAAGTTAGCTAAATTTGGACTAATACAATTTTTAGGATAATTATATCTAAGTTAGTTATAGTTTAAATAATTATGTCTAAGTTAATTAAACTTTATAGTACACTTCTTGTGTTTTGATTTATCATTTGATGATTATATTTAACTGTGTTATGCTAATAATGCATAATGTTTAAGGATAACAATCTTTTTATATCTTATTTTCAAGTTAAATGTTTGTTTACGTTCGTTTTTATTTGCTTGCGTTGGAGACCGTGTTCACGAACTGTTCGTGAACAATTGAATTTCCTTAACGAACAAATACGAACATAAACTTATGTTCGGTATGTGTTCGTTAACACTTCGCGAACATTTTATTTTAATTTCCTTAACGAACGAACACAAACATGATCTTGTTTGTGTTCATCGGTTCGTTTATAGCCCAACACATGAAGCTTGGTTATATTTTCTTGGATAGTAATATTTACAATTGAAATAGATATAAACTGATGCTTATTTATGTTTTGATTTCAAAATATTTAGCATAAGAATGACTAACTCGTTTAAATTATAAAATAAAACAAGTAATAAAATATGTGTTAAAAAGGGGCAACTCGTGAACCGTTACCGTTAAGAATGGCAATGAGCATTGAGTTGGGTGCTGATAAATAGAGGTGCACAAATCGGGTTTCTATTAATACCCGGTTTTGGATATGACTAGGCATTGAAAATCGCGTACTAAGAGAAACCGGGTAGGATTTGGGTACGGGTATTGAAGAGAAAAGTCATACCCTATGTACCCGGGTAAGGTATAACCCAGTATTGGATCCGGATATTAATACTCGATTTTAAAAAAATATGTTTTTTTTCTTCATATTTTACATAAAAATAAATGCGTTTAGAAATTAAATTTGGTTTGTAATTCGTAAAAGTAATTAAAAACAAATTACAATAACATAAATTCACTCAAATACAAATTATTTGTTTTATTATATGTATTTTTAAAAAACTTAAATATAAAAGTTGCAAAGTAAACATAAAAATATATCTTAAAAGTTCGGGTATTCTATCGGGTACTAAAAAAGGGTATCGGGTATATGGTATAACCAGGTTCGGGTATAGGGTATGACCGGTTCCGGGCATAAATCGGGTACGGTTTCGATTACGGGTATTGAGCTCAAAATGTATACCCTATAAATACCCTACGGGTAGGGTCGATTCGGTTATGCGTATACAATACCCATGTATAAAAATAACCAATTTCAGGTTTTTTTTATCGGGTCCAGTTCTAAATACAGGTTTTTTATGCCCTCTACTGATAGATATAAGTCGCGTTCCATACTTGTTGGGTCATCAATCATGTGCCCAATTTCGACTATGAACTTCGATTTTGAGTCCAGTTTAAACAGCTTAGGCCCATGTAACTTTGTAGTTTTTAAGCTATTGGGCTTTACCCCATTGATTGCCATTTCATGATTTAATGATTTCAATCAGCAAATTATTGATTACATATTTTATCAATCAAGTGCTAATCCGGTGGTGATGGAGTGGTAATGAAGAGACTTGGTGTTCTAAGAGACCCAAGTTCGATTCCTGCCCTCTCCATTATTTTCTGCGCTCCTGGTGGTGATAGAAGACCAGGCGAATAGGTGGAGATCGCTAGTTCGATATTTGAACTGAGCGGGTTTTACCTCACCGCACTGTCGTGTTTTCGGGCGAGTGTTCACGGGCTTTGGCCCTAGGTGAGGATTTTCCCTGGTTCGGAGGCGAGTGTATCCCGATGTGGTGAATTTCGCCAGTAACCCTAGGTGAGGGTTTTCCCCGGTTCGGAGGCGAGTGTATCCGATGTGGTGAATTTCGCCAGTAAACCATTTGGAGGATTGGTCGGCCGTTCAAAAAAACTATCAATCAAGTATTTATATTCATTTAATCATGTAAAATAATAATTAAGTCATTTTCCATAGGTTTTTATATTTTAATAAGTGCATAGAATACATATGGTTAATCGGTATATTTGAAGTTTTTTTTATCTCTTGAATATGTTACTAGTTACCGCATTGTTGGTGTCAACCTTAACGATGACAAAAGGTATTGTACTATTGTACCAACCATTCGGTATTACGAATTAGCTAAAGAATAATGTGCGTTTGAAACCAGACCAAACCAGTCATAAACATACGCGTCTTCCTTTTTACACATACATGTTCGTGAATACCGCCCCATTATCATGTATCCAAGTTCCAATAGACTGTAACCATCCTCACCTTGCTTTCTCCTTTGATACGCAACCAAAACAACACAAATTTCAACTCCAACTAGCAAAAAAACAACAACAGAAAGAGATTTTTTGCTATAACATGACAACATGTTTCTCCTAAATTTCGAAGGAACACTAAAGTAGTCAGTAGTCCCCTAGTATGAAAAGTTGTAGTCAGTAGTCGCCATGTCGATATACATAGCATGTCAATCACTCAGTATTACATGACAATACGTGTGACGTGTCATGTTACCGTTGATGGTGATGTGGTCGATTGGCGGTGCGTGTGACATACCATATCACTAGATGTTGACATGAAACACGCGTACATGACTTTATTTCTTGATATCTTAATCATACAAAATAATATTAGAATTTGACTAGTTGACTTATCTTATATAAAATGTAAACAAACTATATCATTTTATACAATTCAAGTAATTTCACAACAACATTAGTGTTCAAAGTATAATGGATTTGATTAGAAGGTTAAATCATCTTTTCTAAAGTTGTTGAAAGTATTTATCACACTATATATTATTATATTATATAGGTTTAATAATGGATACCTAAAGACAATTTGTCGTCAATTTGAAAATGTGTCCCTCGTTATACAACACTCAACTAATGTGTTCACATAGGATTCTTTTGATTCCCACAAATTTTGTCCCAAATCTATGGTGGGCCATACTCCATAATCCTACATTGTGTTTGAAGTGCTAGATGATTATTACAAAACTTAATGTATATTTATGTATTTTATACTTATATTCACTATAAGTGAATATGGTATGGTTGGTTATACAACACATATGTCATATACAAGTAGTCTTTCGATATATGAGTGCAGTGGCGGATCTAGAAAATATTCGTAGGGATAACGTTTTATAAAAAAGGGGTAACGAAATCGAAAAAACGTCATAAAAAGGTCAAAAAAAATTTCAAAATACACTACCGTCGGAACGCTAAGGGGTAGCGGAGGCTACCCCTGCGTCTAAGGTATGTCCGTCCCTGTATGGCTGTATATATAGCGACTTAAGGAGACAATTAAGTAATTAACCATATGCGGGATTAAGTTTAATTAACTGAAAAGGTATTAAACAAAAGTCTTTACCTTGAATTTTGGAATATTAAATTTAAATAACCCGAATTTTTCACCAATTATCCGATATCACTCCCAACTTTCAACTTATTTTCCTCTAACACTCCCAAACTAATTGAATCATAACCTAGTTAGCTGATGTCAGATGCCACATTAGCCATGTCAGTTGCCACATTAGCCGCCACGTCATCAAAATTTGCTATGTCACCGTACGAAGTGTCATATCAGAAAAAAAAAACATTCTCTTCACCCCTTTCGATTAGAAAATGTTTCCCTCCTGCCAACCATCCACATATCAATTTAAGAACCCAAGTTATAACAACATTAAAGTGGTACAATTTAAGATAATGATGGCGTTCAATAGAACTATTAAGTTGGAATAAGATGTATGAAGAAGCTACCGACCAATTGTCGGGTTTGTAACATCAGTCAACAAAATATATCGATCAATCATTGATTTATAGATGCTATGGAAGCTCATGAGTATTTTAAGTATTTTAATGTACGAAGATGTTATGCTTTTATCTCGTTCCATAAAAACTTAAAAAGAAATAGAACAAAAAAAATAGGCCAATAACACTCTCAACTTTCGATTTGTACACCAGTATTCTTAATTTTCAACTTATAGGCCGATAACACTCCTTAGTTAACTGAATCCTAACCTAGTTAGTTTTTGCTAATGTGGCTATTTTCGTTGATGTGGCATTTTGATGACATGACACTGACATCAGCTAACTGTGTTAGGGTTCTGTTAGTTAGATAGGGTTATCGGCCAATAAGTTGAAAGTTGAAAGCGCTTGTAACAAATCGAAAGTTGGGAGTGTTATCGGCCAATTGATGAAAATTTGGTTATTTAAATCCAATATCCCGTTGAATAACTATTTTATTGAAATTATGTTGTTTTTTTATCTTCATCAAATATGGTTATAAGAAGTTTTATGATAAGTTTGGATCATTGTTAATTCATTAAACCGAATTACTTATTGATGAATAGCTTTAATGCTTCAAATCCTATATTGGTTGTCCTAACTAGTTGGTTTAGTGGTTAGTCACTTGGTTTCTCTGCTTGAGGTCTTAAGTTCAACTCCCAATGATGTCACTTTGAAGGACATTGGTGGTGGCAACGAAGTTTAGAACTAGGCCTCTCTTAAGGTCTCCAGTTCGAAACTGAGCCGAACCGGGTTTTACCGAAGTGGGCCTTCAGGCGGGCGGATTTCCCCGGAACTCGTGGCTCCGATTTGCATCCAACTCTGACCATTATGGAGCTGGGGATGCATTTGCTCGATTGAGGGCATCCCAAGATACTTATATGGTGATTCAGTTGGCCATTAAAAGAAAATCCCACATTGGCTTTATAGTTTTTCTTGCCTCACATGATTTGTTTATTGACAAATCTATCCTCTAGTTTCAAACAACAAACAAATCAACCCTCTTTCTAAAATCATTTACATTTTTCTAATTGATAAACAAATCAATATCGCACGAACAAAAAGGTCACACCAAATCCCAAAAAACAAAGTATACACAGTAACATCTTCCAAATATAATCATAAATCCTAAAAACATTATACTTTATGCTTCATCAATAATTACATACCTTTAAATTCAAATCAATAGTTTTTTCGACACTGAATTCTCGACACGAGAAAGAACAAATGTCCCCGGATACATGTCCACGAAAAACTTCTCTATGATGTCGCGGTAAACAGGACAAGTTAACCGCGAATAGTAATGAAGTACCTCTTCAATATCAAGAACAAGATCAACATTGTTTTGGTCCATCATCTCTAACTCCTTTAACTTTCTTGTAACCAAACACTTTGACAACAATTCATCTTTATTTTCATCTTCATTTTCATCTTTTTTCTTGTTTACTTCATGATTGTTGAGGGTGGTGGCTGCTGTATTTGTATATTGGGTGGGTGTGTTTTCTGGTTGTCTATAGCTGCGGTTGAAGCGGGTTGCGTGTAGTGCGGCGCCACCGCGGCTTCCGGTGCATGAAAAGGGGTTGCAGTGTGGTGTTTTGGGTAGCCTTTGATAGCCTCTAGCAAAATAGGACTTGAAGGTATGTATGGTACTTTTCAGGAACCTTTTGGTGTTAGAATATGTGATTCTTAGAAGCATTCTTCAAGGTTTTTGTATGAGAGGGGGGGGGGAGTATAACACTTCACAGTGGGAATGAAAGTTGGGGTTTAAGTAGGTGTTTTGTTGAATTTTGTATGCATGTCACCAAAAGCCAAAAGGGCATCCAATAAATTGTAACACACAACTTTTTTTTTCTTTTAAATAAATTATATTATTCTAATAATAATAATTTATTAATTTTTTAGTTATGCTGAAAACAAGTATTAAATGAGACTCAATATTATTTGTTTGCCGTATTAGATTTGAACAAGTCTAATATTGTATCACAAATCACAACACTTATTTTCAATTTTCAATTTTCAACTTATTTTTCTCTATTAGTTTTAAACTAACTAAACTCTAACTCAGTTAGCTGATTAGATATCACGTCACGAATTAAGTGTCACATCAGATGCCACATCACTAATAAAATGTCACGTTAGCAAAAATGCCACATCAGATGCCATGCAGCAAAAATTGTCACATCAGATGCCACGTCATCAAAAAAACTAACTGGGTTAGTATTCAGTTAGTTTGGGAGTTCTAGAGAAAAATAAGTTGAAAGTTAGGAGTGTTGTGGTACGAATCGAAAGTTAGAAATGCTATTGACCAATTAATGAAATTTTAGTTATTTAAATCTAATATCCCTGTTTGTTTTGCCCGTAATAAATTAACGACTTTGTTGTTATTGCTAACCTTCTGAAGAATGTTTACTAGACTTCTCGGTATCTTTAACTACGGAGATTTAACCACGGGGTGTCAGCCCAGTGGCCAGCCTCACCCATTCCAAACGGGAGGACGCGGGTTCAAGTCTAGCTCGGCCCGAATAATCCTGCTGGGTAGTAACCGCCAGACAGCTATGAGGCTAAACTAGCTTGGGGAGGGAGAACCCTCCCGCGGTCAGGGGTACCGTGCATTTACCATCTTTTTTTTTCAACTACGGAGATTTTCTCTCTTTCACAACCAATGCGTATAAAAACACATTTATGTATTTAATAGTGTATTGTATATTCATATTCATATTCATATTGACATATAAAACACAACTGACATGCATGTTACAACAATACATGTTTTAAGTTACAAATAAAAAATGTTTTGAGATGATTTTACGTGATTCTATATTTTATTTTTGTATATAAAATAAAAAGACATTAGCTTTTACTTTTGATGATAGACGTGTCTCCTCTTTTTAGGATAAATTTTTGGAGCGTTTGCTAGTTAAAGTTCACTTTATCAAGGTTACGTTTGAAAAATTGTTCTGTGTACCTTTGTTTTGATTTGTGTTTATTCCTATGGTTTCATAGTGGTGGATCCAGTCTTATTTTGTGGGTTCATATGAATCTACTCGGTTTGGAAAAAATAGAAAAAAGTAGTGAGAACTTTGTATGATTTGGAAAAAAATAGTGAGAATTTATTAAAACGAACCCACCCAAAGAAGTTTCTGGATCCGCCACTGTTTCATACTTTCATACTATAAACTGTTTTTCGAACTTAACTAGTTAAAAACTTGTGAACCCTTCAAATTAGTTGGATATCGTTAAAATCAATCACGGAGCCAGTTTGTGACTTGACTAGTTGGCTCGACTCGAATAGTCTCGCGGGTTTGTGGCTTATAACATACCCAAGTCATATCTGGCACAACTTCAACTCGAGCAGTTTGTGGCTTCACTAGTTAGCCCATTATTATATACATAATTGGTTGATCACTTAGCTATAGTAACTTTAACCTCTTTTTTTTGCATTTCATCCCACGCCCCCTCAATTTTCTAAGTTTTTGTAAAATGTCATTTTGACCCCCTTTAAGTGCTTGTTTTATGTATGTGTCGGTATAAATACAAGTTGGTTTACGTTTAAACATGTTATTTTGTCAAAAATGAAACATGTTAAATGTAATACATTTTCATTAGATGGTATGAATTCGAGTTAATTTATGTTTCATGAGTCATTTCAAATATATTACGTTTTGATGCTTATTTTCATTAATGTTTTCAGTTGGTCTACGTGTTAATGTTTATGTACATGTTGGTATAAACTCAAGTTTGTTTACATTTCGACGTAATGACATTTTGACCATCTCGAGTTTACGTGCTCATTTTTATATACATGTCGATATAAATTCAAGTTGGTTTGCATTTTGACGTAGTTTATGTCAAATACAATACATTTTTGTGCTTATTTGTATGGAAGCCGGTCTACGTTGATCACTAAGCAATAGCAAAAAAAATCAGTACGCTCAAATGACTTTAAAAATCCAACCCCGCAATACAAGAAATCAATTTTAGTTTTCTTAATATTTATGATTTTGTTCGTTTCTTTTTACTAATCGTAACTAAACAAGTTGATAACACTATTAAATCATACGATTCACAGATAAAGCAATACTCAACCATCGACATAAAAGGAAAGGAACTAGTTTATACTACCCGAAGCGTGAGTTATTTGAGCCAAGTCAACTCGAATCAAGTGAATACATAACTCGTGTTGGAGATTTATATAAGCTAGCGCGGGCTCTAGCCAAATTTAGTTAAATTTTTGACGATGTACCTAAACAAGCGTATCTTTTTATATACAAGATGTGGACAAAACGGTGTCGTTTTCGTATACACGAATAATAATAATAAAATATTATATAATATTGATAAATTATATGTGATCTAATATTAAAAAAAAGACAGGCGTTAAAGCAGGCGGCTACATGTCTTGGTCGGATGGTGATGAGTTTGACGCTAATGAATCCACATGTTTTTACCTAACCTTAATGTTGGTATTAAATCGTCAAAACATAATATAATAGTATAACTACACTTAAATAGTGGCGGTGATGATACTAAAATAGTATTCAGTGGCGGATCTAGAAAATTTTTGTAGAGATAACGTTTTATAAAAAACGTTAAAAAATGTCAAATTTTTTCAAAATTTACACTACCGCCAGAGCGTCAACGGGTAGCGGAGGCTACCCCTGCGTCTAAGGTATGTCCGCCCCTGCATTACAACGACATGTAACAATAAGACGGAAAATCACAAAAATAGTTATTGACTCACACCAATTGTGAAAATAGCCACCTAAAGCGTTTCTAGAGACACTATACCATCTGTTGTAGCGTCTTAGAGAGGCTTCAACTGTTTTTTTCCACCCGGATTTTTAAACTAACATAACTTTATCATACGATAATGTATAAATTTCTCTTTAATTTGTGTTTTTTTAAATATACTGTTGTTGGAAATATGTTCATTTAAAAACCATGGTGCAAACGAAATAAAAAGGTAAAAGGCTCAAGCCTCTTAGAGACGCTACAACAGGTGGTGTAGCGTTTCTAGAGACGCTTCAGGTGGCTATTTTCGTAATTGGTATGGGGCATTGACTATTTTTGTGATTTTCCTTAACAAGTATATTTTGTTGGAACGAAAAAAACCGCAAGTCGCGAGAGGGGTATTACGCGGATATATTTGAAACTACAATCGAAAATTTTGGAAGCTAAAATGTACCAAGGATACAATTCGAGATACTGAATTTCCTATCATGTTCTTTGTTAATAAACGTATTAGATTTGATTTCTTCTACCATCTTGTCTTTAGTGGTTGGTTTGTTGTTGTTACCATCTCATTGCAACCATGACTTTTTTAGAAGTAAGTATATCTTAATAAACGTATTACATCCACTGTTGTAAGAATCGGGGGCGCTAGTTGGGCGGTGGAGTACCGATTAGCGATTACTCGGAATAATCAGATCGAGATTTTAAATGTAGTTTTTTGTTATATATATACACAAACATTTTTAATTTAGTTTTCTAAAGTAGTCATGTTTTAACCCCTCGACCTATTTTATTAAGTAATTGGAAATAATTTATAAGGTTTGGTTCAAATTTGGCCAGAATAGGACCGCCATTGACTGCCTAGCGATTAATTGGCCATTAATCGATAAATCTCCAATTAGTAATTACAAAGACTAGTCGAGATTTTACAACCATGTTATATCTCTTGTAACCGTGACTTTTTTAGAAGTAAGTTTATTTTAATTAAATGGAAATTGTATTAATTTTATATATAATAATTTTGTCGCGGTCTCTTAATGAAATGAAGTATTTTGTCGTAGTCTCTTAATGAAATGAAGTGTATTCCAGTTTGTTTATAAGCAAAAGTCAAATGAGTCTTCGTTTTATAATAAATAATTAATCTGGACCACTTTGACCTATATATGTTATTTCTGTGCAGACATTTAAGCAATCTTTTAAAATCCGATTCTTATATCGTATCGGATTTAGCTTAGAAACAGTTTAATCAATTGAATCGAACAGTTTAATCGGATATACTGAACAGTTTAACCAATAAAATCAGCCGATTTAAACCACTTTTTAGAACATTGCATTTAAGATCGACATTGAACTTAAATTAGTAACTATCACTCAAAACTTTTTATATTATTTTTAACTTTATTAAAGGAATACAACTTCCATATCATATTGTCAACGTGGAATTAGTGGTTTAATTTTTTTTAACATCGAAATAGAAGGTAAATGAGCAACAGGCTGCACCGTTGCACCTTTTTAAATAGCAAAACTAAGTTTTTTAAAAATCACTTCTATAGATCTCGGGGTCATAACATTATTATGCGTGACCCTTTGAACACGACTAAGTAGATCCACAATCTCTGGCGCAAAAAAACTAAATATATCAAAAGTAAATGGGATAGACACGTGCTGGTTAAGAAAATAACCAGGGACCGATAACTTAATTATTTACATCTGGTTAGGTGGGGGTATAGAGATTAAATATATAAAACTACAATAAAATTTTGCTGAGTGTTAAAACATAATACGGGCCCAGGTCTTTTAATGGGCCGATCAACAACTTCATCTAGACATATAATTTCATCTGATTCAGTTATGTGACCCAACAGATAAAAAGATCATTGATCCAACTAATGCTTTGCAAATAATATAACAAATAGTAATATGGGATTGATCCAACTAATGCTTTGCAAATAGTATAACAAATGGTAATATGTGCTAAAAATTAGGGCCCACTACCAGGGGCGGACCTACCTTAGGGGCAGTGTAAATTTTGAAAAAATTAGATTTTTTTGACGTTTTTTCGATTTCGTTACCCAACTTTTATAAAATGTTACCCCTATGAAAATTTTCTAGATCCGTCACTGCCCACTACGGCATTGGAATTTCATGCGATTAGTCAGTAGATGACCCAGTTTGTTACAATATATCTATATAAATATTTATGAAAACATTTCTTTTGATTTTTGAAACAAGAATTTTTGAAATATGTTAAACGTTGGAAAACCATTTTTCATTACTTTATATTTTAATGTAACAAACTCCCAACGTTTTCTTAGTTGATCGCTAAATGTTATCAAAATTGAAACTTTATGTCTATGTTAAATTGAAAGCTTGTTTAATGTACTTTGTAGTTTTTAGATGAGTCGATTCGAGTCTGGGCTCGCCTAAGCTTGAACTCGACTAGTTTCAAGCTATGTATTTAAAGCTTGAGCTCAACTTGTTACTAATTTTCCAGACATGAACTTGGCTCGTACTATTATCAAATAAATAATTACTTTGCTTGTAGTTTTTCATATATAAAAATATATATATAATAAACTTTATACTTATTTATACTTGTAGTTTTTTTTATATATAACACAATATATATTATTTACTTACATAGAACTTGTACTACAGTTTGATCGGTCACCTATTACGATTATGATTTGATTAACTTGAGTTGTTGCTCACGTTTAACTTTATACATAATAATTTGTGTAAGGAGTTTTACATATTATTAACGATGAGATATAAGTTGATTTGACAGAAATAATACATAACATAACTCTATTATACTCGTATGACGGTATTTGCCTAAAACAAAAGAAAGTTACAAGAAGAATCCTAGTTAAAAGTGAATAATTTAAATTTTTGGTACAATAAAGTAAGAATAAGCGTTCTCATTAAAAAAAAATCTAGTGGGAATAATTTTTTTTCAATCATATGTCACTTAACGGGTAAAGTTATTCAATAAAAGCTTATAAAAATAAGAAGTGTGCAAAGAGACAACGGATCGCAAAAAAATAACACAATGTCGAACAAAATATAACACAATGCCAAAAAATATAATACAGTGTCGAAGAAAAATACACAATGAGTCACATAAAAGACACAATAAAGCAAATATAGAAAAAACCAGTGTTGTAAAAATCGCGACTAGTCGGTGATTAATCGCTAGTCGGCCAGTAACTGATTAATTTTTCGTTAATCAGTCCATTAATCACTAGTCAGCTCTAGTCGCGCCTAGTCGGACCTAGTCGGACCTAGTCGGCTGGCCAAAAATCGGCAATTTCAGCAAAAAGCATGTATATTCTGGGTAAAACCTGCATATTCCAACCAAAACCTCTAAATTCCGGCTAGTATCTAACCAAACCATGTGAATTCCAACAATTAATCTTGTATACTTAAAAAAATGAGTTGAGTAAAAGTTAAAACTTAGCTACTTAAAATATTTACCTATAAAAATGTGTATATGTATACATAAAACTAAAAACTACATATAAAAAAAACTCAATCCGATTAATCCCGAGTAGTCGCTAGTCCCCATCTCATCGGCCGACTAGCGAGTTCTCCAACCTTGGAAAAAACACAATGATGTAAACAAAAAGTCTAAAATCAACAAGTTAAGCATCTAAAAACAAAACCTAAAATCTGACATCGTAAAGTTCAATAAGACGGTTCAAATACCGCTTGAATGAGGTAGATCGAAGTACATTTGATGTCATTCTTCCGACTTCTTATTTTTACGAGACTTTGTATATAATCTTAACCCATTAATTAAGCTATCATACACTTACATTCCTAACCCTTGTTATATAATGTGAAAATAAAAGAAGTTTTGGAAATATATAAACGGGTCATCTAATGACCCGGATTCCCAAAATCCAAATCATCCAATGAGCAAATAGCAGAATTTATAGATTCTTCCAGTAATATACTGTTTCAGTGTATGCAAACACACTGCCATATTTTTTGCAGACATTCTATCTTTTTCCACTTCTATAGAAATTAAGTTTATATAAAAATATGAGTAAACTGTCATTTTGGTCCCTGAGGTTTGGCCGGTTTTGCCACTTTAGTCCAAATTCGAACATTTTGCATCTAGAGCCCTGTAGTTTTGGTTTTGTTATCATTTTAGTCCAAAAGCGAAATAATGTCAGATTACTAAAAAAAACCCTGCTATTTTGTCCTTTTCCCAGGGGCAAAATCATCATTTAAGCATTATATATAAATACTCTCCCATTACTCTCTCCCGTCTCTCACTCTCCCTCCCTCTCTCCTCTCAGCCGTTCAGAGCACCACCACCGCCTCCCCCTTCTCACCACCGCCACCATTAACACCCACCTATCAACATTGAATCATCATCATCTACTACCTCCATTCATGAAGATATCAAGTCAAAACCCTTGATAAAAATAAAAACGAAAATATGAAAAAGAAGAATTAGAAGACGCTCAGATATGTTAATAATAATCACAACAAAGAGGAACCAACCGCCATGGCTGCAAACGTCGCGGCTGCTTCAACACTCGGATATTACCCCGCCAAGATACGGTAAGTCTCAAGCTTCACTCGATTCACTCAGACAACGAAAAAATCATCATCATCTCTTCTGATCGTTGCTGTTGTACCACATAATGTTTGCGACCTGAAGATCCGAGTTCGATCCTAGATGCAGTACGTTCCTGGCATAACTCCGGCGAGATTCAGTTACAGATATCGAGCGAGTTTAGAGAGAGAAAGAGAGCGTAAAAGCTAGGGTTTTAGAGAGAGAAAGAGGGGGACAGAACGCGGGTGGTTGTGCTCTGAAAAGGTGGTGCTTGTGGGGGTGGTTGTGGTGTGGGGTGGGTGTTGATGGTGGCGGTGGTGAGAAGGGGGAGGAGGTGGCGGTGGTCGTGGTGCTCTGAACGGCAGAGAGGAGAGAGGGAGAGAGAGAGGGGGGAGAGTAATGGGAGAGTATTTATATATATAATGCTTAAATGACGATTTTGCCCCTAAGAAAAAGGATAAAACAACAGTTTTTTTTAGAAATCTGGCCTTATTTGGCTTTTAGACTAAAATGGCAACAAAAACAAAACCACAAGGCCCTAGATACAAAAGGTTTGAAATTTAGACTAAAGTATCAAAACTGACAAAACCTCTCAAAAACCAAAATGATAGTTTACTCTAAAAATATAAAAACAAAACATACAGTACATATCATTTTCATGGGCTTGGCTCCACATGAATTATAGAGACTGTTCATAATGTATTTTTAATTCTATTTATATTTAGTTACCACTGTTTATCTTATGATATTTCACTTTCACTACCATATTATTAACGGAAACTACTTCTTTACCGTATCCTAAGAATATGTTATTTTATTATTCAATTATTAAGAGATATTTTATTACATATAAATATATAAGAGTGGGTAAATTTATTCTATAAATACTCTTAAAAATAAAAAATGTACAAAGACACAATTGATCGCAAAATATAACACAATGTCGAACAAAATATAAAACTAAAATGTTATACAACAAAAAAATACATTTTATAAATTAAAAAAGGGGAATAAAAACGAAAAAAAACTTCATACTATCGTAGGTCACTTGTTTGTTGTGGAGGCTGTTGAAAACCATTATATTTTGTTGGTAGCCAAACGTGCTCATCGGCGTGTTAGCCATCATGTTAAATAACATGTGGTTGTTGCTGTTCTCATAGAAGTCGGGGTTGGTCGTAATCTCATTAAGTAGATTTGAAGAACTTGACACATCCATACGGTTTATGACTTGAAGGGGTGGGCGGACGAGAGGTTAAAGGGGCTATCATACGGAAACATCTTGCAATTTTTTTTTAGAATTGAGAAAATTGTAGAATTGAGAGAGAGGGTTTTTGTTTGTGTGTTATAAAAATTAGGAAATATGGGTATTTTTATAGGGTGTTTTTAATTTAAAAGAATTTTTTTTATTATTATTACATGCAAGTTACCGTTCAACGGAAACATTTTATTGAAATTGGCAAATGAACCGCGTGGTACAAACCACGAGTGCTGGACGACAAGAACAACTACGAGAAGGGGGTTGGTGTTCCTCTTGTGGTTAGTCCATTCCAGGCGTAAACAACAAGCCATTACGGGCGGCCTAAGTATAAGAGATAATGAATAAGAGTACAGGAGATAACTAGTCGAAAAAAAGTAAAAGACTTGACAAGCACATAGTGAAAGGAAGGTTGTGTGGTTCAACAAATAAAACGCCCATAATTTTATAAGATCAAAACGACAAAAAAAGTTTTAAGTTTTCATACCATAATTCCATCATTTACCAAAATACTTATTGAATAGTTCGAGTAAACACAACCATCAAAAGTTCGTCACTAGTGTTAAACCGAATTACCATAACAAAATACAAATCCTAAACTTACTTACGAAAATCCTAATATTTAGTTAACATTTACAAACCAAAAGTATTTTGACTAGTTTGATAACAAACATAAACCGAAAGCGCGTAAAGGGCGATGAAGTGTGTTCGATCCAAGCTCGCCATCATCAAAACATAAACATTCATTAGATAACTCTTTAAACATAACTTTTACATCTATCATTCCATCACATATTTGACCCGTTCATAAGGTCAAAATGATGATTCAACCATTTACCATCCATCCCTTGTTAATAGCAAATCTGTTGATAGACGGATTTTACATTTTACCACTCTTTCATTGTTAACATCTCAATTCCATCCGACCCATTCATAACGGATCAAACTTATCCATTTCATCATCATGAATCTTCATTCATTTTGACCCGTTTATAACGAGTCGTTACATACCCATTTCTAATTCTTGGTATTCATTTCTTTTGACCCTCACGACAGATCATCATTCATGCTTCATAATTCTTCAGTATTCAATACATCGCATTTATCATGCTTTGGAACATAATTTATAAACTAGTAATAATAACATGACACAAATGTCGTAATCTATATCATGATAAGGTGGAGTTCGCGTGAACTTACCATGGTCTTGCGTTACTTGTGTCTTGGAATGACTCGTACCTTCTTCCTTCTTCGCACCTATACGATACAACTTTACATATTTAGCTTGTACATATGTGCTAATTAACCGTATACACTTCCATCATCATCAAAATACACAAATATTGCACACATTCGTATCAAATCACATTTGAATCAATCAAGACATTTCATCGAACACGTTGTGTGTGTATCATGAACAAAGCATAATACACAAGTAAACTAAACATAATTTTCCCATTTCATCCAATAATTTACCTAACAATTCCTAACTTCAAAAATTATCACCGTAGCCATATATCTCTTGATCTATATAAATATCTCAACAATGTACCTACTGAAAATTACTTCTAACATTAACATCACATAAATTTATACTTAATCTTCAGTAAACTTGATCATTCATTAACATACAAGTGGGTTTTACCCTAAATCATCAATACATTCAAAAGCAAGTATACCACAGCTTCTACATGTTAACATTAACTAGCATTCATGTTCAATTTCATAAAACATTCACATTCTATACATAACCCATTTCATCAAACATCACTAGAACAGAAAATTCGACTTAATTGGTGTTAATAACGCTTAGGTTGTAACGCCTCGCGGTTCCGTAAAATTTATTTTAGGAAATACGTGTCGTACCACTGAATTATTTATTCGTCTAATTTATTATCATTATTATTATTATTATTTATTTAGTTATTATTTTATAGATAATAATCACAATAATAATAACAACAACAATAATAATAATAAACAAAATAAATTAAGCGTTTTATGAAACTTGTACTTGAAATCAGATCTCGTCGGTACGTCCAGGCCGCTCAAAAACCCTCGTAACTAGCTAACGGGCCTCGGGCCCAACACCAAAACCCTACCTAACTAAACCGTAATATATAAACTAACTAGCACACACACCACACAGCAGTCCAGCCGCCCTCACACTCTGCTCCCCTAGACCCGGCGACCGGAGCCGCATTTCCGGCAGACCTCCGGCAACGCCACTTCCGGCGAACCCACACCCGATCAACCCTCATCCCCCTCTTTCAATCTCACACCTGTAAACCTTCCATCCCCTCATCACTGGTCGTTGAACGACCGACCACTACAGTGGTGGCGGCACACGGCGGCAACCGTGAGAGAGAGAGAGTGAGATATCAAGAGAGAGACTAGATAGAGAAGTGACGGGAGAGAGAGAGAATCGGACAGAGGAGCGCCGGCCTCTCCGTCACCGTCGACGACAATGAAGGTGTATAAACCGGCTGCGACAGTGGTGTTATCGGCAGTGGTGGCGCCAACAGTGGTGGTTCCGGTCAACATCAGTTTTGTTTCATTCAACGGTGGTCTGGTTCGAGTTTCAGTTGGTTTTCATTCAGCTTTGTTTCGGTTTGGGTTGGGGGTTTTGGTTCGGTTCGGGTCACGTTGCATCTCGGCTCGAGTTCAGTCAAGCAGTCAACGAGTTCGGCTCAAGATGCACGTCAGTTCAGTTGCGAGTTTCAGTCTAGTTCGAGCTTCGGTTCGAGTTGTTTCAGTTTTGGTTTGTTGCGGGTGAACTCGGGCCAACTTTGGTGTCGGGTCAAATCTGGTCAAACGGTCAAACTTCGGGTCAAAGTTGCTGCCCGGTCAACTCCAGTCAACTGAGGTCAAACTCAGTCAACGCGAACTCGGTAACTTTTAACGACGTGAATTTTATATTTATACGTATATTGTTTATATTTATGTCATCTAGTTTAAAACTGAGTTCGATACGATACACTTATTAATTAATTATGTTTTGACACATCGATGGAAACTTTATATATATTTTGATATTGCGTTGATTATTGTTGCGTTTTGACAAATATAAGTGACAACTTGTGTTGTTGGGATCCTCCACAAATAGAGGAAACTCTGTTAGATTTACGTGAAAATACATATAAATACATATATATTTTATAGCCGAACCACCAATAAAAACGTATCGAAGATCTCTTATGAAGTTTGTAAAGTAAATATAAACGAATATATTATTTTATGTCGACACTTTTGTAACTTCCAATGCTCTAATTCTTTACTTATGCGAGAACGAGACTCGTGTTCTTCAAGAACTGAAGGGTTACCTCGGTGTCCCATCCTTCAACTCTTCAACTCTCCACGAGACATGGAATGCGTTGTGAAACGGTGAGCAAACTCGACCCCCTTTTTACACTTCAACGCATTTTGGGGTGCAACATGTATAAATTACGAAATTTATTTTTAACAAGATTAAATGTGTTCCCAATACCAAACGGGTTATCAATTACGCTTATGTGAATTATATGTGTTAGATTAAACTCGTTTATACATGCTACTTGTTACGTTTGAGTTGTTTATGCTTATCATTTTAATTTGTATTCTCACGACATTGTTATGATTATGATACTAAGCATGCTAGTTAAGTAATTCAATCATATATTATTAAGTGAGAGTCGTCTACATATATATGCGATTCAGCTTTATTATACTCCCGTCATGATTAAAACAAACCCTTACACTTAGATTTTATTTTTAAACTTGTATGCTCGTCAATACTTTTTTATTGATCTACGCTTTTAATACATGTTGCAGGAAAGCTGATGATGCAAGAAATCAAGTCAGGACAAGCTTTAGAAACGCACCTTAAATAAACATTATGTTATACTTGTTTACTTTAGTCGAAACTTTGTATTTGAATTCTTAGTAGTTATGAAATTGAATTTAATTATATTGTCACAATAGTGCTATGATGGTTTTGAACAATTTGCTCGTCTCATCCCGATGTTTCCGCCATCGGTTGGGGTGTGATAGATTGGTATCAGAGCCATAACTATAGGGAATTAGGTAGAATTTCCATGTTCGACCTAGTCTATAGTTTAAGTACCATACTCTTGACCATTCTTGATAATTATCTAAATTATTATTCTGTCTACCGTGCTTCTCTCTCCCATTTGATTTTAAAACTTACAATATGTCTTTCCTAAGACATGAAACACAACACACGTTTTTTAGTATATTCTTGTTCCACAATCGAAATAACTCATCTATACAGGGATGATTCCCACCATTGGTGACGAGTTTCAATCCGTTTTACATGTTATTTCGCACAAAATTCACCATCAAGTCAGAAGTGATATCCATATCTTGATGGGAGTTTCATTTCATAATCTAGTGGATCCTTATTGACGATTCGAGATTATATCTTGATACGTTCAATAAACCACAATTTGGGGACGAAATTGTCAAGCCAGGATTGACATCCACACCTTGATGACTGGTTTCGCTCCTCAATTTTCAATCTCGCCAAGGTTTCGTATTTTTCGATCAAATTAGGGACACGTACTAACTGGAAGGGTAAAGTACCGTTAATCGCTTGGCGACGAGAGTATTATACCTATTAGGCCAAATCATGTCTCCCTAATACGAAAGGACTTACGAGTCACTTTGGAATAGTTGAAGTTTCTAAAACCGAAACACTCCAACATTTTAACAAGCCTCTCTTTTATGCTATCTTACATTTTATGCTATATAATTCTTATTCCTTCATTTTTTTTCTCAATGTCACACTATACTAAAATCAAATTTATGCACGACAAACTTCGCATTTATACTAAATCTATTAAGCAACGATTCTATGGGTGCATACTAAACATCATACTTGATTTGGGATTACTAGAACATTATATGTGATAAACTCGTCATAAAACCACACCTTAACATGTATAGCACTATGCGTAGTGCTATAGGAGTAGCGCACCGCCTTGAGACTTGGGTGTCATGTTAAGTAAACTATTTCATACTAAGTAAACTATTTTACATTACGTTTCGACAATATTGACTAGTCAACATTGCGTACACGATGGTTTGACTTGTTTATTCACATGTTTATGTGGTAGACTCGTCATTAACTTTGATCAAGCCACACCTTAACATGTATAGCGCTTGTGTAGCGCTATAGGAGTGACGCCCGCCCGTATTCTTGAGGTCATGTTAAGTAAACTATTTTACACCCTCTTCGTTTTAACGATGATGGGTAGTCTACATTGCGGTACACGGTGGTTTGACCTGTTTATTCACATGCCAGTAATCCGTTAATCTTGGTTAAACTAAAATATATCATCTGTATTGTACACGAATGTGCGAATACGCACACTTACACTTATACTCATACTTATACAGTATACTCTCTCATACTTAAATACAATTATACTTACATACTTGATACTCTATATACGCTATCAGTCTTACTCGTAATACGCAAACAAACCTGATTATGACACGGAATGTAACATGGCATCGACTAGCGAAACGAACGTAATATGGTATGAACATGGTGGATACGTCGCCGGTACTTCCTATATATAAGTGTTAATACCATATTGCTAACGTCTCGTGAAACGTGCCATGAGAAATTTGGTGTTTCACTGTTATGTTTAAATACAAACTCTAATCACTCACCACCTACTTCACAATTATACCCACATACACCGAAATGTGATTATTTCTTTCCTAAGCCTTCCTCTTGAATGAATTTCGGGATGAAATTCCCTAAAGTAGGGGAGACTGTAACGCCTCACGTTTCCGTAAAATTTATTTTAGGAAATACGTGTCGTACCACTGAATTATTTATTCGTCTAATTTATTATCATTATTATTATTATTATTATTATTATTTATTTAGTTATTATCTTATAGATAATAATCACAATAATAATAATAACAATGACAACAACAACAATAATAATAATAATAAACAAAATAAATTCAGCGTTTTATGAAACTTGTACTTGAAATCAGATCTCGTCGGTACGTCCAGGCCGCTCAAAAACCCTCGTAACTAGCTAACGGGCCTCGGGCCCAACACCAAAACCCTACCTAACTAAACCCTAATATATAAACTAACTAGCACACACACCACACAGCAGTCCAGCCGCCCTCACACTCTGCTCCCCTAGACCCGGCGACCGGAGCCGCATTTCCGGCAGACCTCCGGCAACGCCACTTCCGGCGAACCCACACCCGATCAACCCTCCTCCCCCTCTTTCAATCTCACACCTGTAAACCTTCCATCCCCTCATCACTGGTCGTTGAACGACCGACCACTGCAGTGGTGGCGGCACACGGCGGCAACTGTGAGAGAGAGAGAGTGAGATATCAAGAGAGAGACTAGATAGAGAAGTGACGGGAGAGAGAGAGAACCGGACAAAGGAGCGCCGGCCTCTTCGTCACCGTCGACGACAATGAAGGTGTATAAGCCGGCTGCGACAGTGGTGTTGTCGGCAGTGGTGGCGCCGACAGTGGTGGTTCCGGTCAACATCAGTTTTGTTTCGTTCAACGGCAGTCAATGGTGGTCTGGTTCGAGTTTCAGTTGGTTTTTATTCAGCTTTGTTTCGGTTTGGGTTAGGGGTTTTGGTTCGGTTCGGGTCACGTTGCATCTCGGCTCGAGTTCAATCAAGCAGTCAACGAGTTCGGCTCAAGATTCACGTCAGTTCAGTTGCGAGTTTCAGTCTAGTTCGAGCCTCGGTTCGAGTTGTTTCAGTTTTGGTTTGTTGCGGGTGAACTCAGGCCAACTTTGGTGTCGGGTCAAATCTGGTCAAACGGTCAAACTTCGGGTCAAAGTTGCTGCCTGGTCAACTCCAGTCAACTGAGGTCAAACTCAGTCAACGCAAACTCGGTAACTTTTAACGACGTGAATTTTATATTTATACGTATATTGTTTATATTTATGTCATCTAGTTTAAAACTGAGTTCGATACGATACACTTATTGATTAATTATGTTTTGACACATCGATGGAAATTTTATATATATTTTGATATTGCGTCGATTATTGTTGCGTTTTGACAAATATAAGTGACAACTTGTGTTGTCGGGATCCTCCACAAATAGAGGAAACTCTGTCAGATTTTCGTGAAAATACATATAAATACATATATATATTTTATAGCCGAACCACCAATAAAAACGTATTGAAATTCTAATGAAGTTTGTAAAGTAAATATAAACGAATATGTTATTTTATTTCGACACTTTTATAACTTCCAACGCTCTAATTCTTTACTTATGCGAGAACGAGACTAGTGTTCTTCAAGAACTGAAGGGTTACCTCGGTGTCCCATCCTTCAACTCTTCAACTCTCCACGAGACATGGAATGCGTTGTGAAACGGTGAGCATACTCGACCCCTTTTTTAAACTTTAACGCATTTTGAGGTGCAACATGTATAAATTACTAAATTTATTTTTAACAAGATTAAATGTGTTCCCAATACCAAACGGGTTATCAATTACGCTTATGTGAATTATGTGTGTTATATTAAACTCGTTTATACATGCTACTTGTTACGTTTGAGTTGTTTATGCTTATCAGTTTTAATTTGTATTCTCACGACATTGTTATGATTATGATACTAAGCATGCTAGTTAAGGAATTCAATCATATATTATTAAGTGAGAGTCGTCTACATATATATGCGATTCAGCTCTATTAAACTCCCGTAATGATTAAAATAAATCCTTACACTTAGATTTTATTTTTAAACTTGTATGCTCGCCAATACTTTTGTATTGACCTACGCTTTTAATACATGTTGCAGGAAAGCTGATGATGCAAGAAATCAAGTTAGGACAAGCTTTAGAAACGCACCTTAAATAAACATTATGTTATACTTGTTTACTTTATTCGAAACTTTGTATTTGAATTCTTAGTATTTATGAAATTGAATTTAATTATATTGTCACAATAGTGTTATGATACTTTTGAACAATTTGCTCGTCTCATCCTGATGTTTCCGCCATCGGTTGGGGTGTGACATAGGTGATCATGAATCTTAGTTCATGCATAAATTTAAACTTCAATTTCCTTTCCAATTTTGTAGATTTGTGATGTTAAGGGTTTTCTCTTTCCTTCCTCTTACTCTAGTCGACACACACCAGTGATGTGTGTGTATGTTTGTGTTTTAATAATGTTTTATTAATTCATTTTTCAACTTATACAAGATTGGCCCCTCAAAATTGGTGTTCCTATTTTTATGGTTAAATATCTTATCGTTATAGTTATAGCTAATCTTTATTAAGTAACACATGAAATTTAGGAGTGTTAGAACATGTATTCATATTTTAACATAATCATATATATAAAGATTTTTAAAGTGTTACAACAAACATAATCAAACATGTGAATTTCTTGCTAAACAAAAGTTGGTTTACAAGACCTAACATGGTCGATTTTTTGGAAACAACTATTTAAAAGTCAATTGTAATTCAAGTGTTTCATGTTCATATCATATCATGCAATGAACCATGAACTAGAAGTGCCACACCTAGAATATTAATTACTTATAAAAGGTTTATTAATTATCGAGTTAAATGCTTGGTTGGTCCCTGTGGTTTGTAAAAATTGCAGATTTGGTCCCAGCGGTTTACTAATTACACTCGTGGTACCAAAACTTGTAAAAAATGAACTTGCTTGGTCCCCTGCCCTAACATCAGTTAAATAACTCTGTTAAAACACCCCACGTGCTTGGCACGTGAGGGTAATTTCGTCCTTTCACTAGCCACAAAGTACCCATAATGCATCACCGTCTCTCCGTCAACCTCATCACAGCTACACGGCAGCGGAATCCACAGCTTCTGACCCACCAAAATAGTGTTCGCATCCGTTATATTATTCACCTCCTGAATCTGCGGGTACAACACCAGCCCCCGAAAACACCTCAGCAACGATATGGTACAGGCCGTCGTCGGGGACCACGGTGTAGATGGGGCGGTGGTTGGAGATTCTGGTGCCGTTGCGGCATAAGCAGGGGAAGGGGATTTTGAGGGTTTCGGAGGCTTTGTATTCCGTATCTTTTGGTGTGGTGATTGGGAGGTTGTTGGCGGCGAGGAGTGAGCCGAGGTTTTTGATTTGGAAGAGGTCAGCGACGGCGGAGAGTGGTGATGTTGGGGAGTTTGTAGTCGATGAGTGAGTTGCAGGTGGTGTTGTTACGTTTTGTGTAGCGGAAACCTGGGTCTTGTGCGGTTGATTGAATGGTGAAGAAGATTGAACAAAGTAGAATTAAGGTGGGGAAGATGAGTGGAAACCTCATGATGGAAAGTTTACTCTAATTGAGTTATGTGTTTGAGGTTTGTAGGTGTATATTAATGGCGGGTGAGTGGAATCGAGGAAGATGAAATGGTTGACTTGTTAGGAGACTTTTCGAGTGGGGGCACCTATGTGTGTGACCACTGAGCTGGACTGAAAGGACAAAATTACCCTCATGTGCCAAGCACGTGAGGTGTTTTAACAGAGTTATTTAACTGATATTAAGGCAGGGGACCAAGCGAGTTCATTTTTTACAAGTTTTGGTACAATGAGTGTAATTAGTAAACCACTGGGACCAAATCTGCAATTTTTGCAAACCACGTGGACCAACCAAACATTTAACTCTTAATTATCACATGTGACAATTTTCACTTTCTTTCCCTTTTCTCTCAATTTTTAGGTTCATTTTTAATTCCACCTACACATCCTATAAAATAAAACCACTATAGTCTATATTTAACCAAATGAATTGACATAATTATAAAACAAAAACTACTATAGTCTATATATTTAACCAAATGAATTGACATAATATTGACTTCATATATAGACCCTACGTCATTCATTGTACATTTGTACCATAATAATGTACAATAATTATTTATAGACAAAACGTTATTGCAGGTTGTGGCCATTTTAATTGCACACATCACATGTGTGACACAAATCTTATAATACATCTTGAAAAAATAACAAAAAAAAGAAGATTTTAATATAAAATTAAGTGATCGTCGTTTTATGTTAAGTTGCAAGTTTTCAAGTGCAAAGAAAAGCTCTGCTTGATGTTGGGTTTTGATATATACTGACTGTGTACATGTGTTTTGCTCTACTAGACTCATTTGTCATGTATATACTGCAAACAAATATTTTTATATATTTTAAGAAAATAAATTAATTCGAGATGTCCTTTACCTAATGCGTTGCTTTATATATTTACTTTAAATTTAAATCATGAAAATCATGATCTCTAAATTAATATAACTTGGTAAATTTTGTCCATAAGGGTGATGCCAACAATACTTAGATTGATTAAATTCATGTGAAATTAATTTGCTTATTTTACCATTACCTAACCGGGAAACATGCTACAATTAAGATTTATGAGGAAATGGTCATTAGTTTGATACACAATATTTATCATCATATTATGTATAATTGAGTTTATTTAAAAAAAAAGATTGAACACGATCAAACTTGTACATGGGATATTTGATGGGAAAAAAGACAACATAAGAGACTCCAGAGATTTTGAAAATTTGGAGGGATAGATAAAAATGTGTAAAACATATTCGATACGATTCTTTTATATGCTCGCCATGAATTCGCTAGCAAACAAGTCGTGCACAAACTCATCGCCCATATGTTATCTGAATTAGGGGCTGTTTGTTTAGCATCTTAATGAGACTCTTAATGGTTCAAATTGTTTGTTTCGCGAGCAGATGTTTGAATGGTTCAGACATTTGACTATGAATTGTTAAACATTATACTGAGTCTGAATGATTAAGACCTCTATTCTGAATTGGTCAGACATTTGTGTCTGAACGATTAAGTATTATACTGGTTTCTAATGGTTCAGAGTTATTATAGGTTCACCATTTAATTGTTCAAACCTCTTACTATTTCAACACTTATCTATTTAAAAGTTGTCAAACAACTCTTTAGTGTAAGTGAACAAGCCGTAAAACAAATTAGCATGCATTTTATTATAAGTCTCGATTATGATTATAAAAGCAAAACTTGTCCCATTTAAGTTTTTTTATTATCATAATATACAATATATTCAAAAAATGTATATTATGTGTGTGGCGTGGGAACTACAATAGAAAGTACATTTTAGTTCACCAATTGTCAACCATCTAAAAAGAAAAATAAATAAAAAGCTACTTTTTGGTTGTTCGAAAAAGTACTTTTATTTTCTTTTTTAGCTATTCCTTTGGACACAGTAATTCCCAAAGTCCATCTTCACGGAAACCTTGTAAACGTCATAAAAATATGGGGAAAAAGTATGCATTCAAATATCATTTTCATACACTATTACATTTTAATTTTTATTGTCACAAAATTTCAAACACGGGTCATTTGTTAAATTACAAATTAACCCCTCGTCCAGACCACTTAAAGTCCAAACAAAGTAACAGGACTAGAGTCGACCCAGGCTACATATTTACCCAATATTAGGCGGATCAACCTTGTTAGAAGTGATAATCTTCGTTGCCCTTTAATGTTTTAGTGTGTCAATAGGGATGGATCTACATTGTTAAAAGGGGTAATCTACCTTGTTTGGAAAAAAAATAACGTTTTTTTTTTATTTTGTTACCCCTCTTTTTGAAACGTCAATGATTTTCTTGATCCACCAGTGCCAATATGCAACATTTTCTTCGAAGAACACAAACAAATTAAACCGATGATGATTACTGAACAAGTTATATAAATTTATCTAATTAGGATCTCTATTGTCAAGGTTCGCCCAGGCCCGCGCCTAGGCCCAATTTTTAGGCCAAGCCAAGCCTTCTCGCTTTGCTTCAAAATCCCCACTTTTAGGCCCTCGGACGCATTTTCAGGCCCAGTTACATTGAAATTCCGGTCAAAAATCGTTTCAACGAGTTTAAACAAGTTTGTAATAGTTATAAAAACCCTAAACAAGTATGGAAACAACCTAAAACAACTTAAACTAGCCCTAAAGAAGTCTAAAACCTGTCTTGAAAGTTAAATATTTAAAAACTATATTTTTAAACTAAACGACCCGCTTAAAAAAACTCTCCCTTTTTAACCGCCTTGCATCGGGCCCAAGGCTCACCCTTTACACCTTGAGTGCGTGTTGCACCTTTAACAACTACGATTAGGTTAACAATAGTTAACCAAACTAAAACATAAACATAATCGCTATTGTCCGGACCACTCAAAATCCAGGTGGTCCGGACAACAGACATATTAACCAAACACGATTACTAAACAATAAACAAGTTAATCAATATCTTTAATTAGGATAACAATAATTAACGAAACTAAAAACACCAAACCAAACTACATGAAGCAAACTAAAGCCATTCAGAAAACAAAGTCTCCCAAATCTCACCAAAAACCTCACAAATAATCTCATGATGTTCTTCAGAATTCAAACTCAAAAAACACTCCAACAAATCCTCAAGATCTGCCACTCCGAGCATCTGCCGTTCAACAATCATCTCCAGCATCGAAACCCGAAAATCCTCATGCGGGTCGTTCGATTTCTTCACAACCGCCACGCTATCCTTCACCATCTTGCATGACCCTTTTATCCCAACAACATCCGTTGCTTTCACATCCTTACCTCCGGAGGTCTTCACCTTTTTCCAGCGTGCTCTGTTTTTCCGGTAAGATGTTGAAGTATCTGAGGAAAACGATCTGGATGAAAACAGAGTGGCTTGATCTTCATCTTCGTTGTCAAATTCGTCGTCTTCATCACTGCTGCAACAATCGTAGTAGTAATTATCTGTAACGGAAGAGAAATCGTGAAGTTTGATCGGTTTCCGGTGATGGGGTTTCTTTTTCTTGGGTTTTTTCGGGGTTTTCCGGTGGAATGGGGGTTTTCCGGCCGCCGGAAAAAGATTGTTGTTACTGTTACCGTTTAGTCGAGAAATGTGGGATTTTGATTTGTGTAAGAAGGAGGAAAAGGGTGGTGGTTTAGGGGAGAAAAGTTGGATGAGTTGGCGGTGGTGGTGGTTTTCCGGGAAGAAAAACGGTTGGTGTTCGGTGACGACGTCGGAGACGGGTTTGGTCCGGCAAGAGTTGAGTGATGATTGAAATAGTTTAGAGATTTGAAGTTTAAAGCGGTTGCTATTGTTGTTGTTGTTCTCCATTTGTAGACAGAGATGTTGAATATGAAGATGAAGATGTGTGTGATATATGTTGTAGTTTGTAATTGGAAAGGTTAAATATAGAGGAATGTATGGTAGAAAAAGAAAAAAAGAAAATTTGAATTAAAAAAAAGTCAATTGAAAGTGAGATTAATTTGAAAAAGGTCGGGTATTTTTAGAAAGGAATGATTTTTAAAATTTCTTATAATGTGTTTTCTAACTTAGGGTAAAAAAGTTGGTTTTTGAAAAAACGATTTCTAACTTGATCTGAACCGGCAGTTTGTAGACTATTTCGTATTCTGGATCTTTGAAACCGGTTAAAAAACCGAATCGTTTTTTTGTTTTTTTTGTTTTTTTGACCTAGACCGATTGTTACCAATTCGGGTTTTTATCCATCAAACTAGTTAAAAAACGAACCGGGCCAAATGGCGTTGGGGGTGGGGACGTGAGTAGTTTAACAGGCTATATTGCATTGGTCATGATCGAATTAGATGGAGACATGTGGAATGAATGTGTAGCAGGGTAGCAACCCACTATATACGGTCTTATATGAGATATGTTCGTTTTCATAATCAACAATACGTTGTGAACAACGAGAACCACATATTACTTGTACATAGTGCGTCGGAGAAAATTAAGGTGATGGGAGAGAGAAATTATAGTGGTTACGTATCTCTCTTATGTATCATGGCCTAAATGTATTATGTGGTTCTTACATATTTTAACATATTACTAGTTCTGATTTGAACGCTACTATGGTATTATTAAAATGTCAACGAACCAAAATGTTATTATGGTTGTTAAGTCGTTGTGTATGGTTTACATTAAAGTTTTCCCTTTGACAAATTATTTTTTATCATATATATTTGAAGTGAGATTAGATTTATAAAAGTTTTTAAGTAAAAGTATAAACAAAAGTAAACCTTTTAAAAAAATATTAAATAGTTTAAGTTTTTGAATATTACAATGCTCGAAGCCATATTTGTGGGTCGTTAGTGCTAGGTTTATTATATTAAATATTATAACTTCTTCCATTAGTTTTTGCCTTCAAGCTTTTTATAAGCATCATTAAGTGAGTTCTTATGATGGAAAAAAATTATTATACATATAAAGCATACAAAACAACTACACTTTGAACACTATAATTAACTTTAAGATACACATTTGATCCTATAAACTAATAATATAGAAGGAAACTGTCAATAACAACTTTTGAAAAACCCAAAATAATAATATTCATAAAAAACTAAATTATCATGAATAATACCTAAAATTAGTATATACTTTTTTTTCTAAAAAAACTTTGAATTCCTGAAATGGAAACAAAAGGTATTTAGGAACACATATTATTCCATTAATATAGAAAGTGATATTTCACCAATATGTAGAGTAGGGCAAAACAGTTCATAGCTAAAAGAATCATTCCAGAACCTAAAGAATTTAGTCACCCGGAATTTCATCGCCATTAATTTTTTTTTTTTTTTTTTGTGATATGAAGAAAACATGATAATATAAAACATGATAAACCTTTAATATAAAACAATATCTTATATAGTCTTAATGAAAATTATTTGTTTGAAAAGTACAACACAAATAGGTGTTTCTGATAATTTTCTCTTGGACTTGCAATATGTTGCTTATTATAATCAATACACAATTTGGTTTTAGTTTAATCATTAATTAATTATGAAGCTTCTTAATTATTTTATGTAATAATGTAATTAAACATTGAAAAAAATATTTAGATAAAGTATAGACGTAATCGCTCTTATTTTGTTATACAAGCCTCGCGTAAAATTTCAAAAAATGTTAGGCTATATTAATAAATTACTGACTATATTGATAAATATATAAGTTTAAGTAAGAAGATTAATTGTTGATCAAGTAATATGGTTTAAATATGAAAAACATCTAAACCCATACTTGGTTACATTTAATCATTTTTCATATTAACTCAAAGTTTGTTTCAATTACATAATGTTCTCTATTATAATACTTAAAAGTTTATAGATTCTGTGTATTTTTGTTTATTTAATTCATAAATTCCATCATCATTATAAGTATAATATAATATAATATGAAAAGATTCATAAAAAAATATTTTTTGGTAAGGTTTAGTTAAAATATATCATTATCATTATTATAAATTAAAGATATATTTGATGGAATGGTGGATTTTGTGTAAAAGGTTTAGCGGATCTAATATAACAAAAAAAATTAATCAAATTAAAAATATATTTGAAGTAAAAGTGGATATTAAGGTAAATATTTTAAAACAAATAATATTGTCATTATATGATATCAACCTGATTTAAAAAAAATAAAAATTAATCAATGTTGTTTAAAAACTCAATTTTGAGAGATGATATATGTTAAAACGTGACATTCTTTGAAATTGTTTACTAGAAGTAAGATTGTTATATGTATCCGAACTATAAATTTTGTTTATCTTGTTAGCAACATCTGTTTAAGAGTCAAATATATAAAATGCCAACCATATTCCAAAAACATGACAGTTCAACAAATTGCTTTGACTTCAATATATAAAATGTGCAAACAATTTCTTTATTTTTATTAATTATTTCAAATCAATCAAAAAGTGAACAAATTCACTATAGTCAGAGTTTTCATAATCCTTACCCTAAATTTTGTTAAAGAACTTTTTATATTATTAAAAGTGATTGTAGGTATTGGAAGTGGTTGTAAGTATAGAAGAAAGAAAATTTTATTGTTGTTCACCCTCTATATTTTTTTAATATATTCTGAAGGTGGTTGTGAATGGATGAGAGAGAAAAGGTAATGATAAAAGTATAAGAAAAATATTATTTAATTAAAAAAGAAGAAAAATATAGTTGTTTTTAATAAAATTATAGGGTAAAAAAATGGAAGAGATTTGAATGCTCTTATAATATAAATACTAGAATTAAGGGTTAAGGGTTTTTTATATATAACAATTATATAACGTAGTAAATATTAGTTAACTATTTTTATCATAGTTATATATAATAATATGTATTATATAATTCTATATTTATTATGTTATATAACAATTGTTAATATTTATGTAACAATAAATCCGCAGGCATAGTCAGCTTCGTCATAACAAACTCTCACTCAAGTTGATTAATATATTAGCTAAGAATAGTACTAAAGCTCGTACAATGTTGACTCGATTTAAACTGGCAACGAGCCAATCTCAATCTCAAGTAATTCATAAATGATAGTCATTTAGACCCTACTTCTAAGTTTGGGCTGACTATATAAATTCCCCTTTTATATAGAAAATATAACCATTCAACACCTTATTGTTTTTTCCATGAATGTGTGGATATTATCCTATTTAAAAAGTCATATTTTATATTTAAAAAAGTGCATAAATAAGCGTATTATAAAAGAATGAGTGGAATTGAAAACCCATTCTTGAACATATTAGTGATTGGATTTGAAACCAAGCCATGTCATTTTCATCTCTATCTTGAGAGTATTTCTTTGTATTATTGTTTGAACTTATCACTTTTGTTTATTTTATCAATATTTAAACGGAATTGTGACACATGTTCAAATCTTTAATTCAAATTCAATTTAAGGACTTTCAAAAGAAAGATATAACGATAACTTTTTATTTTTTATTTTTGCATGAGCTCCCCATGCATGCCATGAGGACCATATACTCGATCTAAAAAACTCAAATCCCTTTTCTCCTTTTTGCATTCACTTATTTTAAAAGTGATCATATGGTATTAGATAATCAGTTTCAAAAAGTCAATCATCGTATTAGAAGTCAATTATAATAATGTTAAAGTGTATAATAGCATTGGAAGTAGTTAAAGCTAGAAACTTGTCTACTTTTAAGTGTTTTGACAAATTTTAAAGGCGTAAAAAGTAACAATAAATAAAATGAACTAGACCCATGATGATAATTAATTAAACAAGTTAAATACGATTATATAAAACTAATTACATGCTCTTAAATAACTATACAGCCGAAGTTATTTTTACACTTAGTTTTCCCCGAACACTAAGAACCAAATATTATGACATCGAATCGTAAATATCAAATAATTAGTTTACGCCTCGTTAACACTACAATGTTTCACTTCAATACTTTTACGCACCTTAACTACACGTAGATGTCACGTCACCCGCTTTACCCTCTTTCACTTCACATCGCACTAAGGAAATGGTTTAACCTCATTAACATCCCTTAAATTAATTAAAATACACACACACATTCATATATATATATATAGCATATTGTGTGTGCACGCAAATTTCCCAATGCTTGATTCCCCCTCTTTCTCTCTTCTTGTTACTTCTTAACACGTGAATCTTTTAATGTCCTTTAACGCCTCCTGGGGGCGGTGTGCCCTGCATTAACGGATGCGAACTAGGATTAACGCTTATAGGCATTAGAGCATACCAGATGGCCTTATATATCCAACCTAGTCCTACGCCGGCCTTAAACCATTATCCATAACAATTCCTCTCTCAATATTTGCATACCCAATTAAGTTCAATATTTGCATATCCAATATATATATATATATATATATATATATATAAGGTTCATTTAAGAAGAAATTTATTATGAGAAGAAAAAGAAGAAGGGGTATAATGGTAAAACATTAAATAGTTTATAACTCCTCTCATTAATTATGTTATCTCTCATTAATAAAGCAAAAATATTTTATCCTACACATTTCAAAATTTATCCTACATATGTCTTACATTTACCGGAATTTACCCTACACATATGTAAATTTACCCTTCACATTTTAAAATTTATCCTACACATACTAAAATTTATACTACAAATGTCGAAAATTGTCCTACACTATAAATTATTTTATCTTGAAAAAGTATATAAAAATGAGTTACAAGTTTAATTAATTAGCTAATTAATGACAATATAGATTTACCTATATGACATTTTTTCATAACATTAAATACACACATTAAATGAAGTAAATGAAGAATTTTTGGTTTAAAAGTTATTCTTTTTATTTCTTACAAAATTTTTCGACTCATTTGAACTCTTGAATATATATATATATATATATATATATATATATATATATATATATATATATATATATATATATATATATAATAAGGTGACTTAATTAAGTTAAGGTTTGCGTGTCTCATGATCTCATGATTCAGTTCCCTAGAAACTAATATCTTCACCACATAGTAATGCAATCTATCAAGGCCTATAAATTTGATTAAGAAAAAGGGCATCTTTGAAGATAAAGAAGGTTCCAACAAGAAACAAATGTATGAAATGCATAAAAACAAACTCTATAATTCCAAAACTCTCCCACAAGCCAACAAGACAGTTGGAGTTAAAAAGATGGTTCAGCTTTCTGATTTCAAGTTTTAGGTCACAGCCAAACATATAACCACATTCATCATTTGACATCCATTTTTTAACCCCACCATGCAACACATATATCATCTATCATATCTCATCCTCATAATGCTTTCTTGTATATCACCAAAATGGCTCTGAATATTTTCAAACTTTTTCTACTGTTATGACTTTTAGTAAATTTTATGGTATTTTGAAACACGAGGGGGTGTGTTTTATGTTTTTGAGGTTATACACTTATACTATGTGTGTGCTAGAAACCAAAGGGGTCAAACAAAAACCTTTTTAGCCCATCACTTTTCATTGACTCTATCAATCTACTTTTTTGCTTCTGTTCTTTGCAAGTAAGATCCAGGATTCAGACATTTAACTAAAAGGGTTAATTAGTTTTTTTATTAAATTTATAGGGGTTGGGTAAACGTACCCGTTATGCCGCTAAATGCGGGGGCGGACATACCTTAGATGCAGGGGTAACCTCCGCTACCCCTTAATGCTCCGACGGTAGTGTAAATTTTGGAAAATTTTGACAATTATTGACGTTTGTTCAATTTCGTTACCCTTTTTTTATAAAACAGTACCCCTACGAATATTTTTCTAGATCTGCCACTGGCTTAATGTAACTACTATTCAGTAAGGTAGAGGGATGAAATAAGTGATTTGGTAGAGAGGATATACATTCAACAAAAATAATGACAATGTGGTATGCTTAGCACAAGACAGTTTCTATTACGTGTCTTGAATGATAAGACAGATATGAATATTAAATATTGAGAAAATTACAAAACTATTTTTAGCTACGGAGTAAAATGTTAAAATGGTCACTGAGTTTAGGTTACTTTTGTCAATTCAGTCCAAAAATGAAACTTTTTATATCTGGGTCTCTGATAATTTATTTTTGTTATCATTTTCATCCAACTCACTTACTCCGTTTAAATGTATTGTTAAGTCATGGACGATTTTGGTAATTTCCAAATCTCAAGGGCGATTTTAGCAATTTACCCATTTATTCTTTTATTTTTTAATTTTCTTTTTTGTCTTTAAAAAACAAAAAAAAATAATTATAAATATAATATATATATATATATATATATATATTTATAATTTACACCTCTCTTTACTTGTACGAAGGGCACCATACCGCTAGACAAAAAGAAATACAATTTACATCTCCCACTTTACTTTGTTTTATAGATAGGCAACTTGAATATATTCTAATTAACATGTTTTTGAAGTCCAAATATCTCAGCTAAAAGGGAGAATATGTGAACACCATTTACGGGATCAAATGTTGAATGTGTACAATGCTTGTTGGAATGAATTGTTAGCCAGTTTAAACGCACCTTTGGCTACCATTCCTTAGCTAATCGGCTATTGTTGTTCAACGCATCAGTAAAGGCATTAAGAGGTGTCTAAATCTCATAAACGCAACTTTAAATTCTTTCAAAATGGCAATGAAAAAACAGGCGTTGAATTAGATACATGACATGTCATTTTCCACCAATTGTCATTAAAACATGTGAGTATGATGTGTCATCAGTCGTAATCTAACCTTTTGATGAACTGATAATGCTGCTTAACCGCTCGCCTAATTGGTCTTATGAACCAACTAAAAACAAAGATTGATCTCGTTATTATAAAATATAAAGAACTTCTTTATGCTTGAATCGTCATTATCGATAATATAACATTGATTTATAGTGACTTCTATGTTTGTATTGTTTAGACAGTTATGGAATTCTTTTGTAGATGTGTCTAAACTTCATGCATTAAATAGAATATTAACAACATACGATGAAAATTTACAGGTAATGTATGATGCAATTTCACGTTTTATTTGAATTTATCCACAAAAGGTACCTTGCTTTGATGATACACGATGAAAACGTTGTACATGATAGTAGATTCGTTTTCCATATGAATTTAAGTAGTCGTTTCTTTTAACACATTATTATCCACAAACCCTAATATGAGAATACACGATGAAAATGTTGTAATATATTCGTTTTCCATGTGAACTTAAGTAGTCATTTCTTTTAATACATTATTATTTACAAAAAGTATCTTAATACGATGATACACGATGAAGATGTTGTACGCAACACTAGATTCGGTTTCCATGTGAATTTAAATAGTAGTTTCGTATAAAAGATTATCTAAAGTGAATACATGACACATTAGTTACATAACATGGGACTATAGGGGGGGCTTCATAGTTTTCTCATAAATTTGGCTAATATACAAAATATTTATTCAACCAAAAAATGCAGTTTGTACTGGAAAAAGAGATTGTGACATCCTGACATGTCCATCACTCAAATGTCATAAGTTCATAACCATATAAGAGTGTGCAAAAAGGACCCCATAATATTAAGTTCTAAGCAAAAACAACCCTTAAATTTCACTCATGAGCAAAAGATACCATGACAAAAATTTACTAAAACTTTGCTGCGATCTTATACATGGAAACCAAGGAATGTTTTTATTGTTGTCATTATGTTTTGATCTATTATGTTAAGAGGGACTTTTTTGCAGAAACAATGTGTAATCTAGGATTAAGAAAACTACACATAATTGTCATATATACAATGTCTAAAACAACTCATATTTAGACTATGGGGTGTGGAGGAGTTTGGGTTGAGGGTATTGATCGACACGTGACGATAGTAAGATCCACAAGCTGATACTAAAAAATTTAGGGGTGTGGTAAGGCGTCCCTTAGCTGGGCACGACCAACCATGCGATTTTTTTTTTGTTTAAAGTATTTAAAATTTCATTTAATAAAAATAACACACTAATTAAATTAAAAGACTACATAGGATATTTAAAAAAAATACAAAGAAAATAAAAAAACCTACAAAATATTAAAAAAAACATAAAATTAAAAGCTACATAAAAGTTACTCCATGTTATATTTTTTCATTATTTCTTTTTTCGTTTCCAACGTCATTGCCAATTGTGGGTCGGTAAGGTGAGCGACGGGCATGGCGAGAAATTTCATATCTTCTAGATAGGTTAACTGGAATAGACAAGTCGTCGTATGGAAAGTTAGTGCAAACACGGTTTCTTAAATACGATGCGATTCCAACTAAATTAGGACACTGTGAGTATACTAAAATGTGGCGGTTGTTGTGGATGGTCGCGTGTAATGGGTATTTGGATCGGGTTTGGTGGTGGATGGTTTTGTGGTGGGCTAGGGTTTAGGTTTTCTTGGTATCCAAAGGGGTTGTTTGGGTCGTAGCCGCGGTTAAAAGGATGCATTGTAGGATGTTTTGGGTTGATTTTATAACAAATAAAGAGATATGGTAGAAGAAGTAGAGAAGTTGTAAAAATTGTAAAAAGTTGGTGGGTATTTATATAGGTTTAATATGTAAATAATTTTTTTTATTTAAACTAGTCGTTTGGCAACGCCTACCCCAACGGCTAGATTGAACTAGCCAACCAAAACCAGCCATGTTACCCAGCCTCCCCCCCCCCCCCCCCCCCCCCCCGCCCCACCCCAGGCACAATCCCCACACCAAGCGGGCAACGCCATACTCAACGTTTTCCCGGTATGGTGTAGCTAGCGTTAAAGCCAATCCGCCGCCCCAACCCACACCCCACAACCCATGGTCTTAAAAAGTCTAAAAACAACTTGAACTTTTTTGCCTTGTCTTCTCTTTCTTTTTCAATGCCATCATAAAAGTTATACAATATCATCATTCAAAATTATACCATATTCAGTAAATATGCAACACATAAAACAGTACGCAGACCCACCTTAGACATAACTAGTAATGAGCATTTCGGCCCTGGTACTGAATAGTACTGTATCAAATGAATTTTGGTACCAATTATTTGGCGTATTCGGGATCAGTACCTTCAGTTCAGTACGGTACCGGTATTTTACCAAATTTTACCTTGAAATACCATACCGATACGCACATTTGATAAATTTCGGGACCAATATTTCGGTACCGAGCTCATCCCTAGTTATAAGTGAATACAGTAAAGTACTTCACCTTCATGAACATAATACAACTTTACTCATTGGTGTCTATACAGTAGTAGTGAGTACTTTGTGAATCTAATCTGTTTGAATCATCAGAAAAGTATACAAATTGTTCAAAAACAAAACCAAAAGATAGTCAAATTTCATATCCATCAATATTTTTCATTCTCAAAATTCATTGAAATAAATTCCATAAAATTACATGCAAATAATAGGTTCATAGGGCAGCTACATAACCCCCTTTATATCATCTAACTCAATCTACTACAACAAACCTGTATATATAATAAAAAACATCATACAAGATTACTGAAGTCCACACTCAATAGAATTAATCTCATCTAGATTCAAGCGGAAGTTATCGAAAAGATTTAAAAAATAACTTATCATCGCGAAATTAACCTGAGCCCGTTTTGTAGATCTTCTAAGGTGATAGTCAACAACTTGTCGGTATCGACACAATCAAAACTAAGTCTAAGATCAAGATTCTCTCGCGCATTAACTAACAACGGATCTACCAACCCAGCATTCATCTCTTTCCTCTGTTTGTCAGTGGTTTCGGTCTCTAACAAATTCTCCACATTTTTAAGTGTACACGAAGGATCCAACTTAAACCCGTATAATAAACTACTCTCGGTTTGATTATTCATTTTCAAATGAAGAATTTTGGCTAAGTCTTCGGTCATAAAGTCATCAAAAGTGAAGAACTTTGTCACGCGTCTACAAAAACCTTCGTTTGAAGTGATCACACGTTTCATTGGCTCACTATATCCCGCGAATATAACTACTACTTTACCGTTATCCATAACCGACATTATTTCTTCAAGGGCTTCTAAACCGTAATCTTTGTCATCTGATTTTTGCATTGGTATTAATCGGTATGCTTCGTCTACAAATAATATCCCCCCTTCGGCTTCTTTTATCTGCATTCAAGTGTTTGGAAAATCGTTCAATTTTTCATTTTTTTTTTCTCAAGGGTACTTTGGTCTTTTTACAATTAGAAATTGAAATAAGAGCTACATACCAATCTCCTAGTTTTCGGTCCTGTGTGACCGACAAATTCTCCGACTAAATCCGTTCTTTGTACTTCTGTAACTTTATCAGTTGGCAAAATTCCCACCATGAAAAGTAACTTTCCAAGAATCCGAGCAACCATAGTTTTACCTACAAATTCACCGTTCACTCGATTAGCAGCTAATTAAGTAATAGCTTTATAGAAGTACATATTACCGCAAAGAACATGACAAAATAGCATGATTCACATGTAAAAAAGTGAGGTAACCGGATCAGAATTTTGTTTTTGTTTCTTGAGGACAAAGGAAATCAAGATTCGTCATCATTATCAATAAAGGTGGCTATTTCGACCCATTTATTTTTCAACGGGTCAAATTAGGTTGTGCTTTATCTCAAACGGGTCAAAATGTCAAATGGATTGATCGGGTTAAACGAGCTGGAAGTTACCAAAAAGGTTTTCCGATGCATACAACATCTAAAATTGTCTTATTCAAGTGGACAAAAAGTGTATAAAATGGACAAAAAAAACATTTTGTGGGTCAATCTGAACCGGCCCATTTGACCCACAATAAAAAAAACCGTTTCGACTAGGACTCGTTTTGCCCCGTCACCCAACCCGACCATCATCCAGCCTAAAATTATCAGTTATGGCCTCAAGTAAAACGATTGACAACCGAACAATTCAAGATTTTGTTTCTTGATGACAAAAAGATCAAAGCTTTAATGTTAAGAACTAACATTATGCAACGAACGCTTATATTCTAATATTTCAAACCAAAACAGCAACGGGCTGTAATTTATAATTAGTTGATTACCTGTTCCTGGATTACCAAGGAAGGCCATATGAGGCGGTCTGGGGGGCCCAACTCTTAAACCAAGGGCCCTACGCCTCTCATCCAACAACATCCCTTTGGCCCATTTCCTGAGCTGTAACTTAAGCTCATGTAGGCCCACTAGTTTTGATAATTCTTTTTCAAGTTCGTCCATTTTGGCTTTTGTTTCACTGCATGCTTTAATGGCCCGACGTTTTCTCTGTTCTTCAAGATACAAAGTGAGAAGAGCCCGCAACTTCTCATGTTCTGGTCCTTGTGAAAGATGATCTAATGGGGTCATGCCTTCCTGCAAAAGCAATAAAATTTACAATCATGCCAGCGTTTATTGACACGACAACAAAACTTTAAAAAAGATTAAAATGCCATTTTCGTCCCTGAGGTTTGACCAGTGTTGCGACTTTCGTCCTAAGGTATTTTTTCCGCATTTGAATCCAAAAGGTTTGAAATCTTACCATTTTCATCCGGCTTGTTAAGTCAGGGGTATTTTCGTCTTTTTTGTTAACTTGAAGGGTAACTCGGTCTTTTTCACTTTATGTACAAGCATTTAAAGTACCCCCTGAGCGAATCCGTTAGACCGAATTGCCCTTCAAGTTAACAAAAAAGACGAAAATACCTCTGGCTTAACGGAGAAAAATGGATGGAGTTAATGAGCTGGATGAAAATGGCAAGATTTCAAAACTTTTGGATCCAGATGCGAAAAAAACAAACCTTTGGACGAAAGTTGCAAAACTGACCAAACCTCAGGGACAAAAATGGCATTTTACTCAAAGAAAAAAACGTGACTAAATACCTTATCTTTGGCACTGCAGTCAGCATTATGCTCTAGTAATGTCTTAACCATCGAAATGTCCTCAGCTCTAAGTGAATGCCAAACAGAAAGATGCAATGGAGTCATGCCATTCTGCATATGCAAATATTTTTTCATTTAGCCTTTTTAATTAGTATGAGTTGATGATAGTATAAGTATTTCGTTAATAATATATAGCCTAATCAAGACGCTTTCTCTATCTTATGGGCCCTTTCAAGTCTTAAAAAGAAAACAATTGACACATTTGTAAAAATGCTGATCAAAAGAGCATACAAAGACATACATTTGCAGTGGCTTCTACAAAAGCTCCATGAGATAAAAGAAGGCTTGCAGTTCCGTTGCAACCGTTTTTAGCAGCCAAGTGTAACGGGGTTTCTCCATACTGCAAAGTCGACATGTTGACAAGAGTTATTAAATAGATTAAAGACTTGATCGAAATAATGAGTGAAGTTGAACTCTTGCGTACCATGTTTTTTGCTTCCAGCTCAACTTTCTCGGGTCCTTCCAAATTCAAGAGAAACTTAACAACCTCCACACTGTTATGACCAGCAGAAACATGAAGGGGTGTGTTTGCCATCTGGATGTAATCAAGAGTTAACAAGAATAATAATCAATAAAATTAAAATCAAGTATTTGTCACATTATGCTTTAAAACCAGACATAATAAGTGTATTTCACTTTGTAATGGCATTAGGCCACTCGGTGTGGGGGGTCGTCCAGGCCCGGCCTGGCCCGGCGACGCCCCCCAACACCACCCCGGGTGGGCCGGCGTCGTCAAGGAAGTCTTCTAGGAGCCATTGGAGACGGGCCAAGTGGGGACAAAAAAAGTAGCCGTTCAACGGTGGAGAGAGAAGGTGGTGGTGGTGGTGGTGGCGGTGGTGTTTGGGGAGGTGGAGAGAGAAGTGTGGCATGTTGTCTGCCGGAAAGTGAAGAGGTGGTGGTGGTGGTGGCGGTGGCGGCGGTGGTGTTTGGGGGAGATGGAGAGAGAAGTGTGGCGGTTTTTGTAAGGGAGGAGGTGGTGAGGTCGGGTCGTCACCCATTTTCTTGGTTCGGGCTCTGACGTGGCGGGTCGTCCTCCAGGGAGGCCGTCATCCACACATAGTAGCCTTACAGAGACCCTAAACTCCCCCTAACCCCTTAAACTAACAACATCTAAGCAGCATAGCTCTATGGCATATAGCGCCTATAGCTAATGCTTCAAAACATAAAAGTCTAATCATTTAAACTACTTTTGAATACTGTATTCAGCTCAATATCTTCAAATGAACTCCACTTATTACATCTCAAACTGTTGATGATTTCAAGAATAACAAACCAATCGCATCTAGAACTGTTAGAGATACACATTTAGCAATAACACCACATAACGAATTAAACCCAAATCATAATTCTCAATAATAATGATAATAATAATAATATGTAGAAGAAGAAGAAGAAGAAGAAGTAAAAGACGTACAACAGGGTTGCGATCATTGAGAAGAGATGGGGTTTCCCGGAGAAACTTCTGAACGGCGGGAAGATCGCCGGATTGAGCGGAGACATGAATGGTGACTGCTTTAGTAGATCTTGACCGTTGATCTTTAACCCTCTGCATCGTCGCCGGCGTCGGAGATTGATTGATTAAATAAAATTAATATTACTCGTATTATTATTCCGGCGTCACAAGTAACGTAAAATAATTATAAAAATAATAATAATAATTGTTACGTTATAATATTTGTAAGTCAGAGAAATTTAGTGAATGGAAATGAGCTGTCACGTGGTTGTGTTCCAAGCACACAATTATTATAATATAAATGTAAATATTAATATAAATAGTCGGTTTGACCGCGTGCTTTTTTTAGCTGTCTTCCAACCATCCCTATTTGACCCGTGAGGAGCAAAATTTTATCAATACATTACTAAATCGATGTTAATGTTTTTAACGTTTATTTTTAGGACTAACGTTTGTTTTCAGAAAAAGTTTATGTCGAAACGTAGTCACCCTTAAATTTATACGGAAACGTACATAAAAATATGCACTGAAAAGTAGTTTTTTAAGTAAAAAATGATATGGGTAAACAAAGTATTAACGAACGAATGTTATCGAAGGAAATTTGAATTAGTAAAAAGCTAGGGGCTAAAAATGCCAATTGTTAAAGTAGAAGAATAGTAAAGTTAGATGAGGGACTAAAATTGATTACTCCAAAAGTGAAGAGGCCGTAGCAAAGCTGAAGAGCTTGAAATGCAATGTTGTAAAAGTTTAAGGGGGTAAGGCAAAGTCGATGGGAAAACCCACCGACTTTGTCTTTTAAGATAGTATAGAATATATAAACAAGAGATGTCGGTATTACTAGACACGCTAGAGGGAGTTACGTCTTAGATTAGTTATAAACTTTTAATACAACATGTGTTTCTTACCAAGTGCATTTCGGGTGTTAGGTATGTACATCGGATAGGGCTCACGGATTAGTTCGGGAACTCCAGTGATGGGCTTGCAGGTAGAGGTGGTCGGGTATGGATAGAGAGTGGCACTTACCGATCGGGGTAGGGTTGATTGTGTGTATGTAACTGTTAAGCTTGGAAGACGGCTCAGGGGACAGGTTCACATGAGCACGTGTGTAGCAAGGAGTGGTGGAGCTTGAATAAAAATCAGCAAGGGCCGGACTCTAAAAATTTAAATCAGTAGGGGCCGGACTCTTAAAAATCTAATATTTTACACAATAAAAAAATTCATCGGAATTTTTCGGTAGAAATAACACTACAAGCGAAATATTAATGGGGTTAGGGCACCCTCTTGCCCTCACAAAGCTATGCCCCTGGTAGTAAGAGTGGGGCAGGGCAGATACCCCAAAGGGAAGTGATATCATGATTCACAGGTTCCAACAGGTTTTGCCCCTTGTGCCATTATGTCTATAGATAAATGACGTGAAACTATTAGTATGTAGTATAGATAAAAGTATAAAACCAGATATGCGAGGACTCAAAGAAACATTGATTTTTTTTATTATGCACGGCTACATATTGTACTTTATGGGTATTGAACCCATAACCTCCTTATATTTAAACACTTAGAGGGTTTTTCCCTCTACTACTGGGCCATAGCCTCAGTGTCACATAGGACCAAGATAATTGTAAGTTTTGTCGCAAGCATGGAACACACCGCTAACTAGGAACCTTGTTGGAGTGCATAGACTAAACTACGGGTAGGGCTCTAACTTGCCAATTCAAGCCCGGGTGGGGCTCGATCTTAGCTCGTTTAAAAATCAAGCTGAATCAATTTAACTCGTTTGCCTTAACGAGCTAAATTGTTGGGCTCGGGCTCAACTTGTCAAAAGCTCTAGCCAGTGTGTGACTTGTCGAGCCAACTCGTTTATTTTAAAAAAAAATATATATTTTCAATTTTTGTATATTTTGTACAGTATGATATACATAAAACGAAAAAAATAATATTTAGGCTACGATAACAATACTTACTAATTAAAAACTATTCCTTAAAAATATATATTAGTATTTTTGGTTTTATATACACATGCGTTGTAAATTTGGCCTTAATTTAAACACGCCAGCGAGCCAATGAGTCAGCTAACGAGCGAGCCACATAATAAACCTATCTTGGCTCAGGTTCAGTTCGTTTACAAACTAAGCCGATTACAAGTGACCTAAGAGACATAAGTTTTTTGAACAACTCTAACAACGAGAGGGTGTATAGTACTTTCTTTTAATAGATATGAGATAAATTTTCTTACGATTGGAAAGCTAATCCACGATACAATCATGACATCGAATGTAAGATATGTGTGGTCACTTTCTTTCACAAAACTTTTGCATCCGTAATGATAATGGAAAGATGATCCACGATACAATCATGACATCGAATGTAAGATATTTGTGGTCACTTTCTTTCACAAAACTTTGGATCCGTAATGATAAGTGAAAATTTAGTCTTGATACATGTTTACATTATTATTAGGAGCATGGGTGCATTTGTATTTAGTTCGTCATACATGATTACATTATTATCATTTTCAATATATTCACATTATTCTTGAACATAATGTAGCATCAATAGTTACTTGACATATGCAAATCTATTGAAACTAATATATAGGTTAACAGATTTTAGTAAACTACCAAACAAAATTTATATATATATAAAAGTAGGAATGTAACCTATGCCAACCACTATCTTATACAATTTCTGACTCAATAGTTACTCACACCGTTGTGTCTTTTTATTTATTTATTTCAACACCACATCAGCAAATATATAAATAAAATAAATTTTTAAGAAGTCCATAGATACAATAATAGTAATAATAACTATAATAGTACTTCTTATATTATATGAGTAAGATTATTATATAAATGGATCTTAACATATAAATTGTCTTATCATGTGAAGTGAAGGAGATATTTTTTCCCTATTTTGTTAAGCACGTATTTTAGTCCCTAAATCTAAAAGTATTGTGATTTTACATTAGTAAAGTAATTATAATTACTCTATAGTAATTACTTAATTACTATACTAGTGTAAAATCATGATTTTTTTTTACATTTTGCAATTAAACATCTTACTTAGGTAATGAAAAAAAAACTTCATTCACTTCTCTTCTCATGTTAAGGTCATGTTGTATGTTCTTATCCATTTGTATTTGATTTTTATATTATATTATATTAAAGTAACTAGGTTAAAACTCTGTGTATTACACGAGTTGCATAAATGTAATTTTATATAATAAATAATAAAAATATACATTTAAAAAAACTCATATATTGCACGTGTTGTATAAAATATAATATCATATGTTAATACAAACAGTTATCAAGATTTACTATTTACTTATTATAAAATTTTACTTTATTTTTTTATTTTGTAAATAAAAAAGATATATCTTTAAAAAAAACCTCGTATTTTAGACGTGTTCAATAAAATATAATGTCATATGTTAACACATATAGTCGTCAATATTTATCTTTTAAAAATGAACTTAAATGTGTTATTTACTTATTATAACATTTTACTTTGTTAAATACGTATTCTTAACTATTTTTTTGTTTAAAACTAGAATTATTATTATTATTATTATTTAATATGATCATAATAAAAATAAAAGTTTATATTCTTATCTAATTTTTGTTTAAAATTATTATTATTACTATTATTTAATATGATCATAATAAAAATAAATATTTATTCTTATCAAAATATTTATTTTTATCTAATATTTTTGTTAGTATAGAAAGATATTAAAGATATAATATTGTTTAGATATTTTTATGGAAATATAGAATTCAAGGGTTCGTGGGCTATGGAGACAAATTGATATTTATTTGGGCTTTTCAGCCGTGGGCTTTTCACGGTGTTTAGAGTTTTAGCCCACTACAATTATGTTCCAAACAATGGTCCTCAACCTCATATGTCCATTGTTGAAAGCTAAAATGACAAACTTCACTTGCAAACCCATCGTACCACGTAATCTATGTACGTTTTCTTGTTTGCCTCAAAATGAAACACGTAACATGAAAATCACAGGTATACGTAACATAAGCCAAGCCAGACAATCTAATTTGTCTAAATAAGGGAATGTGTCTAATTTGCTTTGTTTTTTTATATTTTAAAGTTAATTATATGAATGGTACCTATAGTTTTGATATAGTCTTTTTTGATAATCATGGATCGGTCATTGTATTAAGTTCATGTTACATATTCATTTTACGCAAATAAAATGAAACAAATAATGCACAAGCCCTAACTTCCTTCTTCTACACACTCACCACACTTCCTCCCTTGTTAGAGGCATATTTCCTCGCCACTGCCTACTGCTGACAATCCACATCCTATTCCTCTCATTTGCTAGCATGATCTCCTAAGTAAACCCATTGATAAATCATTTTTGCCTCTGCTTCCACCACACTTTTCTAATTATCGATAACAAACATGAGTTACGTATCGTTAGCAACCAACTTTCGATTTCATGGGACGACATTGGCTAGTGGGCAAAGCTTCTTCGTTTCGGATCCAATGAAATTCTCCTTATGATGGGGTAACACCCCTCTCAATCGTTTCGAGTACATTTAGAACACAATTACTACAACATCTGAATTGTAACTATAATGAACTTTATCTGGCCGATTGACAACTTGATGTTGGCAACATGAGTATGACACCTCCAGATGCCCAAAATAAAACAAATCTCAACAACATCAAACAAGCCAGTAAAAGCGAACCTTAGATGGTCATTGGACTCAGAGCATAACGACTATTAACAACATCAATCTTGCAGAAGCCCAACGAATTTGGACAATGTTAGCATATCCAAGCACGTGGATCATGAGATCCAACAGTGCACACTCCCCTAGTATTTCTCGCTCCCGAACCTCATACCAAAGGCAACATGTCAAGCAGTTTATGCTCGTCTGATTTATAAACGGTTATATGTATCAAAAGTCACATACATCAAAGAACCAACATGTGGGCAAAGAGTCAATCACCCAGACAGACAAATTATTGTTGATCAGACCGACTAGTTAATACAAGACATTACAACTAAGCAATCAAGTCACCGACGACTTACGATTTTTTTCATACACGTATAACGTTGAAAATGCTTCGATAAAATCCTAACCAACCAGTCGTCCAGTTATGGGCAATATGGTAATTTCACTAGCTATAAAATCCAAAATCCACGTGGCCAAAAAGATGAGGATGTTGTAACGTGTGGTCATCACACTCATCTTTTTCTTGTCTTCCTTCTGTCTTACGATCTTTTAAGATATTTTCATTCTCCATTTCATAAAAAAATCTAAATAAAGCCCCACATTCATCCACAAAAACCGGAACCATTACACTTTTTCCCTTCTTTTTATTATCCAAACAAACTTATTTTATACAAAATGGCCACAATGGCCAAATTTCACATGATTCCGGCCAACACCCACCACAGAACCACCCAATCGCCGCTCCCCCATCTGGGTTTCTGCCGGAGCTCAGTCTTGTGGGACCCAACCCCACCGTTTTCTGGCCGGAGGGTGTTTGTGCAGCCATGCAGGGCTTTTAGAACAGAGGATGGTAAAGACAAGAGAAGCATGAAGAAGATTGGGGATAATAAGAAGAAGAAGAACATGAAGAAATGGTTACAAGAAACTGTGAAGTCTTTGATTGTTTCTAAAGATTTAATGGATAAGTTGGAAGAGAATTTATCAAGGGTTTGTTTTTAAACCATATTTATGGTTAAAGTTTGGATTTTTATTGTTAATTGTTTTATAAATTTAATTTGTGGTTAAGACCCAGTTTTTAGAATTAGGTTTCTTGGTAAAGTATGAAATTATATGTTGAGATAGTAGCATAGATTGTGTTATAGTTAGGGATTTTGTAAATATTTTTTGTAATGTTATTTATGTTTTATATTATTAGGGCTAAAGTTTGAAAATTTTATTTTCAAATGTTTTCTAAAGTTTATTTGTGATTAAAATCAGGGGTGTAAACGAGCCACCCGAGCCATGTTTTTATAAAGCTCGAGCTTGGCTAAGTTTGAGCCTACATATTTGAGCTCGAGCTTTGCTCGTGAGTAAAACCCAAAGCTCGAGCTCGGCTCGACTCAACTCGAGCTATTTTGAGAACAACCTCAAACGAGCTAAAAGCTCTGCTCGCCAATGTTATCATCATTATTAGTATTAGTATATATTATGTATATAAAAACTAAAATTTTGTTTGGGCTCGTTTAGCAGTCTAAACGAGCTTTGTAAATCAGGCTCGGCTTGTTTGAGCTTTTAACCGAGCCGATCAGTAGTAGCTCTCGAGCCTTTGGGCTTGTTTACACCCCTGATTAAAACTCTATATTTAGAATTAGGTTTCTTGTTAAAATATGAAATTCTTTGTTAAAATAGTAGCATAGATGGTGTTATAATTAGGGATTTTGAAAATATTAAAAAAAAATTGTTAATTTATATTATGTAATATGATATGATGCTCTTATGGAATACCCTTTTAATTATGTTTCTATTTGATAATGTTAGATTGCTCTTCATGTTGGGAGATATATTGTGACCATGATGAGCACTGGAGTGATCTTGTTGATTGGATTCAGTCTGTCAGGTACGCTAGTGATCAAAATTTTTAGTTGCTAAAGATTCTATTTTTAACCAATATTAGCTAATTAGCCCCCAAAATGTTGACTGAAGGTGGAGATGGTCAAATGAATGATTTGGTTTGGTATAGTTGGGTTGGTGGTATTATCATTGGAACCATGATTGGTTCAAACATGGTTTTAGACGAAGTTAGCCGAGCCGGTCCTCGAAATGTTGTCATTACCGGAAGGTACCCGTCTTTTATTATGTTCTAAACCATAAAATTTTAGTTTCTTTGTTTTATTGATACAAAAATGATAGTTGGTTTGAGATCAAGTGTCATGTGAATTGATTCGAAATGTTCACATCTGATTATTTGACCATAGCAAAGTGTTTATTGCAACTTCATAATTGTTTGTTGCAGTACTAGAGGGCTTGGAAAAGCTCTTGCTCGCGAATTCCTACTTTCTGGAGATCGGGTAGTTATTGCTTCACGAAGGTATTTTTTTATTTCCGAATGAGTAAATTATCATTTTCGTCCTGGAGGTTTGGCCACTTTTGCGACTTTCATCCAAAGGTTTGTTTTTCCGCATCTCGGTTTTCGTGGTTTCAAAATCTTGCCATTTTCGTCCCTGAGGTTTGGCAATTTATTGCGACTTTCGTCCCTCGGGGTTTGGTCCTCAGGGGACGAAAATGACAAGATTTTGAAACCACTAGGACCCGTATGCGAAAAAACAAACCTTTCATGGAAGTCACAAAAGTGGCCAAACGCCAGGGATGAAAATGGCAATTTACTCTTTTCAAATTGATGAAACTTGTTTCTGTTTTGACTGTTGTCTACATAAACTAAAAGATATTTATGTTTCTTTATTTTTTTTTTCTCAGCGAAAAATCTGTCGAAATGACTATTAAAGAACTCGAAGAAAACTTACACGAAGGTATGGCAACCGAAGCAAGCTCACATAGGAAAAACCTAGCTCATGCAAAAGTGGTTGGCACTTCATGTGATGTTTGTGATCCTAACGATGTTAGAAATTTGGCCAATTTTGCTGTTAATGAACTTGGTTCAATAGACATTTGGGTGAGAAACATATAAATATATATCATAAGAGCTTCATGAGTATTAAAAGTTGAATATACATTACTATATTGATTAATTACTAATCATATTGTTTTTTTACAGATAAATAATGCCGGGACTAACAAAGGTTTCAGACCATTGTTGGAGTTTACCGACGAAGAAATACAACAAGTACGTGTTCGTCTTTGATACTAGTCTAAAGGAAATACAAAATAAAAAGAGTAAAGTACGCGGATAGTCTCTGTGGTTTACCAAACAAATGAATTTGGTCCCTAGCTTTCTAAAAGTACATAGATGGTCCCTGTGGTTTGCACTTTGTAACGCATTTAGTCCCCAATTTTTTCCAAAAGTACATGGATGGTCCCTGTGGTATGCACTTTGTTGACTGAGGACTAAATGCGTTACAAAGTGCAAACCACAGGGACCATCCGTGTACTTTTGGAAAGCTAGGGACCAAATCCAAAATTTTGGTAAACCACAGGGACCATCCGTATACTTTAATCAAATAAAAATTAAAAAGCATATTGTACTGCATCTCGAGAACCTTCAAAATTATGGTCATGCATGCCTGCTCGAGAATCCTGGGTCTGCCATTGTTATAAAGCATTTTTATTATTGCGTGTTACACTTTTGTATCTCATAAGTTTCAAACAGCATGTTGATCGTATAATGTTCTTCTTACTTAAAGTTCAAACCAACTTTATTTTTCTTGATTTGTATAGATTGTGTCGACAAACTTGGTGGGGTCCATACTTTGCACCCGTGAAGCAATGCACGTCATGGGTAACCAACATAAAGCGGGTCATATTTTCAACATGGATGGTGCCGGTTCTGGTGGATCAAGTACACCTTTGACAGCCGTGTAAGTTCTTTATCTAAATGTGTCAAGATGTTCACTCAATCCCATTTTAGATATTTTTATTAATTCGACCCTAATCGACTCATCTATAAGTAAAGGGGATCGTTTTCTTTCATTTTTCACTTATTTTATGACGTCAATTGTTTTATTTAATTGATATGTTGTATATTACAGGTATGGATCAACAAAATGTGGTCTTAGACAACTTCAATCTTCGTTATTAAAAGAGTGCAGAAAATCTAAAGTTGGAGTTCATACGGCGTCTCCAGGCATGGTTCTCACAGACTTGCTCTTGAGGTACAAATGAAAATATTTCGAAAATAGAATTGCAATTATGTTGTACACAAATCTCTTGTTCTAGCAACGAACTGTGAAATTTCTCTAAAGACTTTTTTTTGCAAGAGTAAATTGTCATTATAGTCCTTGAGGTTTGGCCACTTTTGCGACTTTCATCCAAAGGTTAGCTTTTTGGTATCTGGGTCCTCGTGGTTTCAAAATCTTGTCATTTTCATCCCTGAGGCCAAAACTCGAGGGACGAAAATCGCAATAAATTGCCAAACCTTAGGGACGAAAATGGTAAGATTTTGAAACCACAAGGACCCGGATGCGAAAAACAAACCTTTGGGTGAAAGTCGCAAAATGGCCAAACCTCAGGGATGAAAATGACAATTTACTCTATTTTTCAAAGAAGGCAAAACTTTTTTTACCTGATTGCTGGCTTAGCAAGTTGTTTTTTCATCTTTTTTACTTTCACTAAATAACAAAATACTTATTGTTATTACTAAAAAATGGAAACTAATCAGAAGAAGTTATGCCTGCAAATAATTGAAGTTTGTTGTTGTTATAGAGAATTTGTGGAGTTTATTGCTAGAATTAGGAATTGAGGCATAGTGTCTTGTTATTTTATGCAAAAAGCCCAATTATATTAAAATATGTGCGATCTAAGATAAGTAATTGTTTAAATTCAAAAGGTTTTACTAAAAAGATTTGTTTTTACATTCTTGTTTGGGCAGTGGGTCAACTATTCAGAACAAGCAAATGTTTAACATAATATGTGAGTTACCGGAGACTGTTGCAAGAACGTTGGTACCACGAATGAGGGTTGTAAAAGGAAGTGGAAAAGCGATTAATTACTTAACTCCTCCAAGAATTTTACTTGCTTTGGTTACCGCATGGGTAAGACGAGGACGATGGTTTGATGACAAGGTATATGTTATAAACTTTTTGACTACAAGTATGTTTTTTTTTTCACATTTAACTGTCATGATATGTTACTGGTTCAAATGGGTAGTCAAGATTCAAGAACAGTTCTTACAAGTGTCTTTTTCACATTTAAATGACATTACATGTGGTAGAAGAATGATGGTTACGTGAAGAGTCAACTCTCCAAGATGTTGACTTTTTTTATCAACCTTTTTGTGGTAAAAGAATGATGATTTTTGTGGTTGGTAAAATATTCTGTACGGTAACTTTTTTTTACACTTTATTTTGGGAGTTAATAAAGATACACCATAAACTCTTGTTTTGACACCCTGTATACAGATTGTATAGGGTTACACCGTATAGATTAACCTGACGCCTTTGTCATGTCAGATGATTCTATACATGTCATATAAAGGGTGTCAAAACAACATTTTGTTAGCCTCGTGAAAGAATTATACGGCCCATATGATGTTATACAGGTCGTCTATGTTTGCCTAAATTTTTTCAACAAAATAATGTCTTGGGTCGTACAGCATTACATGGGTCTATACGACCCATATAATACCCATGTAATGCTATACGACCTGTATGGGTCAAGAAAAAAAAGTCATCGCCTGACATCTAAGTTTGTGCAACAGTCACCTATACGACCCGTATAACTCTACACGGGTCGTATAGACCTAGTGGTGTCAAAATAATATTAGAGGGGTGTGTAAATAGTGGGAGCCTTTATTTTTAGATAAATTTTCAAGCTTTCAACTTTCAAGAAAGTTACTAAAAGCTATTTTGTTTCAGGGAAGAGCATTATATGCAGCAGAAGCAGATAGGCTAAGAAACTGGGCTGAAAGCCGAACTCGTTTTTCATTCACAGATGCTATGGAAATGTACACAGAAAACACTTGGGTTTCAGTTTTTTCACTTTCTGTAGTTTGTGCGTTTATTATTCTCTCGGGCACCACCACGCTACCGGGCACCTAAAAAAGCTTTTATCTTTTAATGATACATCGTTACAAGATTATTATCTGGGTCAAGAAACATTTTCATGATCCACATTGGATTTTTGTTGTATAGTATCATGATCTGCAATGCTTCTTGGTAGGGGTCCTGTTGTTATTGTAAAGAAAAAACTAAAAAGATAGCAAAATGCAATGTATGGTTGTTATTAAATGAACAAAAGAAATCTCCATTGAGATCTTGTTGGATTTAATGTAAATTCAGGGTTTAGAAGTTGATTGATATAGTAGTGGTGCACAAAAAACCCGAACACGGACCCGAAAAAAAAAAACCGGAACCGGGTATTATAAAACCCGGGTTTTTTATACCCGAACCCGAACCTACTCGTAGGGTAGGGATCGGGTATGCATTTCTATTATAAAACCCGAACCCGGAACCGGGTTTTTTATACCCGTTTCAACCCGGGTTTTACGAGTACCCGGTTTCAACCCGAACCCGGAACCGGGTTTTTTCAATACCCGGTCCGGGTTTTTCAATACCCTGTTCGGGTTTTTTCGTTTTTTTTGTGTTTTTTCGAGTTTTGCAATTTGGCAACGGCTATATAGCCGTTAGAAAGTATATTTTGACCATTTTTTGGTTTACATTTAAACTCTTTACTTTATACCCGATCCATACCCGAACCCGGAAATAGGGTATTATAATACTCGGGTAATAGAAAACACGACCCAACCCTACCCGAACCCGGGTATATAGGGTATACATTTTTTGTATAAAACCCGAACCCGGACCCGACCTAAGTATTCTCAAAACCCGATTTTATAGAACCCGGTCATACCCGAACCCGGTTCCATACCCGGAACCGGGTATTCAAAAAACCCGATTTGTGCACCACTATCATATAGTACTCAAATCCCTTGTTGGACCACATTGTAATTTGTTATAATTATTTATTGGGTTATCTATATATGATAACATACATCTAGTTAAACGTCTAGTTAAACGTTAATTTCCAGTATATTCCTTTATTCCATTACTCGTTATATATTTCGCTTTAACCATCAGACCACTACAAACCCTTGTTTTAACTTAAATTATATTGAAATAGAATGTAAACGGGCAACAAGCTGTGTTGCTACCCATTTTTGAATAACAAAACTAAATTAATAATAACCCTAATGGGCTAAGCCTAACAGTATGATCCTATTATACCCTATTTATTATAAACTTCATAATTTCGTATATATGTAACTAAGAATATATATATATATATATATACATTCTAATATTTATTTAAATACGACAAAATAAATGATAAATCCTTGCCTAGTTTCACAATTTCACTTTAGGGATACAAACCGAGGCCAATTCGACTCAGAGGCGGAACCCAAAAGGTCAAACTGGTTACTGAAATTCACCGGATAAATAAAATCTGAGTTTCCTAAGAAGTCCCATTGTAGTAAGTAGACCAAACGTCCAAAACGTTTTGGTACCATCATCGATTCACCTTAAGGCTCCCACGCTCGGCTTCTCGCGCATTGGAGGTTAGTTAGTTGCTAATAACTACAGCTTATAATCAGCTATACCAAAAATATATGGTGTTTTAATTCAAACAATATAAGAATACCAACTGCAAACAAAAGTTCTTTAATATTTTAATGCACAAAGGAATATTAATAAAAAGGATATAGAATCCTGACAGGTAATCCTCGATTTATGACCAACCAGCCAACGATGCCAAATGCTGCAAATCTTGCCTTTCAAAAGAAGCCAACCCCCCCCCCCCCCCTCTTCTTGGTGTCATGCTTCTTTCATATAAAGTTGTATTATTTTTCTTTTTGGGAAATTTAAATATGTTATTAAAACCACATTTTTTTTCTTATCTTTAACACACTATTGTCTAATATTGACTTTCTTGTTTAGATCATCTATAGTTGATATTGGTTGTATACAGCAAAATTCAGGACTGATCGTCGATCAATTGATAATCGGTAGTTATCGATTAAATTTCATCTAGTTGAATCTAAAATTGGTAATTATTCATACCCAGTTAAAATAGGTCAAAATCTTTGAAAGTTATACCTATTAATCCAATTCAATTAGTAAGTTTGAAAAATTAGATATAAACTTCCAATCCGACAAATATAATTGTTAACTAATTGTTAGTTAGTTTCCCACCACTCGAATAACGTGTAACGGTTATTACAACCTGGTTTGATAACTATAAATAAAAGATTTGATTTGAATAACAATAGGGGAAATTGATAAGATTTGATTTGAAAAAATAATAAAAAAAATCATAGTTGTAAAAATCCTGACTAGCCTCTGACTAGTTGTCGATAAATTGCTAGTTTCAGGTTCAATGAGTAATTTTTATCTAATTGGCCAATTAATCAGCAGACGGTTAACAATGGTTAAATTCAGTCCAAATTGGCCAAAAATCGGTGACAATCTAGCGATTTCGGCTAGATTATTGATCAAAATCTGTAAATTCCGGTAATTATTCCTATCTACTTGAAAATATGGGTCGAAGAAGGTGTTAAAACATGTTTACTTAAAAAATTAATATAAAAATGTGTGTTTACACATATAAAACTAAAAATCACATACAAAATACCAATTCGATAAATCCCTACGAATCTCATTAATCGACACCCAACCGTTCTACTAACGCCTAGCTATTGTTAGTTAAAAAGCAAAAAAGATTAAAATAGCTTACAAAAGATAATAAATATAAAAAAACATATATATATATATATATATATATATATATGATTAGGATCATTTGTGAACTATATCTTCATAGTGAACTGTGTGAACTCATCTTAGCCATTGATTTCCTTTTTATGTGTCAAGGGTAGGATCGTATTTTTCCATATATCTTCATTTAATTATTTTCGTTTTAATCAGTTATTCAGTTACAAAATCCCTACATTTTAGGGATTTAACAATATTTTTAATTTTTTCGCAGATCACCAGTTGATTATACGTACTTTTAGTTTTATCAGATTGAATTCGTTTTGATAATACAATGTTTTCGAAGATTTTGTACAGGGATTATTTTTTTTTTCAAATTTGCCTGGATCAAAGTTCGTATTTTTTAATTCATTCAGATATGACGGATTCACGTTGTAATAATTCCAATTCGTTTGAACACACGAATGATATATACGTACCGAGTAATACTGGCGTCTTTGTTACAACAATGGATCGCCCAGGTTTGATCTTCTGGATTTTAGTACATGTATGAAGATGAATATACGTATCTAGTTGTTCAATCCACATGTGTAGTTTTCAAGTTTAAAATTGTTTTCATGTGCTTGTCCATTCAAAATTTTGCACTGATGAGATTAATGATACATTTAGTCGTTAATACACAGGCATATATTCCTGTTCATTATCCACATAATTGCAGGTTGCGGTTTTTATTTGTGATTATACAGTTTTGTTGTAAACGTCCAGTTGTTGCAATTCAGTACATATGTATAGTCGCGTAGTATATGCATTATTACATATTATGATGCAGTTTCGTATTATATGCATTATTTAATACACATGTGTATACTGTTAAGATGATGCATGACGTTATATAAGTGGATGTAGCGTTGCTGTAAACCTCCAGTTCATACCATACAGTACACATGTATAATTTTAAGTTTCTGCATTATTACATGCGAGTATTCAACTTTGATGCAAACCTCTAGTTGATACCATACAGTACACATGTGTAACATGGTAAAGTTACTGCATTATTATAAATCGAGGTTGCAGCTTTGCTGTAGAATTCCAGTTTATAATATACAGTACACATGTGTATTAAATAATATACGCGAATTTGGAGGAGCAAGTAACTGGCGAAATATATGGCAACTTTGGAGGAGCAAGTAACTGACGAAATATATGACAATTTTTCATGTTTCCAGTTTTAAAAAACTGACTCATTATGTAATTACAGAATTACCCTTTTTAATTAAATTTAAAGGAAAAAATAAATCTCAATAGTTACAATCATGTCACTAATCAAAACTTTAGGATGATAAAAATCAATGGTATAAATCAGTTCATACGGTTCACTCTTATAATGTTGTTCACTCATCCTTGCTATATATATATATATATATATATATATATATAAAACCATAAAGTAATCACCCTAAAAGCAAAAAAGCTACTACATGTTGGCCATTTTATCTTTCTAGGTACAACCTGGTTTGCATTCAAAATCACTACTCCATGTGGAACAAAACCACATCCACTTTTTCTGATTAAAATTCTCTCATTTCACAGCCACCACATTATCGCCGGAAAATCCAACTTCCCGGCGTACATTCTTCATATGTTTCACTTTCTTGAAAAAAAATAAATCAAGAAACTTGAGTAAATCTTTAATCTTTAATCATGTCTTCGCCGTCGCCGGTGACTTCTCCGGCGCCAACACCACCACCACCAGCTGACACCACTTCACCACCACCCGCCGCCGCATCACCACCGCCCACCACCCCTGCATCCCCACCTCCGGCAGCCACTTCTCCTCCATCCCCTGTTCCCCCTGCTTCTCCTGTTTCTTCACCGCCGGCGCCGGACACTCCATCTCCGGCAATATCCCCGCCGGCGCCACCCACGTCCACCGCCTCACCGCCTCCGACCACCTCCCCCACACCACCGTCTCCTCCGGCGCCACCCACTTCAAGAAACACTCCGCCGTCTCCTCCGGGCAGATCTCCGCCATCTCCGCCGCCGCCAAGAGGGGGCTCCACCCGTTCTCCGGCGACACCATCTTCGCCGGAGAATAATTCTCCGGCGATTTCAACTGGGGTTGTTGTGGGGATTGCTATTGGTGGGGTTTTGATTCTTGCTGTTTTGAGTATATTGTTTATTTGCTGTAAAAAGAAAAGAAAAAGAAGTCAAGCTCCGGTGGGTTATTATGTTCCACCACCACCACCACCTAAAGGTTTGTACTTTTCATAACCCCATGTTGCTATTTGCATAAATCTTCAATTTTTATTGATCTTTTTGTTGTTTAGATTAATCTTTTTTCAAGATCTTGAATTCTTGATCATATATTCATATCAGATTATTAGATTAGATTGTAATTTGTAATGTTTTGAAATTGGGGATTGATTTACAGTTGACTCTTATGGTGGTCCACCACAACAATGGCAACAAAATGCACCACCACCAAATGATCATCTTGTAACAATGCCACCAACCAAACTTAAGCCTAAACCTCCACCACCAATGCCAGCTTATACACCTCAGCTGCCGCCACCACCGCAGTTTAGTAGTGGCGGGTCGGATTCGAATTACTCCGACGGTTCGACCCCGCTTCCACCGCCGTCCCCTGGGATGTCGCTAGGATTTTCGAAGAGTACGTTTACTTATGACGAGTTAGCGATGGCGACGGATGGGTTTTCGGAAGCGAATCTTCTTGGACAAGGTGGGTTTGGGTATGTTCATAGAGGGGTGCTTCCGAATGGGAAAGAAGTGGCGGTTAAACAGTTGAAAACCGGTAGTGGACAGGGTGAGCGCGAGTTTCAGGCGGAGGTTGAGATTATTAGTCGAGTTCATCATAAGCATCTTGTTTCGTTGGTTGGATATTGTATGACTGGAACTCAAAGATTACTTGTTTACGAGTTTGTTCCAAATAATACATTGGAGTACCATTTACATGGTTAGTTTCTCACTTTCAGAACAATGAATTAGGGATAGGGGGTGTATTGTATATTCTGATAAATGATAATATCTTCCCTCCAAAATTTCAGGAAAGAATCGTCCCGTTATGGAATTCCCCACAAGATTGCGTATTGCGCTAGGAGCCGCGAAAGGACTAGCTTATCTCCACGAGGACTGTAAGTTCGTTTTATTTGTTTGCAGACTGTTGTAAGATCATGCATTGGAGATTCTTAACCTTCGTTTTCTTTGCAGGCCATCCTAAGATTATTCATCGTGATATTAAAGCTGCTAATATACTTCTTGATTTCCATTTCGAAGCGATGGTAGCCTATTATTATTCGTATAACATTGAGATGCCTGTTAATTCTTCGAAACTTGCATTTACTAACCTCAATTAACTTCACAGGTTGCCGATTTTGGGCTTGCTAAGATTACTTCTGAAGTTGCGACACACGTCTCAACCCGCGTGATGGGAACTTTCGGGTAAGATTCCCGTTTTCTTCTTGAGTTTTAACATTAGATTTGGTTTAGAGGTGGCGGAACAAGTGAACGGTCGGGATTGTTAACGGATATCATATGCATCTGACACGTATTACAGGTACCTAGCTCCAGAGTATGCATCTTCCGGCAAACTCACAGACAAATCAGACGTTTTCTCGTATGGGGTCATGCTCTTGGAATTGATCACTGGACGCCGGCCCGTTGATTCCGCTCAAACTTTTATGGATGATAGTTTAGTAGATTGGGTAAGTTGACTTATTTATGCATGTTTTTTTTTTTTTTTTTGGAAACTTGTTGATTTGGCCTGAGTATATGAAGAAAAGCACGCAAAGAGAATACAACTAGCGCTGCAAACCGAACGATATGTGTTCACAAACTGTGCATGAACACTTACCGAACGATAAGTGTTCACAAACTGTGCATGAACACTTACCGAACGATATTTTATGTTCGTGTTTGTTTGTTAAGGAAATGAACGTGAACGTATTCGTGTTTGTTTGTTAATTTTAGGCAACGAACGTTGATGAACACAAATGAATTTAAACTAATGTTCTTGAACATAAATGGAAAGAAACAAACACAAACAAGCACTCATGAACAGAATATATAATACATTGACACTTATTAAATATTTTATTTGTCGGAATTTTGAAGTATTTTAAATAAAAATATAAAAACTCAAAACACTAATGAATTATCGAACATAAACGGACACGTTACCGAACGTTCACGAACATAAATGAGTGAATGTGACCTTTGTTCATGTTCGTTCTTTTAACTAAACGAACGGAAATTCTTGTTCGTGTTTGTATGTTTAATAAACGAACGAACACAAACGAACTTCCTGCCGAATGGTTCACGTACTTTTCGCGGAACGTTTGGTTCGTTTGCAGCCCTAAATACAACCACGATGAAATGTTAAAATCCTAACATAAATCGAACTGCAGGCACGACCGATGCTCAGACGAGCAATGGACGATGGAAACTTCGACTCCATAGTCGACCCACGTCTACGAAAAGAATACAATCACGACGAAATGGCCCGTATGATTTCTTGTGCCGCAGCCTGCATACGCCACTCGGCCCGTCGTAGGCCCAGGATGAGCCAAGTGGTCCGGGCCTTGGAAGGAGACGTGTCACTCTCCGACCTAAATGAAGGAATCCGGCCCGGAAGCAGCTTTGGGTCCCACGGAAGCTCAGACTATGACGCAGGACAGTACAACGAGGATATGGTTAAGTTCCGGAAAATGGCTTTAAGTACACAAGAATACGCTAGCAGCGAATATAGCCGACCCACGACTGAATACGGGCTGTATCCATCCGGGTCAAGTAGCGAAGGGCAGAACACCCGCGAAATGGAAATGAGCAAGTATAAACGAGATGGCCCGGGTTTCGGTGACGGGTTTTGATCGTAAAATGGGCTCGTATATAAAGGTTGTTGCTAATTCTTGATGATATTTTGATTATTTCTTCTATATTTTGATATTTTTGATTATTTCTTCTATGATTTGTTGTGGGTTTGATTTTGTATTTAATTTTGTTTTATACAACAGAAATTCTTTTATTTTTTGATTTAAAGACTTGAAGGATTATTTGGAGTTATGTTGTCTTTTTTGCTTTGAATTTAAATGTCTAACAACTGTTGGTTAGAAATAATGTAGCTTTCAGTTAGTCAGTTATTGTGGGTCATGTTACAAGACTTTGAAAACAATTAAACATGATTTGAACGTCTTTGTTTTGTTGATTGTTTTGTTGATGGAGTGGCGGATCTACAAAATATTCGCAGGGGTAACGTTTTATAAAAAAAGGGTAACGGATTTGAAAAAAGGTCAATTTTTTTCAAAATTTACACTACCTCCGGAGCGCCAAGGGGTAGCGGAGGCTGCCCCTTCACCTAAGGTAGGTCCGCCCCTGCTTTGTTGTGAAGACAATAATACACTTGACAGTTGAAAACTATATGACATAATGAAACGTCTTTATAGTGTTCTTTTTTTTTCAAATCTTAATAACTCAAATGATGTATGCATTCAATATGTACACATAGCAAAAACGGAGCTAGCAAAGAGCTGGAAATCCCAAACAAACAACGTTAAAAGATTACATCACGAACATTAAAGTCGCATCACATATCCTGATTTAGCAGTATTTACAACATGAAAATTCGATCTATTTTCTATCCAAATAAACCACATCTCCGTCATAGATTCCACCATTCTTCCAACTTTGGTACGGCCATTGTTAAAAATATTATCATTACTCACTTTCCATATGATCCACCAAGTAGCGACAAACATTACCTCGATGACCTTTTTCCATTGTTTGGATCCGGCGAAGTTATGAATTATGTGGAACATCCCCGTGCAAGATTGAAATGAATCCGACATCGGAAGCTTGAGCCACACCAAAATATGTCACTAAATGATTCTAGCCCGAATCCACTCAATTAATAAGTGCTCAAAAGTCTCCTCATAAATACCGCATTCTAAACATATTTGATCTTCAAACTGACCCCACGACGTGAAAGAACATTTGTTCTTGACTAATTCACTACTTTCTTTCCATTTGAAGACAGAATGGCGACCACAACTATGATGGTGTCGTTCGCACAGACTAGGATGTAGGGGTGGACCTAGCATGTTACCAGGGGTAACCTTCGCTACCACTTAACGCTCCGGCGGTAGTGTAAATTTTTGAAAATTTGACGTTTTTTCGATTTTATTACCCTTTTTATATGAAACATTGCCTCTATAAAGATTTTCTAGATCCACCACTGTTAGAATGCCTGCTTATTACATAAATTTTATTTCATAATAACTATTATTATTATTATTATTATTATTATTATTATTTTTAAATAGCGAACCATAATTTGGATTTTAACAACTTAACAAACAGCTAATTACATACATGAAAAAACGTGCTTCGTGTCCTTTTCCAGTTACATATACGTTTATTTTATTTTGTTTTTTTGGTTTTAAAACTTGATATGATTAATTAATTACGAGATGCTACGTAACAATGTCAGGTAAACGAGCAATAAGTTGCGTCGCAACCCCTTTTGAATATTAAATCCAATTCTACCAAAAGCAAAACTTTGGTACTTCGACGTCGAGAAATTATTATGCACGACCTTCTGCACTCTAGGAAACCGACATCTTTACGGACAAGAGACCCGAAAGTATCGAAGGCAAAGGGAATAAAAACATGTTGATTCTCAACACAAACTTTTTCATGGTTAGCAACCTTCCATGATTTTACCTTCAACACACTGTAGCTAGCCACGAAACGGTTTTCCCTGAGCCGAACAAGGGAGGACACACCGGTAAGATCCACACAGACGTGTTTCCCACCTACCCAATCAAACACAAGAACATAAGCTAGCCGAAGAGTGAACCTCATTTCAAACGGGCCAGTTAAGAAATTTACAACGGCTTCTTTTCTGACGGAAATTCCTGCCCGGTTAAACACATCACCTCTCTCACATAGAATAAAATTAATATATTAAAATCATGGGTTAAAATACACAATAAACGAAATAATCCACAAATATTAACGTTGTAAAGTTATTAAAAGTTAAAACCCACAATTTTGAATTAAACATGGGTCAATTGTGACACTAGTAAAACTTATATATTAACATAAAAAATTTCAAAGTTTTGACATTATGAATGGTTACAAATCACAATGACACCTGTTAAAACATTTTTATATCATTATAATTAAAGAATTAAAACAAAAGAATCAGGGTATATTCCCCCCCTTTGCTGTAAAGTGGTAAGAACCCTAATCCCCTTTTCAATTTCAAATTTCAATCATCCAAAACATCAAATTGGAGAACTTGAAGCTCTGAATCCATGGCGTCTCGTCGTCGTATGCTTCTCAAAGTCATCATCCTCGGCGACAGCGGGTTAATTTCTTTAATTCCTTCAGTTTCTTCAGTTTTCGCATCTATTATCAATAGTTTACTGATTTGAGTTCAATTGAACTGTTTTCTGGTGTTTGTTGATCGGTTACAGGGTTGGAAAGACATCTCTTATGAATCAGTATCCTTAATTTTCAGATCCTTTAGTTTCATGTATTTCCCCTAATTTCAATTTGCTAATGTTTTGTCAAAATTGTAAAATGGATTTGATAATATTAAGATTTTAGATTGTATTGTGCATGTGGTTAATAGTTATCAAGGTTTTTTTTTTTTTTTTAAATGTCAAAAATGTAAAATGGATTAGAGAATATTAAGATTGAAGATTGCATTGAGCTTGTAGTTGATAGTTATCAAGGTTTTTTTTTACTAATATTTTTGTCAAAATTGTACAATGGATTTGAGAATATTAAGATTTTAGATTGCATTGTGCTTGTGGTTAATAGTTATCAAGGTTTTTTTTTTAATGTCAAAATTGTAAAATGGATTAGAGAATATTAAGATTGAAGATTGCATTGAGCTTGTAGTTGATAGTTATCAAGGTTTTTTTTTTTACTAATACTTTTGTCAAAATTGTAAAATGGATTTGAGAATATTAAGATTTTTTTTTTGCTAATATTTTTTTTTTCAAAATTGTAAAACGGATTTGAGAATATTAAGATTGTAGATTGCATTGAGCTTGTGGTTAATAGTTGTCAAGTTTTTTTTTATAAAGAGAAAGAAACAAGATACTGTATAATGTTGTTGCCTTGTTGGGCTTAATTCATGTGATTTTAGATATGTGAACCGGAAGTTTAGTAATCAGTATAAAGCGACTATTGGAGCGGACTTCTTAACGAAAGAAATACAGTTTGAAGATAGGATTTTCACATTGCAGGTCTGATTCTTTATGAAGCGTGATATATGGAATTGTTTTAACAATTAACAGAGTGAATTTATGAATGCTTGCTTATTGCTGTGTGTAATTGCGATAAATTTATGCGTGTTCTTTGTATGTTGGATATTTGAACTGAAATGATTATCCGAAACCAATTATTTGACCTCAAAATAACGAGATAATCAGTATCAGTTTCACTAGGGCTGCAAACGAACCGAAACGAACACGAACAAGACCTTGTTCGTGTTCGTTTGTTTAGAAATATATGTGTTCACGAATGTTCATGAACACTTACCGAACGAGATTTTTATGTTCGTGCTTGTTTGTTAAGGAAATGAACGTTTTGAACAGAATATAGAATACACTGATGCTTTTTAAATATTTTATTTGTCGGAATTTTGACGTATTTAAATATAATATAAAAACTAAAAACACATTTGAACATAAATGAACACGTTACCGAACGTTCACGAACATAAATGAACGAACGCGGCCTCTATTCTTGTTCATTCATTTAACTTAACGGACGAAATTTGTTGTTCGTGTTCGTCTGTTTAATAAACGAACGAACACAAACAAACTTCCCGCCAAACGGTTCACGAATTGTTCGCGGAACGTTGTTCGTTTGCAGCCCTAAGTTTCACTATACATAAACACTATAAACTGGCTATTTATAACTTGATATTCACTTTCAAAACTCAAGACTAAACACCTTTTCCCTTTACAGATATGGGACACAGCTGGACAAGAAAGATTTCAAAGCCTAGGTGTGGCATTTTATCGCGGTGCCGATTGTTGTGTTCTTGTACATGATGTCAATGTCATGAAATCATTTGATAACCTTAACAATTGGAGGAAGAGTTCCTAATTCAGGTAACAACCAATTAAATACCACAAACACAATCCAAATTACTGTAATTAATATGTTAACCGAGGATGTTCTATTTTTCTCAGGCTAGTCCAGCTGATCCAGAAAACTTTCCGTTTATTGTATTGGGTAACAAGATAGATATTGACGGAGGCAATAGCCGAGTGGTAAAATGGTCTTTTCATTTTTGTCAACTTTCAAAACCTTTTTGCATTAAAATTAATATTTTTTTTCCTTGCAGGTGTCTGAAAAGAAAGCAAAAGCATGGTGTGCTTCGAAAGGGAATATTCCGTATTTTGAAACATCAGCTAAAGAAGGGTTTAATGTTGAAGCTGCTTTCGAGTGTATAGCCAAAATTGCTCTTAAAAATGAACCCGAAGAAGAAAGGTACGTATTCCTAGAACACTACTTAACGATACATTATGCTAGAATCTTATGTAATGATAATTGATAAGTAAATGTGTTAGTTTCGACCCATTTACTTATGAATGGGTCGATTTCGGTTGTCTTATCTAAAATGGGCCAAAACAAAAAAAAATAGCTAAAAAGGAATGATTAATAAGGATATACATTCATATTCAAAGATTTAGATCATAATCCAATAATTATACTTTATGTATTCTTGGCCCGTTTGACACGTACTTAACTTTGACACATACTAATTTCTACTTTTTGGGTGGTGAAGCTATCTTCCGGATACCATTGATGTGGCTAGTGCACGACAACAAAAGTCTTCAGGGTGCGAATGTTAAGCGTGTTGACTCAATGGATTGTTTAGAGGTATGTTGATGCAATCATGAAAGTGTAATGTATATCCCTATTATTTTCAATTATTTCATAACTTATGCATTAAAATGTTGATTAATTGGTTTGTGTAATATCTTATGAAGTACTACAAGTTCTTTTCATAATTTCATTTTAAGGTCTATAGTTTTGTTAACATCTGGTATGGTGATTTATGTTGGCGTTGAAAGAAACCTTCTCTGTTTTTTCTTTGCATTACAATTTCGTTTCGATGCATATTGATCATATCAAAATGATGCATTAAGACATGTTGATTATATTGATGTGTATATATCTTTTCATATGTATTCATACTATGTGACTTTGTTGAGTACCAATTTAGTGTGGTTAACATCAAAGTGCAATGTACTTGACAAAAATTGCCACTTTATATAATGTACCTTTTTAGGTTATTCATGAGCCATTACTTTTATCGGTTATGTGGGTCACTCAACTTTACAGGCTTTGTGTTATTTGATCAATAAAATTGGTTATGTAAGGGTGGAAGGGCCACTCTCCAATGGGGAGTGGTAAACATTTTTTTAACCAATAATATCATGTAGGGGTGTGAATTTCTGACACGACCCGAAAACCCGACATGAACCTAACACGAAATTCGCGGGTTTAGGTTTCGTCTAAACGGGTTCGGGTCAGTTCGGGTTGAACCCGCGAACCCGTTTAGGTTAACCGGTCAGGTTCGGGTCAACCTGGTCGGGTTGGCGGGTTGACCTGTTTAACACATTTATACTATATTGTATTTTTTATAATATATTTTATGTCATAAACTAAATGGAGCGTGTATTTTATGTCATGATTATAACTTACAAAGAGAAATTAACATAGATTTTATAATTTAAATATGATAATATTATATACATTTGTGTTTTTTAAGTAATTTTTAATTTTAATATATTAATTTCAGAATAAAAATTAAAAAAATTGGGTTAAACGGGTCGTGTTCGGGTCAACCCACGAAACTTCGGGTCGTGTTCGGTTCATATATATGATACGATTTTCGGGTTCGGGTCGGGTTCGGGTTCATGTAAAATTTTCGGGTTCGGGTCGGGTTGAACCTGCCAACCCGCAAACACGACCCGTTTAGCACCCCTAATATCATGCCATGTAAACTCAGCACTCCACTCCTCAATTTGCACTCAAACACTACGGCTGCTTTAAACAATAGAATGGTAAACATTTAAAAAAACAAGAAAAATTTGTGATTGGTTGAAAGAGAGTGGGGCCCACCATTAACACACTCTCTCTTCTCTTCTCACATCGGTGAGTATAACCTGAATCCCATTCAATCACCCACTCAAACAAGGGGTGGTGGTGTTATACCCGACCGGCAAACCCCCTCCCCACATCACTCACCGTGCCCCTACCACCCTAACTCAACTTTACAATTAATGTCACTTTGTGTGATATATATTTGGCTATTGAAACATTTGAAACAAGTTATTTAGGTCATCGAGTATGGTAACTAATGGAAATACTACATACAATTATACAAACTTGTCATTTTTAATTTTTTGCATTACATTTTGATGACCTTAACTCTACATGTATACAGTTGTACTTACATACATATGTGTATATAGATGTTTGTATTTAGATACATGTACCTCACCCAACCTATGTCAGCATGTGGGCATTATGTTAAAAGGGATGTCGTGGGGATGTAGGCATTATGGGGTATTATGTTAAAAGGGGTTTAATAGAATAAAATAAAAAAAACCATAAAAAAATGCTATTGGCCAAACAAAAAGAAGAAGTTAAAAAAGGCACGCTCCTCCATTTTTTCAAAAAGAAAAAATGCCCCTGGTGGCGGCCAGGCGGCGTTTTTGGGCTTTTTTTGGGGGGAAAATCGCCAACAACCCCATTACGAGTGGTCTAAACTGATTTTAAAGGCTATACTGACTAAAAAAGTGCCTCACAATATCTGTAAAGTTGAGTGACCCATCAACCAGGTTAAAAAGCCAATTAGCCAAGTGACATCAACAACCAGATGTAAAAGTGCATTCTATAAAGCGATTTACAATTTTTTTAAAATATTATACATGACTCGTTAGAGATAAAAATACAACCTAAATTGACTACTTTAGTCATAAACGGGTTCAAATCGTCATCTCCAAGCGCCATCACGAAACCACTTGGGATCATCTTAATATATCCAGTATCGTTGGGTTCCATAATGCAACTTATGGGTGTTAATCATGCCGGGTTAGCGGGCTGAAGGGTTACGAGTTGGTGGGTTGAATAGGCGAACTTGAACACGACATATATATTTATTTGTGTTGTCTCGCCCACACTTAATATCGCGAAGTTAAACATAGCCTACGTTTTTCAGTCAAGCTCAAGTTGCGTCGGTGGTTTTAATTAAAATTTTGGATGTGTTGTTCAAGACATCCACATCAGCTTTAATCTTGGCCTTATACTATATGATAATAGTGTTGCCAATTGTATAGGGTTGAATTGTTTAATTCAAACGCGACCCATATAACCCGTGCAATAAACGTGTCTAACAATCAATAATCTCTCTAATCTCATAAGAGGAAGAAAGCTCAAGAGTGGGGGATGGTATCCGTTTCTGGATCGCTTCAGGGGCGACTCAAGAACTATTCAAAGACCTGTTCCCAAACATGTTTGTGCTGGAAAAAGAGAAACGTTGCGTGGTAAAAAAATGTTACGAATGGAACGATCAAAGTGTCACATGGAAATCGCGTTAGAAAAGATCGACTTTCAATCAAATGGAAGAAGGGGAGCTTGCTGAGATTATGAATATTCAATCAAATGCTGGGTCTTGGGAATTATTTCTTCCATATTGAAGAAATTGTCAGGTGGCGGTTGGTTTGGGGGTACGGGGCGATAAACTTTGTTTTGGTTGTAGTAGTTTGGGTTGAAAAACTGTAACACCCTAAATACGTTTTTACCAAAATAAACGCAGCGGAGATACCGACTTAAAAATTCTTTCTTTATTGACTTTGTAACATACTTAAAGGTGCATTTATGAATATTTAGACACTTTCTTGAAAGTGTTTATTACGTTCGTTTTGATTGACTTGCTAAATGTAATACATATTGCAAGTTATGAACCGCTCTTCCCGTACAATCCTTGCTCTTCGACTCGATCCTCGTTGGTTGGTCCATCATGTTAGTCCGACTATCTGCAGTCACTATATAAACATAACCAACGTGTTAGTAAATGGTGACATTACATATTTTTAATTAAAAACATAAACATGAATCGTCTACATATACATCAACATTATATAAAACGCCAATATGATATGCTTCGAACTTATTCCTTATGTCGAGCCTCAAATCTTCGAGAGCCCAACCCTTACTTACCTGCATTCCTAATTTCATCCTCCACATCAAACAGTTAGCCTCTTTACATAAACACATAACACCGAACGACATTCATTGGGCTACATCACGTATAAGCATTTTCATATATACACATACTTACATACAGGTTCCATATGTATATATATATATATATATATATAATAACATTAACATCTAACTCTTTCATTCTACAACTATATACTTTTATATGCGCGTTCAAGTCATATTCACTTATCGGTGTTCAATCGTCGAACTTTAATTATGCCTAATAATTTATTTATAAACATACTTAAGAACAAGTTCCTTCTCCCCATTCATGTAATACATTCTAACACTTTCATTCCCACGAGATTCGAATCTCGTACGTATATATTTATATTTATCCCTTACGAGCCCGAAAGTCATTATTTGTATTCGTATCACATAATTAAGACCTTTTCGAACTTTTCATAGATTATACTATCTTTCTGAAGTTTACCGAAGCCTTTGTATGAGCCTTAAAAGATACGAAAGTCCAAGACGCAATAAAATACACAACAATCAAAATTCAACATTTTGGTACTCATTCCCGCCGTAAGCTACGGTTTACTCACCGTAGTTTACGGTGAGGACTTTCTGCCAACCAGATATGCCCTGCCGTAAGCTACGGTTGGGTGCCGTAGCTTACAGTCATGACCTTTTTGCCAACCAGATAATCCTTACCGTAAGCTACGGTCGGGTACCGTAGCTTAAGGTCATCTGCTGTTGCTACTAATCCCTAGCTTGTTTTTCACCCAATTCGATTTCCTTGCCCATTTAGGCCAGCCTCGGGCCTTCCAAACACACCATCCCTAATAACTTAGCTATTTTATCTCTTTACAAAACCTTTTGATTACTTTATCCAATTCCCACCCTTTCCATCTAATAGCCTTTCTACAAAATTCACGTCCCGTTTACTTCTATATTGAGATTTTACGGTTTAATGACATACCACTCCCTTTCAAGAGGTCTTATTATAACATTTCTTATTCATTTGCACACTCTACTTTAGTCTCGATTATTCGAACACATATACGTCTTCATGTACTTAAATACGAAGTGAGTTCAAGAATTCACTTACCTTAGCGTCCGCATTTGCATCCGTTACCTTGCCTCTTTTTGACCCGTTAGCCTTCCACGCTTTCATCCATTATGACATGATTCCTACATTTTCATGTCATCGCAATCACATTCTTGTTAGCATACACGATTGTGCATATTAACGATTATACCAAATGCATATCTCGCATTTGACTTTCATTAATCAATTCTAACAAGCATAAGGCATATACTCAAAATCACATCCTTTCAAACTTATATAATTCATCATATTGTCCACATAACACATATTGATGTAACACGTACCATATAACTTTCTATAGTCTCACCATTGTAACAAGAAGTCTAACATGCATTCTTATGCGCAGTTGACTTTCAGAAGTCAATGGTTCAACATATGAACTTTCGACTTAACCTCATACATCCATGTCATATAGTAGATTACGCAACTGACATTATATACATTTCATACCCCTGATGTAATATGCTTACAACCATATGACCACCTACTTATTTACACATACAAGGTTGGTCTATTTAACATGATAACACATCATTCAAGCATAGAGTACAAATTTCCTAATGCATAATTCTACTCAATCATACCATTAACTACACATTCTTACGAAATCCTTCTACAGTATATCTTCTCATGTTTGATTATTGCCAATCATGTCTTTATCAAAATCTACACATGATCATCCATTGTTTAGCATATAATTTCACATACTAACTTATACTAAACATTTTATCAAACACTTGGTGTGTGTACACCATCTAATGCACAATATACAACTATTTCATGCAACAATCTTCCAAGTTGATAAAATTTATCATCAAATTCCTCTTCTACAGAATACATCATTCTTTTCATATTATCAAACATGGCTAAACACCACATCTCTTTCAATCAATCCATATTTACTCAAAACCCAATTTCTTGAACATGAGTTTGCAAATTCAAAACTCTAACTAAGATGTTAACATCAATTATTTGTTATATAAGAGCATCTAAGTATAATTTCAACCATCTCATCCTAGTAATTTACCCGATTAAGGGTAATTCATCAAAACCCACCTAGTACTCTATCAAGAAGGTTTGGAGGATGAATTTGGTACTTACTTGATGCTTAGGAGGTGATGAACACTCCAAGATTCATAGATTATCCATGCAATTTTACACTTCTCCTCTCATTTTCTTCCTTTGGATCACACCAAGAACATATGCTCTGCCCAAAAATGGGCTTTTCCATTTTCTTCCATCTTTTATTAAATGAACTTTCCAACTTGACATCTCTTTTGGCCCCTATAGTTTTGTTGGTTATTTTTATTTAGTCATAATTGTTATTCCTACTTATGAACTCCTTTTAAGTTAACTAACTTATGTAACTTAGTTACCTCCAAGGATCAAGTCACATTACTTTACATTATATCATACGGAACATATAGCAAATATAGATATTTGAGTTTTGGGGCGTTACAAAAACGTTGCTCGGGTCGTTTGTGTTTCATAAAAACCGGGTTGTTCGGGTGAGGACTAGGTGTTTGGATCGTATAGTACAGGTTGTTTGGGCGTTTTTGTCTCCTATACGAGTTGTTTGGGTTCCATGGATCCATATTTGAAGAGTGGAATGAAGAGAAAGATTACTGGTGGTAAAGGTTGAATGTAAAAAAGATGTTCTGTAAGTAAAAATGGTTAATGTATAGGTAGTAATATATAAAATTTATTTTTTAAAGGGTAGCCAACAACGACTTTTTACGTTGGAAACCCACCCGACGTCACCGTTAGTTAGCTCAAACCCCTCCGCACTAATGCCCTCGAGCCACTGTTTCACACCTCCGATACGAGTCATGTCTCACTACATATTTCTTTAACAACTTTTTCACTAGAAAATGAAGGAGCCAACAAGAAGCTAAAAATTCTTACAAGAAACGCGTTATACAATTACATCACTAACAAGAGCATCGCACCATCTACCCCAATTTAACGAACTATACGACAAGGTATATCTAACCGAAAGAAACATATCCTCATAATTATTTATAAAAAAAATTCCTGATGGAAATGATGCGTATAATAATTGAAGATTGGGTATTTTGGGGGGTTTTAATAATTATTCATGAAGTTTATTTGATGATACAAAAACACAGGTTACCGTTGCGTATAACAAAGCCATCAAAGTTGAACTTGGGTAATTAAATGATGATTATTTTCTTGATCAGTTAATTAATATTTGTTAAAAGTTTTATTAATCTGTTATTGGCATTGATAGGAAGGAAAGCCTCTAGTTCTTAATGTTGTTAGACAGGCAGAACAAAAACTCGTTAATGACCCGTTAAGTCGCTTATTCTCATTACCTAATTTTCAATATTCAACTTTGTTAGTTTTCAAATTTTAATATATATTTCCTTTGTTTTCTTTTTCGTGTTAAGGAGTATCTTCCCATTGTTGGACTTGCAGATTTCAATAAGTGTAGTGCAAAGCTCATTTTTGGTGCTGATAGGTAACATCAAATATATTTAATCATATAACACTAATGCTGATTACTATTTGAATAATAATAGTAGTAGTAATAATAATCATCATAATGATGATATTTATTATGACATCTACATGTTTTTATAGGAATCACATCCAAATACTATGTAACCTGTTTTGTTTGGCTACAATTGATGTCTTTTATTTCTCATGATTCTGTACACGTAATCACTTTCGGAACACAATGCTAAACGCTCCTTTTTGTTATACATGCTTGGATTTATAATCCAAGATATTAACTTGATGATATATGTAAATGCATATACAGGCCTTCTGGAAGATTTGGGTAAAGCTCCAACGGGAGCAATAGTTCTCTTTCACGCATGTGCTCACAATCCAACTGGTGTTGATCCAACCCTTGATCAGTGGGACCAGATCAGAAAGTTGATGAGATCGAAAGGGTTGTTACCGTTTTTTGATAGTGCATATCCGGTTAATATAAATTTTGACTCTTTTTTTTTTTTTATTCTGAACATAATATTGAGAGTTTGTGTGTGTGTGTGTTCATGTATTTATAATACAGCAATAAATACTAATTTTATTTAGTGGCAGCCTCGATGCAGATGCACAATCTGTTAGAATGTTTGTTGCAGATGGCGGTGAATGTTTTGCAGCTCAAAGTTATGCTAAAAATATGGGCCTTTATGCTGAGCGTGTTGGAGCCCTTAGCATTGTGAGTGTCAATTAATGAAAATGATATAAAAGGGTGTTTATATGTGTGTTTTGAAAATGATTATTAAGCTAAAAATATGATTATGCTGATTTAACAGGTTTGCAAAACAGCGGATGTTGCAAGCAGAGTCGAGAGCCAACTTAAACTGGTTATCAGGCCAATGTACTCCAATCCGCCTCTTCATGGTGCATCTATTGTTGCAGTTATACTCAAAGACAGGTACCCTAATCTCGTAATTTAATTGTTTCTATTAAGAAAGTTGGTCCTCTTTATGGATTAACAATTCCTAAACTCTATAAATCTTGATGCATTTTTGCGTAGTAATTTGTACAATGAGTGGACGATCGAGCTTAAAGCAATGGCTGATCGGATCATCAGCATGAGGAGGCAATTATTGGAGGCCCTACATGCAAGAGGTAATAACTAGTTTTGCGACTTTCGTCCAAAGGTTTGTTTTTCAGCATTTGGATTCCAAAGGTTTGGAATCTTGCCATTTTCTTATTTTCATCTGGCCTGTTAACTCCATCAATTTTTCTCCGTTAAATCAGGGGTATTTACATCTTTTTTTGCGAACTTAAAGGGCGATTTGGTCTTTTTCACTTTATGTAAAAAGACCAAATTGCTTTTAAGTAAAGATGGATATACCCCTGACTTAACGGAGAAAATTGGATGGAGTTAACGAGCCGGGTGAAAATGGCAAGATTTCAAACCTTTTGGATCCAGATGCGGAAAAACAAACCTTTGGACGAAAGTCGCAAAACTGGCCAAACCGTAGGGACGAAAATGACATTTCTCTTTTTTTAATAAAAAACTAAATATTTTTTGTGTTTAGTTAGTTAAAAACGTGCACGATTTTCACATGTGGCAGGAACACCTGGCGACTGGACCCACATATAAAGCAAATCGGAATGTTCGCATTTACGGGGCTGAATGCTGACTCATGACTAAAGAATTTCACATCTACATGACTTCAGACGGGTCCCCAACCATACATATTGGCTTAATTCAATATATGTTCTTTTAAATATCATATGTATAAAATATCATTTTGCAGGAGAATTAGCATGGCTGGTTTGAGTTCAAAGACTGTCGCGCATCTTGCAGATGCCATGCATGCTGCTGTAACCGTTATGCCGTAAACTAGTATCTTGTTAAAAGTTCAAACAGTTTTCATTTCAGGTTTCCTTGTACTTTCAGTCAGCATGTTTATTGCCTAATGTGGAACTTATATCACCTTTTATGAATGAGCTCACTTAGGTTCACTATATTCATATTCGACTTATATTTAGAAAACTATGTACATCATTATCTCTACTAGTCCTAGTTCTAATTTTCCCTTAATGGCGGTTATTGGGCTTATTAGTTTATAAGCCTCTAATTTCTCCATATTTTTCTTGCCAAAATGTTAGCTGATTTGCTTTGATACTTTTCGGTCTCTTTATCCTCTGGTTTAGGGCTAGAGGCGTCGCTTGTTGTTTCTTGATCAACGCTCCACCCCATAAAATCCGATAGCGTCTTAGGTGATCCTGTAGGTGTTTGACCCGATGCTTCACCATTAGATTCATCCAACACTTGTGATGACATTGTCCTCTTCTTTGCTAGCAACGACGGATCTTGTGCCACCTTATCTGCGTAGAGTACATCCTCGATGCGGTTCATCACCGTGTTGGCTAAACTCTCCAATACCCTTGAATAGCTCTCCAAGATAGCGTGACCAACATTCTACATAGCTCAAAATTTCATAAGCAAGTTACTCTTTTAGAAGTGTTTGTATTACACTATGGGCCCACGGGTTCAGTTTGGTTTCTTGGGTTACTCGTAATCTCTATGTATTGTAGCTGAGCCTGTGGGCCCATAGTCTAATTATGTTATAATATATAGAGATTACGAGTAACCCCAAAAACTAACTAAGCCTGTGGGCCCATGGTCTAATAGTTTGGATGCGCGTTTTGAAAAAAAAAACGTGCATCCAAACACCCCTTCAATGATTGATCAAGAAGAAGCTAACGATATATGAAATTTTGTTTTGTGCTCATACTTTGTTGGACTCGATTTTGCTAATTTCTAGGGTCGATTGTGGAAGCCCGGGGAACTGTTGTTTTAAGAGAAGTAAAATGGTTTCCGCTCTGTCTTCAAAAAGCTCTCGTTTCTCCGAACTTATAATAGATGAACTCCAAGCGGATTTTGTGTCCTTTTGATTCATTTTTCTTTTCCAAATAACTATAGACGCTTCTATTTTGTTCTTAAGATCAAGAACATTTAGCTCCGTTGAGAGATCCATTGTTGATAGAAATTGCCCGGGGTCAAAGGAGTCAACTGTAATATTCTTGTAGATTGTTTCTCCAAGGCTTTCTCTTCCATTCTGTTAAAGAGTTTAAAAAACTTAAGAGCAATTTAGTTTTGAAAAAGTGTTTAGGGCCACTTGACCTGTCTTGACCCATACTAAAAATGACCCATTAGCCGACCCACCCATCTCGCCTCTTTAACTAACCATACAGCAAAAGTGTTCCTGGTCACGTGATGACCTGTTTTGACCCATACTGAAAATGACCCATTATCTGACACGTTCATCATGTCTTTTTTAGTTAACTATATAGCAAATGTGTTTCGTGTCAGGTGGCCCGTTTTGGCCCATACAAAAAGAATCTATTATAATTATAACAATAATAATATAATATTAAAACACAACCCTTAGCTACACTGCTAAGGGTTTGTCTTTTAGTAGATTTTGTTTTAGTGCAACTTTCTATATCACCCCCTGTTTTTTTCTATATTTACCGTACGGTCCCTTTGCTTTAACTTTTCTAATAAACGTGTTTAGTCCCTCGACTTTAGTGAAGTTTTTTTCGTTCGTTAGTTAACTTTGCTTATTTACATGTGTAGTCCCTCAGTTTACTTCATGTTGGTATTAGAATAGGGTGTCCTTTTGGTTGTAACCTGATGTTAATTGTGTTATGGCTTTCTCAATTCATTTCACATCTAAGGTAATGGATGGAAGCGACTTCTGTCATGTAATGTTGGTTTCGTGGCAACCCGTAGGCTGTTAGTTATTTACCCACTTTTACACCCTGCCGCAACGCGGCAGGTCTTAATACTAGTTTCCCGACATGTCCATCTTGCCTCCCTAACCAACTGTAGAATTACCTTGGGGAGATCGTCGATATAATTCTCAGGGATCTCCATTTCTGCAAGTATTTCTGCATTTATAGCCATGGAAGCTTTCAAGACTTGATTAACACAATCCTTTTGATATTGCATCCATTTTCTTGATTCTTCAGAGAGTCCTTCTGGTGGAACTTTAACCGTCGGTAACCACCATTTATCGCTTCTTTGGACGCCTTTTTCTGATTCATTCGCGTCTTTAGATACATACCAGAATTGATTCTGACCCTTGAAATTGTCTAGACAACCCTGGATCATATGTTCTATTCATCATCTTCATTATCAAAAAAAAAAAAAAGAAAAAAAAGAATAAAGATGTTAAAATTGTGTGGTAAATGACTCAATGGGATTCGATCATTACAATGAGCATCGCGTCTAGCTTCTTTAAAGCCGGGATGTTCATCCTTAAATCAGTTCTTTGTTTTGTCATCATAACCTGCAAGAAAGTGGTTTGATATTGAATTATCTGAATCAGATAATTTAAACATAACCAAACATACCTCCATATTTGAACCGCCTTTGGATGTTTGTTGCGAGGCGACGAATTCAACGATGTAATCAGTAACCGATAGAAGCCAACCGACTTCTCTTCTCCATCTTCTTTTCCTATCTTCTGGCATTGGAGCAAGTTTATGTTGCTCTCCAAACGCCGAAGCTGCAAAGTTAACAACAAAAAACGAAAAATAGAAGAAAAATCTTTTAATTAAACAACTTTATAGATGAAGATTAAGAAATGTAATACAAAAGTCATGAAATATGAACAAAGGGTAAACATTTCCGTCCCTGAGTTTGGCCAGTTTTGCGACTTTCGTCAAAAGGTTTGTTTTTTCGCATCTGGATCCAAAAGTTTTGAAATCTTGCTATTTTCATATGGCTCGTTAACTCCCTCCATTTTCTTCGTTAAGTCAGGGTATTTCCGTCTTTTTTTGTTAACTTAAAGGGCAATTCGGTCTTTTTCAGGGGTATTCAGTCTTTTTACATAACGTGAAAAAGACCGAATTGGCCTTTAAGTTAATAAAAAAGACGGAAATACCCCTGACTTAACAGAGAAATGGATGGAGTTAACGAGCCGGATGAAAATGAGAAGATTTCAAACCTTTTGGATCCAGATGCGGAAAAACAAACCTTTGGACGAAAGTCGCAAAAGTGACCAAACCACAGGGACGAAAATGATATTTTACTCATGAACAAAATCATTAAAGTTTTGGTTAAGGATCAAGATTACCAGCAAGATTTGTAATGGCATTTGATAAAGCCAAAGCCGATGAAACGCCTTTACCGCCACCGGAGTTATCTTCGCCTAAAAGAAGTTTAGCAAATCTTTCTTTCATCTGTTCCATCTCTGCATAAACAACAAAATTCTATTGTCTCCAAATGTTTTCTGATAGAAACATGAAAATGATCAATAAACGTACCATGACGCTTCACCTTAATAAGCGAAGCGCGATCATTCTCGCTTACGACAGGTTCTTGGTCGTCCATCTGTGTCGTGTTTGTTTCCATTTGACAAGGTTTGAAATGTTGGTTGATTTTTATGGTTTCTGCTTTTGCAATATGGAAGTGCAGGAACTCTTGATATGAGAAAATTTATTGTGAAAACAAATAGGAAAAAAAGAAAGAAAAAAAAAAGTGAAATTTCTTACGCACAAATAAGTGGTTAAAACGAATTTTACTGTTGTTTTTTGCTTCCTTTTTGGTGTTTTTTGAGCTTTCGGTGTACCTTTTTTTATTAAAGCGATCAGAACTTTTAAATTATCTTTTATATTGGTTAAAATCTTAAAGTTGAGAGGCTAAAGTTGGATATCATAAATTTACGTTACAATCAGTTTGTTTGTTTGTTTTTTTTTTTAATTTAGAATTTACTTTTTTATTGTTCATTTATTTAATTTAGAATTTTATTTTTGAAAGTTTTAGTTTATAAATTTTTATATGATTTTGAATACACAATCAGTGTTATATTTTTTCTGTCTGCATTGTAAATTTGTAATACAAAATTTATTAGGCTGTACGTTGTGGAAGGGGTGAGCACCCAGCTAGCCACGCCATCCGCCACCTGGCTCGAGAGCACCACAACGCAGTCAGGTTAGCGCTAGCGCGAGTGGCCAAAGTGAGCGTGGTAATCTAGGTGAGTGGGTGTTTTGGCGTCTAGTGAGGGGAGGCGCGAGTGAGCAAGGTGATGAATAGACGTGTAGTCAGTGTCATGTGTCGAAATATTAGAGGATAAATCCGGGTTGTTAAGTGAGCGACAACGGGTAGTGTTAAAAGAGTCGCATCTAATACATATATATTTTTAACCCACTTCAGTTTATGTCAAAGTTTATATTTAAAAATATAAATACAAATGAACACATGCTGTATTCGAAAGTTATAAAGCAAAAATAAAAATATATTAATATAAATACAATAACACATCTGAATTCGAAAGTTATAAAACAAAAATAAAACTATATTTTAAGAAACAGTTTTAAAACAAAAATATATTAAATATGAAATATATGAATATAAATAAAAATAATACATACTGAATTCGAAAGTTATAAAACAAAATATAAGACTATAATTCAAGAAAAAAGATCAGTAAAAAAAAAATTAAAATGGTCCAAGTAAATATAATTTATGTTTTTGGACCCACAATAAACTTTATCTGGCCCACATAAATATAGCTTATGGGCCCATGCTAAAATTTGCAATTGCGTAAATAACTCATCTTACTTATTTTATGGGCTTAGGTTGGTTGTCTACATGATATGAAATTTTATAATGGGACATATCCTTTTAAGTCTTTGACTACTTTAAATTTAAAATTTATTAGCCAGAAGAGTATACAATACAATGAGTATCTTTTTTATTTTAAAAGTTAATTATTATACGATTTTTATATTAAATATTATAAAAAAGACATAAACTTAACTCCTATAGTAGTCAAAGCATCCCACCCGGCCACCATACACACACCTCCATTGATGACCACCCATCGTTTCTGGCCCTGCTAGTCAGTGGCGGATTCAGAAACTTTTTTCAGTGGGTTGGTTTGGTAGATTCTCACTAACTATTTTCAAATCATACAAGGTTCTCACTATTTTTCCAATTTTTTCCAATCCGAATGGGTTCATGTGAACCCACAAAACAGGTCTGGATCCGCCATTGCCGCTAGTTGTACCCACCACCACCAACCACCCCATGAACGCCACACGCCTTCGCGTCGCCAATCCTTCCCCTCCGTTTTCGGAAAAGAACGTTTTTTTCTTATGCTGGGTGTAAATGATCCATCTTATTGTTCTAATTCATTTTTTAAGATGTTGTAACCTTAGGGGCTGTTTGACAACTTCTGAATGGGTAAACGTATGCTTAGTCATTTAGAGGCAAATATGTGACCAATTCAGATAAAAAGATCTTAATAATTTAAACTTAGTATAATGCTTAATCATTCAGTTGCAAATGTTTGAACCATTCAGACATCTGCTCGCGAAACAAATAGTCTGAATTATTAAATGCTTAACCAGTAAGAGTTATAACCTATTAAGAGCTGAAAAAACATCCCCTTCATCTTAATTTAAACATCTTATATTTCTATTTATTGAATAGGTGATGATCCAACATAGGATTAAATTTCATGAAATTATTCGACTTCAATATTTTAACTATAAGATCGTAAATGGCCAAACTCACTATTAAAACTACAAATATGCTAAAACTATTAAAACACAATACAACAAAAATTGAGTTGATCGATTAAATCCATCGTAAGATTATATTTCATGAAATTATTCGACTTCAATGTTTCAACACTTAAAATCTTGATACATAGTAATCTTTTTTTTTTGAACGACAAATAATACCTATAAGATCGTAAATGGCCTAACTTACTACTAAAACTACAAATATGCTAAAACTATTAAAACACAATATAACAAAAAATGAGTTGATCGATTAAATCGACCGTAAGATTAAATTTCATGAAATTATTCAATCTTGATACATAGTAATCTTTTTTTTTTCGAACGACAAATAATACCTATACACCAATTCAGTATGAAACCCAATAAATATGGGAAAACCCTCTTGTGAGAATACAATCGAACCCGGACCTCATAGTCCCTAAGCTTTATCCCACTCTCAAGATGTCACTAAATTATAATGCCACTGTAAGTCATATTACACTACTAGGTCATTTTCATAGTAATCAAAGGTGTTAAATATATAATACAAGTATACAAAACAAATGGCATACATATCTTAATCTTTGTTGATAGTAGACAATTTGACATAGTACCAAGATGGTTTGGAAATGAGTTTCAAATTCAAAACTTATGGACCCAATGTATATATATCATATCATAAATTGAGTAGGATTTAAAATTGATGTCTAGCAGACAAGAGGCAAACAAAAGACTGGCGAGGATTAAATAACATTTAAAGCTCCACCCCAAAACGATGCTAAATCCAGTCAAACAGGACTCTTGTGATTCTGTTCGAATTTAAAACCATTATTTCATTCTATGTTTACTTAGAAAATGTGAATTACTTTGAGATTACTAAAGTTCATGAGATTCCGTTGGTGGCACGATGATACTCCAGTGGTCCGTCAGTGATCTGAATTTTTCGTTAAAAAAAAAACTTTGAGATTACTAACATGTTATTATTTTACAATAAAATATTGGATTAGTTTAGTTTTCTAAGCTTAATAGGTATTTAAAAATATAGTAATTGTAGTAAATGTTTACACACTTTAAAAAAGAAAAAGTAAGACGATAATTTAAATTTGGTTCATATTTTTTGCTCCATCATATGATGTTAAACAATGTAACTAATATAATTTGTTTAAAAATTATTATCTTTTAATATATTTTGTGAGTTGGTAGACCCACCTACGTATTAAACTGAAATGATTACAATAAATTAATAATACACTAATTATGTCTTTATACACTTTGTAACAACATTAGTTTCATTTTATTATCCTTTGTTTGTAAAGATGATGGATTAAGTACGACTAAACTTTGATATATCTCAATAGATATTTTATAGAAGGTAAATAGAGAAAAATAAAATGTTACATTGAAAAAAGAATTTTTAAATATGTTTAATACATAATAAGAATCAAATTTAAGTAGAAAACTTCAAAAGCTAAATGAACACTAATACGTATTTCTTTAAATATGATACATAAACCACTATTTTAACAACTACTATCTCTCTCACCCGTGTATGAAATTATCTACTATATATTACCTATTAGTGTTTAAGTGATTTTCGCATTTCTATACTAAAAATTAATTTTGTATCAAAGACGTCATAACCTTTCATAAAATAATATTCTTGTTCCTCATCTTTTAAAGGTTCTATATTAAAAAAACAATTATAACGGTTTTGAGACCATGCCAATTGCCAATTGGGTTCTCAATACAATATTAATATTCCTTTAGATTTCCAAACAATTACGTTAATAACGTCTAGAGGGTCTCTAGTGACGGATCTAAAAAAATCTTCGTACAGGTAACGTTTTATAAAAAAAAAGGTAACAAAATCGAAAAAACGTTAAAAAAATTCAATTTTTTCCAAAATTTACACTATCACCGGAACGCCAAGAGAGCTACCCCTTCCCCTAAGGTGGGTCTGCCCTGCCTCTATAATCACATGCACGGAGCCAAACGGTAATCATCTAATCACATGAAAACATGATTATAAAAATACCTAATCTTTCCATTTTTTTTTAATCTTTTTTAAAAGAAGTATAATATATCTTGGGATACCCATGAAAATAAGGGCTCTGAATTCATGATGATACCCATGAGAACATAACCTTAAAACCCCAATTATTACTCAACACACCTAATATTAATATTAATATTCATATACATGTACATATTTATATTCATATTTTGCTCCCTTTTATTATATGTTGCTTCACCTGCAAATTTGCTCTTAACATCATCTTGATTCATGGGCACCTGTAAAGATTCAGTTTAATATGTTTACAACAACTTAAGACACTTGTATTACCTTTTTAGTTCCATAATTCTAAATACTGTTCAATCTTGAAATCTTGATTTCAAGATTCAAGATTTTTACAGGTACCCATGTGTAAAAACTTAATCTTTTGTTCATTAATGGTGGTTTTCTACATAAATTTCATATCTTTTTCATCTGGGTGTGACAAATTAGCAATCTTTATGACATTTAGATGGTGATTACTGCTGTCTGGTAGCAAAGAAACACTCAAAAAGGTACACTTATTGTTCTTCTTGGAATCTTCGATCATATGCTTATTTAACAGAAATCAAGATAAGTTATGGAATTGAAAGCTAAATAAGAATTCTGATAAAATAAGCCAGAAAACTTGCCAAGTTAAATCAAAACAGAAGGTAGCCGGGCAACAAGCTGCGCCGCCAATCCTTTCTGAATTGCAAACCCTAACCTTCCAAATACAAACCCTTGCCCCCTTGGGGTTGAACAAATCAAAAGCTTCTCCCAGGCTTTGAGCGATTTTGCTAAACAGAGCATTCGCCAAAGTTTTTTGTGGCTTCGAAGGGGCGGTGTCCTTATTAGAGAAACCACCAATATCCAAGTCTGGGAGAGAGACATTTAAGCGTTCAAGCGCCTGCTGATAGTCCGGGTCAAGCCCGACGACCTCACAGTTTCGAAGGATATGATCCTGTAGTTTCCAAGACTGAGCTCTAGACGCCACAAAGGCATAAGCCCCAACATCTCGAGCTGAGAAGAGGCCCAAACCACCTAGACGCATTGATAAAGATGCCAGACGCCACTGGAGGTCACCAAAGAAGGGGCCGCCACCCACTACTATGTCTTCTATGGCCTCTCTAAGGCCATCGTCGAACCGAGATACCGCATCCTCCATAAAATGCGGTTGACAAACCCAAAAAGTAACTTAGCGACCCCCATGCACGACCTTAGCAGAAGGAGTTCACACTGGGGATCTCTCAGGCAGGGTAAGAGTTTCATGAGGTCAACCGCCCCCGAGGCTCGCCGCCCTGCCAACTCCTCAATAAAGCTAGGATCCCGACTAACAGCTCCACCAAGGAGCTTAATCTCCTTCTCTGGTCTACCGATCCCTCTCGGAAAAGCCCATCTTGAACTTTCCGCCCGTCGCATGTTGGCCAAAAAACCTCAGCTTTCTTAATGTTGAGATAAAGCCTAGAGATGGCCCCTCCTCGTTGATGATGTCTAAGGCCCTATTTAACATAATTTGTTTAAAGTTTTCTTTTGGATTCTTGTTTAGATCTGTCACTGTTTGTATATTTAGATTCTTGTTTCTGTAATGGCGGCATTTGATGATACTTTAATTTAGCTTTTGTCTTGTTTGGGATGAAGCCGGACAAAATGGTTGAATTCTTTGAAATCTGTCTTTTTTTGGTTGAAAATTCTAAGTGACAAATGTAACCCAAATGGGAATTCTCATAATTTTTAATAATTTTTGATAAAGTCTCTGACTTTCTCAATCCAATGATAGAATATGCCTCAAGAAAGCCTGAGATCAGTTGTGTACAGATCATTTGTCACTTGTGAAGATCCTGGAGGTGTAGTTGAAGGGAAAACAATCCGAATCTTGAAAACCGACCCTACAAATATGAGTATCCGAAGAACCGAAAAAGAAACACAATCTAGTTCAAAAGAAAAAGAAAAGATGTCTCTTGTTGAGATGAAAAACAGAGCGCAAAATCTAAACGAAGCTATCGATTTGTGGTCGAAAGGGGTCGGTTTTAAAAATCAACCGAAAGATATCGCGAAAGATTTGCTAAAAGGGGCTCTTGATCTTCAAGAATCTCTCATGATGCTTGGGAAATTGCAAGAAGTTTCATGTATGGCAAATTTCAAGAGGAAACAAGAAAAACCAAGTGAAGAACCTTTTAGCAGAATTGGTTCGGATCGGTTTGAAAGTTTCGAAAGTTACGATTCGGGTTATCAAAAAGAAAGAAAATTGGCAAATGGGTCATCAAGAGATTGTTTCACAGAACTTCGAGAAGTGATTATCGAAGGGCTTTTGAAACAAAATCTTTTGCCACCAAACAAGTCTTATCAAGAAAGTTCTTTTTCTAGCACAAACATAGAAGGTGTGGTCTTCTTTTGAAATATCATAAGTAAAATATTTTTTCGGCCTGTTTTATCGATTTTCTGGCTCTGCAGGTACAAGGAAACTAAAGTTGTCTCCCGATGTTGCGTCAACAAGCTCAAGCACATCTTCTTCAATGGTGTATTCGACTCACGAATTCACTTCTTTCGACTCTTTTTCATCACGCGCTACAGAGGAAAAGTCAAAAGGGTCAAATGTGATTGCAAAACTTATGGGTTTAGAAGAGTTTCCTGCAAAGCCACCACGAAAGCAGTCGGATGTTACCAGCAAAATGAGGCCCGTTTACGATGTTGATTTGCCAAACGCAAAGAAACCACAGTTTTTTCGTTCAGAAATCAGATCGTGAACATATGCCATTAGATGAAATCGTCAAAATGATGCAATCTAAAGGAGTTTTGCGAAGCAACAAGCGAGAAATGAAAAGAACTAGTAAAAGATTTGAAGATGATGCATCGCCGATTGTTATAATGAGACCCCAACGTGTTGGTTTATATCCCGATCACCCGAAAGTTAAAGCTCATGAAAATCCAATCCGAAAGCTACATCAAGAAAAGGCGAAAACCGAAGCTAAAAGTGTCAAAAACAGAAAGACATCGAAATCAAAGCTGGATTCACCTTCTACTAAGCAGAAAGCTTCTTCTGTTCCTGTTGCCACAAAACTGCAAAGAAACCAAGAAGTTGAGAAGAAAATAGACAAGATTCAAAAGATGGCATCACAAAATAAAAAAAAATCCGTAGATAATGCAAAATCCACAAATGCAATGTCGAAAAACAGTTCTTTGAAGCCTCAGATAAGTGCTCAACCAAATCAAGTTTCAAAACGAACAACCATCAAGTCAAATAACCAAAGGAAGAATACAAAGATTGAAAAGCCGATCATAGTGAGTTCTTTCGAACTATGAATACCACAAACAATGTTTCAAAAGTCAAGTTTGATCCTAACTTTGATACACGTCATTGTAGATTCATGAAGCTTTGCAAATCGATTGGCCCAATCAAGAACAATCTGAAGATTCTGAAGTTACAGTTAAAGGTAAGTCACATACATAACCTTAAAGATTTATGCTTTATTAGTTTTGTAGTTGAAGGATCTTTGCCTCATTAGAGTGTTCAGAATTCGATTCGGATTCGAAAAATTCGAAATTCGACTCAGTTCGATTATCAAGAATTCGATTTGACTATCAAGAATCCAAATTCGAGTACAGTAAATTGAATACGTATTTTATAATTTTAAATTCGATTCGAAATTAAATTATTATTACATTTATATATAATACACATATATAACTTTAATTTTGAGCTATAATATAAATATTTATTTATTACATAGGTTCAAGAGTGAAAACTAGTGGATTTGCGAACTGAGCGAACTAATCCTGACCATACACTTATGTAAATCAATGGCCAGGATTTGATGATGAAATACACTAGTGTATTTTACGATTTGATGATGAAATCCTAGCCATACACGTGTGTGAATCAGTGACCAGGATTTGTTCACTCAGTTTGCAAGTACACTAGTGTTCACTCTAGAACCTCACCCTTTATATATAATACACATAGATAACTTTAGTTTGGACTATGGTATAAATATCCTATAAATTTAAATTAAATCCTAAAATAGCACGTTACCAAGCCCAAATGAATTTGAATCAAAACGAATTTATTCGAATTTATCTGAATTCGATGGCGTTTTAATTCGAATACGAATTGACCAGTTTTAATCGAATTCGAATCAAGCAAAAAAATTTATTCGAAAATTCGTAATTAGATGCGTTGAATAGGCCCCCCATTCATAAATTTTGATGTATGTTCTTGTACAGAAGTTGACAATGTGAGACAAGAATCTCTCTGTGAATCTGTTAGAGACGATACAGATCAATCTGAAAGTAGAAACAATCAAGAAGAAAATGATGTTTCTGACACTAACGAACGTGATGCAAGAATCTTGAAAACTATAACAACTTTACAAGACCCCGAAGCAGCCAGTTTCGAGCTTTTTCAGGACTGTATAAACGAGTTTTTGGAGCACGAAAACGAAAGACAAAATCCACCGACTCCAAAAACCATTTTACCATCAAGAGTTTGCGTTTCTGAGGATGAGACGACGAGGGAGATTCTGAAACGGTTTGAACGTTTAAGAAGTTACAGTAAGTTTTCAACAGAGAGTTGTGGTGCAGATACGGTTTCTGGGTTGTTGGAAAGGGATTTGAGTTTGTGTATCGGCGGAGCGTGGGGTACTACTGGTTGGAAAGATGGCTGTACTGTAAATGAAGTTGAGGAAATTGTTTTAGATTTGGAGAAGATGGTTCTGAGTGGATTAATTGATGATGTGGTTATGGAACTTGTGTAGAAAACAGGATGTGTACATTGGTGTTCTTAATAGAAATGATTATAGTGTTTGCAGCATATATAAAATGAAAAGTTATTGTTCAAAGTAGTGCTTTCAGCATGCTAAAATGGCAAAAACTGGCATGATCATGTTTTTATTATCCGTGAGACCTGTTATCAGAATACTCACGGGACCCATCAGTACTTGCTAACCAATATGGTCTTTTAGCAGGGGCACACCTTCTTGGTGGCCCGGGGGTGCCCCAGCTGCTCCTCCTGATTTTTCGCTGGTAGTGTTAAGTTTACCATAATAAAATATTTTTTTAAAGACCCCCACTGATTTGGATTTTGAGAGTCTAACCCCCACTAATTTTTTCTTTCAAGCTCCGCCACTATGCGCGAGGCAGATGTCTTGAAGCCAAAAACTAGAGGAAGCTGGATTCGAACCTGACAGACTGAGACGGTCATGTTATAGCGCCTTGTGTTTTATCTACATCACAATATAATGTCATGAAGTATTATTATATTTAAAGAAATGCAAATTGTAGAAAGTTACCTTTCTCAATAATGAGATAATGGATAAAGACTGGTTTCTAGTGAATTGAAATGAAGGTTATGGCAACTTAAACAGGGTACAAAAGTAAAATTCTACCATTTGTTTGGAACAATCTATGAACACGAAAATAAGCAGCACCTTTGAAGATGAGAAAGTTGAGAGTCTCCAATGAGAAATAGATGAAAGAGCCCTTTGAATGAGTGAAGAAGCTACTAAAATTTGTACCCACAGCACATTGCCATCCACCACCATAAACACTATCAAATTCCTCTTGTTCATCAAATCCACACATATTTCTCGAATACAAAAAAAAAAAAAACACGGGAGTCGCAAAAAGTAAATCTTTTTAACGTTTAACACCGTACACCCATTGACCAAATGCCACTCATGCCCGCGATCGCAGACAACACTGATGACTTGACATGTCATCAATTCCAGAGGAAACCCACCATTGTGGTAAAACCCGTGACACGCGCATGACATTTTGTTACGAACGAGACACCAGCCGGCAACCTTCTCTAAAGAAAGTCACCAGGGTACCGCTAGAGCACTACCCCTTTGGTCACAAAAAGTAAATATGTAAGCAAAAAAAGCTACCTTCGTGATATATGCAGCAATGGTCATTCAACAACATCATAAAGATCAAGAGCTTGAGATGCAGAATCCATTGCATGAACCTGCATTTTCAATGGCATATCTGTATCCTTCACATATGCTTTCCTTTCCAACATGTTATCTCCCCCTTAAAGGTAAAAAATCAAGATTCTTTGTACATATAGTTTCTTGATTATACTCTTATAAATCAAGATTCTCTATATATATAGTAACTCATCAAAAAATTGAATTTTGAAAAAAGGTGTGAATGTTGATTAGGAATCAGTGGCCAAAAACTTCATTCTCCTTTAAGAAACATGAAAGTTCTAGTTGAAGATTTTAGACTTATTGAAAGGGTCCACATCATACTATGTATGGTCACATGTTTTGTTGTTTTCCATAATAACATTCATATACCCAGGGCGGACCTAGCATGTTACTAGGGGTAGCGGGGGCTACCCCTTGACGCTCCGACGGTAGTTTAAATTTTAGAAAAATTTGACCTTTTTTGATTCCGTTACCCTTTTTATATAAAACGTTGCCCCTATAAAGATTTTCTAGATCCGCCACTGCACATACCCATATTGTTACTTGTGATTGTCGTTTTTTGTGTGTAAAGCACACACCTTTTGTTGTTGTTTTTGTTATTCAAATGAAAAGTTCGACACATAACATGAAAGATGAAATAATGTGACACATAACATGAAAGATGAAATAATACATGTGTTGAGATGGTATTTGAACAAGTCTCATAATAGGTATAAACACAATGCACTTTACCAAGTTATAAGGGCATCCCAATATGAGATTTTTACCCATTTTTGAAGCCTATGTAGACATGCATGTTGTTTTTAGCTATTGTGAGCTTCATTTTTACCACCCATATATGTGAATCAATTTTGTACACAAATAAGAGCTTCAACAAAAGGTGTATTTGTGTGTTTATAAGGAGATAGAGTGTGTAAAGTGGAGGAGAGAAGAGATGGTGTGGTGGTGTATGTAGTGAAAAACATGCATGATGAGAATTGGACAAGAGAGAGAATGTGTGTGATTGGTGGAGCAATATCACCTTAACACAATAAAAACATAAAAAAAACCCTTATTGGGGATGCTTTGAGAAGTGGTGGGGATTGTGTCAAAGGGTGGGAGGGTTGGGTAGTAATAAAAAAAATCTTTTTTATTAAAAAATGTGATGATATGGTATTGTGTTTAGGTTTGGTTATTGGTGGGTTTTGAGTGTTATTGAAAAACATGTGTTTTTATGATGTGGCAGCTGACTTGACACGTTTTAAAGTGTTTTTGATGGTTCTTATTGTGGATGGTCTAATTGCCATTGCGTTGCTTTTTATGGCTTTTATGTTGTCAACGGACTACTTGGAATGTGTAAACGTCGAATATATATGTGTATGCCTTTTTGGCTTGAACTTTGAAGCGTTATTTGTTTGGTTTTCACCACGGTCCAGTTTTGCCGGACCTTGCCGCGACCACGAGTTCTTCTTTCATTTTCTGTACGTGTGTTGATTTTTATAATACGTACAACTTTGAAGGCTTGTACGATTATTTTTGATGACTTGTATATTATCACGGAAATTCGGTTTTAAAATAAATTCATATCAAAACCAACCTAACCAGAGCCTCATGACTTGGAATCAAATTTGCATGGCACAAATGAGGGTGACGTTTCAAAATTCAAACCAACCTAACTAGAGCCTTAGGACTCATAGTATTCACATCCAATCATTCTTAACTATATAATTTAACTAAAAATTATATTTTTCTAATTTTTCTCACTTATTAAAAACCTCATATATCCTATTCATTATATTTATCTCTATGTAATTAAATAATATTTTTTATTCTTCTTTTTATTATGTTTTTTCACTTACATCCACCCATAAAAAATATAAATAAAAAAAATATGAGGGATGAATAATGAGAAATAAACTTAGGGGACTAGTTTGTTTTCCAATAAAAATAAATGGGGATTGGATTGGGATGTAGAGGCATTAAATGTTTTTATGATGCGATTGTGAATGCTCTCGTAGTGGAGCCCTCATCCCTTTCCTCATATTCAAATTGTAAGGAAAATGTGAGATTTTGTTCGTTTTTACTTCTACATTGGAGTCCTCATCCCTGAATTATATGAAAAACTAAAGTAAACCTTATAGTTGAAGGTTCACATTCATCCCTCTATTATTTTAAGTGGTCTTTAGCAGTAAAATATATTATTTAATTGATTATAAACGTATATGGGGAATAAAAGAGAACAAAATTATAGCTAAACATGTATTTTAGTTAAATTATATAGACCAGGATGAGCATTCCATTATAAATGCTATTAGTTGTACTTAATTTTTATTTAAAATGTATATATATTCAAACTGAAGCGTGAAAAGTTAAAAGAAATTAACTAACCAGACAATACCACGTGGCTATGACCCTGTTCTGAAGATATACTTTAAAATTCTATAACATGCGGAGAAAAAATCGGGGTTAAACGAGTTACGTTTGGGTTCTTATGCTTGGCATGATTTTCGGGTTTGAATTGTGTTCGGGTTAGATCTATCAACCCGCGAACACCCCGTGTGTACACATCTTAATGACTCAAACCCGGTTTTTATTATATTGTCATAATCTGTTTATAAATTTTATTCTATATTCGGCGAAACTCTTCATCTTAACTCAAATTTCGAAATGTATGGTATAGGGGCAATTGCATATTTGCCCTTAAAAACTTTTTAGTCGCATATTTATCCAACTTAAAGTTAAAATTGTATATATCCTTTTCTTTAAGTAATATAATTGCAAATTTACCTATTTTAATTTATTTTATTAATCCTTAATTATATAATAACTATTCTACCCTTAATTTTATTTAAACTTAAAAAGTTGCATATTTATCAATTTTGTACTAGTTTTTGTGACTTTTTCACTAATTTCTTTTTATTTTTGTCACGTTTCACTAAGTGATTTTTTATTTTTATCTTATTATGTGTTTTTCATTATCATCAGTCTTATTTTATCACAAGTTAAAGTAACAATTATAACAAAACACAAGTGATACTCATAAAAATTAAAAACAAATGCCAAAATTTTAATGGTACCAAAAAGCAATCACCAAAAATCGACAGAAGTTAAAAACCCACAAAGTTATCAAACCTTGCAAGCAGACCATGATAATGTACAGTGATGATTGGTGTTATATTATATTTCTATATTGATTACCATATAAATAAAGAGGATCTAATAAAATGAAGATGATTAAGCAAAGTCATAGGGAGTGGACTTTGACTTTATCATGGTAATCGCTCTGCAACAATAAATTTATCAAATACCCAATAATCGTTAACAATATCAAACTTTGAATCATGCTATGATAATCATAATAATGAAACAAGTATCATAAACGAATATCAACAACAAACGAAACAAAATTAACTTTTGGCGATGGAATCACGACTAAAGCTAGGAGCGCCGCCAGTCTGAGTCGCCGGCTGTTTGATTCGCCGGCGCCGGAAACAGAATCGCCTGACGAATCCATTACGAATATATGCAATTTTAATTTTAATTTGGGTAAATATGCAATTAAGAGTGTTTTCTAAGCGGAAATATACAGTATAATTTTAATTAAAATATATAGACCGGGATGAGGATTCCATTATGAATGCCATTAGTTATACTTTAATTTTTATTTAAAACGTATATTTATTAAAACTGAAGCGTGAAAAGTTAAAAGAAATTAACTAATCAAACAGTACCATGTGGCTATGACCCTGTTCTGAAGATATACTTTAAAATTGTATAACATGCGGAGAAAAAATCAGGGTTAAACGAGTTACGTTTGGGTTCTTACGCTTGGCATGATTTTCGCGTTTTGAATTGTGTTCGGGTTAGATCTATCAACCCGTGAACACCCCGTGTTTAACACATCTTAATGACTCAAACCCGGTTTATATTATGTTGTCACAATCTGTATATAAAATTTATTCTATATTCGACGAAACTCTTCATATAAACTCAAATTGCGAAGTGTATAGTATATTTTAATGTTTCTAACAACAAATTTGGATCACTATTGGATCAGTGGAGTATTATTGTCGCCACCAGCAGAACCAACTGGTCATATCCATCTCCATTAGGCAATAATGTTTAGACAACAATTCAGGAGAAAACTCAATATATTTAGGAAAAAACCTCTTATAGTATATGCTAAGGTTTATCAGGTACTCTGTTCGATTCCCATAAGAGAGTTTTTCCCATATTTATTAGGTTTCATTCAAAATTAGTGTATAGACATTATAACATAGTTGAGATATATGATCGGGCGATTGTTTTGGAGAACAATAATATTTCAATGATATTGTTTGTAATACCCGAAAAACAACCCCCCTATAAATGCAAACGCCCCATCAGCAGAAATCTAAACCCAACTTTTAGGGTTTATCTTTCTCTTTCATTCTTCCAATCAAAGGTTTTATGTTCATCTCTGACTCAAAGTCCAACGGATCTGATGTTTATTATTTATCCGCGTGTTCTTTAACCTTTATTATATCTTGCTGTTTGTTATTCTTCGTTTTTAATTTAGGTTTTTTTTTTTTTGTTATTCCGATTTTGTTTGGCCGATGATTAAATTAAAAAATAAATGACAAGCATATGTCTGAATCATACTATGTTGTTAAATCTAATCTTCTCTATGAGGCCGTACGTTATTTATTTTATTTTTTTCTCTTTTGTTTCATTCTTTTTGATTTAATTTTTAAATTAGAAGTTAGAAGCTCAAGTGATGCTCATTCTCATATTTCTTTTTGTTAATTTGATAACCGAGAGATTCAAATGATGCTAATTATTTTCATGGTTCGAATGACAATTGTTGAGTGATTATAAATTATTGTCTGATGAACTCTTGGTTATTTTCTTATTTTTTTATGCCATTTATAAATTATTCACTACTTTTTTTTTTTTTGATGAAAAATGCAGGTTTTATTCTAAAATGAATATACGCTCGCGTGTGTTCATTTATGTTGATGAACGTTTGTTTAAGTTTATTTATGTTTGGTAAGTGTCCGTGACATGACATGACATGACGTTCATTTACTTAATGAATGAACACGAACAAGAAAACTTGTTTGGTAAGCGTTTGTGAACAGTTCACAAACACGTTCATTCCTTAACGTTGTTTGTGTTTGTTTGCTTTTGTTGATAAAAGGAAGCTACCTTGATCATGCCCATAACTGTTTAGGTTAGAGAAGATCCCATGCCAATCTTCGAATGTCCGTACAGTCTTGATGGTGACTGGCAGCATGCCGATGAGACATGTCAGCTGGTTGGTTTCAAGAGCGAATCGTTCAGGAGGCTTATGCTGTAACGTCCTCACCGCTTACATGAAAAACAACTGCATTTACGCTGTAGATTATAATTTCTGTCTGGTTAGGCGTGCATCGGCTATTTGGTTAGTGAATTTGGAATGAGATATAACCCGTAAGCGAGCGTGTTTATAAAGTAGAGTCATACTGGGCCATTGCGTTGACGTGGCATGTGGTCCGCTGATAGTTAGTAATGGTATTTCGTTAACCTTCCGTTTGTGTTCATTCGGTTTGTTTACAGACCTAGACATGTGTTACGGCAAATTAATTTATTTTAAGTAGAGAACCGTAAAACTAGAGACGTTGATTGTGTATGTCAAATAAGGTGGTGAAGCAAAAGAGATGCGATTATCCGGTTATTTGTTCTGTTCATCTGGCTAGTTTTAGGTTATTCGAAATTTCCAAACCCAAGATTGATTCTTTTTCAAATTCAGTTGTAATCGAGTTTCATGTTTTCGAGTTCGATTTGAAAAATGAAGAGCCCTGAATCTTATTTGCAAATCTTTTAACAAGGCTCCTAATAAAGCCATACCTCAAAATCTTAATTTCACATCATATATGCAGGCCATATAATGTTATAAAGCCTTTATATGATAACATGATATAGAGGTGAACCAAAACCCCTACCCGGAACCGTACCCCATAAAAAAATCCGAAACCGTTATTTTTGTACCCAGGTGTTGTATACTCGTAACCGAAACCGACCCTACCCGTAGAGTATGGATATGCTATACATTTTGAGCTCAGTATCCGTAACCGAAACTGTACCCGATTTATACCCGAAAATACCCGGAACCGGTCATACCCTATACCTGATACAAGTTTTTTTAATACCCGATAGAATACCTTTAAGGTATATTTTTATGTTTACTTTTCAATTTTTATGTTTACTTTGCAATTTTTATATTTAAGTTTCTTAAAAGATGTATATTATAAAACAAATAATTTGTATTTGAGTGAATTAATTTTGTTTTTAATTACTTTTACATATTACAAACCAAATTTATTTTCTAAAAACATTTATTTTTTGGTAAAATTAAAAAAAACATGTTTTATAAAATCGGGTATTAATACTCGGTTCCAATACCTGGTAATACCCGAACCCGATTATACCCAACCGGGTACATAGGGTATGACTTTTCTCTTCAATACCCGTACCTAAACCCTACCCGGTTTCTCTTAATACTCAATTTTCCAATACCCGATCATACCCGGAACAGGGTATTAACAAAACCCGATTTGTGCACCTCTAATCTGACATGGCAAATATTTGGCCGTATAATGTTATACGGCTAGTATAGATAGAGAAAATATTAGGTTGTATAACATTTTATACGGGTCGTATAACATTATATGAGATTTGGGTCGTATAATGTTATACAGCGCGTATACATGGAGACAAAAAAACATTCTCTGACATTTTTTTGTTGCAACAATCAGTTATATAGCCCGTCTAACTTTATACGAGCCGTATACATGTAGGGGCGTGAGAATAAGTTTCTAAAGATGTGAGTATAGTGAGAGCTTTTTAACAATCTTACTCCGTTTCTCAAATTCAGCTAAAGTAAGAGGTGACAAAGTGTAAACTTATTATTAGCTTATGATATGACTTATAAAAAAACTATGTGTTTTGAAGTTCTGGTGGACATATTATGTACCAACTCAACCACTCCACCACCAATACAGCCCAACTCCAAAACAATTAAAAACAAACAAACCGTTTGATCTTGTTCATTTGATTGTAGTTTCAAATATGGTACGTTTTTCATAACTTGTGTTTTTCTTTCTGTTTCAAAATTCTTCTAATTAATATCTGACCTTAGATATCTTGCACCGGACAGTCTATAACAACTTGGACGGCACAAGCGTTACTCAGGCTCGTGGCGGTGCTTGTGGAAGATCCAGCGGCGTCGGTGACAACCATGCTCTACCATAGCGGTATTCTTCCTCAATATACCATTCTTGAGAGGTTGGTTCATCATGCTGTGTTTTTTGATGACAACCCTATCTTTAATTTTATTGTTAACTTCTTGAGATGTTTATGGTAGACAACGTTTTTAAGCACCTTAGTTTTCTTTTCTCTTTCTTTCTTTTTTTTAGTATTCTATGTCATGGAGAGATGAAAAGAACAGTTAAATATGTTGCGTTACGAAATAATGAGTAGTATCATACACGTAGCGTTGTGTTGATGTCAAATAATGTGAAGCGTTACAAAATAATGAATTGTATCACACTTTGGTTTAATGTCGAATATTGTGAAGTGTATAGACTAGTTAAATCTGTTATTTAACAAAATGAATTCGAAATTGGCGATGTTTTCAAAGGTGAACGACTAAATATGAAGTTTATTTTTACAAGTAAGGTTTCTTAACATTTAATCAAATACATAGATTACGTTTTAAATTAAAAACAATTTGTTTACTCTCGTAAGACTTGAATCAAAGACCTCACACTTAATTGTATTTAAAGGCTTTGACTTGTCACTAGACCATCAACATCTGCCACGTAGGCCTTCTACTTAAAACCAACCAATAGTGCATGAACACATGTCCGTACACTCTTCATTCCCTTTCCCAATTTTCAATTCAATTCAATGTTTTTCAATTTTTAATTAATTAATAAAGAGTAAACTGTCATTTTGGTCTCTAAGGTTTAGTCATTTCTGTCACTTTAGTCTAAAACTCAAATCTTTTAAATCTGGGTCTCTATGGTTTCAATTTTGTTGCCATTTTAGTTCAAAAGCAAGGTCAGCTTGGAGTTCTAAAAAAACATGGTTTTTTGTCCTTTTCCCCATGGATAAAATGATCATTAAAAACATCTACTCTCTCTCTCTCATTCTCTCTTAAAAATTAAAAAATATATTTAAACAAAACATAAACCCAATCTCCTCTCTCTCTCTTTCTCTTCAACCTCTCCAACCAACCCCCACCACCACTGACAACCACCCCTTCCATCCCTTTCTTCCCCAACTGCCCCTGCAGATTCAACCACCATTCGAGTAATATAAACAATGTAACATTTGTAAAAAAATCGGGTTTTCAAAACCCGCTCCGTTTTGTAATCGAATATCAAGTTATAAAAGTCACGTTGAATATTTATGATTATTTTGATTTAAAACGATACATAATTAATAAATAAACTAAACTATAAAAATTATATTTGATAAAAAGTTAAAACAAAATAAATAAAAAAAATATGTTGCTGCCGGGACTCGAACCCGGGTCAGCCAAGAACAACTCCAACGACTTAACACACACTCACATCACCACTCCGCCACTTGTTATTTTCTGTTATCCCTAGGAAACAAATAACATGTATATACAGGCTAGGTTAAACCGGTTTCACCAACTGAGAAACGGAAATCGGCAAATCAATCGTCAAATCGTTTGATTACTCGCGTATTCACGTTCATAACCGATGAACCGATGTCTTTAATCAATTCAGAGGTGATTGAACATCAATTTCCATTACTATCGGTTTTTATAACCGAAAAGAATCAAAGTCCCAATTACTTCAATTCCAGACCTCTCTCGCGACTCAGAAACGTCATACCAATACTCCATTTCACTCTCGTCACATTTTCAGACCGTCAGAACGTCTAAATCAACTCGCCGGAATTTTCTGCAAAAGTCGCCGGAAAACCGTATTCATTCTCAAACGGTAAATCTTTCAATATCATTGCAGTTCAACAATTTTTAAGCTATTTCTAACTTAAACCACTCAATTGAAATCGAATTCAGGCGCTATATTCAACTAATTTCAGTTCGCCGGAAAGATTCTGAAAATCGCTATATTCATCTGAGAATCGGTAAGGGCATTCAAACCCTCTGTTAACAATTGCTGAACACTTCAATTTCACGATTAGCTAATAAAAACGGTTAATTGTCTTGTTCAGTTGAAGAGCATAAAAACAGGGACCGACCCATTGCCGGAATCCTGAAATAAACCGTTCATCGGTATGTTCACCTCTAATTACCATCTCTGTCATTTCGTTATAGCCTTAGGAATATTTGTCAATCGTAAAAACAAGAAACGGATCAGTAATTCAGTCGTCGGAAATTTGAATGAAGAAGACGACGTTAACTAAGTTATAAGTTTATTTAAAACCAGTAAAATGAACGGGTTAGACACACAGTCCAGCGGTGGACTGTGTGCAAAACATATACGCATGTCCCGAGTTCGATCCCTGATACACGCACTCCTTATATAATAAAATGCCTTTTTGTTTAAAAACTAAACCGGGTTAACTCAGTTAGTTATTAAGTATAATAAAAACCGAGATAATAACCAGGTTAGACAAACAGTCCAGCGGTGGACTGTGTCCAACACTAAGTCATACGTCGCGAGTTCGAAACCCGTCACTGGCACAGGTTTGTTGAATTAAAATGTTTTTGCAATTAAAAGAATTTCGCTTAAACTGAATAAGTATATAAATATAATTAAAAACAAGATTATTTCGGGTGAGACACGTAGCTCAGTTGGTAGAGCTGCGTGCACGCGTACGGGAGGTCTCGGGTTCGAGCCTCACCCGGCGCAAACTATGTCACTGACCGAACCGGTCAACAAGTCAACAGGTCAACGGTCAACGGTAAACGGTCAACGCAAAATAAACAATTTTTTTATATTTTTATTTATTTAATTTAATTTAAAAATCAATTAAAAATACTTAAAAAATAACATTTTTAAAGATAGAAAATAGCCTTAAACTCACAAAAATATATCTAAAAATTTCACTAAATCCTTAATAAAATCCACTCATTTAATATATTTTTCCGTTATTATTTAGGTTAGTATTTCTCGTTGTTCCGCTCATCTAATTCGTGCGCATATCACCATCTCCAATCCAACGCACCCAATGTGAGTGAATCTTTACAAATTCCCCGTTTAATCACGTTTTGGGGTGTATCATGTGTCTTGTTATATATATTATAATTAAACCGTTGTGCATACATCATATCATGAACATGTGTATTCAGTTTGTTTCTGTTGTGTAGTTATTGTTGGATGCAAATTTATTATTTTCAGTACATGCAATTTCATAGGCCGCCGCTCCCCATTACATTATGAGCGTTGAGCATGTTCCCCATTTCATTATGAGGTTGAACCTGGCGTGCCCACATACGATCGGCTCCGTTTGATTGAGCCTTGATCGCACAGACATTTTCATTTTCAGTACATGCAATACGATCGGCTCCGTTTGATTGAGCGTTGATCGCACAGTTCATTTATGTTATTTATCGTATGTTGTTGGTATGTTAATGTATGCTATCATATGTTATTGTATGTTATAGTTGTGATTGCTATTTGCCACTGCTTGATTATTTACATTTGCTCATTTATGATTATGCACAATTTTTCGTTGATAAACTAACAAGTAATCCATTAATAAATGTTTATCTAATAAGGTTCACTCGCCAACTTATGTTGACCCAAAAACCCCCATTTTTACACATGATACAGGTGAACCAGCAGCAGCTAGGAACACGTAGGATTGGACTAGAAGAATAAAATGATTTAGAGTTGGGATTGTTATGATTGGTTTATTTTCTTTGTATTGTATGAACATGTTTGGATATTTGGAAATGTAACTTTGACTTTATTAAATATGAAACATATTAGTAAATGTCATGAGCTTTGGTGATAACCCAATTATGCCCCGACTCTTATTCCGCTGCGGGTCGGGGTGTGACAGATTGGTATCAGAGCCATGACTATAGGGATATAGGATAGGTTATTAGACCCTTAGAGCCTATACTATAGTTGATTAGAAATTATAAGATTTTTGTGTGTTACATGCCAAATTTCATGATGTTTATATGTTTTATGTTAAATGTTACATTCAATATTATGCAAAAATGTTCATAAGTATGTATTATCATATAATGCCTATCATGAATCATATACTCATAACATATCACATCCATGAAAGCACACACCACATCATGATTGTTTTTACAATGATTTTTGTGTTTTCAAATCTCACCAAAGTGAGTTCTCATGACGGGCATGTAGTAACTGGAAGGGTACCAGTACCGGTAGTCGGAACGTCCTGTCTAGGCTGGCATTCGTATAAATCCAAAATAAAGGACCAGTTTGCCTACCTGGGGACTAACGATGAGAGTACGAAGTACCTATTAGGCCAAAGCATGCTATACCAAACGTCGTGTGAGCTAACCCCACTTTGAGTTGTCATTGTGTCTACACCTGGACACGTTCCGACCAAACATCTCATGAACATATTTTGTGGTTTGCATTCGGGTGATGCGAGTGTTAAATTGCCAATACTAATGTGAATCCTACCAAGCCAATAGCCATGGGGGCCCACATGACTATATAGGTGAAGGTATGGGAGACATTTGAGGCCCAACATGAGCAAACCCAAGACATCCTATGGATGTAGTTGCATTATTGATATTTATGTTATTTTCATTTTCTTAAAGACACATGACACCTAAAAAGACACCATAAACTCACAATCTTCTCATTGTATGATCCTGTAGATGTCGTCTAGACAGCAACGAAGGGGTAAAAGATCAGGAAGGTCTCAGGAACGTTTGGCCACTCAGATCGCGAAGCAAATGGCCACGATACTGCCTGACATTGTGGTCCAAGTACAACAAGCCCTCGCTACAAATCCTACTAACCCTCCCCAACAACATAACCAGAACATCGACAACCCTCCTACCAGCAAGTGTTCATACAAACATTTCAAGTCTTGTGATCCTCCTAAATTTGAAGGGACCGAGGGTGTCACTGCTCTCCTACATTGGTTCGAGGAGATGGAAAACACCTTTCTCAACTGCGATTGTCCTGAGGATCGCAAGGTTCGATACGCCACCGGGAGACTATTTGGGGTAGCTCTCACTTGGTGGAATACTGAAAAAGGGAAGAGGGGAACTGAAGATGCAATGGCCTTAACTTGGGAGGAGTTAAGGGAAATCATGACTAGGCGTTTCTGTCCTAGGAGTGAAATTAAAAAGCTGGAGGACGAATTTCATTCTCTAAAGCAAAAGGAGGGTGATCACACCACCTATAACAAGAGGTTCTTGGAGTTGAACCAAATGGTTCCAAATTTGTTCACCCCAACCTATTGTCTGATCGAGCATTATATTCGAGGACTTCCCTCGAAAATCCAAGATTCAGTTCTCAGCGTTTCACCAGTAACACTTGAAGCTGCTATGGAGCTAGCAACTGAACTGACCGAGAACCGAATTCGCAACGGGAAGTTCAAAGAAGAGAAAAAGAAAGTCCCTGTTGAGGGTCAAACTTCAAACCCTCCCATTTCTTCCTCTAAGTTTGCCAACAAGAGGAAGCGCAACACCAGAAATTTTGCAGTTACTCAAACCAACTCCCCTATTCCTGCTGCACCCATTACTCAAGTCACTCCTTCACCCACACCATACAGAAGACCTTACACTGGCCCGTTACCAAAATGTAACCGTTGCCAATATCACCATTCCCCTGATCATCCTTGCCAATATTGCACCGGCTACGGTCGCGCAGGTCATACTGTTCAAACCTGCCGCATGCCTCAACGAACGAATCGCCACCAACCTTTAACCCAAACCCACCAACAATTAATGGGCCAAGCCCAACAACCCCTACTATTACCACCCACCCAACATTTAGCCCAAACATATTACCAGCCCAATTATCCTATGGGTCAACCAATGCGGGCTTGCTACAATTGCGGTGACCCGGGCCATTTCAGAAACACTTGTCCAAGGTTGGTCAATATTATTCATGCTCAGGCCCAAGCCAACCCGGTGAATCAAGCAAACCAAGCTCCTCCACCTGCAAGAGGGAGAGCTTTCAATATCAACGCTAACCAGGCCAGAGCTGACGGCAATGTGGTTAACGGTACGTTCCTTATAAATGGTAGATATGCATCTATGTTATTTGATACTGGTGCGGATAGAAGTTTTGTGTCTTTAGAATTTGAACCTATCTTAAGTAAAAATCGGGATAAGCTCACGGAATCCATAACGGTAGAAGTTGCGGACGGGAAACCAGTTTCATTAAACTTTATTATACGCAACTGTACACTCACCTTAAACAACCACGATTTCTCAGTCGACCTTATTCCTATGAAGCTGGGAAGTTTTGATATCATAATCGGTATGGATTGGCTCAGTCATCATCAGGCAGAAGTTGTATGTCGTGAAAAATTTATTCGTATTCCTCTTTCAAACGGACAGACTCTCCGAATCATTGGAGAAACCTCGTCGAAAAGGCTCAGCTTAATGTCTTGTCTTCAAGCTCAAAAATATCTTCGCAAGAATTATGTCGCGTTTTTAGCTCATATCATCAAAAAGGGAACCATGGAGAAGAAACTTGAAGACATTCCTGTAGTAAAAGACTTTCCACAAGTTTTTCCTGACGACATTTCAGGACTTCCTCCAGTTAGAGACGTCGAATTCCGTATTGATCTTATACCTGGTGCTACACAAGTTGCAAAGTCTCCTTATAGGTTAGCCCCCTCTGAAATGCAAGAGCTAGCCAGCCAATTACAAGAGTTGACTGACAAGGGATTCATACGTCCTAGCTCGTCGCCTTGGGGTGCACCTGTTCTTTTTGTAAAGAAGAAAGATGGATCGTTTCGTATGTGCATCGACTACAGAGAGCTCAACAAGTTAACAATCAAGAATCGCTATCCTTTACCTCGCATTGATGATCTTCTTGACCAACTTCAAGGTGCCAGTTGCTTTTCAAAAATCGACCTTCGATCTGGCTATCATCAACTTAGAGTGCATGAAGAAGACGTCCCTAAGACTGCTTTTCGAACTCGTTATGGCCACTATGAATTCATGGTTATGCCATTTGGTTTAACCAACGCACCAGCTGTCTTCATGGATCTAATGAACAGAGTCTGCAAACGTTATCTTGATCGATTTGTTATAGTCTTCATCGACGATATTCTTATTTATTCAAAATCTAAATCTGATCATGAGCGTCATCTTCGACTCATCCTTGCACTTCTAGAAAAGGAAAAGCTTTATGCCAAATTCTCCAAATGTGAATTCTGGTTAAAAGAGGTGCAATTCCTCGGGCATGTAGTCAATGACAAGGGAATACATGTCGACCCTTCAAAGATCAAAGCGGTTCAAGAATGGCAAGCTCCACGTACACCAACTGAAGTAAGATCTTTCCTTGGTCTAGCTGGCTATTATCGTCGGTTCATTTCAAACTTCTCTCGCATTGCTGTACCACTCACGGCTTTAACTCATAAGGGAAAACCTTTCATATGGGGACCCAAGCAAGAAGAAGCCTTTCAAACTCTTAAACAAAAACTTTGTGATGCACCAATCCTCACTCTTCCTGAAGGTTGTGATGATTTTGTAGTCTATTGCGACGCGTCAGGGCAAGGATTAGGCTGCGTTCTAATGCAAAGAGGAAAAGTCATAGCTTATGCTTCGAGACAACTCAAGACACGTGAAAAGAACTACACCACTCATGACCTAGAACTTGGAGCCGTTGTGTTCGCTCTTAAGATATGGAGACATTATCTCTATGGTACTAAGTGTGAAATATACACTGACCACAAGAGTCTTCAACATATCTTCAATAAAAAAGAGTTAAACATGAGGCAACGAAGATGGGTCGAACTTCTAAATGATTACGACTGTGAAATTAGATACCACCCTGGTAAAGCAAATGTGGTGGCTGATGCACTTAGTCGAAAGGGTTATTCGTCTTCTATGTTCGCAAATTATAAATGACATTAATGATCAAATTCGAGAAGCCCAACAGTTTCAATAACGGAAGAAGATGTACGAAAGGAGATGTCCTGTGGAGCTGAGTTAAAAATTGAAACTAAATCTGACGGTATTCTGTACTACCTAGATCGTATCTGGATTCCTAACCACAACAATCTTCATGAAATTCTTATGAATGAAGCTCACAAAACGCGATATTCTATACACCCAGGAGCCGTTAAGATGTATCAAGACCTACGATACACCTATTGGTGGCCTGGAATGAAGAAGGATATTGCCGTTTTTGTTTCCAAGTGCCTTACGTGTTCCAAGGTGAAGGCTGAACACCAAAGACCCTCAGGACTTTTGGTCCAACCGGAAATACCTATATGGAAGTGGGAAAATATAACCATGGATTTCATTACCGGGTTACCTCGCACTTCTGGTGGGTATGACACCATATAGGTAATTATAGACCGACTTACAAAATCAGCTCACTTTATTCCTATCCGCAAAGATTTCAAGAACGAAAAACTTGCTCGTATTTATATCAACGAAATCGTAAGCCGACATGGGGTACCGTTAAGCATTATTTCCGATCGTGATGGTCGTTTCACTTCACGAACATGGCAAGCAGTACAATCCGCTATGGGCACGCGATTAGATCTCAGTACCGCCTATCATCCTCAAACTGATGGACAGTCTGAGCGCACCATTCAAACTCTTGAAGATATGCTTCGAGCATGTGTCATAGACTTCAAGGGAAATTGGGACGCCCACCTACCATTAGTTGAATTTTCGTACAACAACAGCTATCATTCAAGCATCGGCATGGCACCTTTTGAAGCCTTATATGGTCGTAAGTGCCGATCTCCTGTATGTTGGCACGAAATTGGGGAAGCTCAAATTATGTCACACCCCGACCCGCAGCGGAAAAGGTGATCGGGGCATGATTGGGTTATCATCAAAGCTCATGACATTTATTATGCGTTTCATATTCATTAAATACAATTTAATGGAAATTTACAATAATTGTTACAACATATTCTAACTATCAATCTAAGCTTCTTTGTTCTCTTCTAAGGCATTTCCTAGGTTTTCTTTGCTTCGACCTGTTCACCTGTATCATGTGTAAAAAGGTTTTGGATCAACATAAAGTTGGCGAGTGAATCCTATGGAAAACATTTGAACAAGTTTATTTGAATTGATTATGAAATATGTGCACAACCAAACATGAGTAAAAATAGATGTAAACTTATTCAACAATCATAAGATATTAAATAAAACACACATGAACAATAATGGAACATTTAGAGGCACACGATGCTCAACTCGTCTCTCACGAGGAACTGAGGGGCCTAATGAATGAATTGCATAAACATGATAATATGAAGACTCAACTACAAACAATATAAACTCAATGATACACACATGAACAATAATGAATTTGATTTGAGGCACGCGTTGTTCAACTCGTCTCCCATGAGGAACTGATGGGCTTAATGAATGAGTTTCATATAATTTGACAAAAGGAAATAAGTAATCACAACAATATAAACAATCTAAGTTTAGATCATGATGTGGTACGGCACAAGTTTAAATAAACAAGTTAATTATTTTTATGACACATGACACACCCCAAAACGTGTAATTTAAAAGGGGGAGTTGTAAGATTCACTCACAGTGGGTGCGTTCGGTTGATGATGTTGAATGCACGCGAAGTGGTTTTAACCACGAGTGAGATTAACCTAGATAAATCGTATTATGGTTTGGTAAGTAAACGGATTTTATTAATCTATTTTAGTAGGATTGTTGGGTGTATTTTTGTGAGTTTAAGGCTATTTTCTAACCTTAAAAATGTTATTTTTAAGTATTTTTAATTGATTTTTTTAATTAAAATAATTAAATAAAAATAAAAAAAATTTGATTTTTTTGCTACAGTGACCGTTGACTGACCGTTGACCGGTTCGTATGCGTATTGTTGTGCGCTGAGTGAGGCTCGAACCCGAGACCTCCCGTACGCGTGCACGCAGCTCTACCAACTGAGCTACGTGTCTAACCCGTCATATATCCGATTTTAATTATATTTATACATTAATTAAGTTAAACAGAAAATTCTTTTATTTTTTAAAAACACTTTAATTGAATCAGACGGTGCGCTCCACAGGTCTCGAACCCGGGACCTGTGGGTTGCGTAACACACAGTCCACCGCTGGGCTGTGTGTTTAACATGTTATATAATCCAATTTTTATTATACTTAAATACAAACTATTTGTTTTCATTTCTGACTTATTTAAAAAAGTAGAATAATTGTCCGGGTCGATGCAGAAGACCGGACTCGAACTCGTGTGCTTTGATTAAACATACACACAGTCCACCGCTGGACTGTGTGTCTAACTTGGTTATTATTCCGATTATTAATATACTTAACATACACTTGTGTGACTCCGGTTCAGTTTAACAAAAAAAATCATTTTTATTAAGGCAGCGTGTGTGGAACAGGATTCGAACTCGAGACCTTTCTGTGTTTAATGTGCACACAGTCCACCGCTGGACTGTGTGTCTAACCCGAGTAATATCTTGATTTTAATTATTCTTATACGTTTACCGCACTTCATCTTCTTCGTCTGATTTTTAACCAGAATCGATAACTGACTGGTTAAATATTTTAATCGGTTTCTTAGCGTGTTTCAGTTCATTACGGTGAGATATAAGTGAAAAGAAAAAGAAATTAGGCGAAGAGGTATACCGACTATCTTCCTCTGTTTTCCGGCAGAACTCCGGCGACAGCAATAGGCTCCGGCGTCGGGTGTCTTGCAGCAGCGAGTCTCCGGAAAGCTTACAAAGGGTGTGGGTATCTCCGGTATAAGCTCAGGGGGTTCAGTAAGGTTCAGAAATGGGGAAACCGGTTTTCCGGCGACGAACAGAAAAATTCCGGCGAGAGAGTTTTCGCCGAGAAAGGGTGTGGTTTTGAGCGAAAGTGTTTGCAGAGGTTCGAGGTGGTTTTTATAGGGCAAATCTTCGAAGAACTTGGTCTGATTTCCGACTGGATTCGTAAGTTATAAAAACTCCGGCGGTTATGACTTTGGTCGCGGACTCAGACGTCGGTTATAACCGATGTCTTAGTAATTGTTTACGTTATAACGAAAGGATTCGTTAAATACTCGCGAGATTGCCGGGATTTCCGACGACTGAACTTTGGGCACCGGTTTTGAATTCGGAAAGTCATGATATCAATTAAATGTTCTTAATGGTTAACAAAAGACATCAGTGGTGCAGTGGTTTGTGTGTTGTGTGTTAAGTCGCTGAACTGTACTGACTCGGCGACTGACCCGGGTTCGAAACCCGGCAAGGACTTTTTATTTTTATTTTGCGATTTTTAACAGTTTTTCAAAAACTAAATATATATTCCCGTATAATAATTGATTATGTATCGTTTAAAATTATTTTGGGCATTTAATTCGCAACGAAAATTTTAACTGACTGTTCGGTTGATAAACGGAGCGGGTTTGGTAAATCCGTTTTTTACGGATGTTACAAATTACTGGTCCAAAATTGATCCAAGAAACCACAGACATGATCCATCAAATTCGAAACAATCTTCTAGCGGCTCAAAGTCGTCAAAAGAGTTATGCAGATAAACGACGGAAGCCCTTAGAGTTTAACATTGGTGATCATGTACTTTTAAAAGTATCACCGTGGAAGGGAGTTGTTCGTTTTGGTCAAAAGGGCAAGCTAGCACCACGTTACGTAGGACCTTTCAAGATACTCGAAAGATTAGGTCCTGTAGCATACAAGCTTGATCTACCAGAAGAACTCAAGAGGATTCATCCCACATTCCATGTGTCGAACTTGAAGAAGTGCCTCGCTGATGAGAACCTCCACATTCCGCTGGAAGATATTCAGATTGATGAATCTATGCATTTTATTGAAAGACCTGTAGAGATCATGGACTTCGGAGAGAAACGTCTACGACGAAGTCGCATTCCAATTGTTAGGGTACGCTGGGAGTCGAAACGGGGACCTGAGTTTACTTGGGAACGTGAAGACTCAATGCGCGAAAAATACCCGCATCTTTTTCCTACTACTTCAACTACTTAAATTTCGGGACGAAATTCCTAAAAGTAGGGGATACTGTAACATTTGTAAAAAAATCGGGTTTTCAAAACCCGCTCCGTTTTGTAATCGAATATCAAGTTATAAAAGTCACGTTGAATATTTATGATTATTTTGATTTAAAACGATACATAATTAATAAATAAACTAAACTATAAAAATTATATTTGATAAAAAGTTAAAACAAAATAAATAAAAAAAATATGTTGCTGCCGGGACTCTAACCCGGGTCAGCCAAGAACAACTCCAACGACTTAACACACACTCACATCACCACTCCGCCACTTGTTATTTTCTGTTATCCCTAGGAAACAAATAACATGTATATACAGGCTAGGTTAAACCGGTTTCACCAACTGAGAAACGGAAATCGGCAAATCAATCGTCAAATCGTTTGATTACTCGCGTATTCACGTTCATAACCGATGAACCGATGTCTTTAATCAATTCAGAGGTGATTGAACATCAATTTCCATTACTATCGGTTTTTATAACCGAAAAGAATCAAAGTCCCAATTACTTCAATTCCAGACCTCTCTCGCGACTCAGAAACGTCATACCAATACTCCATTTCACTCTCGTCACATTTTCAGACCGTCAGAACGTCTAAATCAACTCGCCGGAATTTTCTGCAAAAGTCGCCGGAAAACCGTATTCATTCTCAAACGGTAAATCTTTCAATATCATTGCAGTTCAACAATTTTTAAGCTATTTCTAACTTAAACCACTCAATTGAAATCGAATTCAGGCGCTGTATTCAACTAATTTCAGTTCGCCGGAAAGATTCTGAAAATCGCTATATTCATCTGAGAATCGGTAAGGGCATTCAAACCCTCTGTTAACAATTGCTGAACACTTCAATTTCACGATTAGCTAATAAAAACGGTTAATTGTCTTGTTCAGTTGAAGAGCATAAAAACAGGGACCGACCCATTGCCGGAATTCTGAAATAAACCGTTCATCGGTATGTTCACCCTCTAATTACCATCTCTGTCATTTCATTATAGCCTTAGGAATATTTGTCAATCGTAAAAACAAGAAACGGATCAGTAATTCAGTCGTCGGAAATTTGAATGAAGAAGACGAAGTTAACTAAGTTATAAGTTTATTTAAAACTAGTAAAATGAACGGGTTAGACACACAGTCCAGCGGTGGACTGTGTGCAAAACATATACGCATGTCCCGAGTTCGATCCCTGATACACGCACTCCTTATATAATAAAATGCCTTTTTGTTTAAAAACTAAACCGGGTTAACTCAGTTAGTTATTAAGTATAATAAAAACCGAGATAATAACCAGGTTAGACACACAGTCCAGCGGTGGACTGTGTGCAACACTAAGTCACACGTCGCGAGTTCGAAACCCGTCACTGGCACCGGTTTGTTGAATTAAAATGTTTTTGCAATAAAAAGAATTTCGGTTAAACTGAATAAGTATATAAATATAATTAAAAATAAGATTATTTTGGGTTAGACACGTAGCTCAGTTGGTAGAGCTGCGTGCACGCGTACGGGAGGTCTCGGGTTCGAGCCTCACCCGGCGCAAACTATGTCACTGACCGAACCGGTCAACAAGTCAACAGGTCAACGGTCAACGCAAAATAAACAATTTTTTTTATATTTTTATTTATTTAATTTAATTTAAAAATCAATTAAAAATACTTAAAAATAACATTTTTAAAGATAGAAAATAGCCTTAAACTCACAAAAATATATCTAAAAATTTCACTAAATCCTTAATAAAATCCACTCATTTAATATATTTTTCCGTTATTATTTAGGTTAGTATTTCTCGTTGTTCCGCTCATCGAATTCGTGCGCATATCACCATCTCAAATCCAACGCACCAAATGTGAGTGAATCTTTACAAATTCCGCGTTTAATCACGTTTTGGGGTGTATTATGTGTCTTGTTATATATATTATAATTAAACCATTGTGCATACATCATATCATGAACATGTGTATTCAGTTTGTTTCTGTTGTGTAGTTATTGTTGGATGCAAATTTATTATTTTCAGTACATGCAATTTCATAGGCCGCCGCTCCCCATTACATTATGAGCGTTGAGCATGTTCCCCATTTCATTAAGAGGTTGAACCTGGCGTGCCCACATACGATCGGCTCCGTTTGATTGAGCCTTGATCGCACAGACATTTTCATTTTCAGTACATACAATACGATCGGCTCCGTTTGATTGAGCCTTGATCGCACAGTTCATTTATGTTATTTATCGTATGTTGTTGGTATGTTAATGTATGCTATCATATGTTATTGTATGTTACAGTTGTGATTGCTATTTGCCACTGCTTGATTATTTACATTTGCTCATTTATGATTATGCACAATTTTTCGTTGATAAACTAACAAGTAATCCATTAATAAATGTTTATCTAATAAGGTTCACTCGCCAACTTATGTTGACCCAAAAACCCCCATTTTTACACATGATACAGGTGAACCAGCAGCAGCTAGGAACACGTAGGATTGGACTAAAAGAATAAAATGATTTAGAGTTGGGATTGTTATGATTGGTTTATTTTCTTTGTATTGTATGAACATGTTTGGATATTTGGAAATGTAACTTTGACTTTATTAAATATGAAACATATTAGTAAATGTCATGAGCTTTGGTGATAACCCAATTATGCCCCGACTCTTATTCCGCTGCGCGTCGGGGTGTGACAAACAATTCGACACCAAACAATTCGAGTTCCGTAAACAATTTGACACCAAACAATTCAACTCGTCACCAAATCAAAACCTCACCCTTCACGCCTCTCACCAAATCAGATCTGGAGGGTTTAACTAAAAAGCACTCTGATTTAGCTATAAACAAAGCTGCTCATTACCCGGTGTCCAACGATTAAGGAGAAGTGAAGGGTTGTGATGGGTTGTAAAAGAGAACTCCAAAGCCTCGTGTTAATTTTGGCCCTAATTCCAGTTCTAGTGATGAAGAACTTACTTACATCAGGTCCGAATATGTGGCTCATGTGGTCTGCTTATGCGTGAAGCAGGTTGTTATTCTGGGGCTTCAAGAACTTCTTGCCAAAAATTAAGGCTCTAAACAAAGGGTTGGTGGTATCAAACGATCAAAGAAGGAAGTCAGATTAAACCATCTGCTCTCGAATCAAGTAAGGTTTGGGGGTCTGGTGATGGTATACTTCGGCTGGATTCGGTGGTGGTGGGTTTGTGTTGGCCGGATCCGGTGGTGTTGGCTGGGATACGGTGGTGGTGGTGGAGGTTGATTGAAGAAAGAGAGAGAGAGGGAATGGGGTGGGGGATAGTTGAGAGGAAGAAGATAACCTGTGCATACATATATTTTTTTCTTTCATTTTTAAATAAATGAGAAAAGAGGGAGTATAAGTTTTTTTCTTTTAATGACTATTTTGCCCCTAATGAAAATGACAAAAAACTAGGGTTTTTTTTAAGAAAGCTGAGCTGGCTTTGCTTTTGGACCAAAATGACAACAAAATTGAAACCAAAAGGACCTAGATTCAAATGGTTTGAGTTTTGGACTAAAGTGGCAAAAGTGACCAAAACTCAATGACCAAAATGATAGTTTACTCAATAATAAATTTAATTTAATTAGAATTTGAAAGGGGAAATAACATATAATTTTGTTGAGAAATGACGGAATTAAAATTGGAATGGATTTTCTTAAGTTCTTTCGAGTAAAGAAATGAAACATTCTTTTTCCCACTGTTGTCAATGTCCCAATCACAACGTGCACCATTATCATTTCCACCACCATAACTCTCATCTTCGTCACCACAATTTATGGGTGTGAATAAACCGAGTTGAGCCTAAGCTTGTATAGGCTCAAGCTCAGCTTGTTTAACTTTGAAAGAGCATGGGTATTGACCTTGGCACGTTTAGAGTTTTATTTTTCAAGTTTGAGCTTGGCTAGGCTCAGCTCAACTCGTTTCTTATTTCTTAATATTTCTATTATCTATTATTTTATTTCTGTTTTATAACTATTTACATTATATGTTTATAACATATAATTATACTTGAGTAAATACAAGAATAATCCTTTATGTTTATACCATAATTCAACGACCCTTTAAAATTGATGGAATTTATATTTTATGGTTTCAAATCTTACACAACCCCCTCTCCACCCTCTCTCTTATTGGAAATCCAACAATCACAACCGTCCACTTGCCGCTGACCACCACTGTGCACAATCCTCCACCGCTACAACCCCATCAAAACCACCACCATCCACCCACCCACACCGCTACAACCCCACCAAAACTGACACTCGTTCCTACCGCCTACGGGTTGACCTCTACATTCACCACCAATTTGCATCGCCAAGACGGCCATTGTCAAGACCTCCATCGCCACCTCACATTCTAGCTTCCTTAGCAAATTTACAAATCAAACAAAATTATTTTGTCAACCAAATCTACCGACATCGCAGTTCCTTTAACGTACTTCAAACATTTTCTAAATCAACTTTTTAAAGAAAATCTTTATTCGTATTATAATTCACAAAAAAAATTATGTAAATCAGCCCTCTAATTCCCATTCCATCCAATAAGTTAACACACCTTACTGTCATAGATACGTTTCAGTTGCCTATGGCATATATAAGCTAGGGGCATTTTTTGGTAGGATAAGACTTAGAAACCATTAGGCTACTTAGTGTGGGTGACGGGCCTTCCTGGAGGATGACCCGCCACGTCAGCATCCACGTCAGAGTCCTTGGAGGATGCCCCCTCCAAGGATGGAACCAAGGAAATGGGTGACGACCCTACCCCACCTAGTTTTTTTAATATTATAGCCGTCCACCACACCACCACCATCAGCTCCACCTCCGGCCACCACTCTCACCATCGTCTTCATCTCTGGTCACCATCATAATCACCAAACACCACCATCAGCTCCACCTCCGGTTTACCGTCAACTTTCATCTCCGTCGCTACCTCGAACTATCATCATTTCATCTGCCACTCTCGTTGATTCTCGTCGAGTTTTCGCTGGAAACCGTTGCCGGCGTCTCTATTGTGAACCACAACTACCAGAAAGATTTGTTTGGTGTGGTGGTTGTGAGGGTGGTAGCGGGTGGTGATGTTCACGGTGGAGGTGCGTGGTGATTCTGACGGTGGTGGTTGCAGTTGGTGAAGGCCGCTGTGGAGGTGGAGGTTAATATTAGCCCAGTCTTCAACGTCTCCTAGGAGACTTCTGCGGCGACGCCGGACCACCCGGGGCGGTGTTGGGGGGCGTCGCCGGGCCAGGCCGGGCCTGGACGACCCCCACACGAGTGGCCTTAGATCCTAAGCTTGATTCATACAAAGAGGTTTTTTCTAGATTTATTGGGTTACCTCATAAACTGAGGTATAAACATTATAGTCTACTGAAGATAAGTATGATCGAATGGTTCCGCTGATAACACTATACTCAAGTGATGTGTCAGTGATCCGAATTTGCCATTAAAAAGAAAGATAATTTTTCATTTTTCCACGTATACTAACTTTTTTTTTATCATTTTTCTCTAATTTCACTTGGAAATTGAAATGCCTCGTCTTCTCAATCACAAATGGTCCCCTCTTTCCCGCCAAAATAAAACACAAGTAACACACATACACACAAATTAATATATATATATATATATATATGTTCTACCACTTATCACTCCCATTGCTTACATAACATAGATAGATAGTACCACCCTTCAAATCACACATCATGAAGAACACTTCATACATCATCATGTGGTTAACTATCTTTCTAGTCCTCGTTCTAGCCATGGTCTTAGCCTTAGTCTTACTCCTCTTAGCTGACCTCTACGGTTCCCCCCTCATCCACCGCCACCGCCGCCCTCAACTCACTCCTCCCACCACAACTTTCATCTTCGTCACCACAATTTATGGGTGTGAATGAGCCGAGTTGAGCATGAGCTTGTATAGACTCAAGCTCAGCATGTTTAACATTGAAAGAACATGGGTATTGACCTTGGCACGTTTAGAGTTTTACTTTTCTAGTTCAAGCTTGACTCGGACTCGACTCAACTCGTTTATTATTTATTAATATTTATATTATCTGTTATTTTATTTCTGTTTTATAACTATTTACATTATATGTTTATAACATATAATTATATTTGAGTAAATACAAGAATAATCCTTTATGTTTATATCATAATCTAACGACCCTTTAAAATTGATGGAATTTGTATTTTGTGTTTTCAAATCTTACACAACTCCCCCCCTCTCTATTCTCTTATCGGAAATCCAACCATCGCAGCCGTCCACTTGCCGTCGCCACCACTGCGCATAACCTACCTCCACCGCTACAACCCCACCAAAACCACCACCATCCACCCACCCACACCGCTACAACCCCACCAAAACTGACACTCGTTCCGGGTTGACCTCTACATTCACCACCAATTTGCATCGCCAAGACGGCATTGTCAAGACCTCCATTGCCACCTCACATTCTAGCTTCCTTAGCAAATTTACAAATCAAACAAAATTATAGTCGTCCACCACACCACCACCATCAGCTCCACCTCCGGCCACCACTCTCATCAAGTTTTTTTTTAATATTATAGCCGTCCACCACACCACCACCATCAGCTCCACCTCCGGCCACCACTCTCACCATCGTCTTCATCTCTGGTCACCGTCATAATCACCAAACACCACCATTAGCTCCATCTCACCGTCAACCTTCATCTCCGTCGCTACCTTGAACTATCATCGTTTCATCTGCCAGTCTCGTTGATTCCCGTCGAGTTTTCGCCGGAAACCGTTGCCGGTGTCTCTATTGTGAACCACAACTACCAGAAAGATTCGTTTGGTGTGGTGGCTGTGGGGGTGGTAGCGAGTGGTGATGTTCACGTTGGAGGTGGGTGGTGATTCTGACGGTGTTGGTTGCAGTTGGTGAAGGCCGCAGTGGAGGTGGAGGTATATATTAGCCCGGTCTTCAACGTCTCCTAGGGGACTTCTGCGACGACGCCAGACCACCCGGGGCGGTGTTGGGGGTGTCGTCGGGCCTGGACGACCCCCCACACCGAGTGGCCTTAGATCCTAAGTTCGATTCCTACAGAGGGGTTTTCCTAGATTTATTATGTTACCTCCTAAACCGGTGTATAAACGTTATAGTATACTGAATAAATATGATCGAATAATTCTGTTGATGACACGATTATACTCAAGTGATGCGTCAATCATCCAAATTCACATTTAAAAACAAAGATAATTTTTCATTTTTCCACATATACTAACTTTTTTCCTTTTTCTTTTATCATTTTTCTCTAATTTCACTTGGAAATTGAAATGCCTCATCTTCTCAATCACAAATGGTCCCCTCTTTCCCGCCAAAAAAAGCACAAGTAACACATACACACACACAATATATATATATATATATATATATATATATTCCACCACTTATCACTCCCATTGCTTACATAACATAGATAGTACCACCCCTTCAAATCACACAGACCATGAAGAACACTTCATACATCATCATGTGGTTAACTATCTTTCTAGTCCTCATTCTAGCCATGGTCTTAGCCTTGGTCTTACTCCTCTTAGCTGACCTCTACTGTTCCCCCCTCATCCACCGCCACCGCCGCCCTCAACTCCCTCCTCCCACCGCCGGGAACAACTCCTCAACACACTCATGCTGCAGACCCTTAACTGACTTAGAAAAACAACTCCCTGATCAGTCTTTGCCGGAACCTCAACAAACCGGCCAAAAGGGTTCTTGTTTAAGGGATTCCGTCAACGGGTGCTCACTGGTTTATATTTCGAATCCGATCTACGGTGGTGACGGGGATGGGACGCCGTTTGAGACACCGGACAGCTCGCCTTCTCGGCTGGAAACAGAGGACTCGAGTGGTGGTGATGAGATAGAAGTGACGTCAAAGGTTCCGATGAAGAAAGATGTTGGGTTGTTGGGGACATCGGGGAGTGATACGAATGGAGTTTCTTCTTCTTCTTCTTCTTGTTCCTTAACAACTCCTTGTACTTCTCCTTCATTGTGAATTACAATTTTTTTATAACGGAGAATTTCTTTTAATACTTGATATTTGTTATGATTCGGATTCGAGACCTTTAAACATAGGTTAGGAGTGAGTGGCAAAAAAACCCGAAAAAGATGGTACGGGTATATCTGACACCCAACGGATATAGGCTAGGTATGAGATTAGTTTTGAAAAATTTCATGGGTATGGGATTACGTGATACCTGAAACCAGATACTCGTTTACCCGATCTATATACCCACCAGAAGTTTTTTATTTATATTTTAGTAGGTTCATTATGTGAAAAGTATATCTTTATAAATTTGTGTTTGATAATATTGTTTGTATTTCGTGTGGTTTGAAGTATATGAAAATTATACGATAGTAAAATGAAATGTATACTTAAATCCCAATTGGTATCTTTTAATAAATTAATGGGTATACGCGATACATAATGGGTAATTACACGATAAATACTTGACGGGTAATGGTTTAGGTATGAGACACAATTTTATAACCGGGTATGGGTATGAGATTACCAATACCCTGCTCGAAACCGGCCGATTGCCATCTCTACTTAGGTGTTACTAAAGCGTTTGTCTATCCATTTGGAATAGCTTAATGATGTTGGTGAGTCACATAGAACATATAATAAGAGAGGTCAGATGTTCAATCCCTATGATGTGCAAGTTTAACCATTAAAAAAACGAAACTGTTTGTGTTTGTAAATGAATTACCAACCTCATTGCAAATTGTGAATGACTATTAAGTGTTAGATTAAATTTAATGAAGATATTTTATGTGAATTGTAATTGTTTATATTATTGGAGTAACATTTGCTTATTTAGAAAACGAATGAAGAAATGACTAGACCTTTTTTTTACTTTGATTAAAAATCACAACCAAATTTCACAAATACAAATATGTAGTTCTTTTTCTTAAAAATTATACCACCGGCCCATTTCATGTGTATATATATGAAATTGTTTCAACAATCTATATTTTTTTCTTGTAAAATACACAATGTATCATTCCAAATAATATTTGAAAATAATTATGATGATTTGAAATAAAATTACAGGGTGTCAATCAGTGGCGAATCTAGAAAATTCTTATAAGGGCAACGTTTCAAAAAAAAGGCATCAAAATAAAAAAACCGTCAGATTTTCTAAAATTTACACTAGTGTCGGAACGTCAAAGGATAGCAGTGGCTACCCCTATCAACAAGCTAGGTCCGCCTCTGGTATCAACTGTTAAATTTGAGCTTAAATATCAACCTTATACTAGAAAAAAAACTTAAAATCTGTTGTGCTCTCTGGACGACTCATTTTATATTCATTAGTTAATATATGTAATAATATGATGATCCAAACCAATGATTTCATCTTGGATATTTTTATATTATAAATGTTCTTTTCATGTTAGTTATTTGTTTTTTTCTTCCTTTCATTCTTATTAACAAACTTAAATTTATATATTTTGCTCAAGTTTCAAGTACCAAATGCAGAATGTCAAATTAGAATTATTTTTTTTTACAAACTGTACACTTCATTCACAAAAGAGAATGAATAAAGTTATTTATATTTTAATTTTCTCAAAAGATGATGAAGAGCATAAAATTTGACCACTCATTTTTTTTTCAGAAAGACACCTTTTCAGGTTTTTGAAGTAAAATATATATATATATATATATATATATATATAATTTAAAGCATTTAAAAGGGAAACAGGTTTCTTGTCTTGTTTATAGACATTGGAAACCATAACTAAAATCACTGACCTTCTCCATGTGATGCCTTCTGTCTCCTGTTTTAGGAAGCCTAATGGTGTATTAAAACGAATTCGGTAATTACAATATTTTTTTTATAATAAACTATTCTTAACCCCTGTTGCGGGCGAGGGGGCGTAAAACTGTGTTATCAACGTTGCGGGGTAGGAAGCGTAAAACGATGATAAGTAACAACCAAACAACGACGACTAAAACCAGAAAAAAAATGTAAAACAAAATCACGAATTTTTAACATCGAGTGACTCACGTGATGTAAAACGTGGAAATCGAATGTATACTGATACGTATTAAAAATCTGAGGGGGTAAAAAGAATCCGATAGAACAAATGTGACAACGAAACAACGTTATAAGTAGCAACCAAACGACGAACAAAAGAAAACGTAAAACAAAAATTAATATAAAAAGTTAAAATTATTTAACTTTTGTCGCAAATTTATAATAGAAGTTTTTTTACAAAAACTAAAAACTAATATATATATATATATATATATATATATATATATATAATATATATATATATATATAATAAAAATAAACAAAAATAGAAAACATAAATGACAAAACCCTATAAAAACAAAAAAGGTTAATATTCCTCATTTGTTATGAACATGGAGATAGTAGTTTATGCCATGGTGATGATAAACAAAGACATGTGGTAAATAAGATCATAATTATGTCCAGTTAGTGTATTTTTCACAACAACCTACACTAAATGTTATATTATAGAATAACTTGATGAATTAATTTCGTATAGAAAGAAGTAATTAAATAGTTAGAGATAATTATTAGTTTAAAGTATTATGTTTGTCTAGTTATTTTATTAATTGGTTAATAAGTATTAGAGTTAATATTGGTTTAGGATAGCTTGTTTAGCAAGTTATTAGTTTAATATATATAGATGGGTTTGGTTATGTAATTACTTGGATGTTTTGCTTTGTTCTTTCTAATATATAAAAGAATCGTGAGAAGTTCTCATAAAATCGTTATGTTAGTGCGTTTTTGATCCAGTTATTTCCAACATAACTAATATATTTTACATGTATGTTTTTAATAAAAATATACAATATTTCTTTCATCCACTAGAACTGTAAAAGTAGACTCGTTCTATTATTGATATTAACTTGAGCTAATAATTTTTAGTTTACCAGTTTTACCATGTTTGTTGCTGGCTAAATCCGCCGCACGAGTTGATGTTTGGTCTCTCCCGGTGTGTTGTTCCTATAAAGAGAGCACTGTTAATCTTGTCACGGAGGACACAGAGGTGTCATCTTGACCAGCCCTCGCGTGAGAGTAAGTATATGTGACTGGAAGGAGATTACCTTCCTTTTTAACCACGTTGTGGTAAGTGAACGTTTACTATTTTGCCTAAATATGGAGTACCCTGTAATTAGATTAATTTCGTCCATCTTGGACTCACTTGGTTGGTTCCAAACCATTGCTAGGTTGGACTTCAGAGGTTTCCTTCGTATGGGTTTGTTAGTAATTGTCAAGACGCGATGTGAGTAAATGAATATTCCATTGTGTTTAATTTGGTATTTACGACAGGCATGGACAATCACTTGTGCCTCCGTTAAGCCATCATGATGTTGAAGAGTTGATGAAATTTGTAAGTCTCCTTTAACACACTATGAAACCTTGACGAAGTTTGGTGCGAAGAGCAATTAGTTTCACCTACACGTTGGCGGAATTGTTCAAATAAGGTTGTTCTAAATGCAACGGCTCCTCGTCTGTTTTCACACACGTCCAACCAAGAATTGACCAAAGCTATGTCTTCATCTTCGGTCCACGTTCTCCGTATCATTTTTACGAGTGTATAGATATAAAAGTATGTGAGAGTGGTTGACACAAATCTTTTTGTTAACGTTGTTCTTTAAATCTTAAAAGAAGAAAAATATGAAAGCAAATTGAGGGGGGGGGGGGGGGGGGGGGGGGGCGACTAAGAAGAGAAGTCTTTATCATGTATGAAGAGATTCGAGCCGACTCATTGTCAACAAGGACCAATGCCTTTATTCAATGTTCCGATTCCATGGTGACTCATTGTCAACAAGGACCATTGTTTGTTTTTGTTTAACTGAAAATCCCAAATATTATTTATTTATTTATTGAGTATAATTTTTATACTCTTGTTAGGCAAGTTTTAATTTCTATAAATATAAAAATAGTTGGAAACTCACAAGTCTATTTTAATTTTATTAATTTATTAATGGTTGTAACGTCATTCGTAACATCTCAACCAGACTAGGGATTACATGTCACTTATAGGGAAATCAGAAACTAAATAATATTACAAATATACTTTACAATATTTGAACATAGGGAAAATTACGAAAATAGTCGTTAACCACCATGATTTTCAAAAAACCCCATCTCATGCGTCCTTGAAGTGACCTCTCAAGTACCTGAAGCGTCCATATACAGACATCTCAAGCACCTAATAAAAAATAGACACATGGCGTTTCAAATGTTGCAAGTGGGCCCAGACGCGTCCCATGCACTTCTAGACGCATCTCATGCCCTTCTAAACGCATCCCATTCCTTCCAACCGCATATATGAAGGGATTTTCCAAAAACGCATCCCGTACACTTTCATACTCATCCCTGTATGATGCGTCTTCGGATGCGTCTCCAAAGACGCATGAGGTGCAAATCTGAAAATCGTTTTGTCAATGGCCATTTTTGTAAGCATGACCCACCAAATAGAACAGTGAATCGAACACCACTCGATATACTATTCCCCATCCACGATCACAAACCCGAAAAATTAGAAAGTAAGTCGAATTTTGTACATATGAAGTAAATTATAAGGATTCATGAAATTATTGATTTGTAATTCGTGATACCTAAAAAGTGAACACATTTGTGATTTTCTCATTTCAAAACCATGTTTAGATTGAAGTCTGAATCCAGAATATCATATGTTGGTTGGCTTTTTAGCTGAAAATTATGAATCAAATCCTAATGTTAAGAGATCGGGTTTCATGTCCGAACACATAATCATATACATAGTCGAGAATTCAGGTGTCTTGTCCGAGCTCGAAAAAATATGCCAATTGCCGCCCAAAGAAACATCAGATATTGTTTAATTATTTTTTTTAATCAAATGGAATGGGTATTGGGCTAACTAAACCTGATGGGCTAACTTCTAAAACGTAAGAATTGTTTTGTAAAAGGGTCTATCAATAACTTGGTCTTTTTATGGGTATACTAAAAAAAGTTATAACACACACATATAAATATTTACTGGATTTTTTTTAAATTTGCCTCTCGGAATCACGGCCCTGGCAGGTGTTCCTTCCCGCCCACCCCCAGGGCCGACCATGATCATATGTTGGTTAACCTAAGCTAAAAAGTCTTTAAGTGTGTAATCGTAATTTGTAATTGTTTGTATTGATTGTAATTGGGGTTTTAAAATGAGTAGAGTTTATATACTAACAACATTTACACTACTATATCTTAGGGATGAGCATGGTATGCGTTTAATACCGAAAGCGCTGGTACTGAAAAACGGAAAATTTTGGTACCGGTATCGATGCCGAATATACCGGTTCGGTACCGGTATTCACCGGTACCGAAAAACGGGGATAATGGGTACCGATACCGGTACCGAATATACCCGATACGGTTTGATACCAGTACCCAGTACCAAATGCTCATCCTACAATCTCTAACTATATTTACATTATATCACCTCCAACTAAACATAATTACATCATGTCTATTAACCTTCAGGTGAAATGTTTATGAATGTTGATTAGAAAATACTTAACTAATTTGTGGGTTCTCTGCATGTGACTTGTTACATGAAATAGAAACCCTTGTTAGGTTTTTATACAGTTTGTCCAAAGATAAATTTCTAGAAATGAAAGATGAAACTTATAATATAACATATGAATATGAAATAATTATTCAACTTAACCTTAAGTTCACAGCCTCATTAGAGGAGACAACCATGTGGTTCAAAACATATCGAAATCGAATGCCAATATCGCCACCCGAAAAGTGATGTTAACTTCATGCTCTTATGGTAACTCGAATGACACGACCGCCCCAAACATATTCGTCATGATGATTTCTGCATCGAAACGAGCCTGGATGGCGAGTTGGAGAGCACAAGCACCGCTTCAACGTCGGTTGAGGGTCACCACCTCCGCCACCATCTTCTGCTGCTACGGTCATTGGTGGTTGAGATATGTACCACCTTGTTTTGATAAGATTCTCCACACCAGAATAGTAAAAACTATGGTAACACATTTTTTTTTCTTGGTTAAAAAGTTGTGAAACATATTTGAAGAAAAGAATATGTTATGTTATACATATAGCATACCAATGAGAGGAAAGAAAGTTGGGTGAGTAAAGTTTTGTATAAAGCTAAAGAAGGCTTTAGAACAAATTCTTGCTTTATGAGTGAAAGTTGATCATGAGTGGTAAGAAATGAGAAATATGAGTCATGCACAGCTCACTTAATTGACCAAATCTCATGAAAAAAACATTTAGATTGACATTGTGGTGGCCCGAGGAGGGGTTAGGTCGCTTCATGATCTGATGTACGCAATCTTACCCTACTATTTTAATGGAAGAGGATGTTTCCGTGGCTTGAACCTGTGATCTCGTGGTCACAAAGCAGCAAATCATGCCTAAATTATATGCTAAATTTGTGAATTAGATACTAACGAAGATAATAATTATCAAAAAAATGCATCCGAGAATGACGAGTTATAATCACAATGTTGTCCAGAGCTTAAGGGTGCGAATTTCTGATAAAAGACAAATCTAACACGAAAGGTTCGATGTTAAATTGGTTGTGTTAAGTTCCGCCCATGGCGTTATAGCCTAGTGGCATCTTGGGTTGGATAAAGATTAGAGACCATTAGGTCCTGGATTCAATTCCCATGATGGGTTTTTTGCCAGATTTATGGGTTTCAATCTGAATTGGTGTATAAACATTATTGCCTAGTGATCCGTCAATGATGCCCGTTTAAAAAAATGGTTGTGTTAGTGACAACTCCTGAATGCATGTTTGGGCTCATGTACCCATATATTTAGCAACCCGCTTAATGAGTTACATCATTGGGTGGCAAAATCGGTAGACGTTGTGCGCATGTTGGTGATAGGTAAAAATACGTTAATATTCTAGCATAGTCTAATAAGGTTGGGTTGGATCGAACATTTTATTTTGAAATGCTGATTATAAATTCTACCTTGTTGCGATCCTAATGTTAGTTTTGTGATAAAACTCATGTTATATACGATAAAATTACATTTATAAAAGCTTCATCCCGTTTCAACATCAGTGGCGGACCTACCGTATTGGTAGGGGTAGCGGCGGTAGTGTAAATTTTGAAAAAATTTGATGTTTTTTCGATTTCGTTACCCCTTTCTTTTAAAACGTTACCCTTATAAAAGTTTGTAAGATCCCCACTGTTTAACATGTTAGAGATAAATATAATCCAAATCAAACCGTTTACAAAATGAATGATTTAGTGGACATGGGTTTGGTTTATGATGCTTTCTTTACATGATTATTGAGGATTGTTTTGTTTTGTGTCGTTGTGGGGTACTATTTCTAATTTAGGTAGTGCACCTAAGGTTTGGTTACTTGTGAATGGTGTTGTCCGACAAGAAATATTATTTGTTTTTGGGGATGTTTGGTTTCAATTACATGTTTTAAATAATTGTTTACTTATTAAAACCACTTTTAAAAAAGTTAAAACTAAATAAAAGAGATTTTATAATTAATATTCATTTACATATTTAAAAGTTAGTTTTAATTTTTATCAATATTTTAACAATTAAGTAATAATAAATTTTATATATCCTAAATTGTATCTATGACCCTCCAACTTTTTTGTTATGAATTTAGGATGGTTTTTAGAACTATGATGTATCGATTTTCAATTTAAAATTGTTTCTCATTACTCAATATCCGTAGGGTTTGCGGATAATGTATGTAGTTACCCGTTTATAGTGCAGCGGACAGTCTTGACTTCTTTCTATCATTAGTCGCTCGTCGTCAATCGTCTACCGCTAGCACACTACGCCGCAAAACAACAAATGTTTTCTACAGTATGCTCATCGCCTCGCCGGCCTCAACCTAAACCTCATCCTCAGACAGTCGGACCTCAGTCGTCACTCGACAATGGGAACATCGAAGGAAACATCCCAAATTTATGGCTGTCAAAATCGCATGCCGCTCGCTCGGAAAAACACGCTATCAAAAAATGCTTGTTAGGTTTCGGCTTGGTTGTAAACGAGGCAATTGGCTCGGTTTAGTTTGTAAACGAGCCAGCACGAACAAAGGTCCACTCGATGAAAAACCCTCACTCGATATATGGTACTATTAAAGTAAAATTAACCTCATCAGAGGAGAAACAAAATTCATCTAGAAATGTTATTGCATTTTCATATATGAACAAAACAGTTCTAAAAACATATTTATACTAATCTTTCATAAATGTATTAATTTCACCTTGTTCATCAATTTTTAATCACACTTGATAATCTTCGAACGACATAATGAGCAAAGGGGAATTTGATTTCTTTTTCTTCAAACTAATCTGTCATCCTGTGCGAACCTAGTCGGTCGCGCACCGACATGCGCCCTCTGGGCCGTGTGAGGTAAGTATTGTTAGGATTTTCTGTATTGGTGTATGTGTTACGAGTACTGCTGATATTTTGATAATTGTCTCTTGGGTGTTGTTGTTCACCAATGTTTCGTGCTGTTGTGCGCGAGGGTGTTTGTTGTTTTGACTTGGTGTCATAACTAATCTCCCGGTGGAGTGATTGAACTCGCTGCGATGGGTGTGGTGATGTGTGTTGCGCATGGGCTTGATACATTGGCGTTTGTACTGGGAATTGAGCGTGCGCGCACATTTGTGTACGCCATATTCAGAACAGCTTGTGACTTCGCGTACCAGGACGCTGGCGTTTTCCCTATAGAAGGGAAGGGAAAACCATGCTGATTGTGCTTGTCGTTGGTGCGCCAGGAGTCGTCTGTTGGTTTACGCGGGTAGTACTACCAAAGACGTTAGTGACTCCTGCTTCCGTGAACTCTCTATCGATCTGCTTGTCCCTTTGGTGGCTTTGGACGTGTGTGTTGTCCGCTGCTGTACCAAACGGAGAGTGTTCGCCATCGATTTGAAAGGAAGAGTTCGGATCAGCCATCGAAAAGTATTTTTCAAAAGAAAAGAGATGATAATGGTTGTAAAAACGCGGTAGGCGCCAATGAAGAAATACTAGATAGCACAACACTATTTAGTCGGGTCGTCTCGTATAAGATGGTTCAATCTCCACTCTACACTCGATGAATGGCTGATCTTCCCAAGCATTCTGCAAAACTAACAACACCGTTGACTCGTTACAAGGAGGAGAAGATGGGGGTTTTCCTTGTAATTACCATTCGGCGTGAGAATAAGTATCGCTTTTAGAAAACGTGTGTGTATAAAGTAAGAGAGTGAGAAATCGGGCCCTTAAATCTAGAGGTTGAGTCCTCTATTTATTGCCGGAGAATTGTGAAGAAAGAAGGTTGTCAGCTAGTCGTTGTTTGTCAGTTGTCCGACTAGGAGGAATATCCATTCTGTCCCCTTTAGCGTGGTCAGGCCTGGAGGTGACGTGGCACATGGTTATTCGCTCCAACTGTCCCATGGAGATCTTGCGATCAGTGTTGGCGTCCTGCCATTGGTGCCACCTATCGTCCCTTTTGTCTACTGAGAGCATCTCCTTGTCGCCAGGTGTGGTCTTCCAGAATCTTTTAGAATCTTCTGGATGCCTTCGTGTGGCAAGGTTGCCAGCTTGGAGTGGTGTGATCCCCTCTGACACGTGTCCACATGTGATTTGGGGATCATAGCTCTTCAATAGGTCTAACCGCCAGCATCCAACATACCTTCTAACGAGTTTATTTATACGTTGTAGCTTAAATCCAGACTTAAAAATGCTAACTCTGATGCAAAACGATCGCAAGGCTCAATCTGCTAAAAATTGTAGCAACAACTAGAAACGTCTATAAATATGTTTACAAGTTTCATAGTTCTTTGTTTTTTTTATATCTTTTGATACCAATTATAAGATGCCAATAAGATAATTAACCGAAAGAATCTTTCTTTAACATATAGAATAGAGATGGGCATAATCGGGTTTTATTATTACCCGGAACCGGTTCCAACCCGGAACCGGTTCTGCTCGGATGTCATTGGAACCGGGTATGGTGTGGAACCGGGTCCAGTTCCTACCCGGGTTCACACCCAAGAATATGGAACCGTGTAGAACCGGGTACGGGTATTATGGAACCGGGTATGGTGTGGAACCGGTTCCTGTGTGGAACCGGTTCCTGACAGTCGAAAATCTGTTTTTAACTGTTTAGAACCGGTTCCTGACAGTCGAAAATCTGACTTTTACTGTTTAGAACGGTTCCTAACAGTAAATCCTGACTTTTACTGTTCAGAACCGGTTCCTGACAGTCGAAAAATCTGACTTTTACTGTTCAGAACCGGTTCCTGATAAAAAAGTTACCGTTATAACCGGTTCCTGATAAAAAAGTTACCGTTGGGAACCGGTTCCTGATAAAAAAGTTACCGTTGGGAACCGGTTCCTGTTCGTCGAAATCGGTTTTTTTTATATAAACCCCTCCCTACTTACCATTTCAACTTACAAACTCACCATCATCAACTTACAAACTCAATCATCTTCTCAAAAATCTTGCAAAATACCTATGGCAAGCAACGAACAAGTTGTTACTGTCTTAGAGACGAAAAGAAACCCAGCTATATGGAAGAATTTTGATCTCTGTTTAATGTCCGACAGCCACGAGATGGCTAGATGCAAAGCTTGCGGAAAATTTATGAAGGCCGCAGCCAACTCAACCCTTAAGAAACACACTGAGCGGCATTGCCCAGTGACGAAGGCAAAGAAAAATGAGACGGGAGAAGGTTCCGGCACCGGTTCTTCCAATGTTTGATGTAACCCGTTTGGTTTGGTGTTTTAATAAAGTTTGTGTAATGTTTCTTTCTATTGTGTTTGTTATTTTTGTGTTTCTTTCTATCGTTAGTCTCCACTTTTTCGGCTATAACCGGTTCCAAAGGTAACATTATAACGGTATAACCGGTTCCTTCTTGAACTTCATTTCCGGGTACTGATGGAACCGGGTACAAGTGAAACGGGTACGGGTAGGAACCGGTTACTACCCGAGTCAAATGGTAAAATTGTGGAACCGGGTTGGAACCAACGGGTATTTTGAACCCGGAACCGGTTCTACTTAATATCGGGTAGGAACTGGAACCGGTTCCAGTTCGGTTCTACCGGTTCGGGTTCGGAACCGGTTTTTATGCCCATCTCTAATATAGAAGGACGGCCATTTGCCCATTTGTATATAACCCTGTGTTTCTTGTAAAACTATGAGATTATGCTTATTTGTTTCTACTTTAGATATTTTGAAAAGTCATCGGTTATTATAAATTGTTTTTTTGAATCCTGCACATAATTACCGCACACTTGACTGTATTTTTATCCATTCTTCCTTTAGTCACACACATGTGGGAAAAAAATAATATATTATGTAGTGAAAAGTTGAAAATAAGTTCTATTTTAAAGTCACACCCATGTGGGAAAACTATTAAATATCTTAGGTAGTGAAAGTTTAAAATAAGTTCCACTTTTAAGAAAATAATTATAGGTATAGATCTTAATACACACACATGGAAATTATATATATATACATATATATATATATTCATAAACTCAGGTGTTTTTTTGAGGTTTTAGAATGCTCTTTTAAGTTATGATTTCGGATTAGCTAGTAAAAAAGTTACTTGGTTGATCTATACATATATACACACATATATAGTCACACAATCAATGTTAAGTAAATAAATGTGAAAAACACATAATCACATATAGTTCGTTCATAAATGTGATATGTAAAGCGATTATGTAATCATCAAACCGTTAATCTGTCTCTCACTCGTAACATATGCTTAGCAATACATAAAAGTGTTTAATATGGTTCTTATAATTCACTTCTTAAAATTGTTTATGTGTTGAATTAGCCCTATGCATATCCTAAAATTTGGATACTTAGGTGGGTGTGGTTTAGTGAATTATCCAAGAAAAACTTATTAAATAAAAAAAACACACAATCATGTAAACAAAAAGTCTAAAATCTACAAGTTAAATATCTAAAAGCAAAAACCTAAAATCTCACATCATAGAGTTCAATGAGACGATACCAATATCGCGTGAATGAGGTCAATCAGAGTTCGTTTGATACCCTTCCTATGACTTCTTATTTTTAGGAGACTTTGTATTCGATCCTAATAAAAAGATGTTAAAACACATATACTAATCTTAATTAGGGATGCAAACGAGCCGAGTGGCTCGCGAGCTACTCGAGATCAGTCAACAAAAAGTTTGAAACAGGCCGAGCCTTATTAAATCCGAGCCGAGTTTGAACCTAAAATAAAGCTCGTTAGTTTATCGAGCTCGAGCCATATGGAGCCTTAGTGTAAACGAACCTAGCCGAGCCTATTTAAATTTGTTTATGAGCCGAATTTGAACCTAAAAATAAGCTTGTTAGTAAACGATCATGAGCTTCATGTATCGAGCTCACGAGCCTAAAAGATTCATTATTTATTATATTAATTAATAGCTAGTAAACAAGCCGAACTCGAGTTTAAGAAAATACCAACGACCCAAACACAAGCTTTGAAAACAAAGCAAAGCTCGAACCGAGCCAACTCAACTCAACTCGTTTGCCTCCTAATCTTAATACTTAATAATAAAAAAAATAAGTTAACCATATTTTAGAAACACATTGTTTCCAAATAACTCGACGATAAAAACGAGCATCATGATCCAACGGCCAATGGAATCATTTACCAGAAAAGCCTCAACCTTTAATCCACACTTATAAACTTCACCATCATATCCATTATCCTCACTCACACAAAACCCATGGCTCAAAGTCAAATCTCTTCACTCACCACACCCAAAATACACTTCACTAAGCTCTTCATCAATGGCGAATTTGTCGATTCAGTTTCAGGTACACTTTATTGCCTTCTGTTTCACCTTTTTCCGATTCATTGTTGATTGTTGAATATATTTTTGATGAAAAGGGAAAACATTCGAGACGATTGATCCGAGAACGGAAGAGAAGATTGCGGATATTGCTGAAGGAGATAAAGATGATGTTGATTTGGCTGTTGAAGCTGCACGTGCTGCTTTTGATCATGGCCCCTGGCCTCGCATGTCTGGTTCGGTACGTGTTACGTTTATTTTATTATGTTATTGAAAGGTTTTAGAGTTTTATATATCCGATGATGATGATGATGATGATATGTTATATGCACATGAATGGTTTTGTGTTTTTTTTTTAATAGTGAAAATTTATGAAATGAAACTTTTATGTTAGGGAGATTTTTTTAAGAACGTGTTGAGAACTGTAAGAATCGTATAAACCGGTTATACGTGGGATATAATTTAGTGATATGAAGATGTTCAAATAAAAAAGATAGGTTCTGATACCATTTGTGCAGAGAGGGTATTTTAGTCTTTTTGCATATAGAGTTTGTCAGACATTAAGGTCTTAAGGCCACTCGGTGTAGGGGGTCGTCCAGGCCCGGTCTGGCCCGGCGACGCCCCCAACACCGCCCCGGGTGGTCCGGCGTCGTCGCGGAAGTCTTCTAGGAGCCGTTGGAGACGGGCCGAGCGGGGACAAAAAGAGTTGGTGGCGGTGGTGTTTGGGTAGGTGGAGAGAGAAGTGTGACGGTTTTTGTAGGGAGAAGAGGAGGTGGTGGTGGCAATGGTGTGATGAACTTGACAGAAAAAGGTGGTGGTGGTGGCAGTGGTGTGATGAACTTGACAGAAGAGGTGGTGGTGGCGGCGGCCGCGGCGGTGGGGAGGTGAATTAAAAAAAGAAAATAAATTAACTAGGTGGGGTCGGGTCGTCACCTATTTCCTTGGTTCCATCCTTGGAGGGGCATCCTCCAAGATCTCTGACGTGGCGGGTCATCCTTTAGGGAGGCCGTCACCACCACCGAGTAGCCTTATAATAAACATATGGATTTAGGTATAAAAAAATATTGTATAAACTGATTTTAAAACATACTAATCTTAATAATAAAAAAATAAGTTACTATATTTTGTATTTTATATTAAAGTTGGGCAAACTGCCTACTAACACAAGCCGATTTTGTTGATTTGGCTGATTGGAGCATAAATCCGACGTGTTTGGTTTTGAAGATAAACCGATATTGTGTTCAAAACTTCGAGAACCACATATAACACTTATACGTAGTGCATGATTTGATGAGTTAATGATATTAGATACGTTATGAGACCTTTGTGGGAGGGTATTTAAGTAATTTCTTATATTGGGTTTGTTACAGTTTGTTAGACATTGTATAAATTTCTCTTTCCTTCAGCCTATATATATGAGGCTTTGTATTATTGTTCATACATGTTACAATGCATTAGCAAGATTTACACATGCATCATACCTTTTAAATACCTTTTAAGTGGGTAAGTGGTTACATAACCGTCTTCTGTATTACACTCAAAGCAAAAGTAACAAGTGCGTCATGTTGTTCTCGCAATTGGCCTGTTCTACGTGTATTTTAGTAAACTGAACAAAATTGACGCGATAACTTGTTTTATAACAGGAGAGAGGAAGAATAATGATGAAATTCGCGGATTTAGTAGAACAACACCTTGATGAAATAGCAGCACTTGACGCTCTTGATGTCGGTAAAGTTTTATCGCGAGGGAAGGCTAGAGAAGTTCCTTTCGGAATCAGCGTACTCAGGTCTGTATTCAGCGTTGTGCCAGACGTACCCATTTTTTATTATTATAATCTTTACTGAATATACCCCGATTTCACTAGGGTACGTTTAGCCAATCCCATTCATGTTTCTTTAAAAAAATCATAACTTATATCGATGATATTGCTTTTGGAAACGATGATCTTACTCCGTAATTTATCAGATATTATGCAGGCGCGGCTGATAAAACCACGGAAAGACGTTAAAACTGGCAAACCAATTACAAGGCTACACGTTATACGAACCTATCGGCGTTGTTGGCCATATTATCCCATGGAACTTCCCTGTTGGGATGTTCCTTTCAATGTCGGACCCGCAATGGCTGCAGGGTGCACCATGGTGGTCAAACCGGCCGAGCAGTCGCCCCTTTCGGCTCTATATTGTGCCCATTAGCTAAACTGGTAGGAGTTTGAGAATATTTGAGTTTACATAATAAAATTATTTTGTTTGGATGGAGTGAGTCTGATTTTGGTTGTTAATTAGGCGGGTGTTCCATGGGGTGATCAATGTGGTAACGGGATATGGACCCACGGCTGCAGCCGCCATAAGTTCTCATATGGATATCGACTGCGTGAGCTTCACAGGGTCGAGTGAAGTGGGCCGGCTCATAATGCAAGCCGCTGCCACGAGTAATTTGAAATCTGTGTCTCTTGAGCTCGGAGGTAAATCGCCCCTCATAGTTTTTGATGACGTGGACGTTGATACGGCCGTTAATCTTGCTCTTATGGGCGGTTTTGCTAACAAGGTATATAGATACATATAATCTTTTTTAGAGTAAAATGTCATTTTCGTCCTTGAGGTTTGACCAGTTTTGTGACTTTCGTCCAAATATTTGTTTTTCGCATCTGGATCCAAAAAGGTTAAATTCTTGCTATTTTCATCCGGCTCATTAACTCCATCCATTTTCCCCGTTAAGTCGGGGATAGTTCCGTATTTTTTGTTAACTCAAAGGGCAATTCGGTCTTTTTCAGAGGTATTCAGTCTTTTTACATAAAGTGAAAAGGACCGAATTGGCGAATTGCCCTTTAAGTTAGCAAAAAAGACGGAAATATCCTTGACTTAACGGATAAAATGGATGAAGTTAACGAGCCGGATGAAAATGACAAAATTTCAAACCTTTTGGATCCAGATGCGGAAAAAACAAACCTTTTGGATGAAAGTTGCAAAACTGGCCAAACCTCAGGGCCGAAAATGGCATTTTACTCTTCTTTTATTATGTCTAATGTTTTTATGGTTTCGCTAACAACATGCATAGACTTGTCGATAAGTAAATGGGCCGAAATTGCACTACATTGATAAATTTTTCACTTTTAGGGTGAATACTACGTATGTAGCTCGCGAATTTTCGTTCAAGAAGGGATTTATGACGAATTTGTGACCAAGATTGCTAGAAACTCGAAAGGGCTAACCGTTGGTGATCCATTTGATCCCTCAACGGTTCAAGGACCACAAGTAACTAAAACTTCCATCTAATCAAAATTATATTTTAAACTTATGTTACTACTACTTCTTGCAAGGCTAAGACTTTAACTTGTAGGCTGATAAGGCACAATATGAGAGAGTACTTTCGTATATCGAACACGGAAAACGACAAGGTGCTACATTGTTAACCGGTGGAAACCCTTGCTGCGAAAGGGGGTATTATATCGAGCCAACAATCTTCACCGATGTTAAGGTAAACTAACTTAAGTCACAGTACAAGATTGCACATAAGTTTACTCGTGTTAACATCTACATTCACTTATCGATCTCTATGTTTCCAGGACGACATGCTTATTGCGACCGATGAAATCTTTGGTCCCGTTATCTGTGTCATCAAGTTCAAGTAAGCTCGAATTCAAAACTAAATAAATTAAAAAAAATCCCTAAATACAAAACTAAAAAATATTTTTTATGTACAAAATATGTAGGACGATTGAGGAGGCGATTGCAAGGGCGAATTCAACACGTTATGGTTTAGCTGCGGGGATAGTGACCAAGGACTTGAACATAGCAAACACTGTTTCGAGATCAATTCGTGCAGGCATCGTTTGGATAAACTGTTACTTGGCGTTCGATGCGGATTGCCCTTACGGAGGCTATAAAATGAGCGGGTTCGGACGAGAATTCGGGATGGAGGCGTTATACAAGTATCTTCAAGTTAAATCTGTTGTCACACCAATTCATAATTCTCCTTGGCTATGAGCATACCCATAACAAGACATTTAAAATCATACAACCATAAGTTGGATATCTTTGATGAAGCCAATATATGTTATGTTGGGTGTAATGAGAATCTTTTAATGACAAAAAGAAGGTTATAAAAACTGAATGATGAAATTTACATGCTTTTAAAATTTCATAAGATGAAAATTTTATTCCAATCATATTTTAAGTCTTTTCCTTAATTAATGAATTTTAGAAAAAGTCTATTTCTTAATTAATGAATTTTAGAAAATATGAAAACGATAGAAAAGAAAAGATTTTTGTTTTCTTTCTTGTTGCTTATCTTCTTGTATTATCTATTGAGTGTTTATTTCGTCAACATACATATGTGATATGTAGGGAGAGTAAATAGTTAAATAGATGGGCGGCATTTATGGTGTGTGGGGAGGACTAGTGTATCGGGCATGTGTTTTCTAAAAAAATAATCTGATCGTTAAATTTCCTTTAAATAGTATACGCGTATCAATTTCAATGTAGGCTCATTTACAAATCAATTTTTATGACATTAGGTTTAGTGAGTCCAAATTTAATGTTTAATAATAATAATAAAACTTTATGAAATGACACATTTTTTCAAGCTCAAACGGAGTAAATGAATTCTCAGAAACACCCTAGTATATTTAAATACACATGTGTTTGCAAACAAAACATTTTAGATGCCAAAGTTGTTTTTTTTTTTATTAAATCTCAAACATATAAATATATGCACCATCTGAACGTAGTATAAGTTCAATCAATTTATACAGTAAACTAAAACATAATAATAATAATAATAACATTATATATGCAAATCAGAAAATGTACGTATTAACGTATACTCATAAATATAATAATTTGTAGAAAACAACATATGTGTTTGTGTATATATATACATATGAAAAGACAATTATACCCTCGTGTGAAAGCACATAAAACATTTTACGTCTAATATAACCAGCCGTCCACAATAAACAGTAAACCATCATGTATTTTCAAATTAGTGAGCTCCAAAATAAGGGTAAGTTTCAAATAAGGAAAAATGATATTCCAAAAAGGAGTATGATATAAAACCATTGATCATAAATTTATAGTTCATTTAGGGTAGGATATAGAGTGCCATGGTCAATTACGAGGGGCTACGAGCCCAAGCCCAACCGTGCATATCGGACCCAAAGACATAATGGTCTTGTTTGGATGATTATATTGATATTATTACTGCCGTGGATTTCAAATGAGAAGAAAAATTTTATAATAATAAAAAGAATAATTTTTAAACTAATAGAAATTCTCCATTTACTTCATTTAATGTGTGTATTTAATGTTATGAAAAAGGGTATATAGGTAAATTTATAATTGTTATTTATTAGCTAATTAATTAAACTTGTAACTCATTTTTTTTTCATATACTCTTTCAAGATAAAATAATTTATGGTGTAGGACAATTTTCGACATGTGTAGGATAAATTTTAGTATGTGTATGATAAATTTTGAAATGTGTAGGGTAAATTTACATGTGTGTAGGATAAATTCCGGTAAATTTAAGACATATGTAGGATAAATTTTGAAATGTGTAGGATAAAATGTTTTTGTTTTATTAATAAGAAATAACATAATTAATGAGAGAAGTTATAAACTATTTAATATATACCATTATGCTCTTTCTTCTTTTTCTTTTCACATTAATTTTCTTCTCAAATGAACATTCTCCTGTTACTACTTTTGATTATTTGGTAATTAAATTTTCAATTCCCAAATTACTTCTTAGTTTTTATCATCCTTTTGTTAGCAAAGAGGTGTTCGGCCCTGTAATCTCTATACTTAAATTCAAGTTTTTCTTTCAACCTTTTGTTCTTTTAATTAATAAGGAGTCAGAGGCGGACCTACCTTATCGAAGGGGTAGCCTTCACTACCCCTTAGCGGTCCGGCGGTAGTGTAAAATTTAGAAAAAATTGACATTTTTACAAAACGTTACCCTTTTTTATATAATGTTACCCCTACGAATATTTTCTAGATCCGCCACTGTAAGGAGTGTTGTGTGTACTCGATTTTATATTGGTAAAATATAAGATTTGGTGTGAACATATAAGGTTGTTGTGTTAAATCCTAAACAATAGACCTCAAATGGTTTTATAAAAAAAATTTAGGAGTATGTGTTGGGTTAGGTTAAAAGAATGATTTAAGTTTGGCTAAATTATAAGTAACAAATATTTTATAGCTTCACTAATTATATTATTTGCATATATTCAACTTTAAATAGTTATGTCTAATCTTATATGAATATTTGTTGTAACAGTTGTTTGAATAATTATGGTAGGTTGTACGGCATACATGTTGGTTGACATGCTAGTTAAATTTAAAATATTAACTTTTAATAAAACTATTCAGGTTATAAATAAATATTTAATAAATTTAAGCTTATATGTGGGCCTGAAGCTAGAGATGGGCATAAAAACCGGTTCCGAACCCGAACCGGTAGAATCGAACTGGAACCGGGTTCAGTTCCTATCCGACATTAAGTAGAACCGGTTCCGGGTTCAAAATACCCGTTGCTTCCAATCCGGTTTCACAATTTTACCATTTGAATCGGGTCGTACCCGGTTCCTACCCGTACCCAGTTACTACCCGTACCCGATTTCACTAGTATCCGGTAATGCAATTCCAGTAGGAACCGATTATAGACGTTATAATGTTACCGTTGGAACCGGTTATAGCCGTTATAATGTTACCGTTGGAACCGGTTCCTGACCGTTGGAACCGGTTCCTGACCGTTGGAACCGATTCTGTATATAGTGTTTAGAAATCTATTGTTTAGCACACAATTTCTCATATCTATTCTTCTTGTTACATTTCTTTCTTGTTCTTTTTTACATACTAATCAACAAATGGCCTCAAAGAGTTCCAAAACGCAAATTCCCAATCCGTTAACAATGTTCCTCAAGATCAATCGGTTCCATATGTGGTTGAAACATTGTCTCATAATCGTAATAAGGAAGTTTGGAGCAATTGGTCGAGATATTAATAAGTATTGCAAAGCTTTGAAGGAAATGACATCCGGTCAAGTTCCACTATCCAAAGATGGTACCATTTTTCGTTATGAGCAAAAATTAGCTCGCGATCGGATGGCGAAGTTTGTGATACAAAAAGCGTTGCCGTTTGGACACTTCGACGACCCCGATCTTACTAATCTTATTCGAGAGACGCTACAACCTCGCTATAAACATGTAAGTCGTCGCACTTTAAAACGTCATTGTTTAAGTTTATGGGAAAATGCAAAAAAAGATTTAATTGTTTTTTTTAAGAATTTAAAAACTAGTGTAAACCTAACTAGTGATGTGTGGTCGGCTCCATATGGTTTACCGGAATCGTACATATGTGTCACCGTTCATTGGGTTGATCCCGATACATGGCAAATGATGAAGCGTACGATTGCGTTTGACGAGTTTCCTTCTCCTCATACGGGAGAAAATATTTATAAAATTATAAATGGCACAATAACTAAATATGGTTTAGAAGATAAAATATTTTCAATATCCTTTGATAACGCTTCAAACAACACAACGGCGATTGAAAACTTAAAGTTGAAGTACAAACCAATAGTTGATGGTGTTTTTTTCCTACTAGTTCTAAAGTTGTGGACCAATTGTATTTGTTAACAACTAATTTAAAAAGTTTGAAAATTCTAGTGACATGTTAAGGAATATGATGAGACCAATGATTCAAAAATTTTAAAAATATTTTTTAGAATTACCACCTGTTTTTCTATGTGCCGCCGCTTTAAATCCAGCTTTAAACGTACCGGGTGTTGAAGCTTTAATTGATGAAATTTATGACAAGTTGGATATGCATGAGGAGGATCCAACTTTAAAAGCAAAAACAAAAAAATATTCAATGAGTGTATGGCCAAACTTTATGATCATTATTTTAAAAAATATGATGAAAAAAAATCATACACATTTGTTTGAGTCTCGGTCCACGACCTCTAACGACGAAACAAGCGGGAATCCACTTATAACCATGTTGAATGTCGTTAGAGACGAGACGGCTAGACAACAAAGGGGTAGTGAACCAACAAGTGAACTTGAGAGATATAAAAAAAATCAGTATTCGCTTACTATGACCACCAAGGAGAATAGGAAATTTGATGTTTTGGCATGGTGGAAATCGAAAGAATCCGAATACCCGATTCTAGCCACCATGGCTCGTGATATACTAACGGTCCAAGCTTCCACGGTAGCTTCGGAAAGTGTGTTTTCTCTTAGTGGCAGGGTTTTGTCAATTAGAAGAACAAGACTAACTCCGGAATCGCTAGAGATGGCAATATGCTTAAAGGACCATTTGGATGCCGTTGATCGTGTTCAACATAAAACTAGTCTAGAAGATGAAGTTGAGTTAGAGCCTAAAATTGTTGACGAAGAGGAGGACGAAGAAGTGGAGACTAACGATTCAGACGACGATTTTACCGAGGTACCCGCACCTAAGAAAACTCATCGGAAAGTGTTGCACCTGTCGCTAGTAAACGATCAAAGAAATAAAATCTTACTGGAACCGATTCTGAGTAATTTTTTATTGTTTTTTGTAACCGGTTAATTTTTTTTTATATATTATAACCGATTAATTTTTTTATAATTTTAACCGATTATTGTTACTATTTTTATTTATCAATGTAACTAATAATAAAAATCAAACATAACAAACACAATAGAAAGAAACATTACACAAACTTTATTAAAAACACCAAACCAAACGGGTTAAATCAAATATTTGAAGAACCGGTGCCGGAACCTTCTCCCGTCTCATTTTTCTTTGCCTTCGTCAATGGGCAATGCCGCTCAGTGTGTTTCTTAAGGGTTGAGTTGGCGGCGGCCTTCATAAATTTTCCACAATCTTTGCATCTAGCCATCTCGTGGCTATCGGACATTAAACAGAGATCAAAATTCTTCCATATAGCAGGGTTTCTTTTCGTCTCTAAGACCGTAACAACTTCATCGTTGCATGCCATAGTTATTTGCAAGAACTTAGAAGTTGATTGATTTTGTAAGTTGATGATGGTGAGTGTTAAGTTTAGAAATGGTAAGTAGGAAGGGGTTTATATACAAAAAAAAAACGATTTTTTTAATAAGGAACCGGTTTCCAACGGTAACATTTATGTGGAACCGGTTCCGAATAGTAAAATGGCAGGTTTGACTGTCAGGAACCGGTTCCCAATAGTAAATGGCAGGTTTGACTGTCAGAAACCGGTTCCCAATAGTAAATGGCAGGTTTGTCTGTCAGGAACCGGTTCCCAATACTGTCAGAAACCAGTTCCACACCATACCCGGTTCCATAATACCCGTACCCGGTTCTACACAGTTCCATATTCTTGGGTGTGAACCCGGGTAGGAACTGGACCCGGTTCCACACCATACCGGTTCCAATGACATCCAAGCAGAACCGGGTCCGGGTTGGAACCAGTTCCGGGTAATAATAACCCGATTATGCCCATCTCTACCTGAAGCTTACCAAATGAAGCTAACCAATTCAGGCCAAAAGAATCCAGCCCTGTATATAATACAAGCCCATATAATGAAGCTTACCAAGTGAACAAACCGGTTAATTTTAATAACCGGTTATACCGGTTAATTTGATCTTCTGAGTGTAACTAGTTAATACTTTAACTGGTTATTTTTTTAGCTGGTCTGTTAATTATTTTAACCGGTTATTTTTGGTTATTAACTGGTTATTCGCCCTTTTTTTAATAATTTTTTAGGATTGTTTTGGTTAAGTGATCGATTGGTTAAAGAAAACCGGTTCCTATACTAAATACTTATTACGGTTACTAACCTACGGTTAAAAATAACCACTAACCGGTTATTCCTAAGTCGGTTATTAACTGGTTACGATTTCGATTAATATATTGTTACGCTTAATTAATCGGTTATTTTGTGCACCTCTAGTTTTCTCCTATATGAAAATAATCAAATTTTGGTTGTATATCTAACTATTTAATAAATTGATTGTGTTGAGGTTAACCTGATTAATTAAACTAGTCGTGTTCGAGTTGACCTGTTTAATTAAATGGGGCATGCTTGAGTTGACATGTTTAACTGGTTTTACAGTGACCGCCAGCTTATTTAATTAAACATGCCAAATCACTAACCCATTTGACCCAATTTTTTATAGCCGACCAACTCAATTAACATGTTTACAGCTTGAATAATACATGTCAAACCGTTTGACTCGTTTAGATAAAAAGATTAAATGATATGTGTTACAGTTACATGGTTTTAAGGGTGTGTGAGTTAGTGTTGATGTTTTTTACACGAATAAAATATGGATTATGTTCCGGTTGAATAATTCAACTCATCAACCCGACACAATTGACACCTTGTAAGGGGACTCAGCAATTTGGGTCAGGCAAGAGAATTTCACATATTAATGAAAGAAAACGAGAAATCTGAACACGTCTTTAAAATACAAAGTATTAATACAATTTATTTAAATTGAGTTGAGAATGATAATTACAAGAGCATTGAAGAAGTGATCAAGAGAGCAAATGCGACGAAATATGGACTCCCCTCTGGAGTATCGTTTTGTTTGAATATTCATAAATAATCGGTATTAATATTATAGATTTTATATATTTTTTAATATGTAATATATTCATATATACTAAGGTACAAGAACAATTTATTCTATGGTAAAAAAATTGAGTTATTTTTAATTAGACGTAAATTCATGGTTAATCGCCCATAACCGACCCATTGTAACCTTCAAAACCGATTAATCAAAATCGCTGTAACCAATCAGTTATGGTTACGATTATCCAATAACCGACATCATGGTTATGATTATGGTTTTTGGTCTAACCGACCCAAACCGACTGATGCACACTCTACAATGATGTGAATCCTTGAGAAATCTTATTAATAACACATCACGGTGTTATCGTAGTGAAGCATGTTGAACATAAAAGAAGGCCATTAACTCGGGTCATTTGTATTGTAGGCATCGGATTAAAAGAACTTGTCTTTTTGATTGGCATGATTCATTGTTGAAATAGAATATTTTGTAAGAAAATAAATTGAACAATGAACAATATATGTTGTTGACACATCACACATATACACCATATAGACATGTTCTAAAATCTAATACTTTCTTAAATGTTCCATTTTGGTTAATAAATGGAGTAAAATGTCATTTCGTACATTTGGTTTGACCGCTTTTGCGATTTTCAGTTTGTTTTCATCCTTGAAGACCAAATTTCGAGGGATGAAAGTCGCAATAAATTGCAATCCTCAAGGATGAAAATGACAAGATTTTGAAACGACAAGGACCTAGATGCGAAAAATCAAGCATAAGGATGAGAGTCGCAAAAAATGACCAAACCTCAGGGATGAAATTTGCAATTTACTCAAAAAAATTGCACAAATTTAGAAGTATAATTAGTAAAGTAGACATCTAAATGATTTCTTGAAAGGTTCTCTTTGAATCTTATCTTCTTATCTGTAATGTTGGCATTTCAAATGACCAAAATGATACCTTCAGACTAGAGGTCTACAAGAAAACCGGTTTTAGAATTGAAACCGAAAAAAAAATCAAAACCGTTTTTTTTAACCGGTTTCAACCCGAACTGATTAGATTGGTTAGTGTTCTTAACCTTTGAAACCGGTATTAAACCGAACGGAACAGCTTAGTATCGGTTTGGGTTCGATGGAGCTTTTGGGGCTTGGGCTTCTCATAATTAACAGATTTAGCCCACATGCTGATGATATGTGCTTCAGAAGCCCATTGGCTTACAACCCATTATTCTTGGGCTAGTATTTAATATCAATAATATTAAATAAACATTCCTCCTGTATTATCTACCTTACATGCACATATTTATATTTAAATCTGTATTTATCCATTTATCTAATTTGGATAAATACTATATATAGAAATGAGTCTGAATCTGTCAAAATTAGCCCTTTATTCTCAACTTACAATTTAACTAATTACAAACTAACTAAAATCACTTCTTTATCCAAACTCTTACCATTTTTTACGCCAACATTCTATAAATACCCCCCTCCCCAACCCCCTTTCAACCACCATTTTCCACATCTATAACAACACACACACACACACATAAAACAAACTCACACACATCTCTCTCTTTTCATAATATTATTCACAACATTATATGATCCCAATGGAGCCATCTAAAGGAGAAGAATCCGATGCCGGGAAGGTGAACTTCGCGGCCCCGAGGCCTTTTGTGGCCGCGTTCAAGTCGGATTTGAAGGAGACTTTGTTCCCTGATGACCCGTTTCATGACTTCACGGGCAAGACATTGCCCGTGAAGGCGAAAAAGGCGGTACAGTATTTTGTACCGGTTTTTCAATGGCTTCCGGTTTATAACCGGAAGCTGTTTATGTATGATCTGCTTGCTGGGATCACCATTGCCAGCCTTGCCATTCCTCAAGGGATTAGCTATGCTAAGCTTGCAAATATTCCTCCGGTTATTGGTTTATGTATGTTTTTTCCGATCCGCATTGTTTGATTTTTTTTAATCCAAATTTAATGTTATATCGGACAAGTGTTTACGCATGGAGAATGTACAAGTGGTAGTAGAAGGGAAGCCAATACTACTAAACAAAAGTGGATCTTTTCTAACAAAATGCACATGTAGAAAACTTTTGTTGGAAATACGTCAGTGGGCCCGGGGTAGAACCAGAGAGGGGTCAAGAGGGCCTGCTGACCCTTCTTTTTAAGAATTTTGTTTGATTTTTATACATAAAATCTGAGATTTTCTAGAAAAAAAAAACAAGATTTGGACCCTTTAGCTGTAGCCGTTAAAAGGGATTGCCTTTTATGACCCCTCTGATAAAGAAGTTCTAGTTTCGCTTATGGGGGCCTTGTGACATTCGGCTTAAGCTCAAATATTAAGCCTGATTTTACATGCAGATTCGAGCTTTGTTCCCCCTTTGATCTACGCAATTTTTGGGAACTCAAAGCATCTAGCAGTTGGAACGGTCGCTTCAAGCTCATTGATCATAGCAGACGCCATCGAAAAGAAAGTACACGAAGCCGATAATCCACAACTCTATCTTAATCTAATCTTCACCGCTACACTCATATCCGGCGTAATTCAGTTGATTCTCGGTGTTTTCCGGTAAGCTCATCAACAAACAAAATTTAGTTTCATATTCTATAACTAACAAACTAATTTTTTTTTTATTTCAATATAATCAGGCTAGGAATTTTGGTAGATTTTTTGTCACATTCTACAATCACTGGCTTTATGGGAGGGACAGCAACAATCATTTGTCTACAACAACTAAAGGGCATTTTTGGTTTAAAGCATTTTACTACACACACTGATGTTGTATCTGTTACAAGCGCGATCTTTAAGTACAAACACGAGGTATAACACACGTATTAAACTATTTCACCAGACAGAAAAAATAAACGTGGATAGTGATACTGTCTCGTTTGTTTTTTTGTCTTATGAAATAATTTAGGTATGATTTGTTTTTCTAGAAAACAGGTTTTTAATTTTATATATTTTGTTTCACAGATAAGATGGGAATGTACACTTGTTGGTATAATCTTTTTGATCTTTCTCCAGCTTGCAAAAAAAGTGGTAAGTAACACTCAATTTTGTCGCGATTTATTGTCGCTAAATTGTTTACGCGATGGCAACAGTTTTAAAGAGACGTGGCTTATCGTTTGTGACACTTTTTAGTGGCAGACAATATGACCCGTTAAACTAGTAATACTAATGATATGACATACTCCTAAAAGATAACATTGAATTTCTTTTTTAGTTTGTGACATCTTGTTTATTTTACAACAAACAGTCACCTCTTGTCTTAGAACTCAATGCCAAACACTCCTTTTGTAACATGACATGATATATCATTCTATTAATCCTTGTAATTGTTTAAAAAAATATTTTTTTAATTAGAAAGATGAATTATGAGGATTTACTCATGTTGCAACAAATAATTAATAATAATAATAATTATATACGAATGTTAAATGGTATTTCAGAAACAAAGGAAACCGAAGCTATTTTGGGTGTCCGCAATAGCTCCAATGGTGGCTGTCGCAGTTGGATGCATCTTTGCATTTGTAGTAAACGCAGAGGAACATGGCATCGCGATAGTAAGTTTTTTGTTCGCAGTTTTTATAAGGTTTTATGTTTATGAGAGTTACAAAACAAAATGAAATAATCCAACTTTTTTTTTCGAACGGCGAAAATTCTATGTAAGATATAGAAAGCGGGCCAGAAAGAAGCTGAGACCCGACAGTTAAAGGATTACATCATGCACATTAAAATCACACCACATATCCCACTCGATGTTACAAAATTTCTATTTATTAGTAATTCAAGAAACGAGTTTTCCAAAAAAAAAAAATCTAACTGCTAATGACACTTGTTAAATATCAATAAATATCAATACTATTTGTTAATTTAGAATTATCACAAGAAAATGCATTAAAACTGATTAATTAATCTATTAAAACTTAAGTTTGCTAATCCACGTGATTAATGCTAATCTAATTGGAATGTTTAGGTGGGTCCCTTGAAAAAAGGAATTAATCCTCCCTCTTTGAAAAATTTGGATTTTGATCCAAAATATATATCAGCACCTATTGAAGCAGGAGTCATAACAGCCTTAATTGCACTTGCGGTAAGTACACTATTCTTCTATTAAAGTCATTTTTTAACAGCAAATTTAGATCACTTACGGATCACTTGTTAAAGTCAATCACTATTAAAGTTTCACCAGTGTCTTAAAAGTTTTTTTTAACGACTTAAATTCAAGTGACCAAAAAGATACATTTTAAGATTCATTTAGACGTTTTTAGATGTGGCGTTATCAGTCGATCATACCGTTTTGAATTGATACTAATTTGGGATTAATAATTGCAGGAAGGAATAGCAATTGGAAGAAGTTTTGCATTGATGGTAAATCAACAAATTGATGGTAACAAGGAGATGATTGCTTTTGGTCTTATGAATATTGTTGGATCTTTAACCTCTTGCTATCTAACAACAGGTTCCTCCTTAACTTTTTTTTATATAAACTTTACAAAAAAAAGTGACTAAACTAAAACATGTTCTTTAATTCACTTTGCAGGCCCGTTTTCAAAAACCGCAGTGAATTACAACGCCGGGTGTAAATCACAAATGTCGAATGTAGTGATGGCAATATGTATGATGTTAACATTGTTCTTCTTGGCACCCCTCTTTAGTTACACTCCCCTTGTTGCTCTTTCTGCGATTATTATGTCAGCGATGCTTGGGCTTATTGAATATGACAAAGCCTACCATCTTTTCAAAACCGATAAATTTGATTTCGTAATTTGTATGGCGGCTTTCCTTGGCGTTGCCTTCATTAGCATGGATGTTGGCCTCATGTTTTCGGTATTTTTTCATCTAACGATTATTCTACTATATCGTCGTTGTGTTTTATATGTGTTTATAAATTTATAAATTAAAAGTTTAGATATTTTGTGTCTAGGTGGGATTAGCTTTGATTAGAGCACTTTTGTATGTAGCTAGACCATCAAGTTCCAAGCTTGGTAATATAGCGGATACGGGTTTGTATCGCGATGTAGAGCAATACCCCGGTGCTATAAGTATTCCCAAGACTCTAGTTTTGCAACTTGGTTCCCCAATTTACTTTGCAAATTCTGGTTACATTAGGGAAAGGTATAAATCTTGATTCCCATTTTGATAAATGATATTAACTTTTGATTATATCTAACTAAAATTTTGGTTTTTGAAGGGTTTTGAGATGGGTTAGAGATGAAAAGGCTAATAAAGATTCTCATGGAGATGATGTTGAGTATGTTCTACTAGATTTAGGAGGTATGATTAAATGTGATCAAATTATGTTATTTTTTAAAAAAGCTTTATCTTGCACTTTATCATCCAACCCAATGTTTTACAAGTTATTAGTTAATTATTTAAGAGCAAGGGCGGACCTACCTTAATAGAAGGGGTAGCCTCCGCTACCCCTTGACGTTCCGGCGGTAGTGTAAAGTTTGAAAAAATTTGACGTTTTTTCGATTTCGTTACCCCTTTTTTATAAAATGTTACCCCTACGAAAATTTTCTAGATCCGCCACTGTTTAAGAATCCAATGTTTAATAAACGGATACTATTATAGTGTTACCGCATATTTAAACTTTACCAGTGTTTAACATGATAACGTTTGATATGTTGATTTATTCAGGTGTTACATCTATTGATATAACCGGTGTCGAAACTCTAGTTGAAATCCGTAGATGTTTAGAAGTTCAAGAAATCAAGGTAAGTAACAATTCTCCTTTCAAAATAACACAACATTTATAGTAACGAGTGTTTAATTTATCTACTTATACAGGTTGTCATAGTAAATCCAAGACTCGAGGTCATGGAGAAGTTGATCGTTACAAACTTTATCGACAAAATTGGGAAAGAGCGCGTTTTTCTATCTATTAAAGACGCGATTGAGGGGTGTAAATTTTCGCTCGCGCGGGAGAAGGGCAATGAAGAACATTGACTATAAAAGAGGCAGTTGAGTTATTTATATTGCGGGAAATCCAAATTAGATGATGAAGAAGAAGTGTTATTTATTATCTTTGTTATTAGTTTTTGTTATTAACTGTAGATGCTTGAGTTGTTTTTGCAATATAAAGTTCGTATGGAAAATAACTACATTTTTAACGACACCAACAAACCTTGTTAGCCATCCGTCACATCGGATATTAAGAATGGATCTTCTTTGACCCGACATTAAACAACCTTGTTAGCCATCCAACAGACTGATAATAACTCAAGTAAATGAAATTATACGCTTAATTATATGAAATCAAGTAATATTTTTTTAACTACAAATGTTACTACAAACAAGTTACACCAATAATTCTAAACTACTTTCATGTTTCCAAGCTTGAACATGAAACCTCTTTACGAGACACGTGATTTTTAGAATCGAGCAAACATCAATTAGCAGATCAGTGGTTAAGGGAATAAGCATGTTTACGAGTCATCACAATCTCCAATAGAGCTAGCTACATTGTCAAGAGCATAGTTGCAGTCAGGGGCGGATCTACGTTGAGAACTACGGGTTCACACGAACCCACTCGGTTTCAAATTTTAGTAGAAATGTTAATACAAAATTTGGTATGAACCTATAAAAAACATCTGGGCTGAACCCAGTACCCAAATTTGTGGATGATGGAGTGGTTAAGTCATGTAGTTCCATGTTTGAGGTCACGGGTTCGACACACTACACAATCATACAGAATCAGACCATTGGCATTACATTGATCACTGTCTTTCTTGAGTTCATGCACTTAATCCATCCTCATGTAAATAGCTACCTTCGATATAAACATTTACAGTATTTTATTTGTGTTTAAAGACTTATTTAACATATAAAAAATGGACTTGCACGTGAGCAACTAACAAGTTGTAACAAATTTATTTATACATCACTAAATGTTTTTGTAATTTACATACGTTTTGAAAACTACATTAATTTCTCATTTGCAAGTAATTATTAAAAGAAATTAAATTTTAGGTTGGGTGATGTGGAATAATAGTTGGTCGGATTGTTTAACTAGTTTAAGATCTATACGCTTTGTCTACGTTTTAGATTTTTTTTATTTTTATTTTTTTGTGATTGAACTAGTCGGTTGGGTTACTTAAATCAATTTTTTTTTATGTTTGAAGAATGATTTTATAAGTGGTTTATATTTAGATGGTTGATTTTTATGTTTGAAGAATGATTTTATAACTTGTTTTCAAGTTGTTTATATTTAGATGGTTGATGTTTGACATTCTCATATTTCTAACTAATTATAACTAGTATTGAGAACGCGTGTTTTGTGGCGGGTCTGTTAAACCGAACCAAAAGTAGACGTAAAAATGATGAACCACATACGCGTTTTGCGTTGGGTCTGTTAAATCGAACCAAAAGTAGACGTAAAAATGATGAATCACGTACGCGCGTTGCAGCGTGTTAACTTGCAAAAAACTATACTGAAATGTAAAACATATAAAAAAATAACCAAGTCGACTTAGGAACCGCGCATTACGACAAAGCCATTACACCGTAAAAAAATAACGTAAAAACTTTGAACCAGATACACACGTTGCAATGTGTTAACTCGCAAAATATAGATCGAAACGTAACATGAAAAATTTGTAAAGGGTGAAAAGTATATGGGATCAAAGTTTAAAGTCGACAAATATTGGGTGAAAAAAAAGATCAAAACATAATACACAACTTAAAACGACAGAGTTGTAAATGACAAAAACTAAATGGGTGAAAAGTGTGAAAAGTTGAATTGTAATTGTTACTAACAAACCAAAGTTGGTAAAAGTTAAGATACATGAACCAGTGGCAATGAAACAATAAACCAAAAAGAAAAATGAATTGTGCCTTGATTAATTGTATCCAAAACTATAATGAGTTGTACATAATTGAATACTAGATTTAACTCACAAAATCATTTTTTGTGAATTAATTGAGGGGAAATATTATCCTTTTCTTTTAGAACCGTTAACTCACATTTACTAATTCTACTCTTAAATCTACATACTTTGTTCATCATAAGAGTAGAACAAGGAGCGTAGTTTTAAAGGGGCTAGAGGAGGGGGGCGAAATTTTCACTCAGTAGTGTTATGTATGTATGTTTCGTATAGAATTATTTAGGTACATACGTTTTCGACCCACCGGTTTTATAATTTTTTAGGTATAATTTTAGGTCCAGTGACTTCCGACCGCCCGATTGGAAATCTCAAGTTTCGCCACTGAGTAGAACCCTCAGCCTAATAAGTAGAACCCACTAGTGAATAGATAGAAAGATTAGATTAATTAACGGTTCAGTTTCTAAACATTAAATTTGATTTTTATCAAATGTATATATACAATACATGGGCGACCAAAACGGGCTTTAAAGTTTATAAGATTGGGCCTATAAGATTTCTCAACAAGAAAAATGGTTTGCATCTGTTGTTGCGTATTTTTCTTTACCAGCCCATTTGCTGTGTGTAATTGTACGTGATCCAAAACTTTGTTAAGAAATTTTATAATCAATAAACTATACACATGTATCATATGGCCATATTGTAAAATCTTTTTCTATACCCGACTCATTACCCGTCAAGTATCGGACATACCCGCAGATATCGGGTATTTTACTTTCCTTTATAATTTTATGTTTTAAAATCTATACAATATATTAAACTATGATAAATAGCATGAATATCATCATCACCATAATAACATTTGATATATTTAAAATCTATATATATTATAATTTTAATCTTAGAAAATCATTTTGCATTTCGTAGCATATAAATATGAATAATGTCATCAAAATGTATATTTCAAATACATAGTTCACTTTTCAAATAATAAAGTTACAAGAATAACACATTACTAACAAATATAAAGACTTAAAAGTTTTCGGGTATGTATTTCGGGTAAACGAGTATACAATTCCGGTAAACGGGTATATAGTTCCGGGTAACCGATTGGGTATCATCTAATCCCATACCACAAAATTAATTTTTTTCCATACTCATATCCGATCCAATACCCGTCGGTATACCCGTCCCAAATGCTTCGGGTTTCGAGTATACCCGTCGGGCTTGAATATTTTTGTCATCCCTAAAGTATCATACAAACTACAAGAATCGTATATCTTTGATTCAGTTGTGAAGAAAAGATGGTTATTCAACAACTTACTCCACTTTTATTTATTAACTCTTATATTTCTCAAGTAATAGATCTCAATGTTCTCGACTTAATAAGTGGTTCCCTATTAAACATGCCCCATCGTGATAGATGTAGAAAATTTTGATAATATATTTTTATATGTTTCAATACACAAAGATCAGTAAGTTTAACAAGAGTAAATTGTAAAAATGGTCCCTGTGGTTTGGACAATTTTGCCAGTATGGTCCAAATGTTTCATTTATCCCTTGTGGGTCCAAAAAGGTTTCGCCATTGCCATTTTGATCCAACTGACTTAACCCTATCTATTTTTCTGTTAACTAGAAGGGCAATTAAGTCATTTTATATGTTTTTTGGATAGTCATCCTTATGTTAAGAATATAAAATGACTGAATTGCCCCTCTAGTTAACAGAAAAAATAGATAGGGTTAAGTAATTTGCACCAGAATGAATAGAACCACTTCAAAGCTTTTGGTTTGACTTAAATTGACCAAAAAAATTGCAAAACCCTTCCAATCGATTTCTCTAATTCTTTCAATGTATAAAGGCTCAGGAATCAAAACTCGACACTATTTATAAAAATAATAAGAAATATGATGATCTGTATTTTCTTTTTTAAACTATAATTGAACATTTTATTATTATATGCAGTAACGGACCTATGATTTATTTTCTTTATAATAAGAAATACGATGATCTGTATTTTCTTTATATGTAGTAGCGGACCTATGATTTATTTTATGAAGAGGGGTGGGGGGGTGTAACATCCGTCGAAAAACGGGTTTCAAAACACGCTTCGTTTATTTATCGAATAGTCAGTTATAAATTTCGTTGTGTAAATATTGTTCATTTTAATTTTAAACAATATATAATTAATAAATATATTAGAATTTAAAAACTATAATTAATAAACAATAAAAACAAGTGAAGAAAAAAATAAAAGGAAGCTACCGGGTTTCGAACCCGGGTCAGCCGATTCAACAAACAAACACTACACCACTTCGCCACTTGACTCGTTTGTGTAATCAATGAAACAAATAATACTTAAGTTAAAACTCGAATTAAAAAACCGGACTTCAGCGCGGCAGAACTCGCAATCACCGGAAAATCCGGCAATCCGCGAGTTTAGCCATTTTCCTGTTGACTATAACGTTATAACCGACGTCGACATCGGTTATAACCGACGCCTAACAGTCAATTGCAGTCGTAACCGCCGGAAAAAACCTTGACCACGAATCAAGACCAATTTCGGACTTAATACATTCTGTTTCTTCCTTATAAATACCCTCCCAAACCTCTGGTAATCTTTTCGCTCAAAATCGCACAAACTCTCGAAGCTTTAGCACTCGCCGGAGATATTTTTCAGTCGCCGGACTTTCACCGGAAAACCGAGACTTACTTCAAATCGGTAAATTTCTCGACTCTTTCGTTTTCAATCCATTATTAGACAAGTAATAACATAAATCGTTCAACCAGAATCCGACTCAGACAACGTTGCCGGGAATTCCTACACTCGCCAGAAAATCTCTGAAAATTCCGAAGTTTCGCTGTGAATCGGTACAATCATCTAAACCCCCTGATATCCTTTGTTTAGTACCTTAATTGCACAACTCATTGATCAAAACCGTTGATTGATTCACTCAGACGGAGATCACCAATCAGAGCCGACGCCCCCTTGCCGGAAATCTGAATTAAACGCGCTGTTTTGGTACATTCTATTCTTTAATCTCGTTAACTATTACATTTCAACTAATTATAAGTTTTGATAATCGAGTTAAACAAAACAGTCGGAACTTTCTGATCTGGGTGTTTGTAAACGAAGAAGACGAAGTCAGGAATAAGTATAAGTATAATTAAAATCACATAATCAAACGGGTTAGACACACAGTCCAGCGGTGGACTGTGTGCGCAAACAAAACAAACGTCACGAGTTCGAATCGCACAACGTACCGACTTTCAGAAATAAAACCAATATTTTTAGAACATAATCAGAACATGTCACAGTATGTTTATAAGAGTATTATAATCCGTGAATTAATCAGATTAGACACACAGCCCAACTGGTTGTGCTGTGCGCATACGAACCGAAGGACCCGAGTTCGACTCCGGGTCCCTGCAACCGGTTCGGCTATATAAATTCGTTTTAATATAAGCCAAATAAAATAACAGTTAATTAGTATATATATATATATAATTAAAACAGAGAATATTTCGGGTTAGACACGTAGCTCAGTTGGTAGAGCTGCGTGCACGCGTACGAGAGGTCTCGGGTTCGAACCTCACTCAGCGCACACTTAACCACAGTCCGACCGGTCAACGGTCAAAAAATTCAAAATTTTTATTTCTTTTTATTATTTATTTAATTTAAAAATCAATTAAAAATACTTAAAAATAATATTTTTAAAGTTAGAAAACGTCCTTAAACTCACAAAAATGAATCTAAAAACCCTATTAAGATTATGAATTAAAATCTATTTATTTACCGAACCACTTTCGTTATTATTTAGGTTAGCTTTCCTCGTCGATCAAATCCCAAAACTCGTGCGCATCCAACGTCATCAAAAGAACGCACCCAATGTGAGTGAATCTCTACAAATTCCCCGTTTTAATCACGTTTTGGGGTGTATCATGTGTCGTACAATTCTGTTATTATATAAATATAAACACTTGTGCATTCATCATTTCTGTGATCTAATGTGTATCAAATGTGTACAAATTGTTGTGTGAATTATGTTTAGTTTGGATTTATCATTTTGAGTGCAAGCATTTCATTAGGCCCATCAGCTCCCCGTGGGATACGGGTTGAGTACAGGTGCCTCATTCGATCGGCTCCGTTTGATTGAGCCATGATCTCACATACATCATCATCATTCATGTCATTCGATCGGCTCCGTTTGATTGAGCCTTGATCTCAAATACATCATCATTTATGTCATTTACTCATCCAATGTGGTTTGCGTATTGTTTATTTATATATGTTTGCTCACATGTGATTATTGCACAAATTTTCAATATTAAATACAACAAGCAATTAATAACAATGTTTTATCAAGGTTCACTCGCCAACTTTTGTTGACCCAAAATATCCCCCGTTTTACACATGATACATGTGATCCAGTTGAGACAAGAAACACATAGGAAGGCTTAGAAGAATAATTCAGTTTAAGCTTTGGATTGTATTACTTAGTTTCATTTTCCCTTGTATTTGTATGGATTTGATTTGACTATTTAAGTTGTAATTTGAATTTAATAAATATGAAACATTTTAGTAAACATCATGAGCTTTGGTGATAACCCAATTATGCCCCGACTCTTATTCCGTTGCGGGTCGGGGTGTGACAGGGGGAACGAAGAGCTTAACCAAACATTTAAGAGGGTGATCATGATTTTTGCCAAAACATAATTGTTTCCCTATGATTTATCATATGTAGACCTAGCCAAGACACTAACATGTTGGGTACCTTGCTTCACAAGGCAACTTGAGATGGCGAAACATCTCGTTGACCTTCTTGTCTCAACAAGACATGTGAGGATATGAATTTGTCAGAAACAACACGCCGAAACATCGTAAAGTCAATCTCCACTTTCTCTCTCAACTAATTGCCACTAGGTTCAATATGTTATGATGTATGATCTAATATGGGCTGGCCTATCTTCGGTGGAACTTTTTCTAATGTCATGACAATTCAACTTGGAGACATGTTTGTTGATACTGGAAATGTGGAACCAGGGACAACTCTATGAATGAAAACTCAAAGATATATAGGATGTTAGGCCAAAAGTATAGAAACTACTTTTTCCAAATTAAAAAAAAAACCTCTTATTTTTATTAAATAATTTTAGTCATATATATTTCTCTGTAGAGATAAAGTATTAAGATTGTTAGCTAAATTAACTTTTAATTCAAACAAGTCCAAGTTTGAATTCATTTTAAGCCTCAAGTTCTATGTGGAACATTGCTATAATTGGTAGTGTTTCCTTTCATTCGGTTATTGAAGAAACATCAAGTTTGTCACTAGTTGTAAGTGGAGATTATAGAGCAGTGAATGGCGCAAGCTGATTGGTTACACATTATTGTCCTTTTGTACTTTTTTTCCTCTGAATGATTGATCATCGTGGGAGTTGTCTGGGCAGGGTCTGGTGCACGCTGATTGGCTGCAGCTCCTGCCATCTGTAATATTTGTACTTGTATTAGTTGTCACTGCATTGTGTGCGCAAACGAGGGCTTGCGTGTTAGCTCTGGTGATAACTGAGTGTTGTGTTGTTAAGTCTGGGTATGGTTTTCTGCGCACTTGCCTTATAATCCTTTCGTAGGATTTAGGACCGTTGAAATATCTTGGCTTTGATGTTAGGTTTCATCAATGTGATCGTAAGGGCGAGTATGTCTTTTATAAGTTGCTATGTCTTGTAGTCGGTATAAAAAGGTTTCTATTTAGACTCGTAAGAGTCAAAATTAGATGATTTCAATATCATCGAGTTCCTTTATATAGTTTAGGGATACCTAGCTAAAACATTAACCTTTTATAATGCAACTTAAGTTGGTGCAACATCCCGTTGACCTTCTTGTCCCAACAACAGAAGTGAGGTTATATTATGCTTTATAGAAACTTTAACTAATTTTGTTTTGTTATATTAAAATTATTAATGTCAATCTCGAGCTGTAGAGATTCTCCCTAACGTCGGTACTGGTTTTACCTTCAAATACGGGTACTGGACCGTACTGGATGTTTTCAGTACCGGCTTCAATACTTATTTTTGAGAATTTTCGATACCGGTACTAGTTGATATCAAACCCATCCCTGTATTGAGGTGGAGTAAAAAGAATTAAAAAGAATAAGAAATACGATCATTTGTATTTTTCTTTTCTTAAATTATAACTGAACACTATTTTATTATTATTATTATTATTATCTATATATTAAAGGTCCAACTCTTTGAATAGTGTTTTTACAAATTTCGACAGTCCATTTTGTGTTGGAAGGTTAATACTAATTTACAAGATGTAAAGCTGAGATTACAACTTGATTTTCCTGTCTTACACCTGTCCATGCCTTGCTTGCCACGTGTGCTTTCAAAGTTCTGTCACGTCACCGATAAGCTAGAAGAAAAGAAAATACACTAAACACACACAACACCATTTGAGAGATAATCGAACCACCTGCTAGGGTTTTCTACTTTTCCTTATCCTAGAAAATTCAGAAAACAATAATAAGAGAAAACGACTCAAACAACGAAGGTACAAATGCAGAGACAATCGAGCGAGCGACTTCAAATGCTGATACAAGCCTCTCCAATAACTATTAAAGACCAATTTGAAGTTACAAGAATGTTTTGTTTGTTAGAAGCTGTGCATCAAAGTATTAATTTTCAATTTAAACCCCCCCCCCCCCCCCCCACCCAAACTTTAATAAAGTTAATTTTTCTTAACTAATTTACATAACAACCCTTAAAATTTAATAAAGTTAACTACATCCCACGTCAATAAAATATTTCGGCACATATGACAATTTTGTTTTTCTTATTTAATGTTACGAATGCTATCAATGACGTCCAGGTTTTATTTTTCTTATATAAAATTATGTATTTTCCCATGATTTTACACTATCTTTTTATGTTGTTATATCGAGTGTTGTTACCGTATTTATACTGTAATGAAACGAATCAATACTAACCAAATTCTCGTCACAATGTTGAGAATAAAAACACTAGTTATTAACTTATAAGAATAAGAAGCTATTTACTGTGTTTTGAGTTTCACTTAACGAACTTACAACTATAGTAATAAGACTTTTTATATAGCTTTGACTAGCTTTCACTTAAAACCTTTTTTTAAAATTTTTTTGACCAGGTGCGGACATACCTTAGGCGCAGGGGTAGCCTCCGCTACCCCTTGGCGCTCCGGCGGTAGTGTAAATTTTGAAAAAATTTGACCTTTTTGACGTTTTTTCGATTTCTTTACTCATTTTTATAAAACGTTACCCCTACGAATATTTTTTAGATCCGCTACTGACGATGACATCATTAAAACAGCAAAATCAGTGAGAAGTTACAACACGAAACATGAAAAAAGAAATAAAGTTATTTTAAGTAGTTGCAACTTGCATGCCATGCAGTCGTACGTGTAATTGGTTTTGCTTGTTTTTTTAGCATCTTGATTTTGGATTTTCTTGGGTTGTAAATTACAGCCTCTCGCTAGCTTTTGTGGTTTAATAAATAAATAAATATTTCCCTTTTTGTTGTTCAGAAAAAAAAAATGAATAGAAAGATAACCACAAATATTCCGATATACTTCTAGCCAATAAAACAAGACATATAATAAAAAAAATAGTTTTCACTTGATTTTAACAATCGTATAGGCATTTGTTATGCAATGTACAATTAATAATTTGTTAGTTTGTGTTCTAGTTGATAGGAATGATTTACCAAAACCGCTTGTAACTTAATGGTATTAACTTGTTGTGTTGATGTTTGTTCTCTCAAAGTTGTGAAAGGTTCAAGTCGCATATATGTAGATTTTAGGAGTATGTGTAGTTTGTCTTTCAAAAAATAGAGAGTAATTTGAAAAAAAAAATCATTCTTTGGAATGTCGGGTCAGGGCAGTCCTTGAGAGCTCGAGGGCTTTTGAGGGTTCTGTGCGAATAGAAAAAATAGGCCCTGTATTTTCAAATAATTACGTGTTAATCTAAATAACAAGTAATAAAAATTTACATAAACAAACAATTAAACAATTTAATACAAACAAAAAAACTTGAATATACATTTCAATATAAATAAAACAACTAAAAGTAATAGAACAAATCAAATGAAAAAAAAAGTCAATATTATCAGAACTTTTTTCTTGTTCTTTATGTTTGGGATTTAGTGCCTTAGGTTTGAACAAATGAAAACAAAATCGGTGAAAATAAAATGTTGTCATGTCCCGAACCAAAAATTCACGTATTGACAAGTAAACATAGAACCATTAGAATTACAACAATGTTAATGTTTTATTTGAGACTGTAAATATTATATATATATATATATATATATATATATATATATATATATATATATAATTTTTAGCCCTCCAAATTTTGGGCCCTTTTCAATGGCAACCTTACACACCCTCTAAGACAGCCATGCGTCGAGTTTTAACTCTTTAACTAAGTGTTTTGATCACATTTAACTAAAACATTAACGAGATAATTGGTTATTAAATTGCGTAACTACGATTTAACCTTTTTTTATATAAAGATCGATACTCAATATCTTTTGGGCTACAAGAGGTACATGTTATATTACAAAAAAAAAAAAAAAAACCATAGAAAGCACTTACATCATTCTTATCGGTCAACGAGATAACACATAAATAATGGTCCAGTTTTAAAGCAAATGTGGGCATCTTTTTGGAGAAGCATGATAAAATACGTACCAAACCAAACTTTCTTTCTTCTTCATTTTGATTTACGTTTCTTCCTTTTAGGGTTTAGTGTATGTTTGTATTTATTTTTTATTGTGTTGTAATGTATCTATTATATACGATAAGAGAGATCTATGCGAAACACTACCTATCATGAGAACACATAAAATAGAGTTAAGCATTCATTTTTTATCGGGACGTTAGATTTAAATAACCCAAACTTTAACCAGTTGGCCGATAACACTCCCAACTTTTGATTTGTACACCAACGCTCACAACTTTTAACTTATTTTCCTCTACGACTACCTGACTAACTAAACCTTAAACCAGTTAACTGACGTCAGCTGTCAGGTCATCAAAATGCCACGTCAACTGCTACGTTATCAACAAAAGCCACGCCAGCAAAAAAAGGCCACACCAGCAAGACTAACTGGGTTAAGTTTCAATTAATTAGGGAGTGCTAGAGGAAAATAAGTTGAATGCTGGGAATGCTAGTGTACAAATCGAAAGTTGTGAGTGTTATCAGCCATTTGTGAAAGTTTGAGTTAAGATCCCTTTTTTAACCTTAAACCTTGTTAAAAAAAAAGATTTAAACGCCACGTTTATACGTCTCTCACTACATAAAAAAATATGAACAAATTTTGTATTTGTATGTAACCTACATGGGTTACCGACATTACATATAATCTATACTAGACAAATATTTAAAAATTTAAAATACCCGAAAATTTTAGTTTAATCGTATTTTCATATAGACAAATATATATATACATTTTTTATATAAAAAATACAGAATTTTTAAAACTGAACCATTGATTAAAAAATTTAAACGACTTAGGCTTTTTCCTATGATATTATAAACCTTACCCACATACGATATTCTCCAAAAAGTTATATTTATGGTCATTTATATTTTTACGTAAATGAGAATATGTATGGTAGTGTCAAAAGGAATTGGAATCTTAACAAACAATATAGGAATATATGCATGGACAAGGATTTTTTATTTTTTATTTTATTTTTTATTTTATTTTTTGTAATTGTGGTCAATTAAATTTCAGACTATAAAATCTTGGATAGCAATAGAGGTGATTGATATTCGATAGTGATAAATGATAAAAACAAATAAATTTGTAAAAACAAAGCACACGATGTGGTGCACAAGTAAGCACGATATCATATCCCACTCATCAAATTTAAGCGCATGAACGCGTGGCATACACTAAAAAAACCATTACCAAATATCATAAAATGTTTCGATATTTCAAAAATTAAAATATTACATGCAATGTTTTAAAAACCGGTTTGTACTAAACGGTTAAATTAGATGCTGTAAGTTTGGTCGGCATGAATGATACCGGTAAACTAAGAGAACAACAAAGAAGTTATACTGTCGGTAAATTGGGTTATAACGGTTTCAACTGGTATACCGGTACGGTGCAAAGGTTAAAATTCGGACTCTTAATCTTTTATGAGCCCAAAATGATGACGATTTACTTTGTTAGTAAAATCTATCCCCCCAAAAAGGTACCAATAGTGAATTTTCGGATTATTTTTTTAGAGTAAACTTTCGTTTTGCTCCCTGTAGTTTGGTCGTTTTAACGGTTTTGCCCCAATCCTTTAAAAATAGTCATTTTACTCACTGATCTATAAAGTTTATCTCTATTTCACTCCCCGCCCCGAACGCCATCCAATTCAACTGTTAAATCCTGGTCACGTGCTACTTAGGTGCACGATCGTGTGAGGTGGAACGTATATATGTACAAAAATGTAAGGATGTTTTGTATGATCATCACAATTATACGACATAAAAGAAACACTAAGTTTGAGATTGGATAGCGAGTGTTAGTATTAAGAAAAGGTTAAGGTGAGTTTCAAAGACTTTTTCCCTTATGAATATATGTTTATCATTTGATGCCTATTTTACAGGATAAGATAATCATAGAAAAAAGTGGATTAACTTAACATAAAAGTATACATATTAAAGATGAGTATCATGTAAAGGTAATGATTACCAATCATAAAACATATAATAATCATTGATCAAAGATTCACGATATTATGCTTTTTATTTGTTGATGATATCATTATTTTACATGTGATTATGTTAACCAAAAGTTTGATTTTTTTTTACAATAAGGACAAAAATTTAATAACTAGTTTTCCTTTTAGTTAGCTAAGGTTGGAAACAAATTGAACGTTCTTTTAGTTAATAAACGAACACGAACGAGATATTTCTTTCAATTAACTAAATGAACGAATACAAACAGAGGTCTCGTGCGTTTGATTACGTTTGTGAACATTCGGTAATATATTTGTTTACGTTCGTTCGTATTCGTTTGTTTATGTTAGTTTGTTAAAAGTTTTTAATTTATTTTAATAATTCACTTTTCCCCTAAACAAAATAATAAAACGTAAACCATTATCTAAACATATGAAGAAGTTGGATACTAAATACATTCTTTTGGGATATGTCTAACTAACTATAGATAATTATTTTTTGTTTTATTTAAATTTGATTTATCGTATGATACCTGTAGTAGAATTTATGTGTCTTGAATTCTTGATTTATCGTTTAATGGTTGTATTTGACCGGTGTTCACGAACAACTAAAATTCCTTAACAAACGGACACGAACATAAACTTACGTTCGACATGCTTTCGCGAGCAATTCACAAACATCTACATATTCTTAACGAACAAACACGAACATGGCCTCATTAATGTTCGTTCGGTTCCTTTAGAACCCTACTTTTAGTTTTTTAGTGAGATCATAATTGATATCTTAACTTTATAAGTGACGTCATTTCTGTCACACACCCTGACCCGCAGCGGATAAAGTAGTCGGGGCATAATTGGGTTTTCATCAAAGCTCATGATATTTATTATTATAAAGATTTAATATTTAATATTCCAAAATTTATTTAAAATATCCCAACAACACATAATTCAAACAAACACAATATTGTTCCAAACAAACTTGTAAATACTGTTTTTATTTCTTCTAAGGCCCATATCCAAAGTGATTCATGCTTCAAACCTGCTCACCTGTATCATATGTAAAAACAAAGTTTTGGGTCAATATAAGTTGGCGAGTGAATCCCTTATCATTAAGAAAAATGTTAAATTTAGTATTTTATAAAAATATGCATTAACCAAATATGGGAACGTCGTGTATGTAATCTAAATCACAAACCATCTCATCTATCATCAACTAATAATGTACATGTGTGCACGATAAGCGATGCGCTGCGAGATCAAGGCTCAATCAAACGGACCGATCTAGTATATTAGGCTACGAGGCGCTCCACCCGTAGGTAATGGGGAACAAATGGCCTAATGTAAGAAATTGACTGCAATAAGAATATAAACACTGAATGTCAATAAACAAAACAATATCACATAGCACGTTAGATCACATAATGGTAATAGCACGAGATTTAAAACAATATATATAGCGACACATGATACACCCAAAAAACGTGAATAAAAATGGGCGTTGTAAGATTCACTCACAGTGGGTGCGATTAAGATTCAATGAAAATAGCGCACGAGTGTGAAGTTGAGATACCAAGTGACGAAATGGCTAACCTAAATATTCACATAACAATTTAGCTAAAAATATATTTCCTTTGGTTGAATTTAATATTTTTAATTAACTTATTATTTACATATTTTATTAGATAATTTAAATTAATTTTTATTGTTTTTATTACCATATTTTTATTTGCTTAAACTGATATTTGTAAATAAGATTAATTGGTTATAAAATAATATATTTTTTAGAAGAATAATTAAAAGTTTAATTAATTAAAAAATATGTTTTCTGAATAAATCGGATTAAATCGGTCGGACCGGCAGCGTGTGAGAGTCCCGTGACCTTCCGTTTGTGTGCACGCAGCCTGACCAATTAGACTGCGTGTCTAACCCAGTTACTATCCGGTTTTTAATTCTTTTATACACTTATGACATGGTTCAAAAATAGGCTTTTATAAAAAGAGTGTGATATTTCAGTGGACCAGTACGCGTACAAGGTTCGAACTCGTGACCTTAGCTTCGTGTGTGCACACAGCCCGATCAATTGGGTTGTGTGTCTAACCCATTTATAATCTGATTTTATTCCTTATATAAACTTGTTGTGTTTCATAATTTGATTTATAAAAAGGTTTTGTTATTTCAGCGGATCGAAACACGAACAAACTCAAACCGGGACCTTTGGCTTCATACGCACACAGTCCAACCATCTGGACTGTGTGACTAACCTGGTTAAACTATGATTTTTAATTCTTTTAAATGATAACTCAAGCTCATCTTCTTCATAAAAAGAACAGAAATGTTGAAATCACGATTTAATTGATTTGTTTGATATATCCCTAACTGATTACACATGATATTAATAAAAATAGAAGGAAACGAATGAAATATATACCGAACAGGGTTTCTTCGATTTTCCGACAAATAGCAGATTATTCCGGCGCAGTGTTCTGATGAACAGAGACTTGTAGGAAGGTTAGAGAGAGTGTGCGCGCATTCCAATGGGTTCCAGAGCTCTCTATTTATAGGTTAAGGAGGTCGCTTGGATTGGGTTTCAGTTTTAGGAGTTTCGGTCAAAAATGGTTATGAGCGAGTTGACTATAATCACGTTTTGAATACAGAGTTGGGTCCAGGTTCATGATTGGGAGTTAATTCATCAGGCAATTGCATAGAAACGACAATTTTGATGATTGCCGGATTGTTTGCAGCCGTTATTGGGCGGTCATCTTTAAATTTGATTCAAGGAGAAAGTTGATACTAAAGATTATTTGAGTTGATTGTTTTAAATGTTGAGGGAGTGGTGTAATGGTGTGCTGTGTGTTTGGTTATGGATGAGACTTGGGTTCAATTCCCGTGGCCTACCCCTTTTTATTGTTTTTGATTTTATATCTATTATATATATTTTATTTATATTATTAATATAACGAATCTCTTAAACGTAACGAAACAAGATTACATTAAACTTTGATTATAAAAAGGTGCGAGTTTTAGAACCGTTTTTTAACAGATGTTACAGTTTTAAGAACATTTCAAGGAAAGAAAACACAAAAAATGACTTGTTGTAAAACAACTTCCATATATAAGTGCTCAAAAGGTCATATTATAAACCACTTAAATCAGAGTCACAATTAAGTCGACAACTTTCTACTAGATTTTTACATCATTTTCTCCTTTTCCCCACCACATAAAATAACCTTTTCTTTTTCACAAACTCTGTCATTTTCATTTTTCTATTTAAAAAATAACGCTTCAAAACCATCTTAAATATCATTGCAACATTTATAATCATAACTTCAAACAGAAAAAAAAAATAACATAAAAAAAACCGTTCGGCGCAAAGTAGCAAAAGAGAAGCAGAAGATTATAATTTATACGAATCTCACGCTCTCTTCGTGTTCATATAAACATATATACACCTATACATACAGAGTTAGGGTTCAATCGAGTGTGAAAGCTCGTATCAACAGCTTTCTCAACGAATTTGTTTCCGGTGATCTCCGGCGACTTCACTTGAACGTTCGCCGGAAAGTTCAGCCTCTGCTGTGTGGAATAACCGAGTTGATTCTCCGTTTTACGAGAGTTCGATCAGGTTTGTTTGATTTCGTTTCGGTTTCATGTACTCTTAACTGTTCGATGAAATGCATGTGTGAGTGTGTATTGTATATAATTCATTTACTCACACACACACACACGAATCGGATCGGTTTGTTTTTTTTACGATCGGAGTTTAACAGATCTAGCGATATGCGTATTCTGCGGTTTTTTATGATTTCTTTGATAATATGCTATTAGTATATGTGAATATGTGATAGTTTTTGCCATATGTTATGGTTTATTGTTAATCTGCTATTGATGAATGTGATGCTTTTGTTCAACGTTATTGTTTGTGTGTTGATGTGATAATCGATTTAGTTTTCTGTTATTATTGTTAATATTATTATTATTGTTATTATTATTATTTCTGGTTTGTGCATTAGAACATGTGAAGTGTAGTGCAAGTTGTATGTGTGTGGTGTGTATAGTAAACTAATAAAGAGTCAAAAGCATTAAACGATCACGTTTCGCCAGAAACAAGCAGTTTTTCTTTAAGAAAGAAAAAAAAACTGATCAATAAAGTCTTGACTCTTTATGGAATGTATGTTCTAATAGTTTATCTCATCTTAATACGTTAACAGCTTAGAGAAGACGCGGCTAATAGAATAATAATATATATAAAACAACTCAGGTTTAAGTAATTTAGATCTTATATCTATAATTATTTATATATGTTTTATATGTCAAAAACGAGAAATAATTGAGTCTACCCTCCTGATTTTAATTATATAAAATTACCAGATGTATCTTTTATTAAACATGTCATGCAAAGGTAAAAGATTGTCACCTTAATTTTAACTTTTTTATATGTTTTTTTATTAGTTATGTCTAGGTGGTTAGAATTATACTAGTGTAAACAAACCCAGAGGCTCGAGAACTCTCGTGATCAGCTCAGCTAAAGTTCGAATTAGCCGAGCCTTAACGAGCTCGAGCCTGAAATAAAGCTCGTTTAGTTATCGAGCCCAATTAAATATTTAGTTTTTTACATGTATAATATAACAATAATGATGATAACATTGGCGAGCCAAGCTTTGACGATTTTAAGTGATATTGAAGCAAGTTTGAGCCGAGCTTTTAGCTCGTTTGAGGTTGTTCTCAAAATAGAAGTAAGGCTAAGCCGAGCTCAAGCTTCATAAAAACATAGCAAGCGAACTCGAGCCTAGTTGGGCTCAAGCTTAGCCCGGCTCTTTTACAGCCCAAATCGTGTCGTAGACAAGTCAAGGATTATCAGCCGTAATTTTAAGTTACTAATTATGCTAGTTTACGTTTTAAAACCAGATTATTAAACTTATCTAGAATTAAAATTTGATTGGGAGATCGTTTTTTTTTTTATTAACAGAGAAGTTTTTGGTTATATATTATACACAAACCATTTTAAACAGAATAATATTATAGAAACAACATAGATATACGTAATTGTTGTATTGAAGTTACATAACCACATATCTTTCTTTTCCCAACTGTTATCTAATATCTAATCGTCTTTTTTATTGTGGCTCCTGTTAATTTTACGATAAAGTTGGTTTCGTAATTGTTAACGCATTGACCACTTGTACAGTACAAACTCTCATTGCATATTACAAAAATATCATTGTATTGGAATAAGCCTAGTGCCCATAGCGGACATATTCTATATTCAATTTGGTCTCACAAATGAAACTTGCACTAACACGTAGAGATAAGATTGATGTTAGATGCTTTCTCATTCTTATCAAACATTCCATTTATATATTTTTAACTTATTTAAATATAGTGGAATCATACGGGACCTCAAAAATGAATATCTATAATATATACAAAATTGTATATGCCTCGTACCCCTCATTTGTTTGAGTAATTTACGATTTTATCACCAATTCAGAATTACGATTTAGCCCCAAGTTCAAAATTACAGTCTTGTTATCGTTGTAACTTTTGACAAACTACGATTTTATGCTCAGTCAAAATTACGATTTTGACCCCAGCTCAAAATTACAGTCTTGCCGTAGTCGTGACTTTTGACAAATAACGATTTTACCCCAGTCAATTACGATCCCCCCCCTCGGTTCAAAATTACAGTCTTGTCGCTTTAATTTTTTTAGCAAACTTATCTTAGTGTTTTGTTTTAGTTGGTTGAATCGAGGTATTTTTATTTGTGTCAGGTAGTTGTCTAGCACTCACTTATTGCTCCTGATAGATTACAGTTTTGCCCTCAGCTAAAAATTAGAATGTTGTTATTGTTTTAGTTTTTTTACCAAAACAATAATAGTATTTTATTTTAATTGGTTGAAAAATAATTGCCCTAACACCCCGCAACGCGTGCATGACGTAAAGCTAGTTGTGATTTAAAGTACAAAACAAAATTTAAAATGTTTTTATACATAATATGCCAAATTATTTAATAATCTGTTAAATATATAGAATGTTATTTATATATCATATGCCAAATTATTTAATAATTTGTTAAATATATAGAATATTTTTGTATGAGATATTGGAAATATGATTTGTACAGTTAATTAATATAGTCACGGATCTATATAAACAAACCCTTGGTCATTAATGAGATGGTTGCAAAGCCACGTGACAGATAGACGTTACATACTCTTTTAGGTTATTTAATTTACAATTAAATTTATGTACATATTGAGGAATATTAACAAATTATAATTTTGCAGATTGCAGATGAGAAGTGAATAATTTATCATAAAAAAAATACATGACGACAGCAAAACTTGAAGCAGGAATGGATGAAGTAAACAATACCACCAATAATCGGTATGCCCAGATCTTGGCGGGCTCTTGGTGGGCCCAGTTCAGATATGGATCCAATCCTTGGATGGCCCGTTATGTCTATAGCGTCATGTTTCTACTAGCAAACTTGCTTGCGTGGGCTGTTCGTGATTATGGGCAGAATGTATTGACCCAAATGAATAGTAAGATATATATAAATTGCATGAACTTAACCAACTTTTAACATTTTATCAATTTAGCCCTTACCATTTTTTCTTAGCCGTTTGTACATTTCGGGTTTATTTTTTTCAAACCGGTTAGGGTTGGTCGAAGTTGGCCATAATTGGTTTGAGTCCAAACCAGTAGTCCGGGTCATAAACCGGTTTTTAAGAAAATAAATGAACCCTGTTCAAATCGATTGGGGTCGGGCAGAAACTTGAACCCAAAACATGCGGGTTGGCCCAAACCAGTTTTTCATATGGTACCAGGCCAGGTTAGGAACCTGTTTGGTTCCAAACCATTTTTTTGTACACCTCTAGCGATTATGTAAATTTCAAGCACAGAACCACTAGAATCGTATAAACACTTATACATATTGCTTTGACACTGATACATAAAATGGTTAAGTAACTATATAATCACCTATCTTTATCATTCCCATTGTATGTGGTTATACTGGTTTGCTACTTAAAATTGGTTCTATAACATAACGCCTCTATGTTTACATCTCTCAATCGTTAAAATTTTGGCCGTCGGTTACTCGGTTGGTTTATCCAACACCAACTCTTTTATTTTATTTCGAATCGGCTAGTATGTAACTGCAACATTTCATCAATAAAACTTCAAGTCCATGTGACATAATTTTCATATAACAAATTCTCATGTTCTTTGCAGAATTAAAAAGTTGTGAAGGTGGTGAAGAGTGTTTAGGCACACAAGGAGTTCTGAGAGTGAGCATGGGATGTTTCGTATCCTTTTCTTATAAACAAATACAAAAATTTCTCATTGCCTTGTAAAGATTTTGAGCAATCCTTAATAATTTATAAGATATTCTTCTTTATAATGTTTGTTTCAACCAGTGGCACCACAAAGTTACATCAACGAAAAGAATTGTGGCATTCTAGCTGGTGGTCCACCAAAATCGTCATCTTGATCTCACTAACCGTTCTACCCTTCTTTCTCCCTACACAATTGATTCTTCTATATGGTTAGTATTTTTTTTAAAACAATTCTTATTATAGGTCTATAACCATTTATGTACTTATTACCATTTGATTGATGATACATTCTTTTTTCTTGGCAGGGTCCGTTGCACATTTTGGCGCAGGGTAAATAAATCTTTTAACCTTATTATATCTTCATTTCATTACTCCCTTTGTACCACCTTAAAGAAATCTTAATCATCATATTTATGACATTTTGCAGGGTATTTTTGCTAATTCAACTAATCAGCATGATCAGCTTCATTACATGGCTGAACGATCGCTGCTTATCAGAAAAATATACTGAGAGATGGTATTGTCTTTCTGTAATTCAACAAATGTTCACATAGACATTAACCACGTCTTTTTTTTTCTCCAGCCGTACCCATTTCATGCTGCTTTCAATTGCTGCATATTTTGTGTGCATATTGGGGATCATTTTGATGTATATTTGGTACACACCAAAACTGACTTGCTCGCTAAATATATTCTTCATTACATGGACACTTTTTCTCCTCCAACTTATGACAAGTGTCTCTCTTCACCCAAAAGTAAGTTCAGCTATCAAAATCTTAGTATTAAATCATTTTTTTTTGTCAAACTAATCATCTTTATAACGGAAACAGGTTAACGCCGGCTTCCTGACTCCAGGTATTATGGGACTCTACATCGTATTCCTATGTTGGTCCGCCATTAGAAGGTACACTTGACGAATACTCAATTTTTGTTTCAACTTAACTTTTTTCGAAGAAAACATAAAAATCCTAGACAAAAAGTGTTATTCGATCAACCTAACCCTGATCTGTTTCAACACCTACCAAAACCGTTTTGACCGTTATTCCAATGTGTCCATTTTACCACTACTATTGGATCTTGTTCACAACATCATAGCATAACCATATACCAAACAGGGGTGGACCTACCTTATTGGTAGGGGTAGCCTCTGCTACCCCTTGGCGCTCCGACGGTAGTGTAAATTTTTGAAAAATTTGACATTTTTTTTATTTCGTTACCGCTTTTCTATAAAACGTTACCCCTACGAAGATTTTCTGGATCCGCCAGTGATACCAAACCCGTGTGCTTACAGTGAACCACCAGATGACAAATGTCTGAGGAAGACTGGACCCTCAAGAGACTGGCTAACGATCATTGTAAGCTTCCAACTTGTAATACATTTAAAAGTTTATAGTGTAAGAGGTTTGGCCAGTTTTGTTACTTTCGTCCAAAGGTTTGTTTTGTCGCATTTGGATCCAAAAGGTTTGAAATCTTGTCATTTTTATCCAGCTCGTTAACTCCATTCATTTTTCTCCATTAACTGATGGGTATTTTCGTCTTTTTTTTTGTCTTTTTCATCTTTTTTGAATACTTGTACATTATGCTAAATGCGTGTACATAAATGAAAAGACCGAATTTTCCTTTAAGTTAACAAAAAAGACGAAAATACCCCTGATTTAACGTAGAAAAACAGATGGAGTTAACGATCCGGATGAAAATGGCAAGATTTTAAACCTTTTGGATCCAGACGCGGAAAAACAAACCTTTGGACGAAAGTTGAAAAACTGAGGGATGAAAATGGCATTTTACTCAAGTTTAAATTTCAAGAAATCACACACACTGACTGAAAATATTTACAACAATGGTGATCAAGTCTTCAAAGATATTAATGATGAGCCTGTTATTGTTACAGAGCTTTGTTATCGCCCTGCTTGCAATGGTGATCGCCACATTTTCAACGGGAATTGATTCTCAATGCTTTCAGGTAAAACAAAACCTCATTTTAACAAAATTTCTCCTGGACATTCTTTAAAATTAAATTAAAATGTATATGTGCAGTCACGAAAGGATGAGAAACAAGAGGAAGATGATGTTCCTTACGGTTTTGGATTCTTCCATTTGGTTTTTGCCTCTGGAGTTATGTACTTCGCAATGCTATTAATTGGCTGGAATTCTCACCACACCATGAAAAAGTAAGTCATCATAATTCATTATTTTTGATCCGAATATTCAAATGTATATTTACCTAAATGCCCTGCATTTCAGGTGGACTATTGATGTTGGTTGGACAAGTACTTGGGTCAGAATAGTAAATGAGTGGCTAGCAGTCTGTGTCTACTGTAAGTATTTCATCCATATGAAATATCACTTTTTGGAATACTATATATAAGGTTTTGATCAACAAGTTAACCTATGATATATGTTTTTAGCTATATCTAATTTCGTTCCAAATGTTATAAAGTCCGGATTTACGCATTTTTAAGTAATTGTTGTTTTTCCATTTGCTTAAGTTAGTTTGACGTTTTTTTGGCAGTGTGGATGCTGGTAGCACCGGTCGTGTGGAAAAGTAGACGGGTAGCGGAAGAGCCCAAATAAGCAAGCTCGAAGGAGACAATCTTCACTGTGTATGTTAACATAATCTATACATAATCACATGATATAGAAGCCAGAGAGATGAAAAAAGAAATGGCATCCATGGAGTCTAAACATGTCAATTATTGGAAGTCGACATGCTTTTGATCTTCTTCGTTTTAGTCGAAAACTAAGGATGTGAGTATAGCACCAAAGTACCGAACAACATTGGACGTCTTACAGATTTTTGTTCGTATATAATCCTTGATTTAAGAATAAGAGGAACATGAATCGTCTCACATAAAAAAGAGATAAAAGTTCAAATTTTGTTCCCCCTTTTACCAAATTGGTATAAATTTTCATATATAATATTACTGCTCTTTTAACATTACTACTCTTAACAATGAGGATGTGATTGGCTATAATGAACTGTTTGAATATCATGATATCAGCATTAGTGCATATAATCAAATGTGTTTGCAATTTCACATAACCAAATATTACCATAAACTGACTTGTACTTTCGTGTAATTAATATGTTTGAATATAGGTGTATCAACCATGTCGTGTTGGTGTCGGATTGAATCTTAAACCATAACATGATCCATACATTTATTCGTGTAGTTGTGGCAAAGACATCATCAACCCTAACCAGGACAACTTAAAATCGTGTAATGCCAAGACGAATCGTTTAACCCATTGTTAACGTGTTAAACGGGTCGGAGGGATGTAATGGATGGGTTAAACAAGTCGTAAACAGGCTGGCAAGTTGACTTGTTTAACTAAATGGGTTGGCGGGTCAACCAGTATAATCAAGCGGGTCAAACATGACAACCTGAACACAAACCAGTTTATACACACCAATTACCAGACCAAGAAGGAAATCAATCCTACATAGGTAAAAACCAGCTTTATTAATCAATACAATATTTATATCAATTTGTACAAGTGATAAAGGCTGTCAAAAGAAAAGGAAAAAAATATATACATCTCTCTTTACATTTATATATATCAAATATAATTATAATACATGTTGCAAGGGGATAGCACATACCCATACAGACAAGCCTTAAAACTTCCAGCTTTCTATCATCAAACATGTGAAGCAACACCAAAAATTCACTCTCACCCACCCACAATAAACACAATTTCTATCAACTTAATCTACAAAAGGCGAAACAGATTTGACCTGATTCAACCAAATGGATTTCCTCCACCTGAACCACTTTGTTGTTGACCAAAACCACCTGCTGCTTGAGGCCTGTAAACGGAATGAAACTTTTGGTTACAAAGCCAACTTTCATGTTTGTCATGGGCCAACCGCCAATGTCATAAAATAACAACGTACTTAAATCAGTGGTCTGTTTTGGTAATTAAACAAAATAATATCCTCTCATCTGAGAAGTACTACTTTGGTAGTTTAGTGGACACAGGGGTGCAAACGAGCCGAGCCGAGCCCGAGCTCGGCTCAATTCCAGTTGAGGTAGGCTCGTTGGTATTTTCTCAAGCTCGAGCTGGGCTCGTTTATTATCTATTCATTAATATATTAAATGAAAAAAATATAAATAACAGACTTTTTAGGCTCGCAATCTTGATAAGTGAAGCTCGGGCTCGGGCTAGTTTACTAAATACGCTTATTTTTAGGTTCGCGGAGTTTAAATAAGCTCGGCTTGGCTCGTTTACACTAAGGCTCGATGAGCCTGGCGAGCTTCACATGCCAGGCTCGAGCTCGATAAATAAACGAGATTTATTTTAGGCTCAAGCTTGGCTCCGGCTCGATAAGGATCGGCTTGTTTCGAGCTTTTCTCGAACCGGTCTCGAATAGCTCGCGAGCCATCTCAAAAAATGGGCTACTTTGTTTATTACATATATTTTTAAATAGATGGATAAACCTTGAAATTACCTGTATGAAGGTGGCATGTTGGGACCCACTTGTCCCATAAATGGACCTGAAGGTGGCATGTTGGGACCCACTTGTCCCATAAATGGACCTGAACACAATCCTATAAACGAACATAAAAGAACACAAATGAACGAACATAAACGGGCGTTCATGAACATAAATGAACAAACAAAACGTGTGTTCATGTTCCTTTGTTTAATTAGATAAACAAAAAATTATGTTCGTGTTCTTTCGTATATTATATAAACGAACTTCCCACCAAACAAGTTCACACATAGTTCATGAAAGTTCGGTTCGTTTACAGGCCTAATGGCAGGTTTCATCATACCATTGGAACATTATATTGCATGTTGAATCCCATGCCGTATTGTGGCACAGGGAACCAGCCAGGACCCGGAGCAGCAAAAGACGAAAAATTGGAAGAAAATAAATCCTGCACATATATATGAATCCTATAAAGCTGAAAGAATATGGGGGTGTTTGGGATTGCTAATATAAGGGACTTATCTGCTTATTGCGATTTTTAAATGCAAAAAAGCACTATTTGAGTGTTTTAATGATAAAAAGTGAGTTATGCTTCCCTCATATTTTAGGGTGAAATAACTTTTTCTCAGTAAGCAATTTGAGATGGCTTATTTCAAACTGATTATTGTTGTGGATTCAAAATTACAAATTTGTCGTTATGATGAAATAAATTGTTTTCAGCAAGCTGATTATCTGCATACGCCATTCAATTTAAGCAAATCCCAAAAACCCCGTATACATATGAAGCAAAAACACCAGCATGATATTATAGGTGGCAGAATAGCTGGGTCGGGATGGTCGAGTAACGAGTCAAAACAGGTGAAATTTCAATATAGGTCGAGTCGAGTTGGCCAGCTCGAAAACACTTCTTTCGTTCATTTGTTTTTATAATTCTATAAATGATTAACATGTGAGATATAACTTAAAGTTGGTTTTATTACAATATAACTAACATTATTATTAAGAAATCAGTTTAGGAGGTTTTAACTTAACCAGTTTAAGATAAACCATAAGCCACATTGACCTATCCATGGGTAAAAATTGCCACCACTACATGAGATAAACCATAAGCCAAATAAACACCATTACCACTGGCAGTTCTTTTTTAGTTGTCGGTTTAACATCAACCCCATGTGTAACTTGAGTCTGCACACCTTGAGAATTACTATTCCCACTAAGTGAAGGATTCCATTGCTGCAGAAAGTTGAATGGAATACAAAATGGTAAAACCTGCCATTAGGTCGTAATACACATAATTGAGCAGAAGAGTAATAAAAAAAACTGAAGAGGTCTGCACCTGGTTGTTTTGAGATCCACCAACAGCCTGATTAAATGACTGGACAAAAGCCTGAGGTTGCACATTTTGCCCCTGAACAAAGGCATTGGGACCAGGAGCAAATGTCAAATAACTTGGTGTGGAAACTGGGAATTGTGTGTTGCCAGACGGTCCAGCTGGCAGTGTAGCATTGAACGCTGGAACCGATAGTTCAGAAAGTACATCTAGCAAGTTGGTAGTTGAAGGAGTATGAACTGGTTTCGCTTCTTGAAAGGAATCAAAACTAGCCCAATTATTATTTGTTGATGTTGTTGGCTGACTGACAGAAGGAGTAGCTTCTTGTATTTGTGTCGGTTGGGCAGTTGAAGAAGGTTCAGGAACAGCATCAAAATCAATCAACGAACTTTCTGTTTTATGTTCGGTTGTAATCTCGTTAGAAGATCCCAAGCTACTGGAAGATACAGTTCTCTGCAATCAGAACAACAGCTTTTGAACATTATCGTTATGAAATGTATTCGAACATCTTGAAGGTACTTTATGCCTAACAAAATGACATAATCATAGCTATCACCTTTTACCTGCCCCTTCAAGTTTACAAGACAATTATAATATCTGCTTTATATATAGTTTAATTACAGTATTCTATATGTTTTCAACAAGAACACACTTCTAAAAAATACTAATGATATTTCAGTTACGCTATAGAGTTAGCAATAAACAAAAACCGACATTTTGGGCTGAATATATCGACATATTTCTTATTCTGATTAAGACGGAAAAAACGAAACGAGTAAAGTACACGGATGGTCCTTGTGGTTTACCAAAATTTTGGATTTGGTCCCTAGCTTTCCAAAAGTACACAAATGGTCCCGGTGGTTTGCACTTTGTAACGCATTTAGCTCCCAACTTTTTCCAAAAGTACATGGATGGTCCATGTGGCTTGCACTTCGTAACGGATTTAGTCCCCAATCAAATCTTGAAATTGTATTATTCAATAAAAGAGATTACAAAGGTCCTATATATAGATAATACTAATTACAATTGAACACCCTTAACAATAAATAGATTGACAAACTAATAACTTAGTTTAACATTCCCCCGCAAGTTGAGGGCGGGGAACGACCTGCAACTTGGACCGTAATGATAAGAATCTCTGTGTGGACAATGGCTTTGTAAAGACATCAGCTATTTGATCATCAGTAGAAATAAAGTTAACCTTCAACATCCTTTGAGCAACTTGTTCACGAACAAAATGATAATCGACTTCAACATGCTTTGTTCGCGCATGAAAAATCGGATTTGCAGAAAGATAGGTCGCACCAAGGTTGTCACACCAAAGTGTCGGTGGTTTATCAACCATACCAAGTTCACGAAGGAGGGATCTTAACCATATCAGTTCTGCTACAGTATTAGCGATAGCCTTATACTCTGATTCTGTAGAGGATCGAGAGACGGTGCGTTGCTTCCTAACAGCCCATGAAATAAGATTGGAGCCCAAATAAATAGCATATCCCCCCGTGGATCGACGATCGATAGGGCAGCCAGCCCAATCTGAATCTGAGAAAGCCTGAAGATTGGGACATGTTGAATCAGAAAAGGCTTGTAGATGATAACTTGAATCATGACGGAATAGTAAACCAAGTTGAGTCGTTCCTTTTAGGTAACGTAGAATGCGCTTGACCGTCGCCCAATGGTTTTCAGTAGGTGCATGCATAAATTGACAAACTTTGTTAACTGCAAAAGCAATATCCGGTCTGGACAAAGTGGCATACTGAAGCGCACCTACAGTTTGCCGATATTTAGACGGGTCATCAAGGAGGGGACTATCATTAGGAAGCAAAACATCAAGAGTAATCATAGGAGAAGCAACCGGTTTGCAATCAGAGAGACCTGCTCGTTGAAGAATATCCAGAATATATTTGCGTTGAGACAGAATAAGATCAGGACCATGATGTAGAACTTCAATTCCCAAAAAATAATGCAGTTGTCCAAGATCCTTGACAGCAAATAAACAACTGAGATGTTGAATGATATCAGCAACAGCTTGAGGTTGATTTCCTGTGATTATAATATCATCCACATACACAAGGACATAGATAATAGTGCCATTTGAGTTAAGAATAAAGAGTGACGGGTCAGTTTTGGACCCGTAAAAACCAAGCTGCTGAAGTGTCGTGGACAATCGAGTAAACCAGGCACGTGGTGCTTGCTTGAGCCCATATAAGGACTTGTGTAATAGGCACACATGATCAGGTTTGGTGGGATCAACGAAACCAGGAGGTTGTTTCATATACACTGTCTCTTGAAGATCACCATGCAAGAAAGCATTTTGAACGTCCAGTTGGCGAAGTGACCACTTATTCATAACAGCAATAGACAAAACAGTGCGAATAGTAGTAGGTTTAACTACGGGACTGAATGTTTCATGATAATCCACACCAGGTTGTTGGTGAAAACCTTTAGCCACTAGTCGAGCTTTGTAACGACTAATCTTCCCATTTGGATCTGTTTTCAACCTGTAAACCCGTCTGCAATCAACAATATTAGCATTCCTAACAGGAGGAACTAATGACCACGTCCCATTTGTATGTAGTGCAGTCAATTTTCAGCCATGGCTTGACGCCACTCCGAAGATTTGTTGGCAACGGTAAACGAGGTAGGCTCAACAGGTAAAGGGTGAGTGGTGGTGGTAGAGTAAGCAGCAGGGTTATAGTGCGTGGTGGGTTTAGGGTTGGGCCGAAGGTTGTAGGGGCGGGTGCGTGGTGGTGGGTTGGAATGGGTTGTGTTGGGTTGTGGTGTTGGGTCGGTCATAGGACTGTTCTGGGCTGGTAAGATGGGTTCAGTAATGGGTGAGGGAAAGGAAGTGGGATCATGATGAGCTGTGGGAGTGGGTTCGATAGTAGTAGGCTGAATTTGGTCGGCAGTGGTGGTAAAAACAGAGATGTATGGTGTGTTGGTGTGTGAGGATGTTGATTCAGTTGATGGGACTTTATGGTAGGGAAAAACATGTTCGTTAAAGCGAACATGCCGGACAATATACACCCGTTCGGTGCAAGAGTCGAAACAACGGTAACCGTGGTGAACAGGGCTATAACCAAGAAAGACAATCGGGGTAGAGCGAAACTCGATTTTGTGGTGGTTATACGGACGAAGATAAGGGAAATATTGACATCCAAAACTCTAAGGAAGGAATAATCAGGTTTGCGTTTAAAAACGTGTTCAAAAGGAGACTTATTGGAGGAGACACGAGAAGGAAGCCGATTGATCAAATAAACGGCGGTTTCAAAGGCAAATTGCCAGAAACATTGGGGAAGACTGGACTGTGCCAAGAGAGTAAGTCCCATTTCCACAACGTGTCGATGACGGCGTTCTACAATCCCATTTTGTTCACTTGTATGGGGACAAGAACGTCGGTGAATTATGCCAAGGTTGTGACAGTAGGACGCGAGGCTACGAAACTCCCCTCCCCAGTCAGATTGAATACTTTTTAATTTGGTGTTAAATTGTCGCTCAACCATTTTAATAAAGTTTGTTAAAATAGGATAAACATCGGATTTACGAACTATTGGGTAAAACCACATGTACCTAGAGTGGTGGTCAACACAAAGTAAAAAGAAACGACAACCATCACTAGACAAAGTAGGGGCAGGGCCCCAAACATCACAATAAACAAGATCCAAGAAATTTTTGCTACGAAAAGTTGAGTCTGATAAATATAACTTAGAAGACTTGCCCATTTGACAAGAAGTACATAAATCAGTTGATATTTTGTCTAAAACAGGTAATGAACAATGCGAAATAACAGAACGAAAAACTTGAGCATGAGGATGGCCTAGGCATTGATGCCAAGTGTTGGAAGATGCTTTGGTAGCAGTAAAGGCAACTTTTGGACAAGACTTGAGCTGAGGAAGACGGATGGAATATAAGCCCTGTTCACTTGGTCCCGTGAGAAGGATGTTGTGTGTAGACTCGTCCTTCACAACAAAATAAGAAGCATGAAATTCAAAGAAAACGTCATTATCAACACAAAATTTTGTAACTGATAAAAGATTTCGTTGAAGTTCAGGGACATGAAGAACGTTATAAAGGACAAGGGTTTTATAGGTGAGTAAATTTTAGTTGAGCCAATATTTAAAATAGGTAAAGATTGACCGTTACCAACAAGGAGAGAGTCGTTATCATAGTATGCTGCAGAGTTGTCTAGACTAGCTACATCTGGAGTGCCATGATCATTAGCTCCCGTGTCAGGAAGCCAAGTGAAGCCTGACTAAGAATCAACATCTGAACGAGTTGCATAGCTGGCTTGTGATTGCATACGAGACTGATTTGATTGATTTGGACATTGAGATGGGAGGTGCCCGATGCCACAACGGTTGCAATGTCCATAAATTGTGTTTTGAGTGGAAGCCCAAGAGAATTGGCGTGTGCCACTAGTGTCTCGACCACGATTGTTTAGTCGTGAGTTGCCACGTGACCCACGATATCCACGATTACCCCGATTACTATTAGATGTCCGAGGGGTAAAATAGGCCTGAGGCTGAGAATAAACTGTTGTGTTTACCGGTAAACCGATCTGATTTTGAATTTGTGCAGCCATGAGTTGAAGACTTTGAAGCTGATTCTGGAGTGCAGCAATGTTAGGTGAGTTGGTGGCGGCTAGAATGGCTGGTAGAGCAGCATTAGAAAGGTGGGCAGCCGCCAAAAAGGCCTGAGGGCTGTTGTTAGACATGGCAGATGGTAGAACCTTTGCTATCATATAGTCATGGTCACTTAGAAGAGCATGGAGTTCATTGAAACTTACCGGTGGTGAACGTGTTAAAAGATTGGCCTTAAGACCGTTGTACTCTTCACGAAGGCCCGCGAGAGTGAGGATGACAAGATCCTTATCTTTCATCGGTTCACCAATATTCGCTAAGGCTGTTGCATATTCTAGAGCCCGACTTAGGTATTCAACGGGTTTTTCATCACCTTTCATGGTGATTCGAAGCAATTGACTTTTAAGAGTAAATTCATGTGAGGACGTTACCGGTGCATAGGCTCGTTCTAGAGAGAGCCATATCTCACGAGAAGTGCGACCCTGAATATGCTGAAAAGATTCTTCAGAAACTGTGGACGTGATGACCATTCGGACATGAGCATCGTTTGCAATCCATGGAGCATAACTCGGATGATCAGTTTCAGCAGACTCTGTTGTAACCTTTGATTCTGGACAGGGAATGGAGCCATCGACATAACCAAACAGATTTTGAGATGTGAGAAACGGTTCAATCATTGTCCGCCAATGGCCATAGTTTGTTGGTTTGAGGGAAAAGCAAACTAATGAGTGTTATGTATGGTTTTCTCTTGTGTTGAAAAGGGTAGTATAGCAGCCATTGATGTGTTAGTTGGCTGAAGAATGGCTGAAAAAGCAGGACGGCTGTTAGGGTTTCTTAGAAGAATGGCTGAAAAAAGCAAGACGGCTGTTAGGGTTTATTAGTTGGCTGAAGATGTTTTTTTTTTTGCTAGAATTTTTGGAGTGTGATGTGGATTTGATTTGGCTCTGATACCAAATCAAATCTTGAAATTGTATTATTCAATAAAAGAGATTACAAAGGTCCTATATATAGATAATACTAATTACAATTGAACACCCTTAACAATAAATAGATTGACAAACTAATAACTTAGTTTAACATCCCAACTTGGACATGCTAAAACCTTTAAGATTTGTTGATTGGGTACTAAATGCGTTACAAAGTGCAAACCACAGGGACCATCCGTGTACTTTTGGAAAGCTAGGGACTAAATCCAAAATTTTGGTTAACCACAGGGACCATTTGTGTACTTTACTCAAACAAAAAAGTTCCTTGTAAATTATATAAAGTGATATTGCATATCTTTGCTTGGTAAGCTTTTAATCTCGATTTATTAGTTTAATTTTAGTGAGGGGGGTTGTTTAGGATTGCTTATTTGACAAACTTATCTGCTTATTGTGTTTTCTAAAAGCAGATAAGCACTTTAGAGTGTTTAGATAAACAAAGGTGTTTATGCTAATTGGCTTATTCAGGTGAGACGGGGTGTTTCAATAAGAAGTTTGATTGCTTATTTCCAGGGGCGGACCTAGGTGAAGCCCAGGGTGGGCGAGCGCACCCCTTGAAAAAAAATTTAGTTATTTTTTAAGCAAAAAACCCGACCGCAACTCCTGAAAATATGCTTGAACCACTAATCCGCACCCCCAGCAAATAATTCCTGGGTCCGCCACTGCTTATTTCAAAGTTCAAACTAACTATCATTGGTGGATCCCAAATTATGAGTTTACCCTTAGGGTGAAACAAGCCATTTCTAATACTTATATGTCTGCTTAATACCATAGTTATTAATAGCGAATGGCGGACGATAGCGACAAGCTACCTATACGCTATGTAGTGATAGCGATGAAACAATGAGTGCTATTTTATGTTTAGCGACACACTAGGATAAAATTTTAAAAGTTTTTATACGTATATTATATCCAAATAAACTATTTTGTATGGTGTTTTATATGTATACTTAACAAAAAACATAAAATCCTGCTATTTTATACCTATAAAATCCCGCTATTTATATTAAAGCAGAAAAAAAATAACAAAAAAACCTAGAATCACGCTATTTGCACGCTATGGAGACACATGAGTGCTATGTTATGCTATTTGCTATAGTGCTCGGCTATTAATAACTATGCTTAATACCATAATTATAAAGTGTTTAAATAAGCCTAAAAGGCCACATAATAACCTTAAGCTGACCTGTGTACGCAATGAACCATTGGAGTTTGGAGGCTCAATTCGAACAGGAGATGTTTTCTCCCCCAGTATATCCCTAACGGGTCTTATTATAGGGGGACTAGATATATCTGGATCTCTTTGGTGATCAGGAGATCTCCATTAGACAATTTCACATCTTCAGAGTTCCTTAAATCCCTAAGGCGCGGACTTCTAGAATCTTCTGCATCCCCCAGTTTATATATGCAAATAATTCGGATATAAGAAACAAACTTAAGATCAGGAGCATAATGCTCTTAACTTGAAAAGTATAACTTCTAATTCTGCTTTATGTCTTTATGGAGAGTATTAAAAGTACCGTCTTTACTTGTAGAGGCTTGTCAAAGCTCCTCTCACCAGAATATCTTCTATCAACATAGACATTTTTAATGAAGTCCCGAAGCCTCTCAACATTACTGTCACATGGGGATAGAATTCAGAATTGAGCTATTATCAATTTATCATAATGCAGTATGTTAAATAATTACAGACCTACTGTCTTCTGGTTGTTTGGTAGTCAATATTAGATCAGAGATTTTAGGGATTTCATATTTATTGTAAATGATTTATGTTTCCTTTTATTATGTCTTGTATTGTCCTATATAAGGACCTCCTAGTATACTCAATTTAACAATACAATACAATACAAGTTTAATTTGGTATCAGAGCAAATCAGCTCCTCCATAATTCATGGCTGCCAAATCTTCTACCCAGCCAGAAACCCTAACAGCAGTAGCGCTGCCTATTGCAGCCGCCACCATCTTTATTGAAAGTAAACCCTCCGGCTCTCCTCCCTCTTTTCCAATCACTATGGCAGCCATTACAACCCTAACAAACCAGGAGAAAACTATTCACAACTCTCACAAATTCACTTTTAACCTAAAACCTACCAACTATGGCCACTGGAGATCAATGATAGAACATTTCTTGGTCTCTCACAACTTGTTCGGCTATGTGGATGGTACCATCCCATGCCCACAACAGCAGGTCACAACAGGAACTACTACAACTGATAACCCAAGTTATTTCCCGTGGGTCACGAATGATGCCCATGTTCGGTTGCTGATTACATCAACCGTGTCTGAAGAATCTTTCCAGCATGTTCAAGGTAAAACATCTCGTGAGATTTGGCTTTCATTAGAACGTGCCTACGCACCAGTTATCTCTTCTTACGAGTTTACTCTAAAAAGTCAACTCCTTAGAATCACTATGAAATGTGATGAGAAACCTGCTGAATACCTAAGCCGAGCCTAAGAATACGGTACTGCCCTAGCTAACATTGGCGAACCCATGAAAGACAAGGATATAGTCATGCTTACACTTTCAGGACTCCGTGAAGAATACAATGGTCTTAAGGCAAACTTGCTGGCGCGGTCTCCTCCTGTTACCTTCAATGAACTTCATGGCCTCCTCAGTGATCACGACTACATGATTGCCAAAATCCATGGTGTGTCTTCTGCAGCCTCAAACCCGCAAGCTTTTCTGTCTACTGCTGCACCCACGTCAACCGCCACGGCAGCCCAGCCACTCAACCTTAATACAGTCCAACAGCAACTCAGCAACCTCCAACTTATGGCTGCACAGTTTGGGTATCAATTGAATCCTATGGGAGCCTGTAGCTTACAACCGCAAGCGTTTTTTGCACCCAGATCTGTCAATTCTAACCGAGGCAGCCGTGGCTCTCGGGGATTCTCCAAAGGACAGCCGCGCAACAACTCTAACAATCGTTCTCGTGACAACAACGGTACAAGACAGTTTGCTTGGGCCTCCACTCAGAATATGGTTTATGGTCACTGCAATCGTTGTGGCATTGGCCACCTACCATCTCAGTGTCCAAACCAGTCCAATCAATCTCACGTGACTCCACAGGCCAACTTTGATGCTCACTCGGATGGTGCCTCCCAAGCTGGCTTTACTTGGACATCTGACACTGGAACAAATGATCATTCTTCCCCAGAGTTATCTAGTCTCGACAACGCTGAGCCCTATTATGGTAATGACTCTCTCCTTGTTGGTAATGGTAATTCCCTACCTATTTTGCACATTGGCTCCACCAAACTTTACTCCCCTCATAAAACCTTTAATCTAAACAACATTCTTCACGTTCCTGCACTTAAAGGAATTTATTATATGTCCAAAAGTTTTGCCATGATAATGATGTCTTTTTTGAATTTCACTCTTTTTATTTTGTTGTGAAGGACGAGTCTACATGCACCACCCTCCTAACGGGTCCAAGTGAACAGGGCTTGTACCACATCCGCCTTCCTCGTTTTCAGTCTCTTCCAAAAGTCGCTTTCACTGTTGTCAAGGCTTCCTCCACAACTTGGCATCAACGTTTTGGACATCCTCATGCTCAAGTTCTTCAGTCTATTGTTTCACATGTTCTTTACCTGTTTCAAATAAACTTTCAAATTCATTATGTACCTCTTGTCAGCAGGGCAAGTCTTCAAAACTTTCTTTAGCAAATTCAAATTTTCATAGCACTCATGTCTTGGATTTGGTTTATTGTGACGTTTGGGGCCCTGCACCCACTTTATCTATTGATGGTTGTCGATTCTTTCTCTTATATGTTGATCATCACACTAGGTATATGTGGTTTTATCCGTTGGTGCATAAATCTGATGTTTTTTCTGCCTTAACTAATTTTATAAAAATGTCAGAAAGACAATTTAATACTAAACTGAAAAGCATTCAATCTGACTGGGGTGGCGAGTTTCGAAATCTCACACATTTTTTTAATAATCTTGGAATCATCCACCGACGTTCGTGCCCTCACACCAGTGAACAAAATGGGACTGTCGAACGTCGCCACCGTCACATTGTGGAAACTAGGCTTACCCTTTTAACTCAATCTCGCTTCTGGCAATTTGCTTTCGAGACGACTGTCTACTTAATTAATCGACTCCCTTCTCGCGTCTCATCCAACAAGTCCCCTTTTGAACACATTTTTAAACGTAAACCTGATTACTCCTTTTTACGTGTCTTTGGGTGTCAATGTTTTCCTTATCTTCGTCCATATAATCGTCACAAGATGGAATTTCGGTCCACTCCGTGTGTATTTCTTGGTTACAGCCCTGTTCACCATGGTTACCGGTGCTTTGACCCAACCTCAGAACGAATACATATTGCCCGCCTTGTTCGCTTCAACGAACATATATATCCTTTTCACAACCCGACACCCATGCCACCTCCCTCACCAACTGAGCCTCCCTGTATCTCCATCTTTCCTGACATACCACCCGACCTCCCCGTTGTACCCCCTACGTCACCTACACCTTCCTCAACACCTCATGGCCCCCCTATCCCAACCGAACCTACACCTCAAAACTCACCGGACCAAACCGACCCTTCACCCTCTCCTACCAACTCGCCTGCTGCCACTTTACACCAAACACCCACACCTGTCTCAACCAATCCACCAGCCAACCCACTTCCTCGACCTAGACCACCCAACCTACGACCCAATCCCAAACAAACCACTCCCTACAATCCTGCAGCTTACACTGCCACTACTTCCCCTATCGTACCCACTGAACCCACCTCATTTACCATTGCCAACAAATCCTTGGAGTGGCGTCATGCCATGGTTGAAGAGTTGGAGGCACTTTATAAGAATGGGACATGGTCACTTGTTCCACCAGTAAAAAATACTAACGTTGTTGATTGCAAGTGGGTTTACAGGTTGAAAACAGATCCAAATGGAAAGATTACCCGCTACAAAGCACGACTTGTTGCTAAAGGATTTAACCAACAACCAGGAGTTGATCATCATGAAACCTTCAGCCCGGTTGTTAAACCGGCAACTATTCGCACCATCTTGTCACTGGCAGTTACACAAAAGTGGCCACTTCGACAACTAGATGTTCAGAACGCCTCTTACATGGAGATCTTCAGGAAACAGTTTACATGAAACAACCTCCCGGGTTTGTTGATCCCACCAAACCGAATCATGTGTGCTTGCTGCACAAGTCTCTCTATGGGCTTAAACAAGCCCCTCGTGCATGGTTCACTCGGCTTTCTACGGCGTTGCAACAAATTGGTTTTTATGGATCCCAAACTGACCCCTCATTATTTATTCTAAATTCCAATGGTACTATTGTCTATGTTCTTGTTTACGTAGATGACATCATCATTACCGTAAATCATCCGGGGGCAGTCACTGATGTTATAACTCGTCTGAGCTCTCTTTTTGCGGTTAAGGATTTTGGTCGTTTACATTATTTCTTGGGTATCGAAGTGGTTCATCATAATTCTGATCTAATTCTCTCCCAGCGTAAATACATTATAGACATTCTTCATCGAGCTGGACTGACAGACTGCAAGTCGGTCACATCTCCTATGAGTACTTCTTATGTGTTACTTCCAGATGACAGTCCCCTTCTTGATGACCCTTCTCGATACCGGCAAACGGTTGGTGCTCTTCATTATGTCACGTTATCTCGTCCGGACATTGCTTTTGCTGTGAACAAGGTGTGTCAGTTCATGCATGCCCCAACCGAAAACCATTGGGTTGCGGTGAAACGAATACTTCGCTATCTTAAAGGCACGGCTAATCTTGGCTTATTATTTCGTCATGGTTCGGGGTCCCAACTGCAGGCTTTCTCTGACTCTCATTGGCACCAAGATGTTATTCAGGCTTACTCTGATTCTGACTGTGCTGGTTGTCCTGTCAACCGTCGATCCACCGGGGGGTACGCTATCTACTTGGGCTCAAATCTTTTCGTGGGCTGCCCGAAAACAACGAACTGTCTCTCGGTCTTCAACAGAATCAGAATACAAGGCAATTGCTGACACTGTAGCAGAGCTTATCTGGTTAAGGTCTCTTCTTCGAGAACTTGGGCTGGTTAGTCACTCGCCAACACTTTGGTGTGATAATCTCGGAGCAACTTATCTCTCTGCAAATCCAGTCTTTCATGCGCGCACAAAGCACGTCGAAGTTGATTATCACTTTGTTCGTGAACAAGTCACTCAAGGAAAGTTGAATGTCAAGTTTATCTCCACCAATGACCAAATTGCTGATGTATTTACAAAGCCCTTGTCCTCACAGAGATTTGATTTTCTACGGTCCAAGTTGCAGGTCGTTCTCCGCCCTCAACTTGCGGGGGAATGTTAGTCAATATTAGATCAGAGATTTTAGGGATTTCATATTTATTGTAATTGATTTATGTTTCCTTTTATTATGTCTTGTATTGTCCTATATAAGGACCTCCTAGTGTACTCAATTTAACAACACAATACAATACAAGTTTAATTCTGGTAAAGACTGGCGTTGAGGATCCCACTCTTTGAAATAAATTTCCTTCGCTCTGATATTGCAGTCAAAAGGAGTCATATATGTAAGACTGGCTTGTATTATAACATCAGGTTGTGATCGATTTTAGAGTAAAATGCCATTTTAGTCCCTGAGGTTTGGCCAGTTTTGCGACTTTTGTCCAAAGGTTTGTTTTTCCGCATCTGGATCCAAAAGGTTTGAAATCCTGCCATTTTTGTCCGGTTTGTTAACTCCATCCATTTTTCTCCGTTAAGTCAGAGGTTTCCGTCTTTTTTGCTAACTTAAAGGGCAATTTGGTCTTTTTCACTTTCTGTAAAAATAGCGAATACCCCTAAAAAAGACCGAATTGCCCTTTAGGTTAACAAAAAAGACGGAAATACCCCTGACTTAATGGAGAAAATGGATGGAGTTAACGAGCAAGATGAAAATGGCGGGATTTCAAAGCTTTTGGATCCAGATGCGGAAAAACCAACCTTTGGACAAAAGTCACAAAACTGGCCAAACCTTAGGGACTAAAATAGCATTTTACTTAAGATTTTATCAGTGTACAGATTATACAAGAATATTACTGCATTTCCACCTCCTTGAAGGGCACTAACTTCCTGTGAAGTGAATTTGGCCATTGACACCGACTTTACCCTGTGAGTGAACTATCGACTGCAGAAAATGTACATTCGGTGATCAATATAGGAGCTCAAATGAGCGGAACGTTATTTTAAACAACATTAACGTACAAACTGATATTTCACATTGATGCATTTGGTTTCTACAAAAAGCATATAAGTACTTACTGGATTCCACTGCAAGTAGTGCAAACGAATGTCCAGAAGTTTGTGCATACATATTGCGGTCCCTCTTTAGTAAACAACATGAGATATTGAATATTGGTAACAAAATTATATACAAACAACGATCTAGTACAATAATACTCAACAAAAAGGCGACGAAACAAGTGTAAAATTACCAAACTGTTGCAGTTAATACACCTCCTATTCTCTGGAAGTTTAAGCATTTTTCTTATGGCTTTCTCGTTTCTCTCTTCCTCTTTAAACCGACTCATCATTCCCAAACTCCAATCCAAGACCTAACTTCTGAAACAACATCAGATCAGTAACCAAATCATACATACAACAAGTCATCAATGATCAAAAACACATTTCCTTCAACAATGAACTAAAAACACCAACTGAACTAGCGAATTCCAACAGAAGTACCTAATACATATACAAATTTCATCCAGAATAGCGTGAGTCCATCAAAACCATTAATCATAACTTCAATTTACTCAAACAATGAACTAAAAGTGACTGAACTAGCGAATTTCAACAATTACACCTAATACATACAAAATTTCATCCACAACAGCGTGTGAGTCGATCGAAACCATTAAACAGAACTTCAACTTACGGAAATCCAAGCCCTCACTCCTAAAACAACATCAAATCAGCAACTAAATCATACATAAACAAATCATTAATGATCAAAAACACAATTCCTTCCACAATGAACTAAAAACACCAACTGAACTAGCGAATTTCAACAAAAACATCTAATACATATACAATTTTCATCCAGAACAGCATGTGAGCCGATTGAAACCATAAATCAGAACTTCAACTTACTCAAATTCAAGCCCTAACTTCTAAAACAGCATCAAATCATACATACAACAAGTCATCAATGATCAAAAACACAATTCCTTCAACAATGAACAAAAAACACTAACTGAAACATCAAATTTCAACAAAAACACCTAATAAATACAAAATTTCATCCAGAACAGCGTGTGAGTCGATGAAAACCGTTAACCAGAACTTCAACATACTCGAATCCAACCTAACTTCTTAAACAACATCATATCAGCAACCAAATCATACATACAACAACTCATCAATGATAAAAAACACAATTCCTCCCACAATGAACTTAAAATACCAACTGAACTAGCGAATTTCAACAAAAACACCTAATACATACAAAATTTCATCCAGAACAGCATGTGAGTCGATCGAAACCATTAAACAGAACTTCAACTTACTCAAATTCAAGCCCTACTTTTAAAACAACATCAAATCATACATACAACAAATCATCAATGATCAAAAACAACAATGAACTAAAAACGCTAACTGAACTAGCGAATTTCAACCAAAACGCATAATACATACAAAATTTCATCCAGAATAGCATGTGAGTGGATCGAAACCATTTAACCGAACTTCAACTCACTCAAATTCAAGCCCTAACTTCCAAAACAACATCAAATTATACATACAACAAGTCATCAACAAACACAATTCCTCCCACAATGAACTAAAAACACCAAATGAACTAGCAATTCCAACAAACCTAATACATACAAAATTTCATCCAGAACAGCGTGTGAGTCGATCAAAACCGTTAACCAGAACTTCAACATACTCAAATCCAAGCCCTAACTTCTTAAACAACATCATATCAGCAACCAAAACATGCATAGAACAAGTCATCAATGATCAAAACCATTGTTCCTCCAACAATGATCTAAAATCACTAACTGAATTAGCGAATTTCAACAAAAACACATAATACATACAATATTTCATCCAGAACAGCATGTGAGTCGATCGAAACCATTAAATAGAACTTCAACTTACTCAAATTCAAGCCCTAACTTTTAAAACAACCTTGAATAAATTTCGGGACGAAATTTCCTAAAGGAGGGGAGACTGTAACGCCTCGTATTTCCAATATTTATTATTTTTATAAAAAATTCGCGCTCGTTTTCTATTTCCTGAGTCGCAACTACAACCGGATCGAAAAACGGTGTAAAAACGGAAACAACGCATTTTTATGTGTTTTTAACGAAACGACAACCGAACGCGATTTTTTTTGATGTCTTACATTTAATTCCCGTGTTTAAAACTTAAATAAAATTATACGCTATTTCATAACGTTCGGGCGCAGAAATGGGCTTCAGAATCGCGTTCGTGCCACTCTCAGGCTTTTAAACCCAACCTATCAAACCCTTACCACTTAACCTACCTATTTAACCCTCTCAAACTCACCTTCTTCATTTTATTGAGAAACCCTAGCCCCCCCCCCCTTTTTGAACCAGCCGACTCCTACCTCTCTCTTTCTCCTCCTTCTCCAGCTCTGTTCTCCTCCTTTCCCCGCTCACTCACACCAACCCGACGCCCAACCCTCTCGCTCAACTCTCTCTCACGCTGGAAAGGAAGGCCGACCACCCAAGTGGTGGCAGCGGCGCGACAACGGCAGCCAGCGGAGCAGCAGCAAGCCGCAGCAACAGGGGAGCGACGGCGGGTCGACGGCAGCGCCCTCGTAAGCGGCGGCTGTCCGGGTCTCCTTCCGACGAGCTTCAACGGTAAGAAACCACCCCATTTCTGTCTTTTGTTCTTTCTGAAGTTGTAGAAGATAACATGTTGTTTTAACTTCTGTGTTTCGGGTCACGGGTTAGCTTCGGTTCAAGATGCGTTCGGGTCAGATTTCATGTTCAACAATTCCAATTTCGGTTCAGGCTGAGTTTGTCCGATTCTGTTTTGGCTTGGGCTCTTGTCGGGTCAGCTGTGGTTTCTTCGGCTCGGGTCATGAGCGGTTCAACACGGCTCCGCACAGTTGGTCCGGGTCTCGGTCAAAGCAGGTTAGCGAGCAGATTCGGGTCAGCTTGGTCCATACGCGTTTCGGTTCGAGTCGAACCTGGTCAAACAGTCAACACCAGTCAACAGCCGGCTCAGGTTCAACCTCGATTCAGTTCAGGTAGTCACGTTTCAAGTGTTAAATTGGTTAAGATTCGATTCATGTTCGATTGTTGTTATTCCAGTTTTCAGCTCAGTTTGGCGTTCGGTCAAACCAGGTCAAACCTGGTCAACTGTGGTCAAACAGTCGCGGGTTCGAGACAACATCAGTAAACAACAGTTTCAGTTTGGGTCATACTCCTGTTCGATTCAAATTCTGTTCGGGTCAGCACGGTTCAAGTCCCGGTCAACTCAGTCAACTGCCGGTCAACTCGGGTCAAGCAGTCAACTGTCGGGTCAATGCATGTTGTGGTATAATCTATCGACTCGAAACTTTGTAATGACGTTTTCATAACTAATTATTGTTTTAATCACGTAGCCGAACGTTATATAATTTGTAACACAAATAGATTATGTAAAAAAAAAATATTTATATTGTATCGTTGATTCTTGCAGTGTTTATCGTTGTGTTTTGACAATGTATCGACAACTCGCGTTGTCGGGATCGTTCTAAAACAGGGGAAACTCTGCCCGATTTTCGACTAATATATATATTTATTTATTATATCTATCGACGAGATATACTTATTCGTTACATCTTTCGACAAAATATATATTGATTTATTATACTTCCGGCAATATATATATTTACACCTTTCTGCTTTTCGACAAAATCCATTTAATTATTATATCGTTCGACAACATATTTAATTATTATTCTTTTCGACAAGTATATATCTATTTAACGACAAGATATAAACAGTATTCCTTCCGACAAAATAAATATATGTTATATACTTTTCGAAAATGATACTTCTCTAACGACGATGTATATATATAATATGTGTTTCCGACGAACAATATATATATTTAGCTACTATTCTTTTCGTTAACATGCATATATATCTAGTAATCTTTTTCGCCAAAATATATAAGTACACATCTATTATTCTCGCCGACAAAACATAATAACTTCACGAAGGAATATATTTATCCAACTGCAAATATCTATATATCTTTTATACTTTTCGCCAAAAATATATATATTTATTGTATTATTTTGACAACACTTTTATCTTTGACGAATTTAACTTTAGTGTCCTCACATAAATTCCGTGCTAAACGTACACGTATCTTCAACTCCGATTCGATTATTCATCCATGTTCGTTGTCATTTAAGGTGGCATTGGTGTCCCTTTCTCCCACTCATCAACTCGTCGTGGAATTTCCAAAGAAGACCTAGCAATTTTGTGAGTACACTCGACCCACATTTGTTTATATCACTTTTGGGTGTAACATGTTTCCATATACAAAAATCACAAACACTTAAACTTTATGAAACGCACAAACAATCCTATACACATGACTACTTGAATCGTATACTTGTTGCTTGTCTGGGGATAAACGTTGTGCTATGCTTTAGTCATTAACTATTTTTAGCCTTTGTTTGACATGCTTAGCGCTATAGGAATTCACGCATCCACCTCCATCGTGTTATTCGTGAGGTCATGTTAAAACAGCGTGATTGCGTTACGGGTTTGATTATTAGCATTGCATGCCTTGATATTGCTCTTGTATAGATTTAGTTGCCATGAGGATTGTTAAAACTTTATTCGTATACGTATGCTATGCTTAAACTTGTGTACTCGCCTTTGCTTTTGCATTGACTTTATTTTAAAACATGTTACAGGTTGAAGGTGATGACGCTATGAAAACAATATAGCAAGGACTAGATACACACAAATTAGACGTTAGGTTAATGTTGACGTATCAATTTTGTTATGACTTTACAAATGTTAGATTTTTCTTTGTTTTGTTACATTGATGTATTTGACAATTCTTATGAAATGAAATATGGTTTAATTAATTATTGTCACTTAATAACGTTGTGAGCAATGAGCAATCTCGTTTTCGTCTCATCCCGATGTTTCCGCCATCGGTTGCGGTGTTACAGATTGGTATCAGATCCATAACTATAGGGAATTAGGCAAATTGCTACGCTTTTGACCTAGTCTATAGTTAAGTACCATACTTGACCATACGTGATTCACATGCTAATTCCTTAAAACGTCTCTTATATGTTAAATTTATGAAATGCTTTACGTGTTCATACTCGTTACATTATTTCAATCATACGCCTTCCCTAATGCATATTACTCGATTATACTAAACTCGAAAACACTCGTATTACACAAGTGAGACGACTTCACCAAAATAGGCGTGATATCCACAATTTGGTGAACGATTCTCATTACGCTTATTCTTTATATTTTTACGAGGTTACATCATCAAGTTAGGAGTGACATCCACACCTTGATGGAAAACTTCCCATTCAAACTCTAGTGGACTCTCGTCAAAGTGTCGAAATTAATTTTGACCCGAGGAGTGCCAACCACACTTAGGGTACGAAATCGTCAAGTTAGGGGTGAAACCCGCACCTTGTCGATTAAGTCCCATTCCTCGATTTTCAATCTCGCCAAAGTTTCGATTTTCCAATCGATTAGAGACGTGTAATAACTGGAAGGGTAAAATGCCGTTAATCGCTTCTCGACGAGAGCGTTTTACCTATAGGCCAAAGCACGTTTCTCTAATTTGAAAGGATCTTCGATTCACTTTGGAATAGTCGACGTTTCTCTACCCGAAACAGTCTATTGTTTTCTGAGACTCTCTTTTATACCATTTCAATTTATACATGACTTTTATATACTTGTTACCATTCCTTTCGAGTTTCTAATTTATTTTAAGGTTTTTACGCAATTCATATTAAACCTTTCCATCCACTTATACATTATTTGCATACATGATTTCAAAACGTCATCAACTAGACTTATATTTCTCGAAAAGTCCGAAATGGAGACCGTCGTCGAGATAGGAGTGAATTCCTTACCTAGACGATCGAACTTCGTTTCCTTCCTTCCTTAAAACGACCTCACCAACGGATTAGGGGTGATTCCCATACCTCGGTGATCGTTACCAACCCTCCTTCTTGGAGACTTTATTACACAAACCACATGTTTAAATTGTATACCTAAATCTTTTACCATGTTGTCAAAATTCTTACTTAGACGAATTTCAAAACGTACTATTTTATCAAACATATTTCCCATCCGGTAATCTATTTCATATAAATCCCACACGCATATACTTGGTCACCACATGAAACGTTTTGTTTTACGATTTTCAAAGCTCGACAGAATGCTACCTACCAACTTAATCGGTCTAACGAATACCTTGCCCACAAGTCTTATGTTTAACTTAATCACTAAAACACGCTCACGCAATAACTTTATGTTAAAAATTTTCGTTTGTAAAAAAAAAAAAAAAAAAAAAAAAGGGCATTATGGGATCGTTGTACTAAAGGTGTGTTTGGGATTGTTTTTGCAACCTAATATTTTGTTTTGTGTTTGGAAGCGCAAATATTAAATAAATAAATAAATAAAAATCTATTTTAGTGTTTGGAAAAAATATATATATATATATATATATAATAATATATATATAAAAAAACTGATTTGTTTTACGTATTTTAGAGATCAAAGCTCGTCTATTTATAACTTTATATGTACATGTATATATATTTTTCAAACACTCAAATAGTTGATTACCTGATTATTGTGATATCAAATAACATAATCAAATCCGAACACTATCTTCCTACAGTATGTTTTGTTACAACTAATTATCTGATTTTGATTATTCAGAACGCATAATCTATTTTCAAAACTCAACCCCAAACACCCTCTAAATCTCTCATCGCGGTTAAGAAAACATTTTGCTAAACGTTTTTCAACGATCATTAAATCAATTAACACGGATTTCCTCTCAAGGGTCAACGTTTCCCAAGCACCACTAAATTTCAAATCTCTTATATCCTTTGAAAACAGTGCGAATTTACTATTTTAAGACCTTATCATACACCTCCCGAAATGTCACATGAGTTTCAAAACACGTGGGCAAGAAAACTTTATGAGGACCAACCATTTTCGACCTACTTAAATTCTTTTAAAACAAATGGTAGCACTCCCGTCCTTTACAAAATACGTAACGCATAATCAATAAGTACCTTATATTCCTTTATATTCACACACTAGATCCGATATTCTAAGTTAAACTTAAGCCTATTTTAGAAGCGATAACCTCAAAGTTTTGCTCAAACAACAATACATGCGTATCCTCGTACATGGTTTAGTCAACTGTTGCATGACATTTTAATCGTATCATTCGTTTTACATACCCTGATTTCTCGACTATTTTATGTAAATAAATTCGTAGCATTCAATTCATATCATACGCACAATTATCGTCTGTTACACTTGTTGACGTTCATAATTATACACATATTCGTGTTCATGAAAATAACGTGTCATCTTTCATGCTTATTATAACACCTAATGGCATACCTCCTAACATCGTCCGTGGACAGGAGAGATTCCTGGCTCATAAGTAATGCCCTACCTCTAAAATCACCAACGCGTTTTGGGCTTAATGCTAGTGGATGAGAGGAGAACTACACAGTTAAGCGTGCTCAAGTGGGAGTAGTACTAGGATGGGTGACCTCCTGGGAAGTCTCCACCAGGGCAACCAAAAACAAAGTCGTGAGTTCCTGGATGGGCCACCCATCAAGGGCAAAGCGGACAATATTGGTGATAACGAGGGGCAGGGGTGTTACAGGGGTGTTACACTTATACTTATCATCACATTCATGCATATACGTCTTATATCCATGCTTATACTTATTTCCATACTTATGCTTATACTCATACACATACCTATACTTGTACTCGTATTCATATTCATGCCTATGCGCGAGCGGAACCCGAGGGATTCGCTTACGTGGGCCACAAGCTAATTACATGCCTACGCACTACATTCTTACACACACGCGAACTTATTTTCAGAATTTATGTACACCTTTATTCATGCGCTGCTAGTACAAGCTATGCGGATCATGTGATGATCGGTATAATCGCGGGTGCACACGGGATTATAGCGATAAGCGCATGAGAACCATAGAGTGTACTACCGCGTATGGTAACACACGGAACGTAACATTGCATCGAGTAACGAAACGGTCGCAACGTGGTCAAAACATGGTGGATACGCCACTGGTACTCCCTATACATAAGTGTTTTCACCATGCTGCCAAACTTTCGTAATACGTGCCATGAGAAATTCGGTGATTTACAGACCATAATACGACCTAACACGCCAGCTTTAAACAACTCACAACTGCATTTCTAAGTGCGCGCTACCCGATTATCCACGACGAGTCTTAATCCCTAACGTAACGTTTTCGTTTGTCCATATACATATGCCAACCTTACACGAGTATTCGTTGATCGAATCAATCGTCCGCTCTTATGCCTCCGTTACCCCCGTTAACCTTGTCTTTTTATGCAACCTCGTTTATAATCAATCGTGTAAGCATTCAAACCCTAAATGCCTTCTTACTCTAAAGTTATCTCCCATTCTCGTAGATAGCAACACGCTTGATTGGCCGCTACCTCGATAACTAGCTGATTTTAAATACCTAACCTTCTCGTTTTCCATCATCAAGCAACTCTCTACAAAACCGAGATTTATTAACGCTCTTCAAGGTCGATAGAACTCTCTAACAACCTACGGTTCGACCACACTCACCATTAAACTGCATACCACTTCTCACGAGAGCTTTTCTGCTTAGATGGCATATCATTTGAGTTATTCAAAGCTCGTTTAAACCACGCTCCTATACGCATACTTACGCGCTTTACTTACGCTTGATGGCTTTAATCTTTCTAGTCAAGCAACTTCTTCTTGCAAACCTAACTCTTCGTTGCTCTAAACTTCATGCTTTCCCTCATGTGTCCAAACATCCAAGTCTCAGTTTTAGACGATCATTCTCTAGCCAAATCTTTCTAAAGTCTTCCTCTTGAATAAATTTCGGGACGAAATTTCCTAAAGGAGGGGAGACTGTAACGCCTCGTATTTCCAATATTTATTATTTTTATAAAAAATTCGCGCTCGTTTTCTATTTCCTGAGTCGCAACTACAACCGGATCGAAAAACGGTGTAAAAACGGAAACAACGCATTTTTACGTGTTTTTAACGAAACGACAACCGAACGCGATTTTTTTTGATGTCTTACATTTAATTCCCGTGTTTAAAACTTAAATAAAATTATACGCTATTTCATAACGTTCGGCGCGCAGAAATGGGCTTCAGAATCGCGTTCGGGCCACTCTCAGGCTTTTAAACCCAACCTATCAAACCCTTACCACTTAACCTACCTATTTAACCCTCTCAAACTCACCTTCTTCATTTTATTGAGAAACCCTAGCCCCCCCCCCCCCTTTTTGAACCAGCCGACTCCTACCTCTCTCTTTCTCCTCCTTCTCCAGCTCTGTTCTCCTCCTTTCCCCGCTCACTCACACCAACCCGACGCCCAACCCTCTCGCTCAACTCTCTCTCACGCTGGAAAGGAAGGCCGACCACCCAAGTGGTGGCAGCGGCGCGACAACGGCAGCCAGCGGAGCAGCAGCAAGCCGCAGCAACAGGGGAGCGACGGCGGGTCGACGGCAGCGCCCTCGCAAGCGGCGGCTGTCCGGGTCTCCTTCCGACGAGCTTCAACGGTAAGAAACCACCCCATTTCTGTCTTTTGTTCTTTCTGAAGTTGTAGAAGATAACATGTTGTTTTAACTTCTGTGTTTCGGGTCACGGGTTAGCTTCGGTTCAAGATGCGTTCGGGTCAGATTTCATGTTCAACAATTCCAATTTCGGTTCAGGCTGAGTTTGTCCGATTCTGTTTTGGCTTTGGCTCTTGTCGGGTCAGCTGTGGTTTCTTCGGCTCGGGTCATGAGCGGTTCAACACGGCTCCGCACAGTTGGTCCGGGTCTCGGTCAAAGCAGGTTAGCGAGCAGATTCGGGTCAGCTTGGTCCATACGCGTTTCGGTTCGAGTCGAACCTGGTCAAACAGTCAACACCAGTCAACAGCCGGCTCAGGTTCAACCTCGATTCAGTTCAGGTAGTCACGTTTCAAGTGTTAAATTGGTTAAGATTCGATTCATGTTCGATTGTTGTTATTCCAGTTTTCAGCTCAGTTTGGCGTTCGGTCAAACCAGGTCAAACCTGGTCAACTGTGGTCAAACAGTCGCGGGTTCGAGACAACATCAGTAAACAACAGTTTCAGTTTGGGTCATACTCCTGTTCGATTCAAATTCTGTTCGGGTCAGCACGGTTCAAGTCCCAGTCAACTCAGTCAACTGCCGGTCAACTCGGGTCAAGCAGTCAACTGTCGGGTCAATGCATGTTGTGGTATAATCTATCGACTCGAAACTTTGTAATGACGTTTTCATAACTAATTATTGTTTTAATCACGTAGCCGAACGTTATATAATTTGTAACACAAATAGATTATGTAAAAAAAATATTTATATTGTATCGTCGATTCTTGCAGTGTTTATCGTTGTGTTTTGACAATGTATCGACAACTCGCGTTGTCGGGATCGTTCTAAAACAGGGGAAACTCTGCCCGATTTTCGACTAATATATATATTTATTTATTATATCTATCGACGAGATATACTTATTCGTTACATCTTTCGACAAAATATATATTGATTTATTATACTTCCGGCAATATATATATTTACACCTTTCTGCTTTTCGACAAAATCCATTTAATTATTATATCGTTCGACAACATATTTAATTATTATTCTTTTCGACAAGTATATATCTATTTAACGACAAGATATAAACAGTATTCCTTCCGACAAAATAAATATATGTTATATACTTTTCGAAAATGATACTTCTCTAACGACGATGTATATATATAATATGTGTTTCCCACGAACAATATATATATTTAGCTACTATTCTTTTCGTTAACATGCATATATATCTAGTAATCTTTTTCGCCAAAATATATAAGTACACATCTATTATTCTCGCCGACAAAACATAATAACTTAACAAAGGAATATATTTATCCAACTGCAAATATCTATATATCTTTTATACTTTTCGCCAAAAATATATATATTTATTGTATTATTTTGACAACACTTTTATCTTTGACGAATTTAACTTTAGAGTCGTCACATAAATTCCGTGCTAAACGTACACGTATCTTCAACTCCGATTCGATTATTCATCCATGTTCGTTGTCATTTAAGGTGGCATTGGTGTCCCTTTCTCCCACTCATCAACTCGTCGTGGAATTTCCAAAGAAGACCTAGCAATTTTGTGAGTACACTCGACCCACATTTGTTTATATCACTTTTGGGTGTAACATGTTTCCATATACAAAAATCACAAACACTTAAACTTTATGAAACGCACAAACAATCCTATACACATGACTACTTGAATCGTATACTTGTTGCTTGTCTGGGGATAAACGTTGTGCTATGCTTTAGTCATTAACTATTTTTAGCCTTTGTTTGACATGCTTAGCGCTATAGGAATTCACGCATCCACCTCCATCGTGTTATTCGTGAGGTCATGTTAAAACATCGTGATTGCGTTACGGGTTTGATTATTAGCATTGCATGCCTTGATATTGCTCTTGTATAGATTTAGTTGCCATGAGGATTTTTAAAACTTTATTCGTATACGTATGCTATGCTTAAACTTGTGTACTCGCCTTTGCTTTTGCATTGACTTTATTTTAAAACATGTTACAGGTTGAAGGTGATGACGCTATGAAAACAATATAGCAAGGACTAGATACACACCAATTAGACGTTAGGTTAATGTTGACGTATCAATTTTGTTATGACTTTACAAATGTTAGATTGTTCTTTGTTTTGTTACATTGATGTATTTGACAATTCTTATGAAATGAAATATGGTTTAATTAATTATTGTCACTTAATATGTTGTGAGCAATGAGCAATCTCGTTTTCGTCTCATCCCGATATTTCCGCCATCGGTTGGGGTGTTACACATACAACAAGTCATCAATGATCAAAAACATAGTTCCTCCAACAATGATCTAAAATCACTAACTGAACTAGCGAATTTCAACAAAAACACATAATACATACAAAATTTCATCCAGAACAGCATGTGAGTCGATCGAAACCATTAAACAGAACTTCAACTTACTCAAATTCAAGCCCTAACTTTTAAAACAACATCAAATCATACATACAACAAGTCACCAATGATCAAAAACACAATTCCTTCAACAATGAACTAAAAACACTAACTGAACCAGCAATTTTCAACAAAAACGCCTAATAATACAAAATTTCATCCAGAACAGCGTGTGAGTCTATGAAAACCGTTAACCAGAACTTCAACATACTCAAATCCAAGCCCTAACTTCTTAAACAACATCATATCAGCAACCAAATCATACTACAACAACTCATCAATGATCAAAAACACAATTCCTCCCACAATGAACTTAAAACACCAACTGAACTAGCGAATTTCAACAAAAACACCTAATACATACAAAATTTCATCTAGACCAGCATGTGAGTCGATGGAAACCATTAAACAGAACTTCAACTTACTCAAATTCAAGCCCTACTTTTAAAACAACATCAAATCATACATACAACAAATCATCAATGATCAAAAACACAATTCCTTCAACAATGAACTAAAAACACTAACTGAACTAGCGAATTTCAACCAAAACACATAATACATACAAAATTTCATCCAGAACAACATGTGAGTCGATCGAAACCATTAAACAGAAGTTCAACTTACTCAAATTCAAGCCCTAACTTTTAAAACAAATCAAATCATACATACAACAAGTCATCAATGATCAAAAACACAATTCCTTCAACAATGAACTAAAAACACTAACTGAACCAGCAATTTTCAACAAAAACGCCTAATAAATACAAAATTTATCCAGAACAGCGTGTGAGTCTATGAAAACCGTTAACCAGAACTTCAACATACTCAAATCCAAGCCCTAACTTCTTAAACAACATCATATCAGCAATCAAATCATACATACAACAACTCATCAATGATCAAAAACACAATTCCTCCCACAATGAACTTAAAACACCAACTGAACTAGCAAATTTCAACAAAAACACCTAATACATACAAAATTTCATCCAGAGCAACATGTGAGTCGATGGAAACCATTAAACAGAACTTCAACTTACTAAATTCAAGCCCTACTTTTAAAACAACATCAAATCATACATACAACAAATCATCAATGATCAAAAACACAATTCCTTCAACAATGAACTAAAAACACTAACTGAACTAGCGAATTTCAACCAAAACACATAATACATACAAAATTTCATCCAGAACAGCATGTGAGTGGATCGAAACCATTTAACCGAACTTCAACTCACTCAAATTCAAGCCCTAACTTCCAAAACAACATCAAATTATACATACAACAAGTCATCAACAAACACAATTCCTCCCACAATGAACTAAAAACACCAAATGAACTAGCAATTCCAACAAACCTAATACATACAAAATTTCATCCAGAACAGCGTGTAAGTCGATCAAAACCGTTAACCAGAACTTCAACATACTCAAATCCAAGCCCTAACTTCTTAAACAACATCATATCAGCAACCAAAACATGCATACAACAAGTCATCAATGATCAAAACCATAGTTCCTCCAACAATGATCTAAAATCACTAACTGAACTAGCGAATTTCAACAAAAACACATAATACATACAAAATTTCATCCAGAACAGCATGTGAGTCGATCGAAACCATTAAACAGAACTTCAACTTACTCAAATTCAAGCCCTAACTTTTAAAACAACATCAAATCATACATACAACAAGTCACCAATGATCAAAAACACAATTCCTTCAACAATGAACTAAAAACACTAACTGAACCAGCAATTTTCAACAAAAACGCCTAATAATACAAAATTTCATCCAGAACAGCGTGTGAGTCTATGAAAACCGTTAACCAGAACTTCAACATACTCAAATCCAAGCCCTAACTTCTTAAACAACATCATATCAGCAACCAAATCATACTACAACAACTCATCAATGATCAAAAACACAATTCCTCCCACAATGAACTTAAAACACCAACTGAACTAGCGAATTTCAACAAAAACACCTAATACATACAAAATTTCATCTAGACCAGCATGTGAGTCGATGGAAACCATTAAACAGAACTTCAACTTACTCAAATTCAAGCCCTACTTTTAAAACAACATCAAATCATACATACAACAAATCATCAATGATCAAAAACACAATTCCTTCAACAATGAACTAAAAACACTAACTGAACTAGCGAATTTCAACCAAAACACATAATACATACAAAATTTCATCCAGAACAACATGTGAGTCGATCGAAACCATTAAACAGAAGTTCAACTTACTCAAATTCAAGCCCTAACTTTTAAAACAAAATCAAATCATACATACAACAAGTCATCAATGATCAAAAACACAATTCCTTCAACAATGAACTAAAAACACTAACTGAACCAGCAATTTTCAACAAAAACGCCTAATAAATACAAAATTTATCCAGAACAGCGTGTGAGTCTATGAAAACCGTTAACCAGAACTTCAACATACTCAAATCCAAGCCCTAACTTCTTAAACAACATCATATCAGCAACCAAAACATGCATACAACAAGTCATCAATGATCAAAAACACAGTTCCTCCAACAAAGAGCTAAAAACACTAACTGAGCTAGCGAATTTCAACAAAAAACATAATACATACAAATTTTCATCCAAAACAACGTGTGAGTCGCTCGAAAACCGATAAACAGAGCTTCAATTCGCATAAAACAACATATCTAAACACATCAGATGCATGTACAGTATGATTACACGCTACTGTAGTGAAAAACACACATATACACATATACATACACACGAAAATGTATACGAGAGTTCTAGAAACTGACCTGATCGTAAGATTTCGAGGAAAAATGGAGAAAAATTCAGTTGTGCAGGTAGAAGACGAAGAGAGAGATAGAGAAAGATAGGGTGTGCGCAGACACATGGGATTTGGAAGTCTAAAATGCGGGGCTGAAAATAGAGTTGAACTTTTGACGGTCGTCGACTTTATGGACATGATTATGACTGCACTAATCAAATTTTTATAAAACTATTTGGTGGTGTAAAAAGATTTTTTTTCTTTTCTTATGATTTTGTGAAAAAACAAAAAAAAATTATGATGCTTTTATATGATATAACCATTTTTAGCTGGTTCAATAAAAATTGATAGGTTTATCTGAGTCTAAAGATATGGGTTCGAACCCTTTGTGGATTCGGAGCAAATCCAGACTTGGCCAATATTTTGGAAAAGTGTTAAAAACAAGCGATTCTTGGGACCACACGCCATGTCGGAAACGCCAAGTCAAAGAGACCAAAAGGTCATCTTGATAGTGATGTCTGGCCAATGATGTTCCACGGATACTTATTCTCCCAAGTCTCTACTAGTGACTTACCATAGAGGATACCAAAAGAACAACTACATCTGGATAGCGATGTCTGTAAATGGTGTTTCGTGGATCCATGTTCTCCTCAGTTTTGCACTAGCGGTTATCACAGAGGAGCCCAAAAGGTCATATGGATAGCGACGTCTGGCTTGTGGTGTTCTGCGGATCCATGTCCTCCTCAGTCGCTACTAGTAGTTATCACAAAGGAAACCACAATGACATTCTAATAACGACGTCTATAGTCAATCGTGTGCTGCAAATCCACACCCTTCTCTGTTGCAACTAATGGCACAGATGAGATAAAAAGGATATCCTCAAAGGGATGTCTCCTTCAATCCCTTCTCATCATCACAACTATAAATATTGGGTTTCTCCTTCTCAGGTGATCCATTCCACGCTTAGGGCCGTCTCCGAAAATCTTCAAAAATTTATGGGCCCTGTGCGAAGATAAAATACGGGCCCCGAAAATATAAACTTTGGAAAATATACAAATATATTTAATAATTAACATAAATAATCATTTTTAAACTAGATTTGAGAAGTAACTATGTTCCCATTTTGATTTAGTTTAACATAAATTTAGTCAATTAATGTCAGTTGCATTTAATACATAGATAACAAACATTAAGGAAAAAGATCAACTAAAACTGAAGCTATCAAGACTACAACCTAAGGTATGCTTGCTAATAAAGTGACATGGGAACCACAGACCATGCGCCTCATAATGTCATTTTCCAATCAGTACAAGTTCTATAGCATAACTTTATTAAAAATAAATAAATTTTCGGGCCCTCGGAGAGTTTGGGCCCTGAGCCGTCGCCCACCTCGCACCCTCTCCGGGTCGGGCCTATCCACGCTCCTACTCTCACTCTCACTTTATACTCATACAAAAGAGATATAATTTTTGCGTCGGATGGTGGTTACTAGAAGAACCCCCAACATCTTTTTCTCGTGACAAGTCTAAAGATAGTTTTAGTTTTGCAGATCGGATCATTACCAAGAACTCGATGCAATTGAAAGAATCATCAATTCGCAAACCTAGCCTAAATGATCCGTTTAGGCTAGCATTTCTTTAGTGTCCAATCTATTAGCTCATGGTTACACAGGGAGATAGATTACCCTTAGGTTTAGAAAGTCCAAACAACCGATGTAATTCGTGTTCAACATTGATAATAATACTTTATCTTTAAGTTATTCTACAATATTCATCGAAGTTATCCTTAGTGCCTCATTTCTTTATTTAACTAAGTTTTATAGAATAGTTGTTATTTCAATAGCTTTCTAAAAGTTTTATACAATAGTTATTTCAAAAGTAAAATTTTTATAAGCATATCTATTAAAGTTATAGGTTAACTTGTCCCAATGGACCCTGCCCAACTCACCAATTCACTTTAAGCCATAACTTTCAGAAAACAAAAATATTGCATTATTGTTTAAAAAGTGTAGACATAACCCTTATCATCAACTAAGATGGATCCCAATCAGGATTCCTTTGTATATGAGTTTCTTTTTGTTGTCCCAATCATTGCTTAGTTAGGGGCATTTTTTATAGTTATTGAACACAATCATTTTTACTAGTTTTAGTTCTTAGTTATTGAACAAGTAATTTACATAACAATTGTTTAAGAGGAAAATTTCGTCAAAATGGATTAGCAAAATCGATTCTGTATTTATAACTAGACTTATTATTATGAAAAGAATATGATTCTATACCTAAAACCCACACACAGTGTCGTTTTCCATTAATTCCTACGTTTTTTCTTACACTGAAAATGCTTCGTTTCCCACTTTCTGCATGCGTGAACCACTATACTACATATAATCGCTAGGTTCTATACTCAACGAAAAGTATATATCGATTGATTCAGTGATACACACACGTCATGTTCTTGATGAGTATATAGTGTTTTTAAATGAGTGACCATTACAAGTTCATATATTTGTATATTTTGGTAAAAATTCCATAGTTAGAATGCTTAGTCAGCTAATAAAGTTTTGTATGAACTAGGATGATGTTTGCTTAATTATGAAGATTCCATTGGCTTAGTTAGGTTATATATTAAAACCGAACATGTATGTTTTGGTTTATAGATTTTTATAACCGGTTGATTTTAGTTATAAGTAGTTGTGGACAAATTCAAGCTAACTTCAACTAAAATTAAAAAAAAATAGGAAAAAGAAAACGACTATCAAAAGATCATCGCCAAACCTAAGATGGTTCATAACACTTTTTTCCATTAACATATTTGTATAAATATATATATATATATATATATATATATATATATATACACACACACATGTTAGATTAACGTGACATATAACCATAACCAAACTTAAAAACTGATTATCAAAAATATAATATACAGACCTTAGGAAAAGATCGCTCACAACTTATTTTGAAAAGTTTATTACCTTGTTATATTGAATGTTTCCCATTCGAAAATAATATATTCCAAATAAACACATAAACCCTAATTAATATTTCATAATAACCAAACGTAATAAATATCAATATTTAGTTTAAACTTTAAATCAAATAAACACATAAACTCTAATCTTCAAAATCCCACATATATTCATCAGGAATAGAGTTAATTAAACCTAATAAAAAGTAAAAACACATAAGCCCTAACATTTTCATAATAACCAATAAAACTAATTAAACCAAATAAACACATAAACCCTAATTAATATTTCATAATAACCAATAACCTATACTAAAATGCATTCAACCAAAAACCCTAATCTTCAAAACTCCACAGATGTTCATCAAGAATAGAGTTAGAGTTAATTAACCCAATAAAAAGTAAAAACATATAAACCCTAATATTTTATAATAACCAAAAAAGCTAACCAAACCACAAACATTCAACCAAAACCCTAATCTACATGAGCCCAAGGATGCTCATCACGAAGAGCCTTTTCTTCCTCCGGTGTAAAATCATTAACTATACCAAAAATCTCTCTAACCTCCACCACCCTCTTGTCCTTGATCAAATCAGCCACCCTTTGACAAAACACATCCAATAAATCAGTATTCTTAACCTCATGAGCATACTTAGCCACAACCAGCAACATCGCAGTCGCTATCTCTTCGCGCTCAATAAAATCTCTCAAATCATTCCTCGCGGCCCTACGCACTTCCTCATCGTCCCAGCCATTTTTTTAGAATAAATTCTTCCACCACATCTTGAAGTTGCGGTCCCACATCAGGGATAGGGACCGCAACATTGACTGTGGTGGTTTGTTCTGGTTTCTTTTGGGGATCGACGGTGGGGGTTTGATCAGGGTTTGAAGTGGATGCCGAGTCGTTGAACCTGAGGATGAGGGTTTGTGTTTGGGTTGCAAGAGTCTCTTGTTGTTCAAGAACAACAGTTTGCGACATTGTGAAAGGTTGTTTGTTTTTAGGGTTTAATGGTGATTGTTGATGATGAAATTGTATTATGGGTTTAGGGTTACGTAGGGTGTATGGGGTTATTTATAGTGGTGGATTTGGAATCAGTAACTAACTCTAGTTTGTTTTTAAATATGGATATGATTTGGTGTGATCTTCCATCCTTATCTAATAAATAAATAACTTGGGTTGCCATGTGAAATCCTTGACAATCCATCATTTTGAAGGAAAAGTTTTCTACAATATTGGCATTTATTGTTTAAGTGATTCAATTTTTTAAATATGCAAACAAAATGATATATATATATATTCCGTAAACCATGTTCCCATTTGACTTTTCTATTCTGCTGAATTAACTTGCCCTTTAACGCTTCTTAATCGGAGAGTTTATTAGTTTCATGAACAATAATTTGTTACTCAAATTTTGTTTTTCTACTTGGTTCAAATTAAGAATTGAATGCCACATGTCCATCATATTTAATGTGTGTTTTAGAGGTGTTTGAGATTCAGGGGCGGATGTATATAGGCTACCCTTTGGCGCTCCGGCGGTAGTATAAATTTTGGAAAAAATTGACATTTTTTCGATTTCATTACCCATTTCTTTTAAAACGTTACCCCTATGAAAGTTTTTTAGATCCGTCACTATTGAGATTGCTTGTACATCTTTTATTTCTCAAACACCCCGTCTCTTACATTCTCTTTTAGTTTGTAATATTTAACTGTCTGTTATTTTTTATAATTATTTGTGGATAGTTGACATTATATGTTGCAACAGATTTGAAGTCAAAAGTAATTAGAAATTCTTTTCTTTTTCATAACTTTTGATGCTCAATCATTAAAAAAATATATTTGAAGTTAGATTTAGAGATCTAAAGAAATATTGTAAAATAAATTACTAAATTAGATAGCTTATTTTAACATAACTTTTGATGTAACAGGTTTCAAAGCCCTCCTTTGCTAATAGAGTATTAGGTGACGATAAAGTAAGATTTAGAGAAAGATATATTTTTAACATAAATTAGATAGCTTATTGGATAAAGACATTGTGTTTGTTTGTTAGTATTAGTGGTTGAGATTGGGTTTAAGGACATATAATTGGTCAATTTTAAGGTTACTTTAAGACGTAGGAAGTAATTTTAAGGTCAATTTACAATGGATGATGATTCGTTTCTTTGAGTTCTTTGTTTCTAATTTTCAACTCAAAACTTTTGATAATTTTAATTTGTGTTTGTTATTGGTATGACTTTTGGTAAATGTGAATTTATGTTTGTTATTGGTACGATCGTTTTGGTTATGTTTTCTGTTGGTATATGATTGTAAGGCTTAATAATTGTTTCCAAACTTGTAACCCACTCTGGTGTTGGCCTTGTCGTTGTAGGATGTCAAATCTCTTTTTCATTGAGGTTTGAGGGGATGGGAAACGAAGCTTTAGGTCTTGATACGATATGGGTACACTAAAAATTTGTGATTGGGAAATTATTGTTATTTTTAAATATGGTAAATACTTGTATACCATTTTTTAAACTATTATAACAATTTGATTGGCTGATAAAAGGTTGCCAAGTTTGAAATTAGAATTGAGATGGTTTGTTTTATAAGGACACATGTAATGGTTAATGTCTATTAAGGGGTATTTTCTGTCACATTAATATTATAATACCCCTCTTAAAAAATGTGTAATGGTTAACTCCTTTAATGTCCCCATTCCATCATTACTTTCCAATTTTGTTATCCTTATAGGGCATTATATTAGAAATATCCCTTACTCTTCATGCTCATATAAAACTCACGTAGATGATGTTGAGAGCATTATCTAGCTACTTTATGCCTTCATAACGTCCATTACTTATGGTATAACCACTAAACATGTACTCATTTGATACCATTTTAAATGTGTATACGTTTCTACCACTTTATTATATGGTGCTTGCCGCTAAGTGTGTATATATTTCTACTACTTTATTAAATAATATATTTTAAACATTTAACCTATATAATTTTATCATTTTCATTGTCCAGCCCATATAATACACAGATTATTAACCTAGTTTATCATTAAATACCAAGTATCATTCATTTCTTTCAAACACATTTTATTAAGAATTTAATTCCAGCATATTTTTTATTAAGAATTTAATTTCAACATGTAACCTTTATTCATCAAAATTTAAGTCCCAAACTGGCTGGTCCAAAGGGGTAGGGATGGGGTTTTTATGGCTAAATAATATTGGTGGGACCCATTTAACTTTTATTGTTTTAATTTATTTAACTAATGGTAATATAGTCATTTCATCAGTTGAGTCGAAGAATGATCCGAATAACAACAGAGAAAACCGCAGGGAAAGGAGTATAATTTTAGAAAGTTGAAGAGTAAAGGTGAAATATTGTCAAACCACAAGAATTTTTCGTACATTTTTTTCTTTGAATTTTTTAACAAAATAAAGTTTAAAAAAAAAAGAAGAAGATTTTAATTATTTTACCTCCTAACTTCTCTTTCAGAATGGACGTATTTGGATGGACTTTAATATTTCTTATTTTAACTTTTTTGTAAAATCTTTAATTCTGTTTCTTTCCTTCTAACTCTATAACACGATACTACATTAGTGGATTGATTCATCATTGGTCCGGTTTATTGTATATTTTGAGCTCGTTCTTTTTTTAAAGTCGATATTTCTTTCAAGGTTCAAGGAAAGCTCCACTTTAACTTAAAAGACTGTCATTAAACGCGACCCCACCCATTTTGAGCTCGTTCTATTTTTCGAACTTCAACTCAAACTTAATAAAAGCTTATTAACTCAAAACAAACATGAGACGTACTTGAACTCAAGTGGTTCAATAAAAAGTTGCACTTGTTTTTACCCCAATTATGCATACTTCAATATTATAGTCATTAGTCATAACTTAACAAATAATTCTTTTTGTTTGAACAATCAAATATAATTATATAAACTGTAGAAAACGAAATTTAAAAGCCTATCAAATTTTGACTAAAATTATAACTGAATCGTTCAAAGTTGGTTGTTGAAAACTTGAAATGGCTAGATGGTAAATTTTAAAGTCATGGGCTCGTGTTTAGAGGTGCACAAACCAGTTAATTTCAATAACTGGTTTGGTTAACCGGCTATACCAGTTAAGTTAACTTTTTGACTTTAACCAGATATGTTTAACCGGCCCGGTTAATTATTTTAACCAGTTTGATTAATTAACCGGTTTATTTTCGGTTAATAACTGGTTCTTTTGCCTTTTTTTTTTGAATTTTTTGGGTTTTTTTTCGGGTTAACCAATCTACTAGTTAAAAAAATCGGTTAATAACTGGTTACTAACAGAAGGTTAAAATTAACCACTGACCGGTTAATTAATCGATTTTTTTGCCTACAAAAAACTTGTATTGTTTTACATCTTGCAATCGGGGACGAAGCTGAGGCAAGCCCATTAGTCTAACCAACTGGGCTTGGCTAGAAACAGTTCACAAAAATAGTAGCCCAGAACCCGATGTTTGCCTATGTTTGGGCTGGTGAATTCTTTGGTCGGCCCAAACTTTATCCATCTAACGTAACAATCACACCGAGCAACGTAACAAATAATGATTCAAATTTAGAGAACATACGCTACGATATTCACCGATCTGGGTTTAGTCTAAACGGGTACGGAGATTAGTTTCAGAAAGAACCCACGAACTTGTTTAGCTAAACGGGTCGGGTTCGGATCAATTATGTCAGGTTGATGGACGACCCGTTTAACCCATTTATATTATATTATCTTTTACAATTTGTTTTATGTTATAAATTAAATTGGTGTGTGTCTTCTGTACTATAATTGTAACTTAAAAGTAGAACCATAATTATAAAATAAAAATAGAATTTAACATAAAATTTTATAATATAAATGTAATTATATTATATACATGTGTGTTATTTTAGTAAATTTTAATTTTGATATATTATTGGCGGAAATAAATTTAAAACATTAAAACAAAAATCGGGTTGACAGGTCGTGTTCGGGTCAACTCGTGAATATTCAACTCGTGTTCGGGTTCATATGTATGACACGATTTTTGGGTTTGGGTCGTGTTCGGGCTCGTCTAAAATTTTCAGGTTCGGATCAGGTTGGGACCGTCAACCCGCGAACACTACCCGTTTAGCACCCGTTGTTATGGTGATGGAAACAGAGGCTTATTATTATTATTATCAGAGGTCATCAATAAAGCTTAGGGTCCAATCATGTTTTTTTAGAAAAAGTTCATGTTTTTTTTAGAAAAAAATCTTAGATTTTATATATAAAAATCCAATAAATTCTCGTGGTTGGGACAACAGATCCTCTTGAGCCTCCTGTGCTTCCGCTCTTGATTAATGTATTGCTAACTAATGAGATCAGGTAAAATACAACTTGACCCGAATGGCAAGTTAAAAACCAAAAAAAACAGTGATAGTTTAATTCGAACATGAGACCTTGACTCAATCGCTATTTTGCACACTCTAGGTTATGTAAGTTCTGCTTCAATATGAATTAGGGATGTCATTTCAATTCAAATTATTCATTTTGCAATTAAGACTGTTCATTTTGATCATATGTTATATTTTTGGTTGAGTAAACTATAAATCATATTTTTTTTTTCAAAATTAGAAAAAAAAAACTAAACATAAATTAAAAAATAGTTTCATTGATTGTTATATATAACTGGGAAGCATATGGAAACATGTCTCGTAGGTGTTTGTGTTAATGCCAACAAATGTATTTAGTATGCCCGAAGAGAGATCTAAGCCGGGTTTGAGGTAGGGTACCCGGGTCATTTAGTAACCTACTCGACTATGATTTGGGTGTTCGTTAATCTAGTGGTTAAAAATATGGTTGTTACTGTGACGTATCACAGCTCGATTCGGCTGTTGGGGTGACTTGATACAAATATGTAACGCTATTGCTTACGTTTATCGTCAGTTCAAACATCACAATATCTGACTCATTATCTTGAGTTGGTAACGCTTGTTTTTTTTCTTGAGCTATAACTTACAAACACTGTTTATTTAATTGTTGTTTATATGGTGTTAAATAAATGTATTACTTTCACCAATCACAAACTAACCAATAGTTATATGATCCGTGTAATACTAATACGAGACAATATAAGGGAATACATTATAGTTGTAAATTCTTTCACTTGAAGATGAACATAATCACATTGAGTAAAGTCAGAGCCCTCTCCGAAAAATCACAATAAAAAAATACCCTATACGAAATAAAAGAAAATTGGGTCCTGTTTGCAATAAATAAATAATGGTCCAGCACCGTCCCTCAATTTATTAATTGGGTTTTGAATTAGTTTTGTTTATTCAATTAGGCCTAAGTTATTTTCATTACACTTTCAGAAGTTAAGCTTCTCAAAAGAATTGCCCTTTACAAATTTCATATGCAAATTGGACTACAAATCCAAAAGTATTAAACTGTTACGACCCTTTTAATATTTTTTTGTTTTTAAATCCAGACCTTTTAAGAATTTTTTGTAAACAAATAGATTTTTTTTTAAAATATATAAATATTTTTTCCAGACCCATATCAATTTAGGCCCAAAATGGGTCACCCATCCGGCACTTGCTCAGGGTCGGCTCAAGCAAAATCGATGAGAATGGTTGTGACACCTAATTCTATCCTATATATATATATATATATATATATATATATATATATATATATATATATATATATATATATATATCAATAATTGAAGAAACATATAAAACTAACGGTGGAAATAAAATGATAGTCGTTAGAAAAATAAAGAAACAAATATAGCCTTTGACATCACATGGGGTACAATTTCTAAGCACTTAACATTAAGTGGACGTAGGTTCCTTTTATTTTGTCTGGTCAATAAATTGATCTTTACTGACACTGCATTCCGTCGGAATTGACATTTTCTACCTAATTTGCAAGAAACATCACCCATCTACCGTTCTATTCTCTCGCCACCTTTAATCGTCACAAAGGGAAATAACTTCACTTTCAATAGAGAAGGGGTTTTATCATACTCTAAACAACACTCAATAAATAACATTTCAATAACGGTCGGTTTCGCATGGCCCCTCCAGTTAAATCTTCTAACACGACACGAAACTAATTTCATGACAATGTAGTTACATAGTATTTTGTTTTTGTGTGAATCTGATAATTTATTCTACACATGTCGTGAATACCATTGTTGTTAGCAGGGTTGTCCCTAAGAATTTAGCGGTCTTGTAGGACTAGAAAAACAATGTCACTTTAAACATAAATGTATAGAATCAATAATACGACGATAGTTATGATAACAGTAAACAAAACAAAAAAAAATGTATCAAATTATCTAATTTAAATAGTTAAACAGAAGTGTATAAACTCGTCATATGGCTTAGTTGACTAGGTCAATTGATTCACTGATTTGTGAAGAATACTGATTTGTCGATCTTTTTTACTTTGTCATTACACCGCCAGCCTTGAATATCTTGATATTATTTAGTTGAGTATTTGAATGTTTGACAATTTGGATTTGATGTAATTCATTAATGAGTTTAGTTGGGTTGGGGCCTTGATATTAATTCTTTATATTAGCCCGTCAACAATTGGTAATCTCAATTTGATTCACTACAATATTGGGTCTAACTACTATAATTACTGGTATCATTATTTGTGCATCAAAAGATGATTCACCACACTATTGGGCCTAAACTAATTCAATTATAGGTTGTTTAAAAAATATAATAATATAAAAGTAAAAACATTAAGTTTGGCCCAGGTAACTAAGCCCTGAACGATCACCCACTTTACCCCTCCCTATGACCGGCCTTTGCTGTTAGGTCATGTTCAAGTCGAGTCACCTAGCAAGGTGCTTGAATCGCACATCAAAAGTGTTCAAAGCTGACAAAGTCATTATTGTTGAGCTTGAGTATTTAAGATAGATTTGCTTGTGGATGGAGCTAAGGCGCATATGTTCCCTTAAATACGTCACATGATGAAGAAGCACATACTCTTTGTTGGACTAAATGGTGTAATACCCTGTTTTCTTGATTTTCTTGAATTTTTTTCCTTGGGCATTTCCTTAGCTCGGTGATCTTTTTGTATCTTTCTGCTGGTCGGTGTTAATATAATCTGCCGCCTAAAAAATTAAAATAGATTCATTGAAAATTTAAAACTCTCAAGATCCCACGTGGAGAGCGTGTGGCATTGAGAAGCCAAAGACGTCGTTGGTTTTCAAGACAAAAATTCCTCTTTATAGACAGTCTTTGTAGAAAGACACTGTTTTTTTCATGAGAGAGCTTTTTGACAATTCATAGATGTTTTCCCCGTCTTGTTAACGCGTCCTCGTTGTCTCATCCGTGGCTATGTCCCACCGGAGATGCCCTATGAACGCAAACGAATAATGGTTTTATGATTTTCAAAACTTCGAATAATTTTGTGGGTCCACTTGGTCAAATACTAAAGATTTACCCTAGAGATGGGCATAATAACCGGTTTCAAACCCGACCCGGTGGAACCTACCTGGGACCGGTTCCGGTTTCTACCCGACATATAGTAGAACCGGTTCCGGGTTCAAAATACCTGATGGTTCCTACCCGGTTTCACATTTTTGGAAAAAAATAAGTTTCGGAACCGGTTCCAACCCGTACCCGGGTTGTACCCGTAACCGGTTCTTATCATACCCGGTTCCTACGGTAACCTTCCAGACCCGGCGTCAATATATTTTTAATGTGAGCTTTTTTTATAAGTCTTTGCTAGAAACAAGTACCCGGTTACACAAACAACCTAAACAAGAGACGTTAAACAAAACATATAAAACACTAAACATACTAATCATAAAACACAAATGGGTTTACAATACATAAAACAAACTAAACTTTCGATGACCCGATCCCGGATGCTTCACCCCTTTCGTTGTTTTTCGCCTTTGTCACCGGACAATGGCGGTCGGTGTGTTTCTTGAGCTTCGAGTTGGCCGACGCCTTCATGAACTTCCCGCACCCCTTGCATCTAGCCATTTCATGGCTATCCGACATCAAGCACAAGTCAAACAACCTAAACAAGAAACGTTAAACAAAACATATAAAACACTAAACATACTAATCATAAAACACAAATGGGTTTACAATACATAAAACAAACTAAACTTTCGATGACCCGATCCCGGATGCTTCACCCCTTTCATTGTTTTTCGCCTTTGTCACCGGACAATGGCGGCCGGTGTGTTTCCTGAGCTTCGAGTTGGCCGACGCCTTCATGAACTTCCCGCACCCCTTGCATCTAGCCATTTCATGGCTATCCGACATCAAGCACAAGTCAAAGTGCTTCCAAATAGCGGGGTTTCTTTTGGTTTCCAAAACAACCACGACCTCATCGTTGCAAGCCATCATTATCTCTTGTTAAAGTGTTAAGGTTATATAGAAAAACCGATTCTGTAAAATGTAAAGTGTAAAGGGGTTTATATAGAAAAACTGATTCTGTAATCAGGAACCGGTTCCAACGGTAACATTTATCAGGAACCGGTTCCAACGGTAACATTTTATCAGGAACCGGTTCTGAACAGTGAAAGTCAGGTTTTGACTGTCAGGAATCGGTTCTGAACAGTAAAAGTCAGGTTTTGACTGTCAGGAACCGGTTCTGAACAGTAAAAAGTCAGGTTTTGACTGTCAGGAACCGGTTCCCAACACTATCAGAAACCGGTTCCGCACCATACCCGGTTCCACACCATACCCGGTTTCATAATACCCGTACCCGGTTCTACACGGTTCCATATTCTTGGGTGTGAACCCGGGTAGGAACTGGACCCGGTTCCACACCATACCCGGTTCCAATGACATCCAAGCAGAACCGGGTCCGGGTTGGAACCAGTTCCGGGTAATAATAAAACCCGATTATACCCATCTCTAATTTACCCTATGCTAAGAAAATAGGTCGCCCCACTAATAAGTTAGATATTGAATGCCATTAAATCATAAAAGATAAAGTTAAAATAATTGGATAATTATTTCTTTAAATGTATGACAAACTTTGTTTATATAACTGACAAATAGATAAATAGCCAATAAATATATTCTTTTTTATTGTTAAAGTATTTAACATAGATTACGACAACTTTTCCTATCATCATCTATCTATAATCTATAATTACTAATAATATATTGTTACAAGTCATTTACTTTGAACTTATTAAAAAATATTGCCATCTTCAGTTCTAATATTTATATAAATTTTTAAATAATATAGTTAACCATTGAAGGGGTGGTTAAGCCTCATTGATTATTTAATGAAACCACTTCTAAAATGGTCGGTTTTATTTTATTGATATGAAAGTGATTATCTAGCTTAAGCAGGCCCGACTTTGATTACCTTCGAGCTTAGTCATACTCGGACTTGGCTAAAACTATTTACACCCGCAGTTAAAGGAAAGCTCAAACTAAACGGAATATAGTTGGTCGACTCTATTTCGTTTATTACGATATGTAAAATCATAGATCAAATCGAATCAATTATCTTGTGAACAATATTTTTTTTTGAAAAGCATCTTGTGAACAATTGATTATCCAAATTTTGATAAGTTAAGTTCTATCATCATTAGATGTTTTAAGTGTATAGACTTAAAAGATACTTGTGTTAGTTCCTCACTTAGTGCTACATTGGATGACCAAATTTCCCTTGTGTTGATTCACCATTTTGTGTTAAATATGTTTGGCAATAGTTTAATCATGTGTGTGTCACTTAACATGCTTATCTTTCAAGGTTTGTTGTTTTCTTTCTACCACTATAGAATGCATGTGCACATGGACCAACAACTAATATACCAAATTATGATGCATGTTAGACCCCACAAAACAGAAGGAAAAAAAGCTACAAACCCTATTTCAATTCATCAATAATTGTTTAAATGAAACTTCAATACCTCATGTTCTTTAATAATTATTTGTCTACTACTATACTCTATTTCAACTTACAAGTACCATGGCTTTAATTGAGGGCCATGACAAGGGTCTTTCAACCACTCATACACCTCATTTTGGGTTTATACGTCATGGAATAAAGGATAATACTACATTATTTTAAATTTTAGATTTTGGCTTTAAATGAGAAAAGAATTTTGAAGTTACACACATGACTATATCTTATTGCCAAGGGTCATATCATATGAGAAGGGTGAATATGTGTTTAGGTGCGTATGTGTGAGAGAGAGAGACAGTGAGATTTTTATAAAATAGTGGGTTATGTTCGCGTTTTGCGGCGAGGCGGCCCAATTTTAAATGGAGTGTAACGTTAATGGTAGGAATTTGTTTGATATTGGTTTGGATGATTAAGATACCGACACTTACCGAAAGAGAAACAAAAAAATACCGAGATGTGCTTACGTCGACGAAACAATAAAAGCGAATATCAATTTCGGTACTAGCGTTGTTGGGTCAGTATTAGACCTTTCGTTTTGTTACACGTAAAACACCAGGTTCGATTGAAACTTAAAAAAAAAACAAAAAATAGAAAAGAAAAGGAAAAGATGAAAAAAATGACAAAAGACAAAAATCAAAGAAGACAACAATCACTGTAGCTAAGAAGTGCCTAAATTATATATAATAATATGTTTGATACGTGTTGTTAAGGAAACACCAAAACTTATGTTAGGAGACATTTTATCTATTATAAAAACCTATGCAGTATATATCGGTGATGCATCAGTTATCGGTCTTTATGTAAAATATCAGTCAGAATATCGGTGTAACGCCTCGCTTTTTGTATTTTCCTTAATTAGAAAGTGTAATCGTATTTCTATTAATGGAACTTGTATTCTTATGCATTCGTATTTCATTTCCAACCTTGCAATCCGAGACTTTGATGGTAATAAAATTCATACTTGATACATACTTGGCTTACATGCATTCGATCGTTAAATACATGTTTACATACAAACCGATACTTGTTATACGTACAAATACTCATACATACACTCTCGATACTCAAATTATACTTACATACATGTTAGACATGCCAAAACACCAAGTTTTAGCTTAAAATGAAGGAAAAAATCAAGTTCAGGGACCAAATTGCAAAATCTACCTAAATTAGTCTTTGGTGGGGCGCGAGAGACAAGGCTCTGCAGAAAGTTGCTTCCAGCTCGCGGGTTGGCCTATTTTCTCCACCTTTTTCACACTTAATCACCTCTAAACCTCATTTAACACCAAACGTAGCTCACCCACTATATATACAACCTCCCTAACCCTCATTTGCACTTTCCAAACATTTTAAATCATCAAAACACTCTCAAATTCTCTGGAATTTCAAGAACAAGGCAGATTTCTTTCAAGTGCAAAAGTGAGTTCAAACTCACTTTTTTTCATCAAATCTTCCTCTACAAAGCTTGGAACACCTCTAGGATTGTTTCCACAGGTTTTCTATGGAAAACCGAGGTGGAACATCACTATTTTAAGGTCCAAACTTTCTGTTTTGAAAGAACTTTTGTTAAACTTTTACAAACTATGTTTTTCTTGACTTAATCTTGTTCCTACTTGTTCTTAAACTTGTCTAAGGTTATGAGACTTGTTAGGAATAGATTCTTATGAGTTTAAGAGGTGCAAACACCTCTAAACTTTCTGTTTTTGCAAGGGTTTATGCAACTCACAAGTGATGAAACCATCCGAGCTTGCCATGAAGTTGATTGGCAAGACATGTGTTTTGGTATAGGTGTGAATATTTGGAAGTATTGGCTATCCTAACTTCATTCCACCACCTCACTTGATGTTTTTACCTTGCTATCTCAAGTAGTTTGCTAGACTTAAAGTAATTTATCCAGGTCTAGCCTCCGAGACTTAGTTAACTCTTTTTATGTCGGGAATAACTCACCCGGGTTAAAGTTTACTTGGCTACTTGATATAGTAAGACGTTGTACATTTCCTTTTCATTCATGACCATCCAAATCATCCTTGTGATGATTTGCGTATTGGTGAATCATACATGAGGTTAATCCTCCATGCTTGACTTACATGACAATCTATGATACTCTTGATAGACTTAGCTTAGAATTATTATATAAACTACTGTATATATACACACACACATAACTGAATCCTTCATGATAATCGACATGGATACTTGTCATGGTAATAAGTTATATTATCTAAGACTTGAACCTCTTTTTACGATTCTAATGGGCACTTAACCCATGAAACCACAACAACCCATACGGGATATATAGTGTCAAAAACGAGTATTTAAGGCTAGATAATTACTTTCTTGAATACATGCTTTTACATACTTTAATCCTAAATCCAAATCATCAGTTATCATCCAAATACTCGCACACCTACATTTCCTCATGTATGATAACTCGATGTTCCATCCTTCAAATGTCACACCCCGACCCGCAGCGGAAAAGGTGATCGGGGCATGATTGGGTTTTCATCAAAGCTCATGACATTTATTATAACGTTTCATATTTATTATTACAATTTAAAGGGAAATCATAAAATCATAATTACAACATGTTCTACACATCTTTCTAAACTTCATTATTTTCTTCTAAGGCATTTCCTATGTTTTCCTTGCTTCATCCTGTTCACCTGTATCATGTGCAAAAATGGTTTTTGGATCAACAAAAAGTTGGCGAGTGAATCCTATTAAAAGCATTTAAACAAGTTTAATGAATTGATAAAATAAAGTGCATAACCACATATGAGTAAATGTAGATGTAAACTTATTCACAAAACACTAAATATTAAATAATACACACACATACAATAATAGATTGTTTTGAGGCACGCGTTGTTCAACTCGTCTCCCACGAGGAACTGATGGGCCTAATGAATGAGTTTTGAGGCACGCTTTGTTCTACGAACTGATGGGCCTAATGTATGAGTTTTAAGGCACGCGTTGTTCAACTCGTCTCCCACGAGGAACTGATGGGCCTAACAAATAATTTGCATACAATATGACAATATGTAATACATAACTACAAACAATATTTACATTCTAAGTTTAAATCATAATATGGTATGGCACGAGTTTGAATAAACGAATTAGTTTAAGTGACACATGATACACCCAAAACGTGTAATTAAAAAAGGGGGGTTGTAAGATTCACTCACAGTGGGTGCGTTCGGTTGATGATGTTGAATGCGCACGAGTTTAGAGGATTGATCGACGAGGAAAAACTAACCTAATTAATAACGAAAAAGTAAGGTAAATAAATGGATTTTATTAACAATTTTAATAGGATTATTGGATATATTTTTGTGAGTTTTAGGCTATTTTCTAACTTTAGAAATGTTATTTTTAAGTATTTTTAATTGATTTTTAATTTAAATAAATAAATAAAAATAATAAAAAAATGTTGATTTTTGACTGTTGACCATTGACTTGTTGACCGTTGACCGTTGACCTGTTGACCGGTTCGGTCGGTTATATGTGTGCGCTGGGTGAGACTCGAACCCGTGACCTCCCGTACACGTGCACGCAGCTCTACCAACTGAGCTACGTGTCTAACCCGAAATATTTCTGTTTTTAATTATATTTATATACTAATTAAATTAATCCGAAAATCACTTATTTTAAAAACGATTTAATTGCATCACTCGGTGCTCGCCACAGGTCTCGAACCCGGGACCTGTGGTTTAGTTTGGCACACAGTCCACCGCTGGACTGTGTGTCTAACTTGGTAAATAATCTGGTTTTTATTATACTTAACATCTTACTGTTGCGGATCCGGTTCAGTTTAAAAAAAAAGACATTTTATTACAGCGAACGTGTGTGTCAAGGATCGAACTCAGGACGTATGCGTGTTTATTTGCACACAGTCCACCGTTGGACTGTGTGTCTAACCCGTTTATAAAATCGATTTTAATTAATCTTATAACATACACAACTTCCTCTTCTTCGTTCAAAACACAGACATCGGTTAACTAACTGTTACTTGATTAATTCGGTTAATGAATAATATGAACAATTGAAAAGTAGTGAACAGAAGAGTTTGGGGAAAGAAAGTACCGAACAGATCGTCTTCTTCAGAAATCCGGCAAAGATCGTCGGCTCTGTTTTGGTAGCTCCTTCTGTTCGGATTTAATAATCAGTTTGGATGAGTTAGATGTGAAATTGAACCACTGTGTAACGATTATCAGTAGGTTACAAGATCATACCGGTTAACAGCGAGATTCTGAAACTTTCAGAAGTTTTCTGGCGAAAACAGAAAATCCGGCAATGTCGTCTGGGGTTGATTCTGGGTGACGGAGTGATGTTAGAATTTGTATAATAATGGAATGAAACAGAAAAGTCGAGGTAATTACCGTGTAGATGAAAGTCCCGGTTTTCCGGCGACTTGCAGAGAATTCCGGCGAGTGAAATTTCTTTCTACAGAGATTCTTCAGAGGTTTAAGGTGAGTGTGGGTGATGTCAGTATGAGCTCTAAGATCTTATTTTAGAGTAAGAAGAAAGGATGGATTGAACTCGGTTTTCCTGCGATAATTTCCGGTCACTTTACAGAGAAATCCGGCGACTGCGGCGAAGTTTTCTGAGCGAAATGAAGAGTGTGATTTGATAAACTCGCGAGCTCACTGATGAATAAAATGTAACTCAGGTTTAAGTGTATTTCTGATTTCGAATTCAACACTTTTCGGTTACGGTCCGATGATTTGAATAGAAGACCTTAAAGTTTTCAATTATAACCGACGTTGGTATAATTGTATCCGTTATGCCAAAAGATAACGTCTAAGATTGACGATTTCGTCGGGATTTCCGGCGAGAGTGACTGGGTTTGATTTCCAACTTTATTTTATGTATTATTTGTTTCAAATAATCAACAAGAAACACAAGTGGCGGAGTGGTTGAGTGAATGTGTGATAAGTCCTTGAATGATTCTCGGCTGACCCGGGTTCGAAACCCGGCTTCAGCGTTTTATTTTTATTTCATTAATTTTAATAGATTTTCAATTATAAATTTTATATTCTAATATACTTATTAATTATGTATCGTTTAAAATTAATTTGAGCATTAAATACGCAACGAAATTTTTTTGACTGGTTGTTCGGTTAATAAACGAAGCGGGTTTGGTAAATCCGTTTTTTTTACGGATGTTACAGTATCCCCTACTTTTAGAAATTTCGTCCCGAAATTTAAGTAGTGGCATGTTTGTCTCAAAAGGATGGTGTTTAGTTTGACAGTTACATACTTAGAAAGGAGTAAGAGTTTAAATTTTTGTTTGAGGCGGTAACGTTCCTTGTAAGGGTTGAGTACCCTGCTTCAGGAATCGCTTTTTGATGCCTATGATAATGAATATTAATAAACAGAGTTGATTGACTAAATATGATTTCATGTGCAAGAGTTTTGGTATGTTTGGAAAGATAAAGTTATATCCCTAAACAAAACTTCTACTACTAAAACCTACATGGAACTCCTCATAACCGCCTGACAATGCCTCTGATCCTTTGACAAGAATACTTATATATAGGAAGTACCAGCGGCGTATCCACCATATTCTTGTTAAATTTTCATTGGTTTTATCAGTAAGTTATGATTGGTTCTATGATGTGACTCTAGAACATAAATAAACACAACAACCAATATCTGAGTCCTAATTCTGATAGCATACATGTTTGAATGGTGACAGTTCCTACCTCGTTTGTTATGATGGAGAGGTTAGTTTATGTAAAAATAGAACACAATCCAATTTCTTTAAATAATGAGATGATATGAATGCTAAATCAGTGAGTATAACACAAACTTCAACTAAGACAATACTAAATCTTACATGGAACTTCTCATAACCGCCTGATAATGCCTCTGATCATTGACAAGAATACTTATATATGGAAGTACCAGCGGCGTATCCACCATATTCTCGTCAAATTTTCATTGGTTTTATCAGTAAGTTATGATTAGTCCTATGTGACTCTAAAACATAAACAAACACAACAACCAAAGCTTGAGTCTTAATTCTGATAGTATACATGTTTGAATGATGACATTACCTCTCTCGTTTGTTATGATGGAGAGGTTAGTCTATGTAGAAATGGAACACAGCTCAACTTCTTTAAATGTTGAGATTGTAATACGTTGAGATGTATGATGATATGAATGTTAAATCAATGAGTATAAAACAAACTGAAATAGTAATATGCATTAAAATTCTTGGATAAAATTCCAATTTATAACTGAGATACGGGAAAATTGAGATAACATAAAGAAAACGTAAAAACTAAGCGGTTGGAGTTGAATCTTGATTTTTGGCGAAGGGGACTAGTTGGGTGGTTTCGTTTGGGACGTCATTATCTTCAACAGGATTGGCGTTGATGTTATAAACTCTTCCTCTTGCTGATGGCCTAGTGGTTAGGTTTCCTTGATTTGCTTGGTTAACTGGGTTTGCTTGAGCTTGGGCGTTTATGATGTTAACCAATCGAGGGCACGTGTTTCTAAAGTGGGTAGGGTCGCCACAATTAAAATAAGCTCGAACATAAGGAAACATGGGATATTGGGGTTGTTGATATGTTTGGATCATGTTTTGAGTAGGGGGTGAGGTTTGGTTTTGAGGGGTGCGGCAAACCTTGCTCAAATGACCATAGCGTCCACAATTCGCACATAGTCGACAAGGTAAGGTAGATGGATGGTGATAAAAACAGGTGTTACATTGAGGGTGAGGTCCAAGGTAAGGTTTCTTATTTGGGTAAGTTGAGTTGGGTGCTATTTGAGTGATTGGGATAGCTTGGAGGGGTACGGCTTGTGAGGCTGATTGATTACGTTGGGTGACAGCGAAAAGTTGCCCATCTCGCTTTCTCTTGGAAATGGGTTGAGAAAGGGATTCGGTTTGGGTGGAGTTTGAAGTTTCGGTTGATGCTTTATCCTTCTTCTTCTCCTCCTTGAAGTCTTTATTCCGTATGCGGTTCTCGGTGAGCTCTGTAGCTAACTCCATTGCTGCTTCCAAAGTTGCAGGCGTGGTACTTATTACAGAGTCTTGGATTTTTGAGGGAAGACCTCGAATGTAGTGCTCGATCAAACGGTAGAGGGGAGTGAACAAGTTGGGAACCATTTGATTTAACTCAAGGAATCTTTTGTTGTATGTGGTGTGGTCGCCTTCCTTTTGTTTCAACGAATAGAACTCATCCTCTAATTTCTTGATTTCGCTCCTTGGGCAAAACCGTCTTGTCATGATTTCCTTCAACTCCTCCCAAGTCAAAGTCATAGCATATTCAACACCTCGTTTGGCCTTCTCTGTGTTCCACCATGTAAGTGCTATTCCAAGTAAACGACCGGTAGCATATCGCACTTTGCGATCATCGGGGCAATCGCAATTTAGAAAAGTGTTCTCCATTTCTTCAAACCAATGGAGGAGAGCGGTGACACCTTCAGTCCCTTCGTATTTTGGAGGGTCGCAGGATTTGAAATGCTTGTAGGTGCATTTAGTGGTATTTGGGGGAGGGTTGATAACATTTTGATCTTCTTGGTTGACAGGATTAGCGGTAAGGGCTTGTTGGACTTGAATTACAATGTTGGGTATTACGGCAGCCATTTGTTGAGCGATTCGGGCAGCCATGCGCTCGCGGGCTTTTCCTGATCTCATCTTCCTACGAGCGAGGCTAGAAGACATCTACAAGGAATACATATCAAGAGTTTGAGTTGGATGCTTTAGGGATCATGTGTCGTATTTAGGAATGAACATTTATAAAATAAATATAAAATAATAAATCTACTACATCCATAGGATGTCTTGGGCTTTGCTCGTAATTGGGCCTTGCATGCCGCCATACTTCACCTTCGTAATCATGTGGGCCCCCATGATCACCGGGTTTTTCATATGGTTCGCATGTGTTAGCCTGGTTACGTACACTAAAACCCGGAGAAAATCGAGAAATAAGTATGTAACGTATGATATTCGGAATGTATCCAGGTGTGGACACGGTGACACCTCAAAGTGGGGTTAGTTCGAACGACGTTTGGTGTGGCATGCTTTGGCTAATAGGTCCTTCGTACTCTCATCGTTAGTCCCCAGGTACGCAAACTGGTCAGTTATATTGGATTTATACGAATGCCAACCTAGACAGGACGTTCCGACTACCGGTACTTGTACCCTTACAGTTACTACATGCCCGTCGCAGAACTCACTTTGATGAGATTTGAAAAAAGAAAAATGCGACAAAATTTTTGAATAACGGAAGTATGAAGACGATTTGAATATGTGAGCATTGCAATATGTATGATGAATGTGTATGTAATTGTGTATGTCTGACTGTAAGTATAATTCACTATGTATCACAAAAATGTAGTATCGGAAGTATTTGCATGCATTTGTGTATGTAATAAATATGAACAAATAAATATCATAAGTTTGCATGTAACCACATAAACAATTAAAATCTAGTCAACTATAGTATAGGCTCTAAGGGTCTAATAACCTATCCTATATCCCTATAGTCAAAAGCTCTGATACCAATCTGTCACACCCCGACCCGCAGCGGAAAAGGTGATCGGGGCATGATTGGGTTTTCATCAAAGCTCATGACATTTATTATAACGTTTCATATTTATTATTACAATTTAAAGGGAAATCATAAAATCATAATTACAACATGTTCTACACATCTTTCTAAACTTCATTATTTTCTTCTAAGGCATTTCCTATGTTTTCCTTGCTTCATCCTGTTCACCTGTATCATGTGTAAAAATGGTTTTTGGATCAACAAAAAGTTGGCGAGTGAATCCTATTAAAAGCATTTAAACAAGTTTAATGAATTGATAAAATAAAGTGCATAACCACATATGAGTAAATGTAGATGTAACCTTATTCACAAAACACTTAATATTAAATAATACACACACATACAATAATAGATTGTTTTGAGGCACGCGTTATTCAACTCGTCTCCCACGAGTAACTGATGGGCCTAATGAATGAGTTTTGAGGCACGCGTTGTTCTACGAACTGATGGGCCTAATGTATGAGTTTTAAGGCACGCGTTGTTCAACTCGTCTCCCACGAGGAACTGATGGGCCTAACAAATAATTTGCATACAAGATGACAATATGTAATACATAACTACAAACAATATTTACATTCTAAGTTTAAATCATAATATGGTATGGCACGAGTTTGAATAAACGAATTAGTTTAAGTGACACATGATACACCCCAAAACGTGTAATTAAAAAGGGGAGTTGTAAGATTCACTCACAGTGTGTGCGTTCGGTTGATGATGTTGAATGCGCACGAGTTTAGAGGATTGATCGACGAGAAAAAACTAACCTAATTAATAACGAAAAAGTAAGGTAAATAAATGGATTTTATCAACAATTTTAATAGGATTATTGGATATATTTTTGTGAGTTTTAGGCTATTTTCTAACTTTAGAAATGTTATTTTTAAGTATTTTTAATTGATTTTTAATTTAAATAAATAAATAAAAATAATAAAAAAAATGTTGATTTTTGACTGTTGACCATTGACTTGTTGACCGTTGACCTGTTGACCGGTTCGGTCGGTTATATGTGTGCGCTGGGTGAGACTCGAACCCGTGACCTCCCGTACGCGTGCACGCAGCTCTACCAACTGAGCTACGTGTCTAACCCGAAATATTTCTGTTTTTAATTATATTTATATACTAATTAAATTAATCCGAAAATCACTTATTTTAAAAACGATTTAATTGCATCACTCGGTGCTCGCCACAGTTCTCGAACCCGGGACCTGTGGTTTAGTTTGGCACACAGTCCACCGCTGGACTGTGTGTCTAACTTGGTAAATAATCTGGTTTTTATTATACTTAACATCTTATTATTGCGGATCCGGTTCAGTTTAAAAAAAAAGACATTTTATTACAGCGAACGTGTGTGTCAAGGATCGAACTCGGGACGTATGCGTGTTTATTTGCACACAGTCCACCGCTGGACTGTGTGTCTAACCCGTTTATAAAATCGATTTTAATTAATCTTATAACATACACAACTTCGTCTTCTTCGTTCAAAACACAGACATCGGTTAACTAACTGTTACTTGATTAATTCGGTTAATGAATAATATGAACAATTGAAAAGTAGTGAACAGAAGAGTTTGGGGAAAGAAAGTACCGAACAGATCGTCTTCTTCAGAAATCCGGCAAAGATCGTCGGCTCTGTTTTGGGAGCTCCTTCTGTTCGGATTTAATAATCAGTTTGGATGAGTTAGATGTGAAATTGAACCACCGTGTAACGATTATCAGTAGGTTACATGATCATACCGGTTAACAGCGAGATTCTGAAACTTTCAGAAGTTTTCCGGCGAAAACAGAAAATCCGGCAATGTCGTCTGGGGTTGATTCTGGGTGACGGAGTGATGTTAGAATTTGTATAATAATGGAATGAAACAGAAAAGTCGAGGTAATTACCGTGTAGATGAAAGTCCCGGTTTTCCGGCGACTTAGAGAATTCCGGCGAGTGAAATTTCTTTCTACAGAGATTCTTTAGAGGTTTAAGGTGAGTGTGGGTGATGTCAGTATGAGCTCTAAGATCTTATTTTAGAGTAAGAAGAAAGGATGGATTGAACTCGGTTTTCCTGCGATAATTTCCGGTCACTTTACAGAGAAATCCGGCGACTGCGGCGAAGTTTACTAAGCGAAATGAAGAGTGTGATTTGATAAACTCGCGAGCTCACTGATGAATAAAATGTAACTCAGGTTTAAGTGTATTTCTGATTTCGAATTCAACACTTTTCGGTTACGGTCCGATGATTTGAATAGAAGACCTTAAAGTTTTCAATTATAACCGACGTTGGTATAATTGTATCCGTTATGCCAAAAGATAACGTCTAAGATTGACGATTTCATCGGGATTTCCGGCGAGAGTGACTGGGTTTGATTTCTAACTTTATTTTATGTATTATTTGTTTCAAATAATCAACAAGAAACACAAGTGGCGGAGTGGTTGAGTGAGTGTGTGATAAGTCTTTGAATGATTCTCGGCTGACCCGGGTTCGAAACCCGGCTTCAGCGTTTTATTTTTATTTCATTATTTTTAATAGATTTTCAATTATAAATTTTATATTCTAATATACTTATTAATTATGTATCGTTTAAAATTAATTTGAGCATTAAATACGCAACGAAATTTTTTTTACTGGTTGTTCGGTTAATAAACGAAGCGGGTTTGGTAAATCCGTTTTTTTACGGATGTTACATCAAACTCTCCAACTCTTCACAGGATTATTAAAGGAAGCTTTGCAAAACCGTGAGTAAACTCGAAAGCCCCTTTTACGCTTTAAACTTTTGGGTGCAATGTGTTTAACCACACTTATACTTTATGCAAACACAAACAATCCATTATACATGCTTAAATATGTGATACTTCATTTGTATTCTTGGAACATTCTTATGTGATTCGCTTGTCATTTAACTTCGTACTAGCCTCCCCTTAACATCTATAGCGCTATAGGAGTAACGCACCGCCCGTAGTCTTGTGGCCATGTTAAATCTTTAATTATTGCGGTAATCAGAGGATTGACTTGTATAATTGCATGCCATGATACATTAATCTAGTTAACTACTTTTGCCATGTGGATTCGTTTAAATCTTTTCACGTACCTATGATGTATTAAATTTGTGTACTCGCCAATGCTTTTGTGTTGAACTATACTTTTAACATGTTGCGGGTTGATGATGTTGACATTGACGAAATCTAGTAGGGACGACTTAGAAACGTATCTAGATAGATTTTGATATTGTATTGTTGTTGAATTTTGTTGCACTTTAAAATTTCCGAATATTGTATTTTGATTTCCTATGATGTACTAGACAAGTTTTATCTATGAATGAAATCGGTTTTAAAATAAAAATTGTTACAATAGTGTTATGAAGTTTCGAGCAATCTCGTTTGTCTCACACTGATGTTTCCGCCATCGGTTGGGATGTGACAATCGGTACCGTTATTGTCGGTGATATAGACCGATATATGACTGATATAACCAATATAGCCGATATATCACTGAATTGTTAGTGTTAAATTGCTATATATATAACTTCTGTAGGAAATTGAAATTATCGATATCCCACCACTATATGACCGAGTTAACCGATATCTCAAATATCGGTCCTTAACCGATATCCGATATTTTAGCGCATTTATTGCATAGATAAAAACCATGTTTTAGTGATATAGAGCTTACAATTTATACATTTGTTTGCTATCTTTGATTATAAATCGATATAATTTTGAGTAAAATTATGATACAATAACAGTAAATACATAGTTGATTTGATTTTAGACTACAATAACTTGAGTATAACACGAAGATAAATCCAGTCTAACTCGTTGTTATAAACACCCGAGTTGAGTGTGAGATTTTAGGGTTAATTAGCACAGGATATGAGATATTACGCATGCTCACGGGTTCTATTTTTTGAATACTATATAATTTTGAAAACGTGTGTAAACGTGGCTAACAACCAATTTATAAGTTCAATTTCTTACACAAAAATAAGTCGATTTTTAGAAATTTAGGGTAAGTTTAGTTTCCTTACATGTATGCACATATGTATTATCTAAGGTTCTTTAATGATTATAATAATGTTGACGGGTGATTTAATACCTAATCTTTATTGATGAGGCTGGTGGCCCATTGGTAATGACAAACCCTTTAGTTATACTTAGATATTGAGGTCTTGGTTTAAGTTCCACAAATAACGAGATCAAAGAAATTCGCCATTAAAAAAATACCTTATGTTTAAAACGTTACCCTCTTCAAAACACATGACAATTTCTTATTTCTTCAACACCCTTGTTTTTTTTTTCAAATGAGGTTGTATGTGTGATTGGGTGTAAACCTCAGGGACTGAAATTGTCCTGAGGTTTACACCCAATCACACATACAACCCTCATTTGAAAAAACCGAACAATCAAGTCCCTTTGGTTGTCAATTGCACACAAACAAATCCCTCTTTACAAATTATGTTAGTCAACTGTTAGTTGACTAGGATATGGTTATCTTTTTACTTAGAATCCAAGGGCAATTTCATGATTTTGTCATCTATAACCTAAACACACACTCACTGACTTCTACACCTTCATCTACCCAAACACACTCATTGTTTTTTACTTTCTTTTCTTTTCCTGTTATATTTGAATTTTGTTATCTTTTGTTCTTGTTATTCCAATGTGTTTGATGCCTAAATCCAGGCAAACATACCAAACTTTGTTGTAAACATCTTTATTTTTTAGTGTCGATTTGTGACACATCTTAAAATTTTGTACAAATGAGTGTAAAAAATAGCCAAGAAAAAATAAGTCGTCTCGGGCCTAAACAATTACACGTCAAATGGAATTATATGTTTTACAAATTATAAAAATAACTTATCAAACATACATACATATATAGGAATAATTGAAAGATTAATGTATATAATGTACTTGATGTTTTATGACATGGATGAGACCTCTCATGGCCTATAGAGGCAATTTCAAATAATTGATGTTAGTTAATGAGAAAAATACTTTTCTTATATTAAGAAACCAATCACGTTGGTATGTCAATTTATAAAAAAAAAAATTAAGTTCCACATAACGGCGGATCTAGAAAATCCGCATAGGAGTAATGTTTCAATGAAAAGGGGTAACGAAATCAGAAAAACGTTAAATTTTTTCCAAAATTTACATTACTGTCGGAGCGTCAAGGGGTAACGTAGGTTACCCCTTCTATCACTCTAGGTCCGCCCCTGGTTCCACACAAATATTTAAGATTATCATAACATATCTACCCCCATTAATCTATATATGGCATATTCAAAACTCAAGATATTGCCTAATTTAAGAAATTTGTTTGATGATCTTTTTTAATTACCTTCATGTCAAAACAACAAAGAAATCAAATGATATATAGGGGTAATCATCTTGTATTAAATTCTGAAGTTCATACCTATTATGTGATTACTATATAGCTTAAATTGCAATTATAGTCTCTCTTAAACTTATAAAATGGCGTTTCCACTTCAATTAAATCTACTATTTATAACCTACACTTTTTTAAAGTTTTTTTTCATTATTTTTGTTTTCTATTTGGTCAATTATAAGTTGACAAATTTCATACTCATCGCTATTCATTTCCTTTTTCTTTTTGTTTATAACTTTTAAAAATTTGATATTTTGTAAAATTTCGAATGTGTAGTTGCTTTTATCTATGTTTTGATTTAAGTTTCGTTTAAAACGAAGTTTATATGTTAATGTACATATATGTACACGTCGTTAACGTCGTTAAAGTTGTACACATATTTTACCTTTCTTCTAAAGTCTTTGCTACAACACGAGATATGGGTTTACGTAAAGGTTTTAGCACGCATTTTTTTGTATCTTTTTATTGTGTTTGTACTAACGACTCTATGTTTAGCGTGCAATTCTTTGTAAGTTTTTATTGATGACTCGATTTTTAACTTGTCACAGCTTTTAGATTTGGAAACGTTACTTTTTTCCATAGTTTAACGTTATTTTAAAAATTGCATCTACGTTTCTATTTATGTTTTGTTTAAAATCAACGCGCTCCCACCATGGAGCACGATAATCATACTAGTTATAATATACAACACGGTCTTATAATACATGTAAGACAAATGTAATACATGTAGGAGAACGTTACAGAAAAAAAAATCAGTTCTTCATAATAGATTAATGTAAGACAAATGTAATACATATAGGAGAACGTTATAGAAAAAAATCAATTCTTTATTTTAGATTAATAAGGAAAGCATTGTTACTTTCACACGTCAATTTAAAGATTGTCATCAAGACTACACTTTACAATCATAACCTATTATTGAATAAATGAGTTTATATGAATATTGTTTGTTTGTTAAAGATGTTGGACTTTGTTATGCTCAAAACTATAAAAATTGATAAAATATTATATTTATAAAACTTGTTAACTTATAAAAATCTGAACGGATTTGCATCACCCATCGCCACTACATGCTCCGCCACGGCACCACCTACTGGTGTCCGTTGACACGACCATCATCACCACAGTCGACAAAACCACCACCTTCCTTCGTTCATTTTTGAAACTTTATGTAATTTAAATATAATCTACAAGTCTACGACCTTAATTTTTGAATTCAAAATATCATTTCAAGCGGTTTCCATAACACGTCCCAAAAATAAGCACTCTTTGCAATATTTAAAACACAAGAACGAATTACACATTTGAAAATCAAAAGTAGCACAAGAAATGAGTTAGAAATCTGAAAATCAAAAATAGCTTAAAGGTTGTAGAAATGACAACCGAAAAGTAATCTTTAGGTGAGTGTGATTGTAGAAAAAAAATTAGTTTTTTATTCATAAAAATCAAGCGGAGCATGTTTATGTTATGTGATAAAGGTAAGGTTTGCTCTCATCTCATCATTTCCAACCCTATTCAATAAGTGAGAATTTGTTGGGTACGTTTGCCTTCTGTTTATCTATAAAAGAAAATCTTGTTTTCCATCAACAAAGTTATTAAGAATACAAAACATATACATTGATTATTGCACGATGTTGAACGGCAATTGAGGAAGTGGTGGCGGCAATGATCAACAATGGCTGAAGGAATGTAGGTGATGGTGACTGGATGGTAACTACTTGAGTGATATAAGCGGTTGTAATAGTGATGACGGTAATGGTGGTGGTGGTGATGGAGGAGGGGAACAAGGTTTTTTTTCTCTTAAAGAGTTAAAAAATACAAAGATAAAAAGTTTAAGCTTGAAAACCGATGCTTTGATGTTTTTAAAATTATGGTAATAATTTATATGAAGAAAAATCGTATATGAAATCTGAGTTCTTTTAGAATTAATTGTACAGTTAATCCTTGTGGTATGCCCATATTACAAAAGATATATAACCTCTATCTATGGCTGGGACCAACCATGTTACGTTTATACATAACTTGAGGCCAATGGTGTGTTTCAATAAAACATTTATCAAAGCTGTACGTCCACACGGTTCTTTTTTGTAACTAAACTCACTTGAGTTCTTAACTTAGATTTCTTTAGCTTAATTAGGTTTCATAACTTAAATTAATATAGCATTCTAAGTTGAGATATGATTTTTATGTGTCATAACTTAAATATAAGAAACAATTCATGAAGAGACATTTCCACATGTTTTTATGAAGGCAGCTAGGCTGTGGCACTTGTCTCTTTGGCTTTCTTTACAACTTGGTAATGTGAGATATGCAACATTATAATAAATTCTTTCTCCAATTATAAAGCCCATAACCACATGAAACTAGATGCTCTCTCACTTGTCTTTTCTACCTCATCGCACCACTATATATATATATATATATATATATATATATATACACACACATACACTCTTCTAAAACCATCATATTTTATACAAACACCCTTTTTCAAACACACTTAATCTCCCCTATAAATTCGGGTCTTGACCCGTTTTTTCCCACACTTTATTGGGTTGATCATATAAATATATATATATATATATATTCACTTTAGATCTTGTATTCTCATATTGGTTTTCTTGGTTAAAAGAACAAAAATGGGGAAGAAGAAGATGATGAGTTTTGGCAAGTTTCTAGACAGTTTTTGTCTTACAAATGGTGGTGCAAGTTCTTGTCTTTGTTGCACTAACAATTTTGAAATCCAGGATGATTATGAGTTTGAGAGAGAACCACTTGTGGATCAGTCCAAAGATGCTTCAGATAAACCCCAAACACTTGCCTTCTTTCTAAAGCCAAAGGTAATCTTCTCAACAACAATATCTTCTTTGCACATAACATGTAGGATTTGTTGCATTCAAAAGCTCATTTTTTTCACATGATGTCATTGACACAACTAGTGGGGTTTAAGGGGTCTTTTGACCCTCTGGTCGTAAAGCTACCAAAAGGGTTTAAGCAGGGCTGCAAACGAAGTGAACGAACACAAACACCACCTTGTTTGTGTTCGTTTGTTAAGAAATATATGTGTTCACGAACTGTTTATGAACGCTTACCGAACAAGATTTTATGTTCATGTTCGTTTGTGTTTGTTTGTTAAATTTAGGCAAAGAACGAAAACGAACTTTGTTGAATACATATGAGCACAAACTAATGTTCGTGAACACAAATGGAAACAAACGAACACAAACAAGCGTTTTTAACATAATATATAATACACTGATACTTATTAAATATTTTACTTGTCAGAATTTTGAAGTATTTAAATAAAATATAAAAACTAAAAACGCTAACGAACACGTTACCAAACGTTCACGAACATAAATGAACGAATACGGCCTCTGTTCATGTTTGTTCAGTTAACTAAACGAATGAAATTTCTTGTTCCTGTTCGTTTGTTTAATAAACGAACGAACACAAACGAACTTCCCGCCAAACAGTTCACGCATTGTTCGCCGAACATTTAGTTCGTTTGTAGCCCTAGGTCCAAGGGATCCAATTAATAACCCTCCGGTATAAACTTTCTTTTATCAAATAAGGTTATCTAACGTTGTCGTTTTCTTCTAATTTTGTCACATGAATTTTAAAAGTTAAAATAGTTACAAAGACTATTGTAAAAAGATTATATATATATATATATATATATATATATATATATATATATATATATATATATATATATATATTGTGAGCCACAATTGAAAAGTTTTGATTCTATATCATGGGATGGTTATGGGATATACATGCTTATGCTTATACAATGGTCTTGCATTAAATTATATTTCCTCTTATCTTGGATTGTGTACAGATGGTCGTGTTAAGGGTGTCCATGCATTGCAATGGTTGTGCAAGGAAGGTTCAAAGACACATCGCCAAGATGGAAGGTAACATTTCAAATCCTGTATTTTTTATTTAAATAATATATTATTCAATAAAATAATTAAAAATCATGATAAAAATAAAATAAAAAAAACTTGATTGTAAACCAAAAGCGAAATTGGTAAGAATAAGATGTAAACCAGTGGCGGATCTAGAAAATTTTCGTAAGGGTAACGAAATCGAAAAACGTCAAATTTTTCCAAAATTTACACTAACGCCGGAGCGCCAATGGGTAACGGAGGCTACCCCTTCTATTAAGGTAGGTCAGCCTCTAATGTAAACTGAAAATTAGCACCAAATAAAGTTGTATTAAATGGGTGTTTGGATAAATTTTCAGGCTTATCAGAATTTAAAAAAAACTTAAATTTACATGTTATAAGTTATAACGTATCTCGTAAGCTCAAGTTGATAAACTGATATAGTTATCAAAATTAAACTCAGACTTTTCAATAAACTTAAAACCCCTAAATATTATAAGTTAATACAAACATCCCCATTTTTCAAGCATATAAGAATTTCAAAAGAATAATAAACTTAATTTTCTGCTTATAATATATTTTTTTCAAGTTCGATAAACTTTTTGGAACTGAACTCATTAAATTTTCATAGTTTAATCCAAACATCCCTAATGTCACCAGTTAGATTGGTTCAGGGGCGGACCTACCTTAATAGAAGGGGTAGCCTCCGCTACCCCTTGGCGTTCTGGCGGTAATGTAAATTTTGGAAAAATTTGACGTTTTTTCGATTTCGTTACCCTTTTTTTATAAAGCGTTACCCCTGCGAAAATTTTCTGGATCCGCCACTGGATTATAAAAAAAAAAAAAAAAGCAATCATCATATTCTATCCATCTTCTTTATCTTTTCCATTTTAATACTCTTAACAAGAAACCAATGTCCAAGATATAAAATATAAGATATAAAATATAGTTTCTTTCATACATTATAATAATTTTCGTTTTTGTTTTTTTATGTAATTATTTATGCTGATTTATTATCCCGATAAGAATAGTGTGGTTTTTGATTATTGGTAACAAAAAAACAGGAGTTACATCCTATCAAGTGGACTTGGAAACCAAGATGGTGATTGTAACAGGAGACATTGTTCCATTTGAGGTGTTGGAGAGTGTTTCAAAGGTCAAAAATGCACAACTTTGGACTGAACCAATCTCATAAATTTGGATATATTATTCAGTGGCAGGCAGCCCAGTTTCGTGGATTCATATGAACCCACTCGGTTTGAAAAAATTGGTGAGAACTTTATATAATTTAAAAAAAATAGTAAGAATCTATCAAAATGAATCCACCGAAAGAAGTTTCTGGATCCGCCATTGATATTATTGTGACCGAAAGTAGCAACTGTTTATTTTTTAAATCTATCTACATATATTAAATCCAAAATAATATGGTTTGTGACATTTTCTGGTTGGGCTTAGTAGTATTTTCTGTGTATTTTTTTTAATTTTTTAATCACGAGTTGTATAATGAACCCAACAAATGACCCATATATGATGTGGGTTTCACTTGTTTACTAAAAGTGGCCCAACCTCTTATGCTAGTTAATAGTTTTTGGATGTAATTGAAAACCAGAATACAAATTGTTTCTTTATGTTTCCTGATAAATTAGGTATGTTATTTTACAATATGTAATCGTACAACAATTTTCGCTTATATGTAATTTGGTGATTTTGAACATCCTTGATCAAGGATTGTAAGATGTAACTCGAAATGTTGATGATATATATGTATTTCAACCTTCGAAATTCGCATCCCCTTTTTTTAAATCAATATACTAAATGGTAGCGTATATACCAAAGAGTTTATAGACTAGTGATATCAAGGTGGTGCTATGGAAAGGTGTCTCTTCCACTGAAGTTGAGGGTTCAAGTCCTGTGTAGTGGCTCAAATATCAAAGGGTTTATAGTCTAGTGATATCAAGGTGTTATGGTAATGTGTCTCGGGTGTTTATGGTAATGTGTCTCTTCCACTGAGGTTGAGGGTTCAAGTCCTACGATAAAAAATGTGCAATGTGTTACACCCATTTCATCAATCTTATGTATATTAGACTATCTCCAATGTGTTATATTATGCGCTCATGGCGTGGGGTGGAAAAAAGAAAACGATAGCAAGCAAGACCTGATACAATAACTGTCCTAGCTCTACCATATCTTTTGTTTCATTTCTTCTGCAATAGTAAGAAAAACTTCTTGGATATGGTCTACTACCAGAAATTCAATGCGTAATCTCAGCATTCAATGTGTATTCCTGAATAATCTCATTTTTCAATTATTGAATCATTTCATTTTGCCAAGTTCAATGTTAGCGAGATTAGTCAACATTTTTATGTTTCGATGCAATAGCAAGATGCTATTTGTAACAAGTAGTTTTGTTGGTTGGATAATTGGTCACATTTTATTCATGAAATGGGTTGGATGTGCGGGGGTGAGAGATGGGGGAGTGGCCATGGAGAGCAAGAGCAAGGCAATGGGTTTTGGGTAGTCAATGACATTAAAAAAAGCTTGCCCATCACCCAAGGAACGACATGTCAATCACCGTGACAACGAGCGATGTGGCCAAGGTCGACTAGTCGACCGTCGCCAGCCCATTGGCTCTTCCAGATGCGCGGAAACCTGTCCTCCACTCGCCCGAAGACACGATAGTAAAATAATCGGTAAAACCTCGCCTTCCATACAAGACGAACCGACGCCTGAAACAAATGCATTTCTATTTTTAAGAGGCCAATTCAAAGTTTTAACTCATCAGTCATTTAAAATTGTATAATGATTATTTTATAATGATCAAACGAAATCGAACACTGGGATGACTTAACTTTTAAACATTTGTACCTGACACGTTGTGTTAAATATTTATTTGCTTTATGTACTATTCTGTTTTTACATTTAGAATTTAGATAAATAAATAATAAGAAAACAAAATTAAAAAATCAGCCATTTCTGCACACAAAATTTTCATTGTTTATTGCAAATGTAACGAGCCAAAGAAAACAAAACAAAACTTTTAATTCTTTTCTCTACCGGCTACAATTAGAGAGTTCAAATCATTTTATTCTAAACAATTTCAGATTTTATATATAGAAATTCCAGTAAATTCCTGTGATCGGGGTCAATGGACCCTCCTCTGGTTCTACCCCATGTCATTAGCCTCATCTCACTCTAAAGGTAAGTTGTATTCGCTTAATACCATAAACTTCTCACTCAACCCTCCCATTTTACTATCGGGGGCACAGAGTCGTATGAAAAAAATGGAGAATTCGGGAGATGAGGTGAAGGTGTTTTTGTGATGAGGTTGTGGTAATTGTATTCCGTGGAAAAGGTTTGAAAATAGGGGATGTTCGCTGGATTGGGGAGAGATGCAAGAAGAAATGGGTGCTACGGGGATCCAGAGAAAAAGGAAAAGCCGTCCCCCAAAATCGTTGAACATGAAAATGCTACGGGGAATCCAATGACTCAGTGTCCTCTTATAGAGAGTGTCTAAAACAATAACATATTGAGCTCCTTTTTACGGTGGGAGCAAAACCATTAGAATTAAAGTGTTGGTCTTCTTGAGGTCAAGGGCGCTTGAATCCATTACTGAAAACTCCCAATTAGTAAACATTGTAGATTTGTAGCATAATTTTGTTAATATCACAAACTCAGGGCCACTGGGCCTATTTTGGGCCCAAACAAAAATATAAATATGTGGCTTTGTAAGAGGTTTAACAATCATTTTATTTAGAAAATTTTTATGTTAGTCTTTTTATTTAAAATAGAAAGGATATAATAATCATTATGAATTGAAAAAAAAATAACTTTTAACCTCTGTTAGTCAAAATAACCAAATATCTTAAAGTGACAAAAACAATTTGAACTTTGAACATATGTGTAGTCAATGGTAACTTTTAACCCATCACATTGACCATACACAACTTGCTGAAAAGGATTTCTACCCTAAAATAATGTAAACCATGGGCTTTTTAACCAAAGGTTAAAAGTCCACCTTACACAAATCAGTAACCATAACAAAACAATGAACTAGTTATAACTAGGGGTTTGAATCGTGTCAGGTTGATGGGTTGAACGTTGCGGGTTGATGGGTTGAAATATTCAACCCGAACTCGACCCATATTATTATTCGGGTCAAAAATTTCAACCCAAACCCAACCCATATAAATTCGGGTCAACCTGAACCTGACTCATTTAACCCGTATTTTTTAATGAGTCACACAAATTGACGATTTATAAGTGAGTTGTTGGGTTTTAAACAGGTTACCGATAACATGTTTAATGATGAGAATTAGTGTGACAAAAACATAATATAATGTGTCAAAACTAACATTATTATAACTAACCATGTAAAATAGAAACGGAAAAAACAAAAATATAGAAGTTTTTTTTTAAATAGTTAATCAGGTCAATGTCAATCCGTTTTTATATGGGTCAACCCGAACCTGACCTTTTTTTAAACGGGTTGTGTAGTTAACCCAAACCTGTTTTTTTATGTTTGGTACATGTCAGGTTGAGTCGTGTTAAAAATTGTCGCTCTAGTTATAACTAACATAATCAATGAATCCGGTTTGATTTAGTTTTTTCTTTTTTTATAACGATAGAATTGGATTTAACGATTTACAACTTGCTAACATCTGTTTCTTTGTGGACTCCCACAAATAAAATAAAAACTTCAAGCCTATGTCATGAACTTTGTAATCTTAGAACTAATATAATTATTATAATCACGTCCATAAAGCTAGTTCTTTTAGTAGATATCTACAATAATAGTTAAATACTTTACATTACCTTTTCATATTTTATTTAAAACTATGTATATCTTCCAAAGGTTGCAAATTATAAACCCAACCTCACCAAACCTTTTGGTTTCTATGACATTCTAAATACGAGGTCATGAGTTAGAGTCTCAATTTCGACAAATTTTGTTTTTGGTTGAGCAAAAGGGTTTCTCTGTTGTGGTCGGGTTTTCACCTGGATGGATAGGGCGGGTTACAACATTTTGTTCTTTAGGCCAAGAGAAATTGATTCTAATAATCCCAAGTAGACATCATTTTCCAATACCGATCCCACCTTTGAATATTTTCACTGTCAATCCCACCTGTTAACTATTTTGCTTTTAACAATACTCAGTTAAAAAAAACTTAACGGAATTAAGTTTTAGGGCTTTTGATCAAAACGAGGATACGAGTCCATTAATGTAAAATTTACCTCGAAACAGTGCTCCAAACGGCTTGATTTATGTTACCTGAAAGTTTAAATACCCGAATTGAAGCATTGTTTTCGTTGTTTGGAGCAACAGCTTGATTTATGTTACCTGGAAGTTTAAATACCCGAATTGAAGCATTGTTTTCGTTGTTTGAAGCACTGTTTCGAGGTAAAATTTACATCAATCGACGCGTATTCTCGTCCTGATAAAAAATTCTAAAACATCAGTTTGTAATTCGGAAAAAAAAAACTTAACTACGTTAAGTTTTTTGAACTGAGGATTGTTGAAGGCAAATAGTTAAAAGGTGAGACTGATCGTGACAAAATAGTTTGCAAAAATATTTTTACAAAAGGTTTTCTTTGGGTGTGTGCAGATACAATGGCAAGGAGACAGACGGGGGCGGTGCCAAAGGGTGTGAGGCGAGAGGCAGAATTCCTATAACAAAAGATCAACTACAAAGTATCTTATAGTATAAAACATACAAATGGAGTGGAAAAGTAAAAAAATATGGTGATATTTTCGTAATTATTTTACTTGTAGAGTAACCAGATGATCTTGTAGTGTAATTTTGTAAAATGATTTTGTAGGGTAATTTTGTAGAGTATCATAATTACTCTACAAATGATCTTGTAGGGTAATTTTGATCTTGTATGGTAATTACGAAAATGTCAGCGTTTTTTACCTTTCTATGTCATTCGTACGTTTTGTACGATAAGATACTTTGTACAAGATCTTTACTCGTGTTCCCAATTCTCTTTTCATCTCATGTCTCGTTTCCCTTCTTTCTTTCTTCTTCATTTCGGATTACAAACCCGATCACACCCTCTCCATCCTGCATCACACCTCAACATAATCTTCTTCCTCTAACTCATTCACTCTTGTGGCATCTCATACCGCATACTTCACTCGGACCACTCCTCTTACCCTTACGGTCTCACCGGCTACATTTAACACTTGCTTTCATACATTTACTGAAATTAAACATCTCTATCTAAACATAAAAGAGAAGCAAAAGAATGAACTAATTATAATTAACAACATATCAATAAATTCTAATCAAGCAAGGAGTTTGATTTAGTTTTTTTCTCGTCTTTTTACAACAATGGAGTTGGATTTAACAATTTACAATTTGCAACACCTATTGCTTTGTAGACTCACAAATAAAATAAAATAAAACTTCAAGCTATGTTATGAACTTTGTAATCTTAGAACTTATATAATTATTCTAATCACGTCCAAAACCTAGTTGTTTTCGTAGATATTTACAAGAGAAGTTAAATACTTTACAACCTTCTCCTATTTTATTTTATTTTTAACAATCAATGAAAGCCCGATCATTCAGGTAAATTCAATGGCAAAAGATCATTAACGTTTGCAAATTCTAGCGACGTTGGTTACCCAGCTTACCACCATTACAAAGAAAACTCATTGTCCGAAAGACACTACTGGCTCAACCCAAAAGTATGTTACTCTAGACGAGTTTCAAACCCATAATCTTCACTTTGAAATATCATAAAGCTACCAATGCAACCGAAACTTGAAAGAAGTTTTTAATCATCATCATTACTCAGTAAATCACACCAATAGCAAAGCTAAGGTAGGATCTGAGCAGAGATGTTGACAACCTTATCTTTATCCGTAGGAATAGAGATGCTACTTCCGATGAAACCACTAGCTCAATAGTAGTTTTGCATCAAGCCTTGGACATAAGACACATAACATTAACAATTGGGATAAAAGCCAATTAGCGCATGTATCCGCTTGTCTTTCCGCTATCAACGCTATCACATAATACATAATTAACCATTCCTTGATTTTTAACGTTATTTTTATGAAATTTATTAAATAATGTTAAAATAATGAGCTTTCACTTTTGTCCCGAAAGACCTAAAAATACACACACGTTATATACATACATATATATATATATACATACACACACGTAACACATATCATCTACAATAGCAATGCAATTTCATTAAATCATTATCCCAAATCTCCTCAAAATATCAACCCCCCTCTCTCTCTCTCCTCTTTCTCTCTCTAAATCACCGAACACCATGGCCAAAACCACCTTCTTCTTCTTCACCGTCCTCATCTCAGTAACAACATCTTCTTCAAACCCCACCAAATCACCATCATCTTCACTCTCATCCACACCGTTAACCATCGCTCACTCCGTCCTTACCCACCACGGCTTCCCAATCGGTCTTCTCCCCACCGGCGTCTTCACCTACAACCTCAACACCTCCACCGGCGACTTCTCCGTCGACCTAGGAACCCCCTGCCGCCTCATCCTCCCCCCTGACAACTACCTCGCCACCTATTCGAAGAAAGTCACCGGCAAGATCGTTGAGAATCGGATTGCCGAACTTAAGGGGATTAGGGTTAGGGCTTTTTTCCAGTGGTGGGGGATTACTGGAATCAAAATTAACGGTGATGATCTTGTGTTTGAAGTTGGGATGGTGACTGCTAAGTATCCGGTTAAGAATTTTGATGAGAGTCCTCAGTGTGAGGGTAAAAAACACTCGTCTTCTTGAAAGGTATGTATGTATGTATCTGTTGAATTGATTTGATATGATGCAAATTGAAGTTTGTGTTGGTGATTTGGGTAAAGATGTGTTGGTTACTTCATAGTTGAATATTAGTAATATTTTTGGTGGTCCTTTTTATATACGATTGATGTATGGGGCAAGACTTTTGCTGTCATCAGTTATTAGGAGGGGTGTTTGGATCAGTATTAATAACGATTTTTTTTAATTAATCTAATTGATTTTTTTTTACCTCAATTCGTATAACAAAATATTTTTCTTTTATTATTAAACCTAGTACAAACGAACGAATTATCTTTACATTCAAAATATTTATATACAAAATTAATTAACTATCAAGGATAAGAAAGATTCAAAAGATTTTGGAGGTGACACGTGTCCCTTTTTATTTTGGTAGTTTAAGGGCATAAGTGTAATTTAATTAATAAAATCTAATTGTGGAATGGATATATGTAACCGATTTTTGGCAGTTATTGTAGGGATTTTCGAATTTGAAGACATACATCTTATAAAGAAATAACACCCTAACTCATAAAAACACCAGAGCATGTATATTGAAGGCACACATCTTATAAAGAACATCCTAACATTTAATATAACAGAATTAACACCCTAATAAATCAAGGACCTTTGTCCTCACATTAAATATAACAGGAATAACACCCTAACTCATAAAAACACCACAGCATATATATTGAAGGCATACATCTTACGAAGAACAGAAACACCCTACAATTAAAACATCAATGTATGAACATAGAAAAAACACCATGGACTAAAACATCCAAGCGAGACGTAATTTTTTTCTCTACATAAGTATATCAATATGGTACTCATATTAAAGATAAAAGAACACTCGTTATTATGGTGTAATTTAAAAAAAAGTTACGTATAAAAGTTATTGACGTTTAAAAAAGAAAGGGGGAACTTGCATGTGCATTAATATTAGTTTCTTAATTTAAAAATGTTAAATTTACCTTTACACCCTTAATCTAGAAAATTAATTAGTTTAATAGTCAACACTATTTACAAGATTGTCATAATATCTCAACCATTAGATTAAATATCTAATGGTTTAGATTCTTTCTTATCATTCTCACACTTTTATATTTTCTTACAATAACCTCACCCTAACTATCAATATGTCAAAAGACCAAAATTTAGTTAGGTTAGGATTTCGAAATAAGTAGTATGAGCTATTGGGCATTTGGGCTTGGTAATATTATGAATAATTGACTTATGAGTTATAGATGTAATTTATATTTTAGCCCAAGTTTAGAAGTTATATATGTACTAAAAATATGTATAAGTTGAATTCGAGTTTTGAATCGAACTGAATTGAAAATCATGAATTCGTATTCGATTCGAATTTGATTGTTGTACTCGAATACGAATCAAATTGAATTCGAATTTTAAAAGTCGAATTCGAACCTTGTTAATCGAATTTGAATCGAGTCGAATTTTAATTGTTTCGTATCCGGATCGAATTCTGAGTGCCCCTAGTTTGGATAGATGTTATTTAAACACCTTATGATCAGTGGCGGATCCAGGAATTTTTTTCAATGGGTTCAACTTTTTAGATACTCTAATATGATAGGACCGGGTGTAAAAAAAATTTGGGTCGGTCTGACGGTTTGGGGCGGGTCAAATTCGGGTCTGTCTGACGGTTCGTCTCATTTAAATTAATACTACTAATTTGAAACCTAGTGGGTTCGTGCAGCTTGATAAATTAACACCTAGAAATATTTAAGGTTTAATAAAATCAAAAAAACAAAAAAAATAGCAAAAATAGACTCTAACAAGAGTCGAACCGGTGACCTACAGCTTGACAAAAGGCGCCTTATGTTAGGATTTAGATCTCACACACACGATCAATAAACAAAAGCAATAAGAAAAGTAGACACGAGATTTACGTGGTTCAGGCACAGTGTGTAACCTACGTCCACGGGGGCAACTAGGGTTTGTATTTTATTGAGTGATCATGCTTACAAGTACAGGAGATATATTTATAGGCTAGAATTAGGGTTAGTCCCTTGCTAAACAAGTAACTAAACATCTGGGCCTAAAACACTTAAAGCCCATTAGGGTTAGGGCCGACCGTACCCTTTCCCTTCTTCTCTCTAATTCTTGACTAGCCTTAATGGGTTGGGCTGAAGACAACATCTCCAACAATCTCCCACTTGGTGTCTTCTGACCTCGAACTGCACCATCTATTCTGTACTTCTGTAAATGAAAATCCCCCTTGATCTTCAAATCTCCCTAGTTACCCCGCCTTCTCAGCATTATTCCTGAAGGCCAGCTGAAGCTATGCATAGCTTCAGCTTATCCAGCACCACAACCTTGGTAAACATATCTGCTGGATTCTTAGCACCTGGGACATTCTTCAGACTGATTGTTCCTTCCCTGATCAATCCTCTGAAAAAATGATACATCATCCCTATGTGCTTCGTCTTCCCATGATAAACGGGATTCTTTGCAAGTTTCACTGCACTTTCATTGTCACAATACAACGGGTAGTCAGCTTGATTCTTCCCTAACTCTTTCAGAAAAGCTTTCAACCATACTAGTTCTTTGCTGGCCTCAGCAGTTGCCATGTATTCAGCTTCTGTAGTAGATAAAGCCACACTTTTCTGAAGTCTAGACATCCAACTCACTGCTGTTCCTCCCACTGTAAAGACATATCCTGTAGTGCTTTTAAATGTCTCTTTACAGCCACCCAGGTCGGCATCTGTATAACCCTTGAGAACCACATCTTTTCCTTTAAAACACAACCCCATCTTTGACGTACCTTTCAAATAACGAAGCACCCATTTAACTGCTTCCCAGTGTTCTCTTCCCGGATTTGACATAAAGCGACTGACAACTCCAACTGCGTGTGCTATGTCAGGTCTTGTGCATACCATAGCATACATTAGACTTCCTACAGCAGATGCATAGGGAACTCTAGCCATATCAGCTTTTTATTCTTCTGTTCTGGGACACTGATCTTTAGTAAGCTTGATGTGACTTCCTAAAGGCGTGTTTCTAGGCTTGGTCTTCTCACTGTTCATACCAAATCTCTCTAACACTTTCCCAATGTACTTCTCCTGGGATAGTGTCACTGAGCCATCTTTCTTGCTTCTGGTTATACTCATCCCGAGTATCTGTTTGGCTGGACCCAAATCCTTCATCTCGAATTCTTTGGACATTTGCTTCTTTAACTTGCTTATTTCTTTCATATCCGAACCTGCAATTAACATATCATCAACGTAAAGTAACAGTATGATATAAGAGTTGCTAAACTTCTTCAGATAGCAGCAATGGTCCATCTGACATCTCTTGTACCCTGACCTCTCCATAAAGTTATCAAACTTTATGTACCACTGTCTAGGTGCCTGTTTAAGACCATACAAACTCTTATTCAACTTGCAGACCCAGTTCTCTTTCCTAGCAACCTTGAATCCCTCAGGTTGTGCCATATAAATGTCTTCATCTAGGTCACCATGTAGAAAAGCTGTTTTCACATCTAGTTGCTCTAGATGCAACTTCTCAGCAGCTACAATGCTAAGAACCAACCTGATGGTAGTCATCTTCACCACCGGAGAGAAAATCTCATCATAATCAACTCCCTTTTTCTGCTGAAACCCCTTGACTACTAAACGGGCTTTGTACCGTTTAGAACCATCGTGTTCTTCTTTGACCTTGAAGACCCATTTATTTTGTAAAGCTCTTTTATCTGGCGGAAGCTTAACTAAGACCCAAGTCTTATTTTTATCTAAAGAGCTCATCTCATCCTTCATTGCATGCTCCCACTGGAGAAAATCTTTCGTCTTGACTGCCTCAGAGTAGCTTTCTGGTTCACCGTTTTCTGTCAAGAGAATATAATTAACTGAAGGATTATATTTATTAGGCGGTTTACTAACTCTGGTGGATCTCCTGACCCAATTTTCTGACGGGTCAAGCTGCTGTGGAGGCTGTTCTTCTTCATGCTCTGAGCTCCCACTGTCAGAGACTTCCCCCGTCTCATTGTATCCACCTTCAAACTCTGGTCCTGCGTCATCTTCAGAATCTGATTCGGGTTCTATAACTGGTTCATTCTTTTGACCGTCAGTGTCAAACTCAACCGCTTCTTTCTGAACCTCTGACTTCTCCGTATTCCTGTCTTTGTACAACTCTGCTTCATTGAATTCGGCATGTTTGCTTCTGACTAGCTTTCTGCTTTCATGATCCCAAAGCATGTAGCCCATTTTATCGGACCCAAATCCAACGAGCGTGTACTTCTTTGCTCTGGCATCTAACTTGTCACCTTCAAGATCAATATCATAAGCACTACACCCGAAGATTCTCAGGTGATCATACTCAACTGCTTTACCCTTCCATTCTTCCTGAGGAATCTTGAATCCCAACGGTACTGAAGGCCCACGATTGATAAGATAGGCTGCGGTGTTAACCGCATCAGCCCAGAACATTTTTGGAGACCCTGCATTTAGTCTCATACTTCTGGCTCTCTCACACAATGTTCTGTTCATCCTCTCTGCAACCCCATTCTGTTGCGGAGTTCCTGGAACAGTCTTTATCATCTTGATCCCTCTCTCAGCACAATAATCTGTAAATTCTTTGCTGATGTATTCACCTCCGTTGTCAGACTTTAAGCATTTCACCTTCAAATCAGTTTCAAGTTCAACAACAGCTTTCCATTTCTTAAATTTATCAAAAACTTCAGATTTATGTTTAAGAAAGTAAACCAATACCTTTCGTGTTGAATCGTCTATGAAGGTTACATAATAGCGAGATCCTTCAGGTGAAGCAACTGATGTCGGCCCGTACACGTCTGAGTGAATCAACTCCAATTTCTGAGCTTTTGGTGCTCTCCCTGTCTTCACAAAAGTCACCCTCTTTTTCTTGCCTAGGATGCACGGTTCACAAAACTCAGACTCGACCTTTTTCAGTTCTGGAAGCTTTCCTTTGGTAACAAGCATCTTCATCCCTTTTTCACTCATGTGGCCGAGTCTTCGATGCCATAACTCTGATAGACTCGGCCCATCAGATACTGCATTAACCCCATCGGTGGGTACCTCAACCATGTATAAAGTACCCCTTTTCTTTCCTCTAGCAATGACCATACTGCCCTTCACAACTTTCCATTGTCCTCTACCAAAGTGGACATCATATCCCTGATCATCAAGCTGACCAATGGATATCAACATCCTCTTCAAACCAGGAATGACCCGCACATTCTTCAAGGTCCAAATGGTTCCCAATGGTGTTTTTAAGTCAATGTCTCCAACCCCTATAATATCAAGACTGTGATTATTAGCCAAACGAACTTTACCAAAGTTACCTGTTCGTAGATTCTTCATCTTCTTTGTGCTAGAAGTAGCATGAAACGATGCTCCTGAATCCATAATCCAATCTTCAACAGTATTTTCGACACAACAAATAAGGGCATCCTCTGAATCTGAGGTTGTGGTAGCATTCACCTCCTTTTATCTCTATGAGGTTTAGTACACTGACTTCTAAAGTGCCCATGCTCATCACAGTTCCAGCACTGTATGTCTTTTCTTGGTTTTGCTGGTCTTGACTTGCTTCTTCGTTTTGACTTTGACCTTCCTCTATTTCCACCTCTATTATTACTTCTCCCTCTCCCTTCAGTACTGAGCAACGAACTTGTCTCTCCAGAATTCCTCCTCCTTGAGTCATTCAATATCAAGTCACGAACTTTAGCAAAAGTGAGGGTCTCAACTGCCCCAGTGACTGCAGTAATAGTTCCTGACCAGCTGTCAGGTAATGAGGACAAGAGCAGGCATGCTTGCAATTCATCATCTATCTTGAATTTTACTGAATTCAAACGAGACAAGTGAGAATTAAATAAATTAATATGCTCAATAACAGAACTTCCCTCTTTCATGCGGGTGTTGACTAACTCCCGTATCAGAAACACCTTGTTGGCAGGAGACGGCTTCTCATACATATTCGACAAAGCCTCTATGATTCCTGGTGCTGAGGTTTGTTCAGAAATATTGTAACCAACATTCATTGAAAGAGTGAGCCTGATAGTTGACATAGCCTTCTTGTCAATGACTGTCCACTTATCCGTTACAGGTGAAGGAGGAGGCTCTAAGGCTGCATCCAGATCCTTCTGTATCAGCAAATCCTTGATTTGCATCTTCCACCATCCAAAATTCTTCCCATCAAACTTCTCAATTCTGACTTTTCCGTCATCAGTCATCTTTGCTGAATAACAGAAACTAACCAGAGAGAACGTGAGAGAATAAACTGAAAAACAACCCTGAAATCTGACCTAAAAAAACGTGCAGAAAACCCGAAAAACGCAGCAGCGAAAATCGGTACAGAAAACCCTTCTGTTTGAGCGACGGCGGCTGGAAACCCTAATCTGGTTGGCGGCGGCGCCGATTCTGCGGTTCTGGCAAGGTGGTAGGCGGCGGCTAACAAAACCCTAATCTGGGTTAGGTGGCGGCGGCGGTACCCGGTTGCCCTAGAGTAAAGCTGCGAAACTGCAGCAAGTCGGTGGGTGTCAGCGGCGGAAAACCCTAGCGGCGGCTAGGTGACGGCGGCGAAACCCTAATTAGGGTTTGCGGCGGCGGCTAGGTGACGGCGGCGAAACCCTAATTAGGGTTTGCGGCGGCGGCTGGAGGTAGGAGGTGGTAGGCGGCTGGTGTGTGTTCTTGATCAAGAGCCCGAGCTCTGATACCAGTTGTTAGGATTTAGATCACACACACACGATCAATAAACAAAAGCAATAAGAAAAGTAGACACGAGATTTACGTGGTTCAGTCACAGTGTGTAACCTACGTCCACGGGGGCAACTAGGGTTTGTATTTTATTGAGTGATCATGTTTACAAGTACAAGAGATATATTTATAGGCTAGAATTAGGGTTAGTCCCTTGCTAAACAAGAAACTAAACATCTGGGCCTAAAACACTTAAAGCCCATTAGGGTTAGGGCCGGCCGTACCCTTTCCCTTCTTCTCTCTAATTCTTAACTAGCCTTAATGGGTTGGGCTGAAGACAACATCTCCAACACCTTAACCACCCGGCCATCCCTTAAGTTCTGTAATGGGTTCATCGCGAATTTGAAACCGAGTGGGTTCGTGCGAACCCGTAAGTTTCAATGTAGATCCGCCCCTGCTTATGATGATCAGGTTATTAGTTACACTATAAGGATAAAGTTGTAATTATCTATGCACCAAGATTGATCCCTTGGAAAATAAGCAATCTAACATTACCAAAGTCATAACTGTTATTGTTTGGGTGGTTGGTAGACTGATTATGATTTTAGTAATCTGTATATTGTTTAAGGTCAAAGTTTAGGACTTTTAGGATAAAGTGATTGTAATCTATGATTTTCTTGGAGATTGGTCCCTAGGATAATTAGGTAAGGAGTTTTATTAGAAAAAGCTGGTTCATTGGTTTTTTTTAACGACAAATTTCTTTTAATCCCTATCGTCTATGGGACTTGAACCCAAGGCCTCCCGCTCCCGAACCCAGGTGTTTAAAGGCTTTGCCTTTGCCAATGGACCACCACCCACAAATGTGAAGTTACATAAAGTGTGATATGGTTATTCAACTCATGTTAGTAACTTTGGAAATGCACATCCAAATACCCATGAATAGTTTTTACTTGAGGTTTATTTTATCATGTTTATGTCACATGTGTGACAAGAGTTGTGCATTTAAAATGTTGTTTTTAAGTAGGGATGAGCAAATGGTACCGGGTATCGAATCGAACTATTTTTGGCACTGAATAGACTTTTGAGGTTTTCGGTACCGGTTTTTTACCTTTAAATACCGGTATTGTACTGGGTATTTTCGGTACCGATACCGTTTTTGAGGATTTTTGGTACCGGTTAATACCGAGCTCATCCTTAATTTGAATTGATATGAACTCATTCATTGTGGTTGCATAGCATTGATATAACTTATTGTATGTCGTTAGTTTTAACTTATTGTGTATAAATTATGATACACTAATGTCTAGTTATATTCTTATTGGGAGCTTTAAAGAAAAAGAAGCATACCCCTTCACTTTTTTTCGGTAATCGTGAGAACCTATCACCAGTAAAGTCACGACGACCCACCAGTATCTGCCGATACCGTTTTTGAGGATTTTTGGTACCGGTTAATACCGAGCTCATCCTTAATTTGAATTGATATGAACTCATTCATTGTGGTTGCATAGCATTGATATAACTTATTGTATGTCGTTAGTTTTAACTTATTGTGTATAAATTATGATACACTAATGTCTAGTTATATTCTTATTGGGAGCTTTAAAGAAAAAGAAGCATACCCCTTCACTTTTTTTCGGTAATCGTGAGAACCTATCACCAGTAAAGTCACGACGACCCACCAGTATCTGCTAAGCAGCGGGACAACGTGAAACACAACTTGTTTTGATCATGTGGCCTTGAAGCGCGCCTCTGCTAGAGACCCTTCACTTCTTGTTTAAGTTGTGTCTCACTTCAATCTTTGGATATTGCATATGACTTTTTAACTTTGATGTGTGAGGTTATGGTATTCCAGTTATTTTGATAATAGTGTCTGATCTCACAAGATTATATCTTTCTTCGCACGTATACAATATCCATATCCATCAAACTTTCCGCTGATTATTTTCGAAGTTTGTATTATACTTGCAGGCCTCAAGTGAACTGCTGCTCCTGTGGATTAAGTTATTATATCAAAAATTCCCAGTAGGAAGCATCCTGCAGTATAAAGCCATACAAGGAGCATTAATCAGCAGTTAACTTATGGTGAAAACCAAGTGGTAAACCAATGCTTACAACCGTTATATTATGTTCTTTTAGTGCTAAAAGGATGATTTTAAGAATGCCGTCTGGATGTTTCTAGGCCTTTGGAACCAAGTAACATGTATTTGATTATGTGACTACGTTGTATATGTTTATGTCGTTATTATAATTCCAGTCTAGGTGTGCAAATATTAGTTCGGAACTGGGACCGGCTATACTTACTTTGGTGCTTGGTTTTTGGGTTTTTGTGGAAGGGTACTCAATATTGGGACAGCAGTGTAAACGAGTCATGTTACTCGTAAGCTACTCAAGATCAGATTTTGTTAAAAGACCAAATTAAGTTGAGCTTAAACGAACTCGAGGCTAAATTGAAGCTTATAATTGATAAACGAGCCCGAGCTTCACATTTTGAGCTTGAGTAGGCTTGTAAGGCTAAAACGAGTCTGAAGCTTATTATTGTATATGATATAATTGGTATATGAGTTAAACAAGTTTGAGCTTAAAAACTCTTGTATTAAAAAGTCATATTGAACAAGTTAAGAATGTGGGTTTGGGTCCTTTTTTTACAACTCTGTTTAGGATAGGTAAAAACTATCCACACACCCCTATTAGTCTATTTGCACACCCTCTGCATCGTATATGCCTTTACGAGGGCATATAGGATCACATCAGACTTAGGCAGTTGCTCCTATACGTTGTGTACGTACAGGTCTTGTATAAGACCCCTACCCTGTATATGTCACGTATAGGCATATATGGGGCATACATAGGGTTACAAACATTTTATACATTATTAATCGTTTTAGCAAAGTTTTATACAAAAATAAGTATTTTTTAAAGTATATAAAAAAGTAATTTTTACAAACATTTTTATACAATACTACACCTATCATATCGTATAGGAGTAGCATATGTTCCGTATTGACCTCGTATAAGCTTATAAGCGTGATATCGTATCGTATAGTGTAGTATAGGCCTATAGGCTAGGTTGCACTGGGACGGGTACGGGGACGGGCACGGAAAACGGCAAAACTAAAAAATTTAAGAAGCGGGGACGGGACGGGTACGGAAAAAAAAACATATAAAAAAATAAATATATATCAAAGATAATGTAACACAAAAACTCAAATTAGCTATATATTGATGTAAAGCTAAAAAATTCCATATCTTACTAATCTAATCAAACATTAACAAGCAAATCGCTTTCAAGTTCCGGTTCATCTAATGAAAGATCAGCAAACTCCAAATATCCTACATCTTCCATCGAGTCAAAAGCATCTCCACCCACATCCCACATATTTACAACATCGTCTGGCGCCCTAGACAAAAGCCGAAGATTGTTGTGGACGTAAACCAAGTCTTGAGCACGACTTGTAGTCAATTTGTTCCTCCTAAGCGAATGGATAAAAGCATAGGTGCTCCAATTTCGCTCAGCACACGAAGACGAACTTGGTTGTCCAAGTAATTTAAAAGCTAAACTTTGGAGAAGAGGGGTTTGAGCACCAAAGTTAGCCCACCATGACTTGGGTTCCATAGTATCCATCTTTGTAATACATGTTAAATCTTCAAAAGGACCAACCTTCATTGAAAACAAAGCATACTCATCCAAGACTCTATCATGCTCATCATCATTAGGAAACAATCTCTTAAAACAAGTCCGCCTCTGTTGTGAAATTTCTCCATCCCTATGAGGAGGGACTCTTTCACTATTCTCAAGTAACCATGCGTCACTATAATATCTACAACATTTAAAAGTAAAAATATAAATACATAATAGAAACCAATCATGTAAATTTAAATCATATACCTTGGATTTAAAGAGTGTGCTAAACAATGTAGAGGAGTGTTATTCTTCGTCCACCGAGCCACTAATACTTGATACACAACATCATAAAAGATACTACGAGTAGATAAGGGACGTTTTTCTTTCTTGTAAATCTCGGCCTTCACCTTCTCAATCATTGAATCCCACATCTCATATACGGAATGAAGACATGGTTTGTCGGTGTCACATACTCTGATCATATCATATATTGGTTTAGTAAAACTGAGAATGTATGATACTTTATCCCACCAATCGTCATCCAAAATCTTCTCTTTAACAGAGTTAGCTTTCACCGTGTCATCCTCTCTATAAGAAGCCCATTCATCATTTATGACCATAGCTTGTAGACCCTGTTTGACAAGTTTGAATCTCTTAAGCATCACAACTATTGAAGCAAAACGAGTATCAGCAACCGAAAGCAATCGAAGAGGAGTAAACTTGCTTAAAATAGACAGTCTCATGTTGTGGTTCATGATAAAATTTTTTATTGCAACCGCATCCATGTGAACTTCTATTATCCATTTGCATTCATCATATGTAAGTTGATTGGTTTCCACACTCCTTGGTGAACATATATTCTTCAACGCTAGATTAAGCGTATGTACCACGCATGGTGTCCAGTAGATGTTAGTAAACTCACTCGTGACAATCTCTCCAGCCGCCTTGCAAACCGATGCATTGTCGGTGATGATTTGCACAACATTTTCATGACCAATCTCGTTGATAACTTCTTTCATCAGATTAGCAATAAAAAACTTATCTTTGAATTCTCCAAAACAATTAACCGCCTTTAGAAATAAAGGTCCATTAGTTGAGGTAGCCATGAAGTTGATTAAAGGCTTTCGTGTAGGATCTGACCAACCATCACTAACAATAGACACACCTTTCTCTTTCCATGATAACCTAATCGGTTCCAATAACTTGTGCACATTCTCCTTTTCCTTTTGTAGCATGGTTGTTCTAAGCCTATTATAGTTAGGAGGTACATAACCTTCAATTTTGTTCTCTGCAGCAAACTTAAAAGCCCTTTGGTAGTGCGGGTTTCTTGCAAAATTGAAAGGTATACCTCCAGTATAGAACATCCTTGCTATCTCCTCATCAAGTTGGTCCCTTATTTCAACACCAAAAGCTTTTTGAATAGGATTTGAAGCGGGTTTTCTCCTCTTTAAGGGATTGCCAGCTTCACATGGCAACCCGACTTCTTTCGCTTTTGAATTGTTTTTTCTCTCTTCATATGCATCTTCTAACTTTTTCATTGCAACTTTATCACTCTGTGTTGCTTTCTTGCAGATAGCAATCCCATTACCTTTTATACAAATCAACAATAACGAATAATGAAGCATAAGTTTGTGCTCATTTGTATCCAAAATATACCTATTAAGAAAACAAGTTATATTTTACATGTTTAGGCACTATATAATCTAGGTTGAAAGGAGACATTTGACATTCGTCTTAGTTTAGCTCTCTTCTACGGTTCATCTAGTCATCTAGGAGACATTACATGTTTAGGCACTGATTATATTTTACATGTTTTAGGCGCGCCTTAACCTAAAAAAAGCGGCAGCCTACGCGCCTCAATGCACCTAAGGCGGCGATCTACGCGCCTCAGTGCATCTAACGCGCATCAGATAGCCTGCATTGACATATGATCATTGATCAGTGATCACTGATCACCTGTAGACTACTGCACTTGTAGCACAGAAAGGCCTGTGCGCCTCAATGCACCTAAGGCGGCGGTCTACGCGCCTCAGTGCATCTAACGCGCCTCAGATAGCCTGCATTGACATATGATCATTGATCAGTGATCACCTGTAGACTTCTGCACTTGTAGCACAGAAACGGCATGGCGCAAGTGTGAAACGGCATAAAATACAAAAAAAAAAAAACTAAACTAACACGCTTGCATTACCTTTTATACCGAGCAAGTGTGATCTAACTCTTGAATATGATCCTTGTCGATTTTCGCCACATACTTTGCACTTGAATTTCCAAGTTCCTCCCGAACCTTGCTTTTCTTGTTTTTCCACATAATCCCACAATGGAGGTTCATCTATAGATGATGATGATCCTTGTGTTTCTTCATTAGATGCCATGACTTTGCTTTATGGAGTTCGAATGGGAGAAGAGAAGAGTTTACGAAGAAAATTCGAATTGGAGAAGTGAAGATCGCCGTATGAAACTGAAAGGACGTAGGGTTTAAGCGTTTACGTATAAAGGACTTGGATTGGCTATGTTTTATAAATGGAATTAATATCTTTTTTTTTTAAAAACCGAAAATTTAACCGGGAAACGCGCATGAAACGTTTCGGTTTGCCGTTTCGTTGCCGTCCCCTGAGCAGGACCGTTTCCTCCACGTTTCCTAATCGCCGGGGACGTTTCCAAGGCGTACCCGTCGCGTTTCCGTCCCCATGCAGTCCCCGGGACGGGAGACGGCAGCTCCATGCCGTTTCTGTGCATCATAGCCTATAGGTGTAGTATCGTATAGTGAAGTATAGGTCACTAGTATAAGTGTCGTATAGGTATAGTATAGCGTAGTGTAGTGCATTTTATCTTATTCCACCTGATCGTGCACAATATGCCGTAGTTTATTTTGTTTACAATCAAATGGCTGGTTTATAAGTATATGGATCATGCTCTAGGTTAATGCTGAAATTTATCTAAGTTGTGTCTATGTAGTCAAACTCTATATTTGAGTCAATAGTAAATTTAACTTTTGTTTTTCATATATCCTGAAACCAAAAATGGTTATACATTTCCATAATCATAACATCTATTGTAAGTAATCTAACTATTAATGCAAGTAGTACACTTAACAAATCAATCACTTAAAACTCATGTTTACTTTTCTAATTAACGGAATTTTTTGACTGCTAATTTTACTCCTAGTTAGTAATTATTTTATATCGATAATCCTTAAATATTCTCCTTGCCTAGATTTGAACCCGGGACCTTTCGTTTAAGAGAACAAGTGTCTCTGCTATGTGGGCTACCACACATTGGCTGACCATATACACTCGTAGTGCATAGGATATTTGTACTTGTCGTATTACTGATAACTAGAAAAGTAAAGGCTTTATTCTTTTATTGAGATTTCGACATTGATCGACACACCTTCTTCTGACAACCCGTCCATTATTTCACTAGCCACCTTAACCACCCCGACCTCAAGCAACTTCGCAATTGTTTCAAAGTCAACTGCTTGATTACATGATTTTTTGTACCTAGCTTTTGTAATAAACGTGACTAGTCAGTCTAAATTTGGAAGTGCAGGCATCTTCTTCACCTCCCAGGTCGCATCGTCATTCATAACTTGCTTGTGAACAAAATGAAACTCTTAACGATCATGAAACCATTGCCTTTTCGAGCAATTCGATGGTGAGATCCAAAACTTATACTAGGGGACTTAGGATTAAACAAATATAGTGTTTGCACAGGACCTAACCTGGGCAACACTGGGTTGGTGGTGGACGAACTCATGTTAGATTTGGGATTGTGTGATGAATAATGATAACTTAGGTTTCTTTGTTAGATTTGGGATTGTGTGATGAATAATGATAACTTAGGTTTCTTTGTAAGATGGCTATGGTTTTTGTCATGTTCATCGTATCTTGTTAGGATTCGACTTCAAGATTTTGTTTATGTGCCCATGGATAGGCATGTCATACAAATCTATTGGTCAAAGAGGGGCGACATGAAGAATGATTAAAGAGGGACGAATAATCATAAGAATGGGTTTTATCTCTATGGCATGTCATACAAATCTATTGGTCAAAGAGGGGCGACATGAAGAATGATTAAAGAGGGATGAATAATCATAAAAATGGGTTTTATGAAGTTCAGTGACGGACCATATATTTCTATGGTGTCAAAATTTTTGGGTATTCATATGTTGAACACTCGATTTTAGAATTTTCAGCCAGTTTGGGTCAGATCACATGTTTTTATACGTTACCGCCAATCATCTCAATTTTAGACATAATTACATCAAACAATCAAAATAATAAATGACTAATCTCAAAGCTTAACTGTCATATATTCAATTTAAGCATGAAGCAATCAAATAATAAAATCCCATATAATAAGTTAAACTATGAACATTCAATAATTATGATATCAAAGAAATATATAGAAAAAAAATACCTAATGACTTTCGAAATTTTAGTGTTTATATGGCCAGACAAATCTCTTTATTTTAATGGTGTTGAAATAAGACAAACCATATAATGGTAACAATCTTGCCCAATAATATCATATAATGGTGTTTACTTTTTTTAGAACGAAAAATTTGGATTACTGACGGGTAACTGTAGTATTATCATGTCACTAGCGGAACCACTCGATCATATCCATCTTCACTAGGCAATAATGTCTATACACCAATTCAGGAGGAAACCCAATAAATCTAGGAAAACCCCCTTGTTGGAATCGAACCTAGGACATAATGGTCCATAAACCTTATCCCCATCCCAAAGATACCATTAGGCTATAATGCCATGGGCATATAATCGTGTTTATCTAATGTTTGTTTTTTCCAATTTCTACATATTATGATATATTATTGATCTGATCATTGTCACTGCCCATATGTCCAGGTCCCTTGGTGGTATTGTTTCCATATTTTTTGTGGTTGACTGCTAAAATTGAAGTCAGAGTTATCGAGATTTCTTAAATTGGTTCGTGTGAAATCAAGATATAAGTGGCTAAACCCTAATACAATAAGACCCTTTCATTTTCGGTTTTTCTCCCTCAACACTCTATGCTCCACTTCCTTGCTTTCAATCTTTGTGTTTGTGTGATACCATGGCCAACGAAAAACACTAGCGTTGTCGCCTTTAGCAATCACCAAACAACCCCCTCCCACCTTTTTTAAACCACCTGATCATCGACATCTAAGCACCATGTTATGGCTATTATGACACCCATTGTCTCCGAACTAAACCCACCCGTTTGCAAAACCAACATATCAACCATGCTACACCTTCTCTAATTTGTTTTAATCATGGTGTCGGTGTCAAAAAATTATGGATGTCCCTCGTGTTTTGATTATGTACATTTTATGCAAAATAAGTCAATGAGTGTCACTCTGATTTTGATTTATATATTGTATCTGAGATAAAAAATTCTTGAGCGTTGGTTCACATCTATCCCAACACCCTCTTTAGTGAAATAGGTAGTGCTGTAAACGAATCGATTCGCCGAACAGTTTGTGAACTGTTCGGCGGGAAGTTCGTTTATTGTCGTTCGTTTAGCCACTGAATGAACACGAACAAGATTTTCCGTTCGATTAACTAAATGAATGAACATGAACAAAGGTATCGTTCGTTCGATTGCGTTCGTGAACGGTCAATAATATGTTCGTTCATTTACGTTCGTTTACGTTTGTTTATGTTAATTTGTTAAAAAAATTAATGTTTTTTTTAATATTTCACTTTCTCTCTTAAGTTTTACTTTCCTTTCTTATTTTTAACTTTCCACCCTAAACATTAATTAATAATTATATTATAGAAATGGTAAAATGTAAACTCTTATCTAAACATACGAATAAGCTGGACAATAAAGACAATTTTTTGGGATATGTCTAAGTAACTTTAGATAATTATGTCTTAAATTATCTAAACTTGATTTATCGTATGTTGCTTGTAGTAAACTTCTTGTATCTTGAATTCTTGATTTATCATTTTTTGGTTTATTTGACTACTTGTGTCGGATGTTCAAGGTAAATGGTGTCTTTTTATTTCAAGTTTCATGTTCATTTACGTTGGTTTGTGTTCGTGACCAGTGTTCACGAACTACTCGCGAACAACTGAAATTCCTTAGCAAATGAACAACGAGCATAAACTTACTTTTGTTCAACATGTGTTTGCGAACAGTTCACAAACATCTGCATTTCCTTAATGAACGAACATGAGCATGGTCTCGTTCGTGTTTGTTTAATTCGATTACGACCCTAAAAATATAGTAAAATTGTCCATTTATGTAAAACATGTTGTCTTACCAAACAATTGATGTCGAACCAATGGTCAATAATCTGGTATAAGTAAATAACCTACCTAATCCTGAACCGGTCCACGGGCACACACAAGACCCGACCCGGAAGACGTGTTGAAAAATACAACATGAAAAGGTGGCGTAGAAAAGTGTGGGAAGCATCTTTGACGTGGCGTATGATTCCTGATTCAGTGTGGGCTCCACGCGCTGCCCACACCCACCAACCAATTGGATTGAATACTTCTTTATCTTTACCATCTTCACTTCACGCGCCATATCCCAACCTTATGATTACTTTTAATATTACTCACCTTCCAACCTCCATCGCGTGACTTTTGAAAAGAATATTTTAGTTCTTTTAATAAAAGCATGATTTTATCGATAAGTATTTTGAGATTCTCTCAATCAAGTAAATGTATCTTTTGCTCTATAACGATCAGAATTAGATGCATCCCTAAGATATCAGTTTCGAGGAAAACTTGTCCGCCTGCAGGTTTAATGTGTTAAAACTCAGTACTGCCCGGTTTTGAACTGGCGACCCCTAGAGAGGTCTAGTTCTAAACTTTATTGTCACCACCAATATCATTCAAAGTAATACTAGTGAGAATTGAACTTGGGACCTCAACGAGAAAACCAAGTGACTAACCACCAGTGACGGATCCAGCCCTGTTTTGTGGGTTCACATGAATCCACTCGGATTGAAAAAAAATGGGAAAAATAGTGAGAACCTTGTATGATTTGAAAAAAGTTAGTGAGAATCTACCAAAACGAACCCACTAAAAAAGTTTCTGGATCCGCCACTGCTAACCACTAGACCAACTTGTTAAGACATTGAAAGCATTTATTATTTTCGGAGTTAATAAAGCCGCACCTTCTGTATGGGTCGTATAGGGTTATACGATCCGTATAGAATAATCTGACATGATAAATATTGCGTTGTATAATGTTATTTGGCTCGTGTAATATTATACGGCTCATATAGATGAAGAAAAGATTAGGTCGTAAAATATACTACGAGTTTTGGGTCGTATAATATTATATGTCTCGTATAGATGGAGACAAAAAGACATTCTTACACTTTTTTCTTAAAGATTTTTTTATACAACCCGTATAGCTTTATATAGGCTGTATAAATATATAGGGGTGTGAAAATACAATTTTAGAACAATGAAAACAGTGGATATTATAATTTTGTATTGGTTTTGAATTAACAATAATATTTAATGTTCGGTTTAAACATGTCTCAACTTTTATTTTTTTATTATTACTTAAAGTCAACAATATATTATATTCTGATTCATAATTTATTATTGTTTCTCTTAGGATGCTTTTAGACAGTTGTTTAACATTAGCTAGTTTTATTAGGTGAAATTTGAACTTAATCATAACATTAACTGCCCATGTTTGTTTGAAAGGATGTTACGAATAAAACTATAATAAAACTATACTTCCTTCAAGTGATATCTTACATTTTTGGGACAAATTTATTGTTGGTATATTAGTATTTGTGAGTGTAGCGATGAGCCTTTTGACTTGTTATTGCTTTCGATATTAACCTTGTTGTTGCGACACCTGACATGTTATAGTGTTTTCCTTTTACTGATTATAGTGTTCTTTTTGTTCGCTGATTTAACTAGCATAGATAAGAGTTTAGATTCTCATTGTTTTTTTACATACACGGATATAGAAAGTAGATAGTTAACATAAAAAGTACTTTTTTAAAGAACGTATGTAACAACGTAATGTGCTGAATCCAACCATAAACTTAAAGAAGGTCGGTAACAACGTAATATCCTGTATACAATCATAAAAATGTCACGATCGGCTTGATTTATAATTTTATAAACTTACTAGCATATTATGTTGTATGAAAAAAAACAATCAAATTCCTTATCGGCTCCAAAGTCTACATAAATAATACAATCTTCTAGTGTTATTTTATTGGTTATTGGGTTATTGGATTTAAATAACTTTAATCTTCACCATTTGGTCGATGGTACTTTTAACTTACGAATTGTACCAAGCCATTCCTAACTATTAACTTATTTTCCTCTGGTACCGTTAAACTAATTGAACCCTAACCCAGTTAGCTTTTTGCTGGATGTGGCACTTTTTTAGTGACGTGACATCTGATGTGACACTTAATTAGTGACATGGCTTGTTATGACATGACATCTAACGTTAGCTAACTGTGTTAGGGTTCAATTTGTTTTGGTATGCTGAATGCCATAGGAAATAAGTTAAAAGTCGGAAGTGGTGTGGTACAATTAATAAGTTGAGAGTGATATCGGTCAAATGATAAAAAATTAAAGTTATTTAGATCCAATATTACTGTTATATAGGATAGTAGAAACATTTTCTAAATGTCACGTATTATTCCACCAAATACAACCATAGTATAAGTAGTTTGGGTACTTTTAGAACACTGTCGTAATTGGTCAAGGTAGTGCATTTTGGAAATGAAATTTGGTACATGAACCCTAAATAAATGTTTACCACTGCATAAGAAAATATTTTCGATTGGTTTGGGAACACCGTCACAATTGATTTGGGTACTGTTGGTTCAATTTAGGCTAAAATGAGATGATAACCCCTCAACGGTTGTTTCAGTTTGTGTATTTTGGGGTGCCCCGTACACTCTTATGATTGTTGAATATCATGTGAAAAAAATATGATGTCATGAGTCTATATGCAAAAGCTCCTAAGACTACGTCATTTAATCTATCAATGTAAAAATTACGTCATTTGAGTCAGATGCATGTAAATATCAAAAAAATATTTCAAGCACAACGTTTAACATACTTGAAAAGTTGTATTATCATTACACAAAACAATGGGCACGGTACAAGAAGTATACTACACACAATGAATTATGGTGTGAAGACTGAAGAGTAAACACATGGAAAATTATTACTTTGTGTGTTTGATGAAAATAATGTTTTAATTTAAGCTAATCATTCATGATTAAGTGGTCTAGTGGTATAGTGCTTGCTCTAACTCTAACATAAAATTTTACAAAGACAAGGTTAAGTGTTAATTTACAAGTAAAAAGTTTTTGTTCAAAAATTGTTAAAGTCAATCAAAATAGTGTAATATTATGGTCTTGGTCACTACCCTAAGGAACTACATATTTGGTCCTCGATGTGGTGCGCACCAACGAGTAGTGCATATAAGTAAGAATTGAACTTGAGACCTCTCCAGAAAGAAACCACTAAGTGGAAAACCTCCTGATCAGATGGGCTATACCATATTGGCAAATACAAGTTAAATGCCTATCATATATACCCTTTATTATAAAAAAAACAAAAATAAAAATAAATTAAAACCCCATATTCTTTCCCATTCTCGTTTTTACTCGTAAGAATGTTATCCCAGTTGACATCGCTAATACCGCCGCTGTCTCCAACCACTCTCTTTTTTTGTTGGCCTTCGATCTACCGTCAATGAGCAAAATCCATCACCCTAAAACTACAAAACCGTAAAAAACCTCGTTTGCTAGACCCATCAATCTAGTGTTCTTGAACAAATATCCACCCATGCCGAAGGTTCTTATAGTCGTTGCATGCCCATTGTCGTACACCACTTCACAACCATTTGGGTTTTCGACATCGAAAGGGAATCAAGGGTAATGATAAGTAACAACTTGAAGATGAAACTACGAAGACTTGTTAAAGCGAACATAACTTTTAATCTTGCCTCGAAACATGGTATCATAGGCTCATATGTCTTCGAAACCGGGAATTCACCGACATATGCCGGTTAGCCAACTTTTTTTTCATGTTATGTTTATATTCTTTTGTGTAGGTTATTAAAGATACTCCTAGTATCCAAATTCTCAAATCCTGACCAAAGACCATTTTTTGTAATCTAAAAAAATACAAGCAAAACGAATTTATTCATAAAGCGCAATGGCTTCCCTTTTTAAGTTTATTTTTTTATATATCTCAAAAAACTTACCAAGTTACATAAAAACGGAAGGTAGACGGGCAACAAGCTGCGCCGCCACCTCTTTTTGAATTGCAAACCCTAACCTTCCAAAGACAAACATGTGTCCCCTAGGGTGAACAATTGTTGTGAATGACCCGTTGTATCCTGGTCAATAAGTGGATAGCTTCTAGATCTAGGGAGCCAAATATATCAAAAGCAAAAGGGAAAAAGACATGCTGGTTCTCTGCGCAAGCTTTAGCATGCTTATCCACTTTCTTTGATTCTGCCTTTCTTGCTGCTTGTCCAGCTACAAAACCAGTTTTCCTTTAAACCAACCAAAGGGGAAACCCCCGTGAGTCCACACAAGCATGTTTCCCCTAGCCAGCCAAAACCGAGCAGATCCGCTGGTCACAGAGTAAATCTCTCTTCCATAGAGTCCGTGAGGAAATTCACAAGGGCCTCTTTCTTAGTAAAAATCCTAGCTCTTATTAGGATGTCCCACAAAACATCCCGCACCCAGTCATGCCGATATTTAAACCCAGAAGCTCTTTACAGTGAATTGCATGCTCCCCGTATTTATCTATACAAGCTTTACGGCATATCGCGCATGTTTCATCTTCCGGGTACATAGGGATCATCAACCAATATTTGAGATTTGCTTTGTACTCTATTACAGACATACATTGTCCCAACCCCTCAACCGGGATAACGATCAACAAATCTTGAGCATGGAGACCCTTCAGGCACTCAAACACCGCCTTCTAGCGGGATGACAAATCAAAAACTTCTCCCAGGTTTTGAGCGATTTTTCTAAACAGAGCATTCGCCAAAGTTTTTTGTGGCTCCAAGGGGGCGATGTCCCTATTAGAGAAACCGCCAATATCCAAGTCTGGGATAGAGATATTTAAGTGTTCGAGCACCTGCTGATAGTCCGGGTCAAGCCCGACGACCCCACTGTTTCGAAGAATATGATCCTGTAGCTCCAAAGACTGAGCTCTAGACGTCACAAAGGCATAAGCCCCAACATCTCGAGCTGAGAGAAGGCACAAACCACCTAGACTCATTGGCAGAGATGCTAGACGCCACTGGATGTCACCAAAGAAGGGGCCACCACACACGACTATGTCTTCTATAGCCTTCCTGAGGCCATCATCGAACCAAGATATCGTATCCTCCATCAAATAGGGTTGACGAGTCCGCAACCCAAAAAATAACTTTGCAACCTCCATGCACGACCTTAGCAGAAGGAGTTCACATTGGGGATCCCTAGGGTAGGGTAAGAGTTTCATGAGATCAACCGCCCCCGAAGCCCACCACCCTGCCAACTCCCCAACAACACTAGGATCACGGCTAACAACTCCACCAAAAAACTAAACCCCTGTTAATATGTTTTCTAATAAATAAATGTCTTAGGAATCACCAAGGAGCTAAATCCCTGTTAATATATTTTTCTAATAAATAAACGTCTTAGGAATTTTGAAATAGCATATCTGTTTGTCATAAACACGAGTTTGATACTAACAATGTATTTCATAAAATTTTATAATAAGTACCAATTAAGAAGGATTATACCCAAATAAAGTCAAGACCACTGACACAGGACCAATGGCTTAAGTTTATTGATTCCTCGCTCCCACCGATTTTTCGCTCATAATGTTAATTTTATCGAAAATTTTTGAATTTTTTTTTGTTGTGTAAAATATTTGATTTGTAAAAGTCGCCCCCCCTCCCCCACCAATTTAAAATATGAGGGTCCGGTCCCTATTAAGTTTTCGTTTAAACTTTGCTACCACATACGATGAAGGGTATTAACCGAGTAAACAATGAGATTAGTAGCCATCTTTTGAAAAATATGAAACAAAACCCTAACAAGAGGATTCTGTCTAAATACACCCATATTACTTGTTACAACTCCCTTACGAGAGAAAAGATAGTAAATCCCACACTTAAGTTTATGAGATAAGGGAGAGTGTAAGAAGTAATAATGAGTGTATTTAGTATCACCCGAGGATACGTATATTTAATTATTAGTGTTACTATTACTATTTAAATACAAAACTATAACATTTGAAAGTCGACGAACGCGCATGCAAAGCAAGTACGCAACATAGCCACAGAGTCAAGCGTTAGGTGTACTTTTTACACTTTTACTGCTCAGCAACAACTACTTCCCTTTTCTAATTGATTTCCCTTCCCCCCACGCGCTCCATCCTCTCACGCGCTTCTTAACTTCACCATCAAACCTCCACAAATCCACCAAAATTTCTCTCAAAAAGTCTCCGATTTATATTTTATTTTTCTCCACAACACAAATAAACCCTAACTTCACCCCTTTTTCAACACATTATTCACAGGTATCTCTTCAAATCTTCGTTAATTACATATATTCTTTACAGTATATACATACATACGACGTGTATCTATAGGTGTAATTGATTAATTGTGTTTTCTTTCTTTCTTCTTTTTTTTTTTTCATAATAGCTGTAGTTAATCGATCGTATCGTGTGTTTATGTGTTCCTGTGTTCAGATCTGCAGAAAGTTTTGTACTACGATGGGTAATTGTTCGTGTTTTTAAGCTATTTTGCGGTAATTTAGGTTTTTTTTGTTATGTTTGAAGCTGTGATGTTTCTGGAATTATATAGATGTTGATGTTGATAATTTTGATATGGATTGGACAATGTATGATGAGTATTGTGGAGTTATGTTGTGGTTAGAGCTAAATGTTGTATCATTAGGTTTTATTGGAGGTGTGTTTTTCAATTAGGTCATGTATATCACTGTATATGTGAATGGTTATGTTTTTAGGAGGCATAAATATAATATAATGAATTTTGCTGTGAGATAAGGGAAAGTAGATAAAGTGATTTGTTAAATTCAATGTTTTTTGGTGGTTTTATGTCTTAACGATAAGCTTTATTGATCACAAAGTTAGATTTACCGAACAAAACAATCAATTTGGGATGACCGGATAATAAGGAAACAGAATATGACGGAGAAAGATGTAATCATCTTAAGTTCTTAACACACATATGATATATATGTTAGTTAATTGGAAGAAATTGATGACATTATTATGGTTGTGACCTGTGAATTAAAATTTTCTTTTGTTGAGACTTGAGCCATGCAAATGTTAACAGCATAAAAATTTTATGATTGCTTTAAATCTTGGATTGCGATATAACATTTTATATGTTAAATACCGGTTTGATAACATTGCAACCTGGACAATGCTAACGCGATTCTTGCTAATTTAATCACAGGACGGGTTGCTTGAACATTATGGATACAGATGAAAAGATTGTTGCTAAAGGTGAGAATTTGTCATCTTCAGTGTCTCTCATGCATGTTGTAATACTATTGTAGAAACTTCTTTATGTCATTTCACAATTATTGTATATTAATCAATTGTCGGTAGGAGAGACAATGCTGGTATTGACCCATGTAATCTACACCTAACCATCCACTACAGAAACTGCTAACATAAACTATCAAATATCTTGGCCAGAAAAGATCTTTTTTATATTATTACTTAATTATGTTTTGAAATATAACTTCTTTTAATGGATTACTGAAAATGCACAATCATCTACATGTCAAGAATAGGCTAGGGCTAGGCCACAGTGGGCAAAGCTTTTAGTTTATTATTTTGCCTTTCTTTTGTGTGACTGCATCTATGGTAGTTATTTTTTTTAACTTTGACTATTATCAAGTTTAAGGGAGCAAAACCACATTTTGGACTTAGCATAATTTTCCTTTTTGATGATTATGTTTCAATCAATTATGCTCGAATTTTGAAATAAGAAAACATGGAAAATAATTTATTGGGCCAATAGTATTATTGGCTTGTTCTATTATCAGTAAAAGTGAAAGGATGCGGCTCTTTACTTATCATTCAAAATAAGCAATGTAAATCAGAACATTGTTACAAACAGTCAACTTGGTTCCTATTGATGGGTTCTAAAGATGTTAAGGACAAAAACGATTTATGAAATGGTTGACTGCTCTTGCAGATGTTGAGCCAGAGTACCTTTCTGTAGTGTGGAAGAAGTTGTAGAAAGAAAGGTGAGGATATAATATAATTCCACCATACACTTGATGTACCTTTTATATGTTTGAACCAAAAAAATAGTTAAAATGGGGAGATTGGCACCGATGAAGTTACAGTTTCATTGGCTTTGATTGTTAAAGCTGTAAAGCCGCATATTTTTAAACCTGAATTAGTGCTTTGAATATATGATATCCAATACAGTGGTTAATATTCTTAATCTTGTTTGACACATGATTTTATGCTTGCATGTGTATCAGTCGATTCTTGGTGATTATTTATTGTTTTATACATATTTAGCATCTATTCCTTTAATAAAAATCTGCATTAGATAGTATGTATTCAGTTTTCTATGCGTGGCACTTTATGAACTATTATTATACATCCATTTATCTGAATGTGGCTCATTTGTTTCCCTTTCTATTATTAATTCTACAAAAAACTCTGTACTGTAGAAATATTTCAAGGTCATTACACTTTCTGAATTTCCCCTTGCACTTATCTACTGACTTTTTGTGAGTCGTGAAAAGTTTCTTGTCTAAATTTGACCAAATATGCATACTTTTATCTTTACTCCTCTAGTTATGAAGGATCCTGAGTATGTATTAAGCAAAAGAGCATAGATTATGATTAAGATGTTTATGGTTGATTGCTCGATCACATTCGAAACTGGCATCTGTTTTGCAAGGTGCCAATATAACATAAAGTTAAAATGTCATTTTGTGTATGTTTTTCAAAACATTCAAATCCTTTAGCACGTTTTATTTGGCAAATTTTTTTGTTCCTTTCATGGCAGGTCTGTTTTAAACTTTGCGCCTAGAGCCCCGGGCCTCCTTATTTGCGTGTTGGTATGTATCAAGCCTTTTGTTGTAATCAATGAGAAATTTACCGATGCTTTTCTTGAATGTCTAAAGTTTATAGGTTATAATGATAATTTTCTTATAATTCACAATGTTCTTTTTGAATCAATTATTAATGAAAAACTCATGCATAGTTTCTTTATTTAATCCTTTTCTCAGTTTCATTTATACCTTAAAAAGTGAATTAAATCTGATACATATCATTAGATTTCCACTTCTTTTTATTTTGAATTACTGTCTACAACTGATTTCACTTTTCACCATTTAACCTTTTTTATGTATTTCATTTTTTTCTTTTCCTCTTTTCTTTCCAGATGTTCAAAGTATATCTTCCAGTGTTCAAAGCACCCCAGATAAAAACGGCCACTCGGATGATGCATCAAGAACTTCCGGTCCACGTCAACACTTTGTGAAGTTAGGCACACCAAAAGATTGCGGCAAAGAGAGAAAAAAACAACCTACCTTTACAAAACACAAAATGGCTGAAGCATCCATCAAACCGAATAAAAAAATACTAAAAAACCAAGACCCCAAAAAGTCAACCGTAAGCCCCAAGTGCCTGTCCAAAAAACAAAACAGAAAAGGGGAAAACCCCGTTCGGATTCATCTCACAGAATCAAACAGTGAAACGAAGTTTTCAAATTCTTGGATCTGCAAGAATTCCGCATGCAGAGCGGTTTTGTCGGTTGCTGACACGTTTTGCAAGAGATGTTCTTGCTGCATTTGCCACTTGTTTGATGACAATAAGGATCCTAGTCTTTGGTTGGAATGCACTTCAGATTCTTCCAGTGGGGAATCTTGTGGTTTATCTTGCCATATTGAGTGTGCTCTCCAACATAGAAAAGTCGGTGTTGTTAATCTTGGTCAATTGATGCAGTTAGATGGGAGTTACTGTTGTGCTTCTTGTGGTAAAGTTTCAGGGATACTCGGGTGAGTTTTTTACTTTTTAATACATTACAGGTTAGTCGTTTAATAAAGGCGGGAAAATGATGGGGCGAGTAATGGGTTTGGGTCAAAACATACAATTTTTTATGTGGGTTAAAGCAGAATGGGCTGACCCATAAACCCGTTATTATCTGTTTATTGAATTTTAAATAGTTAGCAACTTAGCATGGTAAGATGATAGCAAAAGTCATAAATTACTGTAATCCAACTTTTTTTAGTAAAGCGATTTGAGAGTTTTAATGCCTTTGAATACATCTCAGTTGACTTTCTACTTGTTTGACCTGTTTTTCTTTTCATTTATTTGACCCATTGGGTGATGGTTGGGTCAAAACATACAATTTTTAGTGTGGGTCAAATCAGGTTTGGCCATGTTGAGCTGACCCGCAAAGACTTTTGTATCCACTTATTTGAATTTTAAATAACTAACATCTATATATGATTACATAAATGTTATTATTATAATATATTCCAACTATTTATTTGTAGATCGACTTAGAAGGTTTTATGCACTTGAATACCCATCGGATAACTTTTGAACATTTTGATCCGTTTTCATTTTAGTTGGATCTTTTAACATAACCCATTTGACCAGCTAGAGATAAAACACAGCCCAATTATAAGTAAACGAGTCGAATATGTCACCTCTAACATTTGCCTTGTTTTCATTTATTTGTTAATTTTGTTCTTCTTGTTTTTTATTATACTATATTTCTGTTAGTTTTTGAGTTTCTTTTCTTGTTTGGACATTTAATTCTTGTAGGTATTGGAAGAAGCAATTGGTTATTGCTAAGGATGCACGGCGTGTTGATAGTCTCTGCTACAGGATATATCTGAGCTTTAGACTTTTGGATGGAACATCACGATTTCAAGAACTCCATGATATTGTTAAAGAGGCAAAAATTAAGTTGGAAACTGAGGTGGGCCCACTGAGTGGAGTCTCAGCCAAAATGGCCCGTGGCATTGTAAGCAGACTTGCTGTTGCAGCTGAAGTTCAAACACTGTGTACTACTGTGATCCAAAAAGCCGATGAATTCTCTGCTACAGTTTCTAGTACAAGCCTGAAAAGCAAAGGTACTTTTAAGTTTTAACGGACTTTATGTTCTCGTTAGTGGTGGTAAAACGGGTGGGCTGGGTAACCGGTTAAAACTAGGTCAAACGTTAACATTAGCCTGATTCGGGTTTGTTGACCAAAACACTCTTGTCTGATTCCCATATAAGTCCTCAACTTTATCTTCATGTTAAATTCCTATACTTTTGAATTGAAACTTAATAAAAGTTAATAAAGTTATTATGCGAAAAAGAGGATCTTTGTTATCACGTCGGAAAGTCCTGAATTTAGTCACGCAAAAAGGGACTTTTATGTTAATAATGAAGGCAAGGACTTTATCATTACCCTAGGGTTCAAATTCGTTCGAATTCGAAAAATTCGAAATTCATTTTGTTCGAATTCGATTATCAAAATTCGTTTTGATTATCAGAATTCCAAATTCAATTTCAATTTTGAGTCTACTAAATCGAATACAAATTTATAATTTCAACTTCAATTCGAAGTTCGAACTAAAAGTATATATATTTATTTATTATTTTATATAGAATACATATATAACTTTTATTGAGCTATAGTATAAATTAGTCTCTAAGTTTATTCTAAGTATTAAATTAGTGCATTACAAAGCCCATAACGGATATATTACATATTTTAACTGAATTTGAATCAAAACGAATTTACGAATTTATTCGAATTCGAATTATTAATTGATTCGAATCAAATTGGCTGGTTTTGAATCGAATTTGAATTCAAGCAAAAATATTCGAAAAGTTCGATTTGAGAGCATTCACAATCAAATCTCTTTCCCTATCTCTTTAATTACACTAAAAAACAATACTGTTTCTCTCTCCTTTTCAATTAAATAATATTTTTTTTATACTTTTATCATTACCTTTTCTCCTTTCTCCACTCACAACTACTTTCAAAAAATATTAAAAAATTATAGAGGTGAACAGTATCTTCTCCAACTTTACTGATGAACAGTAACTTTTTCTCCTTTTTCTCTCTTCTCTACTCACAGCAATTTACAATCACTCTCACAAATACAGAGGTTACACTCACACGAAAATAGAGGATCCATTGAGCGATTCGAAAATTCGATATTGAATTCGATGAACACCCTACATGACGCTTTGAAAGTTGAGGGAATTAGGTATTGCTATGTAGATATTTACTGTGTCAGACATGCTTATGTTAATATACACTTGGCCTTTTTTCTCTCTTGTAGAAGGTTCACTTCCAGCAGCATGCAAATTCATATTTGAAGAAGTAACAGCTACTTCTGTAGTACTTGTTTTAATAGAACTATCTACAGCAATATCCGACGACATTATTGGATTCAAGTTATGGTACTCGGAAACAACAGAACCAACACATACACAAGATCCTGTTAAAACCTTCCCAAGATCACAAAGAAGAATTCTGATATCCAATTTGCAGCCTTGCACTGAATACATGTTTAGGGTTGTATCCTACACTGAAATAGGCGATCTAGGACACTCAGAAGCCAAATGCTTCACCGGAAGCGTGGAACTAATTACTAAGAAGCCTAATTCTGGTATGGTTCCTCATAATGAAGGAACCTCGGGTGCAAAAGATGTTGAATCCGACTCGGGTTTTAGAGTTCGGGAACTTGGAAAGATCCTACGGTTAGCCTGGGCTCAAGAGCGAGGTTATTTGGACGGTATTTCAGGTATAAAATATATATTTTGGTTAAAATTAAGGGATGTTATATCTCAAGGTCACCCAAGTATGTATCTGTTTTTTTGAGTAAAGTAAACGGATGGATGGTCCCTGTGGTTTGCCATAATTTTGGATTTGGTCCCTAGCTTTCCAAAAGTACATGGATGGTCCCTATGGTTTGCACTTTTTAACGCATTTAATCCCCAGCCAAGAAATCTAAAAGTTTTAGTATGTCCAAGTTAGGGACTAAATTTGTTACAAAGTGTGAACCACAGGGAGCATCCATGTACTCTGGGAAAGAGCTGGGGACTAAACGCGTTACAAAGTGCAAACCACAGGGACCATCTGTGTACTTTTGGAAAGCTGGGGACCATATCAAAAATTTTGTTAAACCACAAGGACCATCCGTGTAATTTGCTCGTTTTTTATTTATATATTTATGCCAAATTGCTTTACAAGCACGAGGGATATAGATAGCTACAATAGTATTTTTGTGTTTAAAAATTCAAGGGCCTTTTTGTCATTAATCAGTTTTTTTTTGCGAGTTTTGGTATAAACAAAACTAGATACATACTTGAGTGCCTATAAAGTAGTTGAATACATGATCCCTAAAAGTCAAATTAAGTTATTTTGTTATCACTAGAAAGTTTCTTAGTAAACGATACCAGGAAATTCAAGCCTTTATTTACGACTTCAATTCAAACTCATTTTTCTTGCATTGAAAGAACAAAGCTTCTATTATATCTTAATTTTTCTTTTTTTATTTAAAAACGTAAACTAAGGTCAAAGCACACAGAATAAAAACAAACTTTTTTGGACTTAGTTAACGAATTTAACCATCGATTTATATTTTATAACTGATCGTAGCAACGAATGACCTGATTAACCAATCACATTTCAAAACATTGTGATGTGACATTGTGACATCTTATTTGTCATTTTAGTGTATATGGCACGTCTCATGTGATTAGAATTTTAGTAGTTTTTAAACATAAATAAAAACTCATCTTTCTGGAACTTGTACTAAAATGTTTTTTTTTCATATAATAATTATTCTAATATGTCGCATCTGATGTGGCGGGCATGTTAAAAAGTATGAAATTTGTTTATCTTTTGTGCAGTTTGGTCTAATATTAAGTCTCATTGTTAGAGAATTCATTTATGAATTATTCAAAAGTTTATGGTTAACCAAACACCCCTAATTTCAGGTGCAGATCTGAGCGGGCTTAGTAAAATGATCAAGCCCGAAACACCAAAATCAGATGAAGCAAGCCCAGATTTAAAAGGGCTCGACTTGAATGTTGCTACCGTACCAGATTTAAACGAAGAAATAGTCGTTCCGATCGATTCTTATAGGGATGAAGTTAACGGTGAGCCCGATAACGGCAGCGGTGAATCCGAAAACTGGGCCCACCATAGATCCAATGGTGAAGTGTCACGAAAGAGGCCCGCTAGCACAAACGAAGAAACACTTGACTGTGATAGCACTCTGATTAATGGGTCACCCCTTGGAGCCCGTAAAGGTGGGCCCGGAAGCTTGGATGAAAACTTCGAATATTGTGTGAAAATCATCCGGTGGTTGGAGTGCCAAGGGTATATTAAGCAAGAGTTTAGATTAAAGTTGCTGACCTGGTTTAGTTTAAGGTCAACCGAGCAGGAACGCAGAGTGGTCAACACTTTTATCCAGACCCTGATTGACGATCCATGTAGCTTAGCTGGACAGTTGGTTCACTCATTTGCTGACATCATAAATATCAAGAGGCCCAGAAATGGTTTTTGCAGTAAGCTGTGGCATTGAACCTGCGAGGATTTACTAAAAACAGTGAGAAACAGTTTATGATATTATCGTGCAATTTGTCTAGTGTTATAATAGCATGACTTAGAAGGTTATATAACTTATATGCGTTGAATTCTGATTTATGCTGATGAAACATTTGCTGATCGCTTTGCTTGTTTTTTATAGGCATTTTTTCTTCATTGATAGGGATGATGGATACAGTTGCTGAACTTGTTTGGTCAGAAATCAGTTGGAAGTTGAATCTACTTCATATTTTCCGAATTTATCATTGTTTTTCGATCTAAAGTAGTTATATTTTATACACTGTCTATTTATGTAGAGACCGGATTTAGATGTATTCGCCTTCTGCTAGTCATAGAAGCATTTTTCAATGTACATTTTTATTTCCATTTAACGCGATGTTCTCTTAAAACCCGATATTTATTAACTATTGTTCCAACAAAGGGCATGGTCCGAAAGTTCACATGTGCTAGCCTCGTCATGAGGGTTAGGCCTTGTGATCAAGCTTCGATGAGGGTTAGGCCTTGTGATCAAGCTTCGATGTGCGAGTAAGTTGGGATGTTTCTATAAACAAGAATGGTAGGAAAAGAAATCCACTTCAATGTCTTGATTCCATCAATTCCTTACCACTTTAATTTTTATATATAATAAATATATAACTTTTCTTGGGTTATAGTATAAATTAATCTTTAAATTTATTTTAAGTATTAAAATTACAAATTAACAAACCCGCTACAAAGCTCATATCTTAAATGAATTTGTTATATATTTTACTGAAATTTTTATTCGAAATTGGGGTTTTAATTCGAATACTTGACACCAGAGGTTGTCCCAAAAGTTTCTTGTCAATATTTAACCATGACACCTTGGTTTGGTCAAAAGTGTTCATTTAATCATACGTGCAACCAAACCCCTTTAAGCATCATGTTGGCCAAAACACAGTAAAAAAACAAAATCATAGAACTCACCTTAACCCTTACTTACATTTGATGCTCGTTTAATCCAATTAGACATCACGTTCCCTTAACGTTCTATAGTCAATACGTTATTATTTTGAAACAAAATACCAAATATGACAAAAAATTGAAACAAATGCTATTTAATGTTGTATATCCATCTTTAAGAACCGTTTTTATTCATCACACTACAGGAAACAACTATAACATTCTATATTTCTATTTTAAGTTTGGTTAAATATAACCCTAAGTTAACGACCATTAGAGCATATGGATTCGTCCCTAGAATCTCATTTTTTTATGTTATATCAGCGTCACCTTAACATTCTTTTAATTTCCTCTATTTTTCCATCATTCTCCTTTTGGAAGGAGTTGTCCCACTTTTCTATATTTTTCATACACACGTATATGTGTATGTACTGAGGCTTAGGTACTGTTTGTTTTTTCTAAAAAGCTTTGCGCAGGCTTTTATGTCTGCGTCGTGTAGACCACACACAGACATTGCCACTCGCAGACTGTTTGTTTTTCTGATAACGTTGCATTAAAAACGTCTGCGCAAGCTCTTGTTGGTGCAGACCCCCAACCCGCAGCGGAATAAAAGTCGGGGCATGATTGGGTTATCACCAAATCTCATGATATTTACTAATAAGTTTCATATTTATTAAATTGAAATTAAATTCAAATATCCAACACAAAATTCATACAAACACAAACAATAAACCAAACGATTGTCCAAACGAAATAAATTATTTATTCTTCTAAGGCCATCCTACGTGTTTCTTTCCTCAGCTTGTTCACCTGTATCATGCGTAAAAACAGAAAGTTTGGGTCAACAAAAGTTGGCGAGTGAACCTTGATAAAACAATTAAATGATTGAATTATATTGTTGTTTAAATAAAAAGTGTGCATGAATTACACGTGAACATATGTATATATAACCAATCACAAACTACATTGTATGAACACATGACATGATAAATGATGTATTTGAGATCAAGGCTCAATCAAACGGAGCCGATCTAATGAGGCACCTGATGCTCAACCCGTATCCCACGAGAAACTGATAGGCCTAATGAAATGATTGCACTGAAATGGTAAAATGTATCCACGTATAATCCACATAACAAAAATACACATTTGATCACGTATGATATTAGCACAAGTGTTAAATAAAATTAAGGAAATTGTACGACACATGATACACCCCAAAGCATGATTAAAACGGGGAATTTGTAGAGATTCACTCACATTGGGTGCGTATTCTTGAGTGGAAATGAGAGCGCACGAGTTGCGGATTTAACCGACGAGGAAAATCTAACCTAAAAATAATAACGCGATAACTTGATAAATAAATAAACTAATATTTTGATTAAAACCCTTGTTTAGGTTTTTAGATTAATTTAGGGAGTTTTATTGATATATGAAAACCCTTAGAATATGTATTTTTTAACAATTTACTTGATTTTTCAAATAATTAATAAGCCATAAAATAAATAAATTAAAAATAAAATAATATATAAAAAAATGTTGTCAGGCTGACAGGCGAGCGGTTCGATTGATTATAAGCATACGTGTGATGAGGCTCGAACTCGTGACCTCTCGGTTGCGTGCACGCAGCTCTTCCAACTGAGCTACGTGTCTAACCCGGAAGAATCATGATTTTAATTATTCTTATACTCTTCTTAGGTTTATTCAAATTCATTTAAATTTAAAAAGAATAAACTGGATCGAACCGGACGCGCACCAAGGGTTTTGAACCCAAGATCTCTGCTGTAACTTGCACCCAGCCCAACCAACTGGGCTAGGTGTCTAACCCGTTAATACTTGAAATTTAATTATATTTATATACTGAATATATTGATACAGATAAGGCAGATTTAAAAAGGATTTTATAGTGGTCCGACCGGTAGATGCTTGGACTCGAACCAGGTGTCCCGGGTTTAGGTTGCACCCGGCCCAACCAGTTGGGCGGGGTGCTTAACCCGTTTGACATCTTAATCATAAAATATATATACAGACCCAACACTTCATCTTCTTCGCTGAGTTTGAACCAACACATACCCGCCCAATTTAATCCTTGAACATTAAGCAAAATAATTAAAACAAATCAAGATAAGGGAGACAAGGGTTCTACCGATTAAATGGGCAGATGGGTGACTAAGTTCTGGCAACCGGATGTGTTCCGGCGATTTCGGCGACCACTGATGAAACAAAGGGGGATACCCAGAGCGGCGATGTATTGCGTCTGGAGAGAAGAGAATTGGGCGAGTTAGGGTATGGAAATGTGCTAGGTATTTATAGGTTGATAGAGGTGGGTTGTGGTTTCGGTTTTTTTTGGAAACCATCTTCGATGATTGCCAATCTGTTGCGAATGTGACAGCCTGCCTGATAGAAATTTGCCAAAAATAACCCAAGCCAGCTGTTCGGAGGAGGATTCGAAAGAAAAAGAAAGGAAAGGCGCGATGATGATGGATTCGGTTATACTTGCAGGTTCCAACTCAGTTTCAACATAAAAGTTTTAAGTTTCTAATGTTTGCACATCTAGTGTGTGCATCGTAGTGGTGTTTGTTGTGCGTGTGTAACCGGGGGAACCCGGTTCACCCCTTGTTTTGAGGTTTTTAATTTATTTTGCCTATTTTAAAATAAATCACTTATTTAAATATAAATATTTAATATTTAACTGATTAATTATATTATTTCATTAAACTTTAATTATTAATTAATTTTTAAACATTGAATTTCATCATTATAAATAGGTAATATTGCAAACAATAACTAGATAACTAAACGACATAAACAATTTATATTTTGATTGATAAAAGGAGGCGGGTTTTCGAAACCTGGTTACACAAATGTTACAGCTCAGTCACTTTTAAGATCTTCTAAGGTCTGCAGAGAGTTAAGCTATACCACCCACCACCACCGTCCATCACTACCACCACCGTCTACCACCATCATCGTCCACCACCACCACCACCCCACCCACCAACACCGTCCGTAGACCACCCCCGTCCATACACCGCCCCCGTCCGTACACCACCACCGGTTTATTTTAGAAGTGTACACACGTTGAAAAATAAACTGTCTTTTCCTTGCAGACTGCAGAGGTTTGGTCCACCTTTTGTTCTACAGATGTCTGTAGATGTGGTCCGGATATTGCAGACATTTTATCTCTTAAAAACAAATGTTACAGCTCAGTCACTTTTAAGATCTTATAAGGTCTGCAGACAGTTAAGGTATACCACCCACCACCACCGTCTACCACCATCACCGTCCACCACCACCACCACCCCACCCACCAACACCGTCCGTACACCACCCCCGTCCATACACCGCCCTCGTCCGTACACCACCACTGGTTTATTTTAGAAGTGTACACACGTTGAAAAATAAACAGTCTTTTCCTTGCAGACTGCAGAGGTTTGGTCCACCTTTTCTTCTACAGATGTTTGTAGATGTGGTCCGGATATTGTAGACATTTTATCTCTTAAAAACAAACAGTACCTTAGTGAACACCACTAAATATTCATTGATCGGTGAAGCAAAAAAAAACCCGATTTCAGGGAACAGTGTTCTCGGTCGGCCTAGTCGTTACCTCGTTTGTCCTCTTATTAAGACTTAGAAACATGTGTTTCGTAGAGTTACTTTTTAAGTTTTTATAAGACTTAGAAACATGTTTTTCATATAGTTACTTTTAAATATTTTAATAATTTTTTATCATCATATCATATGTCAAAGGTTCAAATCCAATTAAAAAGTATCAGGTTTTATTCTGAGTTCATCAAAATTTTCTTCTCATCGTATGTTATACCAAAGAATGTTCAACTATTGTGGTGACACAACTACTTTCAAGTGACAATCGGCGCTATGGTTTCTCGGGGGAATGCCCAAACCAAACTCTAAAGTCAACGTAAATCCGGTTAAGACAACATAGTTTAGCTGGAGTGGTGCAACAGGACTCTAATTTAAAAAGAGCGATAGCCTAATACAAAAATATTGACGTTCCAAAAAAAAAGATCAAACCCAATATTGACTGGCCCCATCAGATTCACTCTAGTCTTTACTAAAACACAATGCTTATTTTATGATTTATTAGATTCAACAGATCGATCAGTAGCATATCCCCAGTGACTCCAGTCTTCTTCAACTCTCTACAACACCGATTACTTTCGATCTGTAACAACATCATGGCTTCTGCCGATGAATTTGTGAGGGGGAACGTGTTGCCAAACGGTGTCGCTTTAATCACTCTCGATCGTTCCAAAGCTCTCAACGCCATGAATCTAGGTCACATGTTTCATCTTATTCACTCTCTCTCACCTAAATCATCCAGAATATATCACTGTTTTTGATGATAATATGCATGCAGAACTATACGACAATCGAATTTTATTCAATCCTTATCCGTAAAACTTCTAGGTTATTCGTAACAGTTATTAGCTAGATGTACTTGTACGCACTGTTTTGTGTTATATGATATTAGGAATCGATGTTGTAACTTGAAGGTGAACTGTATGATGATATAAGGACAGTTTCGGTTTACAGCGAAAGGATTTAGGAGAAAACAGATTCACTTGAGCTGTAATTTGTGCCTATGTGTTAGTTATGCTTATTCGTGTATTCAGAATCATCGAGGAAATATCGGTGTTGATGTTATTACTCTTGATGATGCTATATAACTTGAAGGTGAAATATGTGATAATATAAGAAAAGTTTCGGTTTACAGTGGAAGGATAAAGGAGAAAGTAGATTCATTCGAGCTGCAACTTGTGCGTGTTAGCTTTGCTTGTCCGTGTATCCGAAATTATCCAGAAAATATCAGTGTTGCTGTTGTTACACTTGATGATGCTATATATGTCTAGGACAATCGATTTTTTTAATCATTATTCGTAACACTCTAGGTTTGTATAGAGCTGTTATAGTTAATTGAATAAGCAAGGACGAAGTAGGATTTCAGTATCAGATAGGGTTACTTGTAATATTTACTAGCTAGATATACTTGACGGACTGCAACTAAATATTTCCTGTTAGTTTTGTATTCTATTATATTACCAATGCTGCGCTAACTTAGAGGTGAGATGTGTGATGTAAGAACAGTTTTGGTTTACAGTGGAAGGATTTAGGAGAAATTAGATTCACTCGAGCTGTAATTTGCGCCTCCGTGTTAGCTTTGCTTATTCGTGTATGTTGCTGTTATCACTCTTGATGACGCTATATGTATAGTCATATAGGACAACCGAATTTTTTAATTGGTATTTGTAACACTTCTGGGTGTGTCTAGAGAAGCTATAGTTATTTGAGTAAGCAAGGGCGAAGTAGGATTTCAGCAATCACATATAGTTATTTGTAATGTTTATTAGCTAGATATATACTTGTACGCACTACAATCATGTATTTACTGTTAGTTTTACCAATGGACGTTGTTTCAAGTTTTAGGTGAACTATATGATATAAGAACAGTTTCAGATTACATTTGAAGGATTTAGGAGAAATTAAATTCATTTGAGCTGTAATTTGCGACTGTGCATCTATAATGAATATTGTTGCTACATGATGCGCTACTCCCCTAGGGTTAGTCAGTATCTTAGTTCCATATGAATGAGATTACTCTGTTCATCGTAAGTAATGGATTTAAACTACTGGTTGGAAGTGAAAATTGATTTTTTTTTCCTTTCCTGTTGAATGTGCAGATATGGATTTAAGGTACAAAAGTTTTCTTGATGAATGGGAAACAGATCCAAATGTGAAATGTGTTCTGGTTGAGGGAAGTTCATCACGCGCTTTTTCAGCAGGTATCAAGAATCAGAGTTTATAGTATACTAGAAACTATCATGTTCATTTCTGTAATCTGCTTAAGACATGAATGAGTGATTAATATTTGGTTATGTAGTTTTCCCATCCTCCTTTTAGAATGTCATTTTAATATGGGTGTTATGGGAAGTTTCAAGGTTAACATTTGTGGTCATGCAGGAATGGATATAAAGGGGGTTGTTGCTGAAATCCAAAAGGACAAAAACACGCCTCTTGTGCAAAAGGTTTCTCAATAATGTTCATTGTTATGGCTTTATTTCATCTAATAATCCTGTTCCATGCACCATATTGAGTACATTTGTGTTTAATTACGAAGGAGAACACCTAAACTGCTGTAATAAGCTTTTGCTTATTGCAAAATGAGTAAAGTACACGGATGGTCCATGTGGTTTACCAAAATTTTGGATTTGGTTCCTAGCTTATCAAAAGTACACGGATGGTCCCTGTGGTTTGCACTTTATAACGAATTTAGTCCCCAACCAACAAATCTAAAGGTTTTAGCATGTCCAAGTTAGGGACTAAATGCGTTACAAAGTGCAAACCACAGGGACCATCCATGTACTTATAGAAAAGTCTTTGGACTAAATACTTTTGAAAAGCTAGGGACCAAATCCAAAATTTGGTAAACCACAAGGACCATCCGTGTGCTTTACTATTGCAAAATTGTAGCATTTTACTCAATTAGTTTTACATTATAGCTTGTTAATATCAATTACTTCCCTAGCGTAGTTCCTTACTTTATTTATGAAATTTTGTTGAATAAAGTTATAACTAAACCCTTTGGCCCTAATGTGGATGTAGTTTGAACTACATATCAGTTTTTCCATGAAACTATCATTTTATCTTTAACGTGTAATTCTAGTACTGTTAACATATAACCATATTATTATAGTAGAGCTTTGCTTTAGGTAACTATATGTCAGGTAGAGACTAAATTTTGTTTCCAGGTGTTTGCAGCTGAGTATTCTCTTATTTGCAAAATATCTGAATACAAAAAGCCATACATAAGCTTCATGGATGGTGTGACAATGGGATTTGGTATTGGTCTATCTGGACACGGTCGTTACAGAATTATAACAGAGGTAACCTGCCTTCAAGCTGACTATAGTCTGCTGGTGGAACAGAACTTATAGCATTTATTATAAACTGAAAGTTACGTTTATAATTTCTTTCAGAAAACTCTTCTTGCTATGCCAGAGAATGGAATTGGTTTATTCCCTGATGTCGGGTTTGCTTACATAGCAGCACAAAGTCCAGGAGAAGGATCGGTTGGTATGTTTGTGTAAATCTAGTAGGAAGCATTTATGTTCTAATTCATATAAGAACTATATAATCAATAATGGAAATATTATCTTGTGGTCTCTTAACCTTAGAAGTAGTGACATCATTATTGTGTGTAGCTAGGGGTGCAAACGAATCGAGCTGCGCCCGAGCTCGACCAGACTCGAGCTTGAGCTCGGCTCGCTTCGAGCTTTGCTTTCAAAGCTCGAGTTCGGCTCAGGCTTGGCTCGTTTATTATCTATTAATTTATATATTGAATAAAAATAGTATAAATAATAGACTCGTTTAGGCTCGCGAGCTTGATAAGTGAAGGATCGGTTGGTATGTATGTGTAAATCTAGTAGGAAGCATTTATGTTCTAATTCATATAAGAACTATATAATCAATAATGGAAATATTGTCTTATGGTCTCTTAACCTTAGAAGTAGTGACATTATTATTGTGTGTAGCTAGGGGTGCAAACGAGTCGAGCTGCGCCCGAGCTCGACCAGACTCGAGCTTGAGCTCGGCTCGCTTCGAGCTTTGCTTTCAAAGCTCGAGTTGGGCTCAGGCTTGGCTCCTTATTATCTATTAATTTATATATTGAATAAAAATAGTATAAATAATAGACTCGTTTAGGCTCGCGAGCTTGATAAGTGAAGGATCGGTTGGTATGTATGTGTAAATCTAGTAGGAAGCATTTATGTTCTAATTCATATAAGAACTATATAATCAATAATGGAAATATTGTCTTATGGTCTCTTAACCTTAGAAGTAGTGACATTATTATTGTGTGTAGCTAGGGGTGCAAACGAGTCGAGCTGCGCCCGAGCTCGACCAGACTCGAGCTTGAGCTCGGCTCGCTTCGAGCTTTGCTTTCAAAGCTCGAGTTGGGCTCAGGCTTGACTCCTTATTATCTATTAATTTATATATTGAATAAAAATAGTATAAATAATAGACTCGTTTAGGCTTGCGAGCTTGATAAGTGAAGCTCGGGCTCATTTACTAAACAAGCTATTTTTAGGTTCGGGCTCGGCTCGTAAACAAGTTTAAATAAGCTCGGCTCGGTTTGTTGTAAGACAACTTTAAATAAGGGGTAAATGTAATTATATATTATTAATAAAAACCATTAAGGCTCGACGAGCCTGATGAGCTTCACATGCCAGGCTCGAGCTCGGGGTCGATAATATATGAGCTTTATTTTAGGCTAAAGCTCGGCTCGGGCTCGATAAGGCTCTGCTCGTTTCGAGCTTTTTCTTGAGCCGATCTCGAGTAGCTCGCAAACCGCTTGGCTGTTGGCTCGTTTGCACCCCTGTGTGTAGCTTAGTTACTTACTCATTATAAGCCGATGCTTTCTGTTCTTGAAATTTATGTTTGTTATGGACATTTGAAGCCTTAAACTAGAACTATCCTTATGTCCCAAAATACTACAATGTGCATGTCAAGGAACACATATTTTATGTTGCAACTTGCAAGTCGATATAATATGTTTGTCTCATTATGTTACAAGATGTCTGTTGGGCACACAGGTGCTTATCTTGGAATAACTGGAAACAGGATTTCTACTCCAGCCGATGCACTTTACGTAGGTCTCGGGACCCACTTTGTTCCATCCGGAAATCTTGGCTTACTTAAGGAGGAACTTTTATCAGCTACATTGTATGTCTCTTATCTTCCCTTACTGTTCACAACTTCACACACACAAACATCTATAATATATTTATATATAACGCCAATAAATGACACGTTAGGCTCCGTAAAATATAGCTATTTGTTGGTTAACTAAACTATCTTGTATAGGTGATAGTGTTGACCCATTACTAATTAACGGATCGACTCAGCTTGTGTTTTTAATGTAATGGGTCAAATCAAAAGCTTTTTTCTGATGTAGTGGAACCATATGTGATAATAGTTGATATTTTATGTGAAAGCTATGCAGTTAATATCGGTGATTTATTGGTTATTGGTTCCCATGTAAAATATCGGTGTCAAATATCGGTGCCGATATTATCGGCAATAGTGACTGATATAACCGGTATATCACCGATGTTTGACTGATATATCACCGATTTCCCGATATCAGTACCTATCTTCTTAGTTCTACCATTCGTCTTTCTTCTTATTGCCGCCATTAGTGTTTTAAGTGTTAAGTGTTAATTGTTAGTGTTAAATGTTAGTGTTTTAAGTCTTAATCAGTTCCTACTTGCTACAATTGTTAGTGTTAAATTGATATATATATATATATAGGGGAGGGTTTAAATGAGAACGCTAAATATCGCGAGAACTGTGAGAACAAATGAAAAAACCACTAGAACTTGGTCAAAAACAAGTGAAATTTAAATTTTCTTTTTACACTTGTCATTATTATTTGAACACAATTCTATAAATTTAATTTACACATTTAAATTTACGTGAATTCGGAAATAAAGAAAATTTACACATGTGTAAGTTTGCCATTTACACGTGTAAATTTGTTATATTTACACGTGTAAAAAATCTAATAAGGGTGATTTTGAGAGGAGAAATGAATTATTTGTGTTAATTTCTTTTTTTGATGTTGTATTTAAATTAAAATGATGATTGTATCAGAAAAATGGTTTTGGATTGGTTTTCTCATTCGTTCTCACGGTTCTCGCAATATTTAGCGTTCTCAAGATAACCCTCCCCTATATATATATATATATATATATATTATATATATATATATAAATCCTGCATGATATTAAAATTACCAATATCCCACCGATTACTCAAATATCGGTCCTTGACCGATATCCGATATTTTACTGCATTAACTGCATAGTTTGAAAGGAAAGTGATTATGTATCATGTATACAGTTCTGAGGATCCACATGATGATCTCCAAGCAATATTGGCAAATCACAGTAGCACCCCCGAATTGGAGCCCCGATTGAAGTTACTATTGCCTCGTATAATTTCAACATTTGGTGCAAATAAGTCTGTTAAAGAGATAATGGAGGAACTTGAACAACATAGCCAAAGTGCTGATACAACAGGTCGCATAAATTGTATGCTTTATAGAGTTTAAAAAAATGGGTGTGTTGGGTAACAAGTTAAAAAGGGTTCGGCTCAAACCGGGTACGTGTTAATACAAGTCGGGTTCGGTTGACACATCAACACTTATATGCCGATTTATATTGAACCTTGCAATTAATTAGGGTATATTTAAGATTATTACTGTTTTAAGTAATAATATAGTACTTCTAGAGCTGCAAACGAAGTGAACGTTCGGCGGAAGTTCGTTTAGTTAAATGAACGAACATGAACAGAGGCCATGTTCATTCATTTATGTTTGTGAACGTTCTGTACGTGTTCGTCTATGTTCGTTTGTGTTCGATAGCTCATTAGTGTTTTCAATTTTTATATTTTATTTAAATAATTCAAATTCCGACAAATTAGATATTTATCAAGTATTAGCGTATTATATATTCTATATGAACTCTTGTTTGTTTTCATTTTGTGTTCGTTTACGTTTGTTACTTAAAATTAACAAACGAACACGTTCATTTCCCTAACGAACAGGATATCTTGTTCGGTAAGTTTTCATGAACAGTTCGTGAACACATGTATTTCCTTAACAAACGAATTGTTCGTGTTCGTTCGGTTCATTTGCAGCCCTAAGTACCTGTGTAGAATAGTATAGGGGTGGTTAATTGTTTGAATACACTTTGAATGGCTTTTGACCCTAGTTGACCATTTGATCTTTGGAGAGAAAATACTATACAACCCAAATTGACTCGTTTTAAGTAACATTAGTTTTAATTGCCACCTCTAGTGCTTTGTGGAACTATAAGTTTTTTTTATTTGTGATAATTAGTAACGTTGTTCTTATCTATGAGCAGTTTCACAGTGGGCCACAGAGGCTCTTTTGGGGATTAAAAAAGGTGCTCCGTTTTCTCTTGTTCTTACACAAAAATATTTCTCTAAAGTCGCCTCTGCCCACGGAAATCATGGAAACGAGTTGTCCAAGGTGAGTTCCATAAGTTTTTCATTTTATTGCTTTTGGTGGAGGGTTTTTTTTTTGTGACATAATTTGCTATAATAAACTTGTTTGTTGTATGCATCTTTTTGTTGTGATTAGTTAAATGGCGTTATGAAATCCGAATACCGAATTGCATTAAGGGCTTCACTTCGAAGTGATTTTGCGGAAGGAGTTAGGGCGGTATTGGTGGATAAGGATCAGGTTTGTTATTCTTTGAAAAAACTTATAATAAAATTTATTTTTGAAATTCACACAAGTTATAATACGTACTGATGACTTTTGATTTATAAAGCAAAATGCACCTGTTAAATCAAACTGGACCTGTTGACTTTGGTTTGGTTTTGAATGTTTAGTTATTTTTGTTTATTAAATATGAAAGAATGCCGTTTCGTATATATATAATACATATCTATGTAATTGCTAACTCTAACAATGAAAAAAAATACATATAAAGGCTAAATAGGCGGTTCCAAGTTCCATACCGAACCGTGAACCAATTACATAAGAGTTTCAAACTAACTTGCTTTGGTTTTAACGGTTCGGTCAGCTGGTATTTGAAATATGTGGTATCAATATTTTGAATTTATCTCGTCTGGTTTAAGTTGGGTCCGATCTGATTTTGTTTAATTGAACATCCTTTGGTTTTTCTCCTTGAAAATTTACTAGAATCCCAAGTGGAACCCACCAAGTTTAGAGGAAGTTGAAACAAGTGAAGTGGAAGCTCTTTTTGAACCACTGGGCTCGGAGACCCAAGAACTCTGTGTGTAAATCATCTTGATCTAGTGATGTTTAGTGTTTACATTAGCACTGTAAGTTTTAAGAGATTTGTAAAACTGTATGTGTGATACATGTACTCATAAAATTGTCAAACCTCTTACTTGTTCAGCACTTAACCATGTTGAAGTTGCCAAATAGGCCCTTAGTCAGTTCTATGCCAAAATCATCAACGTCACCGCTCATATTAATTCATTTTCAACTGTTCGGAACCAAACAAACAACAACCGTACACAGTAAATCCCAACTAATAGCAAAGATATTGTAGGGTTTGGGGATCGAGGGGGTGTAGGCAAACCTTACCTCAATCCTTGTGAGGCGGCTTCCAGATTTTTGGAAACAAACTAAAATCTTAATTATTCCCTCTTTTTACTAAATAGGATTGTGTTATTAATAACAGATCCATGACAAACACATTGGTCATATGTGATTCATGGTATTTTTTTCATAGTTATTCATACCTTCTTCAACATTCCCAAATCTTCAGTTATGACATGAAGAATATTTACAAAGCATAGAAACCAAGTTATGGTATCAAGTATGATAATAAAGTTCATCGCTAAACAAGCAATAAAGCCGATTATATGTAATCGGCTTTAAATCCGTTAAATAATGGAAGAACTTGAATAACATCATCAAAGTGCTAATTCAACAGGTATCATAAATTTTATGCTTTGTAGAGTTTTAAAAAAAGTTGGTGGGTTGGGTAACAAGTTAAAACCTGTTGGGTCAAACAGGGTACTTCTTATTATTGGTCGGGTTAGGCTGACACGTTAAACATTTATTTGCCTGTTTCTTTTGAATTCTGTAATTATTCTGGGTATTTATCAAGATAAAATCGTTAAAATAATTATATAATTCTTCGAATACATGTATGGTTTCTGAGGGAACTTGTTTCTCAGTTTAAACGATCATTGATTTGTTACCTAAAATTAAATAACCAATTTGTGACTTGTGAAGGATCTGGCTTCTTCTTCAATTATGAGTTTTGTGGTGTAGTTTGGGATAAATTATGAATGTTGGGACTGTTGTAGCACATATCCTAAACGTTTCTACCCTTAATCGACCCACACTCTCTCAATCTGGTCATCCGTTCTTGGTAGTGGCGGATCTAGAAAATCCAAATAGGGGTAACGTTTCAATGAAAGGGGTAGCGAAATCAAGAAGACGTTAAATGTTTTCAAAATTTACACTACCGTCGGAGTGTCAAGGGGCAACGTAGGTTACCCCTTCTATCACTCTAGGTCCGCCCCTGGTTCTTGGCCCGATAATCAATACTTTTTTAACGGCAAATTTCTTTTAATATCTGTTGTCAACGAGACTTGAACCCAAGACCTACCCTTCCCAAACCAGCTGTTTAAACGTTTTGCCTAAGCAGGAAGGTTCCTTGTAGTGGTTGTTTGGAACATTAAATTCCAGAACTTTTGACTCAAGATCCGTTTTTAGCCATTCACATTATCGATTGTTTGTCCCCAAAAGACTTTTTTATATGTCATAATTTAATATCTTAATAGTCAAAACACTTTTGCAATTGTGCTAGTTTTTGTACTAGATGCTAGAGGAGCAAATCAATTGGTTATTTGTGGGTGAAACATAGGTAGAAGTTAAATTTCTTACATTAGTCAATCTTGTATAATTTAATTTCATGTCTTTTTAATTGTTGTTTTGCTCTTTTGTATCTAGCTCCTGAATAATTTTGTTTTAGTATATAAAAGAAAGTATTTTGGTTATATGGTTTTGCAACAACACGATAATTTTAACTATTAAAATCGATGACGTTACATCTAGTTTTGGTGACGTTATGTTATGCATGATTTTCTGTTTTTTTTTAAACGGAAAATAATACTCAAACGGTTTCTTTAGTTATTGGATAAATCGGTTTTGTATTCATTTGTTATGTTTTATATCATATGGATATATAACGGGCGAATCTTAGAGCAACAGTAAGGTTGTTATATGATCTGTATGTCAAGAATTCGAGATAAGAAAACAGCCTATTGTAGCAATAGTGGGTAAGGATGAATACACTATGCTCAAGATGGCTTGACAAACCTTGGACTTCGCACACTTAAGAACCTTGTGTTTCAGGTTTGCTCTTATAGATTTTCACTTGCTGTGTATTTATGAGTTAATAAAAATGTAAAATATAATCAAATAGTTTAGATTTCATTTAATAAAGACATAATATAGAAATAGAAGCTATTCTAATGCGTCACTAATAAATAGTTTTTTGTTGAACTTATATAATAATAGTTGAAAGGCGGCTGACCTCAACAATAAGTAAGAGACTAATGTTTTTTTGGTAAACAAACTTCTAGAAGAAATGTGATGTGAGGATTTGAGATTCATGAATACTTCAAAGCCGATGGTTGGTTTTGTTTAAGGTTTATGACTAAAAAAATTTGTTACGTGTTGGAATTTGAAACTGGTTGCTTAATATATATATATATATATATATATATATATATATATATATATTTGTATATTTATATTGAATATGCACTAGTATAAATTGTATTTGTAAAATGTATAGCATTAACTAGACATTTTGAAAAGAAAAAAAAATAAGAAATTTGGTTCAAAACGTTAAACTGAAGGTATTGATGAGTTTGGCAGGTAACCCAATTAACTAGGTCGGTTTAGATTGTCGTTTTCTAGGTCATAGTTAGCGTTTTGGTCTATAGTTTTGTTTAAATCGGTTGAACTGAACAACGATTAAATCTAAGATTTACCTTTACAGTAATAAAATATGTGGACAAAATTTATGTGCACCGTCATATTTATAGGGATAAGTTCTAGTACAGATAAGTCTTAACACATAAATTGGGCTTAATATAAGATTTGAAAGAGGGATTTTTTTTTCCATCTTATCAATCACGTATTTTGGTATTAAAATCTAAAAAAAATCGTTACACTAGTAGATAGTTATGTAATTACTATAGCTAGAGTAATAAATACACGATTGTTTTTTTTACATTTTGCAATTAAAAATCATATAGCTCATTTATATTTAATCCTCACACTGGATCTATAAATAGCTATTTGGTTTGCTTTCTCCAAACCTTAGTTAGCGTTTCGAGCCAGAATTTTTTTAAGCGGCTGAAACAAATCATGAGCATCGCACGATGTGAATAGGACAAACATAAAGAGAAAATCATATATTTATACGATAGTGTTTATATGACCCGTATACCTTTATTTCTCGATAAGTTTACCTTGGGTATACAAGTTTTTTCAACAATATGAAACTTTTTCAAAGTATAAAATAATATTTTTTCAACAATGCACGTATTTAATTACATAGATAATATATATTGTCGGACATTAACATTATTGCTCTAGAAGTGTATCTAGAAAATATAGACCATTTTCTTATATTAAAATCCTATGAGACAAAAATATACATACAATATAATGTCTTTTTCATGTCAATAAAAAATAATTTTAAAGTCATATAAAGTGGGAGGACCATTAACGACCTAATATAAATATAATGCATTGTGAACCACTATTTTCAACTCATAATATTCGTGTGCTTGTTACAACTCTACTTCTTTCTCATCACCAATCACCACAAAAAAAAAATGAATACTTATTCGTACCTGATCAGATCGTCATCAGAGTACAGGCGACGAAAATCCAGGCGCCAGCTGCGTTGTTTGGCTCTAGCGAAGCATCAGAAGACGAGGTTTTACATACTCCGGCGATGCGTAACTATGCTTGTGTGTTGGAACGATAAGTACGATTAGTGTCACATGTGTTTTTGTTTTGAGATCTGTTGAGTGCTTTTAGCAGATAATTTTGATCGAATTTTGAAAGAAATAGTTGTATTCAATCCTTCATTAGTGTATATATATATAGTTATGATATGAAGGAGAATAGTAGAAGAATAAGAGAATGATTGTGTGTTTCGATATGCAATTTTGTGTTGATTCTCAAGATCTTCGATGTATAAATTATCCACCTCTAATGGCGTAACGGTTGGAGGCTTGGGTTCTTCAATGGTGACCTAAGTTCAATCTCGAGCCCAACTGGGTTTGACTGAGCTAGGTGTTGTGCGAAGTTGTTAATTCGAATCTCGAGCCCAACCGGGTTTTCGTCCCACCGTGTGTTTCGCCAGAGAGTTCTGCACTTGTGGTGTCACAATGACTGTCAAGTGGCAGCTGGTGGTATGATTTCCCTGGAGAACGACCAAGCCAAACTCCGAAGACAGTGTGGGCCCGGTTAAGACAACATAGTCTGGTGGCAACGTGGCTCTCCAATTTAGGGAGTGCGATGACCTAATACAAGGAAGTCTTCGTTAAAAAAAGAATTGATATGTAAATTGTTGTATTCAAATATCAAGTTTTACCGTATGATGTAACGTTTTTGTATGCTAGTGTAGGAAGAAGAAAAAATCGGTTGCCACGTAACAGCCATTCACGATTTGTTACCTAAAATCAAATAATCAATTTGTGAATGTATGTAACAAAGTGTAGTATGGGATAAAATTGTATAATGTTGGGACTGTCGTAGCTAGGGACGAGCATAATACACGTTCGGTACTGAAAAAATTGAAAATTTTGGTATCGGTACCCGAATATACCATACTGAAAAACGGGTAAAATGGTACCGGTACCAAAAAAACGGGTAAAATGGGTACGTTTCGGTACCGGTATAGTACTAGTTCGATACCGGTACCCAGTACCAAATACTCATCCCTAGTTGTAGCCCAAATCCTAAAGAGTTCTACCCGGCACTGGCACACACTATTAGTCCGGTTCTTGTATGTTTGCTCTTGCGGTGCCGGTCGCGGTCGGGTAGGTGCGTTTCTGACCCGATAATCGTCCTAAATTTAAAATGCTTTCTTTGATGAAGTGTCCTAAGCAAGAAGGTTCCTTTTAGTGGTCGTTGGAACATTTACTTCCAGAACCTTTTGACTCAAAATCAATGACGGATCTAGAAAATCTTCGCAGGGGTAACGTTTTATAAAAAAGGGGGTAACGAAATCGTAGAAACGTCAAAAAAGGTCATTTTTTTTTTCCAAAATTTACACTACCGCCAGAGCGCCAAGGAGTAGCGGAGGCTACCCCTTCCCCTAAGGTAGGTCCGACCCTGCTCAAAATCTGTTTCAAGCCATCCAGTTTCGAGAGTTTGTCCCTAAACGACTTTATCTATGTGTTAGAATTTAATATCTTAATAGTCAATACACTTTTGCAATTGCATGTCCTAACTTTTATACTTGCAAAAATCGTTTTAATTTAATCAGTTGTACTTATAAAAGTGGTTTTGATCAGGTAGTGTACTTGTAGAAAGTATTCGCGTCATATGATTTGCAACGACCCGATATTTTTAAGTATTTAAACTGATGACGTTACATCTAGTTTTGGTGGCGTTATGTTATGTAACATGTAATATATATAAAATAAAACACTCGAACGTATGTTATGTAAGATGTAAGATAAATCGTTTTTGTATAAATTGTTATGTTTTGTATCATTTGGATGTATATTGCTATATTTAAACTACATAGATCGGACATCATAACATGTGAATCCCAAATCAACGACATAGTTGTTGTTATATGACCTAAAAGTCATGAGTTCAGGTCGTGAAAACAACTTGTCGAAATACAGGGTAAGGATGAATACATTATGCTCAAGATGGCTTGATGCACCTCGGCCCTCATGCACTCAAGAGCTTTGTATCCCGGGTTTAGCCTTGTAGATGGATGAAACATCATAACATCTTAGGAAAAATATTTCTTATCGTGCTATATATTATATCAGTGACGGATTTAGAAGAAAAGTTGAGTGGTGACACATGATAAAGAAAAATGTTAAGGAGTAGCTGATACATACAGCGAAAATGAATTTTTTTCGCACTAAAAATTACTGATTTTGTGCATACGTGATTATGATTTTCAACATGCGTACAAAAGGTATCAAACGAACTTTGATTGATCATTCTAAAAATAAGAAGTCGTACAAATGGTATCAAACAAACTCTAATTGATCATCGTAACACGGGAACCAATTGTGAGTATGGTAGCATTTACATTTATGTGTAATTTATCAAATCAATAGATTTATAAGAAGTATTTTCTTTATATAGCCCGTGTAACACAAAAATCTTAAACTATTTACATAGATAATTAATATATTGTCGGACATTAGCATTGTTGTACAAGTATATCGATATCTAGAAGCATCAGAAGACCCGGCGCCAGCGACGCTGCTTGAAATCCAGGCGCCAGCGACGCTGCTTGACTCTAGCGAAGCATCAGAAGACCCGGTTTTACATACTCCAGCGATGCGTGACGATGCTTATGTGTTGGAACGATAAGTATGATTAATGTTAATCTTTAGAGGTGTTTTTTGAGATCTTTTGAATGCTTTTAGAAGATAGTTTTGATGGAATTTTGAAAGAAATAGTGGTGTCCAATCCTTCATTAGTGTCTATATAATTATGATATGAAGGAGAATAGTACGTGCAATTTTGTGTTGAATTTCAAGATCAAATTTGATGTATAAATTGCTGTATTTTTGTATGTAATTTTTGGAGAAAAAAAAAACAGTTGCCATGACATGTTTTTTTTATGAGTTAGACCATCTGTAATGGTTTAAGGGGCATTTTTTCATCAGTATCATAACGTTTCTTTTAAAAAAATGTGCGATGGTTAACGCCCCTAAATACCCTTTTGAGTCAATAATTTTCAGTTTTTTACTTCTCATTTCGCGTTATAGTAGAAACGTCTCTCTCTCTCTCTTCATGCCCTTATAACGCCCAGAAAGCGGTGTTGGGGGCGTTACCAAGTACCTTCACGCCCCCTATAACACCCATTATGCATGGTCTTATAACATACGGGAAACAAAAATAAACATTTGTTACAACCGTCAACATCCGTTCACGAAATAAAAGTTTGTTACAATACAATCATAAAAATATGAAAGTTGATTAGAATTTAATGTTATAGTTTTATGAAGTGATATACTCATTGTGACATACTGTGATACTGGTTGGACTCGTAACAATACATGTTATAAAAGCATGAAATGAGTCGTCTAGTCGGTTACGTGTTATGTTTGATTTACTAAGTATGTATATTTGAATCGTCTTCATTATGTCTCACTTGCAGTGTGCACACACATATATATATATAGGCTTTCAGGGGGCAAAATTGAAATTGTACTAATTTTATTTATTTAGACTTCATATTTTAATAATACAGATTGCAAATCCGCACCAAATTGTCTTCAAGTTTTTTAGGAGCAATAAAGGGAGTTAGAAGGAAAACAAAGGTGAGAACTTATGCAGTGGTGAATCTAGAAAATATTCGTAGGGGTAACTTTTTATAAAAGAGGGGTAACGAAATCGAAAAAACGTCAAATTTACACTACCGCCGGAACACCAAAAGATAGCGGAGGCTACCCCTTCTATTAAGGTAGGTCCGCTCTTAAACTTACATGTATAGTTTTACTTTGCTACCTTTTTGTTTATGGCTTTATAAGGTTTTTGAATTCAATACATAACAATCCAAAATAGTACACGTCAATAGACAATACGATTGCAACCTAATTTTTGTTTGTTTACACCTTTCCTTGTGCATTCTTTTATCTTTATTGCAATCACCTTTTATAAACCTAATGATCACATTGTCTTGTCTCAACAAACGATCAGCTTGCGTCTAGTCTCGAAAACCCATCAGCTTGTGTCTAGTCTCAAAGCGACAAAGACCAGCCAACAAATGAGGAGCAATCGCGGTACTGTTCATATGTGTCTGCTTCATTAGCTCGTTAAAAAATGGTCGCTATGATTCTCTGTTTAATCGATGGACAAGTAGGTACACTCGGGTTTTGGAGAACCTGGTTACCTTGTGACATGCGAGTGTCGTTATTATCTTAATTGTATTGTATTTGTACTAAAATGTGGATAATTTCATATATTATGTGAATAGTATAAGTGTCTACGTGTAATTTATTAAGTTGTTAATGTTGTCGAATATGGATACTTGGAATCGAATACACGAAACTAGTTTTAGGTTCTTGTTTTTTACTAGCTGGTACCAGTTACTGACACACGGTGTAGTTGTCAAAGGAGATAAAAAGGTAACTTTATTGAAGTATAGTACTATAAGATAACTTCAGTATTTTACCCGGCGCGTTGTGGCAATATCAGTACTGTACAGTACTACATGGCGTCGTCTTAAAAATAGTAACTTTATTAAAGTTTATAGATTGTATGATAACTTTATTAAAGGGTAGATGGTGTAAACGAAAATATACACTAAAATACAAATTAATTTAAAAGAAATAAATAAAAAAAACCACTAAATGACATCAGTCACTTGAGATGTTGTCATTTGATATGTATAATAATTTTAGATTTGGATCTTTCGCTTCTCTTGATTTTATGTTAACTTAGTGTTATATATATATATATATATATATATATATATATATATATATATATATATATATATATATATAGTTTCCTAGAGTCTTCCTCCTTAGGGCTATAAACGAGCCGGTTCCGCGAATAGTTCCTAGAGTCTTCCTTAGGGCTATAAACGAGCCGGTTCCGCGAATAGTTCTTGGTGAACTATTCGGTGGAAAGTTCATTTACGTTCCTTCGTTTAATAAATGAACGAACATGAACAAGAAATTTCGCTCGATTAGTTAAATGAAAGAACATGAACAAAGCTCTCGTCCGTTCCATTATGTTCGCGAACATTCGATATGTGTTCATGAACGATCATTCTTTTTGTTTGTTTATTGTTCATGAAAGATTTTTGTACATTTATATTATTTAATTTATTACCCTAACAATTTAAATATGAAACCCTATTCATGCCTTGTTATTACATTGTTCCTCTTTACTTCCTCATTATTCTCATCAGTGAATACATCGACCCCCGTTTCACTATTAGGACTTAAAGTTCTAGCGTTGCTCCCTCCGACATTTATTTCTAGCCTCTGCCGCCTTCGCCAATTTTATTTGTATTCGTAAACATGTCCATATCCTTAATGAAATAACACAATCAGAAAATCTTGTTCGATAAGTGTTCATAAATTGTTTGTTAACACATTGTTCGTGTTTATTCGATTCGTTTTTACACTCCTAAACTCTTCATATCTTATCATTAGATTTATGTTATGGTTATGAGATCTATAAATAGTAGCTTCATGTTATTTCATATAACTCAATGGAATAAACCTCTCAATTCATATATGTTGTTAATTGTTAATTGACACTTGTTACAATACACGAGAGTTTGCTATAGTAAAGTTGTGACGATAAGTTTATATATAGAGATATGAAATGTCAAGATTGATATCTGTTTTGACCATTTTTACCAAGTAACATTCTAACCCGGATAGAGCTGACGTGTCACTTATACAGTACATCAGAGGTCAAAACATTATTATATACATTATAAAACTTTACATTATTTCACGTAAGTCAAAATATTTTACAAAACATTTTAAACTTTTATGAAAATCCATGTTCGTCTTTATTCTCTCAGGCCATCCATCCAAGTCTTCCCAACCATCCTTGAAAACCATAAGAAGAAAAAATGTAGCCTGAGTAAACGGGGTTTACTCAGTGGACAACAACAATATAATATGCAATTTCCTACAATATCTATATATATCAAACAATTTACGTATAACACATTAAGTTAGTCACCTTAAATGCATCACATTCAGTAGTTATGTGTAACAACCCGAACAATCAGGTTAGTGTTTGCTTACGACTTCTACGCTAGCTTTGTTACGCGACATTTTTATACGTGTACGTTAAGGGTTTAGTTTATATAAAGTTTAGTTTATATATATAAAAAAAACAACAACCCAACCCATCACCCACCCTTGCGGCCAAATGCCATTGCCAGCCCACAGACCGGCCCAAATACCCATCTTTTTGGGTGAGTAGTTATGTACGTGCATGTAGGTTGAAAAAAAAACCCTAACTTCTACGCCTTGGAGCGTGACGGCAGGACCCCTCCCCTCTCTCAACCTCGTGACGGCAGCCCCCCCCCCCCCCCCCCCCGCCCACCACCTCTCTTTCCGGTTGAACGTCTCTTTGTCTCGCACTTCATCTCATTCGGTTAGTGTTGTTATTTGTTTTGGGGTTTTAAGTTCTGTTTATACATGGCTGCGTTTTTGTCGCTTTATTAATCCTTGGTGTTTGTGAGAATACTTGTATGCTGTCACACCCCGACCCGCAGCGGATAAGGTGATCGGGGCATGATTGGGTTATCATCAAAGCTCATGACATTTATTAAGCGTTTCATATTCATTAATACAAATTAAATGGAAATTTACAATAAAGGTTACAACTGTTCTAACTAACAATCTAAACTTCTTGGTTCTCTTCTAAGGCATATCCTATGTTTTCCTTGCTTCAACCTGTTCACCTGTATCATGTGTAAAAGGGATTTTGGATCAACATAATGTTGGCGAGTGAATCCTATGGAAAACATTTGAACAATTTATTTAACTTGATTATGAAATATGTGCACAACCAAACATGAGTAAAAATAGATGTAACTTAATCAACAATCATAAGATGTTAAATGAAACACTCATGAACAATAATGGAACAATTAAAGGCACGCGATGCTCAACTCGTCTCTCACGAGGAACTGAGGGGCCTGATGAATGAATTGCATAAACATGATAATATGAATGACACAACTACAAACAATACAAACTCAATGATATACACATAAACAATAATGAATTTGAATTGAAGCACGCGATGTTCTACTCGTCTCCCACGAGGAACTGATGGGCTTAATGTATGAGTTTCATATAATTTGACAAAAGGAATATAAGTAAATCACAACAATAAAAACAATCTAAGTTTAAGTCATGATGTGGTATGGCACAAGTTTAAATAAATAAATTAGTTATTTTCATAACACATGACACACCCCAAAACGTGTAATTTAGAAGGGGGAATTGTAAGATTCACTCACAGTGGGTGCGTTCGGTTGATGACGTTGAATGCACGCGAAGTGGTTTTAACCACGAGTGAGATTTAACCTAGATAAATCGCATTATGGTTTGGTAAGTAAACGGATTTTATTAAACTATTTTAGTAGGATTGTTGGGTGTATTTTTGTGAGTTTGAGGCTATTTTATAACCTTAAAAATGTTATTTTTAAGTATTTATAATTGATTTTTAATTAAAATAATTAAATAAAAATAATAAAAAATATTTTATTTTTTTGCTACAGTTGACTTTGACCATTGACTTTGACTGGCGTTGACCGGTTCGAGGCATATTGTTGTGCGCTGGGTGAGGCTCGAACCCGAGACCTCCCGTACGCGTGCACGCAGCTCTACCAACTGAGCTACGTGTCTAACCCGTTATATATCCGATTTTAATTACATATATACATTAATTAGAATTAAACAGAAAATCATTTTTATTTTAAAAACAGTTTAAGCGACTCGGACATGCTCTCCACAGGTCTCGAACCCGGGACCTGTGGTTTAATCAAACACACAGTCCACCGCTGGACTGTGTGTTCAACATGTTATATAACTCGATTTTTATTATACTTAAATACAAATTAGTTATTTCCTTTTCTGCCTTATTTTAAAAAGAATAGATAATTGTCCGAGTCGGTGCTGAAGACCGGACTCGAACTCATGACCTGTGATATAAACAAACACACAGTCCACCGCTGGACTGTGTGTCTAACTTGGTTATTATTCCGGTTAACAATATACTTAACATATATCTGTGGCGACTCCGGTTCAGTTAAACAAAAAAAATGGTTTTTATTAAGGCAGCGTGTGAGACGGGAATCGAACTCGAGACCTTTGCATGTTTAACGTTTTATGTGCACACAGTCCACCGCTGGACTGTGTGTCTAACCCGATTAATATCCTGATTTTAATTAAACTTATAGGATACGGAAATACATCGTCTTCCTCGTCAGGTTATAACCAGAAATCGGGTCTGACTGGTTCGAGTTTTTATTCAAGTTTCATTAGTGTTTTAGGTTAATTACTGGTAAGATAGAAGTAAAAAGAAAGGAAAATAAGCGTGAGGTATACCGACTCGCTTTCCTCTGTTTTCCGGCAGAACTCCGGCGACAGAAATCACCTCCGGCGATGAGTTTCTCGTAGCAGCGAGTCTCCAGGAAGCTTAGAAAGGGCGTGGGTATCTCCGGGATAAACTCAGGGGCTCAGTAAGGCTCGGCAATGGAGAAAACGGTTTTCCGGCGATGAGCAGAGAAATTCCGGCGAGTGGAATTACGCCGTGAAAAGATGTGTTTTTGAGCGAAAAGGTTTGTCGTCGGTTGTGGGTCAATTTATAGGAGAAAAACGAGATGTATTTGGTCTGATTTCGGACTGTGTTCGTTTATTTAAATTTTCCGGCGGTTTTGATTTTGGTCGCGGACTTCAAACATCGGTTATAACCGATATCTGGTTAATGGTTTACGTTATAACGTAAATTGTAGTTAAGACTCGCGAGTTTACCGGGATTCCGACGACTGAACTGTTTGGGCGCCGGTTTTGAATTCGTAACGACACTTTATCAATTAATGATTCTATTATATAACAAACAAAGCAGTTGGCGCAGTGGTTTGTGTGAGTGAGATAAGTTGCTTAGCTGATTCGGTACAGACCCGGGTTCGAAACCCGGCAGAAGCAATTCATTTTTATTTAGCGATTTTTGACAGTTTTTCAAAAACTAAATATATATTCCCGTATAATAATTGATTACGGATCGTTTAAAAATATTTTGGGCATTTAATTCGCAACGAAAATTTTGACTGACTGTTCGGTTGATAAACGGAGCGGGTTTGGTAAATCCGTTTTTTACGGATGTTACATATGCTAGGTTGCTTGAAATTGTGTTTTAATGTGGAATTGGTCGTATAAGGATAAGTGTTCGATTAGTAACTAGGGTTTTTGTTGTGGGTTGAATCTTGATAATTGTGATGATGGGGATGATGTACAGTGTTGATATTCTGATGATATGATGATTACATGTAATGCTAATGGCTGGAATTCATGTTTGATTGAGGTTATGATCACATATGCGTTCGTATCTTTACTAGTGTCTTGATGTTGCATGATGTTGGGTTCAATCTTATTGGTTCTTGATGCTTTGGGTGATAAATATATCTGAGTTTGATGATAACCTGCTGTAAGTGTGTATAAGGGTCGTTGTTGTTCGCTAAACATGTTAACAGAATCACTCGAACACGCGTTAGAAAGTTAAGAGCTGAAAACAGGAAGCTGGTTGATGTTTACAGCCGACTTCAGTTGGCTGTAACGGGGTCGTAACTTAACGAAAATTTGATTTTCTTGAGTCTATTACGTGCTATTTTGAAATATACTTCTAACGGCGCTGGAATCATGATTTTTGGACGTTGTTTGCTATTTTAAATAAATTATTCGTTTTAGCAATTAAAGCTGCGTTTTTCTGCAGATTTTACGTGTTATGTTTTCAGTCGTAACTGGGTAAATCTTTACTATTAGACCATAAAACTTATATTGTAGATAGCCTTAGATGTCTGTGCGAACCTCCAACTGGAATTATGTCGATCGGATAATCGAGGTTTTTTAAATGATTTTTTCCGTAAGCGGCAGTCAGAAAGTGACGAATCTGATCGCTGTTTGGCACAAGATTTTTTTACGGAAAATCCTTAAGGAGTTTGGTCACCAAATTTTTACACATTAGTCTATGCTCCGATTGACACGTCCTGTAATTTTTTGGGAATCTTCCCGTACACGAACTATTCCGGATAACACTCAAAAAACGGTCCGAAAATGCACTATATTGCTGATTTTTTATTGAAGAGTATTTTAAATATTTCGTGACACTTGTGTGGTTGCTAAGTGAGGTCGTGATAGATGCATGCATGTTAATTAGTATTTTATGACAAAATGTGCTACGTGCTAGATACGTGTAGGATTTGTGTTTCCGCTTGAGCACACACACTAACCCTTAAACGGTAATCATGCTAGGACGTGATTGACGCTGTTCCACCTCGCGTATTTCTTTCCATTCCTTAATCTGAGCATTCAAACTCACTACTCTTTTACAGGCATGCGTCCCGAGGGGACAAATTACTATTCCTTGGAGGAATACTTTTTATAAATGTTGTAGTTTAATTTCGATGTTAGCTAATAAACTCAAACCCTATCACGAAAGTCCCTACTTACTACCGAACTAGTTGCCTGGGAGGCAACGGGGTATTAGTTGATAGCGCTATTAGGCTTGACAAACCTCACACCGTGCTGGGAGCCGGGCGTGAACTAAGGACCTTAAACACATGGCTAATGTTGATAGGCATTGATGAGGGCAAACAAACATATGTCACCCGGTATCGAGTTATTAACGACATGTCTTTAAACTAAACACCAACCCGTTTTCGTTAAATAAAACTGTGAACTCGCCGGCTTAATCGCTGATACACTTTTTTGCATGCTTGCAGGTCGTTAGATAATCATTTCATGGGAACTTACAGTCTGGGGAGCTTGAAGTGTCATGGGGCGTGTTACTTGATTGCAAACAATAAAACCTTACGCTTTAAAACATTTTATTTTCGATCTGAATACATATTATGTTTGAAATGATTTAATTTGGAATTCACTATTTACGTTGGACATGATGACTTCGTCTTTGAATATTTACTATTAGTTTGACATGATTAGTGGCTAGATCCTGGTATGTCACACGCATCGCGGTAAAACTCCGCATGTGGATTTTGAGGGTGTGACATTAAGTGCGTAGTTAGTTCACATACGATGCGTCATATAATCACATTCAGTAGTTCACATTCAATTTTTCAGTGCGTCACATTTCGGTGCGACACAATCAATAGTTCAGTGCGTCAATCAGTATTTGCCGAAACTATATATAAATATAATAGCACATAATGCTAAAGATCACATAAGCATGCAAAAACAAATCTAAATCTCGAACTACGAGGTAGTGGAAACCCAGATTCGTACACACAAAGTTGCTTTATGTGCGTACCTTGGCCACGTAGATCCAAACCTGAGAAACTATAACTTCTGACTTGTCAATAACACCATCTCATAAGCTCATGTACGTATTAATGAAGGATTTTTATTTACTTGCTTGTATTCTCATTTGTGTGAAATAAATATTTTATAACTTAAAAAGTTTGTAAAAATAATATTAATAAGAATAATAATAACTCTTGTATTATGACGTTGCACTAATATGTTAGTGAAAAAATAAAAAAACTCTTATGTGAAATGGACTAGCATTGAACTTTAATGAGGAGTTAACTGTTTGCAAGAGTTATATTATTAGTTTCATAATAATGTATTTAAAATAAAATCATTAACAGAAATTATGAAATAATATGTTTGAGTAATTGTAACAATGACTTTGGTTAAAACAACACATAGATATGGAGGCTCAACATTGATTATAATATCTCAGACCTTCCATTTAAATTTAAAGTTCGTAGGTGGTGGGTGTGAAGGTGACGTTGGTGATGGTGAGTGTAATGGTGGTAGGGGAGACGCGGTGGCCCTTCGGTGATCAGTTCCCGGAACTGTCTTCCTTACTGAATTCAGAAGAAGCGAAACCAAGTAGAGAAGATAGTTGAGCTGTGGTTGCAACGCAGTGGCGGATTCAGAAAATCTTCGTAGGGGTAATGTTTTATAGAAAAAGGGTAACGAAATCAAAAAAATGCCAAATTTTTCAAAATTTACACTACCGTCAGAGTGCCCTACCAATAAGGTAGGTCCGCCCCTGTTGCAACGGTTGGATTTCGTTTTTATATATAGACGTAGAGGTGTAGGTGACGACAAGCTAGTCGGAGATGGTAGCGGGTTGTCGGTTGAAGAGAAGAGCGGCTAGATGCAGTCGTGGTGGCAGGTTGTCGGGTGAACGGGTCTGTCGGGCGGCTTGCAACGGCGACGGGTGGCTGACTGTCGGTGAGCGGAGTCAGGAGGTAGTGAGCGGCAGAGTCAAAAGTTAGGCCCATTTACAAATTGAGTTGGTGTACTGTTCTTGTGTGTTCGTGTACATATCATTTAAATCTTCAACCTGTTATATATATATATAATAGGTGAAAGATTTAAATGATATACACAATTTAAATGATATACACAAGAACCGTACACCATAAAAAGAGAAATATATTATTTTATTTCATAAATTTATTACCTTGTTTTATTTACTCTATTCTTTCACTATTTTTAGGGAGTATTTAATTACATACACATATTGTGTATGTATGTTATCATAATATTCATTACATTTTTTCTTTATATATATAACAATAGCCCTGGTTATTATTATAATGATTATTTAAATATATTAGGGCCCATATTTGATTTACGGGTATTTCATTAAGTTTCGAGATTAAAACATCTACTCAAATGTTCTAGACTTATAGGCTCTTTCATATATTTATCATACTTAAGTTTCGAGATTAAAACATCCTACTCAAATGTTCTAGACTTGTAGGCTCTTTAATATATTTATCATATTAAAACTATGACAATTTATGGTAGATTTAAAGTTTAAATATGATTTAAATAAATAGTCCATATAAATTTCTTTTAAATTATCCGGTTTCAAATTGTTCAACTCAATTGGTGAAATTAGGAGAGCTAGAGCTGAGACTAGATGGAGGTTAGGGATTCGATGCGTATTTATCACATGTGAAGAGGTTTATCACATATGGGCTAGAAAGGACCTGTTAGGCTTTGGCTCAGCCCCTGTTAAACCTGATAATTAATGTCGTTCAAAAAAATTCAAACAAGATCAATAAACCAAATCTTAAGATTTAAACCGAGAACCTATATTTATAACGAACATTTCAACACATTTTTAGCACACAAAAAACAAAAGGAAGAATCTATTAAATTAAAAAGACATATTCTCAACATCAATGTAATACATACCATGACCACTAGAAATTCCATATCCACATCTATAACTAGCCACCTTTCTTGAATTGTCAACTGTGTTAGGTGGTTAAACTTCTTGAACCCATTTCATAATATTTCTAGACCAACTTGTAAATTGTCTTAAGCCTCGAGTCACTAGCCACTAGTACTATTTTAACCAATTTGGACCGTCCAAAAAGTTACACGTCAAAAGTTACATTTCATTTTGTTTTTTTGGATCGATTTTTTAGATCTAAGTGGATTTTACATTTGTCTTCAACGATGATTATTATTATTATTATTATTATTATTATTATTATTATTATTATTATTATTATTATTATTATTATTATTATTAATATTATTATTATTATTATTATTATTATTATTATTATTATTATTATTATTAACATCAGTTCCTATATATCTCAGAATACATACGTTACACCTACACTATACAAAATTTACACTTTCAATAATTTTTATTGTGAAGTACACTACATAGAAGTAGTATGTCCCCTTAGGAATTGTAATAAATATGAATATCACTGTCTAGCAAAAGAAGATCACACTAATGTTATCATTTTCTAATTAAACCAAACACCAAATGTGTCACACCCCGACTCGCAGTGAAATAAATGTCAGGGCATGATTGGATTATCACCAAAGCTCATGATATTTACTAACAAGTTTCATATTTATTAAATTCAAATTAAAATTCAAATATCCAACAAAATTTCATACAAACACAAATAATAATCTAAATGCTTGTTCCAACGAAATAACTTGATTATTCTTCTAGCCATCCTAGGTGTTTCTTTCCTCAACTTGATCACCTGTATCATGCGTAAAAACAGAGGAAAATTTCGGGTCAACAAAAGTTGGCGAGTGACCCTTGATAAAACATTTAAGTAAATCAATTTTATCGTTGTTTAAATAAGATTGTGCATAATCACATGTGAACAAATGTATAATGTAACAAATCACAAACCATATTGAATGAATATATGACATGAATGATGATGTATCTGAGATCAAGGCCCAATCGAACGGAGCCGATCTAATGAGGCACCTGATGCTCAACCCGTATCCCACGAGGAACTGATGGGCCTAATGAAATGAGTGCACTGAAATGATACAATGTATCCACATATAAACCACATTACAAGCAATACACATTTGATCACGAAATGATATAAGCACAAGTGTTAAATAAAATAAAGAAATGAAACGACACACGATACACCCCAAAACGTGATTAAAACGGGGAATTTGTAGAGATTCACTCACAGTGGGTGCGTATTCTTGGTTGAAGACGAGTGCGCACGAGTTGAGAATTTGACCGACGAAAGACTACTAACCTAAAATAATAACGTGACAATTCGATAAATATAAACAAATTAATATTTCGATTAAAAAACCTTTATTAGATTTTTAAGTTATTTTTGTGGTTTGTTTTGATATTTTAAAACCTTTGGATATATATATATATATATATATATATATATATATATATATATTTTAAAGTATTTGTAATTGATTTTCAGCTTAAAATATTAATATAAATAAATAAGATAAAAATAAATAATATTTAAAAACCTTGTCAGGTCTGACACCTGACCGGTTCATTGTGATTTTAGGCAGCGTGTGGTGAGGCTCGAACTCGTGACCTCTCGGTTGCGTGCACGCAGCTCTTCCAACTAAGCTACGTGTCTAATCCGACATATTCCTGACTTTAATTACTCTTATACACAAATTAAGTTAATTCAGAAATGATTAATTTTAAAAAGATTTTTTAAATGGCCGGACCGGTGTGAGGGTTCGGACTCGAACTCGAGACCTCGTGGTTAATGTGCACCCAGCCCAACCAGTTGGGCTGGGTGTCTAACCCATTAAATAATAGAATTTTATTATACTTAAATACTTAATGATGGATGATATGATTTATCTAAAATAAAAACTGTTATATTCCAATGACACGGTCATGAATCAGACTTGAACCAGGGATGCGGGTGTCGTGTTTGCACACAGTCCACCACTGGACTGTGTGTCTAACCCGGTTAAAACTTAGGATTTAATTATATTTATAAACTGTTTGCAAGTGATCTTCTTCATTTAAAAAAAGAATCCAGAATATTTATCCGCCCGAATAACCGGTTATCAGAAGTATGTTTGCCCTTCTGATTCGATAATGAAATTCATACATAAATTAGATCAAGAGACGGAGGATTGTTACCAACAACGGTAGTTTCCTTCGGTTCTCCGGTGGGTTAGAACCCGGCGAAAAGCTGCGGTTTCCGGTGAAACAGGGGGGGGGGGGTTGAGCAGAGTAAGCTTGCGGTTAGTTGTGAAAGGATTGAGCGAGGATTAGAGGTGCAGAGCGATGGTATTTATAGCGCAAGGAAAACGAGTTGATTGATTGATTTCGACCAAAAATTGCGAGATTTGGATTGACAGAGACTTTTGATTGTTTCAAAAAAAAAAAAAAAAAGAATCCGCGTCTGAATTACCGAAATTTGCTCGATCTCAAATGAAAGCGGAATTGATGTTGCTATTTCAAGGAAACCGCGTCCGGAGATTGGCGAAATCTCCAGTGTAGCGATGATGGTAGTTGCAGGTTTCCATGATTTTTTCATAAGTATTTTGATGCTCAGAAAATAACACATCTTGTGTGTGTAGCGTAGTGGTGTTGAGTGTGTGTGAGTGCCCGGGAGACCCGGGTTCGATCCCGGTTTCCCTTTTTCTTTGTTTAATTATTTTTAGAGTTTAATAAATTAATTAATGTTTTATTTATTAATTAGGGTTTTATTTATCAAAGTCTTGAATTCTAACCACATTCATTACTAACAACAAAATTTTTATGAATACGACAAATATAAAGGCGCACTAGATTTGTAAAATGGTGCGGGTTTTCGAAACCCGTTTTACACAAATGTTACAAAATGTAAGTGGTTAGTTTAGTGTGGTGTTTATTATTAGAAGAAAACTTGGTTTTCATATTAATTAGAACTCAGTTTGCACATGAATGGCCTTTCGAATTTGGTTTTTGAGTCAAATTCAAATTTGTGGACTTTTTAACCGATTCGACACGGAAACTTAAGTTCAAGTTACACAATAAATCTCACACATAGCAGAGCTGTTTGTAGGGTCTGCGGATGGTGAGATGTAAGCAAAACAAAAACTAAATAAATACACATACGAAACAAAAGGAAAAATGAAATAGTGACACAATAAAAACATGGACAAATCTAACATTACAAACAACATATAGATATTCACAATCATAATCATGTATAAAGTTCACCTAAGTGTAAGAACATCTAAGTCTCTAATCCAAACCTAAGACACAATTGTATCTTTTCCTAAAAGGCCTTAACCTTAATTCTATGCCTCTATATTTTTCTGTCTTGGACCATATTCTCATATATAGGTGTAATTTTAGCAAATGTTGTCGATACTTGTATATATACCTTAAATTCGAGTTATATATATTTTAATTTTTTATTTATTTCTCACAATTCGATTTGTAATTTGATTCAACTAAAAGACTATTATTTTTATTATTATATCACTAATTAATTATATATATCTTTCTCTAATGCATACAAAAGTTTTGTTCCTAAGATTGACTTTTATATCCGTGTAGTCACGATTAATCCACTTTATAAGCTCAGCTTAAATCTTATATTTTGTTATGTCTTGTTTCTTATGGGCATGGGCCAATTTAACCCATTATTTTAGTAATCTAATCAAGTTTTGAGCCAACATATCAATTTTCTATCCACTAAAGTGCCAAATTGTTATATTTCAAAAACCATTCAAAAGATTACAACTTAAATACATTATACTATTATATCATATTTAATAAAATACATAGAGGGGTACATTTCTGAATCAAAGATTATGAAAAACTGTAAGAACCGTATAAATGTATAATATACTTGTAAATGGTGTTTTAAATCTGATACACAAGTTAAGTGATGTGCTCTACAACCAAAAAATTAAGAATCCAAATTTTTTGAGTGCAACTAATTGATGTATTTATTCTAAAAAAATTCTAGAAATTGTTAGAAAATGAAAGTGTTAAACTTTATCTCCTACTATTTTGCTTATCTCCAATGCACTATATACAAGTGAAAAGTGGTGGATCCAGGAATTTTTTTCAGCGGATTCACTGAAAAAAAATTAAAACAGCTTTAACCCCAGCAGGAGTCGAACCCGTGACCTCAAGCATGGAACTACATGACTTAACCACTCCACCATCTATAAATTTGTTTACTAGGTTCATCCCAGATGTTTTTTATGGGTTCATACCAAATTTTGTATTAACATTTCTACTAAAATTTGAAACCGAGTGGGTTCGTGTGAACCCGTACTTCTGAACATAGATCCGCCCCTGCAAATGAATTATGTAATCCTTCTAGTTTGACTAGAGGTGCACAAACCAATTAATTTCAATAGCTGGTTCGGTTAAACCGATTAAATTTACCTTTTGATTTTAACTGATCCGGTTAATTACTTTAATAAGTTCGGTTAATTAACCAGTTATTTTTGTTGATAATCGTTTTTTTTTTTAAATTTTTCAGTTAACCAGTCTACCGGTTAAGAAACCCGGTTAATAACCGATTCCTATACTAAATATTTATAATCGGTTAAAGATAACCACTAACCAATTATTTCTTAAGTGATTATTAACCGGTTATGGTTTCATTTAATAACTGATTAAAGTTAAATGGTTAACTAACCGGTTATATTGTGCAACTCTAAGTTTGACACCAATATAAATATAATAATAAGGTCCAACATTTAAGGCCCATTAGCTAAAGAATCCTTATTTATAAGGCCCATTTAACAACCCGCCCGGCCCAGATGCATTTGATTTCACATCGTCCGCCATTGATGCTGAAAAACCCTAAACCTCTTAGAATAATCTTCACTATCATCAACTCTTTCGAATCAGGTAAACGTTTCCATTAATTCTATTGATTCAAATTGGATTTATTCGATACGCAAATCACACAGTTTATAACTTGTAGCGTGTAAATTATTCAGTTATTGTTGATGAATTTCAGGTGTTTTTGTAACCAGTTGAATGTTTTTATTGCTGCAAATCGACGTGATTTTGTTGGGGGAGTATTGAAGGATTGTGCAATGTTGGATGAAAGCAAGTTTGATTTGCAATTGAAGTTGTGGGCACTTCGAATCCCTAGAGAGTTGTGTAAGGCTGCAACTAAATTGCTTAATGGGTATGATGTTTTTTGTGTTGGGGAATTTTTAGAGACCGGATAACCAGAGAGACGTGTTTTCATTCTCAGATCAAATTATTTCGGTGGTTGTACCGAATAATCTAATCGGATACAACTCTGATTTTTTTTTAAGAAATTTGAATAACCGTATGCTTTTGTGTAGAACTCGTATGAACCAGTGTGACCAAAACCAGACTCACGAATTTTTTTGGAGAGCATTCCCCGATAACCGTCACTTGGCAGTTATAGGCAGTTATGGGCAGTTATAATTCAAAATTTGAATTTAATTAAATTGCCGCCTTAACTTTTATCTACAAAATTGTGACGAATTTTTTATAAAAATTAGTTTTCTCTGCCCCTTGGACCCCGCCAAGGGGGCATTGCCCCTTTGGAATTATAACAACTCGAACAAGTGTGTACTCCCGCACCTCCTAACTTGTTCGATGTACATCATAATTCCCTTATGTCACCAAGTTAATCCCGATTACACTAAAATATCTATCATTTTTGCTTTTATTGAACTTATTATTTTGCATATGTGCCCTTGTTTTTACAGCCAAATATCATGGATTTTACCATTCATTAGGTCATGAGTTTGAGTAGGAGGGTTAGGGGTGTTCACGGGGCGGTTACGTCCGTTTTAGCAAACTTTTTCGGCCGGACCACGAAATTTAGTTTTGGGAACCATGAACCAAAGTGGTTGGGTTGGGTTGGGTTATTAGGCGGTTTAATGGTTTGGTATTTGCTATTTGAACCATTTTATTTCTCCAAAATATTAGTATGGTTTAAGATTTTAATATGATAAAAATGGTTCATGATCAATGTTGTAAAACAAAGGTAGGCTCCTGATATGATTTTCTTCAACTCCGCCTAATTACTCGGAATCGATCAAACACGGTCAACCTTGGCCAAATCGGATCCAGTTGGTGGGCTGAGTTTGACTTAAAAAACATAATTCTTATGTATATCATATTATACAATGAATATCATCTTTCAAGGAATGAATATCAGTTTTTGAAATACTTTACTATTTTGAACATGTATTGTTTTATTTATATTGATATTCACGTATTTTGTTATAAATATTAGTAAACTTATGATATTTGACATATCTTAATTTCCCAAAAATTACTCTCCGCCTAGGCCAAGTACTCACAACTCGCCAGTTGACCGACCTGGGAACGCCTAGCGACTTCTGCAACTAGCCAACTATGTTCATGATTATATTACATGTATTTTAAAAGAATGAAAGAAATGTGACCCCTAGAGACGCTAAGGAGTTTCTTTTTTTGGTAGGAAGCTTTTTCTTAGGGGTAATTTCTCCACATGAACTCTAGCCGTTCCATGTAATTTTCAGAACTCATAAGACCTAGTTGGTGGTGCTTTAGTTATTCGCAATCTATGCAGTTAATATCGGTGATATATCGCTGATCGGTCCACATGTAAAACATCGGTGTCAAATATCGGTCAAAATGTCGATACCGATATTATCGGCGTTATTGACCGATATCTGACCGATATATCACCGATATAACTGATATACTACTGAATTGTTAGTGTTAAATTGCTATACATTCTGCATGATATTAAAATTACCAATATCCCACCAAGATAACCTATATTTCAAATATCGGTCCGTGACCGATACCCGATATTTTACCGCATTAACTGCATAGTTCGCAATCATTCTTGTTGTTGTTTATATGAGAATTATCTCAAAGATATGTGATTATGTATGGAAAAGTGGCTGAGGACTTAGGCTATTGTTGGGTTGTGATGTGCTTGTGTGAAAGTCCTAATCGATTCTCATAAATGTTAACCAGAAATTGTAATTTTTGCTATTTTGTAGACTGACATGAAATCATCAATCTTTTCTTGTTATGCTTTTAGACACATGCTTGACAGACCGCGAATCAAGCCCATCACCGAAGATCCAAATAGTGAAAAAAACACGTTATGTGATACTATCTGAAAAGGTACAAAATCCCGGTAAGAATCATTCGTCAATCGTCAGTCGACCTTTTTGTCTCCGTTGTTTTTAAATCATTCACCATGACCATCTATTATCTTCTTTTAATCTGTATTGTAAGTAAACATAATATTCATCTACTTAACTTTTTCTTCCTATTTTAACAATAACATATAATTATCACTTTCTGGAGCGCAGACCTTTCTGATATTCCTACTCAGAAACTCAACGTATTAGAGAAGTTATGCAAGATTGAAACGGTTCTGTACACGTTGACACTTGGATATTCATATTGGGGTGCAGGTGAATTTTATTTTTTATTTATTTTCTATTTCTTGCTCTAAAGATTTATTTAATTGGATACATATTAAGTGGCTGTTATTCTACTACAGATCATGTGCTTAAGCAGGTTCTGCCACCTGGACTCGAGATCCCATCATCTTTGGAAACAATAGTTAAGTATTTTGTACGCGTTAAATATATTTGAAATACATATTTAGCCGTATTTTAATGGAGGTCAAATTGCACAAAGAGGATTTCAAGTTTCAACATAATGGTTATTTGATAAATAAATTGACCTCTGTATTTTTTTCAGGTCACATTGCACATTTAAATATCCCCGATGAACTTCTTCCATACAAGGATGTAATTGCAAAAGTCATATATGATGTATGTGTCAAACTTCCACTTAAGCCCATAAAAACATGTTTAGGGTGGCAACAAACCATGAAACACACTATTATTAGTGTTCTAATGCAACACACGTTGAAATAAAGATGTTCGGTTTATTGATCTCGTCTAGAGGTGGCAAAATGGCCAAGCGGGCGGGTCGGATGAGTTCGGTAACTGGTCAAAACGGGTCAAGTTGACCAAAACTCTTTTTGTCTAAATCTTTGTTTCAAATATATAGTGTGACATAGGGATGAGTTTTTTCCCAAATACCCATACCTATACCGATTTTAGGTATCCGATACTGTTGGAGATGTTGTCTTCAGCCCAACCCATTAAGGCTAGTCGAGAATTAGAGAGAAGAAGGGAAAGGGTTCGGCCGGCCCTAACCCTAATGGGCGTGTTTTAGGCCCAGTTGTTTAGTTACTTGTTTAGCAAGGGACTAACCCTAATTCTAGCCTATAAATATATCTCTTGTACTTGTATACATTATCGCTCAATAAAAATACAAACCCTAGTTGCCCCCGTGGACGTAGGTTACACACTGTGACCGAACCACGTAAATCTCGTGTCTACTTTTCTTATTGCTTTCGTTTATTGATCGTGTGTGTGTGATCTAAATCCTAACAACTGGTATCAGAGCTCGGGCTCTTGATCAAGAACACACACCAGCCGCCTACCACCTCTTACCTCCAGCCGCCGCCGCAAACCCTAATTAGGGTTTCGCCGCCGTCACCTAGCCGCCGCTAGGGTTTTCCGCCGCCGACACCCACCGACTTGCTGCAGTTTCGCAGCTTTACTCTAGGGCAACCGGGGTACCGCCGCCGCCACCTAACCCAGATTAGGGTTTTGTTAGCCGCCGCCTACCACCTTGCCAGAACCGCAGAATCGCCGCCGCCGCCAACCAGATTAGGGTTTCCAGCCGCCGTCGCTCAAACAGAAAGGTTTTCTGTACTGATTTTCGCTGCTGCGTTTTTCGGGTTTTCTGCACGTTTTTCGAGGTCAGATTTCAGGGTTGTTTTTCAGTTTATTCTCTCACGTTCTCTGGTTAGTTTCTGTTATTCAGCAAACAGATGACTGATGACGGAAAAGTCAGAATTGAGAAGTTTGATGGGAAGAATTTTGGATGGTGGAAGATGCAAATCAAGGATTTGCTGATACAGAAGGATCTGGATGCAGCCTTAGAGCCTCCTCCTTCACCTGTAACGGATAAGTGGACAGCCATTGACAAGAAGGCTATGTCAACTATCAGGCTCACTCTTTCAATGAATGTTGGTTACAATATTTCTGAACAAACCTCAGCACGAGGAATCATAGAGGCTTTGTCGAATGTGTATGAGAAGCCGTCTCCTGCCAACAAGGTGTTTCTGATACGGGAGTTAGTCAACACCCGCATGAAAGAGGGAAGTTCTGTTATTGAGCATATTAATTTATTTAATTCTCACTTGTCTCGTTTGAATTCAGTAAAATTCAAGATAGATGATGAATTGCAAGCATGTCTGCTCTTGTCCTCATTACCTGACAGCTGGTCAGGAACTATTACTGCAGTCACTGGGGCAGTTGAGACCCTCACTTTTGCTAAAGTTCGTGACTTGATATTGAATGAGGACTCAAGGAGGAGGAATTCTGGAGAGACAAGTTCGTTGCTCAGTACTGAAGGGAGAGGGAGAAGTAATAATAGAGGTGGAAATAGAGGAAGGTCAAAGTCAAAACGAAGAAGCAAGTCAAGACCAGCAAAACCAAGAAAAGACATACAGTGCTGGAACTGTGATGAGCATGGGCACTTTAGAAGTCAGTGTACTAAACCTCATAGAGATAAAAAGGAGGTGAATGCTACCACAACCTCGGATTCAGAGGATGCCCTTATTTGTTGTGTCGAAAATACTGTTGAAGATTGGATTATGGATTCAGGAGCATCGTTTCATGCTACTTCTAGCACAAAGAAGATGAAGAATCTACGAACAGGTAACTTTGGTAAAGTTCGTTTGGCTAATAATCACAGTCTTGATATTACAGGGGTTGGAGACATTGACTTAAAAACACCATTGGGAACCATTTGGACCTTGAAGAATGTTCGGGTCATTCCTGGTTTGAAGAGGATGTTGATATCCATTGGTCAGCTTGATGATCACGGATATGATGTCCACTTTGGTAGAGGACAATGGAAAGTTGTGAAGGGCAGTATGGTCATTGCTAGAGGAAAGAAGAGGGGTACTTTATACATGGTTGAGGTACCAACCGATGGGGTTAATGCAGTATCTGATGAGCCGAGTCTATCAAAGTTATGGCATCAACGACTCGGCCACATGAGTGAAAAAGGGATGAAGATGCTTGTTACCAAAGGAAAGCTTGAAAAAGGTCGAGTCTGAGTTTTGTGAACCGTGCATCCTAGGCAAGAAAAAGAGGGTGACTTTTGTGAAGACAGGGAGAGCACCAAAAGCTCAGAAATTGGAGTTGATTCACTCAGACGTGTACGGGCCGACATAAGTTGCTTCACCTGAAGGATCTCGCTATTATGTAACCTTCATAGACGATTCAACACGAAAGGTATGGGTTTACTTTCTTAAACATAAATCTGAAGTTTTTGATAAATTTAAGATATGGAAAGCTGCCGTTGAACTTGAAACTGATTTGAAGGTGAAATGCTTAAAGTCTGACAACGGAGGTGAATACATCAGCAAAGAATTTACAGATTATTGTGCTGAGAGAGAGCAAGATGATAAAGACTGTTCCAGGAACTCCGCAACAGAATGGGGTTGCAGAGAGGATGAACAGAACATTGTGTGAGAGAGCCAGAACTATGAGATTAAATACAGGGCTCCCAAAAATGTTCTGGGCTGATGCGGTTAACACCGCAGCCTATCTTATCAATCGTGGGCCTTCAGTACCGTTGGGATTCAAGATTCCTCAGGAAGAATGGAAGGGTAAAGCAGATGAGTATGATCACCTGAGAATCTTCGGGTGTAGTGCTTATGATATTGATCTTGAAGGTGACAAGTTAGATGCCAGAGCAAAGAAGTACACACTCGTTGGATTTGGGTCCGATAAAATGGGCTACATGCTTTGGGATCATGAAAGCAGAAAGCTAGTCAGAAGCAAACATGCCGAATTCAATGAAGCAGAGCTGTACAAAGACAGGAATACGGAGAAGTCAGAGGTTCAGAAAGAAGCGGTTGAGTTTGACACTGACGGTCAAAAGAATGAACCAGTTATAGAACCCGAATCAGATTCTGAAGATGACGCAGGACCAGAGTTTGAAGGTGGATATAATGAGACGGGGGAAGTCTCTGACAATGGGAGCTCAGAGCATGAAGAAGAACAGCCTCCACAACAGCTTGACCCGTCAGAAAATTGGGTCAGGAGATCCACCAGAGTTAGTAAACCGCCTAATAAATATAATCCTTCAGTTAATTATATTCTCTTGACAGAAAACGGTGAACCAGAAAGCTACTCTGAGGCAGTCAAGATGAGAGATTTTCTCCGGTGGGAGCATGCAATGAAGGATGAGATGAGCTCTTTAGATAAAAATAAGACTTGGGTCTTAGTTAAGCTTCCGCCAGATAAAAGAGCTTTACAAAATAAATGGGTCTTCAGGGTCAAAGAAGAACACGATGGTTCTAAACGGTACAAAACCCGTTTAGTAGTCAAGGGGTTTCAGCAGAAAAAAGGAGTTGATTATGATGAGATTTTCTCTCCGGTGGTGAAGATGACTACCATCAGGTTGGTTCTTAGCATTGTAGCTGCTGAGAAGTTGCATCTAGAGCAACTAGATGTGAAAATAGCTTTTCTACATGGTGACCTAGATGAAGACATATATATGGCACAACCTGAGGGATTCAAGGTTGCTAGGAAAGAGAACTGGGTCTGCAAGTTGAATAAGAGTTGTATGGTCTTAAATAGGCACCTAGACAGTGGTACATAAAGTTTGATAACTTTATGGAGAGGTCAGGGTACAAGAGATGTCAGATGGACCATTGCTGCTATTTGAAGAAGTTTAGCAACTCTTATATCATACTGTTACTTTACGTTGATGATATGTTAATTGCAGGTTCGGATATGAAAGAAATAAGCAAGTTAAAGAAGCAAATGTCCAAAGAATTCGAGATGAAGGATTTGGGTCCAGCCAAACAGATACTCGGGATGAGTATAACCAGAAGCAAGAAAGATGGCTCAGTGACACTATCCCAGGAGAAGTACATCGGGAAAGTGTTAGAGAGATTTGGTATGAACAGTGAGAAGACCAAGCCTAGAAACACGCCTTTAGGAAGTCACATCAAGCTTACTAAAGATCAGTGTCCCAGAACAGAAGAAGAAAAGGCTGATATGGCTAGAGTTCCCAATGCATCTGCTGTAGGAAGTCTAATGTATGCTATGGTATGCACAAGACCTGACATAGCACACGCAGTTGGAGTTGTCAGTCGCTTTATGTTAAATCCGGGAAGAGAACACTGGGAAGCAGTTAAATGGGTGCTTCGTTATTTGAAAGGTACGTCAAAGTGGGGTTGTGTTTTAAAGGAAAAGATGTGGTTCTCAAGGGTTATACAGATGCCGACCTGGGTGGCTGTAAAGAGACATTTAAAAGCACTACAGGATATGTCTTTACAGTGGGAGGAACAGCCGTGAGTTGGATGTCTAGACTTCAGAAAAGTGTGGCTTTATCTACTACAGAAGCTGAATACATGGCAACAGCTGAGGCCAACAAAGAACTAGTATGGTTGAAAGCTTTTCTGAAAGAGTTAGGGAAGAATCAAGCTCACTACCCGTTGTATTGTGACAATGAAAGTGCAGTGAAACTTGCAAAGAATCCCGTTTATCATGGGAAGACGAAGCACATAGGGATGATGTATCATTTTGTCAGAGGATTGATCAGTGAAGGAACAATCAGTCTGAAGAATGCCCCAGGTGCTAAGAATCCAGCAGATATGTTTACCAAGGTTGTGGTGATGGATAAGCTGAAGCTTTCAGCTGACCTTCAGGAATAATGCTGAGAAGGCGGGGTAACTAGGGAGATTTGAAGATCAAGGGGGATTTTCATTTACCGAAGTATAGAAGAGATGGTGCAGTTCGAGGTCCGAAGACACCAAGTGGGAGATTGTTGGAGATGTTGTCTTCAGCCCAACCCATTAAGGCTAGTTGAGAATTAGAGAGAAGAAGGGAAAGGGTTCGGCCGGCCCTAACCCTAATGGGCTTTAAGTGTTTTAGGCCCAGTTGTTTAGTTACTTGTTTAGCAAGGGACTAACCCTAATTCTAGCCTATAAATATATCTCTTGTACTTGTAAACATTATTGCTCACTAAAAATACAAACCCTAGTTGCCCCCGTGGACGTAGGTTACACACTGTGACCGAACCACATAAATCTCGGGTCTACTTTTCTTATTGCTTTCGTTTATTGATCGTGTGTGTGTGTGATCTAAATCCTAACAGATACATGTATCAGTCTCCATTTTTATTAGTTTCGGTCATCGGTACTTTTGGCATCAATACAGGTAATGATTTTACCTATTTGGTACCCGTATCGTATTGGTACTCATACTCATTTTACCTATTTGGTAATCGTATTGTATTGGTACTCATACCCATTTTACCTATTTGGTACCCGTACAAGTGCTCAAAAAAATAAAAATAAAATAAAGTGGTGCCAAAGTGGGCATCATACCGAAATACCCGTAGCGTACCAATATTTTTGTTACGGTATTCGGTACCCAGTTTTGTTCAAATTCGTTACCGGTATTTTAGGTACTGGTACGGGTACAAGTACTATACCGATCCTATCCCTAGTGTGACGGAATACCATTGTACTTTTTTAATAAAATAATACAGGAGGTTTTACGCTGAAAAAGCACGTTCTGCGGTTTCAACCCACCTTGTGTTCTTTTAAGTTAATTCACTTGGTTTTAATTGTTGACCCGTTAAAGATGAAACATAAAACAAAAATTGCCATTTTTCTAATTATTTTGAACCTTTATTTAACAGAAAAATCATCCGAGAATTCAGACAGTTGTCAATAAAGTCGGTTCCATTGCAAACGAGTTTCGCGTACCCAAATTTGAAATATTGGCGGGAAAACTCGATATGGCTACAGAGGTGAAGCAATATGGTGCAACTTTTAAGCTGGATTACGGGTTGGTCTATTGGAATTCAAGACTGGAGCATGAACACATAAGGCTGGTCAAAAAGTTTGACCAAGGAGATATCATATGTGACATGTTTGCTGGGATTGGTCCGTTTGCTATTCCGGCTGCACAAAAGGGATGCTTAGTGTATGCTAATGATTTAAATCCGGACAGCATTCGTTACCTGAAAATTAACGCGGATGTTAATAGAGTTAATAGCAATATCCGTTCTTATAACATGGATGCAAGAGTTTTTGTGTCTCAGTTGATGACGGTCCCCAATGGTGAAACGGAAGTTGTTGATTCAAGTTTAGTTTAATCCGGGACGTGCAATATCCAAGAAAATATGAAAGCAAACACTGAATAAAAGAATTCTGGTATTTATTATTATTATTATTATTATTATTATTATTATTATTATTATTATTATTATTATTATTATTATTATTATTATTATTATATCATTTTTTGTATTACTTATAGTGGTTAAGCATACCTTAATCAAACATCTTCTATGGTTTCAACCATTAGCATTAAATTATAATTTATATATACATTTTAATTTACAAGTAATATTATCAATAAAAAATTAATAATATTTTTTTTCGCATATACGCCTTCATATCTTCAATATTAAATTCTTATATGGATATAAAACTAAAATGATGAAATAAATATTTTTGGTTTGGAAAACCATTGTCTAGTACTTCAAAGTGAACACATAGATATACAATATATTATGTTATGTTTTGAATAAGTGTTCTTTAAATAAAGATGTTAAGTTTTTTAGTTATGAATTATGATATATACCAAGCATTAATGGTAGAATATAAACCAGATTTTTGTGTCACTAACGATGAAATAATCTTAGGGTCAGATCTGTTTGAAATCAATAGTAACATGGTCAAAAAGGTTATTGTGTCTCGTTTTCTTTTGATTAAAACTGAAATAGTTTATGGATTTGATATTCTTGATACTTGTTGCCTTGGTGATGCTATTTCATGTTTGATGAAAGAATCAAATATAACAGTTTTTAATACTCTGAAAGCTGTATGAAGATTTAAGATAATGACGATTTTAGTAAACTTTAGATGAGTAGATTGCCATTAATTGTTGCTTGGCAGTGCTTTATTATTTTTAGTATATTACAGTTTTAACCAGTAGTTTCTCCACCCCATAAAAAGTATAATATCAGACTTTATTATACAAAACTGCTTGACTATTGGTGGACTGATTACAGAAAGAAATACCCTATTCTAATTTCATTTAAAATTTTGTAATGTGTTGCCAAATACAAATTACGGAAATATGAGTTACATATTAAAAAAATTCTATGCATTTTAATCTCTGTGACAGAAAATGGAAGTTTGAAATGTGTTGACACTCATGCGGCCGTCAAGACAAAAGGAAGCAAAAATAAGCGAATAAAAACTTCTGTTTCATTTACTAACAAATCTTGGGAACACATCGATCACGTGATTATGAATCTTCCTGCTTCTGCTCTACAGTTTCTTGGTAAGTTTTTTTTTAGCTTACTTTCATCATACTCTCATATACACTTTTGCCTTTCGCATGCGTTATATTTCCTGTGACATGAATGATAATAAATAGAAACTAAAGTCATCAGTTTATATTTATCTCAGATGTATTTAGAGGCCTTATACAGAGGAAATATTGGAAAGGATCTCTACCGTGGATACATTGCTACGGCTTCATCCGATCAAACGAGACGCAAGATTCAGTGGTTTCCGTAAGTGCTTAGTACCACACCCATGCACTCAAATATCAATAATAGTTTCATGGTTGTAAAAATCCCGACTAGATTTGTCGCCGATTAATCACTAATCGAAGGTTCACCGATTAATCGCTAGGCAGTCAATGGCGGTCCTATTCTGGCCACTAGCCAAATTTCGACCAAACCTTATAAATTCTATTTAATTACTTAAAAAATGGGTCATGAGGGGTTAAAACATGTCTACTTTAGAAAACTACATGTAAAAAGTTGAGTGTATATATATAACTAAAAATCACATATAAAATCTTGATCCGATTAATCCCTATTAATCCCGATTAATCGCTAGTTGGTACCCCACCGCCCGACTAGCGCCTAGCGATTCTTACAACACGGAAAAGTATAATAATATTAATAATTAAAATATAGTAATATTATTAATAATATTAACAATAAGAATGTTCTCTTCTCTGCAGGAGGCAGAATCACTCTTGAATGCAAAGATACATGAGCCAGTATTTCATCGAGTTAGAGATGTTGCTCCAAACAAGGTAATATTCGATATTTAAAGGATTCTCAAATGATTTCATATTTATTTACACAATATATATACAATTGGCGTTTGGATTCGCGTTTTAAAACCGATTTACGTAATTATTTAGGTGTCAAATAACCAATGCTGGATAACCAGTTTCATACGATTATTTCATTATTTGTTGCCAAAATAAAGCGCAATCGGCAAAATAAATTTACCTAATTACCCTTTTTCTTATCCTAATTCGAGAGACTTTTGCTTCTACTCAGAAGACGGATAACCTTTTTTCACATGATTCTTTTTAGTCATTCTATTTACAAGTGTTTCTTTAAAATCAGAAATTTCCAAAAACTCAACTGTTAACTTCTAAAAGTTATCACTCCAAACACCCGTTTAACAATTTACCGCCCACAATTTGTCTTGCAGGCAATGTATTGCTTGAGCTTTCGCTTGCCCGAAGAAGCATGCATCAATGAAGAAATCACCAGTTCTTAATTGTAGCTTAAAAAAACTTTGTACGTTTCTTGATTTGATATTGTAACTTCATACATCATTATTTATATATTAATTTAGAAAAAAAAAATCAAGTGGCTTAATGACAACTATTCGACCCCGCCCTCAGGTGCTTATCACTTCATTAATCTCTTGATTTGCGCGTATATCCCATTCTCGTGTTTAAAAAACGAAAGATTCTTACAAAAAAATGAAAGATACAATCATGATCTTTATGGACAAATATTATCTTCTTGACTGGAATTGAATCATATAGTCATAGTTTATATGTAAATCTTTAAGCTTTTTTGTTCAAGTGGGTGCAAAAGCAAATGAGAGGATTGCAACCAAAACATAACACGTAGATTCAGGCTGGAAAGTTTAACTAAAACATGTTTTAGGGGTTGGTTAATCTTTTCTTTTTTCTTTTTCCTTTTTCTTGCCCCTTGTCAAAAAGATAGAATTAGCTTTTTTTTTTTTTTTGCTTCTCTACTATCATTTCAGAACTTTGTTATGTTGACCCTTTTCAGTAATACAATGACCCATATGTTTCATCATATTTTTTTTTATTTTTTATACATGAATTTTATGCATCTACTTTTCTTTTAAAGTGAGAATATTTCAAGATTTGTTTTTTTTTTCTTTTTAAGATACATGTATATAAAGTGGATATACGGAATTTGTTTATGTATTTAAAAGTTTGCATGACATTAATAAATATAATGGTATAAATATACTACAATATTGTTGTTTTTTTTATTTTTTTCTTTTGGTATTGAAGAAGATTTAGATCAATTTAGAGTTGGTTTACTATGGTATGAATAGACTACAATATTATTGTTTTTGTTATCTTTTTCTTTTTTTGTTGGAAATTTAAATCAATATAGAGTTGGTACTTGTTGATAAGTTAGGTCTCAAACTAGATGATCAATTGGGTGTCAAGTTGTTTCTAGTCTGTGTTGATCATTACTAGGTTATTAACTCTATATTGATTTAAATTGTTTCTTAGTTTAGAAAACATTAAAGTAATAAAAATATCTTATGTTTAGAAATTAGAACAATAAAAACTCTATAGTTATTCAGAAAGTTATTTAGAAACGTCGATAACCAGGTCTATAAAATTCACAACCGAGAACTAGAGCTCTTCACAAACGGGGCCAACAGGTTCGAGCTCAAATTTCTATGAGCCATCTTGGCTCAAGATCTCTCTACCAAGCTAAATATTAAGCCTGAACTTAGCTCGTTTATATTTTGGTCTTGTAAATTTTGTATAAAACCCGGGTTTAAATAGACTTTATATTGATACCTTGACAAAAAAAAATTAGAAGTATGTAGTTAGGTTTTAAAAAAAATATTAAATATTAAATATTAAATGTTACTAAAGAGAAACTAAATTAAATTAAATGTTAAACAAAAATTAAAAGAAAAAATGTAAAACTTTTTAAGGAGATTCATTTCTTGTTAAATGTGACACAGTGGCGGATCTAGAAAATACGCATAGGGTAACGTTTCAATGAAAAGGGGTAACGAAATCGAAAAAACGTTAATTTTTTCCAAAATTTACACTACCGTCAGAGCGTCAAAGGGCAACGTAGGTTACCCCTTCTATGACTCTAGTTCCGCCCCTAATGTGACATATACCCATTTGGCAAATAGTTTAAGAAAAGATAGAACCAAACGGGTGTTATTTGTCTATATATGTTTTCACACAATCCTAACAACTATGCACAAAATGGTTGAAGTTAATCCATATGGAAAACTCACCCAAAGAAAGTCATTTTGGTGTAGACATAAAGTATAACACTAAAAGATGAATGAAAAGACACTTATTGAGTGTGACACCACACACAAACTTGCATGGCAATCCTCATACATATATAACTAAATAACTAAATCACACAAGCCACTTTAACTATTTAGTACCCCCCCCCCCCAACTTAATACACAAACCAACAATACATCACCAAAAATGATCATGATCATGACAATACTTCTATGTTTTTCAATGGCGTTTATATCATTTGTTAATTGTTCGGGTTTGGATTCGAATCTTGGTGTGGGGGTCAACTGGGGAACCATGACTAGCCACCAGTTGCCGCCGGAGAAGGTGGTAGCGATGATGAGAGCGAACGGGTTTAAGAAGGTGAAGCTCTTTGAAGCGGAGAAACGGATCATGGAAGCGCTCATTGGATCGGAGATTGAGGTGATGGTGGGCATCCCAAATTTTATGTTGTTGGATATGAGTCAAGATCCAAGTTATGCTGATTATTGGGTTGATGCTAATATTACTACTTATGCTTATCCTGGGGGTGTTAATATCAAGTAAGGGCATATTAGTCATTTGCTAGTTGCTAGTCATGTTTTATATGTATATTTTTTTAAGAGTGAACACATACCCCTAAAATATGCTTCTAAAAGTTACTTAGCCCATTTTGTTGGACCCGAACCTGTACCACTTTGGTATAGGTAAATACCTGATGTTACTAGGCAAAGAGGCGCTTGGTATAGATAAATACCTGATGTCACTAGGTAAAGAGGCGCTTAATCTTGATAAATACATTTTGTTGTATATAATGTGTGTAATCTTGATATCAAGTAAGGGTATATACGTCAATTTAAATGAATTCGACTGATCATTTCAGGTACGTTGCGGTTGGAAACGAGCCATTCCTAAGAGCGTACAATGCGACCTATCTACAAATCACATTACCCGCGTTAAAAAATGTCCAAAATGCCCTTAACCGAGCCGGTTTTGGGTCCAAAATCAAAGCCACGGTCCCGTTAAACGCGGATATCTACGAGTCACCGGAATCTAACCCAGTTCCATCAGCCGGTGACTTCCGGTTAGACATCAAAGATGCAACGATTGAAATTGTTGAGTTTCTTTATTCGAATGACGCCCCTTTTACGGTCAATATTTACCCGTTCCTTAGTCTCTACGGTAACCCGTATTTTCCTATGGATTTCGCGTTCTTTGACGGGTCAAATAGACCACTTAAAGACGGGAATTATTTGTACACCAATGTGTTTGATGCAAATTATGACACATTGGTGGCTTCTTTAACAAAAGCAGGTTACCCTGATATAAAAATCATTGTTGGTGAAATCGGGTGGCCCACGGATGGGGACATACACGCGAATGTACAATTTGCGAAAAGATTTAACCAAGGTGTGATCAACCATGTAATGGGCTCGAAAGGTACCCCACTTAGAATCGGGCCGTTGGAAATTTACCTTTTTAGCCTTCTAGATGAAAACAAGAAGAGTATAGCTCCAGGGTCATTTGAGACACATTGGGGTATATTCGAATATGACGGTAAACCGAAATACCAATTGGACTTAACCGGGTCCAAAAGAAACAAATGGTTAGCCCCGGTTTTAGGGGTGCGATACATGAGCCAAAAGTGGTGTGTGTTAAATCCTCGTGTTAAAGAACTTAACGGGCTGGCTAAGGAGATTGATTACGCATGTAGCTTATCGGATTGTACATCGTTAGGCTACGGGTCATCGTGTAACCATTTAACTTTGGCGGGAAACGCTTCGTTTGCTTTTAATATGTATTATCAACTTAATGATCAGAGTGATTGGGCCTGTGAGTTTTCGGGGTTAGGGATCGTCACTAGGGAGGATCCGTCGGTGGGTGAATGTCGATTTCCGGTGACGATTGCTTATGGTACTTTGGTGGTGCCGGTTCATCGGAAAGTTTTGAAGGTTTTCTTGGGTGTTCTTGAAGGTTGCATTGTGTTCTTGCTTCTTGTTTCTTAGCGTTTTGATTGTGTTTTTATCATAGTTTCATTTTTTAGTAGATCTTTTAGATTGTAATATAACATATTTTCAAGATATGGATTTATACAACTTTTATCTAAGAATATAAAGTTTATTCATTGTAATAGTAGTCTAAACAAAACTTTATAAACTTAGAATAAGTTCTTGGATTTACCAACAGTTTAAAGTTTGCTATAAATAGATGTAACTTTTCATTTTAAAATATAGTTTTCTCTATACCTTCTTAAATCGTAGTATATTTTATAATTATAATAATCATATTCTATACAAGACAATAGTGTTATTGACATAGGATCCTAATTAATTGGTTTAGTTTCTAACACTTATACTTCCACATTCTTTTACTTTTTTATTTTAGTTTTTAAATTAGTTGAAACATGGAATGGTTTTTGAAAATTCTTGACATACATGTATCAAAAATTGTAGATGGTTTCTTTAAATCTTTTGAAGTTCTATTACAAGTTTAATAAATACATAAAAAACAATACAACTTTTATTATTGATATATAGTGACGAAGCTTCAACTTTTAAATAGTATGTGTGAGATAGGGGACTCAATACATATGAACTTTTTAAAAAAATTCGATAAAATTTGCATTACGAAGCGAGGGGGAGGGGCCACCCCTGCCCACACTAAACTTCACCCATGTTGATATAATAGTCTCAACATTTACATATAAACTTTTTAAAACAATTTCGATAAAATTTACATTACGAAGCAAGAGGGAGGGGCAACCCCTCGCTCACACTAAACTCAACCCATGTTGACATAATAGTCTCAACATTTATATGTTTTTATGTATATATGATTTTGGATGGTGCCAAATCTTGAAGAAACAATTATCGTCTTGTAGTAATTTAAACTGGATTTAGCCATCCTGAGTTCTAGATGAAGTTGCAATGAGGAAACTCGTTATATAAGTCTTGAGGCCTTGGTTTTGATACCAACATATAACGATCAAGTTAATATATGTATTTATGTATAATACGTATACGCGATGATATGGTATATTAATGAAGAGGAAGAGTGTAAATCAAGAGAGGTTAGAAGAGACAAGGCTGAATCGATGTGAATCAAGAGAGTTAGAAGAGACAAATCCTTTGGTTCAAAGGGTTAGTCATTAGCCTCCAGACGTAAGTTCTAAGTTGGATTAGGCTTTATGACTCGGACTCCATCAGGACAGAAGTTTAAACATATAGCCTATTTCGAATCATTAGTTACATACTCAATTCTTTTGGGTCGATTAAACAAAAAAAAATCTTTAACCATGAAGACTAGACTCTAGAGTATAATTGTGATATATGTTTTTGGATTGTAATTGTACACAAGGAAAATCAGATTTTAATAATTCTAACTTTAATATATTTTTTGAATGGCAAAGAAAGTCACGTACAAACCCACTTTGTTCGGGGCTATGTCCAAGGTCGACTCCTCGACTGCTGTGAGACCATACCCCCTGATGCGAGGGAACTGGATAGAATCTTTAAACCTTTGCCTTCCGTCAGGTCGAACCCGTTATTAAAGCTCAAATTCAACCCTTTTCCTAGATGTCCGTCGAAAATGGCCCAAGCGAGAATCAACCTGCGTCTCCGCTAGGGAGGGCAGGCCTCTTTACCACACCTGGCCCACACTATGCTACGCTCATGTTGATATAATAGTCTCAACATTTATATGTATTTATGTATATAGGGGAGATTCATTTGAGAAGAAAAAGAAAAAATGATACAAATGTAAAATATTAAATAGTTTTTCTCTCATCTCATTTGTTATTATCTTTGACTAATTAATTAGTGTTAAAGACTATCACCTTCCACACTAAAATTTATGCCTACACAAATCAAAATTTATCCTATACGTTTTGAAATTTATCCTACACGACTCGTAATTCATCCTACACTTTAAAATATATTTTTTAAATAAATTACAAATTTAATGTAGTTAGCTATTAAAAAGAAGACTATGAATTAAGTTACAAATTTAATATAGTTAGCTATAAAAAATAAAGCATTATTATTGGTTGAAATTTCTTCTTTTTTATTCTTACAAAAATTTTCTTCTCATTTGAACCTTCCACTATGTATATATAGTTTTGGATGGTGCCAAATCTTGAAGCAACAATTATCGTCTTGTAGTAATTTAAACTGGATTTAACCATCCTGAGTCCGAGATGAAGTTGCAACGAGGAAACCCGTTAAATAAGTCTTGAGGCCTTGGTTCTGAAACCAACATATGACGATCAAGTCAATATATTTTTATTTATGTATAATACATATACAATATGATATGGTAGATTAATGAAGAGGAAGAGTGTGAATCAATGTGAATCAAGAGAGGTTAGAAGAGACAAGTCTCAATCAATGTGAATCAAGAGAGTTAGAAGAGACAAGTCCTTTGAATCAAAGGGTTAGTCATTAGCCTCCAAACGTAAGTTCCAAGTTGGATTAGGCTTTATGACTCGGACTCCATCAAGACAAAAGTTTAAACATATAGCCATATCGAATCCTTAGTTACATACTCAATTCTTTTGGGTCGATTAAACAAAAAAAATGTTTAACCATGAATACTAGACTCTAGAGTGTAATTGTGATATATTTTTAGATTGTAATTGTACACAAGGAAAATTAGATTTTAATAATTCCAATTTAATATATATTTTTGAATGGCAAGGAAACTCACATATAAACCCACCTTGTTCAGGGCTATGTCCAAGGTCGACTCCTCGACCGCTGTGAGACCATACCCCCTATGCGAGGGAACCGGATGGAATCTGTAAATCCTTGCCCTCCGTCAGGTTCGAACCCGTGATTAAAGCCCAAATTCACCCCTTCACCTAGATGTCCGTCGAAAATAGCCCAAACGGGAATCAACCTGCGTCTCCACTAGGGAGGGCATGCCTCTTTACCATCCCTGGCCCACACTAAGCTCTGCCCATGTTGATATAACAGTCTCAACATTTATATGTATTTATGTATATAGGGTGGGTTCATTTGAGAAGAAAAAGAACAAAAGGGTACAATTGTAAAATATTAAATACTTTTTATCTCATCTCATTTATTATATCTTTGACTAATTAATTAGTGTTAAAGACTATCATCCTCCACACTAAATTTTTTGTCTACAAAAATCAAAATTTATCCTACAAGTTTTGAAATTTATCCTACACGTATTAAAATTTATTCTACAATGCTCGTAATATATCCTACACTTCAAAATATTTTTTTTTTCTTCTTTGTATTTTTTAAATAAATTACAAATTTAATAATCAGCTATTAAAAAGAAGACTACCAATTAAGTTACAAATATAATGTAGTTAGCTATTAAAAATAAAGCATTATTATCGGTTGAAATTTCTTCTTTTTTATTCTTATAAAAACTTTCTTCTCATTTGAACCTTCCACTATGTATATATAGTTTTGGATGGTGCCAAATCTTAAAGCAACAATTATCGTCTTGTAGTAATTTAAACTGGATTTAACCATCCTGGCTCCAAGATGAAGTTGCAACGAGGAACCCGTTAAATAAGTCTTGAGGCCTTGGTTCTAATACCAACACATGACGATCAAGTCAATATATGTATTTATGTATAATACGTATACACGATGATATGGTAGATTAATGAAGAGGAAGAGTGTGAATTAATGTGAATCAAGAGAGGTTAGAAGAGACAAGTGTGAATCGATGTGAATCAAGAGAGGTTAGAAGAAAGTCCTTTGATCAAAGGGTTACTCATTAGCCTCCAAATGTAAGTTCTGAGTTGGATTAGGCTTTATGACTCGGACTCCATCAAGACAGAAGTTTAAACATAAAGCCTATTTTGAATCATTAGTTACAAACTCAATTCTTTTGGGTTGATTAAACTAAAAAAATCTTTAGCCATGAATGACTAGACTCTAGAGTATAATTGTGATATATATTTTTAGATTGTAATTCTACACAAGGAAAATTAGATTTTAATAATTCCAACTTTAATATATTTTTTTGAATGGCAAAGAAACTCACGTATAAACCAACTTTGTTCGGGGCTATGTCCGAGGTCGACTCCTCAACCGCAGTGAGACCATACCCCCTGATGCGCGGGAACCGGATGGAATCTGTAAACCTTTGCCCTCTGTCAGGTCGAACCCGTGATTAAAGCCCAAATTCATCTCTTCATCTAGATGTCCGTCGAAAATGACCCAAGCAGGAATCAACTCGCGTCTCCACTAGGGAGGCAGGCCTCTTTACCACCAGACCAATTCTCAAAACTCCAACTTTAATATATTGACCGAGATTAATCCCAACTTAAAAAATATTTACAAATCATCCCAACATTAATTATATTTTTCTTTAACATTTCGTATTATAGTCTAGTTTCATATTGAAGATGAGATAAGATTTAAGTACCATCAGGTATTCGTAGCCGGATACTCAGGTGGTCTGGTCTGTCTTTATCCATATTTGCCCTTAAAGTGATTTCGGGTCGGAAAGAAACCCGAGAAGAACTGTTAACGATCTCAAGATTCAAATAGACTCGACAAAGCCCTTGTCGGTTTCCATCTCGATCTGAAAATTGAGATGATCTAGGGTTTTGATTCAATTCAATGCACAGTCAAACATCATGCTCCTGAAATCGCTCACCTAATTCAGGATCAAACTCTTCGATCCGATCCATAAACACGCACTATTATACGATGAATCTGAAATCCGCACAAGTTTCGTGGTATAGAGATCGAACACATGAGTTTTCTACCATTACTGAGAGGTTAAGAAAATCGTTAAATGGAGCGAACAACGGCGGTGTTGGTGGTGGTGTAGGATCATCTAAAGCTGAAGGATCGCGATCGAAGGTTGCGTTTCAGACGGAATTCAACAAGAGAGCTTCCAAAATTGGGTATGGGATTCATCAGACGTCGCAGAAGCTTGCGAAACTTGCGAAATGTGAGTTGCTAGAGTATGATTTTAGTATTTCTCGATGCGTTGTTGAATGATGTTATGAAAATTTGAATTCTTAAGTATTAAATTGGGGTTATATTATTATGGAGATAGGGTTCTGCAATTATTCTTGATTGTGGGAGATCAGTAAGTTTGTATACTCATCATGAATGTTTGTCTGCAATTATAGTCTATATATGCTTAATATTATATATAAACAATGTTAAACAGAGTAATTATTTTATAAAAATCAAGCAAGATTATAAGCTAGTTTCTGTGGAAGATGGACCTTTTACATCAACAAACTAAGGACTACACATGGAAAATAATGCTCGCTTGTAAGCCTCTTAGGTAACCTGTGATGTATCAACATAGTTACTTTGAGATCAAAGCCAAAATCTTATGTTAACTTTAACATAGATACAAAACTCAGATAATGTGGGAACTTACTTGTTTTTAAGCAGTCCTTTTAATGATGATCGATTTATTGTTAATTTATTATGTGTTGTTTTGGGGCAGAAGTAAATCCTTAATTACATGGTAGGTTAACATACAGGTTATTCTTAGGGTAGGATAGTAAAACCTCATCACTAAAGTACTAAACATTTGGGAATTAGATGATACATTACATTCCTATATCAAACAACACAATCTGATGATGCACGTGCACTAATAGGTTAGGCCAATTGTTATGGACTAATACCATTGCAAGGTATGGGACTTGTCCCACATCGGTTGTATGGGCAACTGATGTGGGGTTTATATATCAAATGGGCTCTCTCACCCATCAGACTAGTCTTTTGGGTTGACTTCTCGCGTTTGGTATGTAACACCAATTTAATGGATAATTGTCACTTGGGTTATCTGGTCACCTACTAATATAGTGGCTGTTTAGCAGAATAAGTAGCAACATATTTGCTATCTTTGTGCTCTGGTTGATGTATCATACAATTGCGCAAGTGTTGAAATAAAAAAGAAACATGTCCTGCTAGGCTGCTATAATCATTTAAGACTCTGTTATCTATTGTACCAAAGTAAAATGCTTACTTAAATATCCATTAATAATGTGCCATTGATCTTTTGAACAAAGTTTTGAAATTATCTCCATCCATCCTTCCAGTGGCAAAAAGGACCTCTGTGTTTGACGATCCAACGATGGAGATTCAAGAATTGACTGCTGTCATCAAGCAGGACATTACCGCCCTTAATGCAGCTGTAGTTGATTTGCAGCTTGTTTGCAATTCACAAAATGATAATGAAAGCATTTCAACTGACACATCTACCCATTCAACTACAGTTGTTGATAATCTGAAGAATCGTCTGATGGGGGCCACAAAAGAGTTCAAGGAAGTCCTTACCATGCGAACAGAGGTGTAGATTTGATGCATGACTTGTCTAAATAACAACTCTTATTTTTTTAGTTATTGTTGCATCGTCTTTCTTCAATTTTTCTCTGTCTTATTTTAGTCAAACCTGTGATCTTTTGTCTGCAGAATTTGAAGGTCCATGAAAATAGAAGACAGTTATTTTCTGCAAATACTTCAAAAGATTCTGCTAACCCATTTGCCCGCCAATGTCCCATAGCTAACAAGTCAACTTCTAATGCTTTAACTTCACCGCCTCCTTGGGTTAATAACTCCTCAAATTCATCCCCATTATTTCCCAGGTAAATTCAAGATAACCTTTTAGTCCATTTTCCGACCACAAGATAATACTCAAAAAAATATAAGACATGTCAGGCTAAATCTGTCAAAGTCAACATGTTTGTGATATACCAGTCAGTAGAATGTGTTGTGGAGAAACCACATCCCATTAAAATTAAAAATACACTTTAAACAACAATCTACCATGTGGCCCGTTTTGTTTAAGCTATTTTTATATGATCTTAGAATAAGTCATAACCTGTGTTAATTAATTCACACGTAACTGGGTTGAACAGCCATTTGTATCAAGCTATGCAGTTAATATTGGTGATATATCGGTTATCGTTCCCCATGTAAAATATCGATGTCAAATATCAGTCAAAATATTGGTACCGACATTATCGGCGATATTGACCTGGTATTTGACCGATATATCACCAAATTTCCCGATATCAGTACCTTTCTTCTTAGTTCTACCATTCGTCTTTTGTCTTATTGCTGCCATTAGTGTTTTAAGTCTTAATTGTTGGTGTTATATGTTAGTGTTTTAAGTCTTAATAAGTTCATACTTGCTACGATTGTTAGTGTTTTGGAAGTTGCAAAAGGTTAATTTGTTAATGGTAGGAGAGTATACTGACTTGTTAGTGTTAAATTGCTATATATATAAATTCTGCATGATATTAATATTACCGATATACCACCGTGATAACCTTTATCTCAAATATCGGTCCTTGACCGATATCCGATATTTTACCGCATTAACTGCATAGGTATCAAGAACCTTAGATATATTTTGATAACCCCCTGATTATGTTGTTGACTTTGACTTTTCAGGAAACAGGCAGACGGAGAATCTCAGCCGTTGCTACAACAGCAACAAGGTCAACAGCAGCAACAGATGGTCCCATTACAAGATAGTTACATGCAGAGCAGGGCTGAGGCTCTTCACAATGTCGAGTCAACCATTCACGAGTTGGGAGGCATTTTTACACAGTTGGCAACTATGGTTTCTCAGCAAGGGGAACTTGCAATTAGGTTAGTTTCATTATAAATATTAAAAATTATTTACTTTAATAAATGCTCGAGTTCATGACACATTCATTAGGGGCTAATCAGGTAGATCATGTGAAATCATACCTTATTACTTGCCATTGACTTTTGACTTTGACTTTTTTATTAACTTATGATAATATGCTATGGTTTCCATAGTAAAGTTTTACTGTATAATGTATTTCTAAAACATTCTATTCTAAAATTAGATCATTATTGATTAGGGGTGTGAATTTCGGACACAACCCGAAAACACAACACAAACCTAAGTTTAGTCTACACGGGTTCGGGTCAGTTTCAAGTTGAATTTGCGAACCCGTTTAGCTAAATGGGCCAGGTTGGGGGGTTGACCAGTTTAACCCTTTTATACTATATTATATTTTTTATACAATATGTTATATCTCATAAATTAAATTGAGTGCGTATTTTATACCATTATTATAACTTAAAAAGAGACGGACATAAGAATTTATAATTCAAATGTAATTGTATTATATACATTTGTGTTCTTTTAGTAAATTTTAATATATTAATTTGCAGAAAAAAAATTAAAAATAAAAAAATTCGGCTTGAACTCGTCGTGTTCGGGTCAACCTGCGAATATTCGAGTCGTGTTCAGGTTCATATGTATGACACGATTTTTTCGGGTTCAGTTCGGGTTCGTCTATATTTTTTGGGCTTGGGTCGGGTTGAACCCGCGAACACGACCTGTGTAGCACCCCTATTGATAATAATATAGTTCTTGTATTTGGATTTTGATAAACTAGTTATTTAGAAAAGTTAAATACTTAATGCCAAAACAACAAATTACAAGCAAAAGGCAGGTAAATGGGCAACAAGTTGCGCCGCAACCCCCTTAAATTAAGTTAAATGGGCAACTTGCCCGACCCCCCCCCCCCCCCCTCCCCCATTTTCACTTCTAGGCATTAGTAGTTTACCCCCATTTTCACTTGAATTAGATCAATGTGATTATTGGATTTTGAAATTACATGTTCACCCTAAATTTTTTAAATGACTTACTACCCCTTAAACGTGTCAAAATTTGATGAATTGACGTTCCAAGTATTAAAAAAATGCTTACGTGGATGATTGTTTTCCGTTTTCTTTCGATCGAATATTTTCATACAATGAAAACATCTTAACTCGCCTGTCAGGATCGATGAGAACATGGAAGATACTCTAGCAAATGTAGAAGGTGCACAAGGACAGCTTATGAGGTACCTCAATAGCATATCATCCAACAGGTGGCTTATGATAAAAATATTTTTTGTATTAATTGTATTCCTTATGATTTTCTTGTTTTTCGTCGCCTAATTCATTGTGACACCTGTTTTGATTGTATCTTTCGCGTCGATAGGTGTAAACCAGTTCGAGACCGCATAATGATGTCTTAATTTCACATTGATCACTACTTCGATATTCTTTGGTGGTTAAAAATTGAATGTATTAGCTTGATTTTCTGAATGTGCATATAAAATTACATCTCCAAAATATAGTAGCATTGATGAAATTTATCTGAGATTAAAGCTTACTGGTTTTAGTATTTCTTAAACAAAATTCTACTTTTTCTCTTAACGTAGGGATGTCCACCGGGTACCGGTATCGTACCTACCATACCGAGTGTATTCAGTACTCGTTTTCCCCGTTTTTTGGTAACGGGACGGTAGTGGTACCCATTTTCCCTGTTTTTCGATACCGGTACTTTCGGTATTGATACATGAGCATCCCTATCCCTATCTGTACTATGAACAAATATTAATTTTTCTTACTTATGACTTTATTTTACAGATATCTAAAACCTATACAAGTGTCTTTTGATAATCAAATTCTAAAGGGTGATTTGTGTGAACGTTTCGTAGTATCTTTGATAATATTAAGTGCATCTTAGGAAATTAGGCACGTCAAAAGTAGTGGTGGACCCGAGATTAAGAGGTTTAGCTTAACCAAATAGTGACAATAGTCTTCAAGCACATTTTGTAAAATTAAAGTTGTGTTTTCAAAGTCGTTGTAGTTTTAAAAACTTGTAAAAAAGTACTTAGGTTATTAATATTTTCCCAAGCCGTGTCGGGAAAGGGGACGACAAGGTACTCATCACTTAAAGTTGTATAAAAAGATTTTAAAGTGCCCATTTGCTTTATAGCCATTTCAAACATATGACAAGTTGAATTCCAACGAGTCAGTATATCCCAATTCGGTCCAATAATTTTTTGGTTGACATCTTTACAAAGTTTTTTATATTCTTGATATCTTTCTTTTCCACTTTTGAAAACATCTTGGAGCATAATCCGATACAAATTGATCTTTTAAACCGGTTTGCACTACTAAGTTAATAATATGTGCAACACATCGTGTGTGAAAAAAAACACCATCAAGTATTGGTTTGTACTTCAACTTTAATTTTTCAATCGCCGTTGTGTTGTTTGAAGCGTTATCAAAGGATATTGAAAAAATTTTATCTTCTAAACCATATTTAATTATTGTGCCATTTATAATTTTATAAATATTTTCTCCCGTATGAGGAGAAGGAAACTCGTCAAACGCAATCGTACGCTTCATCATTTGCCATGTATCGGGATCAACCCAATGAGCGGTGACACATATGTACGATTCCGGTAAACCATGTGGAGCTGACCACACATCACTAGTTAGGTTTACACTAGTTTTTAAATTCTTAAAAAAAACAATTAAATCTTTTTTTGCATTTTCCCATAAACTTAAACAAAGACGTTTTAAAGTGCAACGACTTACATGTTTATAGCGAGGTTGTAGCGTCTCCCGAATAAGATTTGTAAGATCGGGGTCGTCGAAGTGTCCAAACGGCAACGCTTTTTGTATCACCAACTTCGCCATCCGATCGCGAGCTAATTTTTGCTCATAACGAAAAATGGTACCATCTTTGGATAGTGGAACTTGACCGGATGTCATTTCCTTTAAAACTTTGCAATACTTATTAATATGCTTCGTTAACGTTGAGTTTGATTCCTTGGCTAATAACGATCCACAATGTTTACATTGAGCTTTTTGCGAGCCGTCACTCATCTCGACCAACTCCCAATTGCTCCAAACTTCCTTACTGCGATTATGAGACAATGTTCCAACCACATATGGAACCGATTGATCTTGAGGAACATTGTTAACGGATTGGGAATTTGCGTTTTTGGAACTCTTTGAGGCCATTTGTTGATTAGAATGTGAAAAAGAACAAGAAAGAAATGTAACAAGAAGAATAGATATGAGAAATTGTGTGCTAAACAATAGATTTCAAAAGAATATATATAGAATCGGTTCCAACGGTCAGGAACTGGTTCCAACGGTCAGGAACCGGTTCCAACGGTAACATTTTTAACGGCTATAACCGGTTCCAACGGTAACATTTTTAACGGCTATAACCGGTTCCAACGGTAATATTATAACGGTCAGGAACCGGTTCCACGTAGGAACCGGGTACGGGTAGGAACCGGGTACTGTTAGGAACCGGTTACTACCCGATTCAAATGGTAAAATTGTGGAACCGGGTTGGAACCAACGGGTATTTTGAACCCGGAACCGGTTCTACTTAATGTCGGGTAGGAACTGAAACCGGTTCCAGTTCGGTTCTACCGGTTCGGGTTCGGAACCGGTTTTTATGCCCATCTCTAGTGCTTTGAAGCTATTAGCTTTTTTAGAACTACTCACACACTCCGTTTACATCACCTAAAATCCAGCTAAATACCCACAATGGGGTTCAAACCATCGCCTCATTCCAACTGTAAACCCTCCTCGTCGAGTTGCATTTGAGCAATAGTTTAGCCAACTAAGAATTTTGGATGACGAATGGTGATGAAGAATAGAACTGAGCATTTGACCATGTATTTAGCCAAACATGTCCCCACTCAGAGGATGGGTACCTACCTAACACTGGAGAGGAATATATACCACATCCAAAGAAAGAACGTCAATGAATCTGATGACAAGCGTTTGAGGAACCATGATCCATGGGAAGACAAGCACTCGATGGATTTTGATTGCTTGTTTGATTTAATCGAACATCTACTAATCCTGGAGAGGAAAATGTACCGCATACAGAGGACGAGAACGTCAACGAATCTGACAATGAGCGTTTGAGGAACCATGACCCATGGGAAGACAAGCGCTCAACCGATTCTGATTGTTTGTTTGATTTAATTGAAAAAAAAAATTATAGAGTAAATTACAGCAAGCATCCTTAATGTTTTTACGCATTTACAAAGTGTCATTTACCTTCAAAACTATAGAAAATATACTTCAATTTTGAAAACCCTTGCACAATCCATCCTTTGCCCTAAACCCTATTTATTTTTAACGTTAAATTAGGTCACGTGGACTGCACGTGAGGGCATAATTGTCATATATATATATAAAGAGAGAGATATGGGGTGACGCAAGAAGTTAGAGAGAGAGAGTCGAAAGATAGGGGAGGGGGTGGTTTGTGTGTGTGGGACAAAAATCAGTATAGACGTCCCTAAAAAACTTATTGTTATATACACTCTTAACATTTGAAAAACGCTACAATTCACAACCAAGCATGGTTTATGTGGATGTGTCCACTTTATTAAACACAATAAATGATTTGAAACCACGTGCGGTTTATGTGGGTGTGTCCACTACTTTATTAAACAATGAATGATTTAGAGGATATATATAAACTGATGTTGATATGCAATATGTCAATATGCAATAAGTTATTAATTACATTAAAAAAAGCTTACTAAAACATTAAAGAAGATTACCAAGAGTGAAACTGTAATTTTAAAAAACAAGTAATTAACTTATAATCTATCATTATTGATTATATCGTATGAGAAATACCTCATAAAAAATAAACTAATGTTAATATGCAATGTGCAATGGATTACGGTACAAAACTTACTAAAACATAAAAAAAAACATTACCAACACTGAAACTGAAATTTTGATTCACAAGTAATCAACTCAATAACCTGTCATCATTGATTATATCGTAGGAAAATATACCTCACAAAAATACCTCAGCTGTAGGATATATATACGCGGAATATTATATCTTATTGAATTTACTTTTCTTTTTAAAACGATGATTTTCTTGTGTCTTCGGCCACAAGAAAGTGTTTTAAGCATATAAAAATATCATATCATTACCAATATGTATCTGATATAAAAAAATTATAAAGATTAGTTTTCGGTAAGATTTTATTAAAAAAACATTAGATATATACGAAACAAATTTTATAATAATATTCTTAAGAGATTTTTTAGAGATGATATGATATTTACACATGTTATATTTTGAAACCCTTATCAAAAATCACTATCAATCTTTTGAGAATCTAAAATCTAAATGATAGTTACCAGTTTCCTTTATTTTAGGTTTCAAACACAAATAGAGTCTTATATTAATAGTTTTTGAGGATCATAATATTCCAAAACATCGTTTTCAAGTAATTCATTGATCTAACTGTTGTTCTTTGAGAACAGCAGATCATACGGGTATCACTATCTTTTCTTTTAATGGTGATTGACCCAATGTCACACCGTCTAAACAGCAGTCTTAGCTGTTGGATATTTTAGTGTAATTTGAGATTGCGTGTGACGTCCAAATAAGAGTGCACGCTTATTTGAAGGTCATCGGGACTAACGGGGGATCCAAGGGGGCAGCGCCCCCTTGGCGGGGGTTCGGGGGCAGCGGCCCCGAGAGAAGCAGGGTCCAAGGGGCGGCAGCCCCTGGCAGGGTCCAGGGGCAGAGCCCTGGCTGGGGTCGAGATAAATATGCGCTTTTGGAAACTTAAGGGACTAAAGGTGGTTTGTGCAAAATAAAAACTGCCTGCGGTTTGTGAAAACTGCATATACGCTCCCAATGAAAACTGCCAAAATAATCAAAATTTGATTATTGACTCTCAATAAAAAATTGTCATACAAAAATCTAGAATTTTTCTGATTTTATCCGATCAAAGATTGGTAGCCACCAATTGTTTGATCTGATAGTGATTAAACGACTTCAGATTTATCCAAGCAATTTCGAATTTTTCCCTACAAAGATCAAACAATTTTAGTGAAGATGACAAGCGGTGGTGAATCTGCGAAGGCCATGACGAACAAATTTGCGAAATTGGACAAGTTTGAAGGGCAAGACTTTCATCGCTGGCAAAAGAAGATGCATTTTCTGTTCACGACTTTGAAAGTGGTGTACGTTCTGAGTACCCCGATACCCGAGAAAGTGACAGATGAGCCGTTGGAACAAACTAGGAAGCGTGGAAAGTGGTTGAATGATGATTACATCTGTCGTGGGCATATTCTGAATGGTATGTGTGACTCTCTTTTCGATATTTATCAAAATCTTGAATCTGCAAAAGAACTGTGGGAATTACTAGAGGCCAAATAAACTAATGTTAATATGCAATGTGCAATGGATTACGGTACAAAACTTACTAAAACATAAAAAAAAACATTACCAACAGTGAAACTGAAATTTTGATTCACAAGTAATCAACTCAATAACCTGTCATCATTGATTATATCGTAGGAAAATATACCTCACAAAAATACCTCAGCTGTAGGATATATATATGCGGAATATTATATCTTATTGAATTTACTTTTCTTTTTAAAACGATGATTTTCTTGTGTCTTCGGCCACAAGAAAGTGTTTTAAGCATATAAAAAATATCATATCATTACCAATATGTATCTGATATAAAAAAATTATAAAGATTAGTTTTCGGTAAGATTTTATTAAAAAAACATTAGATATATACGAAACAAATTTTATAATAATATTCTTAAGAGATTTTTTAGAGATGATATGATATTTACACATGTTATATTTTGAAACCCTTATCAAAATTCACTATCAATCTTTTGAGAATCTAAAATCTAAATGATAGTTACCAGGTTCTTTTATTTTAGGTTTCAAACACAAATAGAGTCTTATATTAATAGTTTTTGAGGATCATAATATTCCAAAACATCGTTTTCAAGTAATTCATCGATCTAACTGTTGTTGTTCTTTGAGAACAGCAGATCATACGGGTATCACTATCTTTTCTTTTAATGGTGATTGACCCAATGTTACACCGTCTAAACAGCGGCCTTAGCCAACATCTGTCCAACTTCGTTGTTTAACCGGGCCCGCGCTAGGTTGGTCAGACTTGGTTACAGCGTTCCCCGGAAACCGTACTGCCTCCACACGAGTTGACTCGCTGAAGTAACAGCCGGTTTTGCTGAAGTAACAGCCGGATGAAAATCGAGGTGTGGCTCAGGATCAACCCCTTTGGTGGGTTTGTCACTATCATTGCCCAACCACCGAGCATAAGCCCAGTGATATATCCACCCCAAGTGAGAATTGAACTTAAGTCTTTGTTAAAAAACCCAAGTCTTCTACCACTAGGCCACAAATGAAGTGATGGGTATCATTGTCTTGAATACATTATATGATGGCAAATACATTATATATTATATATTTATTTAATTAATAATAGATTTGATGTTTTTTTAGCATTCATGGCTGTATGTAACCAGATGCCAGACAATAACACAGACCTAGTCATTGAGACTAGACCTTAACAATTTGAATACAAACCCACCGAGGCTGCAATTGCCAATGTCACTGCAGCCGCCTTCGACACTGTTAAGGGAGCCATCTCCGGAGCCCTTAACGGTGTCGCTATGAATATTGTTTTCGAGTTTTGCCTCCTTGCTTTTGGCGAGACGCCTCCGAGGCGTACTTGATCCAAAGGCATGTATTCTTTTATTTATATAAATTTAAGTCCATGCATGCAAGTTTCTATTGATAAATTTATTACATTACATTACATGTATATTAAAAGACCATGCCAGGGAATAGTGGCAGCTGTACAAATTATGATTTTATCCTCAGTTCAAAATTATGATTTTGCCCCGTTCAAAATTATAAAAAAAAAGGATTTTCCAACTAGTTCAAAATTACAGTCTTGCCATCGTTTATCTTTTAACAAATTACGATTTTGCCCCCTATTCAAAATTACAGTCTTCCCATCGTTGTAGATTTTGACAAATTACGATTTTATTTCCGGTCAAAATTACGATTTCTCCCCTATTCAAAATTATAATCTTGTCATCGCTTTATTTTTTTTCTTTTTGAGAACTTATGGTTGTTTTAATTGGTTAACCCGATGTAATTTTTTTATCGTGCCAGGCAGCTGCCTAGCACTCGCTCATTGACAAGTTACAGTTTTGCCCCCAACTTAAAATTACAATATTGCCATCGTTTTAGTTTTTTCTTAACAAAACTATGGTAGTGTTTTTCTAATTGGTTGAGAATTATTCGGCCTAGCTTCCCGCAACGCGGGCGAGGCATAGAGTGATAAAACTAGTTTATTATAAATCACAAGTAACTGTTTGTTGCTTAAATCAAAAGCTTGCTAATATGTTTTTGAGAAACTTTTGTTGTATGCACAGAACCTGGCTCGTTTCGGAGGGTATCGACCGTTGGTAGAGTCTTATATAGCAGGGCCGACATGGGAACATGCTCGTAATTTTGCTGTTTTGGAAGGTGTTCATTCAGGCATATCTTGTGCCATGAAGAAATTTAGAGGCAAAGATGATCATGATCATCTTGCAAGGTAAACGAGCCTTAGTGTAAACGAGCCAAGTCTAGCTGAGCTTATTTAAACTTGTTCACAAGCCGACCTCGAACCTAAAAATAAGCTTATTTAGTAAACGAGCCCGAACTTCACTTATCGAGCTCGCGAGCCTAAAAAGTCTATTATTTTTATTTAACATATTAATTTATAGATAATAAACGAGCCGAGCTCGAGCTCGTTTGCACCCCTAAATAGAGGTAAGATGTGTCTACATCTCACCCTCCCCAGACTCTATCAATAACTTTGCTACTTGTAGGATTTACTGGGTACGGTTGTTGTTGTTGTATGTTACCTTTTCTTTTATCTACGCTCTCAAAATGTTTTACATTGACAAATTTAATTCATGTCAAATGGTGTTTCTAATGCATGAAACCTCTTAAATCACATTATTTAAAATAGTTATATTATTAATGTATAAAAATGTTATTTGTGCAGGTAAAACACCAAAAATCAGCCAAAGCCGTTTGAGTAAGCCAAAAAGACACCAAGTTTTGAAAACGTATTCGTGAATCATTTCACAAATTAATGGAACGGAAACCATACAGGAATGAGGATTTCGTTTCTGGTAAACGTAGGGAAATGCATAGAAAAGTAACTCGTTTAACGACATCTACAACAAGATCTCCAACAATCATTGTAGAACTAGTGGGTTGGCGATGTGGACTTGCTAATCTAGACGCCCGATCGCTACAAACAATTCCACGGGTTCACAATTGAGCAACCGAGGGCGAGATCGTGCAAAAAATAAAAAGAAAGGTGCCCTTATCTTCAAGGAACTCCAACATCGAATGCCAAATTAATAGTCTTGGCGCAAATATCAAGAAAATTGTTAGCACTCAAGGAACGAAAAACCAACGCCTATGATCTTACGGGACGTGGGATGGACACCGATGGTATGTCGGATTTAAACAAACATATATAAATTTTATTCTAATTTAATTTTTTTTTAAATTCTGTTGTACTTTTTTATGATTTTTAAATTTTATTGTTTTTTCTTATTTCTTAATTTTAATACGCGTTTTAATTTTATTTGTGTAATTTAATTAATATTGAAAAGAAGATTCGTATAAAATTTAAATAAAATGATCGGCTACTTATAAAAACGAGTGAAATCATTACACCATTCTATAAAAACCAGTAAACTTCTAAGACCATCCGTTATGGTTAATTCTCTTCAAGGGACATTTTTCTTTACATCACTATCATAACGCCCCTCTAAAAAATGTGTAACATGTAACACCTCTTAATCCCCTTTCAATCACTACTTTCCGTTTTGTTTTCTCTCTATTTGACGCTATACTAGAAATGTATTTTTCTCTTCATACCCCTATAACGCCTAAAGAAAGTGTTAACACGTTATCAAGCTCTTTAACGTCTTTATAGTGTTACACTGATCAATGGCGGATCTAGAAAATATTCGTAGAGGTAACGTTTTATAAAAAAAGTAATAAAATCGAAAAACGTCAAAAAAGTCGATTTTTCCCAAAATTTACACTATCGACGAAGCGCCAAAAGGTGACACTGGTACGATGACATCATTGATATGACAATAAAATAATAAATACATATTAAACCATTACCTAATAATCCAAACGGACGGTTGAGATTATTAAACCCGATAAATAAAACCCGTAACCGCTCACATACCCATTTACGCCAGCACTCTATACCTAAAATCACACCTTTACACCATCAAACATAACCAACCACCTAATCATCCTCTGAAAACCCTAGCTTTTCCGATCACTTTCACATCTGCACTTTTCCGATCAAATATCATCGCATCAGAGCTTCGTTCTTCACCAAACATCAACATCTGGTCACGTAAACACATTCATCGTAAAAATTAGGTTTCAATTTTCATCACTCGATTAATCGTTCGGAAATTTAGGTTTCAATTTCACAGGTGTATATTGCACATACACACACACATATATTCACATACACAAAGTTTTTTCACAACAAAATTCTAGCTTTTTATATATTTTGTAAACATTTATAAACAGTTTGATAGTTTGGATCTGGTGAAGATTAGTGGTGAATTTTGTGAAGAAAAATGGTTGGAGGTGGAATTAGGAAGGATGATCCGATAGCGATTAACAGTACGAATGTTTTTGCTGCGCTTGGAAGCTTGAAGAAGAAGAAGAAGTCTGATAAAGAGCAGGGGAGTTCGAAAAAGGGGAAGAAGAAGGATAAGGAGAGTAAGGTGGAGAAGGAGCAGGTGTTTTGGGCTCCGGCGCCGTTGACGGTGAAGTCATGGGCGGATGTGGATGATGAAGATGATGATGATTATTATGCGACTACTGCTCCGCCGCCGGTTTGGGGTGGTGCTGGTGGAATGCAGGAGGGGAAGAGTAAGGGGAATGAGACTCCTGTTGAGGTGAGAGATTGTTGTTGTTTACATGTTAGCTTATTAGTTTTTAGTCTTGTGATTTATTTGGAAGTTGTGATGATTAAGTTTTTAGGAAATGACATAAATAAGTGATCGTGCAAATGAGTATGATCGGTTTTCGTACAATGTGATTCAAGAGATAGTGTTTAGAGGTTGAAATTGTAATTTGTAACTAGTAATATATAGACTAGAGATATGAGATATCAAAGGAATTTAGTGAAGAGATAGTTATTGATTTTAAAATTGTTAGATAATCATAAGCAGAAGTAGGTTGCTCAAAGAATGGTTATCGTGACTTTATGTGGTATTATTATTGTTTAAGATAATGACTTTTAAGATCGACCAGGAACGAGTGGTTTAAATGTTCAGTAATTGGGTTGGCTAATTATGGAAAAGAGAACGTCATGTGCTATTACTATTATTGTTGTTGTTGTAATCATTTATCTTGTAAGTGTAAGATTTTAATATATGTGAGATTACCTTCGATGTGTATTTTTAGTATTTGTTGACTTTAGGGCACGGTAATAGTCATTGTTTTTAAGGTATGACAATCTTTCTTTACCATTTTCTGCAGCTATATTTTTTGTTTCTGAGTTAAGTAATTGTATTTGCATTGCTTTGTAGTTTACACTCTATATAGCTTTCAAGTAAAACGGTATTGAGTTTTGTTTGTCTTCATTTATGGTGTGGTAATTACATAAATAATCTTTATTTTTATTTGATTTTCTATATTATTTGTATGCATCTTGTTATGGATTTATGATTCTTTTCCTGTTTATTCAGGAGGATCAAATAGAACCCAAATCATCCCGTTTTAAGTAATTGGGTCAAAATTGTCTTCTTTGAAGTATGAACAATAACTGTTGTTTTTTTTAATGGTCCTATGGTTAAAATAACTACTGTATTTGGGTACGTGTATGACATTTTATTGAGCACTTTAAACAATGGCCCATTTTTTTTCTGGCAATAATGCATTCTCTACAACCATCTTGAGTAGTGGTAGTGTGGTACTCTCTATGTCACATCATAACTGCAGAAATTTATATATATTTCACATCATTTTTAGTAAAGTAATAAATAAATCATTGGCTTTTATGGCATTTTACTCATCTTTACAAAAGCACATGTTGGTCCACAAGCTTTACTACTCTAACATGATTTTTGCAGCTAGTTTTTCTTCCTTTGTTTGGAAAATGCCACCAAATTTGTTAGTAGTCCCATGAATTACAAATAGGTTTGTGCTATTTGAAATAGAAAGATAAAAAAACGCGAATCGATTAGAATGCGCGTGAAGAATATGGTTTTTTGTTTGTCGTAAATCGTTTTTACAAGAATTTATTAGGGTTCCCAAACTCTAGATGTAAATAGAGCGAATACGTAAAGTAAGATATTTTATTGATATTTCCTTTTCTTCCCCTGTTACTAACTTAATGCCATTGGTCTTACTTTATTTACGTAATTTGTATTTAGAATTTCTATCTACAGCATATCATAAACAACCTATAACTTATTATGGCTGTTTCTGCATATCGAGCATCAATTACTTGACTAAAATCGCTATTAACATACAGTTTCTGCTATAGAATAATTTTTTTTAGATCGTTTGTTAATTATATGGTTTGCTAAAAAAAGAAACGCGTTTATAAATTGGAAATTAAATCTAAACTCTCTTGGTTTGGAATTTAAAAAGATAATCTTTGAAGTTTGTTCCAATATACAGATCCTGTATCCAAAAGTTATTGTTTAAATGTATATTTTTTAATTGTTTTTTAATTCTGTCTTTTTCAGGAAAGTGAAAGTGAAGATGAAGGTCTTGATGAAATTGATGATGATAACGATGAAGAAAACAATCATGAACCAGAGAAAGAAACCGTTATTCCAAAGCCTGCTGAAAAAGAGGTGGTTATACCTAAAGACAATGACAGACAGCTGTCAAAGAAGGAGATAAAAAAGAAAGAACTTGCTGAACTTGAAGCGGTGCTTGCAGAATTAGGGTTAGCTGAAAATAGCGGCCAAGAAGATTCTCGCGGTAAGCCTCTAATAATCCATTCATGTATAATTTTGATCATATATATATTTTTTCTATGAGGTAAATTCATTATCATCTAAGTTACAGTTTATCACTGATTTTAGTAACAAAGTTGCATTTTAATACTGATTGTCTAAGCAGTCAATGCTGTAAAAAATTGGATATCGGTCAAGGATCGATATTTGAGATATAGGTTACAGCGGTGGGATATCCGTAATTTTAATATCATGTAGAATTTATGTATAGGGAAAGGTTAACGTACAATAGCCCCTTAACGTGCGACAGTACGCGACTTAATTACGCACGTTATAATACATAATTACGCATGGTTGGATAAACCACAATTAATCACGTTTTTGTGGTCGCGTACCTTTGCACGTTAAGAGCCTTGTGTATTTTAAACTTTATATATAGAGAGAGAGCGATTTAACACTAACAATTCAGTATACTCTACTACCATTAACAAATTAACCTTTTGCAACTTGCAAAACACTGCCAATTAGCAAGTAGGAACTAATTAAGACTTAAAACACTAATAGCAGCAATAAGAAGAAAGTCCAAATGTTAAAATTAAGTAGAAAGGTAATGATATCGGGAAAAGCGGTGATATGTCGTTCAGATTTCGGTCAAATATCGATAATATAGGTGCCGATATTTGACACCGATATTTTACATGGGGACTGATAACCGATATATCAGTGATATATCACCGATTTAACTGCATTGCGTGATTGTAGACCTTTGTCAAATGGTTACAAGTCAATTTATGTTGACCTTTAAAAATTACCAATAAGACATCTTACTTGTCAAGTTTGATTATTTTTTAAGATTCGATTGGCTCCCACATTGGGCTGTATTAAAAGTTTAGAATCATTTATTGCAAAAAGAATCTGAACACATAGTTTGTTTAATCTAGTTTTCGATTACTTTACTTTATACGCAAGTAATATTCAAGTCTTCGGGCTTTCTTTTCGCAGGTGGTACTGGAGAGAAGATTGAGAACAGAAATGGAGAGCCCGACAAGAAAGACAAAACCGTGCCAGGTGGCGAGAGCAAAAATGCTAAAAAGAAAAAGAAAAAAGAAAAGTCTTCTAAGGATACCAAAGAACAGGTCTCGAACGGGTCTGGTACCGGTACCGGGTCCGGGCTTGATATCGCGGATTCAGCATCAGAAGCCACCGGATCACAGAAGGCTGAAGGGTTATCTGGAATTGATAAAGAGAAGATAAAGAAGGTGGCTGCTGCCAAAAAGAAGAAGTCCAACAAAGAAGTGGATGCTGCTGCCAGAGCTGCCGCTAGTGAGGCGGCGGCAAGAAGTGCTAGGTTGGCGGCTGCTAAGAAGAAGGAGAAGAATCACTACAATCAGCAGCCGGTGCGGTAAGCATGTGTAGATGGAGATAGACCACCTTCTTATTTGTCGAGTGCGCAATAAACTACCGAATCTTGGTTTTTTCGTTTGGAGATGCTGTTTTTTGCATAGCAATATTTGAAGTTTTTGTTTGGAAATTACTAGAAAGTTAGAAGTTTTGGCGTACTTTATTTGGTAGTTTAAAGTTTAAACCTTCAGTTGTAGAGAGTAAAAGTTCAAACTTCTTATGGATGTTTTCTCAAAATCTTGAATGGCTGTTGTGGTAGTGCTGGGGTTGTCAAGAATGGCTGTTGTGGTAGTGCTGGGGTTGTCAAGAATGGCTGTTGTGGTAGTGCTGAGGTCGTCATGAATGGCTGTTGGTAGGATCATTTTTAATAGCAGGCATTTGTTCGATTTGAATTCAGTTTAAGATTTCTGAACAGTCGTTTACACGTTCTTACATAAACAACCATGCAACTTCTGAATGGTTAAGTACTAAATCAGTAATATGTCTGAATTATTAAGAGCCAGTATAATGGTTACCGTTTAGAGGCAAATGTTTGAACGATTCAGATTAAAGATATTAATCATTCAGACTTGGTATAAATCTTAACCATTCAAAGGCAAATGTCTGAACCATTCAGACATATGCTTGCGAAACAAACAGTCTGAATCATTAAGTGCTGAACCAGTAAGAGGTCTGAACCATCAAGAGTCTCCTTAAGAGGTAAACAAACAGCTTCTTAGATAGGTTATGATCATATATAACTATTGAGAAGCGAAGGTTTTGAAATTTTCCATTAGAAAAAAGGAAAATCATGGCAAACATGAAAGTTAATGATTAAAAATAGATTTTATCAAGTATTTTAAGATTTTAATCTTATCTTTTAACAAAAAAAAGATATTGATTTATTGTTTAATATATATATATATATATATATATATATATATATATATATATATATATATATAGGGTAGGGTTCTAGAGTGAACACTAGGTTGAGAGTGAACTGCGTGAACTAATTCGAACCATTCGATTATATCATCTAGAGATTTTTAAACAATGGCAAGATTGTAATTATAATGTTGTAACTTCCCTTTAAATTAATTGACATAAGAGTATTTGCGTCTTTTGTAAATTGTATTTAATAAACAATATAATCAAAATTCCTAAAATCTTACTGGTTTCCGTATATACAAGATACACAGTTGTTAGTGTATACACGTGTGTACAGTCTCGATAGTATTAGTTTATACAAGATACACAAATGTTAGTTTACACACATGTGTTCAGTCTCGCTAACTATCAATTTATACAAGATACACTGTTGTTAGTTTATACACATGTTTACAGCCTCGCTAACTATCAGTTTATACAAGATACACAGTTGTTAGTTTATACAGATGTGTACAGACTTTTGATACATTTGTGTATCTTGTAGTCTACGACCTAGTTCCGCTAGGAGTTTCATATACGGTTTGAATCCGGGAGGGACAATTGGTGTCCAGTACCTAGTTTCGTTAGGAGTTTCATATACGTTAGTTTAAAATAATAGAGAAGTAATAAAAAATGTGAGAGAGAGAATTCATATGTGAGAAAATTAAGGGATTTTAATTAAGAGAGAGAGATAATGTCAATCTTACCCTTTTAATCTAAAAAATAATCAATGGTCAAGATTAGTTCACTCAGTTCATTCTCAATAAGTTGTTCATATATGTGTATAAACTAACAGCTGTGTATCTTGTATAAATTGATAGTTAGCGAGACTGTACACATGTGTATAAACTAACATTTGTGTATCTTGTGTAAACTAATACTATCGAGACTGTACACATGTGTATACACTAACAACTGTGTATTTGTATATACGGAAACTAACAAGATTTTAGGAATTTTGATTATATTGTTTAATAAATACAATTTACAAAAGACGCAAATATCCTTCTGTCAATTAATTTAAAGGGAAGTTACAACATTATAATTATAATTTTGCCATAGTTTAAAAATCTCTAGATGATATAATCCAATGGCTTAGATTAGTTCACACAGTTCACTCTCAACCAAGTATTCACTCTAGAACCCTGCCCTATATATATATATATGAAAAGTATTAAATCATAATTAAACTTTGAGAACCATATAAAGATATATCATAGTGTAGCTAGCAGTTCATATTATTTTTTTAATCTCTGAAATCAACCTTATTACTAAATTTTATTCATCTTTTTAAAATACTTTAAAATCAATTCTTCATATATTTATTCAACTAAGTAATAATTACTGTTTTGAAACTAGCTTAATAGCAAATAATAAAAAGAAGAAAATAATAATAGGGTGAAAAAGAAGAACTGATATTTTATTAATCAGATGTGTTATACAATAATATACAATATTCTATATATAGAAGAGGGAAACTTGATAAAAAAGATACTCTATATATGGAGTTGTAAGCCTATATATATATATAATATATATATATATATTTATAACACTTCCCCTTTATTATCAATCTAATATGCTTGGAGATGTTGACACGTTAAAAACCTTGGTAGAAAAACCCAGTCGGAACAAACCATATTTAAGTGGAAAAAAAAATGCAGTCTGTAATGCATAATCCCCCCCCCCCCCCCGGATACTTCTGGATCAGGTATGTTGTCTCGTTAAAAACCTTACTAAGAAAACTCAATCGGACGAGTGCAACTTGGATAAAGTTCTCCCTCATTTTAATATGTATCTTTAAATGATGTGTGTCCATCTTCCTCGAAGTTGCTCAAAGCTTATATAGCCAATGATTTGTCGCTTGATCCCCTAATGTGCAATCCTTTATGTTAGCAACGTTGTATGACTTTCATATGAGCCTTCCAGTGCTTCTTCTTATAAATAAATATCATAAGATCCATGATTTTGTTTTGTTTCATTCCCTGCATTACAAAACTAACCAAACTTGCTTCAATGTTAGCAAAATATAAGTCATATCTTTGATACCTTAAGGTTTTAGGATATACTAGCTTATGACCCGTGTATTACACGGGTTTGTTTTATACGTTGAGATCAATGTTTCCATCTAATCAATCATAAGTACATAATTCTATAAGTTTTATTTATTAATCTATACAAATACAAAATACAATATGCGGAACATTATGAATTTGCTCACAACGTTACAACAATAATCATTAATGGATAAAAATACAAAATAATTACGGATTAATTGTAATTATTAGATATACATTTTGTTTATTCTTTAGAAAGTTTCATTTTTTTTGTTAGTTGTTTTACCTTTACTAATTGGACATATAATACAACCAAAATTATTAAAATATGTTACCTATAAATCTATTAAAAACTAATTGTTTAACAGAATCTTATCTATTAATTTATAAAATTTTATTAATTATGAACAAAACATATAAATTTACTACTGAATAGAAAAAGGTTATGTATTAATTGTTTGTTATAAAGCAAATAAAAAATATTACATAATTAAAAATCGGTTTTTAAAATCCCGATATTAAAGATTATTATAAAACAAATAAATAAACAATTGCATTCATATGATATTTTATATGAATAACGAGAGTCTCGTTATTATATACTTTGTAATTGTATTTTATAAAAAATGAACCTAGTTCCTACACTTGCTCTCATGATTATTGGCTTTTCTATCAATCGTAGATGTTTAGTGCTTGTCTTAACAAAAGCAATTCATGTATGAATATAATCTACAAGAAGTTCAACACTTATTCCGCTGGTCATTAATAGCTAGGGAAATAAACTTATTGCCGCTACTAATAAATACATGCAATCCGGAATATTGTGCTTGCTATCTTATTAGTTAAGCCATAAATTACACAAACATTAAGTTGTGAATTTGATAATCATTTAGACGATGCACTGATTTAAAACATTAAATGGTATCATGTCGGGATATGCATTCCAGAATATTTAGGGATACACAAATAATTTCCCTTAAGAGCAAAAAATGCATGTTATTGACTAGCAAAATCTTCAAGTTCTTCGTTATGTTTCACATCATCATTGATTTGGTGTGGTCTAACCGACCATACCGGTAAAGTAAATAATCATGATATATAAACTTCCAGTTTATGATTATATATGTATTAGTTGCATTATGCGAGAGAACAACATATTATCATTACGAACTATCATGTTATTCAACTTTTATCCTTTATACATTTTAGTGATAATCAAATTGTACTTAGTTTCATTCATAACATAATCGGTTATATTTAGAACCATGATAATGATTTTATTTAATATTATATAAATTTCAAACAAGATGATTTAAACATATTCTATCAAAAATAGCATAGAAATTCAAATCAAAACATCAGAATTCATATAAATTGCTTAAAGGACACGTACTAACAAACCAACAAAGTGATTTTAAGATGCTCTAAGATCTTGAAATAAATGGTCCATCTAAGTATTTCATATTGCAATATTGAAATCATGATCTCTTAAAATAAATCTATATGATAAAATATTATTTTCAAGAACTTCAAATGCATCCTAAATATAACATGAACCGAAGCAACCATACAAGAGAATATATTAATCTTCAAGATAACACATAATTTATGATAATATGCATGCTTGTTGAATATAAGTTAAATTAATGCAAATGTAATTATAATTACAAATATATATCTAACTCTATAATGTGTATATACAATAATTTACAATCATAAAACTCATGGTGAGGATCATCTAATTTTGGTAGAAATCAATTATTATTATTTTAACCAAGGATACAAAATTTACTTATCATTTACTCTAACTTCTTCAACTTCATGTAATACTTGAAATATGAATAGATAAAATTGACAATTTCAAATCAACTGAGAAGATAAAATTTAAATATATCTAATACATACGTATCAAAAGAAAATATATTTAAGATATATCTATCCATACCATGAACATACAGTGGCGGATCCAGAAACTGTTTTCAGTGGGTTCGTTTTGATAGAGTTACACTAACTTTTTCAAATCATACAAGGTTCTCACAATTTTTTCCAATTTTTTCCAATCCAAGTGGATTCATGTGAACCCACAAAACAGGACTGGATCCACCATTGTGAACACATAAACTCACTTTTTGAATAAGTATATGAAGGGTAGTTAAATGCATTACGTCAGTTTATAAACAATTAATATTGTCAATCACTATTACGTTGTTTAACATAACTCTTCACCGCAAAGATCCCAATATACTAAATGATAAAATAAAATAAGTGTTAGCATTTACAAATAAAACACAAAATAACTTTTATGATTATTGTATATATTGCCATCTCACTGATTAACATTAGTTTTTGGTTATGAAATTGTATAAACGTGTCGGTCAATAATTTTGACAATAAGATAATGACATAAATATTTTTGATTGATATGAATATTATGGATCAAACTAAAACTTACTTGTAAGATGGTTAGATTGGTCATACTTTGATGAAACGAAAATAAATACACACCTCGATTTGACTTTATGATGATGCAATCCAACTCTAAATCGACTCATGCTGAAAACGTGTTGTGAAACTAGCCTAATAGTGAATAATACAAAAGAAGAAAAAAATTATAGAAAGAAAAAGAACTGATATTTTATTAATTAGACGTGTTATACAATGAGATACAATATCCTATATATAGGAGAGGGAAACTTGGTGAACAAGATACTTTATATATGTAATTGATAATCATAATATATATTTATAACAGTTATTTGATTATTTTATCATTTTATTTTCTTTCTATATTCATAAATATTTTAGAGATTGACATAGAGCAAGAATAGTAAGTCTTTATATTTAGATATTCAATGTAGCATTTCTTTTTTTTTTTCCAAGTTTAGAGGTATGATGAAGGGATGATTTAAATAGTTTTTTCTTTAATCATTCTCTATAATTTTCTATACGTTTTAAAGATATAGTATGATATAGAGACTCCAATGAAAAGATCCATTTATTTATTTAGTTATCACAGTTCACTGCTAGAAATTGGATCTTATTAACCGATACTCTATATCCTAATGATGATGAGTTAACACAAAAAAATATTTAATTATAAGTCTATCAAAAATTAATATTTTCAATATAACTTATTCTATATTTTGCAATTAAGTGTTGTAACAAAGTTTGATAGAGGTGATATGTTGGTCATAATTTAGTTTTTTCACAAATAGCGAAGTCATAATTTTCTATAACATGACTCGTAAAGTAAATATTTGATAGCGAATAAAGAGACATATATAGTATCATAGTAGATATGCTTACCTAATGTGCGCATGTGGGTTGGTGGAGTCGTGGAGACACTTTTAGACATCATTTCACGTCTCATCCAATTAAGCAATGTGAATTTCAAGTCGGTTAGGTTAGTGCAATAAGTAAGATATATAGTTGTTACGTCATATGGAGGTGCACGGATTTATTGTTGCGTAACACTTAATGTCAATCTTCTTACACTTTATTACATGTAATTTATGGTGGATGTATATTATAACGTATCGATAAACATATGTATATCATAGTAATTACTAATTTAAACTGAGTCGTTATTATTATTATTAAATCACTAAAATAACTTTATTGCATGTAACTAAGCCTAGGAACCCATGTATTACACGAGTTAAATAAATGAAATATTAAATAGTTAGTAATAAAGATTTAAAAATTATAAAACAATATTTTGAGATAATATATGATTGAAATTTTGTATATATAAATAATACAAATCGGTAAAATAAAGAAACGAAAAAAAATATCAAAATGTGGCTTACAAAAATTATGTCATATGGCACCACAATTTATTTAATCATTAGGTATAGATTTACGGTGGATGTATATATATATTATCACGTATATGTAAATATATATATATCGTAGTAATTACTAATTTATTATTCATAAACCATTCAAACCCAATTCGGTGTTTCTAATCATTATAACATTTTATTATCACAATTACTTTTATGAAATCTACCCAAAAAGTTGTGACTTGTAACGCATGATGTATAAGTGATTGAAGCACACACGTACATGTCATCAAAGCTACGCCATCTCTTTATATACATGTTAACTCTTTTCGGTATTTTAGTAATACAATATGACGTCTTATGATTTCGAATATGCCTTTGTAATGTGCATGTTTTATCTACTACGACAAGAATCAAATATAGTTGATTTTTTTGTTATGTGCCGTTATAAACGAACTTATACCGTCCGAACAACACCTGTACGAGTATTATACCATTGCGTCTTGCTTATTTTTACCAAGGATTCGAAATGTAGTTGATTTTTTTCTTAACCATGAGAATCTAACCGACCGAACAACACCGGTGGGTACTAGTAATATATTTGTATATATGCTTTTTTCGATGTGCGGGTATATAAGTTATAGCGGGTCCATATTCACTAACGATAAGTAACATATCGAACCAATACTGACCAAACATCATTGATGTCGGTATCCGCATTTGCTTTTGTAGTTTTCGATCAATATAAAACACGTTTTGATATTCCGTCATACATATCTTTTTCGGTTGATACCAACCGAAAACCCGGTGCGAAGCGTAGTAGAACAACTTTTTTTCATGGTGCTCACGAGGTATTTCGAGAATAGCGGTCACAAGCAAAACAATACTCGCGGCCTGACTGTCAAGCGTCCACCAGCAACATCACAAAATCGCTCGTTTACACCTCCAATTTCTCTCTCATCTATCTCTCCGATCATCCAATTTCCCAAATCAAACCCTGATTATCACTCTCGCAATCCCCAAACCCTAGTCTCACTGCATCTTTCACAAATTCAAATCAATCACACACACACACACGCAATCACATCTATATCACATCAGTTTTGATCGTTGCTTTATTCTGATTTTGTTCCGATAATCTGATCGAGTTGCTGTGAAGTTCCTGAACGAAATTGCGATTCATCGGTTGAGTAATTGAGGTTTTGATCTGGTATCATATGTTTTCTAGGGTTAGTTCGTAGTGAATTCAGTGAAACCAGTTTATTATATGCATACAATTCATTATATGTATATAATTTGTGTTAGAATTTGATGTTACGATACCTAGGGTTTAAAGTTACTACATATTCCAACATCCAGGGACTTTTGTAGAAGAACTGGGTGCTAATCAGTCCCGGCAACGACCGTCGGCTGCGGCCGGTACGGGACTATGGTCATTTCTTAGACCTAGCCCTCCTAAACCCTATTCTCTACAGTATTTACCACAAATGGACTTTGTTTTTCGCCACACAACCGATCACGCGCACCATCCGCCTCCACCCGAGGCATCGACAAGCCCATCGACACCGGCTGTGCAACCTCCGTTGCAACCGCCATCGTCTCTAGAAGAGCCGGAGTATCTAGCGAGGTATCTAGTGGTTAAGCACTCGTGGCGTGGGCGCTACAAGAGGATATTGTGTATTTCGAATCATGCGATAGTGACTTTGGATCCTGCGACGTTGTCAGTTACGAATTCGTATGATGTTAGTAATGATTTTGAAGGCGCATCGCCGATTATTGGGAAGGATGAGAATGTGCTTGAGTTTAATGTTAATGTGCGAACGGATGGGCGTGGGAAGTTTAAAGGGACGAAGTTGTCGTCTAGGTATAGAGCGAGTATATTGACTGAGTTGCATAGGATAAGGTGGAGTAGAATTGGTACTGTTGCGGAGTTTCTGGTACTTCATCTTCGAAGAAAGACTGCTGAGTGGGCCCCTTTTGTAAGTTAACACAATGATTTTGTATTCTTTGTAATATTTTGTTGAACAGTGATACTTGTGCCAGTTGCAGTAGTGTTCTTACTAGTACAGTATATGCTTTAGATTTGTATTTTTATGCAATGTGCTGTATAGTGCTGGGATTATGACATAGGGATACTACTAGTGCCAATCAATGATCATTATAACTTGCATAGCGGTGTATCTAGTCATGCTTAAACTATGATCTATGTTGTGGCAAATCCACTTCTAGATAGTTATTTGTCACATTAACAAACTCATATTAAAGCATAATTACTATAGGAATTTAGACTGTGTGCATTATGCTTTATACTTGTCTTTACTTGCAACATGTTTTTATTGATGTACAAATAATTTGGGATGAATACATATACCTTGACCAAATATAGCAAACTAGAGTTAGTTCAGCATTTATTTTAAGATTTTTGACACGCGCTACCCGAAAGTAAGTGACTGTTCTTAAGCTCATGAAAATGCAGGTACATTTAAGAGAAACATGTATATTCTCAATTAGATGCTAATGATTTTATCTAATAAAAGACCTTCCGGCCGTATTGTATTCACCATCCTCCAACATATAACTCTAAAATTTCTATTTCTATTAATCAACAAAAATGAACATAAAACGATCTAACTTTCTCTATTTAAGATTAAAGATGTGTTTATATTCTTAGAGTATGACTGATAAGTTGCAATTGTTTGCATCAACAGAAAATGAAAGTGACATATGTTGGAGTTGAACTTGTTGAACCAAAATCTGGGGATTTAAGGTGGTGTTTGGATTTTAGAGACATGAATTCCCCTGCTATTATTCTTCTTTCGGATGCTTTTGGGAGGAAAAATACCGAGCCCGGAGTTTTGTTCTCTGTCCACTTTACGGAAGAAAATCTAAAGCTTTTCAAGCTGCTCCAGGAGCTTCAAATTCAGCCATAGTAGCAAGTTTGGTAAGTTTTTCACATCTGTACTCTCAAGCTAAGCAGTTAATGTGGTAAAAGATCGGATATCGGTCAAGGACCGATATTTGAGATATCGGTTTATTGCGGTGGATATTGGTAATTTTATTACCATGCAAAATTTATATATATTGCAAAGTATACTTTCCTACCATTAACAAATTAACCTTTTGCAACTTGCAAAACACTTTAACAATTGTAGCAAGTAAGAATTGATTAAGGCTTAAAACACTACAATTTAACACTAATAATTAACAATTAAGACTTAAAACACTAATAGCAGCAATAAGAAGAAAGACAAACGGTAGAACTAAGAAGAAAGGTACCGAATATTGGGAAAATCGGTGATATATCGGTCCAATATCGTTCAATGTTGCCGATAATATCGGTACTGATATTCTGACAGATATTTTACATGGGGACCGATAACCGATATATCGGTGATATATCACCGATTTTAACTGGATAGCTTTCAAGTTATTCTTCTTGTACTGTCAAGCTGATCTTTTTCTTAATGTTTTGACTTTTAACTAGACAAAAACTGCAAAGTCAACAGTTGGGGTATCGCTATTGGTTGAAAATTCCCAAACTCTCACTGTTAGTGAATATTTACAAAGAAGGGGTAAGTCATGTACTTACCTAGTTGGTATACGTTTTTTTGCGTATGTATTCAATTTCTTATGTTTAATTTGTTTATGTGCAAACTACAGCTAAAGATGGTGTAGGAGCAGAAGAAACTCCTTGTGGCGGTTGGTCTGTGATGAGATTAAGAACAGCTGCTCATGGGACACTTGGCGCACCGGGATTGGGTTTGATAGTTGGACCAAAGGGTGGACTTGGAGAACAAGGTGACGCTGTACCTCGCCAACTTATTCTAACTAAGATTTCACTTGTTGAGAGACGCCCGGAGAACTATGAGGTAAGCTGGTGTCATATTTTTTGTATCAATGATACTATTTACAAACATTAGTTATTTTAAATTTGTAATATTTTGAATGTTGCAGGCTGTTATAGTCCGTCCTTTAGCTGCTGTGAGTTCCCTTGTTCGATTTGCTGAGGAACCACAGATGTTTGCCATAGAATTCAATGATGGATGTCCAGTTCATGTAAGAATTTTCGTTTAAGGATTGTCTTATATTTTGTAAGAGCGATTTTTTTCAGAGGTGTGTGTGTGTGTATATATATATATTTGTTTCAGGTATATTCTAGCACATCTAGAGATGGTTTACTTGCAGCAGTTCGGGATATGATACAAACAGAGGTATGGATTTGTGTCATTTGTAACATTTTTAAGTAATTACATAGGTTTTTTAGAGGGTGTTTCGATGTGGGATTTGTAAGTAACGAGGTTATACACTTCTACTCTATTACTCTGTCTGTTCCTAAATTATTGTACACCTACTATTTTAATTTTTCCCAAACTTGGTTTTAAAATGCGCCTGTCAGGAGCGCATAATGCGCTCATCACATGACGCGGTGATGAGATCACATCGCACAATGCGATTTCATGATGTGCGCATCACATGATCTGGTCTGAACAAATTTGACCATCGATTGAGCAATGGCTTTGAGTATATGAACAAATTTAAATATCGATTGAACAACTCTGACTAGAGATGATAGAATATCTTATATTATAGTATTTAAAGGTTAAAGTTTAACATGTATAATTTTAAATAATTTTTTTCATACTGAACGCCTCAACACGTGATGCGTGCGCTTCGCGCATCGCCTTTTAGGATCAAAATGTATTGGAACGCCACACCCTTTAAAACCAAGGTCCCAAAATGATTCTTCACTTCTAAAGAATGATAGTTATTATCTATTAAGTTTCTTATATTATTCCTAATCCTGATTAAAATTACTATCACGAAACTCAAAAGAATAAATATCTAATAATTTGTCAAAGGGTTAAACTGCCATTGTGCTAAGTACAGACTGTAATAGTTATATTTCTATTAAAATGTGTGAAAGAAATCTTATTTTATCCTTTTTTAATATTTTAAACATGCTTTTATGTGGAATACACTGTACAGGGTCAATGTTCAGTGCCCGTGCTGCCTAGGCTTACTCTGCCAGGTCATCCAATTGATCTGCCATGTGGCAGAGCGCATTTGCAACTTCAACAAGTCTCCGGTGCACTACAACGCTCTACAGCTGACATAGAAACAGCCACCATGCATTTGAAACACCTGGCTGCAGCCGCCAAAGATGCGGTGGCTGAAGGCGGTTCAGTTCCTGGATCAAGAGCTAAACTTTGGCGTAGAATACGAGAATTTAACGCATGTATTCCGTATGTCGGTGTACCTCCTAGTATTGAAGTCCCTGAAGTAACTTTAATGGCTTTGATTACAATGCTTCCAGCTGTTCCGAATCTTCCGCCGGAGTCTCCGCCACTGCCGCCACCTTCTCCTAAAGCAGCCGCCACTGTTACAGGGTTTATCGCCTGTTTAAGAAGATTGTTAGCATCAAGAACCGCCACCTCACACGTAATGTCATTTCCCGCAGCTGTTGGGAGGATTATGGGTTTGTTAAGAAACGGTTCCGAAGGGGTAGCAGCTGAAGCATCGGAGCTTATTGCGGTTCTTATCGGTGGTGGTCCCGGGGATAACAACTTGTTAACAGATTCAAAAGGCGATTATCATGCTACAATCATGCATACAAAATCCGTATTATTCGCTCATCAGGGTAATCTTGTAATTTTGGTAAACCGATTAAAATCGATGTCTGTTTCACCATTGTTATCCATGACGATCGTGGAAGTTTTGGAGGCGATGATATGCGACCCACATGGTGAAACCACACAGTATACTGTGTTTGTTGAGCTGTTACGCCAGGTGGCGGGGTTGAAACGGCGGTTATTTGCGTTGTTTGGACACCCTGCGGAAAGTGTGCGGGAAACTGTGGCCATGATTATGCGGACAATCGCCGAAGAAGATGCAATTGCAGCAGAGTCCATGCGGGATGCGGCCTTACGTGACGGTGCGTTATTAAGACATTTATTTAGTGCTCTTTTTCATCTTAACGGTGAAAGACGGGAAGTTAGTCGTCAGCTTGTTGGGCTTTGGGCCGACTCTTATGAACCCGCTCTTGATTTACTATCGAGAGTATTGCCACCTGGGCTGGTGGCTTATTTACACACTCGTTCGGAAGATGTTGTCGAAGATTACCCTAATCAGGAAGGATCGTTTATGAGTAGTAGAAGGAGACGTTTACTTCAACAAAGGAAGAGAACTTTACCTCCTAACAGTGATCAGCCTGTTCAACCTGGTCAACCTGTTCAGCCGTCAACAGTTTATACAGGTGAGAACTTGTCGAGCGAACTGCAGGTTGATCCTTCTGCTGGTGTAGCTTCGCCCCATGCGCCGTCTGCAGATGATAACGGGTTGATTGAACCTGCTATTACAAATTCGGTTGATTTGGAAGGGACCCCCACCACGGAAATTACTGCTCCGGCTCAGGTTGTTATAGAGAATACACCGGTTGGGTCTGGGAGATTGCTGTTAAATTGGCCTGAATTTTGGCGAGCTTTTAGTCTTGATCATAACCGTGCCGATTTGATTTGGAATGAACGGACCCGACAGGAACTGAGAGGGGCGTTACAGGCCGAGGTTCATAAACTCGATGTGGAAAAAGAACGAACAGAAGATATCGTTCCCGGAAGTCAACCAACTGGTCAAGAAAGTCTTCCGCAAATATCTTGGAATTACACCGAGTTTTCGGTTAGGTACCCGAGCTTATCTAAAGAAGTTTGTGTGGGTCAATATTATCTACGACTGCTGCTTGAGAGTGGGACCAATGGGAGGGCGGAAAAGTTTCCTCTGCGGGACCCAGTTGTTTTCTTTCGGGCTTTGTATCACCGATTCTTATGTGATGCAGATATGGGTCTTACGGTTGATGGTGCTGTTCCCGATGAAATGGGGAATTCTGATGATTGGTGTGATATGGGAAGACTCGATGGGTTTGGAGGTGGTGCTGGGTTTTCGGTTAGAGAGCTTTGTGCTCGAGCCATGGCTATTGTGTATGAGCAACATCATAATCTTATCGGCCCATTCGAAGGTACAGCACACATTACGGTTCTTTTGGATAGAACTGATGATAGAGCATTGAGGCACCGTTTGCTGCTGCTTCTTAAGGTATAATATACTTCTTCACTAGGGCTGCAAACGAATCGAACATTCAGCGAACAGTTTGTGAACCGTTCGGCGGGAAGTTCCTGTGTTTGTGTTCGTTTGGTAAATAAAAACGAACGAACACGAACAATTCGTTTAGTTAAATGAACAAACATGAACAGAGTTCACGTTCGTCCATTTATGTTTGTGAACGTTCGGTAACGTGTTTGATATGTTCGGTTGTGTTCGATAGTGCATTACTGTTTTTAGTTTTATATTTTATTTAAATACTTCAAAATTCCTATAAATAAAATATTTGATAAGTATCACTGTCTTATATAATTCATGAACGCTTGTTTGTGTTCATGAACATTAGTTTGTCTTCGTTTGTGTTCATGAATGTTCGTTTGCGTTCATTACCTAAAATTAACAAACACGAACACATTCATTTCCTTAACAAACGAACACGAACATAAAATCTCGTTCTGTATGAACAGTTCGTGAACACATATATATCCTTAACAAACGACTTGTTCGTGTTCGTTCAGTTCGTTTGCAGCCCTGTTCTTTACCCCTTCAATAACCCTGTCCCCACAAAAAACAGTAGAAAAAGTGAACACTCATATGTAGATGTATCAAATTTGACTCTTTTACCCACGAATGGGTTGGTTAGGGTATGTTCTATTAACATACTAAATATTTTCTTTCAGGTTTTAATGAAGGTGCTATCGAATGTGGAGGCTTGTGTATTGGTTGGAGGGTGTGTTCTGGCAGTTGATTTACTGACAACTGTCCATGAAGTTTCAGAAAGAACAGTTATTCCTTTGCAATCTAATTTGATAGCTGCTTCCGCTTTCATGGAACCATTGAAGGAATGGTTGTATATTGTTAAGGATGGTAAACAAGCCGGCCCGGTGGAGAAAGATGCCATCAGAAGATTTTGGTCAAAGAAAACCATTGACTGGACAACAAAGTGTTGGTCTTCTGGAATGCCTGATTGGAAAAGGTTGCGTGATATCCGTGAACTTCGTTGGGCTCTGGCGGGCAGAGTTCCTGTTCTCACTCCTCCCCAGGTACATTATATGTGAGATTAATTTAATACTTATTACAACTTGATAAAATGATCAAATGGTATGTTGTTTTTATACCTTGCAATTATGATTCTGTATTGATGATATCTTTTTCTTGTGTTTCAACCTTTTGATTATTAATTAAATGTTTCATTCTCAACAATTTCTAGGCCTGTAAATGAACTGAATGTTCATGCACTGTTCGTGAACTTGTTCAGCGGGAAGTTCATTTATTAATAAACGAACGAACATGAACAAAATTTTTGTTCGTTTTGTTCGTTCATATAAGTTGAGAATGAATAAGTAGTTATATTTATGTAAATATAAACATAAAACAGGCTTTCTACTACTTACACTAATATAACTAATTAGTAACTGGATTTTATAGCAATAAAAATGGCTTTTCAAATAAAACTTTTAGTCACTATCTTTATAAAAAAACTACTCTATGATCGTTAGTGTTCGTTTATGTTTGGTCAATTATGTTCATTTTTGTTCGTTTATGTCTGGTCATATTATGTTCATTATTGTTCGTTTATGTTTGGTCAATCATGTTTATTTGTGTTGTTTTATGTTAAATATATTCGTTTAAGTTTGTTTGTTTATGTTCATGAATTGTTCGTTTCGGTTTAAACGAACGAACATAAACGAACAAGAACATGCTCATTTTCTTAATGACCAAACATGAACAAAAAAATGTGTTCGTCTATATGTTTTGTGTTTGTGTTTGTGTTTGTGCTCGTGCTCGGTTAAAGTTAAATGAACGAACACGAACATGCCTTTGTTTGTGTTCGTTCGGTTCATTTACAGGCCTAACAATTTCTATTTCGTACTGGTGATTTATATGGTCCAGGTAGGTGAGGCAGCATTGTCCATATTACACAGCATGGTCTCTGCACATTCAGATATAGATGATGCAGGAGAGATCGTTACACCGACACCTAGAGTCAAACGGATCTTATCAAGTCCGCGTTGTCTTCCCCATATTGCACAGGTTTTTTTAGCTCAATTTTTTTTCTAACTAGTGGGTTACCACCCGCGCTCCGCAGCGGGTTGGAAATGTAGATAAAAATAAACGAATAACGAAAGTTGTTTGATGTTTAGTTAAGGGGCTAAACATGTCATGATTAAAGTTGAGGGGCTAAACATGTCATTATTAAGTTGAGAGGCTAAAGTTGTTTATTATTAAAGTTGAGAGGCTAAAGTTGAGGGGCTAAAGTTGTTTATTATTAAAGTTGAGAAGCTAAAGTTTTTTGATGGAGTTAAGGGGCTAAACATGTCATTATTAAAGTTGAAGGGCTAAACACGTCATTATTAAAGTTGAGGGCCTAAAGTTGTTATAGTTAAAGGGCTAAACATTTCATTACCATAGTTGAGGGGCTAAACATATTATTAAAGTTGAGGGGTTAAAGTTGGTTAATGCCAAAGTTGAGGGGCCAAAGTTGGTTGATGGGACAGAATAGCATATTTATAGTATATATAATATAATGGTTATACTTACAAGTTAATATAAACAGTGACATAATATTGTTTACTGCAATATAGGCTATGCTATCTGGGGAACCACCTATTGTGGAGGTTTCTGCTGCTTTAATTAAGGCCGTTGTTACCCGAAATCCAAAAGCAATGATACGGCTGTACAGTAGTGGTGTATTTTATTTTGCTTTAGCATACCCTGGATCTAACCTCCTTACAATTGCTCAACTATTTGCCGCCACCCATGTCCACCAAGCGTTTCATGGCGGTGAAGAGGCGGCAGTTTCTTCATCTCTGCCATTAGCAAAACGGAGCGTGCTTGGTGGGCTTTTACCCGAGTCTTTACTTTATGTTCTGGAACGCAGTGGCCCAACTGCATTTGCTGCAGCCATGGTTTCTGATTCTGACACTCCTGAGATTATATGGACCCACAAAATGCGTGCAGACAATCTCATTCATCAGGTACTTATAAATTTTTTAACGAGTAAAATGCCATTTTCGTCCCTGAGGTTTGGCCAGTTTTGCGACTTCCGTCCAAAGGTTTGGTTTTCCGCATTTTGGATCCAAAAGGTTTGAAATCTTGCCATTTACATCCGGCCCGTTAACTACATCCATTTTTCTTCGTTAAGTCGGGTATTTATCTTTTTTGCTAACTTAAAGGGCAATTTGGTTTTTTCACTTTATGTAAAAAGACCAAATACCCCTGAAAAGACCGAATTGCCCTTAAAGTTAATAAAAAAGATGGAAATACCCCTGACTTAACCGAGAAAAATGGATGGAGTTAACGAGCCGGATGAAAATGGCAAAATTTCTAACCTTTTGGATCCAGATGCAATAAAAACCTTTGGACGAAAATTGCAAAACTAGTCAAACCTCGGGGACGAAAATGGCATTTTACTCTTTTATAATAATCCGTTCCGAAACACACCCTATCACACCTCTTATTATTAAATGCCTGACTGTTTAAGTTCTCCATTATATTGATCATAAACTATAAAGTCAAAAGATTGTAGAGATTTATGCAACTTGTATCATCCAGGTGTTGCAGCATCTTGGTGATTTTCCGCAGAAATTATCCCAACACTGTCACTGTTTATACGATTATGCTCCTATGCCACCTGTCACATATCCTGAGCTTCGAGATGAAATGTGGTGCCACCGTTATTACCTCAGGAACTTATGTGACGAGATCCGGTTTCCCAATTGGCCGATTGTTGAGCATGTTGAGTTTTTACAATCATTGCTTGTAATGTGGCGTGAAGAATTAACAAGAAAACCTATGGATCTTTCTGAAGAAGAAGCTTGTAGAATATTACAGATTTCGATAAGTGATATTACAAAAGATGAAACTGATAACAGTTACTCCAATAATGGGAATTCAGAGGATAGTTATAGCCTATCTAAACGAATCGAGAATATTGATGAAGAAAAACTTAAAAGACAATATAGAAAGCTTGCAATGAAATATCATCCCGACAAAAATCCTCAAGGTAGAGAGAAGTTTCTGGCAGTACAGAAAGCATATGAACGTTTACAGGTAAAATACTTGTTTCTGATTCAAAGACTGCAGTAATTAATATTAGGTCTGTAAACGAATCGAACAAAACACGAACAAGGCCTTGTTTGTGTTCGTTCATTAAAGAATCAACATGTTCATGAACGGTTCACGAATGCTCACCAAACGAGATTTTTTGTTTGTGTTTGTTCGATAAGGAAATGAACATGTTCATGAACACTTACAGAACGTAGACGAACGCAAACGAACACAAACAAATGTTCATGAACATAAATGAACACAAACACATGTTATGTATTCATTTAAAAAATAATCTGCATTTTTCATTCAGAAAGATTAAAAATCCACCAAAAATAAATAAATACTTAACATAATTAACACAAAAATTAAGAAGTTTGTCAATCTTTAACACAAACTGAAATTGAAATGATAAAATGAGGGATGACGGATGTTGGGCGAAGGCGTATAGTATTACTATGGTCTCAAGTTTTAAAAACTAAAGCCAATAATAGAAAAATATTATATAAAAAAACCTTTAAATGAGCGAACATAACTGAACACATTCACGAACATAAACGAACGAACGCAGCCTTTGTTCATGTTCGTTTTTTAACTTATCGAACGAAATTCCTGGTTCGTGTTTGTTCATTTATTAAACAAATGAACATAAACGAACTTTCCGCCGAACGGTTCACGAACTGTTCGCTGAACGTTCAGTTCGTTTACAGCCCTAGTAAGCATGTATCTACAATAAAGAAGAAAAACTGGACAAAAATTCTAGTTGATACATATATTTCTTATGGTTTTCGTCTTTTGGAAATTTACACTAACCAACTGGAATTGTTGATATGATTCTGTATAGGCAATAATACAAGGTTTGCAAGGTCCACAACCATGGAGGTTACTGCTTTTGTTAAAGGGACAGTGCATATTATACAGACGTTATGGAGATGTGCTGGAGCCTTTCAAGTATGCTGGATATCCAATGTTGTTAAATGCTGTAACGGTTGATAGTGATGACACCAATTTCTTATCCTCAGAACGGGCACCTTTACTTGTTGCAGCCTCAGAGCTCATGTGGCTAACGTAAGTCCTATTAATGCATTACAAAATATCTCTATTATATTAATATTAATATTTTTGGATAATGTATGTGGAGGTATACAACCTTTTAAAATGCATTTAAAAGATTTGACAACACAAATATACATTTGATGAGGTGTCAACGTGCTATTACCAGTCTTTTAAAAGTTAGGGCATTTTATCATTTGACATGTTTTTCTTTGCTGACATTGGTATATGTGAAAAAAGATACGTACTTAGGTGGCCTATAACATAGTTATTGATAGCGAAGATAACGTTCGCTATCGCTTCGCTTTGTAGCGAAGCACCATGTCTCGCAATATGTTAAGTAGCGACTCCATAGCGTGATTAAAGCGGATTCCGACGACGAATTTCGGCTGGAAACCTGCAATATCTGTCGGAAACTTTCTGGAAACTAGGAAGAAGAAGAGCGGCTGCGTTTTCTTGCGTTTTAACCTTTTTAGGGTTAAATAACTTTATGGATTTTAACATTTAACCCTTCTTATCTTTCATTAGTTTACATTTAGTCCCTAAAACTTGTAAAAATTTGCATAAAAAGTGTAAAATTAGTTTGTGTATTTTAAGATTCAACACCCCCCCTATTTTCACTAGCTTACATTTGGTCCTTAAACTTTTAAATTTACACAAAAAGGTAAATTAACATTATATATAAAAGAAATATAGATAGCTATTTTTTATTTCTTAAATTTTTAACTACCTTATCGCTAAACACGAGCTATTTCATCGCTACGTAGCATATAGTGATATAGGTACCTTGTCGCTATTCGCTGTAGATAACTATGGCCTATAAAGTAATTTCAATATATCAGTGGCCTCAAATGAAAAAGTTGAATACTTGGGTGGCGAACACATGAATTATCTCTTTTGATAAAGTAGGGGCTTTATGTTACGTATCAAAGTATTGATCGATTATTGAGAGAAGAAGAACACAAAGAGAAGAAGTTTACTCAAATTCGTCGATAGCTTCTATTCCGTTCATAGTCTGTTTATGTAAACAACCTAATTAACAAACTAACTAAGAACACCCTATACTATTCAACTATTACAACGTAGTCCCTCTACTATTTGGTATGTAACACTTTTTAGTCATTTACGTTTTTTGGCATACATCTGGTTATAGTTCATATAAAATAAAATGGATTTATACGTGGATGGCATTTGATGTTTTTTTCATACATGGGTGGCATATAATGCAAAAGGTTGAATACTTAGGTGTGGGTTTCGCTGTTCTACATACGCTGTTCCATTCTTTTTTACCTTTTTATATTGTTAATGAATATGCTTTATGGTTGTAGATGTGCATCTTCTTCATTAAACGGTGAAGAGCTTGTGAGGGACGGTGGCATACAACTTCTTGCAACACTTCTCTCACGGTGCATGTGTGTGGTTCAACCAACAACTCACGGAAATGAACCATCCACCATTATTGTGACTAACGTGATGCGGACCTTTTCTAGCCTCAGCCAGTTTGAGAGTGCTAGAGCCGAGGTCCTTGGGTTCCCTGGGCTAGTTGAGGACATTGTGCACTGTACCGAACTTCAGCTCACACCAGCAGCTGTTGATGCAGCCCTTCAAACCATTGCTCATCTGTGTGTATCCTCTGAGTTACAAAATGCTTTGTTGAAGGCAGGGGTACTATGGTAAGTCTCTTTAGTTAAGTACATATTATGTAGCTGTGGAAAAATAGATGGGGTGAAATGGGTTTGGGTCAAAATGAATAAATTTGTGTATGTGTCGAAATGGGTCGGGTCGGTCTTGCTCATAAACATTTGCTGTTCAAAATTTTTAGCATGTTTATATATATTTTGTGTGTCAAATACATAGTTATCGATAGCGACAATAGCGTTCTCTATCGCACGCTTCATAGTGTATCGCACATACTTCGCAATCTGTTAATTAGCGACTCCATAGCGTGATTCGACGACGAATTCTGGCCCCGGTGCTGCAATTTCTGCCGGAAACCAGGAAAAAGAAGAGTGGCTGCCCGTTTTTGCGTTTTAGCTTTTTTAGGGTTAAATAACTTTATGATTTTTGGCGTTTAACCCCTCTTATCTTTCACTAGTTTACATTTAGTCTCGAAAACTTGTAAAAATTTACATAAAAAGTGTAAAATTTTTGTTTCACTAGTTCACATTTGGTACTATAACTTATAAATTTATACATAAAAAGTATAAAACTAACATTATAAATGTATATAAATTATAAATAACTATTTTTTATTTCTTAATTTTTGAACTACCTTATCGCTAAACACAAAATAGCGGGCGCTATTTCGTCGCTATCGCTACGTAGCACATAGGTACCTTGTCGCTATTTGCTATTGATAGCTATGATCAAATATGATAGCGTAATAAAATTTTCATAAACTATTGAACTCACAAAAATTCTCATCTAAGGTGGCTAGGTTGATAGTTTTACCCAAAGTTCCTTTCGTTTCAAAACTTCATCGTTTTTATAGTCATGTGTTAAAGCAAAATTTTTGTGAGTTCAATAGTATCTTGTTTTCTAATAAAACTATTTGATAGGTTTAATCTTTTAGGCATTAAAAGTTTCCTTCAGGCAACTTTCAACCTTTTTAGCAGTTTAAGCCTTTTTTGCATATTCTTGTGTTTTTTTTTCATAAAATATTTTAATTGTCTAGAATATTCTGAGTTACTTTTGTCTTTTTGTTCAGGTATCTGTTACCATTGTTACTTGAATACGACTCGACAGCAGAAGAACCTGATACCACAGAGGCACACGGGGTGGGCGCTAGTGTGCAAACCGCTAAAAACTTGCATGCGGTACGGGCTGCTCGTGCACTATCAAGAATTAGTGGCATGGCCATTGAAAGCCCAACACCTTATAACCAAGATGCAGCTGATGCTCTCAAAGCTCTTTTAACTCCTAAACTTGCTAGCATGCTAAAAGACGAGCTACCAAAAGACCTTTTGATCAAATTAAACTCGAATCTGGAGTTACCAGAGGTAAATTCACTTGTGTATTTTAATTTTCTTGAAAAGACAAACATGCTTCTAATGAAGTGGCAACATTAGGGCTGCAAACGAACCGAACGAACACGAACAAGACCTTGTTCATGTTCGATTGTTCGTTTGTTAAGAAATATATGTGTTCGCGAACTGTTTGTTAACGCTTACCGAATGAGATTTTATGTTTGTGTTTGTTTGTTAAGGAAATGAATGTGTTCGTGTTCGTTTGTTAATTTTAGGCAACGAACGTTGATGAACACAAATGAAAACAAACGAACACAAACAAGCGTTTATGAACTGAATATATATTACATTGACACTTATTAAATATTTTATTTGTCGGAGTTTTGAAGTATTTAAATAAAATATTAAAACTAAAAACACTGATGAACTATCGAACAGGTTTACGAACATAAATGAATGAACGCATCCTCTGTTCACGTTCGTTCATTTAACTAAACGAACGAAATTTCTTGTTCGCGAACGTTTGTTTGATAAACGAACGAACACAAATGAACTTCCCGCCGAACGGTTCACGAACTATTTGCTGAACGTTTGGTTCGTTTGCAGCCCTAGGCAACATGGTTTAGGTTAAAATTGGTATGATCAAAACTATTTGTCGGCCGTGATGAAAACAGTTCAATGCTTGGGAACTTTTGTGAAGATTAAATATCTGGTTATCAATTTTTTTTCATGGTGTAAATAATATGTGGCAGATTATATGGAACTCTTCAACCCGAGCGGAGCTATTGAAATATATTGACCAGAAACGTGCAGCCTTAGCACCAGATGATTCTCATGACTTAAAGGATTCACATGCCTTTATATACGAAGTTTTATCGAAAGAGATCCTGATCGGAAATGTGTATTTAAGGGTTTATAATGATCAGCCCAACTTTGAAGTCAGTGAACCAGAATCCTTTTGTGTTGCCCTCGTGGAATTTATATCAAGCATAGTTCGCAATCAACACACTTCAGAGCTTGAAAGAAATCATGATGATTTTAAATCATATAACGAAGAGAAAGTTGTAGATGATACCGTATCCGTAACATCATCTTATGGGAACTTAACGGATAAGGAAGATCTGGGTATGGTTGGAAACCTTCAACTTGGTCTGACCTCTCTTCAGGTATCGTTATCGGTTTTCTTTGTAGGTGGCTAGTAATGGTTGATATTAGGGCTGCAAATAAACTGAACGAACACGACGTTGTTTTTGTTCGTTTGTTAAGGATATATAGGTGTTCACGAATTGTTTATGAACACTTATCAAACGAGATTTCTGTTCATGTTCATTCGTTAAGGAAATGAACATGTTCGTGTTCGTTTGTTAATTTTTGGTAACCAGCGTTCATGAATATAACGGACACAAACTAATGTTCATGAACACAAATGAAAACAACTGAATACAAACAAGCGTTCATGAACAAAATATGTAACATTGATACTTATTAAATATTTTATTTTTCGGAATTTGAAGTATTTAAACAAAATATGATAACGAAAAGCACTAATGAACTAACGAACATAAACGAACACGTTACCAAACGTTCACGAACCTAAATGAACGAATGGAACCTATGTTCATGTTCGTTCATTTATTCGTTCATTTATTAAACGAATGGACATAAACGAACTTCCCACCGAACGGTTCGCGAGCTGTTTGTTGAGCGTTCGGTTCGTTTGCAGCCCTAGGACTTGAAATTGTCACTTTACTCTTGTCCTAGGTTTTGTTATCGAATCTTCAGAAAGTTCTTGTTTGGTGTTGAATTAAAAGTTTGTGGTTTATGACTTATTACATCTTTTTGTCGTCTTGCAGAATTTGCTAACAAGCGACCCTAATTTGGCATCTGTATTTTCATCAAAAGAAAAGTTATTACCTCTTTTTGAATGCTTTTCTGTTCCAGTTTCTTCCGGAAGCAACATTCCGCAACTATGTTTGAATGTTCTATCTCGTTTAACAACACACGCTCCTTGTTTGGAGGCTATGGTAGCAGATGGATCTAGTGTTCTTCTTTTACTACAAATGCTTCATTCTACCCCGAATTGCCAAGAAGGTGTTCTTCATGTTCTTTATGCCCTTGCAACCACACCGGAACTCGCATGGGCGGCGGCCAAACACGGCGGTGTTGTCTACATTCTTGAACTTCTCCTCCCGCTTCGTGGTAGTTTTTCTATCTGTTTATCCTCATTCTTTTTTTATTAATTGTTTTTCTGATTCATTTGGGTTAACGGATCAAAATGGATTGGGGCCAGGGAGGATAGTATTATAGGGTGTTGAAAGGAGCTTGGCAAGGTTGCTTTGACTTGATTGTTGACTTTTTTTAAAAAGAGTAAAGTACACGTATGGTCCTTGTGGTTTACCAAATATAGGATTTGGTTCCTAGCTTTCCACAAGTACACAAATGGTCCATGTGGTTTGCACTTTGTAAACACATTTAGTCCTCAACGTTTTCCAAAAGTACATGGATGGTCCCTGTGGTTTTGCACTTTGTAACGCATTTAGTCCGTGACCTAGGCATGCTAAAACCTTTAGATTAGCTTTCCAAAAGTACACAAATGGTCACTGTGGTTTGCATTTTGTGACACATTTAGGCCTCAGCTTAATCCAAAAGTACATGGATGGTCCCTGTGGTTTGCTCTTTGTAACGCATTTAGTCTCGACTTAAACATGCTTAAACCTTTAGATTGTAGCTGGGAACTAAATGTTTTACGAAGTGCAAACCACATGACCATATGTGTGCTTTTAGAAAGCTAGAGACCAAATCGAAAATTTTGGTAAACCACTGGGACCATTCGTGTACTTTACTCTTTTAAAAATTCTAATGCGTTACACCATTATATATAATAATATGAAATTTGAATTGAATGATTTAGGAGATTGTATTACACTTGGGTGATTTTTGACCCATTTGTTTGATTTGACCCATTCCATTATTTACTATTGAGTAAAGTACACGGATGGCCCCTGTGGCTTATCAAAATTTTGGATTTAGTCCCTAGGTTTCTAAAAGTACACAGATGGTCCCTGTGGACTGTGGTTTGCACTTTGTAATGCATTTCGTTCCTAGCCAACAAATCTAAATGTTTCAGCAAGTCCAAGTTAAGGACTAAATGTGTTACAAAGTGCAAACCACAAGGACCATCCAGATACTTTTGAAAAAAGTTGGGGACTAAATGCGTTGTAAAATGCAAACCACAAGGACCATCCATGTACTTTGGAAAAGCTAGGGACCAAATCCAAAATTTTGGTAAACCACAAGGTCCATTCGTGTACTTTACTCTTTTACTATTTTTTCTGGCTTATTTTTGATGGGTCAAAATTGCCACTTGTAATTCTCATTAACATTATAAGTTTTTTATTGGACATTTGTTTTTTTTTGGCAGAAGGAGTCCCGCGACCTCAAAGAGCAGCAGCGGCCTCTTTATTAGGGAAGCTTGTGGCCCAACCGATGCACGGACCAAGGGTAGCGATCACGCTTGCACGATTTCTGCCAGATGGATTGGTATCTATAATTAGGGACGGGCCCGGTGAGGCTGTCGTAAGTGCTATTGAACAAACGACAGAAACACCAGAACTCGTGTGGACACCAGCAATGGCTGCTTCTTTGGCAGCACAGGTTGCAACAATGGCATCAGATGTTTACCAGGAGCAGATGAAAGGTCGGGTTTTCGATTGGGATGTACCGGAACAAGCCTCTAGCCAACCCGAAATGAGAGACGAGCCTCAGGTACTTTATATTAATCAATTCAGGTTATGTTTTTTGGAAACTAAACCGAAAGCATGCCTCTAGCCAACCGACTCATAAACGAATTAACCAACAAAACCAAACCAAAAAAACCGAACCATATAAAAAACCGGTGGCCACCAAGGTTTCCATACCCACCATAACCGAACCAAGATTTAGTAAAATCTGTCGGACTTTTCACCATTTTTCAATATATGATGTTTTTGATTAAACATTTATTAGAACTTATGGGTTATATTATATCGTTTTGGTTGAATGTTTGTTTAAATTTATTGTTTGTCATATCGCTTTGTTTGAATACTCGGTAATAATCAATGTTAATATTATAATAGTATTTTATAATACTATGTAATACATTAATATATACAAAGGTGTAATAAGAATTTATTCCATGCTCAATTTTTTTAGTTATTTTTAGTTAGACGTAAATTCACGTTTAACCGATCCGCTATAACCATAAAAACCGCCATAACTGATAGGTTATGGTTATGATTATCCATTAACTGACATCGCGGTTATGGTTATGGTTATTGGTCAACACCACATATGTTACTGATGGTGTTTCAAATGCTTATTAACAGGTTGGTGGAATCTACGTAAGACTATTCTTAAAAGACCCGAAATTCCCACTTAGAAACCCGAAGAGATTTCTAGAAGGGTTGTTAGACCAGTATCTTTCATCAATCACCGCAACACATCACGACAATCAAGGATCGGATGCCGAGCTCCCACTACTATTATCCGCCGCATTGGTATCGTTGTTGCGAGTCCACCCTGCTCTTGCAGATCACGTCGGGTTTTTAGGTTACGTCCCCAAATTACTGTCTGCAGTAGCCTTTGAGGCAAGGCGTGAAACAATGTCGTCAGAAGAATCCAGAATGCCAGATGCACCATTTGAAGATGAGGATAGTGATAATCCTTCCCAAGTGTCGCAAACACCGCAAGAACGCGTGCGACTTAGCTGCTTACGGGTGCTACATCAATTGGCGGCTAGCACCACGTGTGCAGAAGCCATGGCCGCTACTAGTGTTGGGACAACTCAGGTAAATTGTTGTACCCATGCTCAATTTAAATCTTGAGTAAAGTACACGTCCCTGTGGTTAACAAAAATTTTGGATTTGGTCCCTAGCTTTCCAAAAATACACGGATGGTCCCTATGGTTTGCACTTTGTAACACATTTAGTTCCTAGCTAAACAAATATAAAGGTTTTAGCATGTTCAAAGACCAAATGCGTTACAAAGTGCAAACCACAGTGACTGTTTGTGTACTTTTGATAAGCTACGGACCAAATCCAAAATTTTGGTCAACCACAGGGACCATCCATGTACTTTACTCTAAAATCTTGATGCATCTTTTATTTTTTTAAATCTTTTTCTTTTCGTTTCTCCCAGGTGGTTCCACTGTTAATGAAAGCGATTGGCTGGCAAGGTGGAAGCATACTAGCACTTGAGACACTAAAACGTGTAGTGGTTGCTGGAAATAGAGCAAGGGATGCACTTGTTGCGCAAGGTCTCAGGTGAGACACAAAAATAAAAACAGTAAATATATAACTGTAAAAGAATTAAAAGAAAAAATAGGGTGAATTGCCAGATTGGTAGTTAATACATTTAGTTTAGTACTTTGATGAATTTTTTTGCTGTTTAAAGTGCGGTAACGTTTTCGTTTATAGGGTCGGGCTTATTGAAGTACTGCTTGGGCTTCTCGATTGGAGAGCCGGAGGGAGAAACGGGCTTCGCTCTCAAATGAAGTGGAATGAATCTGAAGCATCCATTGGTCGGGTGCTTGCAATAGAGGTTAGCTGAAATTCGAGAAGGAAAAAGTATCAGTTAATTATTCACTCTTTCTATTTCCATTATTTAGTGATTTCCTTTCTGTTAATATAGGTATTGCATGCATTTGCAACGGAAGGGGCCCACTGTACTAAAGTTCGTGACATACTTGATTCCTCTGAAGTAAGTGACCATCTAAGATAAGGGCTGCAAACGAACCGAGCGAACCTTGTTCGTGTTCGTTTGTTTAGAAATATACGTTTATATGGACTGTTCATGAACACTTACCGAACAAGATTTTATGTCCGTGTTCGTTTGTTAAGAAATATATGTGTTCATGGACTGTTCATAAACACTTGCCGAACGAGATTTTATGTTCATGTTCGTTTGTTAAAGAAATGTGCGTGTTCGTGTTTGTTAATTTTAGGCAACAACTGAAAACGAACATTGATGAACACAACCTAATGTTCATGAACACAAATGGAAACAAATGAACACAAACAAACGTTCGTAAACAGAATATATGATACATTGACACTTATTAAATATTTTATTTGTTGGAATTTTGAAGTATTTTAAATAAACTATAAAAACTAAAAACACTAATGAACTATCAAACACAATCAAACATAAACGAACACGTTCACTAACATAAATGAACGAACGCGGCCTCTATTCATGTTCGTTCATTCAACTAAATTAATGAAATTTCTTGTTCGTGGTTGTTTGGTTAATAAACGAACGAACACAAACGAACCTCCCGCCGAACAGTTCACGAATGAAAACTATTTTTGGTTCGTTCATTTAACTAATTATGCTACTATTATAATTCATATTTCTATATGGATTTCATCTGATTAGTGAAAACTATTTTCGGCAGGTTTGGGCGGCTTATAAAGACCAAAAACACGATCTTTTCCTTCCTTCAAACGCTCAAATAGCAAGTGCTGGGATTGCTGGATTGATAGAAAATTCTTCACCAACGAGAATCGCTTATTCGTTAACTGCACCACCCCCACCACCACCCCAGTCAAATCCATCTTCGCCGCCTGCTGCAGTCACATATGATTTGAATGGGTCGTAAATGAGTTGATTTTACTACACAAAACAATCATAAAGTAGGGATGTGTTCCGGCCAACAAATAACAAATGGGTCATATTGTTTGTTTCTTTTTGTATAGCATACTGTACAGGTTTTCTATCTTTGGTTCTTGTGTCACTGAGGTGTTTTTTCTTTGAGATAAAAGTCATGATAATTGTGATTTTATGTAAAGAATATTTAGATGAAGTTCCAGTTTTTTTGCATAGATAGTTTGAGGTGATTTGACTTATGTTAAGTTGCTTTATTTATTATGTTTGGTTTGAAGAGGAAATTATAAGCTTTATTTCTTGTATTTTCCCTCCATTCTTTCTTTTTGGGATTGACATGTGTACTCGTGCATGATGCATTATGAAAAGGGGTGTATACGAGCAGGGCTGGGCTGAGCTCGGCTTGTCATGTTTTTTATGAATCTTGACTCTGTTCGAGCCAACTTATTTGAGCTCGCCTCGACTCTGCTCAAGCTATTTTGTGAATAACCTCAAACGAGCCAAAGGCTCGGCTCGAGCTTGCATCAATATCGCTTAAACGAGCCAAAGCTAACTCGCCAATGATGCCATTATTACGAATATATATTATACTATATATAGAAAACTAAAATTCTGTTTGGGCTCGTTTAGGCTCTCGAGCCTAAACGAGCTTTATATTTTAGACTCGCGCTCGGCTTGTTCAAGCTTTTGACCTAGCCGATCATGAGTAGCTCTCGAGTCTCTTGGCTTGTTACACCCCTAATTATGAGTGTTTAGAAGTCTGATTTTGACTCCTTTATATATTTATGTTAATTAGTTTTGATCGATTTACTTTGTATCAATTTAGAATATGCCTTTTTATCCGCCCAAATATGTAAAGATAAATATGAGGTGAAAGGAACGGTCTAATATTTATTTTCATTTCTTTTGCTTTTGATACAGTTGGATCCCTAGCATCTGAAGCTGTCAGTTTCCCAAACAGAGTGCATCGAGTCATGCACAACAATTTCTCAACGTCTGATAACTATCACTTTGTTTATTGTAGGCTCGGATTTACTATTTAAAAAGGGGTTGCAGTGCAGCTTCTTGCCCGCTTACTTGTCAGTATTGTGAAACGATATTTTACAAATGCAGAGCTTTTTAAATACTGAAACTCTGAAAGAACACCAATTAATTATGCAATTTAAAACGTTTGAACATAGACTTAAAAGCCTCAAGTTACCAATCTTAGATAAACAACTAAACAAGTAGATAAGAGCATCATAAATGCATATATACGCATCGCGTTTACATATATATTGTTTAATTATAGTTCTCTTTTGCCAAGAAAAGAAACTGTATGTACATAGTATGTACGAAAACTGTGTGTTTATTAGACAAACACTATTAACAACACATTTGATTCGATGGATTCCATTTCATTTGATTCTTCTATACAACCCACAATTTCTCACATGGTAAAGAAAAAGAGATGAAACTCATAACCAATTGACAGAATCTTCGTCTTCCAATTCTGTGATGCTCAAGTTTTAATTCACCTATTGGTGATGACGCTTCATGCTTGTCGCTCACTGGAGTCTTGTGAAGATGAAATGTCGTTACTGCCCTTAATTTCAAACTTACATAACGGACACGATGCATTGATCTTCAACCATTTATCTACACATTCTATATGAAAGAAATGCGTGCAAGGAAGCTCCCTCAATAGATCATTATCCGCATATTTTGCTAGGCATATGCAACAAACCTGCACCATTTTCAAACATCTCTAAGTTAAAACAGAGACAAAAAAAGTCCCTTACCTTATCAAAAATACTTGAAAGTGTAACTATATAAATGTCCTTGCACTACTCTAAAATGCATGTACTTATGTTTTTTAAATACAAGAGTAAAATGTCATTTTAGTCCCTGAGGTTTGACTACTTTTACGACTTTCGTCTAAAGGTTTGTTTTTGCGCATCTGGATCCGAAAGGTTTAAAATCTTGCCATATTCATCCAACTCTTTAACTCCATCCATATTTTAACGTGAAGTCAGAGTATTTTTCGTCTTTTTAGACAACTTTTGTGATGATTAAAGGGTTTGGGTGGGGAGAAAGTGCATAGAGGTGGATCTTTATTTCTTATAGTGTTATTTAATTTAATAGAAAATGTCTAAAAGATGGAAATGCCCTCATTTAACAGAGAAAATAGATGGAGGTAACGAGTTGGATGAAAAGGGAAGATTTCAAACCTTTTGGATCCAGATGCGGAAAAACAACCCTTTGGACAAAAGTCGCAAACTGGCCAAACCTCAGGGACGAAAATGGCATTTTACTCTAATGACTTGTTAACTCTTAAAATGGTCAAAATTTGATAAAGTGACGTCCAACATTCCCCCCCCCCCAAAAAAAAAAAAAAAAAAAACCATAGGGGAAATAGAGAAAGACAACAGCTTATGTTAAAATAGAGACGTAATGTCTTACAGCATCTTCCCCGGAGATGGCACGCTCTTTGTCTGTCCCTGCGGCTAGAATCCCGCCTTCATCGACTACTGGATCATAATTATCTTTAGTCTCGTAATTTCCATTTTTCTTTAATTTGAACTTATGTGTTGGCAAAGCATTAATAGAGTCATCACTCGCTCCTTTCATTTGATTCATGTCCTCGTGAACACCGAGAATTGAAATGATACAAGGCAGACAACAACATATCATTCCACATAAAATGAAAGGCATTGCGTACCCGATACAGCTGAAGGTAAGAAATACAATACATAACCTGTAACAACAACAAAGCGTAAGGAATTTTTTAATTAGGTATAGTTAGCACCACAATATGTACAGGTGGGGAATAATGGGTTAAAACGAGTTTGGGACAAAAGTACTTCTATGATGGGTCAGGTCAGGTTGGAGTGCTGAACTGGTCAACAGACACTTTTTCCTTCATTTTTGACATTTATAAATAGCTAATGTGTTATAAATTAGAGTAAGGTACACGGTTGGTACATGCGGTTTACCAAAATTTTGGATTTGGTCCCTAGCTTTTCAAAAATACACAGATGGTCCCTGAGGTTTGCACTTTGTAATGCATCCAGTCCCTAGACATCAAATCTAAAGGTTTTATTGTTTTAAGGGGTGCAAGTTAGGAACTAAATGTGTTACAAAATGCAAACCATAGAAAAAGTTGGGGGACTAAATGTGTTACAAAGTGCAAACTACAAGGACCATCCGTGTACTTTTGAAAAGTTAGGGACCAAATCCAAAATTTTGGTAAACCACAGGGACCATCCCGTGTACTTTACTCAAGAATTATTACAAGACTATACTATTATAAGGAGGCCAAATTTAAGACCTTGAACCCTCAAAAATCCATATATGAGACCATGCAATTTATTTTTACAACATTAAACCTGAGACTTTATATTTCTTAACAAATGTGTATTTTTTTTATTCCCAAAATAAAAAAAGAACTTAACGAATATTTTTTTACATGATTTTGTCCCTAAACTAAATAAGGACCATTCTGTTGTGTTATTACAAGTTTAAGAACTTTACCAAGGAAAATTAAGTCAAACGACTTATGTGTGAAATTAGCAAAATTCTATAGATTATTTTGACAAGAGTAAAATGCCCGGATAGTCCCTATGATTTTTCAAAATTTCACCTTTAGTCCCCATCTTTTTAAAATTACATGTAAGTTCCCTGTGGTTTGACAACTTGTTACTCAGATAGTCCTTAGAGTGGATGGCTGTTAGTCCTTAGATTCATTTTTATTCATCTTTTTTATATTTAAGTTATTGAGTTTTAAATATAAGGGCATTTTAGTCAATTTACAACCACTTAACATCAAAACAAACCTCCATCCACGTTAGGAACTATCCGAGTAACAAGTTGTCAAACCACAGGGAACATGCATGTAATTTTAGAGAGTTGGGGACTAAAGATGAAACTTTGGCAAACCAAAGAGACTATCCGTGCATTTTCCTCTTTTGACAATTACCCTTAATTAAAGTAATGTAAACTTGTTAGTAGAAGTGTAAAACGTTTTTATGCCTATAAATACATTTCGGGTGACTTTAACCCTGTTCGACCCACTCAACCCATCTACTGATAAACTCTTTTACCTTAACCCATTTGACCCGTTACAGATTAAACATAACCCATATCGACCCCTTAAGTGCGCGCGCGCGTGTGTGTATATATAGGTAAAAAGGAAGGAAATCTCTTTTTCAGATAATATAATATATAATAGTGGCACCTATACAGATTTGGAGCGTCAGCAGATGATGAATGGCCTCCAAAAATCCAAACATTACCGACTACGAACCATACAGCAGAGAAGCAATCCAACGCCATTTTAAAATGGTCCACAAGCATCGTAAGCCTGCTAACAAGAACACGTACAATCAAGTCCCTAACGTTAATTACAAACCGAGTTTATAAAATATACACGCGTCAGATAAGCAGACAGTTACCTGGCATTCGAACCCACATTTAGACCGTTCCAAGTGTCAGGTGACGCAGCAGGTCGATTTTCCTCTTCCGAAGATCGAGCAAACGAAATTGTTATGTAAGAATTCGGTTCAGGTTGGTTACCCTCGGAAGGTGGCTGTCGGGCCTGATTTGAGCCGTTTTCAGTAGCCTGGTTTCTCTGAAGATAACGCCAGTACAAAAACGGCAAACTTGTAACACACCCAGCAGCGTAACCGACAATCCAAGCAAACAAAGGAGTCTGCGGGTTTTCATTTCTCGAAATATACAAAACAACAACCGATGCAATAATCTGACCCAAAGTGAACCCTAGCTCGATTGAAATCCATAGCAGAGTGTCAAACGGGCTCCACCTACGGCGACCCAGCCCGTCCCCTCTCCGCCCAAGTGAACTTGACCCGCTCGACGAAGCCCGAACCAACTGAGAAGCAGAGTCTCGCGGGCTACGAGCCAGCCCGTTATGAGAATTGTTGGATCCATTTGATGATGGCGCGTCATCATCACCTCCTGCCTCCAAATCAATTACATGCTCGTTTCCTTGGTTTTCTCGAGCTTCCACTAGCAACGGGTAACTATCGGTTGCATGGTCTATGTTATTTTGCTCTTCAGTGGTTACAGCCATCCTAATTTTCCAATAACCGGGAAAAAACGATTGCAGTTGGTGCTATAAAAATCAGATGCTTCAGCTCATAATATATAGATTCCTGCAATATGCAAGCTGGATAGAATGTTAAATAATCTATGATACATAAATCACACAAATACCATAAATTACTAGTTTAAGCTTGTACCTAAAACAAAAAGACTGAAATGCCCTAACAGAAAATAAATATTAACTGAGTCATCCAGACTGAAATGGCAACAAATGAAAACTACAGTGTGTCCTTAGCAAGAAAAAAAAATAATAATAATAACAAAAAATAAATTAAACTTTTGGATTCAAGTGGCAATTTTGGCCAACTTACACGGACGAACAATTAGCTTAACTCTTTCAATTATTTGAGCAAAAAACCCTAACCAGTAAATAAAAGTACCTACCCAGTAAATAAAAGTACCTAACTTTAGCAAGATTTGCACAAAATAATGATAACTTGAAGAACATAAGAATGGTGAAATATATTTTACAAACCAATATATATATATAGCCCTAGCTACTTCCAGCAAATACCATAAATTACTAATTTCATTTCAACAAGTAAATTTCAATTATTTGAGCAAAACACCCTAACCAGTAAACAAAAAGCACCTAAATTTAGCTAAAAAGTTGCATAAAAGGGTAAACAAACAACACACGCAACTTGAGTTCAGCTGAACAAACATAAAGCCTCTAAATTTACCCCAAATTAATTCAATTTCACCAACAAAAATTACAAAAACCAAACTAAAACTCAACTAACAGACCACTTAAATCGTTAATTAAATCAATTATGAATTAACAATCAACGAATTAACCTAAAAAGTAAAAACCTTAACGAATTTTCATCATCATCATCAACAACAACAAGGGTTCACCGATCAGTTCATGTATCGATGATGAATTGAATTGAAATATATATTATGCGATGATGAAATTGTATATATATATATATACACACACACAAAATTGAAGAACAAATTATGAAGAGATAAAATGAAATTGAAGACATAAAATAATGGGTCGAAAAACTAGGGTTAGTGATTAAGAAAACGTACCTGTGATTTAACGTTGCGATTAAGGGATTTTTGGATGAAAAATTAATGGGTTAATTTTGCGGTAAAATTCCCCTTTTTCAAGAAAGAAAGAAAACACAGCTTTTATTATCCCTGTTTGTTCACAAACCCGGTTTAGAGAAGTCGGAGCCCCGACCCGGTTATCAGAAATTCCGCCCCTTTAAACAAAACAAAACAATGTTTTTCTTTAGGCCACGGGTGTCGTTGGAGGCTTGGGTTGTCAAGAGTGGTGGATCCGGTCATATTTTGTGAGTTCACATGAACTTATTTGGATTGGAAAAAAATAGGAAATATAGTGAAAATCTTGTATGATTTGAAAAAGTTTAGTGAAAATCTACTAAAATGAACCCACTGAAAAAGTTTCTGCATCCGCCACTGGTTGTCAAGTAACGTTGGTTAAATCATACCAGGTCAATATTGGCTATGGCGTTGCTCTGCTGGCGTGTCTTTGAAGCCTGGCATGGGGCAGGGGGAAGAGATGAGGTGACTGGCGAGGATTGGCTAGCAAGAGATGACCGTTTGGGCTAGCCGTTGAGGATGGCGGTTTATCTTAAGTAAAAATCAAATTTTTTAAAAAAAATTACAAATTTTTGCCTATAAATACCAATCCTAAACTTCAATTTTTTTTCACATTTCTCTTCTTCAACCCAAACCAAACACAAATAATAAATCTTCAACCAAACCCACACCAAAAAACAAAAATAATGCATTGGACCATGGAGGAGGAAATAACACTAGCGACGTCGATTGTTGACGCACATCAAACCCTACAACGCGGTCAAACCGCGTATTGGAGATGTGCGTTTCAACAATACGAACAACACGTCGAGAACACGCGTCACAACTTAAACACGTGTCAACATAAGTGACGTGAGCTCAAACCTAAATTGGATCGGCTTAAAGTTTGTTCGACCGTGTCCCTGCGGGCAACTTGACCCACGACGATCGAGTCGAGATCGCGAAGATCGAGTATAGGCACGATGGAAATTCGGATTTTAGGTGAGTTCCCCACTTTAATATTTACCGTACTTTGTAATTTTTGTTCTTTCTTTAGGATTTATTAAGTAGTTTTTCAAAATTTTTAGGATGTTATGTAGTTTTTGTTTAATTTTTAGGATGTTATGTAATTTTTTAATATAATATAAGGTTGTGTTTATTATATAAATCTCAACTATACAAAAAAATCCACATGTCACCTTATGTCGGCCTGGCCACGCCACTTCCACACTTCACTTTTTTTGGGGTGGTCTGGTGGAACCCATCTCGCCACGTGTCGAGCAATGCCCCCAACCCAAGCCCCCACACACCGCGATCTTAGGGTGGAGGAAGCATGCTTACTTGGATGGGTGGGTTGGGTGGGTGCTTGTGGCTAAACAATTTGAATCCAGGTTATTAAGACTGGTCGATAATCAAACATTGGTCGGCAGGTATCAGTCTATTAATCGCTAGTCGGCAATAATTGCCCCTGGTCGATCGACAAAATCACCAATTCCAGCTAAAAGCTTGTAAATTCCGGCTAGTTTCCAACCAAACCATGTAGATTCGAGCGATTAATCTTGTATACTTAAAAAATGGGTTGACGAGGGGTTGAAACTTGTCTTCTTAATATATTTACCTGTAAATATGTGTATATGTATACATAAAACTGAAAATTTCATATAAAAATCCCAATTAATCGCTAGTCAGTACCTCACCGACCTACTAGCGTCTAACATTTTTTATGACCTTGATTAAGACTATGTGTAATGGGTTAATATTCATGTGAGGGGGCGTGAAACACAGCCCATGGGGGTGTTTAAAGCGGTGAAAAGGCGGGTGGCAATGTGCAGACCACGAGCGCGAAAGGAGAATGGTTTGGTGGACCCCACGACTCTTATCTTTTATTTTTTTTTATATTTATTTCATTTAGATATTATTTGAATGGCTGATATGTAGTGAAAACTTGTGAAACATTACACACTAAAGGTGGAAAAATTGTGAGAGCTCATGCATATGTAGCAGTGATTTGGCACCCACTTTATGATGTGACAATGAAAACGAGTGGACCCATCATACATAGCCAAAGGGAGTGGGTACTTGTGGGTTCCTTTTGCGAGTTCTACTAAGAGAGGAGGAGAGTGGGTAGTTTTAGTGGGATGAGGTGTCACAATATTATTGGATAGTGTGTAGTTGGTTGAGCTATGTAAATGCTATGGTCTCTTTTTATTTAGGTTGAATTAAGTTAAATGAGGCGATACAATCTTATTATTTAATATTGTGGGTATGAAAGATTCTTAAGTGAGTGTCCGCAAAATATTATTTACTGTTTTCAATTCTGTAGTACCTTTATTGTGAGTATTTATACTACTCGATTCTAATTTCATAATTCTAACAATTTGACCCGTTTGCACATTTTGACAAATAAACTTGTTAAACCACATCCTTTTATCAAAATCATCCTTTTTATGATTTCACCTTATTTCCCGGTCCCCTTGACTTACAGTCCGCGTTCCCATTACCCGGTTTATGCCTATAATCCGATTTTACCCTTATTACCGCATTTGAAACAAATTAAGCAGTTACGCCAATTCCGGTATGCATTAAAACTCCATTTTTACCTTTTTGGTCGCCTTAGCGAAACCCATCGCTTTATTCATCAACACCTCTATTTATCTTATAATTTTAAATCCGTTTGGTTGTTTTAGCGAAATCTATCGCTTTTATTCAATCTATTATATCATTTTGACCCATTTGGTTGTTTTAGTGAAATCCATCGCTTTTGTTCAACCAAACTTATCCTATCATATCGCTTTGACCCGTTTGGTTGTTTTAGCGAAATCCATCGCTTTTGAACTAACCAAACTCGTCGATATTCTTTATCTTCCTGTTTATCATAAATCAGAACAAATATTTATATATGTAAAAAAAATACTTACGAAGGGCAAAACCACGTACCTTAGAGCTTTCCTTTGAGTCGCGTATTGTCACACCCCGGATTTCCAACCCAAATCTATATACCGGTGGGCCCGGGTGGGGAGTATCGTGACGTCAGTTGATAACATCATAGTCAATTAAACACGGCACAACGGAAGTCTTGGAGTAAAATTACTATTACAAACCAAAATGTTCGAAATAAAATAATATAAGGCTCGTAATAGAAGATCCACAGGCAGATCATTAAAATGTACAAGAAAGAATATAAAACAGACTTTAGGGCAGATCTAAGGATTTGCAAGATCCTCTTAGTCACTATTGAGCAGCTTCTGGCCTATTTCGTATTGTACCTGCAATTTAGTCTTTGGATGATACGTCAGTTTTCGCTGGTAAATACACCAAACTGACTCATTTTGAAAACATTTAAATGATTTTAAGTGCACAGGGCACAAAATCTTTTATAACTTGGGAAAGTTACTTTGTAACCTTGTTAAAAGATTCACATGTTTGTCCATACATACAGGGCCCACTACAGAGACCGAGACATGATTAAATACACACCACTTAGAACTCACAGAGGAGTTATCCCCAACGTCTTGGGTAATTTGCATTTGAGCATCTGTCAGGTGTATGCCTACACCCCGCGCTAAGGTCGTGGCAATTAACTAATCTAATGAGCCGAGGATATCCAGGACACGGTAATTTAACCCCTGATGTTTAAGTTATCAAACAAAACTGATTAAAACAGAATATGCGGATTTACTAGCCACAATCCGACATTCGATTGATCCCATTTCTGACCAAGCGGTAATAGTTTACCGTATCCCAACCCCGTATAGGGAAACTAAGTCGAGAGTATTTACCTGAGCTAGTCTTCTTTTAATTCCAATAACTCATCCGTATACAAAAGTACTTAATTGCAGATAGTATTCACCGGCAAGGCTCTAGTCTGGATTACGGCATAAGCCAACCAATTAATACTAACGGTCTTTATTTAAGTCATAGACTTAGACCGAGTAGTGTACATGATCAATACGTATAACGCTTGATTAAACGATGATCGGATAGAATGTAGTTTAAACCCGACAAGTATTTTTACTTGCATAATATGGGTAAACAATTAACATTCTGGATTTTGAAGTTTAAATGACAAGGTTAAACCTGTTTCGGTTAAATTCCGTAAACTAGTTACGTATAATCAACCGTATGCTTATAAGCGATAATGGTTAACCGGATAAGTCATGGACAAGTTCTACATGCCATTACATTTTAAATAAGTTAAGATATGAATAGGATATCAACTTGTATGCCTGTTAAGATTATTAAACGAAATTATGCCTTATAAGGGCATTTCGGTAATTATATACCGTATAAAAGGACATTGAATATATTTTAAGTTTATAATCATAAGTATTCTGGAAAAATAATTCATTTATGATATAATATCAGTAGGATATCAATTATATGTGGAAATTATCTTTTATGACCAAATTGTGCACCGAAGGGGCATTTTGGTCATTTTATACATAGTTTATAAATTATTTGGGATTCCGAGTTTATAATATGTACCTACTGTAAATATGTTTAAAATAAGTTTTAAAATAAGTAGGTATCAAGTATTGGTCAATAATATGGTTTAAAACCATATTATGCGCCGAAACGACGCTTATGTCGTAAAATGATGTCTTTAAGCGATGTTTACGAAAACTGATGTTAAAGTCAGATTAAAATTTTTAAAATATGTTATTTAATATAACATATCAGTAGGTAAAAGATTTACCTTGAAAAGATTTGATTAAAACTATTTTATGAGCCACAAGAGCTAAAATCGTCATTTATCGACATAGTTTAAGGACTTGCGTGAAAACTCAGTTTATAACTTGGTTTAACATCCCAAACAATCCTACTTATAATATTATACCAGTAGAAAACTCATTTTCAAGTTCATTATCATTTAAAACCTTATTTTATGCAAAAGGGGCAGTTTGGTAAAAAATGGCATAATCATGGAACTTGCGCATAAACTTGGATTCTGATTATGATCATGTAATATAACCTCAGAGGGTTATGCTACATTATATTATGATCACAATGCAAATTTAGATCAGTGGGTAACTAATTTAAATCGAGTCAGAATCGAAAGTCAAAGCAGAAGTCAAACTTTGCCACTTTCGATTGCGAACCGACCCTAGAACTGAAATTGACGAGCCAAACATGTTCTTACATGTTCTAATAATTATTACCAACTTGTTTAAGTGTCAAAACAGGTTTCATAACACATATAAGATCAATTTATGATTTTTCCGAAAAATGGCCTGTTTGACTTTTTAATATCATAGCTTTGACCCGTCAATTGGTCTAGCAAACGTGATCTTCAGGAGGTGCCCTTTATAGGGACTAACACCTACCTTATTACGATCACTTAGCTATGTTCATTACGAACAATGGCTGGACCATAATGGTCTTAACCGAAAGTCAAAGCGTTTTTCGTAAAAACGTTTGACTTTTGGCTATAAAAGCCTATAAACGAAAATGCACAAGGAAGGAACACTTACCAGTGATTCCTAGGGTGCAAAAGAAGTATGTTGGATGCTCCTTTTAGCTAGGAACTTCCAGAGGAGGGAGAAGAGTATGAATAAGAAAGGTGCAAGTTCAAATGGTGAACTTGATCACCTATTTATAGTTGGAGAACTCAAAGAAGGTGAAGCCAGGTGTTTAGGGGTGTAAGAGGGAGCTTACAAGTGTCCCAAAACGTGGCATAGCTGATTACAATTCCATAGTTTCGATCAAATGGTTTTGGAGCTTTGTTTGGGGGCCAAAACAAAACTTTCTGCTGCAGATCCCTTTTCGCCCCCCGTGAGAGACCCAGGCCAGGTCTCTCGCGGCCCGCGACCCCCCTTGGCCAGTTTCAAAAATTGGTACTTTAGCCCCTTAACTTTAATAAGCTTCTAAAACCCTTTTAAAACACCTTTTTGGCACTTTTAGCCCTCCGTAGCCAATAATTGGCATACCCAGGATTATGCCCGGACATTGTCGAGCTCTCGGTTCGTTAAAAGGTCACTCAGAGGTATAAATTAACATGTTGACGCTTTTAATCCCTTCATTATCCAACTTTCACATATATACAGAATTGAACCCTCACGTCCAACAAATGGTACGTATGAGAGTTAGGACTTCACAAAGGATCACTCAGAGGCTTATTATAAGCACGTTTATTCTGATGTCACTCAGAGGCTGGGCATCTTGATATATCAGTCACTCAGAGGCCAAATTTCAAGCATGTTGACATATCAGTCACTCAGAGGCTAATGATTTAAGCATGTTGACGCCTTAAGTCCTTATTGGTCTTTAACATACTATATTTAAAATACAACACGTGTCACTATACTATTGGACACGATTTTACAGGGTGTTACACGTATCACTTCCGACCTTATCGTCCGCCTTATCACTCGAGTTGCCTAAAGAGCATAACCCGACAATTGTTAATTCGTCATCACTATGACTTTTTTACCACATTTTCAAATGGTTGATTTGTATGGTTTACATCAAGATTTTTCACACACTACTAGTAATCAAATTTCACTTAGGCATTACATCAAATACCTTATAGGCATGAATTTAGAGCTTTTCTTTATCCTAGGTTTATGAACTCGATAACCCAATTTTCATCACATCATGAATATATATATTTATTAGAATTTGATCATTGATATAATTGCAATTATAAAGATCATCATATCATACTAATACTCATAACAATTTATCTTCCTTCATGTAGAAATCAAAAACCCACTTGTTCATTCAAACACATGAACCCTACACCTTAATTATGCTAATTTTCTCTCATTTTTAGCATACATAGCGATTTTAAGTACTTACTAGTCATGTATTCTACCATACAATCTATAATTCATTCAAGAATTGAGATTCATGATCTTTCTTAATCATTCTTATTTCACCAAAACAAAAAATTCAACATATCTTATGATCATTTGAACTAGATGATCACTAAAATGACACATGCACGAATTTATACACCTAAGCCATCTTCAATTTTGAGGACTAAGGTCCAAACAAGGGTTTTCCCTTCTTTCTCCTCTCTGGTCGTCCCTAAGCACACACACAAGTGTATTTTTTTTATATATTAGAGTTATCAAATTAACCATTTTAGCCCCTCATGTTTTGATGTTTTTATAATGCCCACACTTTAATGTTTATTAGATATTAACATGTTATTAACCAGGTTACATATTACTAATTATTATGCTATAATTTCATTCGGGGCAATATTACAGATATGCAATTATAATCATTTAAGTTAATATTTTTGGGGCGTTACAGAATCAGCGGAATACCAAGAACTCACCAAACGAGCTCTGATGCCATGTCAACTTTAAGGTATCAAAGCTGTAATCGACCAAAAAAAAACTCAACTGAAAGTTTAATACAAACCCTAAAAGTTTCACACGATTACAGATTACTCTACCCTGTGAGATTATCAACTCAATAATCTCTCTAAATCTAACAGATCTCGCACATCAAACCACTGATTCAAGATGAATCAAAGACAGATGAAACCCTAGAAAACCTAAGAGAGAGAAACGAGAGAAAGTGTGACAAAATATCTAACTAAGCTAATGAACTTTTTGGATTCAACAACTTATATATAGAGACCCGGGATAAGCATATCCGGGTTGTTATAACAAATGCGAACAACCCGGTTGTAACAACTTGTAGTTGTAACAACCCATGTTTTCTATCTTTAATCATCAACAAAGCCCATCTACAAGCCCAACTGTCCGCATGAGTCTTCTCCAAGTATAAGCCCAGGAACGAAGCATTTCTCCAGCCCAATGTCCACATAGAAATAAAAACAAACAATATTAATACAATATATTATTAAACTGAAATTATATTACTGGTGTTATATATAAGTATACCTTTTAACATGTTTATAAGTTGAATCTATTACTAATAATCAAGCGAACAAATTCCAAAATTTTGATCACTTGTTATACCTAATAATCTATCGCTTTTATTCAACCAAACTTATTCTATCATATCATTTTGACCCGTTTGGTTGTTTTAGCGAAATTCATCGCTTTTATTCAACCAAACTTATTCTATCATATCATTAAGGAAAAAAATAACTTGGGGGTCAATTCTAACGAATACGAAATGTCTTGCAGTAATATGGCGATGATGAATAAATCGACAAGAAGGCTATTAAAAATTTCAGATGAGATTCGAGCTAAACTGGAACAATTCATTATTGATAGACCTCTTGATGTTATTGTCAACGATACAAGAATATTGCGAAAACTGGATAGACCAACTTGTGGTGAGTTGAGCTAACCAACTTGTGAGATCAAGCTCGGCTATTTATAGGTTTCTTGTTTCTTACATAATCTTTTTAATGTCGTATATGCATACACATTTAGCCAAGATGGAGCGATTTGGACCTTAATGCACATGTTAATAATGTGAAGTATATTGGTTGGATCCTAGAGGTAAGTAACAAGCTTACCTTATAAGGTTAGATGACATATTTCAATGCCATCACGACTAAGGAAACGAAGTTTAACCAACAAAATATTCATCAATTGTTGGGTATGCTGATTCTTGCAGTAACTGTTGTAATCCCAAACTGGCTTTACAGTTTGGCTTGGGCGTTCCCTTGGGAAACCATACTGTCGGCTGCCACTTGTGGCCTAGTGGTAGAGAGACTTGGGTTCTCCAATGGAGACCCAAGTTCAATCCCCACTTGTGTCACTTTGATGGATTAGGCAATAATGGATAGAGCTTAGCCACCTTGCAAAGGTGGCGGTCTATATCCTGAGCCCACCCAGGTTTTCGTCCTACTGTGTTACGCCAGAGAGTTATGATCTTGTGGTGGCACAACGACTGTCAAGTGGCAACCGGTGGTATGGTTTCCCGAGGGAACGCCCAAGCCAAACTTTGAAGACAGTGTGGGCCAGGTTAAAACAACATAGTCTGGCCGGAGTGAGACAACGAAGCTCTCTAATTTGGGGAGTACGATAACCTAATACAAGAAATCGTCATTCCAAAAAAAAATATATTTTTTCTTTTTCTCTAAACATATCATGTCGTTGTTTAAACTCCTCTTTAATTTCTATTGATTGCAATACTTAATGGGCCTCTTTAATATATAATTTTTCTTTTTGTCTAAATTAGATCATGCCATTGTTGAAACTACTATGTGACTTGTATTGATTAGAATACTTGATGGAGGTCTTAATATATAAATTTCTTTTTCTCTAAACAAATAGATCATGTTATTGTTAAAACTCCTCTATGATTAGTCGCATTGATTACATTTCTTGATGGATGTCTTAATATATAAGTTTTCTTTTTCTTTAAATAAAAAGATCGTGTCGTTGTTTAAACTCCTCTGCGACTTGTAATATGGATTACAATACTTGATTGTTGCAGAGTGTCCCTAATTCGATTGTGACATACTATGAGCTTACGAGCATGACATTAGTATATCATCAAGAGTGCGGGAAAGACTATATTACAGTCACTTTTGTATTGAGAAATGACAACGAAGGTTCAAGCCCTGTTGAATGCCACCACATGCTTCGACTTGAGGATGGTGGTGGTGTGATCATGAAAGGATGGACCATGTGGCGCGAGTCAGGACTCATCTTGGTTCTTCAATTGTACATGGATGCATGTTATGTTTCAAACAAACACACCACACACGTATATATGCACATTTATGATTTGAAACAACACTCTATTAAATAAAGAGAGCATATGAGGGAATGCATGAATTTTTGAAGGAAGAATAATTGCGCTAATTTAGCGCACGTTTCTTCAACTATATATATAAAGTTGGACACACCATTATAATGATGGGAAACTTGACACACAGTTGTAACAAATTAGATGGTATGAGTTTAGACATACCTTTGTAATAGGTTAGATGCTTACGCTTGTAATCGACAATGCATTAGAACCTTAAAAACATCACTCATTATAGAGTGAAGTTCTAGATTTCATGACATACAAGAACCACAAATGTAGATTTTAAGATACAAAATCTGAAAGATGGAATTTGATCAATATCTTGTATAGATGCAACCCAAATACGGTTTGGGCCAAAAGCCCTAAAACCCGGTTTGTGCGTTAGTTCAAAGCCCAAAAGCCCAACTCCCCAGTTGATAACCAACTTCTGTCATTATTTGTAACATACTTATGAAAGTATGAACATATATCTTTGCCACTTAATATAAGAATATAACAATGTTTCATATAATTATACAAAGTATTAATGTACTAAATACTTGGAATAACCATTTTCTACCAAGTACCGGTATCATACCAACCAAACGCCGTCAGTTCCAGTACCGGTATTCTTTTCGCATACTATCGGTTCGATTTTTTTTGGTATTTTCCGTGATTCCAATACCGAACTGACTAAATCGACACGTTATTAGTTCTATATTTTCATTAGTTCTTCCTTTAAGTATTTTTCGGTACAGTACCAATTAAAATTAAAATAAAAATATAAAGTAGGGTATCTTTAAAAAGTATACATAATAGATTTGAATACAATCAACTTTTCATGTTATAGGCTTTATGATTGTGTTGCTTTCTAGTTAACTGTAGTTTTATTTAATTATAATGAATTATGAATCAAGGATTCTTTTCTTTGATGAACAATCATATTCACATGGGTGTGATAATGAGTAGCTACGAAACATTCCATTATTAGGCCAACACATACATACGTTAATTTTATCCAAAAGAGTAAATATTATATATTTTTAGACTTTACTAGGTATTATCATTTTGTAATTCGAATACTAACATAATTTTTTTTATAAATAATATTTTATTCAAAATGGTTGTCTTGGAAACGTTTATAAGGTAAAAACATATAGTTTTGCATCGGCTTTTTTTAATGGTACTATTTATCTAGGACCACATGTCATATTGTTGCATAGCCTTTTTGATACTCCCATGTTTCATTGTCTTCTAATATTCCATTTTTATTTATTACTTTTTATATTATAACTAGTATTAAGCGTCTCTCCTCTACGCACGTTGCAATGGGGGTGTAAAACCATGCCAAATAGCACCAATGTCACATCACCGTCAGTGATTACCAATACTGAGAAGTTGCGTGATATTAATACGAAGAAATTAGATCGAAACATAAAACATAGAAAATAATAACTAAGTTGATTTAGGATCCGCGCATTGCGACAAACCTGTCAAACGGGAATAAATAGACGACATAAAAACGTGAACCTACACATGCACGTTGCGCCGTGTTAACTCACAAAATTTAGAACAAAGCGTTTTTATGAAACGTAAAAACGTTGAACGGCATACGCACGTTGCACCGTGTTAACTCGCAAAATTTAGAACGAAACGTAAAGCAAAAAAAATTGCAAATTATGAAATGTATAGATGACCAAAGTTGAAACTAAAAAAGTTGTAAGGTTAAATTATAAAAAAACGAAAACTTTTGAGTAAAACATAAAAAAAATCAAATAGTTTTGAATTAAAAATGTAATATCATTTTTTAAAACTTTCTTAAACATTAGGTACAATCCCTTAGTGCACAAAAGTGTTTGAAACTTTATAATATGTAAAATATGTAAATGGTGGATGCCAAAGTGGTTAAAATGAACTTTTACCAAATGAGTGTGTTTGTAAGAGGTTAGGACAAGAAATCAATAAAGTAATTAAAGGTTTGAAAAATCCATCAATTAGAAGGAAAAAAACATGTGTACTAAAGGAAGCATGCTTTGGCTAATATAAGAAGAAAAATTCCTAATAGTATGGTAAATTGGTAAATGAAGATATATGTTAAATGTAATATAGTGAGGAAAATTGTGAGAAAATGGGCAAACTTTTTTTGTAATTGGAACTGTTACTTTCATAAAAAAAACTAGCAAGATGCTAAAAAACAAAGGGCAATAAAAAGATAAATTTAAATTACGTCAATCTTTTCATAACAAGGCCTTGAAAGACGACTTGTTCTTTATCCAAAGGAAGGCTAGCAAATTGATATCCTCCATTGTTTTAGCTCTAGGGTCCGATTTATTGTTGAAAATAGTTAAATATATCATTCAAGTTAATATAGTTAGATCCGCCTCAATGTTAATATAGTTAAACATATCATTCGAGTTCAGCGGAAAAATCACATTAACCACTTTAATTGAACTGCTTCAAACCAAACCAAACCAAACCAAACCGTGAATTTTTCTTTAATTTTTAATCCTATTAGCTAGTAATGTAAAAGCAGTTTCATGTACGCCGGGTTTTTTTTACATATCAATATTTTGTATTAAGATCAAATACAAAGGACAGCATAAATAAGAAGGGTAATAATGATTTTAGTCCATTGATCTTAGATTTGGAGCGTTAAGATTAGTTTTATGGAAAATAAAATAATGGAAGGACATAAAGGGAATCTTACATTTATTGATTTTCTCTTTCCACATATAATTCCTCCCATCAATTTAAAACGTTTATAACTTTTTCATACAACATTTGTTTTCAAAAAAAGTTTCACTATAATAAGAAGTGTTTTTTATCTTTAATATGAGTATGATATTACTATAATAAAATAAAATAAAAAAATCACTTTTACTGGGTTTTCTTTGTATTGTGTTAAAGGTTGTGCTCATTGTCTTTCAATTGGGTTTTGATTCTTATGTTTTTAACTAAGGTTTCTATACATTGTGTTATTATCAAAACTTATAACACAATGTTAATTTGGATTCTGTCAATTGCATTTTTATCAGAACCTATAACAAAATGTATGACACGATAAAGATTGTGTTATATTTGGGTATTTTATACATTGCGTTATAGGTTCTGATTATTAGTTATTGTGTTTTAATATTCTGTCGATTGTGTTTTTGTTTTGTTGTCTATTGTGTTTTATTTTGTTGTTCATTGTGTTTTACGTTATGTCCATTGTGTTTAGTCTGTTGTCCATTGTATCTTTTACCTGTTGTCATCGATTGTGTTTTTGGTCTACTTTCCATTGTGTTTTTAGGTTGATACTCATTGTGTTTTATGTTATGTCCATTGTGTAATACGCAACTGGGTTTTCTCGTTGTGTTTTACATATGTCCATCGTGTAATACGTAACTGTGTTTTCTCATTGTGTTTTACGTTATATCCATTGTGTAATACGCAACTGGGTTTTCGTTTTTTTAAAGTATAACAATAAGGTACTCAAATTAAAGATAAAAAGACGCTCGATTTTATGGTATAATTTAAAAAAAAAACGAATGACGTATAAAAAAGTTACGAACGTTTAAAAATCGGAGGAAATAGCATGTGACTTGCATGTGCATAGTTTTTTATTCTTAAATACTTGTCGTTCTATAGTTCCTTCTTAAACTTCTTATTTTTAAATCCCTTTGTATTATAGCTAACCCAGAATCTTTGTCATAAGACATATTGGATATACATTTTACTAGAATTTCATAAGCTATAAAACAAGCAGAATAAAAAGATATTGTTCAAATTTTAGTGTCCGAAATGTTTTAATAGAAACTTAATGTTGGATTGCTCAACCTATGAAATATGTATTAATGTTTTTTTAATCTTTCTGAAAACCAAACCGACAGATTTTAAATTTAAAAAACCGAAACTTTTGATTAAAACTCGATTATGGGTTAAAATAGCTGAATTTAATTATAAAAGTGGTAAAACTTTTGCTTTCGGTTAGCAATTAAAAGACTATTTTTTTTACACAAGTGGTAAGCCTTTGCTTTTCTAAATTTCAATCAAATAAAGTACTTTTTGCTTTTATAAATTTCTCTCTTTTGTTGTTGGTAATCACTAAAATACAAAAGCAAGATATCATTCAAACAAGCATATGTAAGTTTTAAGTTTAAGCTTAATTCAAAAGATGAATATTTCGAAAAAACAAAATATAATTGTAAGCTTAAATAACAAAGAAAAAATGTTTTTTCACAGATATATTTGAGGTTGTTTATAAAAAGTAGAGGTTTACATAACCCGGTTTTTGGTCTAAACTGATTCAGGTCCAAACCATATAGATTTTATTTTGTAGGCTCAAACCGGTTTGAAATAAACCGGTATGGGTTATGAATCATTTTTTATTATAGAGTTAATTGTTATTTTCGTTCTTGTAGTTTGTTCAATTATGATAGATCAAACCAAATTTTAAATTTGTATAATTTTTGTCTCTGACATTCTTGAAACATGTTAGTTCCTTCAAAAAAACATGATTTAACTACCATTCTCGGCCATGTTGTTTGTCCAATTATTCAATTCAACCTTAGTTTTTTTTTGGTGAAACTAGCATGTTTCAAAAATGCAAGGGACGAAAATGGTACAAATTTGAAATTTGGTCTGAATTGGCATAATTAAACAAACCACGAGGACGAAAATGATAATTAACTCTTTGTTATAAAACCCAATTCTATACGATTCGGTTAGGGTCGAGTTCTAAACTGATTCGGGCCCCAGACTTTTTAATAAACCGTTTTTAAACAATCTTAATCGGGTCGGGTGTAAAACCCGTTTTTTCCTTCAAACCTCAAACTGGTACTGAACCGGCGAGCCGCGGTCAGGCTCAAACCGGTTTTGTTTTTGTGCTGGGCCAGGTTATAAATCAGTTTGAGGGACCCAAATCAATTTTTTTTTACATCTCTAAGACAATCCACAACAAGGAAACACAAAAACGCTTAAAACATGCTTAATCATTTGTCACGTCAGAAAAAACTTACTTTAAAAAAAAACACTAAAACTCACCCAATAAAAAAACTCAAAAACACTCATTAACATTGTCAAATCATCACTCTTTTATTTTTTTAATCACCCATCTCTCTTTATTAATATTTTATAATTTAAAAGTACCATGCCCGCTCTCAATCCATTTTTTCTAATTTTTTACTAAGAACATACTCTAAAAACGAATGGCAAAAACATACTCCATAATAAGAAAAAAACTCGTAAATAGTTTTTGAAGTTCAAACTCGATCTGGAGTCAACTCGCTTCTTATTTATTATATATTTTATCGCACATTGCGTGACGGGCTTCAAACACAAAGCCAACCTCAAACCATCAATGTCTCTTGGTGTCATAGCTAGTGCCAAACCCTTCCATTGCCCTAAGTGTTGCAAATATGATTAATAAAATCAAATCTAAATGTTAAAATGGAGAGAAAGATGTGAAACAATACCAATATTTCTAAATCAAATTATAACCAAAAGTAAGACATCTATAGTTTCCACTTTCCACATAAGAGACATTCTAATAAAAGATAAAAAAAACATAGGCTAACCTTTTAACAAACAACTAAACCAAAGTTTTTAGTTGAAAAAACAATTCACTCTCCCTTCATGATGCACTCCCAAGACATCCTTTCTAGAATTATGTAGCCTGGAGACATTCTTTTTCAATAGATGGCTTAGTAAGGAGTTGTGAAATCTTCCTTTGTTTGTTTGTTGGATTGCAGCAGAAATTACTAACTCATGAGCAATCACCTATTGATTGTGTTGCGGCTTGAAAAGATGCATTTTTGAGAAATATTACATCTTTATGTCTCATGACCTGTCATATTTAGTTAAATTTGTGACCGGACCTTCTTGAATATGTAATTGTTCATGCCAGTATAGGGCTAGCCTACTTGGTAGAGGCTTATGCCTTTTAGAGGGGATGTCTCAGGTTCAAAGTTGGGCAATAACCTAATTTAGATTTATTGATGTAATTTACAGGGGTAACATTTGCCGTTCAAAAAATAAATAAATAAAAGTTTATATCAGTACGGCAAGGTGCAGATTTGCTCATCATTTAATGGCATCTATATATTTGATTCATCATAGAGGCTTACATAGATCGGGCCTTTTAATTGTGTATTCGAACGAATTTCTTTTGATACAATGCTACCAATTTTTTTTTATCACCAAGTAATATTTTTTATTACACAAAACATGTTCCTTCCCCTTTCGAGTCATTTGAAATCAAGATTGTTACGGATCCCTACAAACAAGGAACGACATCAAAAGAAAAAGTTACGAGATAAAAAAGCTAAGACAATGAAAATTCTTATAGCTTTTCAATGATTAGTCATTTTAATATATAGTGGAAATGTCCGCGCGTTGCCGCGGTTACGTCTTATTAGTCTCCTTGGATTTGATACGTATTTGGTCTGTAGCTACAAGTCTCGTCGCTAATTTATTTGCTACGCTATGGAAATTATGTTTGCGACGACTTTAGCTACAAAAATATAACGTCGCTACTTTTGCCACAAATTTGCTACGGAATCTCGCTATGGATTTTTAGCTACGGGTATTTTTAGCTACGGAGTAGTTATTGCTACAATTGTTGGCTAAGAAAATTTGCTACAAATTTTTAGCTACCAAATTTTGCTTCAGAGTTTTAGCTACTGAATTCTACTACAAATTGTTAGCAACGGAGTTTCTGCTACACTTTGGCTACATATGTTACTATAGTCTAGTTATGGAAATTTGCTACCAATTTTGCTACTGATTTTGTATGATTTTTGCTACAAAGCTAGCTATAGATTTTGGCATGTTGTTGCTACGGATACTATAAAGTTTTTGCTATGGATTATATCCAAAAATTCTTTTAAAAAAATCTTTTTTTATGTTACTCCATAATTTTATAAACACTATACTCACATTTCGATAATATAAAGTATCACACCAAAGAGAAATATTCATAGGAAATAGAAAAAAAATATCCAACTTATTGAAATATAACCCAATAAATAATGCAAAGCCTCAAAAGTAATACAATAAACTTCAACATATCAATTGTGACAACTATTGAAGTCTTCCATTCATTTTTCAATATATCAATTGTGACAACAATTGAAGTCTTCCATTCATTTTAGTGTATAACCTCGCAATCTCTTCGATTTTCTCCATCATAACATGTTTCTCTATTATATCCCATTCCAACTTTGCATTTTATTCCTTCGCTATTTTACGAAACAACTAATGTGCATACACAAAAATAAATTAAAGCATATAACTATGATAAAAACACTAAATCAAGATTTACAACGAGAAAAAAAAAACTATGAATTGCAACCAAAAAGAATAATTACGTGAGTGATCGAATCACAGGACCACCTCCATAGACCAGTGCTTGCTAACACGTTTCATGATCTCCTCCGCAAATTACCGCTTTAGGAAGTTCTCGACTCAAACCTATGAGCCACACCAAGCGCTTGAAGGCTCGACCAGATGTATAGTGGTATATAGACTTCTGCATCATCTTTTTTCTTTTTTGATCTGTCACATGTTATGTTTAGCTATTACCGTTTATCACTTGCATCTGAATATATTAATATTGTACTAGAGACACCCTATAGACTTTGTTTGAAATAATTTATCACTTTGTAGTTTTTATCCATAGTATATTTGTCAAATAAATAAATGAGAATATTGCTTAAATCATATGTACCTTTTTTTATATTTTACTTATTTTTTCCTGTTATATCCTTACGACTTAATTTTTTTCTTAAATCCGACGAGGGAATTGATTAGATTTTGCACAACAAATTAACACGATTAAATTTTGCGTAGTATTTCGAAAGATATCAGAAGAGTAGTTAAAAAAAGTATTAAGAAAGAATAATAATATATTGTCATACTTTCCAACAATGTGACAATAAGTGATAATACCATGAAGAGTCCAGGAATGGATGGAAAGATAAAGATGTGGTGATAGTTGTGTTGCAATTTAAGTTATAATTTCAATTTTATTAACAATTTCCAATTCTAACTTCTTTTTTTTACACATTTCAATTACTTCAAAAATCAGTTGCAAATCAAACAACTCTTAAGTAGTTAAGTGCATTCATATATAACCACACTAGCAACCCATGATGCCATCCAAACACCTTATTATTGTATCAAAACATAACAAATAGATGAAATCCCAAAAGGAACTAAAACACAAAATAAAATCGACCGCTATATCAATTTCCTATATGCATAATTATTCAAAAAAAATCTTATTAACAAAAGAATGATAATAATTTTTACAAAAAAAACTATTCATTATGTTTCCTTTCCTCTTGTATGAACTCGAATATACGAGCAGCTGATTCAGATGCCAATTTCGGATTATGTGGTACAACTTTGATCACTTTTATCCGTTCAATAGATCCCTGCTTCTGTTCTGTACATTGATCTGAAGTTTGAGCCATCGGCGTGGTTGGAAAAAGAGGAAGTTCATCTCCTTTTTTTCTTTCGTTAGAGCTGCTTCCACTACTTCCCTGCAAATCACTCTCTATATTACACGCGGTTTTACTATTTTTGCTATAGTTCATACTGTCATCGATCGCTGGAGAACTAATATGTTTGGTTATCGCTGGAAATCCGTATGATGTTAAAAGGGAAGTGCTCGGAAATACACCGATTCCTTGTTGGTAAGATGTTGGAATATTATAACCATTGGTCAGGAAATCCGCATTTGAGGGTGTTAGGCTCAAGCCATACACTGGTGGCATGAGGCTGAGGGGTGGTCTAGCGACGGGTTTGTAAACTAGTCCCTCGGATGGTGACCTAACAGGCACCAACAATTGGTTTCCTGGTGGAGGTGTTGGAAGGAAGCACCATGGTGATTGTTTGCCACCATTGATAGTTGGCGGTGGGAGGTCTACTAAATTTGGGTTGTATATTTTTCCGGTATCGTTGTTTTGTTTCGTATGATCAAGATGTGGGAACATGTCTTCAGATGACGACGACTTCTTTAGTTTGTAAAAACCGTTTTCTATCAAAAGATCAGGTGATTCTGCTAGTGTTTTTTGTACCTGTCAATATAAACCTCATATTATGAGAAACCAATATGGTTAAAGTGTTAGATTTTACATAAATTTTATTTAACATACCTTTAATAATCGATGCAACTCGAAGAGTTGTGACTGGAAAACTCTTTGTTGTCTGAAATATCATGGCAAATGAAAACATTCATGAACACTTATAACTTTGATTATATGCTATGATTTTGGGTTCATATAATCTTTTGGATAATCGGATTTTTCAATATCAGATAATTACTTTCAAAACAAAATGCCAAACACAAATTAAAGATACTTACTGAATAATTGTTCGTCTTGCTATGCAATATTGTTCTCGGCCGATTATTTGTGAAACTTCCCCAGGGTTTATATTAAATCCTGAAAGAAAGTCTGTCTCTAATCTGTTGGTAGTTTTCCGAGCATCTCCTAAATGTAAAAAGCCATGATCTTCTTCACGCTTATTAACAGTAGCAAGAGCTTCATGAGTATCCCTATCAATTTTCCTATTATCTCCCAGAAAAGTCCATATATTTTTTGTACCATCTATGTCGACCATGTTTTCTTGAAAACCTTTTCTCTTAAGTGGCAACCTAGTACTGGGATCATGGGACGTTTGTGGTTCATCTATCAAAATCCTTTTCCTTATTGAGGGAAACACATCTTCGTTTAACATTTCTGAATACCAACCTCTATCAGAATTATAACATGGCATGGGTTCTTTAGCAATGTCTTTAGACGTCATAGTGTTTTGTTTATTTTCATGGGTCGTCTCTTTATCGGTTACTTTCAGTTGCTTTTGATAAACATTTGTGCTTAAAGTTGGAAAACTCCCTCTATTAGTATTGTGTTGGTCCTTCCCAAATGTAAAGCTTGGAACCAAGTAATCATCTTCACATTCAAGCTTCTTGACTATAGTGTTGTTCCTTGTAGTTCTAAACTCTTGAGGTTTTGGATGTCCAGTGTTGCATAAGGTTTGACAATTAGTAGTTTCTATCGTTTGTTTAACGGTTGTTAATGATATATTCAAATTGATACCACTTGAGTGATAAGAATCGAGTCTTGTAGCCGTTCTTGTTGATCCACATGACCGCCCAAAAGACGAAAGCATACTTCTTTTGTAGTTTGCATCCTATAAAGCCGTTGATTAAACACAATTATGAATAAATACTTATAACGACTACTTATTAGATTTTTAGTCATAACACAACTAAAATTACTGATGTAAAACAAAATAAAAAACACTTACATGATAAGAAGATGTGGTAGGACCCAAACGATTACCATTGTTGGTAGAAAGAGGTAAAATCGGTGATACAGATCTAGAAACAAACCTTTGTCCGCTTTGTGAGGGTACATTAAACTGTTGAGAAATAGCCATTTTATTCCTAGGAGGTGTTCTCGGGCCTCCTTTATCGGCATCACTAATATGAAGCCTCGGAAACAAAGGATACATTTTCTTCCCTTCATCTTTTACATTCCCCATCACTATTTTATTGATACTAACTGATGAAACCTAATATAGATCTCACATTAACCAGTAAAACTAATCATAGGAAGTCTTGTTAAACTCCTATCAATCCAACAATGCCGATTGAAGAACAAATCCAACACATCAGTGAAACATCCTTGTGAAATCAAAAGCAACGAACACGACACAGATTGATCGAGAAACCAAAAATATGATCCGCAGAGGTAGAAATGGAGAAATATGTGGGGAGAGATATCACATCACAATATAAACAATTTACATGTTTTGAGGTAATTGATGGTTATATATGGATTGAGTGCGACTAAGTCTTCTCTCTCTACATCTAAAAATGGAGCCACAGGTGGTACTAATTCCATGCATACATACATTCATAGAAAAACAAGGAACATAGAGAGCCAATCTTTCTCCATCAAATCTGCATCAGAATGCATCTGATGTATGTAAAAACACCCACCCTCTCTCTCAATCACTATTTTTGCGCTCAACTATTACTTAAATATATGTAGTCCTTTCATTATTTTTTAACCAATGTTTTTAGAACCGGACCGGTCGTCGAACCGGTCTCCTTACCGGTTCACGGGTCCGACCAGTCGGACCGGACATAAGAACCGGGAGGTGCCATAAATATTATAATAAAATTAATAGCGTTAAATCTGAAAATATATAAAAAAGCGAACCAACCCCATTAAAAACCGGTTCGACCGACCGGTTTCCCGGTCCAACCACCGGGTCACTAGTTCAACCTCCGGTTCAATGTTATTTCGGCCCGATACCTTGACCTGGACAGGCCAAACCTCCGGTTCCCTGTTCAACCGGTCCGGCCTGAGTCTAAAAACACTGCTTTTAACTTGCAGAAACTACCCATTTTTTGTAAATAGTTATCACTACTATAAACATATAATATTTTTTTTTTTAAATTTTTTCATGTCTTTTCCGAAATATATGTAACTGTTTTGAAATGAGGTTGTGTAAGATAAAAAATAAAATTATGATGAAAAGAAACCGTGTTTGTTGAGATGTGAGAGAGTCTATAATCATGAATATTATATGACTTGGGTCTTGACGGGTTGAACCTAATAATATCCGGATAAACAACCTTGATACTAACAATCGAAGCAAGTATTCGTATCAAGAGAGGTGCACAAAATCGGGTTGGAACCAGTTCCAGTTCTGGTCTATGAGTCAATAATCAGGTATTGAGTAACCAGATCGGGTATGGAACCGGTTATCGTTGAGGTAATTTCCCGGTTAGGTTTTGGTTCCGAGTTTCTTTATGGATTTTAGCATGTTCAGTTGAGTATAATCGACTTGGAACTAGTTTCAAATCATAGGGTTGCAACCCAAATTATAACCGAAGAACAAGGTGGGGTATGGAAGTGGTTCCAACAAGTTTTTTTATTGGAACTTAGTCTTTTTGTCTACCCAACATTTGGAAACCATTTGGATCATTGTTAGCCCGGAAAAAGATTGAATCGAATTAAAGACAAATAACGCAAGGTCATTCGTTTAATATTACTTTACACGTCCATAGGGTGTCAATTATGCTAGATAGGCGGATTGAATTGTTCAACTCGAAGACGGCCCATATTTTTATTTGTGTTAATCTTAACCCACACGCATAAGATCGTTTAACCCGAACATGATTCATGTAACCCATTAATCAAAACCCTTCAAATGGGTTGGTGGATAGCAGTCAAGTTGTAAACGTGTTCATCAGGTTGGTGCTTGTGGGTCGTAAAAAAGTGGTTAAACAGGTAAAAAAATGGGTTAGCTAGTCAACTTGTATTATAGTTAGTTGGCGGGTTGACCCATCTAATTAAACACGTTAACCCAAACTTGACAAGTTTTTGTACGGGTAAAATAGATAACCCAAAGTATGATTAATTTCATGCCGTATTCGTGTCATGTTGGAAAATTTCACCCCTTGTCAATACCATACTAAAGAGCACACATCCTTGTGTTTTCAAATGTGTGTTATAGAGCTGCACAAAAAAACCTTACCCGACACCAGACCCGGTAAAAAACCCGGAATCGGTTTTTTTAATACCCGGGTATTCTATACCCGAAACCGGAACCGACCCTACCCATAGGTTATAGATAGGGTATACATTTTGATCTCAATACCTGGAACCAGAACCGATCATACCCGATTAATACCCGAAACCGGACAAGAACCGAAACCATATCGATTATACCCGGCTATACCCGATACATGATTCTAAAATCTTTCTTTTAAATTTACGTTAGTACATTTATTTTAGTTTTCTTACATACTACAATGCATATTTAATAATAATAAACAAATATACGAGAAAATAGGGTAAAAAACACAATAGAGTATTGAAAAATGTGAAAATATAGAACTAAAAAACTCCGAAATAGGGTATAAAAAACCCGAAAATAGGGTATAGAAAACCTGAAAATAGGGTATTTTAATACCCGGTTTTTTAAGAACCGGAACCGAACCCTACCCGGAACCGGACACATAGGGTATGGTTTTTTGGTCAAATAACCGGAACCGGAACCAAACCGGTTATAACAATAACCGGTTCCAACCATTAAAACGAGAAACCGAAACCGGTTGCATAACCGGAACTGGTTGTTAAAAATACTTGGTTTGTACACCTCTAGTGTGTTATAGAATTGCACAAACCAAGTATTGAGTCGTACCCGGAACCGGATAAGGCCCAATCGGGTACAACCACAGCTGAGTTTTTGAAGGAACCTGACTGGGTTTTAGAGGCATAATAGAATACCCATTGGAATAGTTTTAGAGGCATAAACCTCTAACTGGTATTTTAAATACACATTTTTTTTACCATTCTATGACTTATGAATATGTTTGATTAAGTTTTTAAAAAAATGTTTAAATCCGTTAAATGAAAAAGTTGACTTGAACCAAAAGAAAGAAATGTCAAATTCTTTTGGGAGGATTCATCCAAAGGAAGAGTGCATCACATGATGGAGATGCCAATGACATTTGGGATTCCATGGAATCACATTCCAGTGCCCTTAAATTGCTTTCATGGCAAGGAAGATACTTCTAATGTTACAACTTACAAGCATGGTATTTGGAATCCAAGGATCCGCTCATCTTTATTCATATTTCTAATTAAAAAATCCGTCAGGCTAAAACCGGTTTTGTTTTTGCATTGAGTTGGGTAATAAATCGATTTGATGGACCCAGATCAACTTTTTTGTACTTCTCTAAGTGTATAAATGTATTGTAATTTGGGATAGACAATTTATAATAAACACAAGTTATATTAAACACTCTAAACAAGTGGAGCCCGATTTTATTTTCACCTATACCTAAATTCATTTTAGCAAAAGTTCGGCTTGTGAGTAACAATTCAAACTCGAGCACAACTCGTGAATAATTTTTCAAGCTCAAGCTTGATCTGGACTCAACTCGCTTCTTATTTATTGTATATATAGCTATTTTATTTCTTTATGTATTTATTTATTATTTTATTATGTACCATGTTATAAAATTATTATATTTACAATTAAAATTTTTTACACATATAACTATTTTTTAATATATATATTTATTATAGTTTCCTATATAAGATAAGAAATATTATTTACTTACCTTATTTTTATTATTTAATTATGTACCATGTTATAAAATTAGTATACTTATAATAGGCTTGTTTACTTGCAAGTCTATTAATCACATTATATAAAGTTGAGACTTAGACCTAATTTTTTATTAAATAAACAGTTTTTAAAAATAAAGTCAGATACCACTTCAAACTAATATGTTTGATAAATCCACCTCATCAACCCAAATTATACTTTGGAACATGACCATTAAGCTCATACACCATTAAGCATTTAAGCTTAAACTTTATTCTTTAATTCTCCACATGTTCATATTTGTGTCTGGACAGTTCAACTCCAATTATTATTTGATTAAAGCAGTGATAATATTACAAATATAAATTACACAAAAAATCATAAAACCAAAACCATTTCTTGGATCCTTACAGAAAGAAATAGCAAAAGACATGGGCTCCATTTTCACATTATTATTGTCTTCAATCTCAAGATTTTTAACCTGAAATTTCTCTCTCCTCCAGCTTTCTTCTCATTTGCATGTCTTCTTCTCTCTGATCCCCTCTCTCTCTCTCTCTAAAACCCATGTCCATTTTTGTCCCAGAAAGTCCAGGTATATTCTCTCTCTATAAATATATGTGTAGTGTATATATTTGTGTATGCATAGATAATAGATCTTCTGGGAATACCACCTGATTCTTCTTCAGTGCTCTGACTTTTAAATATATTTTATTACTGTCTTCTTCAACCTTTTAATGTAAAGACATCTTGCTTGCTTAACCCTTCTGGCATTATCAAATTTTTATTATTCTGTTTCTGCTTGCTGACATATATTTGTTAAAGTTGTTTCCTTTTTTTTCAAAATTTGTGTGTTTAGGGCTTTTTATGATCTGGGTTTGAAAACCAGTTTGTGTTTCATATTTCTTTTTGGTGAGTTTGTAGATCCTGATCTGGGTTTCAACTTTCAGATCTGCAAGTTACTGTAGTAACTTTTTCTCCTTATCTTCACTTTTTGTATGATTTTTAGTGTGTTCTCGATCTGTATATATGTTTTTGATATGTGTATGAGCATTGAGTGTTAGTTTTTCTTAAAAAGTTTAATTTTCTCAAATAAGATGATTTTTTTTAATATAAGTAGTAAGAAAATTCTCATATGACTGATATCATAAATGGGTATTATTAGTTTTTTTTTTCTAATTTTTTGTTTTGAAAAGCTTGAATTTTTTTTATTTTTTTAATAAGGTGAGGTCATAATAGGAATGGGTATTAGTGATTCTTGAATTACTTTACTTAAAATTCATTTTTTTTCTTATATAAAATAAGATCATAGCTATGCTTTAGTTTTTTTTTTTAGTTTTTTGTTCTTGAAAAGCTTGATTTTTTTTCAATAAGATGAGATCATAGGAATGGCTATTAACTTTTCTTGAATTATTTAACTTAAAAATTCATTTTTTCCTCATTTAAGATAAGATCATAGCTATGAATATTAGCCTTTCTTGAAATATTTTCTTTGAAGTTCAAAGTTTCTCATATTAGGTGAAATCATAAAGGAAATTGTTGTTAGATAAGGTGATAATTTCACTAATCACATGATTCAAATATGGAAATTTAATCTTAATTATTTAGTTATTTAGGAACATGAATTTCTTTTCTCCTTACATCACTTAAATAATATATAGTTTGTTGATTCTTTTTGCTACTTATGATTCTAATTTGTGTATCCCAGGCTTATTATTGGCTGCAAATTCAACATTTCCTACTATGCTTAAACAAATCCTCGCGAAACTCCCTCGAAAATCATCAAAATCGAATCAAAATTATTCAGACGGGAGCAATGCGACTGCAACCGCTGATTTAACCAACAATGGCAGTTTCACCAACACCTGTAACGTTATTTCAAGTCGATTAAATGTCGTTAAAAAGATGTCATCATCGATCTTCCCCACATCCAATGGCGATATGATCCAGCCGCATTTATCGTTTAAAGATGTCCAAAGTTCCGAAAAATCAAGACTTCTTATCAGTAAGTTAAATCTTTGCTCGATTGTATACGATTTTAACGATCAAGATAAAGATAATGTAGAGAAAGATCAAAAACGTCAAGTTTTAGTCGAGATTCTTGATTATCTCGGTTCTGATTCGATAAAACTCTCCGAACCCGCCATGTCAGCGATCTGTAAAACATGTGGCAATAATCTTTTTCGCGAGTTCCCTCCGAAATACTCCGATTCGCCACGTGGCGAAACGGAAGATGAAGATCCATGGTTTGATCCAGCATGGTCACATCTACAACTTGTTTACGATATAATCCTTAGATTTGTTAGTTTAAGTTCGCTTGATCCCAAAGTTGCTAAACAACATATCGATCATTCGTTCTTGTTAAGGTTACTAAATCTCTTTGATTCTGAGGACCCACGAGAACGCGAATGTTTGAAGTCGGTTTTACATAGGATTTACGGCAAGTTTATGGTTCACAGATCGTTTATCCGAATGGCTGTCAGCAATGTTATGTTTCAGTTTGTTTACGAAACCGAAAAACACAACGGCATTGCTGAATTACTGGAGATTTTCGGGAGTGTGATTAGCGGATTCACGTTGCCGTTAAAAAAAGAACACAAAGCGTTTTTGTCACGGGTTTTGATTCCTCTTCATAAACCGAAATCCGTTGGTAGCTATCATCATCAGTTAACGTATTGTGTTGTTCAGTTTATAGAAAAAGATCCGAAGCTTACGAGTGTTGTGATAAACGGGCTGCTAAAATATTGGCCCGTTACGAGTAGTCAGAAGCAGTTGATGTTTTTAAGTGAGTTGGAAGAAGTGCTCGAGATAATTCGTACCGATGAGTTTGAGAAGATTATGGTTCCGTTGTTTCGCCGTATAAAGTGCTGTCTTGACAGCTACCATTTTCAGGTAATTTTTAAGCTTAATTTATGATGTTAGATAGTTAATATCTGACTTCGAATTTGATGCATAAATGGTGCACATAGACATGGAAATTTCGACCCATTAACCCGTAAACGGGTGATTTAGAATATGGGTCATTTGGATACAATTCAATAATTGGCTATAATGTAGACATATACAAAAGAAAACCGGTTTTAGGATCGAAACCGGGAAAAAAAACAGAACCGGTTTAAGAAACCAGTTCGGGCTCAACCCGACCCAACGGTTATAGACTAGTTCTTTCTTCGCGTCATTTGTAACCGGTTTAAAACCCCGGTTAAAACCGGATTTTTGGTCCAAACCGGTTAGTACCAGTTCGGGAACTCCTCGTATCAAATCGGGTTATAAACCAAACCGGTTTTTTTGTGCCATAAAGAAAACCGAAACCGGTTAAAAAACCAGTCCTTAAAAAAAACGATGTGTACACCTCTACTATAATGTAAACGACTTTGAATGGGTCAAATGGGTCGAAAGTAACTCAAATGGGCCCGATTGGTTTGGTTCTGTCAATTTTATGGTTTGATGATTTTTAGGCATGCGTCTTTGAATGCTAATGTGAGTCTTGATCGTGTTTAGGTGGCGGAACGAGCACATTTCTTATGGAACAACGAGCACATACGCCATCTTATAATGTGTAACCGCCAAGTGATAATGCCAATTGTCTTCTCCTCAATACAACAAAACTCAAAGAAGCACAGGAACCGCACGGTTCTCAACCTAGCACAAAATGTGATGAAAATGTTCAACGAGGCAGACGAACCATTGGTGCTTTCGTGCCAAGGCAAGGTTGAGGAGGACAAATCAGCAACTACTATGGTGTCCGAGAGACGGAGATTGACATGGGAGCACCTTGAAACCGTTGCAAGTGGTGGTTTTGGTTTTCAATACATAGCTGGAAGTGTGTCGGTTTTAGAGAAAACCGACACCGCCACATGTATCTCTTGCCAGTGACGTACTTGCTACGAGTTTATGAACCACTTAGAATGGGTTTTTTTCTAGAGATGTCACAAAAAGGCATGCGAAGGCGAAGGCCCTTGTTTAATATTGGCTTTTTGAGGTTTGAGAATGTTTTTGATCTCATGTCAACAATAGTGTTTATGTATATTAATTGTCATTCTTTTGTAACCTAGTGGTCATCCTTGTGACTTAAATGGTTTGTGTTAACAAGAAACAACTGTCAAAGCATTTGACAATGATCCCCTTGCATCTAAAAAACCTTATTTCTTCTATACAAGTAAAATTGTTAAATAACAATTAAAAATCAATTTGGGTAAACCGGTTTTGACGAAGGCAGGACCAGTCTACGGTTTTTGAGAACGACAAACTAAACGAGGGCGGGACCAGTCTACGTTTTTGAGAACGACAATCCAAACCTACCAGTTTGGAGGTTTAACACAATTTTCCAAAATTATAGGCTAAACAGCTAGCTAACTACGGTTTTTAGGAGCAACAAACCAATTTAAACATACGTAACTTCATACTCTATAAAGTAAAAAATATATATAAAAAAGAAGTTACATTACCTGATCACGGTTTAAATGATTTAATCAGTTTTAACAGTTTATTAAGGATGTGTGTAGGTTAAATATTGAGATGATAATTAGGGATGCAATAAGGTATAATGTGATACTGTACTGACTTCAGTTTTCCTTTTTCTACTGACAGTAAATACTGCAAATGATAAATATGTTGATTTCAATCAAATTATTATTTAGTAAATCAAGTTTGACCACGTTTAATTTCAAAACGAATTAGTCGAAAGTCACACAATCGTACACTAAACTCGCACTACCTCCAGATAACAACACTGCTTTTGTAAACCATAAATCATCGACGACTTTAAAAAAAATAAAAACAAAATTCTTTTAACCTGACTAACCCATTTTACACCATGTCACCAAGCGCAAATCAAGACATTATCTGCAACTCGTTGGACGTTTTGGGCACAAAAAGATATCAAAAAGATATTTTGGGGCACAAGAATTACGGAACATGCAGAAGCATATGAAGGTTGATGACAACGGTTCTCAAAGGTTTACACCACCATGGTCAAGTATGACAGGACCGAATATCCGCCAACAGTTGGTCCAGGTTTAGCAACAACCTGAGTGAACATATATATACATGTAGCGGTCAATGGCACCATTCTATAAATCACAATAATAGTTAACAGAGGGGGTCAGTAATAAAGCCCATCAGTGGTTTCATTTTTTAGTGTTATCATTCTTCTTGTTATTAGACTCGGTCACTCGGGTTTCAAAATAGGTCCTATTTGTCCATCATGTTAATTATATGCATGATACTTGCCTGTGTTTGTGGCATCAGCCCATGCCCCTATATATTTGATTTATTGACTGAAAGTTAGGTATCATAGACACTATACATTTCTACTAGTTAAAATTTTTTAACATTTGCTTTTTGGAATGATATCTTGTTATGCAACAATGTCTCAACTTCTGGTCATTATTTTGTTCTCTTTCAAGTACTTGTGAACAAATTTTTTATCTTCTTTGGTTTTCCTATACAGTTTGTTTAGTTAATATTAAAAAGAATAAAATGTCATTTGCTTCCCTGAGGTTTGGTCCGTTTTGAGATTTTCGTCCAAAAGTTTGTTTTTCCGCATCTGGATCCAAAGGTTTGAACTCTTGCCTTTTTCATCCGGCTCGTTAACTCCATCCATTTTTCTCCATCAAGTCAGGGGGTTTTCATCTTTTTTGTTAACTTAAAAGGCAATTTGGTACTTTTCACTTTATGTACAAGCATTTAGCATAATGTACAAGTATTCAAACAAGACGAAAATCCCCATGCCTTAACAGAGAAGATGGATGGAGCTAACGAGCCGAATGAAAATGGCAAGATTTAAATCTTTTGGATCCAGATGCGGAGAAAACAAACCTTTGGACGAAAGTCGCAAAATTGGCCAAACCTCAGGGACGAAAATGGCATTTTACTAGGCGTAAAAAATTGGTACTTTGAATCAAAAAAATTACCTGATAGTTTGAGCAAGGGAGAATATCACCCACCTCTGCCGCGTCCCCTCCCCCTTCTACCTCTACCTCTTCCCCTTCCTCTGAATTCTCCCCTATCATGGGCCCCAGGATCATCTCTATTAAAACTAAACATGCTCATCCTGATATCATCTGCTTCTGTCACGTGTTGACCCTGAATCAATTAAAACTTATGATGTCAAATCATTAAGATAATCTGAATAATGACAGTGATTGCATATAGAAAATTTTGATGAGTGATTTATTCACTTAGAACATTTGTTGGTAAAGTCTTACAAAATGAAACTTGACCTTTTTCCAAAAGAACAGGAATAACAATTTTGACCATTTACTTATAAATGGGTTGATTTGGGGTTGGGGCCTTGGACTATGTTTTTATCCTTCGTGAATAAGAAAGATATATTAGTTCAATAGGAAACAGGTCAAAGTCGCCAAAAGTGTATTTGACAGCTGGCACACTAAATATTTATAAAGAATCCCAAAATTCTGGACAAAAATTGTTTCAGTTCAATCCAACTAGGTGCAAACGAGCTGAGCGCGACTCGAGAAAAATCTTAAAACGATCCGAGCCTTATCGAGCCCGAGCCCGAGCCGAGCTTGAGCCTAACATAAAACTCGTTTTTTCTATCGAGCTCGAGCATGACATGTGAAGCTCGTCAAGCCTTAGTGTAATATTAGTTTTTATTAATATTTAATAACATTTACTCCTTATTTAAAGTTGTCTAGTAAACGAGCCTAGCCGAGCCCGAACTTAAAAATAAGCTTCTTTAGTAAACAAGCCCGATCCCGAGCTTCACTTATCGAGCTCGAGAGCCTAAATGAGTATATTTTATTTATATTATTTTTATTTAATATATTAATTAATAGATAATAAACGAGCCGAGCCAACCCGAGTTTGAGCTTCAGAAACTACCAAAGAGCCGGGCTCGAGCTTTAAAAGCAAAGCTTGAACCGAGTCGAGCTAAAACTCTCATAAGTTAATCGAGCTCGAGCCTGGTCGAGCTCTGGCTCGGCTCGTCTCGTTTGCACCCCTAAATCCAATCCAGCCTGTTTCAACCTGTACACAATTTATAAGTCTTCAACTGAACACATTCTGACAAATCACCCAGCCTGACCGACCCACCTAGTTTGCCACCTCTACATAAACGGAATATATCAAAATAACTCAAGCAAGAAGGAACGCTAACATGATAATCTTCCAAATCAAATTGGTTTTGAAGCTGACGTGCAAGATCCTCATCTCGATTAACGTTAGCGTTTTCATGTCTCAATGAAGAGCACCCATTGGCTCTTTTTCTCTCCCATTCATCTAGAGTTAAAACAGCAGATTCATTCTCCTCCTTACCCCTCCCTCTTTGTTTCCAACCTCTAGAATGCCCTTCATTTCGGTTAGAATAATTCATTTTCTGTAGAAGTTTTTGTGCAGCAGCCTGATTTTGCACAGGGACAGACTCCGCCACTGTCACCAAGATGAAAACCTTAATCGGTGTAATGAAGTTATATAAGGTGAGTAGGGCTGCAAGAACCAAACATTCAGCGACCAGTTCATGAACCGTTTGGCGGGAAGTACGTTTGTGTTTGTTCGTTTAGTTAAGTGAACGAACATGAACAAAGACCGTGTTCGTTCATTTATGTTCGTGAACGTTCGCTAACGTTTTAGTTTATGTTCGATAGTTTATTAGTGTATTATATATTCTTTTCATGAACGCTTGTTTGTGTTCGTTTAATTTCATTTGTGTTCATGAACGCTTGTTTGCATTCGTTGCCTAAAATTAACAAACGGACACATTCATTTAACGAACGAACACGAAAAGAATATTCCGTTCGGTAAGTGTTCATGAACAGTTCGTGAACACATAACAAACGAACACAAACATGAACAAGGTCTTGTTCGTGCTCGTTCGGTTCATTTGCAGCCCTAAAGGTGAGCACAATTCAAAAGAAATCGTATCTATGTAACTGAGAAATGACAAAACATTATATTTGACCAGTATATTGGGTTAGTATCTTTTCCCCATGTAATTAAGGACCTTAACTTATAACACTTTTATTATATTATATTATATACAAACCTTCTTTCGGTCTTGCTTCAGTAGCAGGCTGTTTCTCTTCATTTTTCTCCGCGATAGAACCCGGTTTTACATTATTACCCCCGCTATTGGCTTTTTGATCAGAAACCTGCGACCCACTAGTCTGTAAAGAACCAGCGGGTCCATAAGGTTTAACCGTTGCCTTAGAATTCTCTGCAATTGATCAACAAAAAACCAAAAATAAGGATATAGAAGAATTTAAAAAAAACTTGAAATAAAACAAAGTTTTTTTATTGAACGGATATGCAGTTTCAGAGAAAACCAATGTTTTTAAATGAACCAGAAGATCTGCTTTGTTGATTGATCCGACGTGAAGGGGGCCCAGTCTGAAACTTCTGGAAAGGTGGTGGTCCACCAGTGTCTTCACTTTGTGACGGTTTTACGGTTGAGCGTGTAAACCCTGCATATTTTTGGTTCATCTCCCATTCTTCATATAATGATGGAACAATACCTCCAAGAACAGTTACTACCTTTGCATTCAAGCATAAAATACCGCTGTGTATTATAACTTTATTTTCCAACCGGATCTGTGAACCAGAACTAATAGTTAATATCAATCTTGAAGGATGCAGAAAATACTTAAAAAACAAGCAGTTTCGTCTCATTATGTTCATTGTTTTGAAGTATCATCCGTGGATTATATACCTTTAAAATCTGTTTTAAGCTCTCACGAAGTATAAAGTCAAAAATGATAAGTCAGTAAAACTATACCAAAGCATATGTATCCAAATAACAATAAAGATATCCACATTTTCCATTTTTCATTTCAAGATCAAACTTTGTTAAACTAAGGGTACGTACAGATCTTTTTAGCTTCAAAATCAAACTGTTTCAAGTCCTAATAAATCAGTTCATGAACACACCCCATAACGAGAAATAAACAGCTTGTGATTAATCGGTGTAAGACTGTAAGGTGAATCCAGAGACATTAAACCATTAGCTAAAGAACATGATCATAATCTGCAATCACCAAATGCCACACACAACTGTAGTAAACTATATATATTAATATATAGGGGTGTAAACAAGCTCAGAGGCCCGAGAGCTAGTTGTGATCGACTCGGTTAAAACCTCGAACGAGCCGAGCCTGAACGAGCCCGAGCCTGAAATAGAGCTCGTATAGTTATCGAGCCCGAGCTCGAGCCTGAGCCTGAAATACAAAGCTCGTATAGGCTCGCCGAGCTCGAGCCTGAGCCTGAGCTCAAATTTTAGTATTTTATATAATATAATAATAATGATGATGATAACATTGGCGAGCCGAGCTTTGGCTCATCTACGCGATATTGATGCGAGCTCGAGCTTTAGGTTTTACTTGCGAGCCGAGCTCGAACTCAAATAAGTAGAAGTAGGCTCGAATCGAGCCGAGCTCGAGCTTCATAAAAACATGACGAACCGAGCTCAAGCCTAGTAGGGCTCGGGCTTGGCCCGGCTCGTTTACACCCCTATTAATATATAAGAACATTCTAAATGTATTAATATAACTACCTTTGTGCCCGGAACGATATTATCAGGAATCGACGGAATATGAGTGAACTCAATAGCAGTCACTTCAGAATGTCCATCAGTAAGCTTCAATCTCAACAACCGTTTACCGTTAGAACCCCCCGAACTCTCAGCTATACTACTTTTACTTATATCCCTACCAGAACACACCTGCACAAAACCACAATTCACTTTCCAAAACAAAACCCTAGAACAAACAAAACAAACACAATAACACCTACATTTATTATAAACCATATCACTAACTGCTAGTGCAACAAAAACCCTAAAAGGCTAAAAACAAATTGATTTGTATAAACATGTGACTTGCCTGAAGAACTTTGGGGCCCTGAATATGAGTAGACTTTCGGAGAGTGGAAGAATCAGGCAACGATTTACCTCCGATTGCTCGTAAGTCCATGTTATATAGCTCTGATTCGATGGAGCGAATGGTGGTGGAAACTCCAGAGAATTTGGTTTCAATTAGGGTTTTGATTTGATGAATATGTTGAAAGCACCAGCCACTGTTAGTTAGGGTTTGAACCAAAAGCTCTGAAGAGGAAGATGGATTTGAAGAAGTCGCCATTTGTATGAAATTGTATGAAATTTTGAATGCACAACAGGTGTTCGATGTTTTGACGCTATGAACGGCAGATGGGTTTTTGCCTTTGGGGATAATTCTTGGGTTCCGGTTCGGAGACCCGCATACCACGATTTGTTGAGGTAAGGTTTCGATTCGTGACTTCGGATTAGGGATGAATATTTAGGATCAGGTATTGGTATTGTATGTATTGCGTCGATCATTTTCAGTATTGGTACCTAATTTTACCCTTTTTCGAGATTGATACTGGTATTTTAGTTGATTTATCAGTAATTAGTGGTACCCATTTTTTCTGTTTTTCAAGACTGATACTTTCGATGGCCATCCGATATCATGCTCATCCCTACTTCGAGTTCACACACTTTGTTTCCCATGTTGTTGGTCCAATAGTTTATTTAAATAAATTGATCAATTTCCGATTTTCCCTTTTTAAGCGGCTACTAGGGATCAATTTTCGATTGCTCATTACTCGTAAGGTATCTTATATCCCACGCACAACTATCGAGTATATTTTTGAAGTTGTACAAAAAAATTTGAATTCAAAACGTTTTTGATGGGGAACCGGATTAATTAAATGTCCGATAGGATCTGTCGGATCCAATCTAAATTTCAAAAATTTTCACCCAATGGATTTCTTTCGGAAATTCTCGTATCCGGATTTATAAAATCTTGATTCTAATACTTTATACGGATTTTACTGATTTTATCTTGTATACTTATAGTTTAATTATTATTTTCTATTGAATGAATTGTGTTATAATACTTGTAAAAATCAATAAATATAAATTTCAGTGAGTTTATTTTATTTATTTATTTATTTATTTATTACTTTTGTAGGATCATGTGTCGGTTCGATTCACGAACTCAATTTGTGAAAACCAATGAATTTGTTGTAGGTGATAAACAATCAAACAAGAAATCAAAATCTAGTCATTAGACCCTGAATTGTATTGATTGAATAAATTTTACATGAAAACCTCATTTTTATTCTCTAAATAATTAACAATAAAAACTTTATAAAAAGTCACCTAATTACATGTTCCCTAAGTTTATTTATAGCCCCAATACAAGTTTAGGAATATTAGAATTAGAATTAACTGCATAGTTACTACCTATGATTTACTTATTTTATCATTTTCATACATATTTATTGGAAATTATATCATTAGTATCAACTTTTACAAATTATTTCACCACTAGTAGTGCATAGGTACTAACTATGTAATTAGTTCTACAAACGATTTTACCCACAGGTACTAATGGTGAAATAATTCGTAAAAGTTGGTTCCAATTGTGTAATTTCCAACAAAAATAGGTATGAAAATGGCTAAATTGGTAAACCATAGATACTAACCTTGTTATTAAATCCTTAAATTTGTCAATTTCATTTAATCAACAACTTTAATTGATCTATTGTCATACAAAATTGCACCAAAAGACTCCCTCTTGTCAATAAAATCAAATACTACAATCATTGTAGTTCTCCATCCGTCTTGACTTAATCATAATAACGAATTGATTATTTTGGACTGCTTGAGCCTTTAATGCACTAACATATACCCCCCCAGGTTAATGCATCCAAAATCCCATCTTCTCAAGTAGCTTTAGCCATCAACCAGAATGATTTGGCGAAGTTGAGTTGACATACGAAGAACAAGAAGTACATCTAACTTTCTTATTCTTGAGTGCTTCAGAAGATGTAGGAGGGGGATTCCTAACTAGATATCTTCTACACATATGAGGATCGGGTTCTTTATTGTCACACCCTTAAGTTCCACATACGGGGTTTTACCGCGAGGCATGCGACTGACCAGGATCAAGCCACTAATCATGTTGAACCAATTATTAAAGTTATAAAATCATCACCATCAACATGATTAGTGATCAATGTTTAAAAGTCCAAAACATAGTTCATGTTAACAACGGAAGCAAAGTTTTAAAAATCCAGACACAATTCAAAAAACACAAGTTCATAGCATAAGTAAAATACAAAGTTTATTAATCCACGACACTCCAACCATTGCAAGCCTCCATCCAGCTGTACCTAATAACCTTCAAAGCATGAAGTAGTGTGTCAACATAAAGTTGGTTGGTTCACAGTTTTAGTTAGCGTAGAGCGTAAGCGTAAGTCCACATGTAAAAGTGTTATAAGTATGACTCGGGTAGCTAACCCTCATCAACCAACTGATCTGAGTGTTACGAATGCTGACGTTATATTTTTGTGCCCTCATCAATGTCTATCTGTATTGATGTAAACGTGAATGTCAATAGTTCACGCCCGACTCCTAGCACGGTATGAGGTTTGTCAAACCTAACAGCGTTATCAACTAATACCCCGCCTGCCAACCCGGCATGCTAATCGGTAAAATGTGTAGGGACTTCCTGATAGAGTTTACGTTCAGTTATACATACTACTCCACTTCCAGTGGATAGTATGTATGTGGTCCCAAACTAGGAACGCGCGTGTAGCCCCACCGATGGGTTCCTGTTACTACTATATACTTAATATTCTAGCCGAGCTAACTAAGGTGAGTTCACAACTCTTTACTAAAGCATGTGTCCCTAGTTGTAGACAACACACTTACTTCCTGATATGGTTACCGTTTTAGTTAAATTGTGCACATTTAAATTTTACACGTAACTACCACATAATATGCAACAAGTTGAGACTTAGTTATCCGTTTGTGTGGTCATGAGTGGGTCTACACCCCATGTCATGTATTACGTTTACATAGGTTTTAAATCATGCATTGACACTTCATACCAACTATCACAAGCAATCACAAACACAAACATCATGTTTCAGCTTACATAGTGGCCTATCAGTTTTTAGCAGATTTTCAGAATTTATTTAAAATACCAAACGGACTCGAAAAATTACGATACTTTTACAATACATTTCATTTAGTCCAGATGACTCATGTAATTTTCTCATGATCTAACTATTCACAGAGAAATCACTAAAAATCATTTAGCATGAGGTTGAATGTCGGGATGCCCAAAACATTCTAGGCAGATGTAGTTAACACTACAGCCTACTTGATCAACCATTGACCATCCGTTCCCTTGGGTTTCAAATTGCCAGAAGAAATGTGGCAAGGAAATGAGGTAAGTCTTGAACACTTAAGAATATTTGGTTGTAGTGCTTACAATTTGTTAGAAGATGGTGACAAGGATAAGTCAGACTAAAAGTCCAAGAAGTGCACAATCATTGGTTATGGGTTAGAACAAATGGGTTACAGGCTTTGGGACAATGAAGGCAGAAGGCAGAAAAGTAATCAGAAGCAAAAATATCATCTTTAATGAAAACAAATTGTACAAAGACAAGAACACCAAAAGGTCAGAAGTTGCAAATAATTTGTTAAATTTGAAAGTGGTAAAATAAGAAAAGAAGCTTTAGTTGACCTTCCAGAAAATGGGGATGAGTCAAGCGACAGTCGGAGCTTAGGGGACGATTCTAGTAATGATTCGAAGGAAGACGAAGCTACTCCTTCAACTCTGAATTCCCCAGAAACACCTCAAGTTCAACCAAGAAGATCGTCTAGAGCCTCTAAACCGCCAAACAAGTACTCACCATCAGTCAAATACATACTTTTGATAGAAAATGGTGAACCCCAGTGCTACTCTAAAGCTATGGGGTTGAAAGATTCATTGTAGTGGGAGCTTGCAATGAAAGATGAAATGAAGTCGCTTGAGAAGAACAAGACCTGGCATTTGACAAAGCATCCATTTAGGAAGAAGGCTCTTCAGAAAACATGGGTTTTCAGGGTCAAGGATGAACATGATGGTAAGCAAGATTAGTAGTCAAGGGATTTAACAGAAAGAGGGAATTGATCTCAATAAAATATTCTCTCTGGTGGTGAAGATGACTATCGTCAGACTTGTTTTCAGTATTGCAGCAGCAGAAGGCTTACATCTAGAGCAACTAGATGCCAAGATAGATTTTCTACATGGTGACCTAGAAGAAGACATCTAAATGACACAACCAGAAGGTTTTTGGGTTAAAGGCAAAGAAAACTTGGTGTGTAAATTGAAGAAGAGTTTGTATGATCTGAAACAAGCGCCTAGACAATGGTATTTGAAGTTTGATAACTTCATGGGAAGAGTTAGTTACAAGAGATGTGACAATGACCATTGCTGTTACATCAAGAGGTTTAAGGGTTCTTATATCATTCTACTACTCTATGTGCATGATATGTTAATTGCTGGTTCAGAAATGGCAAAAATCAAGAAGTTGAAGAAGCAAATGTCTGAAGAATTTGAGATGAAAGACTTGGGAGCTGCAAACCAAACACTCGGGATGAGTATTTTCAGAAACAAAGAAGATGGTTCTTTGACACTCTCTCAAGAGAAGTACATTGAGAAAGTGTCAGAGAGATTCAACCTTAAAGATGCCAATATCAGAAGCACACCTTTGGGAAGTCACTTTAAGCCTTCTAAAGTTCAGTCAACCCAATCAGATGAAGATAAAGCAGAAATGGCTAAAGTTCCGTATGCATCTGTAGTTGGTAGCCTCATACATGCAATGGTATGCACGAGACTAGATATTGCTCATGCAGTAGGAGTTGTTAGTCTATTTATGTCCAATTCGGGAAGAGAACATTAGGAAGCAGTTAAATGGATGCTAAGATATTTAAAGGAAACTTCAAAAGTGGCATTGCACATTAAGGGGAAAGATGTTATTCTGAAGGGTTTTGCGGATCCAGACCTTGGTGTGTGTAAAGAGTCATTCAAGAGCACCACAGGTTATCTTTATAGTGGGAGACACTACAGTAAGTTGGATGTCTAAACTTCAGAAAAGTGTTGCCCTTTCAACCATAGAAGCAGAGTATGTGGCAGTTGCTTAAGCAAGCAAAGAACTTATTTGGTTGAAGACTTTCTCAAAGAGCTTGGCAAGGAACAAGTTGATTGTGTATGGTTTTATGATAATCAAAGTGCAATACACCTTGTAAAGAACCTCGTCTTCCATTCTAAGACGAAACATATATAGTTGAGATATCACTTTATTAGAGATAAAGTTAGTATCCGAAGTTAAAGATCAAAGAACTGAAAATCCAGCTGATATGTTGACTAAGGTTGTCACCTTAGAGAAGTTGAAGCTTTGCATAGCTTCAACTGGCCTTCAGGATAAGGATAACTGATGAGAAGGCCGCCCACAACTGGTGAAGATGAAGTGTTTACAGAGGTACTTATGAAGATGAAGTTTTAAGGAGAACAATTTGAAGTTGTCAAAGCCTCCAAGCGGAGATTGTTGGTTATGGAGGATTTGACTCGAGCAGAGGATTGTTCCTCTAGGCAAAGGATTGTTCCTCTAGTCTGATGAAGACCAGAGCAGGGGTTCTTCTTCTTTTAATGTTATTAAATTAGTAACCTAATTGTACCCTCTAAATACTTCTTATTCTTGTACCTGTTAATTTTGAGCACCTAATACAAAGAGATCACTAGTTGTGGAGAGTGGATGTAGATTAAGCTTAATCGAACCACTATAAATCTTGTGTTCTTATTATTGTGATTTAGTGTGTGTGAGTGTGTGAGCTTGTTGTGTGTTTTGTTCTAGTGTTGTGTGAGACTCGTTCTGACCTAACAGGATGAACTTGATCCTTTTTACAAATTACACTTTAATCTGATATATGTAATCCCCACTTTCCCAACAATGACGGAGGAAAGCGATGCATCAGCATTGACTACTGGTAAACACTCGTTTGATTGTATTTTTATTTTTATCATGTTCATGTTTTTAACAATTTATTTGTTTATTTATAGGTACAGAAGCTCCAGGCAGGCCCTATTATGTGGATTTATTAGAATTTCCACCTGATGCAGGTAACATAACAATGATGGTTGGAGTTGTGAAGGAACAGAGAATATGATTTTTTAAAGAAAGATATAAATTATCCATATCCATATAATCCACTAAAAATTAACAAACCGTAAGTAGGTATTGGCTACGAGCTACACTTGGAGGATGATTGGAGCGTCGTTGCCAGGATGCTCGTGAGAAGTGGCAATACCAGTTTCATAATGGAGCCCTTCCGGAGGAATGCAATATCATTGTTGACAAAAACGCCCCGCCAAGTAAAGTCTTGAGACATGATCCATGGTATCAAGCAACGGTTGCCAATGGTATCAACACATTTCACCTTTTATTTTCTTGGCCTTATGATTGCGATAAGTAACAAACTTTACTATATTATAGGTTGTAAAGTTGAGGTGAAAGGATACCAATGCTCAGCCAGGCTCTAAGGGGTGACAATCTCTTGTTGGGGTTGGGTTGTAAGCCACTAAAACTTGTTAAAAAATCTAATCTTTTCATGTATTGTCACTTTTTACTTTTCAATCTTTTCAAGAGCAACCATACCCAACATGTGGCTTTCCATATATTGACAATGAAGAACGATAAATAGTAATTTTATTTTTATAATAATATATAATTTTTTGATATTTTCTTATTCAATATTTTAATAGTTTTTAATTATTTTATTTCGTTGTATTTTAAAATCATATTCTTTTTCTCATTTATTTTTAGCTTTTATTAATTTTTTTTCTATCATATTTCTTTTATCAATTAATTTGATATTTCTTTAATGTTTTACGTTCCTTAATTTATCTCCAAAAACTTAAATACGTAGTTATGTTTAGTTTTATTTCTTCGACATTCCGGTATAAATTTTGTTAAAAATGAAGTTATATTAAAAATAGAGTATTTATTTTTTGTACATATTAATTTAAATTGATGATAAATAGTAACGAAATATTTATTTATTATTAAAACTTTTTTTGCTTTTATTTTTTTTATGATACAATATTTTATAACTTTTTGATTTTCTATTATAACTTTTATTTTATTATATTAGTAAATTGTAAACATATATTAGTTTAAACATGCCCATATAAATCCACATCTGGACAAAAAAAAGTTTAAAACGAGTTGTGAGTGTAACGTAGAAGTAATCTAAGTACAAAACGTAAGTGTAACTACGTCACTTTTAGTTTTATTTTTATTTTTGTAAATCGACGTCGTTTTACATTTTCATTATTGTGTTATGTTTTCTAAAATTTTTACGATGTGTTTTTTTAACTACACTTCAATAAAAGTTTTGTTCAAACCAGATGGATCAAATATAATTGATTTATTTGGTTATTTGTTGTGATCAACTGAACCAATATCGTATGAACAACTTTGGTAATACTATAGAGAAAATTTTATATACCTTAAGCCATAATGAGTGCTGATATCGTGACAAACCAAACTCACATCGTCTAACAACATTGATGGTCTGTCGGTTCCGAACAACATCAGTACCAGTACTATCAGAACCGTTATTGATATTTGTTTTTATGGTTTTTCGACCGATGTAAAACACATGACGTAGCATAACTTTATTTTTTGGGTTTTATATTTCGATGGTATATCGAGTGCCGATACCATAATGAATCAAACCGATAACGACCTAATCCTACGATAACACGCAGAGAAATATTACTAGTTAGTATTTTAAATCTTATGGTGTTTTGTCACTTTGACTGTGCTAGTTTGAAACTGGTTGGTAATTCTTTTCAAGAGCAACTAATCAACGGCATGTGACCCAACATGTGGCTATATCTTATTTTTAATCCTTGTTGCATGCAAAGAAAAGATATGAAGTGCTCTATAAAGGGTTGTGGGATGTATATACTCCTATAAGTTTGTTGATTTGCATGTATACGTACCACCTCTTAATATGCCGGTATACGCTCACGTATATATATATATATATATATATGTGTATGGCCGTATTCGTACAGTCAACACACCAAATCACGTCACGTCAATATACGGTACATTTAGGCTTTAGCTAATCCCTCTTTAATAGAGCGTTAATTTATCTTTATAGTTTTGATAAATGTTGCTTATGAGTTAGATGCAAACCCGTGTGTTGCGGCGGAATGTGTTTGTGGGTAGAGAGAAATTGGAAAATGCAAATTTAGTATAATCGATAAAAGATTTACGCAATAACTCCGTACTATTACACTTAAAAACCATAATCAACCAAGAAATGAAGCATCTGTACGCAGACTTAATCGCAAATCCAATTTTAATAAATGAGATATGAAGATCCAAAAATTAGCTGGATTCTGTGTTGGCAATTGTCAGATCTTGATGAAGGGCAAAACAGGAAATACCCTACAAAAATGAACAAACCGTTAGGCTCGTCGCAGAAGTGGGAGGGCCACTCTGCGACCACCATCCGGCGTGAGGATAAGTATTTGTAGAGAGATAAAGTAGAGAGAGAGTTAAGAAAATCGTACTTGATGTATACTTTAGGAGAAGTATTTATACTAAATCCAACATGACGTCATGTGGTTGGACACACATTAAGATGTGCGTCCTTTTTAAGGTAGTGGACGGACCTTATGATGGCCGGGACATGTCTTGAACCTTATGGTGTACATCTGTACGCAGACTTAATCGCAAATCCAATTTTAATAAATGAGATATGAAGATCCAAAAATTAGCCGGATTCTGTGTTGGCAATTGTCAGATCTTGATGAAGGGCAAAACAGGAAATACCCTACAAAAATGAACAAACCGTTAGGCTCGTCACAGAAGTGGGAGGGCCACTCTGCGACCACCATCCGGCGTGAGGATAAGTATCTGTAGAGAGATAAAGTAGAGAGAGAGTTAAGAAAATCGTACTTGATGTATACTTTAGGAGAAGTATTTATACTAAATCCAACATGACGTCATGTGGTTGGACACACATTAAGATGTGCGTCCTTTTTAAGGTAGTGGACGGACCTTATGATGGCCGGGACATGTCTTGAACCTTATGGTGTACATCTGTACGCAGACTTAATCGCAAATCCAATTTTAATAAATGAGATATGAAGATCCAAAAATTAGCCGGATTCTGTGTTGGCAATTGTCAGATCTTGATGAAGGGCAAAACAGGAAATACCCTACAAAAATGAACAAACCGTTAGGCTCGTCGCAGAAGTGGGAGGGCCACTCTGCGACCACCATCCGGCGTGAGGATAAGTATTTGTAGAGAGATCAAGTAGAGAGAGAGTTAAGAAAATCGTACTTGATGTATACTTTAGGAGAAGTATTTATACTAAATCCAACATGACGTCATGTGGTTGGACACACATTAAGATGTGGGTCCTTTTTAAGGTAGTGGACGGACCTTATGATGGCCGCGACATGTCTCGAACCTTATGGTGTACATCCGTCCCTTTGAGGGGTGTTCGGAGGTAGGAGGTGACATTGTATCTACAAGTCCCCCAGTTTCAAGAAGTTATGAGTGACTTGTTGAAACTTTTTATTTTGTCGGTTATTTTTGTTATGTTTGGATGCAACGTGTTGCTTTTTCATTGGTGCTATTATGTGCGGGAGTGACGTGTCACTTGTTTGCCAGTCACCACCTGGTGTCCGTAGTATTTCCTTCTCGGGAATCATAATCACCTCTAGAAGTGACGTCTAATTGGACATTTTCAGGATGGTCATGTCACATCCCGACCCGCAAAGGAAATAAAAGTCGGGGCATAATTAGTTTATCATCAAAGCTCATGACATTTACTTTTAAGTTTCATGTTTATTAAATTGAAATTAAAACTTCAAATATTCAAACCCAAGAAGTCATACAAGCACAAGGAAATTTAAACATTGTTCAGAACATAATGGATTTGTTTAATCTTTTAAGGCTAATCCTATGCGTTTCTCTATGTTCACCTGTATCATGCATAAAACAAAGAATTTGGGTCAACAAAAGTTGGCAAGTGAATCTATGTAGAAACAATTTAAATCAATTGTTATATTAGTTAATTAAATAGAAATTGTGCGTAAATCACTAATGAGCATATGCATATATATAAACAATCACAAACCATACAAATTCCACAATGAACACATGACATGATGAACTTGAGATCAAGGCTCAATCAAACGGAGCCGATCTAATGAGGCACCTGATGCTCAACTCGTAGCCCACGAGGAACTGATGGGCCTTAAATGAAAGATTGCACTGAAATGATAAAATATATCCACACATAACCACACCAAAAAAGTTATACACATTTGATCACATAATGATTTTAGCACAAGTGATTAAATAAATAAATAGAACGTGTACGACACATGATACAACCTAAAATGTGATTAAAAGGGAGTTTGTATGGATTCACTCACAGTGGGAGCGTAATCTTTTCTGATGGTGAGTACGCATGAAGGAAAGATTTGATCGACAAACGAACACTAACCTAAGATAATAATACGAAAAATATAAACAAGTTAATATTTTAATACTTTTTGGTTAAATTTTTAGGTTATTTATTGCTATTTTGTAACCCTTGAAATTATGTATTTTCAATTAATTTTTACTAAAATATTAGGATTTATGTAATATAAATTAATAAAAGAAATTAATATTAAAAAAACTGTCAGATCTGACAGTTGGTTGTCAGACCGGTTCGCGGGAGTTGTAAGATAGTGTGCGCAGGATTCGAACTTGAGACCTCTTGGTTGCGTGCACGTAGCTCTTCCAACTGAGCTACGTGTCTAACCCATTTAAGTTCTGATTTTTATTATACTTATACATTAATTAAGCCTTTCCAGAAATCATTTATTTTAAAAAACTTTTTAAAATGATTGAACCGTCGCTCCTATCCCGGCTCGAACTCGCACCCATGACTTCGTATGCACCCAGCCCTACCAATTGGGCGGGGTGTCTAACCCATCATTGGTAGGATTTATATTATACTTATCATTTTCTGAACGTATCCTGGTGTCCCTTTTAAAAAAAAAAACTTTTATTCCAGAATCATGTTATGCACAAGGTTCGAACCCGGTTCTTCTTGCATGAAGTGCACACAGTCCACCGTTGGACTGTGTGTCTAACCCGGGTTATATCCCATTTTTAATTACTCTTATGCGTTGTTTACACTTCATCTCTTTCATCGATTTACCCAGAATATCAAGTTGTCCACCCTCTGATTAAGTTGGATTGCTTTGCATAAATATAAATAAAAACAAACAATTTAAATAGTATAGCTCAAAGATTGATACCGAAGACGGTCGCAGTTGAAGAACTCCGGTGAGATGACAGCGGCTCGGAGCAATTCCGGCGACAAGGAAAAATATAAAAGCAGAGAAAGAAATTTTCGATAGAAGAAAGTTTGCGAGCTCAATTGAGCGGAATCGACAATATATATAGTGCAAACTGGCTTAAATTTGATTCGGTTTTGAAACTCATAAATCATGAGTTTTTATCAGTTTTGGATTCGAATTAAGATCAGTGTGGCTGTTATAACCGTTATTCAATCATCGTAACACCCAAAACAGTCGCGACGTAACTGAAATTTAAGAGTTGATTGGAAACTGTTTGCGGTTTCAGTTCCGATTGCAAACAGAGAACCCGCGAGTTAGATCTTAAATTTTAATTGATTCGAATATTTCCCAATATGTGCGTGTGACACAGCGGTGTTTGGTGTGTGAGATTTGCTTGTAGACCCGGGTTCGACTCCGGTTGAACCCTTTTTGAATATATATATGTATTAGATTTTTTTACACTTTATTTTTATTTTTATTTTTTTAATAAAAAATCTTAACTATCCCTATCATTTATTATTCCGCAATAATAAGCATGTATTTAACGCACATAACAAAACATAAGTATTTAACTAACAAGCAGTGCGGGTTTTGAAACCCGAATTAGATGGATGTTACAGGCCAGCAGTCCTCCACTTCCCTTGTCATATATAAATAGATTTCCTTTTTCATTTTTTACTTTTTATCCTCTTATTCTCTGCTTCTCTCTTCTTTTAATCTCTGCTTCTTTTATATTTTGGCAAATCATCTTCCTCTTCTCCTTAGAATCTTATAAGGTGTGTCTTTCTCTTATTATAATCATGATCCCTGGCAAAGAAAACATGTCCGTGTGTTTTCGCGTTCTTACGCAAAAGCAATTAGTTAAGTTCGTGAGCAATTATCAGATTCCGGCTGATTTAAACCCATAACATCCGGAGAGGGACAAACCAATCCGTCCACTCCCAGTTCACTTTTTACACCCGGGAGTGTAACTTTGCGAACTATCGTGTACCGTTTTCGAGGTTTCTAATAAAGGTCCTTCAGTTTTTTGAGTCCATCTTTCTCAGATTAACCCCTTTAGTCTAAGCCGAGTAAATCATTTTGAGGTTTCATGTCGCTTCTTGAACCGTAAACCGGACCTTAGCGTATTACGGTATTTTTATGAATTCATTATTGCCGGGGATTGGTATACCTTTGCTCACAGGAAATCTATTCCGGCCATCTCTTCGGAGGAAAGATGCAGTCTGAAGAACTGGAAGGACCATTTCTTCTGGTTGGATGACCTGTGTCTTCCGGTGGATTTGCCTGGGCGGATTAAGGACCAATCTATGAATTTTGAGATTAACGAAGGGTTTGTTTTTGACCGTGAATTAGCTCAGGATTTGGTTGACAACCATAGTCCCATTCGTCCCCTCCCTGAGCATTTCTTATTGCTAGCTCGTATTAGCCATATCTGGGACTGCGGGGATAGGGACTGGCCAGTAATTGTCTTGAGAGAGAGTGGTGAGTGAATCGACCTTTCTTTGTCCCCGGTTTATAATTTATGCCTTTTTTATTCTTTGTATTTTCTATCTGCATGTGAAAAAATGTCACTTCGAGATGCTCTAAAGGTTCCGAATTTTAAAGATTTGGACTTTAGTTTTGCGAAGACACTGGGGAGGATGAGCCCTTTATAAAGCAGATTACTTCGGCCGCTTTTGCTATCAGAAAAGCAGGGGCTCAACCCGAGCATCCTATTCCTCCTACAACTTCTACAAGTGCGGGTAGCTCTGGTGGGTCTCATCCTACTCAGGAAGTTTTTCAAGAGATCGAGGACGTAATCCGGAGATCGAAGATCAAGACCAAGAATTGGTTGCTCGTCTCTCCGTATCCTCATCCTCCCTTCCTAAGGGTGAACGTAGTGTCCTGATACCATCTCTTCTTGATCTTAGAAAATCACTTTTGAAGAAAAGAAAGAGTAGTTCTGATATCTCCTCAAAATTAATCCGAAGAAAGATCGTTCCTATTTACCGGATGTTGGTAAGAGACCAAAAACTGTTGTCTCCTTGTTTTCTGATCCGGTATTGGAAAAATTGGATGAGCATTTAACAGGCAGTAAGTCATCAAGGGATGAAGCTCCTAAGACGATGTTAGGTCCAGTGATGTCTTATACCCGCTCCCATCCCTTAGACACAGTGGATGGTGATGATGTGATGGACATGGAGACTGAGAGTGGTTTAAACAAGTGGTAAGAAGGATGTCAGCTTTTCAGGTATGACATTAGGTTCCACTTTAGGTCCAAGATGTGATCTGGAGGGTGGTGAGGAGCCAGTTTCCTCCATCCCCCGTCGTGGTTTGGATCCAAAGTGATGAACTGTTTTCGTTATGCATATGTATTTCAGATGGGATGGAGATAGATCCGGGTACGGCGGATGAGAAATTTGTGCCGGACTGGGACTTAAAGAGCAAGGATTCGGTCATGGATGCTTTGATAACAAAAGTTTTTATGTTAAGCGTGTCTACTCCGTTAGATCATTCCCGGAGTCGTCGCATGTAAAGCCAAGAGTTCGGGTCGGCCGTGCTATCTGTTCTGGCTCAATCCAACGTGTACGTTTCTGAGCTCTATCGCAGATGGATTGAGGCCGAATCTGTGAAAAAGAACTTGGAACAAAAACTTCAAGATGCCAAGGGGAAACTTCAACCTACCCCTGATACTGAGAAAAAGGTGGCACAACTGACCTGCGAGTTGAATGCTTATAAGGAGAAGGTCAAGGCTCTCAATGCTTAGTACCAGGCCGCTCAGGCCGCCGCGGCCTTAGCCGGGGAGAAAAGAGACAAGAGTGTCATGTAACTGGGGCAGTTTGTTACCACTATGAAGAAGAACGACATAGTTCACAAGGAGGTGTTGGTCAGGATGGCAGATTCTCTCTCACAGGCCAAGGCTGCATACGAACGGATGATTAAAGGTTCGTACTCCAAGTTTCAACTTTGTAACTTATGCCTACCTTCTAGATGTTCCTAACTTGCTTTATTAGAGCGTGACCTTCATAAATCAGGTGAAGCAGATACGAAGGCTCAGTTGGAAGCCGCTCAGAGGGAGAGGGAATTGGAAACGTCACGTTTTAGGTTGGAAGTTGATAGTCTGAAGAAAAAGGTTGAGGAGCTAGAAGTGACGAAGGCAGTTGCGGCCGTTAACAATGCTATGAGTGCCATTGGTATTAATACATGGGTGCACAGAGGCTACTTCATGCTCTGAAGTATAAGACGCCATTCGGAGAGGTTCCTTTGCTAACCAAATATGCACAGGCTCAGCTAGAGGAAGCCATTTCTAATTTTGATTCTCTTCGGTTTCTGTTAGTGGACTCTCTAGTTTCTCTTGCAGATGAGCCCCTCCCAAGAACTCAGGAGGCCCTTCGTTTCGTTCAAGATACTTCGACGAGAGGAGACAACGTGTAGGTGGACATACCCGGTTTCTTGGGGTATCCACCTTTCCTTTTGGGAAGTTTGATAATTTGTTTCCGTAAACTTGTAACTTTTTAGGTGGACATACCTGGTTCTTTGGGGTATGCATCTGTTTTGAATACTATCGATGTTTGTAACTTTCCGTATGTAAATAGTTACCTTTTGGAATGAAACTGTTGGTTTATCTTTATTCTTGTTTATGTAACTTAACTTATAACATGCGTCCATGCTAAAGTTTAGTTATTATGTCAATATTTTAAGAACGTTCTTTTTTGATTTATGCGTCATTGTGCAAGTTATTATGACCTAGGATGATTGGCTATCACGTGATTATGAAAATAATTCCGAACATTTTACCAGTCCGGAACTTATCTTGTAGGATTAGCATCCTTGTTCTGTCTATGTGATAAAATTTCCTGCAACTTTTGAGGCTTATTCAGCCTTTAATTCAAACATAGTAATGTTCGAACCTTTGTCTTATTAAAAAGGAAAGTTTTTGGGGCATGACCCTCCCGGAATTACATTCGGAAATAAAGATGTGCGGGCAAAAACATCCGCTTTACATGGAATTTATTACATAAAAAAGGAAAGGAGAACTCCTAGGAGTCTAAAGATAGCATTTCTTTAGGTGTGTCCCGTTCCATGTTCTTGGTACTGGAGTGTCGTCGAGATGAGCTAGAGTGTATACTCCGTTTTTCCCGGCAGTTCTGATAATGTACGGTCCCTCGCATCTGGGACCAACTTGCCTGTGCCCGCGGCTTGACTTGCTTCGTTTGATCTCATGACATAATCGTTTTCCTTGACGTGAACTTCATTTACCTTTGAGTTGTAATGTTTCTCCGACTCTCTCTCGTATTTGGCCTCTCGTATGGCTGTTACCCCCTTCTTTCTTCGGCCAAATCAAGGTTTATGTGGAGTTCATGCTCGTGGCTTTGCAGCATTCTTTGTGTTGGCATGCCTACCTTGGCCGGGATCACTGCCTCCGTGCCATAGGTTAGACTATAGGGAGTTTCGCCCGTACTGGTCTTGGGCATCATCTACCCAGGATACTCCTTCTCGGCCTAAGCGCTTCTTGATGCCACTACAATGCTCTGGTTAGCCCGTTCGACCTGCCCATTGGCCTGTGGAAGGGCTCCAAACGCAAAACTCTGCTTAATATGCATGTTATCGCACCAGGTTTTGAAAGGTTTATCTGCAAATTGTTTTCCATTATCTCTGACAATGCACATCGGCATACCATATCTGCATACGATATTTTCCTAGATAAACCATAGGACTTGTTCCCCGGTTATCGTTCGGAGTGGCTTTGCCTTAATCCACTTAGTGAAGTAGTCAATGGCGACCAACAAGAACCTGACTCCTCCGGATGATGTGGGGAAGGGGCCCACAATGTCTATTTCCCACTTCTGAAATGGTCATGCTGAAGTACGGGGATCATGAGATTTTTTTCTCGGAGGCTAACTGGGGCATTCCTTTTGCATTCTTCGCATGCTTGAAGTTCGGCTACGGCGCTCTGGTGCATGCTAGGCCAAAAATATCTGGCATTTATGGCTTTTGCAACTACCATTCTTGGTCCTAAATGAATACCGCAGATTCCCCGGTGTATCTCACTGATTACATAACCTGCCTCCTCTGACGTTAAACACCATAGGAGCGGACCCAGGAATTTTTTTCTATAGAGCTTTCCGTCGTGATTTGGTATTGGAGGGCTTTACTTTCAACTTTCTAGCCTGTCCACGATCGTCCGGAAGTTGGCCTGTTATTAGATAATTTAGTATAGGAGTGATCCATGATTCTTCTTGCAGGGAGATGGCCATAGTTTCGTGACCTCGCTCTATTGCCGGGCTTCAGAGTGTTTCAACCAATTCTTCCTTTGACAAGTGACATAATGAGTGTCACACCCCGACCCTCAGCGGAATAGAAGTTGGGGCATGATTGGGTTATCACCAAAGCTCATGATATTTACTAACAAGTTTCATATTTATTAAATTCAAATTAAAATTCAAATATCCAACAAAATTTCATACAAACACAAATAATAATCTAAATGCTTGTTCCAACGAAATAACTTGATTATTCTTCTAGGCCATCCTAGGTGTTTCTTTCCTCAACTTGATCACCTGTATCATGCGTAAAACAGAGGAAATTTTGGGTCAACAAAAGTTGGCGAGTGAACCTTGATAAAACATTTAAGTAAATCAATTTTATCGTTGTTTAAATAAGATTGTGCATAATCACATGTGAACAAATGTATAATGTAACAAATCACAAACAACATTGAATGAATATATGACATGACATGAATGATGATGTATCTGAGATCAAGGCTCAATCGAATGGAGCCGATCTAATGAGGCACCTGATGCTCAACCCGTATCCCACGAGGAACTGATGGGCCTAATGAAATGAGTGCATTGAAATGATAAAATGTATCCACATATAAACCACACTACAAGCAATACACATTTGATCACGAAATGATATAAGCACAAATGTTAAATAAAATAAAGAATTGATACGACACATAATACACCCCAAAACGTGATTAAAACGGGAATTTGTAGAGATTCACTCATATTGGGTGCGTATTCTTGAGTGGGAAAAAGAGCGCACGAGTTGTGGTTTACCAACGAGAAAGTACTAACCTAGAAATAGTAACGCGATAAATAAGCAAACTAAGTTTTCTGGTTAAAACCTTTGTTTAGATTTTTAAGTTCTTTTCGTGGATTGTACTGATATTTTAAACCCTTAAAAGAATATATTTAACCTTCCATTTAAATAAATATAATAGAATTGAAATAAATAAAATAAAAATAAAAAAAATAAAAATCTTGTCAGTCTGACAAGGTCCCTGTCAGACCAGCTCAATGTGTGGTAGGCATGCGTGTGTATGGAGTCGAACTCGAGACCTCACGTTCACGTGCACACAGCTCTTCCAACTGAGCTACATGTCTAACCCGACATATTCTGGATTTTAATTATATTTATACACACTTTAGATTGTTTCTACTTTAGTTAAATTTACAAAAAGATTTTAATAATCTGACGGTGCGTGCCAAAGGGCTCGAACCCGAGACCTTTACGGTGTGATGCACCCAGCCCAACCAACTGGGTTGGGTGTCTAACCCGGCTATACATGCATTTTAATTATACTTATATACTAAATAAGTTTACACAAAAAAGGTGAATTTGAGAAGGGTTTTAAAATGCCAGGCCGATGTGAGGGCGTGGATTCGAACTCGGGATCACGCGTATAAAATGCAGACAGTCCACCGTTGGACTGTGTGTCTAACCTGTTTAAAACACATGTTTTAATTATACTAATCGGTTATAGTTCATCTTCTCCGACGAGTATGATTTCAGATCAGAACCCGACATTCCTTAGATTATTATGAATTTCATTAGTATGATACGAACATAAAAGAAGGAAGATCAAGGATTTATACCACTGATGTCGCTGGATCCTTGCTTATCTTTACCGGTGGTTAAATTCCGATGACACAACTGTGGCTCCGGCGAGACAGAGGCAGGGGGGGGGGGTGTTTAGCAGAGTTAGATTGAGGTTAGAAGTGAAAAGAAGGGAGCGAGTTTAACAATGAGGAGTTCGATCATTTTTTATAGGCTTGAAAGGGGTTGCTTGAATTTCGAATTTGAAACCGAATTGAGTGATTGATTGCTCGCGATTTGAATTGATTGGTTTTAAATTTGGGAAGGGTTTACGCGGACAAACAGCTGGTTCTTACCGGATTCTAGAAGCAGGGACAAGATCGGCGGGTTTGCTGATTTGAATTTGCAGGAAATCACTCGGGTTCATTTATATATATCGACTTGAATGTCTTCTAGAGGGATATGGAGGTTTTCGTCGGCGAGACACTTTTTCAAGTTTGATACGTGGAACGTGGGATGTATTCTGTTGAGTTCTTCTGGTAGGTCAAGCTTGTAGGCTACAGGTCCTACTCTTTCGAGTATCTTGAAAGGTCCTACGTAGCATGGTGCTAGCTTGCCCTTTTGGCCAAAACGAACCACTCCCTTTCATGGTGATACTTTCAAAAGTACTTGATCACCAACACAAAATTCCAAGGGCTTTCGTCGTTTGTTAGCATAACTCTTTTGAAGACTTTGAGCCGCTAGAAGATTGTTTCGAATTTGAAGGATTTTGTCGGTTGTTTCTTGAATCAATTCAGGTCCGGTGATTTGCGCTTTGCCAATTTCGTGCCAACATACTGGAGATCGGCATTTATGACCATATAAAGCTTCGAAAGGAGCCATGCCGATACTTGAATGATAGCTATTGTTGTACGAAAACTCGACTAACGGTAGATGAGCGTCCCAGTTCCCCTTGTAGTCTATGACACATGGTCGAAGCACGTCTTCAAGGGTTTGGATGGTGCGTTCAGATTGACCATCAGTTTGAGGGTGAAAGGCGGTGCTAAGGTCTAACCGTGTACCCAAAGCGGTTTGTACGGCTCGCCATGTTCGTGAAGTGAAACGACCATCACGGTCTGAAATGATGCTTAACGGTACACCATGACGGCTTACGATCTCGTTGATGTAGATACGAGCTAACTTCTCGTTCTTGAAGTCCTCGCGAATCGGAATGAAGTGAGCTGATTTTGTAAGACGATCAATGATTACCCATATGGTGTCATACCCACTGGAGGTGCGAGGTAACCCGGTAATGAAATCCATGGTTATGTTTTCCCACTTCCATACAGGTATTTCGGGTTGGACTAGAAGTCCTGAAGGTCTTTGATGTTCAGCTTTTACTTTGGAACTGGTAAGGCACTTGGAAACAAAAACAACGATATCCTTTTTCATGCAAGGCCACCAGTAGGTGTATCGTAGGTCCTGATACATCTTGTCGGCTCCTGGGTGTACAGAGTATCGTGTTTTGTGCGCCTCATTCATGAGGAAATCACGAAGGTTATCGCGATCAGGAATCCATATGTGGTTTAAATAGTATAGAATACCATCGGATTTGGTTTCGATTTTGAGTTCAGCTCCAATGACAGCTCATCGCGTACGTCATTTTCTGTTACAGAAACATGTTGAGCTGCTCGGATTCGATCTTTGATGTCGGTTATGATTTGCGAACATAGAAGACGAATGGAGTTCGCATAACCTTTTCGACTGAGCGCATCAGCCACCACGTTTGCCTTGCCGGGATGATACCGAATTTCACAGTCGTAGTCATTGAGAAGTTCGACCCATCTTCGTTGTCTCATATTCAACTCCTTTTGGTTGAAGATATGTTGGAGACTTTTGTGGTCAGTGTATATTTCACACTTGGTACCGTAGAGGTAATGTCTCCATATCTTGAGAGCGAACACAACGGCTCCAAGTTCCAGGTCGTGGGTGGTGTAATTCTTCTCATGAACTTTGAGTTGCCTAGAAGCATAGGCTATCACTTTTCCTCTTTGCATTAATACACAGCCTAGCCCTAGCCCTGATGCGTCGCAATATTCTACAAAGTCATCGCAACCTTCAGGGAGTGTGAGGATAGGTCCGTCACAAAGTTTTTGCTTTAGAGTTTGGAAGGCCTTTTCTTGCTTAGGTCTCCATATGAAGGGTTTTCCTTTATGAGTCAAGGCCGTGAGTGGGACAGCAATACGAGAAAAATTGGCAATGAAGCGTCGATAGTAACCAGCCAAACCAAGAAATGACCTAACTTCAGTAGGGGTACGTGGCGCTTGCCATTCCTGCACTGCCTTGATTTTTGAAGGATCGACATGAATCCCTTTGTCATTGACGACATGACCAAGGAATTGTACTTCTCCTAACCAGAATTCGCATTTTGAGAACGTAGCGTAAAGCTTTTCAGTCCTTAAGAGTGTAAGAATGAGTCGAAGGTGTCGCTCATGATCGGATTTTGACTTGGAGTAGATAAGAATGTCGTCGATGAAGACTATGACGAAACGGTCGAGATAGGGTTTGCATACCCTATTCATCAAATCCATGAAGACAGCGGGGGCGTTGGTTAAACCGAAGGGCATAACCATGAACTCGTAATGACCATAACGAGTTCGGAAGTCAGTTTTTGGAATATCTTCTTCGCGCACTCTAAGCTGATGATAACCAGAACGAAGGTTGATTTTGGAAAAACAGGTGGCGACTTGAAGTTGGTCTAGAAGGTCATCAATACGAGGCAGTGGATAGCGATTCTTAACCGTCAACTTGTTGAGTTCTCTATAATCAATGCACATGCGAAACGTTCCATCTTTCTTCCTCACAAAAAGAACGGGCGCACCCCAAGGCGATGAGCTAGGACGTATGAATCCTTTGTCTGTCAGCTCTTGCAGTTGACTAGCCAACTCTTGCATCTCGGATGGGGCTAACCTATAGGGAGATTTTGCGACCGGTGTTGCGCCAGGCACAAGATCAATTCAAAATTCGACTTCTCGCACAGGAGGATGTCCTGAAACGTCGTCGGGAAAAACTTGCGGGAATTCTTTCACAATTGGAATATCTTCGAGCTTCCTCTCCTTGCCTTCCTTCTTGATGACGTGAGCTAGAAATGCGACGTAATTCTTGCGAAGATAACTTCGGGCTTGAAGGCAGGACATCAATTTGAGCCCTTTCGAAGGAGTTTCCCCAAAGATACGTAGTGTCTGACCGTCGGCGAGAGGAATACGAATGAACTTTTCATGGCACACGACTTCAGCGTGATGCTGGCTGAGCCAGTCCATACCGATGATAACTTCGAAACTTCCCAATTTCATAGGAATGAGATCAATTGAAAAATTGTGATCATTTAGGGTGAGAGTACAATCGCGTATAACAGATTTTAAGGAAATGGGTTTTCCGTCAGTAACTTCCACCGTCAGAGATTCGACGAGATTATCACGAGGTTGGTCGAGAATAGATTCGAATTCTAAAGACACAAAGCTCTTATCCGCACCAGTATCGAATAATATGGATGCATAACTACCATTTACGAGAAACGTACCGTTGACACATTGTTGTCAGCCCTGGCTTGGTTGGCGCTGATATTGAAAGCTCTTCCTCTAGCAGGTGGAGGAGCATGGTTAGCTTGGTTTACCGGGTTTGCTTGAGCTTGGGCATGGATGATGTTCACCAGGCGTGGGCAAGTATTCCTGAAGTGGTTTGGGTCCCCACAATTGAAACAGGCTCGTATGGATTGCATCATGGGGTAGTTGGGTTGGTAGTAAGGTTGGGTTGCGAGTTGTGCAGGTGGTAGAAGTAAGGGTTGTTGGGCTTGGCCCACCATTTGATTTTGGGTTTGGGTTGGAGGTTGACTGCGGTTCGATCGCTGAAGGGTACGTCAGGTTTGGATAGTGTGACCCGCACGGCCACAACTTGTGCAATGTTGGCAAGGGTTTTCAGGAGGGTGATGGTATTGGCAACCGTTACACTTTGGGTGTGGGCCAGTGTATGGCCTTTTGAATGGTGTGGCTGGAGGGGCAACCTGGGTGATTGGAGCAGCAGTGATGGGAGGGTTGGCTTGGGTGACAACAAAGTTCTTGCCATTTCGCTTCCTCTTACCAGCAAACTTCGAGGATGAACCTGAGTGGTTTGGAATTGGGGTCTCAATGGGTGTTTTCTTATTCTCATCTTTAAAATTTCCATTTCGAATGCAATTTCAGTGAGTTTCGTAGCTAACTTCATTGCGGCTTCGAGTATTGCAGGCGAAGTGCTTAAAACGGAATCTTGGATTTTCGAGGGGATGCCTCGAATGTAGTGTTCAATTAAGCGGTATTGAACAGATTGGGAACCATTTGGTTCAACTCAAGAAACCTCTTGTTGTAGGAGGTGTGATCCCCTTCTTTTTTGCTTTAGAGCATAGAATTCATATTCAAGCTTCTTGATCTCGCTTCTAGGGCAAAAACGTCTTGTCATGACCTCTCTTAATTTTTCCCATGATAAGGCCATGGCATCATCTACACCTCGCTTACCTTTTTCCGTGTTCCACCAGGTAAGGGCTCCCCCAAACAATCTTCTAGTCACCTAACGTACCTTACGGTCCTTAGGACAGTCGCAATTGAGAAAGGTGTTTTCCATCTCCTCAAACAAGTGGAGGAGAGCGGTGACACCTTCAGTCCCTTCATATTTTGGGGGATCACAAGACTTGAAGTGTTTGTAGGTGCATTTAGGGGTTTTGGGAGGAGGGTTGGCGACGCTTTGGTCTTCTTGGTTGGGAGGGTTAATGGGATTAGCGGTGAGAGCTTGCTGAACTTGTAGCACGATGTCAGGAGGCACTGCGGCCACTTGTTTAGCAATTTGCGAGGCCAAGCGTTCGTTTGACTTTCCTGACCTTCTACCTCCACGTAATTGCCTAGCAGACATCTACAGGAATATATGTAGGGAGATTGTGAGTTCAAGAATTTCCTAGGTGTCATGTGTCGTAAAAAGAATGAAAACAACATAACTGAAAATAATTTAACTACATCCATAGGATGTCTTGGGTTTGCTCATGTTTGGGCCTCCAAATGTCCCCTATACCATTTCCTGTATAGTCATGTGGGCCCCCATGACTATTGGTTTGGTAGGGTCTGCATTGGTGTCGGCTGGTTAACATTCACATCACCCGAATGAAAATTGTAAAACATGATTGCGAGATGTAACGTCGGAGGGTGTCCAGGTGTAGACACAATGACAACTCAAAGTGGGGTTAGTTCACACAACGTTTGGTATAGCATGCTTTAGCCTAATAGATCCTTCGTACTCTCATCGTTAGTCCCCCGGTAGGCAAACTGGTCCTTTATTTTGGATTTATACGAATGCCAAGCCTAGACAGGACGTTCCGACTACCGGTACTCGTATCCTTCCAGTTACTACATGCCCGTCGTGAAAACTCACTTCGATGTGATTTGAATAATATGAAAACATTGCAAAAATCTTTGAAAAGAAATAATGGAAATTGGGAAATCATGAGGTGTGTGCTTTCATAGATATGTTATGAGGGTAGGATCTATGATGAGCATTGCATATTAACATGTACTTGTGAGAGTGCTTGCATAATGTTGTGTGTGAAAATAAACATGAAACATATAAGCATCATGAATTTTGCATGTAACACATAACAATCTAAATCTAGTCAACTATAGTATAGGCTCTAAGGGTCTAATAACCTATCCTATATCCCTATAGTCACAAGCTCTGATACCAATCTGTCACACCCCGACCCGCAGCGGAATAGAAGTTGGGGCATGATTGGGTTATCACCAAAGCTCATGATATTTACTAACAAGTTTCATATTTATTAAATTCAAATATCTCACAAAATTTCATACAAACACAAATAATAATCTAAATGCTTGTTCTAACGAAATAACTTGATTATTCTTCTAGGCCATCCTAGGTGTTTCTTTCCTCAACTTGATCACCTGTATCATGCGTAAAACAGAGGAAATTTTGGGTCAACAAAATTTGGCGAGTGAACCTTGATAAAACATTTAAGTAAATCAATTTTATCGTTGTTTAAATAAGATTGTGCATAATCACATGTGAACAAATGTATAATGTAACAAATCACAAACCACATTGAATGAATATATGACATGAATGATGATGTATCTGAGATCAAGGCTTAATCGAATGGAGCCGATCTAATGAGGCACCTGATGCTCAACCCGTATCCCACGAGGAACTGATGGGCCTAATGAAATGAGTGCACTGAAATGATAAAATGTATCCACATATAAACCACATTACAAGCAATACACATTTGATCACGAAATGATATAAGCACAAGTGTTAAATAAAATAAAGAATTGATACGACACATGATACACCCCAAAACGTGATTAAAACGGGGAATTTGTAGAGATTCACTCACATTGGGTGCGTATTCTTGAGCGTGAAAAAGAGTGCACGAGTTGTGGTTTACCAATGAGAAAGTACTAACCTAGAAATAGTAACGCGATAAATAAGCAAACTAATATTTCTGGTTAAAACCTTTGTTTAGATTTTTAAGTTCTTTTCGTAGATTGTACTGATATTTTAAACCCTTAAAAGAATATATATTTAACCTTCCATTTAAATAAATATAATAGAATTGAAATAAATAAAATAAAAAAATAAAAATAAAAATCTTGTCAGTCTGCCAAGGTCCCTGTCAGACCGGCTCAATGTGTGGTAGGCATGCGTGTGTATGGAGTCGAACTCGAGACCTCACGTTCACGTGCACGCAGCTCTTCCAACTGAGCTACATGTCTAACCCGACATATTCTGGATTTTAATTATATTTATACACACTTTAGATTATTTCTACTTTAATTAAATTTACAAAAAAGATTTTAATAATCCGACCGGTGCGTGCCAAAGGGCTCAAACCCGAGACCTTGACGGTGTGATGCACCCAGCCCAACCAACTGGGCTGGGTGTCTAACCCGGCTATACATGCATTTTAATTATACTTATATACTAAATAAGTTTACACAGAAAATGTGAATTTATGAAGGGTTTTAAAATGTCAGGCCGGTGTGAGGGCGTGGACTCAAACTCGGGATCACGCGTATAAAATGCACACAGTCCACCGTTGTGCTGTGTGTCTAACCTGTTTAAAACACACGTTTTAATTATACTAATCAGTTAACGGTTATAGTTCATCTTCTCCGACGAGTATGATTTCAGATCAGAACCCGACATTCCTCATATTATTATGAATTTCATTAGTATGATACGAACATAAAAGAAGGAAGATTAAGGATTTATACCACTGATGTCGCTGGATCCTGGCTTATCTTTACCGGTGGTTAAATTCCGACGACAAAACTGTGGCTCCGGTGAGACAGAGGGCGGGGGGGTGTTTAGTAGAGTTAGCTTGAGGTTAGAAGTGAAAAGGAGGGAGCGAGTTTAACAATGAGGAGTTCGATCATTATTTATAGGCTTGAAAGGGGTTGCTTGAATTTCGAAATTCGGAAACCGAATTGAGTGATTGATTGCTCACGATTTGAATTGATTGGTTCTAAATTTGGGAAGGGTTTACGCGGACAAACAACTGGTTCTTACCGGATTCCAGAAGCAGGGACAAGATCGGCTGGTTTGCTGATTTGAATTTGCAGGAAATCACTCAGGTTCATATATATATATATATAAGATTATTCGAAAATCCTAACAAAAGGTGCGTGTGTCCCGGTGGTGTTTGTTGTGTGCGTTTACCCGGGCGACCTGGGTTCGATCCTGGTTCCCTCTTTTTTTTTTGATTTTTGTTTATGTTATTATTTTATTATGCCTATTTCAAATCATTTGTTATTATCAACTAAAAATATTTAATTAGTTATTTATTTTATTATTTCATTTAAGACTATTTTAAAACATAAATTTTAAATATTTGACAATAATAAAAAAATGCTAGGATTAAACGTAACGACATAGATATACATACTTGATTAATAATTTGGCGCGGGTTTTCGAAACACGATTTACACAAATGTTACAATGAGACTGAAGCGAGCTTACTTAAAGCATCAATTTTCTTGTTTTTGCTTCTGAGGATGTGAACTATTTTGCAAGTATCAAAAGCTGCCATCATTTGTTTCGGCTTTGTCAAATACTTTGTCATGCTTTCTTCACGCGCCTGGTACTCTCCACTAACCTGGTTGGCTACTAGCAGGGAATCTAAGTGAGCCAAGACTGATTTTGCCCCGGCTTTTCGTGCACTCTGGAGCCCAGCCAGCAATGCTTCATACTCAGCTTCGTTGTTTGAAGTTTTGAAATCGAATCGTAGGGCATACGTGAACTCGCTTGGGATCAATTAATATCAAGCCTGCCCCAGCTCCTTCCCTGTTCGAAGCTCCATCGGTGAATAAATTCCATACGCTTGGAGCAATAATGCTATCCTTTACATGCTCCCCCGTGGGGACTTCGGTGAGGAAATCAGCGATAGCCTATCCTTCTACCGGCTTTTGGAGGACCTGCTGAACTTGGAGGTTAGTTTGTATTTCGATGTTGAAAGCTTAGAAGTACCTTCGGAGCATGCGGGTAGCATGAACTAGAGCCAAAGCTAGTTTTTCAATCATGGGATATCTTGTCTCATAGTCTTTTAAGATGCAGCTAACATAGTACACCGAAATTTGGGCAGCATTCCGGTGGACCACCAACACTGCGCTTATAGCAAAACGAGAGGCGGATAAGTATATTGTTACTGTTACACCTGTGATCGGAGCGGTCAAAGTTGGGAGGGATCCTAAGCATACTTTTAGTTCTTTGAAAGCCCTATCTGCTTCCGGACCCCACTCTGTCTGTCCTTTTCCCATGCTCCTCTTTAGGACATACATGAAATGGATGGTTCTATCTGCAACTTTCGAAATAAAACGGTGTAAGGCAACTAGCTTCCCATTTAGTGATTGAATTTCTTTGACCGTTCAAGGTGGTTGCATTTTTACAACTGCTTGGACCTTCGCTAGATGAGCTTGAATTCCGGACTGTGTTACCCATACCCCAAGAACTTTCCTTCTTCAAGACTGAACGGACATTTTTTGGGATTCAACTTCAGATTAATGCTTCAGAGCCTGGTGAATGTTTCCAATATGTTGTCCGACATATTTTCTTTGGCTGCGCTCTTGTTAACTAGATCGTCTATGTAGATCTCGAGGTTGCGACCGATCTGCCCTTTGATAGCTTTATTCATTAGACGCTGTATGTGACTGCGACATTCTTTATGCCGAACGAAATTTTAGTTTAGCAGTATAATCCTTCGTTCGTGACAAAGGCCGTTTTATCCTCGTCCTTCAGAGCCATTTGTATTTGATGATATCCCTTGCATGTATCAAGAAAACATTTCAGACGAAAGCTGGCGAGGGAGTCTATCTTGAGATCGATCTCCGGAAGTGACTAACAATCCTTTGGACAAGCGTCATTTAAATCCGAGAAGTCTACGCACATTCTGCAGGTGTTATCTTTTTTAGTTACCATTTGTCACACCCCGACCCGCCGCGGAATAAAAGTTGGGGCATAATGTAACATCCGTCGAAAAACGGGTGTTCAAAACCCGCTTCGTTTATTAATCGAACAATCAGTTTTAAATTTTTGTTGTTATTTATAACTTATTTTAATTATAAACGATACATAATTAATAAAAAAATTAGGATTTAAAAACAAAAATTGTTAAAAAGTGAAAATAAGAAAATTAAAAATAAAACAAGGCTGCCGGGATTCGAACCCGGGTCAGCCGGGTCAGCCAAGTCTTAACTCTCATTCCCCAAACCACTCCGCCACTTGTGTTCTTTAGTAGTATATCGAAACAATTAATTCAAATAACAAAACACAGAAATCAAATTCAGTCAAAGACGCGCCCATTTCGCAGTCGCCGGAAAACCCGACGACTTCGCCAATATTTGACGGTTTCTATCGATTTAATGGAAGAATTAATCCTAACATCGGTTATAATCGATGTCTAAACCCGCGACATCAGTCGTAACCGCTGGAAATCAGCTAACCATGAATCGAGACTGAAATCAGACTCAATTCGTCTCGATTCTTCCCTATAAATACAGCCACAAGTCTCTAGTAGCCTTTTCGCTCAAAATCGCACCTTTTCTCGAAGCAATTTCACTCGCCGGAAATATCTTGCCATCACCGGACTTTCGCCGGAAAACTGAGACTCACCTCAAAACGGTAAATACCTCGACTCTTTCTGTTTCAATCCGTTGTTAGACTGTTACTAACTTCAATCCAACAATCAGAATCAATCCCAGACGACGTAGCCGGAATATTCAGCTCTCGCCGGAAAACCTCTGAAATTTCTAATCTCACGCTGTGAATCGGTATAATCATTCAAACTTCTGTTAATCCTTGTTTAAGTACCTCAATTTCATAACTAATCAAACAGAACTGTTAGTTGATTCTAACAGCCGAAGTTCACAAACAGAGCCGACGAATCTTTGCCGGAGTTCTGTGAAAGACACTGATCGGTACATCCTTTCCCCAAACTCTCTCCGTTCATTACCTTTCAATTACTTATAATGCTTGTTAATCGAATTAGACATGAATCAGTTGAATTATCATTATCTGTGTTCTTGAGCGGAGAAGACGAAGTTGGTTATGTTATAAGAATAATTAAAATTAGTATTATGAACGGGTTAGACACACAGTCCAGCGGTGGACTGTGTGCAAACAGTTACATACACGACGCGAGTTCGATTCCTATCACAACCTTAACCTCAGAAATAAAAATGTTTTTTTAGAAACCGAACCGGGTTAACTCAGTAAGATGTTAAATATAATAAAAACCAGAATATTAATCAGGTTAGACACACAGTCCAGCAGGGGACTGTGTGCAACACTAACTCGCACGTCCCGGGTTCGAGACTGGTTAACGGCACCGGTTCAATGCAATTAAAATCTTTTTTAAAAATAAATGATTTTCGGATTAAGTTAAATAGTATATAAATATAATTAAAAACAGAAATATTTCGGGTTAGACACGTAGCTCAGTTGGTAGAGCTGCGTGCACGCGTACGGGAGGTCATGGGTTCGAGTCTCACTCAGCGCACATATATAAGCGACCGGACCGGTCAACGGTCAACGGTCATGGTCAACGGTCAAAAGTCAACATTTTTTTATTATTTTTATTTATTTATTTAATTTAAAAAGTAATTAAAAATACTTAAAAATAACGTTTTTAAAGTTAGAAAATAACCTTAAACTCACAAAAATATATCCAAAAATCCTATTAAAATAGTTACTAAAATCCACATACTTACCGTACCTTTTCGTTATTAATTAGGTTAGTTATTCCCCGTCGATCAATCCTCTAAACTCGTGCGCAATCAACATCATCCACCGAACGCACCCAATGTGAGTGAATCTCTACCAATTCCCCGTTTTAATCACATTTTGGGGTGTATCATGTGTCGCTATTATTCATTTAAATTAAACACTTGTGCATTCATCATATTCATGATCAAGTGTGTTGCCAATATATATCTATTGTTTGTGTGGTTAATGTTTAAATTAAAGTTATCATTTTCAGTACATACATTATCATAGGCCGCCGCTCCCCATTACCTATGAGCGTGAGCTGTTCCCCATTACCTATGAGCGTGAACGAGGCGTTGCCAACATAAGATCGGCTCCGTTTGATTGAGCCTTGATCTCACATACATTAGCATAGGTCGTCCGTTCCCCATCACCTATGAGCGTGAACGAGACGTTGCCAACATAAACATTGTCATTCATATCATATACCCATGCAAGGTGTTTGTGATTGTTTGTTTACATTCGTTTGTTCATGTATGATTATTGCACAATTTTCCATATTAAATACAACAAGGTATCAATAACAAATGTTTTTAACAAGGTTCACTCGCCAACTTTTGTTGACCCAAAATTTCCCCATTTTTACACATGATACAGGTGATCAAGTTGAAGCAAGAAACATATAGGACGGCCAAGAAGAATAAACCGGCTTAGACTTGGATTGTTTTAGTTAATTTTTTTTTCCTTTCTTTGTATTGTATGAATTTGACTTGAAACTTTGAGACGTAATTTGATTTTAATAAATATGAAACATATTAGTAAACATCATGAGCTTTGGTGATAACCCAATTATGCCCCGACTCTTATTCCGCTGCGGGTCGGGGTGTGACAGATTGGTATCAGAGCTTGACTATAGGGATATAGGATAGGTTATTAGACCCTTAGAGCCTATACTATAGTTGATTAGAATTTTTAAATTGTTTGTGTGTTACATGCAAAATTCATGATGTTTATATGCTTTATGTTTATTGTTACATTCAATGTTATGCAAGCATGTTCATAAGTACATATTATTATACCATGCCTATCATGAATCATACTCTCATAACATATCATATTCATGGGAGCACACACCTCACAATTCATATGATTTTTACACGATTTTTGTATTTTCAAATCACATCAAAGTGAGTTCGCATGACGGGCATGTAGTAACTGGAAGGGTACGAGTACCGGTAGTCGGAACGTCCTGTCTAGGCTTGGCATTCATATAAATCCAAAATAAAGGACCAGTTTGCCTACCTGGGGACTAACGATGAGAGTACGAAGGACCTATTAGGCCAAAGCATGCTATACCAAACGTCGTGTGAACTAACACCACTTTGAGTTGTCATTGTGTCTACACCTGGACACCCTCCGACCATACATCTCGCAAACATATTTTATGGTTTTCATTCGGGTGATGCGAGTGTTAAACCGCCAATACCAATGTGAATCCTACTAAACCAATAGTCATGGGGGCCCACATGACTATACAGGTGATGGTATGGGGGACATTGGAGGCCTAAACATGAGCAAACCCAAGACATCCTATGGATGTAGTGCATTATTGATGATTATGTTATTTTATTATTTTAAACGACACATGACACCTAAACACTCCTTAAACTCACCATCTTCCTATGTATATTCCTGTAGATGTCGGCTAGGCAGCTACGTGGAGGACGAAAGTCAGGAAGGTCAAACGAACGCTTGGCCACTCAGATTGCAAAACAAATGGCCGCGGTGCTTCCTGATATTGTAATACAAGTCCAACAAGCTCTCACCGCGAATCCTATCAACCCACCCAATCAAGAGGATCAAAACATCGACAACCCTCTCTCCAAGAAGTGCTCCTACAAACACTTCAAGTCTTGCGATCCCCCAAAGTATGAAGGGACCGAAGGTGTCACCGCTCTCCTCCACTGGTTTGAGGAAATGGAAAACACCTTCCTAAATTGCGATTGTCCCGAGGATCGTAAGGTATGTTACGCAACCGGGAGATTATTTAGGGTAGCCCTGACCTGGTGGAACACCGAGAAGGATAAGAGAGGAGTTGAAGACGCTATTGCCTTAACGTGGGAAGAGTTAAGGGAAATGATGACAAAACGCTTCTGCCCAAGAAGCGAACTCAAGAAGTTGGAAGACGAATTCCTACAACAAAAGATTTCTTGAGCTGAACCAGATGGTTCCTAACTTGTTCACCCCAGTATACCGCTTGGTTGAACACTATATTCGAGGCCTCCCCTCGAAGATTCAAGACTCAGTCCTCAGCACTTCGCCTGCAACTCTCTAAGCTGCTATGGAATTGGCCACCGAACTTACCGAGAACCGCATCAGAAATGGTAAATTCAAGGAGGAGAAAAAGAAAGCCCCCGTTGAGGGCCAAACTTCAAACCATTCAACCTCCTCCTCAAAGTTTTCAAACAAGAGGAAACGAAATACCAGAAATTTTGCTGTCACCCAAACCAATTTCCCTATCCCTGCTGCACCCATCACTCAAGTTGCCCCTTCACCCGCACCATACAAAAGGCCATACTCCGGCCCCTACCTAAAATGCACCCGTTGCCAATACCATCACTCACCCGAACACCCCTGTCAATATTGCACCAGCTGTGGCCGTGCAGGTCACACCATCCAAACCTGCCGCTCGCTGCAGCGAATGAACCGTAACCAACCCACAACCCAAACCCACCATCAAATAATGGGTCAAGCCCAACAACCCCTACTACTACCACCTACACAACATACGGCCCAAACCTACTACCAACCCAACTACCCTATGATGCAACCCATGCGAGCTTGCTACAATTGTGGAGACCCAAACACTTTAGAAACACTTGCCCATGTTTGGTGAACATTATACACGCTCAAGCTCAAGCAAATCCGGTGAACCAAGCTAACCAAGCTCCTCCACCTGCTAGAGGAAGAGCTTTTAACATCAACGCCAACCAAGCTAGGGCCGACAACAACGTGGTTAACGGTACGTTTCTCATCAATGGTAATTATGCATCCATGTTATTTGATACTGGCGCGGATAAGAGTTTTGTGTCCTTAGAATTTGAACCCATCCTCAACCAAACCCGTGATAAACTCATGGAATCCATAATGGTGGAAGTTGCTGACGGAAAACCGGTCTCATTAAACTCCATTATCCGAAACTGTACTCTTACTCTAAATGATCACGATTTTCCTGTTGACCTCATTCCTATGAAGTTGGGAAGTTTCGACATTATAATTGGTATCGACTGGCTCAGTCAACATCATGCTGAAGTAGTATGTCGCGAAAAGTTCATTCGCATTCCTCTTGCAGACGGTCAAACTCTACGAATCTTTGGAGAAACCCCTTCGAAAGGACTCAAACTGATGTCCTGTCTTCAAGCACGAAAATATCTCCGCAAGAATTATGTAGCGTTTCTAACCCACGTTATCAAGAAGGGAAATAAGGAGAAGAAACTCGAAGACATACCTGTAGTGAAAGAATTCCCGCAAGTCTTCCCCGACGACATCTCAGGACTTCCTCCCAAGAGAGAAGTCGAATTCCGCATTGATCTTATACCTGGCGCTACACCCGTCGCGAAATCTCCTTATAGGTTAGCCCCATCCGAAATGCAAGAGCTGGCCAGTCAATTACAAGAACTGACCGACAAAGGATTCATACGTCCTAGCTCATCGCCTTGGGGTGCACCTGTTCTGTTTGTAAAGAAGAAAGATGGGACGTTTCGCATGTGTATCGATTACAGAGAACTCAACAAATTAACGGTCAAGAACCGCTATCCATTACCTCGCGTCGATGATCTTCTAGAACAACTCCAGGGTGCCACTTGTTTTTCTAAGATCGACCTTCGTTCCGGCTATCATCAACTCAGAGTACATGAAGAAGACGTCCCAAAGACCGCCTTCCGAACTCGTTATGGTCACTATGAATTCATGGTCATGCCATTTGGTCTAACCAACGCTCCAGCCGTCTTCATGGATCTAATGAACAGAGTTTGCAAACCCTATCTCGATCGCTTTGTTATAGTCTTCATCGACGATATTCTCATTTACTCAAAGTCTAAGACTGATCATGAACGACACCTTCGACTCATCCTCACGCTCTTATGAACCGAAAAGCTATACGCTAAGTTCTCCAAATGCGAATTCTGGTTAAAAGAAGTACAATTCCTTGGACACGTCGTCAATGACAAGGGAATACATGTCGACCCCTCAAAGATCAAAGCAGTGCAAGAATGGCAAGCGTCACGTACACCAACCAAAGTAAGATCTTTCTTTGGTTTGGCTGGTTACTATCGCCGTTTCATATCAAATTTCTCTCGTATCGCTGTACCACTCACGGCTTTGACACATAAAGGAAAACCCTTCATATGGGGACCTAAACAAGAAGAAGCCTTCCAAACCCTTAAGCAAAAGCTTTGTGACGCACCTATCCTCACGCTCCCCGAAGGTTGCGATGACTTTGTAGTATATTGCGACGCATCAGGGCAAGGACTAAGCTGTGTTTTAATGCAAAGGGGAAAAGTGATAGCCTATGCTTCTAGGCAACTCAAAACTCATGAGAAGAACTACACTACCCACGACCTAGAACTTGGAGCCGTTGTGTTCGCTCTTAAGATATGGAGACATTACCTCTATGGTACCAAGTGTGAAATTTACACTGACCACAAGAGCCTCCAGCATATCTTTAACCAAAAGGAGTTGAATATGAGACAACGAAGATGGGTCGAACTTCTTAATGACTACGACTGTGAAATTCGGTATCATCCTGGCAAGGCAAATGTGGTGGCCGATGCACTCAGTCGAAAGGGTTATGCGAACTCCATTCGTCTTCTATGTTCGCAAATCATAACCGACATCAAAGATCAAATCCGAGAAGCTCAACATGTTTCCATAACGGAATACGACATACGCAATGAGTTATCTTGTGGAGCAGAACTTAAACTCGAAACAAAATCTGACGGCATTCTGTATTATCTAGATCGCATATGGATTCCCGATCACAATAACCTTCGCGATACCCTTATGAAAGAGGCGCCCAAAACACGATACTCTGTACACCCAGGAGCCGACAAGATGTATCAAGACCTTCGATACACCTACTGGTGGCCTGGCATGAAAAAGGATATTGCTGTTTTTGTTTCCAAGTGCCTTACCTGTTCTAAAGTGAAAGCTGAACATCAAAGACCCTCAGGACTCCTAGTCCAACGTGAAATACCTGTATGGAAGTGGGAAAACATAACCATGGACTTCATTACCGGGTTACCTCGCGCTTCTGGTGGGTATGACACTATATGGGTAATCATTGATCGTCTTACAAAATCAGCTCACTTCATTCCGATTCGCGAGGACTTAAAAAATGAGAAGTTAGCTCGTATCTACATCAGCGAAATCGTAAGCCGTCATGGTGTACCGTTAAGCATTATTTCAGATCGTGATGGTCGTTTCACTTCATGAACATGGCAAGCCGTACAAGCCGCTTTGGGTACACGATTAGACCTCAGTACCGCTTATCATCCTCAAACTGATGGACAATCTGAACGCACTATTCAAACTCTTGAAGACATGCTTCGAGCATGTGTCATAGACTTCAAAGGGAATTGGGACGCTCATCTACCATTAGTTGAATTTTCGTACAACAACAGCTATCATTCAAGTATTGCATGGCACCTTTCGAAGTATTATATGGTCGTAAGTGCCGATCACCAATATGTTGGCATGAAATTGGAGAAGCTCAAATCACCGGTCCAGAATTAATACAAGAAACAATAGACAAGATCCATCAAATTCGAAACAATCTTCTAGCGGCACAAAGTCGTCAAAAGAGTTATGCAGACAAACGACGAAAGCCCTTGGAATTTAACATTGGTGACCAAGTACTTTTAAAAGTATCGCCGTGGAAGGGAGTAGTTCGTTTTGGCCAAAAAGGCAAGCTAGCACCACGCTACGTAGGACCTTTCAAGATACTCGAAGAGTAGGCCCTGTAGCATACAAGCTTGACCTACCAGAGGAACTCAACAGAATTCATCCCACCTTCCACGTATCGAACTTGAAGAAGTGCCTCACCGATGAAAATCTCCATATTCCCCTAGAGGACATTCAAGTCGATGAATCTATGCATTTCATTGAAAGACCAGTAGAAATTATGGACTTCGGATAGAAACATTTAAGACGAAGCCGCATTCCAATTGTCAGGGTACGCTGGGAGTCGAAACGAGGACCTGAGTTTACTTGGGAACGTGAAGACTCAATGCGCGAGAAATACCCACATCTTTTTCCTGTTACTACTACTTAAATTTCGAGAAGAAATTTCTAAAAGTAGGGGATACTGTAACATCCGTCGAAAAACGGGTTTTCAAAACCCGCTTCGTTTATTAATCGAACAATCAGTTTTAAATTTTTGTTGTTATTTATGACTTATTTTAATTTTAAACGATACATAATTAATAAACAAATTAGGATTTAAAAACAAAAATTGTTAAAAAGTGAAAATAAGAAAATTAAAAATAAAACAAGGCTGTCGGGATTCGAACCCGGGTCAGCCGGGTCAGCCAAGTCTTAACTCTCATTCACCAAACCACTCCGCCACTTGTGTTCTTTAGTAATATATCGAAACAATTAATTCAAATAACAAAACACAGAAATCAAATTCAGTCAAAGACGCCCCCATTTCGCAGTCGCCGGAAAACCCGACGACTTCGCCAATATTTGACGGTTTCTATCGATTTAATGGAAGAATTAATCCTAACATCGGTTATAACCGATGTCTAAACCCGCGACATCAGTCGTAACCGCCGGAGATCAGCTGACCATGAATCGAGACTGAAATCAGACCCAATTCGTCTCGATTCTTCCCTATAAATACACCCACAAGTCTCTGCTAGCCTTTTCGCTCAAAATCGCACCTTTTCTCGAAGCAATTTCACTCGCCGGAAATATCCTGCCATCACCGGACTTTCGCCGGAAAACCGAGACTCACCTCAAAACGGTAAATACCTCGACTCTTTCTGTTTCAATCCGTTGTTAGACTGTTACTAACTTCAATCCAACAATCAGAATCAATCCCAGACGACGTAGCCGGAATATTCAGCTCTCGCCGGAAAACCTCTGAAATTTCTAATCTCACGCTGTGAATCGGTATAATCATTCAAACTTCTGTTAATCCTTGTTTAAGTACCTCAATTTCATAACTAATCGAACAAAACTGTTAGTTGATTCTAACAGCCGAAGTTCACAAACAGAGCTGACGAATCTTTGCCGGAGTTCTGTGAAAGACACTGATCGGTACATCCTTTCCCCAAACTCTCTCTGTTCATTACCTTTCAATTACTTATAATGCTTGTTAATCGAATTAGACATGAATCAGTTGAATTATCATTATCTGTGTTCTTGAGCAGAGAAGACGAAGTTGGTTATGTTATAAGATTAATTAAAATTAGTATTATGAACGGGTTAGACACACGGTCCAGCGGTGGACTGTGTGCAAACAATTACATACACGACGCGAGTTCGATTCCTATCACAACCTTAACCTCTGAAATAAAAATGTTTTTTTTTTAGAAACCGAACCGGGTTAACTCAGTAAGATGTTAAGTATAATAAAAACCAGAATATTAATCAGGTTAGACACACAGTCCAGCGGTGGACTGTGTGCAACACTAACTCGCACGTCCCATTTTTACACATGATACAGGTGATCAAGTTGAAGCAAGAAACATATAGGACGGCCTAGAAGAATAAACCGGCTTAGACTTGGATTGTTTTAGTTAATTTTTTTTCCTTTCTTTGTATTGTATGAATTTGACTTGAAACTTTGAGATGTAATTTGATTTTAATAAATATGAAACATATTAGTAAACATCATGAGCTTTGGTGATAACCCAATTATGCCCCGACTCTTATTCCGCTGCGGGTCGGGGTGTGACACATAATTGGGTTATCACCAAAGCTCATGATGTTTACTAAGATGTTTCATATTTATTAAATTCAAATTACAACTTAAATATCCAAAGCAAAATTCATACAATTACAAGAAAATGAAACTACATAATTATTCCACAGCATAAACTTGTTTATTCTTCTAGGCCTTCCTAAGTGTTTCCTGTCTCAGCTGGATCACCTGTATCATGTGTAAAACGGGGGATATTTTGGGTCAACAAAAGTTGGCGAGTGAACCTTGATAAAACATTGTTACTACTTTCTTGTTCTATTTAATAAGGAAAATTTGTGCAATAATCACATGTGAGCAAACATATATAGATAAACAAACACAAACCACTTTGGATGAGTACATGATATGAATGATGATGTATGTGAGATCAAGGCTCAATCAAACGGAGCCGATCTAATGAGGCACCTGATGCTCAACCCATCTCCCACGGGGAACTGATGGGCCTAATGAAATGCGTGCACTGAAAATGATAAATCCAATCTACATATAATCCACACAACAATTGATACACATTTGATACACATTTGATCACGGATATGATGTATGCACAAGTGTTTAAATAAAATAAAAGAATTATACGACACATGATACACCCCAAAACACGATTAAAACGGGGAATTGGTAGAGATTCACTCACAATGGGTGCGTTCTTTGATGACGATGAAGGCGCACGAATTTATGATTCAATCGACGAGGAAAAACTAACCTAGATAATAACAAAATGGTTCGATAAATAAATAGATTTTATTAGCTTTTAGTGGGATTTTTAGATTTATTTTTGTGAGTTTAAGGAAATTTTCTAACTTTAAGAATCTTATTTTTAAGTATTTTTAAATGATTTTTCAATTAAATAAATAAATAAAAGAAATAAAAAAATTGACTTTTTGACCGTTGACCGTTGACCGGGTCTGACCGGTCAGACTGTGTTTTCTATGCGCTGAGTGAGATTCGAACTCGGGACCTCTCGTATACGTGCACGCAGCTCAACCAACTGAGCTACGTGTCTAACCCGAAATATTCTCTGTTTTAATTATATATATATATATATATATATATATATATATTAATTAACTTTAACCTTTTTTTAGTTTATATCAAAGATGATTTAATGTGGCCGAATCGGCTTCAGAGACCCGCAGTCGAACTCGGGACATTCGGTTCGAGTGCGCACAGCCCAACCAGTTGGGCTGTGTGTCTAATCTGCTTAACTACTGAATTATATTCCTCTTATAAACATTCTGTGACTTGATCTGATTAGGTTCTAAAAATGTTGGTTTTATTTCTAAAAGTCGGTAACATGTGCGATTCGAACTCGGGACGTGCATATTGTATTTGCACACAGTCCACTGCTGGAGTGTGTGTCTAACCCGTTTAGATATCTGGTTTTAATTATATTAATACATATATTCGACTTCATCTTCTTCGTTTACAAGAACACAGAACAGTGAAATCCGACTGCTCTGTTTAATCGATCACGACTTATACTTGATTGAAATGGACAGAAAATTAAATGATATGGTATACCAGAACAGCGAGTTTGCTTCAGATTTCCGGCAAGTTTGTCGGTTCTGATTTTGCGATTTCCGGCTGTATGAACTGTTTTAACAGTTTTGATTATTGATTGAACAATTAAAGTATAAATCAAGAGATAGGAGGGAGGTTTAGACAATTATACCATCTGAAGACAACTGCGGTTTTATGTTCAGTGATTCCGACAATATTCCGGCGAGTGCAGAGGAACTCCGGCAACGTGCTCTGGAAGGATTAAAGCTTCGAAAGAGTGTGCGGTTCTGAGCGAAAGGGTTACCAGATGTTTGAGTGGGTATTTATAAGGAAGATCCTCTGATTTGAGTTTGAATTAGGATTAAAGTTCGCGGTCAATGATTTTCCGACGGTTATGACTGGAATTGAGTGCCGGCATCGGTTATAACTGATGTCGAAATCGGTTTATCCGTTTTGGTCAAAGGAGAAACAGCCAAATTCGCGGATTTTATGTTTTCTCCGGTGATTGCGAGTTCTGGCGCGTTGTTTACCGGATTTGACTTTCGGGTTTTACTTTATATGTTATTTGTTTCAGTATTTGTCACAAAGGAAGTGTGTGGCGGAGTGGTGTGGCGTGTGTTTTTGTTTGTGGGTGACCCGGGTTCGAAACCCGGCTGCCCTATTTATTTTTTTATTTACTTATTTTTATTATTTATTAATTATGGTTTAAAATTCTAAAAATGTTTATTAGTTATGTATTGTTTGAAATTAATACGAACCATAAATACGCAACGAAACTTATAACTGAATATTTGATTGATAAACGAAGCGGGTTTTGAAACCCGTTTTTCGACGAATGTTACAGTATCCCCTACTTTTAGAAATTTCGTCCCGAAATTTAAGTAGTAGTGGTAACAGGAAAAAGATGCGGGTATTTTTCGCGCATTGAGTCTTCACGTTCCCAAGTAAACTCAGGTCCTCGTTTTGACTCCCAACGTACCCTGACAATTGGAATACGACTTCGTCTTAAACGCTTCTCTCCGAAGTCCATGATTTCTACCGGTCTTTCAACGAAGTGTATAGATTCATCGATTTGAATGTCTTCTAGAGGAATATGGAGGTTTTCATCGGCGAGGCACTTCTTCAAGTTTGATACGTGGAATGTGGGATGAATTCTGTTGAGCTCTTCTGGTAGGTCAAGCTTGTATGCTACAGGACCTACTCTTTCGAGTATCTTGAAAGGTCCTACGTAGCGTGGTGCTAGCTTTCCCTTCTGGCCAAAACGAACCACTCCCTTCCACAGTGATACTTTTAAAACTACTTGATCACCAATGTTAAACTCCAAGGGCTTTCGTCATTTGTTTGCATAACTCTTTTGACGACTTTGAGCCGCTAGAAGATTGTTTCGAATTTGAATGACCTTGTCGGTTGTTTCTTGAATTAATTCTGGACCGGTGATTTGCGCTTCCCCAATTTCGTGCCAACATACTGGAGATCGGCACTTACGACCATATAAAGCTTCGAAAGGAGCCATGCCGATACTTGAATGATAGCTATTGTTGTATGAAAATTCCACTAATGGTAGGTGAGCGTCCCAATTCCCTTTGAAGTCTATGACACATGCTCGCAGCATGTCTTCAAGGGTTTGGATGGTGCGTTCAGATTGACCATCAGTTTGAGGATGAAAAGCGGTACTGAGGTCTAATCGTGTACCCAAAGCGGTTTGTACGGCTTGCCATGTTCGTGAAGTGAAACGACCATCACGGTCTGAAATGATGCTTAATGGTACACCATGACGGCTTACGATCTCGCTGATGTAGATACAAGCTAACTTCTCATTCTTGAAGTCCTCGCGAATCGGAATGAAATGGGATGACTTTGTAAGAGATCGATTATTACCCATATGGTGTCATACCCACTGGAGGTGCGAGGTAACCCGGTAATGAAATCCATGGTTATGTTTTCCCACTTCCATACAGGTATTTCGGGTTGGACTAGAAGTCCTGAAGGTCTTTGATGTTCAGCTTTTACTTTGGAACAGGTAAGGCACTTGGAAACAAAAACAGCGATATCCTTTTTCATGCCAGGCCACCAGTAGGTGTATCGTAGGTCCTGATACATCTTGTCGGCTCCTGGGTGTACAGAGTATCGTGTTTTGTGCGTCTCATTCATGAGGAAATCACGAAGGTTATCGCGATCAGGAATCCATATGCGGTTTAAATAGTATAGAATACCATCGGATTTGGTTTCGATTTTGAGTTCACCTCCACATTACAGCTCATCGCGTACGTCATTTTCTGTTACAGAAACATGTTGAGCTGCTCGGATTCGATCTTTGATGTCGGTTATGATTTGCGAACATAGAAGACGAATGGAGTTCGCATAACCTTTTCGACTGAGCGCATCAGCCACCACGTTTGCCTTGCCGGGATGATACCGAATTTCACAGTCGTAGTCATTGAGAAGTTCGACCCATCTTCGTTGTCTCATATTCAACTCCTTTTGGTTGAAGATATGTTGGAGACTTTTGTGGTCAGTGTATATTTCACACTTGGTACCGTAGAGGTAATGTCTCCATATCTTGAGAGCGAACACAACGGCTCCAAGTTCCAGGTCGTGGGTGGTGTAATTCTTCTCATGAACTTTGAGTTGCCTAGAAGCATAGGCTATCATTTTTCCTCTTTGCATTAATACACAGCCTATCCCTTGCCCTGATGCGTCGCAATATTCTACAAAGTGATCGCAACCTTCAGGGAGTGTGAGGATAGGTACGTCACAAAGTTTTTGCTTTAGAGTTTGGAAGGCCTCTTCTTGCTTAGGTCCCCATATGAAGGGTTTTCCTTTATGAGTCAAGGCCGTGAGTGGGACAGCAATACGAGAAAAATTGGCAATGAAGCGTCGATAGTAACCAGCCAAACCAAGAAATGACCTAACTTCAGTAGGGGTACGTGGCGCTTGCCATTCCTGCACTGCCTTGATTTTTGAAGGATCAACATGAATTCCCTTGTCATTGACGACATGTCCAAGGAATTGTACTTCTTCTAACCAAAATTCACATTTTGAGAACGTAGCGTAAAGCTTTTCAGTCCTTAAGGGTGTAAGGATGAGTCGAAGGTGTCGCTCATGATCGGATTTAGACTTGGAGTAGATAAGAATATCGTCGATGAAGACTATGACGAAACGGTCGAGGTAGGGTTTGCATACCCTGTTCATTAGATCCATGAAGACAGCGGGGGCGTTGGTTAAACCGAATGGCATGACCATGAATTCGTAATGACTATAACGAGTCCGGAAGACGGTCTTTGGGATATCTTCTTCATGTACTCTGAGCTGATGATAACCAGAACGAAGGTCGATTTTCGAAAAGCAGGTGGCGCCTTGAAGTTGGTCTAGGAGGTCATCGATGCGAGGTAGTGGATAGCGATTCTTAACCGCTAACTTGTTGAGTTCTCTATAGTCGATGCACATGCGAAACGTTCCATCTTTCTTCTTCACAAAGAGAACAGGTGCACCCCAAGGCGAGGAGCTAGGACGTATGAATCCTTTGTCTGTCAGCTCTTGCAGTTGACTGGCCAGCTCTTGCATTTCGGATGGGGCTAACCTATAAGGATATTTTGCGACTGGTGTAGCGCCAGGTACAAGATCGATGCGGAATTCGACTTCTCTCACAGGAGGGAGTCCTAAAATGTCGTCGGGAAAGACTTGTGGGAATTCTTTCACAACTGGGATATCTTCGAGTTTCTTCTCCTTGTTTCCCTTTTTGACGACGTGAGTTAGGAATGCGACATAGTTCTTGTGGAGATATCTTCGGGCTTAAAGGCAGGACATTAATTTGAGTCCTTTCGAAGGGGTTTCCCAAAAAATACGTAGGGTCTGACCGTCTGCAAGAGGAATGCGAATGAACTTTTCGTGGCACACTACTTCAGCGTGATGCTGGCTGAGCCAGTCCATACCGATTATAATATCGAAACTTCCCAACTTCATAGGAATGAGGTCAATTGGAAAATCGTGATCGTTTAGAGTGAGGGTACAATTGCGTATCATAGAATTTAATGAAACGGGTTTTCCGTCAGCAACTTCCACCGTTAGAGATTCCATGAGATTAACACGAGTTTGGTTGAGGATAGGTTCGAATTCTAAGGACACAAAACTCTTATCCGCGCCAGTATCGAATAACATGGATGCATAACTACCATTGATGAGAAACGTACCGTTGACCATGTTGTTGTCAGCCCTAGCTTGGTTGGCATTGATGTTGAAAGCTCTTCCTCTGGCAGGTGGAGGAGCTTGGTTAGCTTGGTTTACTGGGTTCGCTTGGGCTTGAGCATGGATGATGTTCACTAAGCGTGGACAAGTGTTTCTGAAGTGGTTTGGGTCCCCACAGTTGTAACAAGCTCGCATGGGTTGCATCATGGGGTAGTTGGGTTGGTAGTAAGGTTGAGCTATGTGTTGCGTGGGTGGTAGAAGTAAGGGTTGTTGGGCTTGACCCACTGTCTGATTTTGGGTTTGAGTTTGTGGTTGACTGCAGTTCATTCGTTGAAGAATACGGCAGGTTTGGATGGTGTGACCTGCACGGCCACAGCTTGTGCAATGTTGGCAAAGAGTTTCGGGAGGGTGATGGTATTGACAACGGTTGCATTTTGGGTGTGGGCCGGTGTATGGCTTTTTAAATAGTGCAGCTGAGGGAGCGATTTGGGTGATTGGTGCAGCAGTGATAGGAGGGTTGGTTTGAGTGACAGCAAAATTCTTGCTGTTTCGTTTCCTCTTACCAGCAAACTTTGAGGAGGAGACTAGGTGGTTTGGAGTTGGGGTCTCAATGGGTGTTTTCTTCTTCTCATCTTTGAATTTGCCGTTTCGGATGCGATTCTCAGTGAGTTCTGTAGCTAATTCCATTGCGGCTTCTAGTGTTGCAGGCGAAGTGCTTAAAACCGAATCTTGGATTTTCGAGGGAAGACCTCAAATGTAATGTTCAACCAAGCGGTACACAGGGGTGAACAAATTAGGGATCATCTGGTTTAGCTCGAGAAATCTCTTATTATAGGAAGTGTGATCTCCTTCCTTTTGTTTCAGTGAGTGGAATTCGTCTTCCAGCTTTTTGATTTCGCTTCTTGGACAGAAGCGTCTTGTCATGAGTTCCCTTAACTCTTCCCATGTTAAGGCCATGGCATCTTCAACTCCTCGCTTACCCTTTTCCGTGTTCCACCAGGTAAGGGCTACCCAAACAGTCTTCCAGTTGCATAACGTACCTTGCGATCCTCGGGACAATCACAATTGAGGAAAGTGTTTTCCATTTCTTCAAACCAGTGAAGGAGAGCGGTAACACCTTCGGTCCCTTCATACTTGGGGGATCGCAAGATTTGAAGTGTTTATAGGAGCACTTTTTGGAAGGAGGGTTGGTGACGCTCTGGTCTTCTTGATTGGGAGGGTTGATGGGATTTGCGGTGAGAGCTTGTTGAACTTGGATCACGATGTCAGGAAGCACTGCGGCCATTTGTTTAGCAATCTGTGTGGCCAAGCGTTCATTTGATCTTCCTGACTTTCTACCTCCACGTAGTTGTCTAGCCGACATCTACAGGAACATACATAGGAAGACTGTGAGTTTAAGAATTTTCTAGGTGTCATGTGTCGTAAAAAGAATGAAAAATAACATAACTGACAATAATTCAACTACATCCATAGGATGTCTTGGGTTTGCTCATGTTTGGGCCTCCAACGTCCCCCATACCATCGCCTGTGTAGTCATGTGGGCCCCCATGACTATTGGGCTTGGTAGGATTCACATTGGTGTTGGCGGATTAACACTCGCACCACCCGATGAAAATTGTAAAATATGATTGCGAGATGTATGGTAGGAGGGTGTCCAGGTGTAGATACAATGACAACTCAAAGTGGGCTTAGCTCACACGACGTTTGGTATAGCATGCTTTGGCCTAATAGGTCCTTCGTACTCTCATCATTAGTCCCCAGGTAGGCAAACTGGTCCTTTATTTTGGATTTATATGAATGCCAAGCCTAGACAGGACGTTCCGACTACCGGTACTCGTACCCTTCCAGTTACTACATGCCCGTCATGAGAACTCACTTTGATGTGATTTAAAAAATACAAAAAAAATCATTGCAAAAATCATGGAAATCGTGAGGTGTGTGCTCTCATGGATATGATATGTTATGAGGATATGATTCATGATGAGTATTGTATAATAACATGTATTTGTGAGCGTGCTTGCATACATTGAGTGTGGAAATAAACATGAAACATATAAACATCATGAATTTTGCATGTAACACATAAACAATTCAAAATTTAATCAACTATAGTATAGGCTCTAAGGGTCTAATAACCTATCCTATATCCCTATAGTCATAAGCTCTGATACCAATCTGTCACACCCCGACCCGCAGCGGAATAAAAGTCGGGGCGTAATTGGGTTATCACCAAAGCTCATGATGTTTACTAAGATGTTTCATATTTATTAAATTCAAATTACAACTTAAATATCCAAAGCAAAATTCATACAATTACAAGAAAATGAAACTACATAATTATTCCAAAGCATAAACTTGTTTATTCTTCTAGGCCTTCCTAAGTGTTTCCTGTCTCAGCTGGATTACCTGTATCATGTGTAAAACGGGGGATATTTTGGGTCAACAAAAGTTGGCGAGTGAACCTTGATAAAACATTGTTACTACTTTCTTGTTTTATTTAATAAGGAAAATTTGTGCAATAATCACATGTGAGCAAACATATATAGATAAACAAACACAAACCACTTTGGATGAGTATATGATATGAATGATGATGTATGTGAGATCAAGGCTCAATCAAACGGAGCCGATCTAATGAGGCACCTGATGCTCAACCCGTCTCCCACGGGGAACTGATGGGCCTAATGAAATGCGTGCACTGAAAATGATAAATCCAATCTACATATAATCCACACAACAATTGATACACATTTGATACACATTTGATCACGGATATGATGTATGCACAAGTGTTTAAATAAAATAAAAGAATTATACGACACATGATACACCCCAAAACACGATTAAAACGGGGAATTGGTAGAGATTCACTCACAATGGGTGCGTTCTTTGATGACGATGAAGGCGCACGAATTTATGATTCAATCGACGAGGAAAAACTAACCTAGATAATAACAAATTGATTCGATAAATAAATAGATTTTATTAGTGCTTTTAGTGGGATTTTTAGATTTATTTTTGTGAGTTTAAGGAAATTTTCTAACTTTAAGAATCTTATTTTAAGTATTTTTAAATGATTTTTCAATTAAATAAATAAATAAAAGAAATAAAAAAATTTGACTTTTTGACCGTTGACCGTTGACCGGGTCTGACCGGTCAGACTGTGTTTTCTATGCGCTGAGTGAGGTTCGAACTCGGGACCTCTCGTATACGTGCACGCAGCTCTACCAACTGAGCTACGTGTCTAACCCGAAATATTCTCTGTTTTAATTATATATATATATATATTAATTAACTTTAACCTTTTTTTTAGTTTATATCAAAAATGATTTAATGTGGCCGAACCGGCTTCAGAGACCCGGAGTAGAACTCGGGACGTTCGGTTCGAGTGCGCACAGCCCAACCAGTTGGGCTGTGTGTCTAATCTGCTTAACTACTGAGTTATATTCCTCTTATAAACATTCTGTGACTTGATCTGATTAGGTTCTAAAAATGTTGGTTTTATTTCTGAAAGTCGGTAACATGTGCGATTCGAACTCGGGACGTGCATATTGTATTTGCACACAGTCCACCGCTGGACTGTGTGTCTAACCCGTTTGGATATCCGATTTTAATTATATTAATACATATATTCGACTTCATCTTCTTCGTTTACAAGAACACAGAACAGTGAAATCCGACTGTTCTATTTAATCGATCACGACTTATACTTGATTGAAATGGACAGAAAATTAAATGATATGGTATACCAGAACAACGAGTTTGCTTCAGATTTCCGGCAAGTTCGTCGGTTCTGATTTTGCGATTTCCGGCTGTATGAACTGTTTTAACAGTTTTGATTATTGATTTGAACAATTAAAGTATAAATCAAGAGATAGCAGGGAGGTTTAGACAATTATACCGTCTGAAGACAACTGCGGTTTTATGTTCAGTGATTCCGGCGATATTCCGGCGAGTGTAGAGGAACTCCGGCGACGTGCTCAGGAAGGATTAAAGCTTCGAAAGAGTGTGCGGTTCTGAGCGAAAGGGTTACCAGATGTTTGAGTGGGTATTTATAAGGAAGTTCATCTGATTTGAGTTTGAATTAGGATCAAAGTCCGCGGTCAATGATTTTCCGACGGTTATGACTGGAATTGAGTGCCTGCATCGGTTATAACTGATGTCGAAATCAGTTTATCCGTTTTGGTCAAAGGAGAAACAACCAAATTCGCGGAGTTTATGTTTTCTCCGGTGATTGCGAGTTCTGGCGCTTTGTTTACCGGATTTGACTTTCGGGTTTTACTTTATATGTTATTTGTTTCAGTATTTGTCACAAAGGAAGTGTGTGGCGGAGTTGTGTGGCGTGTGTTTGTGTTTGTGGGTGACCCGGGTTCGAAACCCGGCTGCCCTATTTAATTTTTTTATTTACTTATTTTTATTATTTATTAATTATGGTTTAAAATTCTAAAAATGTTTATTAGTTATGTATTGTTTGAAATTAATATGAACCATAAATACGCAACGAAACTTATAACTGAATATTTGATTCATAAACGAAGCGGGTTTTGAAACCCGTTTTTCGACGAATGTTACACCATTACTGGATTCAAAACCCATGTTTGATACCTGACCTCCCGTATGATATTTGCATCTAGCAACTTTCGTACATCTTCGGCGATTGCTTTGTTTCTCGCCAGAACCATGCTCCGTTTCTTTTGGGCAACCGGTTTAGCTGCAATGGAGACCTTTAGCTTGTGTTCGACCAAAACTCTTGGAATACCGACCATGTCGGAGTGCTGCCATGCAAACATATGTAAGGAACTGGACAACAACCTCCATAATCCGGTAATTGCGCACCAATGGAGATCTTCTGTTCTGGAAAATCCGGATGTTTGACCATTCTTTGATGAGTGCAGCTGGAGTTCCAGAGCTACTCCATTCGCTTTGCCTGACCTCCGCAATGCACATGGTAGATTCCGAATGGAGAGTAGCTATTCCGGTCTCAGTGGGGAATTTTAAGGAGCCATGAACTGTAGAACTGATAATGCCGAAAGCACACATGCGAGGCCTTCCCAAAATGATATTATGCACTGACCGAGCTCCAACCACTAGGAACGTTAGGTGTACCGTTCGCATCCGATCCCCAACACCAGAGTGGTTGGCAAGGTTATTTGGCCAATTGGCTGGACAACTTCTCCTGAAAAGCTTACTAACGACATGGCAACTTGAATTAATTTAGCTGAAAACACTGTTGATACATTATTTCCGAAGCGCTCCCGTTATCTACGTATACCCTCCGGCGTTGAAATGGTTCGATTCGAAACTATTCTGGTCAAAACGGTTTGCGTCGAAACGGTACGGATCGAAACGGTTGACGGTTCGATTCAAAACGGTTCGCGTCGAAATGTTAGGCGTCGAAACCGTTAGCGTCGAAACGGTATGGGTCTAAACTGTTCGCGTCGAAACGGTACAGGTCAAATAGAAGCCAGTATGGGTCGAAACGATGCGGGACGAAACGGTCGAAACGATGCGGGACGAAACGGTCGAAAATTCCAATGAATTTACTTTAATTCTTTCATATATAGGAAAGATTTTGAATTCCTTTAGTTAAAGGAATTTGAAGGAATTCATGCCTAATTCCAATTCTATTGTCAACAAAACACATAAATATTGGAATTAAAATTCCAAAAGAATCAAATTCTGTGAACCAAACATCTTAAGATATACAATTTAGATTCCAATTCTCCTAAATTCCATTGAATTAATGCGAAACAAACGCCCCTTATATTTATTTAGTGAGATTCTGGGTGAGGAAAACTGGGAATGGTAAATGAAAAAAGCAAGGCAAAAAACAGAGAAGTGAACAGTTTGTACGGGAGACGAAGCGACGTCAATTGTGTTCTGACAGGCTTCCATCCCATAAGATTTTACTTTGTGACACCATACAAATGCGGTAGAGTTGGTAAAAACCATCAATTGAATGAAAATGTGGCAAATGACATGGAAAGATGCATGTTCGTTAACTAAGTTCAAACGACGACAGTTGTTTTATATAATTTATTATATAATTTATTCAATCATGTGATTATTATGGGACATTCTCCCCTTATAAAAACACTCCCCCAATCCTCCCTCCCACTCACATATTCTCCCCCCCCTCCCCACACACACACACACCCCACACATTTCTTATATCCCATGTCGTCATTATTAGTGTTTTCACTTCTTATTATCCACACCGGAGCCACAACCCTATCCGGAGCCTATGTTCCGGTATCCCGCAGTAAGCCCATGCCCCCACGCGGCGATAACGTACCCGCCTACGATCCGCTGAACCTTCAGGCGAAACGAGCGCTCCTTAGCTTCATCAATAAGGCTTCTCCATATAGTGCATTAAGCACCGATAAGTCCTTACCCGATTGCAATAACGCTTCTCCATATAGGGATTGCAGTGGCAATGTATACTCCGTCGATAATCGGCCGACTACTGCTTACACTGCTTACACCGATAAAGAACCCGAAACCGCCTATGATCCGCTGAACCTTCAGGAGAAACAAGCGCTCCTTAGCTTCATCACTAATGTTTCTCACTCTAGTTCATTAAACTGGACCGAATCCGAACCCGCGTGCTTTTGGAAAGGCGTTACTTGCAACCCCAGCGGCATCACCGTCCTCTACCTTCGCTTACCTCTAAAGAATCTTACCGGAGAAATACCACCCAACACAATCGGAAAGTTAACCAGCCTCCGTGTCCTGTCCCTCAGCTATAACAGACTCTCCGGCGAGATCCCTTCCGATTTCTCCAATCTCAACTTCCTTACCACACTTTACTTAAGTCACAACAACTTTTCCGGCAACATCCCTTCATCTTTCTCCACTCTCTCCTACCTTTCCATACTTATCTTAACTAACAACAGCTTTTCCGGCAACCTCCCGGACTTGATTAATGCACAAGATTTACTCACTTTTGATGTTTCGTATAATAAACTAGAAGGTCAAATTCCACCTTCGCTTTCTAAGTTTCCAGAAGATGCATTCTCCAACAATTCTAACCTTTGTGGTCCTCCTCTCTCTCCATGTAACGCTTCGTATTCACCACCTAAGTCTGATGGAGAACGAGACGATACGTCTACCCCGAAACGACGTGCGATTTTCGGTATATTCAGCGGATCCACGATGATGTTACTGATTTTTCTTGGCTCTGTAGGGAAGAACATGTATCAATATTTCGTACCAACATTTGATAAAAAGAAGCTAGTGACATTTGAGGATGATGTTTTTGATTTGGAGGATTTGTTGAAGACGACTGTTAAGGTTTTGGGGGAAGGGAGTGTAGCAACATCGTATATACAGGTTTTTTTTTTAAACAATTAACTCACACAACTTTTAATTTTATTTCGACTGTTGTTGTATAAATACCCGTATACTCTCTAATACTATTATGACCATTGTTTTGTATAAACATGTTTTTTTTAGATTTATTAACCCGCATACTCTCTAATACTTTTATGACGACTATTGTTGTATAAACATGTTTTTTTTAGATTTATTAACCCGCATACTCTCGAATACTATTATGACGGCTGTTGTAGTATAAACATGTTTTTTAGATTTATTAACCCGCATACTCTCTAATACTATTATGATGACTGTTGTTGTATAAACATTTTTTTAGATTTATTAAACCGCATACTCTCGAAAACTATTATCGAGACTCTTGTTGTATTAACATGTTTTTTTTTTCTTTTTTTAGATTTATTAACTCGCATACTCTCTAATTCTATTATGACAGGTGCTGGGGGGAAAGAATAAGACCGTGGTTCTAAAAATATTGAAAGATGTTGTGGTGACTGAGGAGGAGTTCAAAACAAATATGAATTTTTTGGGGAGGATTAGAAAGAACAAATATGTGGTTCCGTTGAGAGCTTTTTATAGTTTTTCGAATGGCGAGAAATTGCTTGTTTATGATTACATGCCTGCTGGTAGCTTATATGCTCGTCTTCATGGTAATTTCTTCATCTCTATTTATTATTTGTTACCAAAGGCCTGCTGGTTGCTTATTAGTATACAGATGAATGTTGTAGTGCACCTATTTCCGAATAGTATATATTCAAGTTTAGATTTGGAGTGTGTAAGTGTTCATCTTAAAAATAATTAGGTTGATGAGTGTGGTTTACTAGCGAACACTTAATTATCACCTGCTCAGCGCCACATCAGTATTCCTTTTCAGTGTCTCTCCTCTAGGGATGTGGTCACAATTCTCTCTTTCACAAGCTCGTGAAAATCGTAGAGATCCCCACGAAGGCCATGACCACGACCAAGGGGCGGTGTGCCATGATGGTCACCAGTGCCACATCACCTTTCACGACCACCTTCACGATATCACATCGTATGACACCACATCACCTTTCATGACCACCTTCACGATACCACATCGTGTGACCCTGTTATTCGTCACTGCATTTTTATTTCTCTTGGTATACATGAAGGGATTTTTTTAGTTTAAAACCATTTAAGTGCGTTGGTTACCCTCGGTAGTACGTTTTGTATTATTGGAAAATAGTACGTTTTGTATTATTGGAAAATCTTTGAATCCCCTGTATCATGAAAGCTCAAGATATGATATGTTATGGCTTTGAATAAAGTATGACTAGGACAAACTCCATTATTGACATGATGAGTTGAGTACAACTTATTAATGCATCACTATAATTGAGCTGCATATGCTATAATTATGGGCTTGTACTCTTCTTTACATCATTCTTTATTAAGAAAAAGAATATGTTTATTATGAAAAAGAATATATAAAAATTACATTATTTTAATAGAAAAAAGTTTTATCCTAAAGTTGAAGATAATGTAAAAGAGAAAATTGTTATATACAAAACACCTCTTTCATCGCTTTCTTTCTCATTTTCAATTAACAATTAAATTATAATTTTAATTCTTTTTTAATCTTAAAACAATTATTTTTAAGTAAATTATATAAATTATCTTTAATTAGAAAATTCATAGTGGAGCCTCCATACTTATCTCTATAAAAACAAATTTTTTTTCGAAAACATCTCACATTCGACTATCTATCTCTATCTATTTATTACTTACAAACACTTATTATCTTAATTTTCTCTTTCCTACACAATCACATTAAAATATCGAGAGTTAAATACAAACCTCTAAATATAGGGTGTATTTTACTTTATATATATATATATATATATATATATATATATATATATTGGAGAGTTCAAATGAGAAGAACAATTTTGTAAGAATAAAAAGAATAACTTTTAAACCAATAGAAATTCTCTATTTAGTTTATTTAATCTGTGTATTTAATGTTATGAAAAAGAGCATATATGTAAATTTATAATTGTCATTAATTAAGTTAATTAATTAAACTTGTAACTCATTTTTTCATATACTCTTTCAAGATAAAATAATTTATGCTATAGGATAATTTTCGACATGCGTAAGATAAATTTTAGTATGTGTAGGATAAATTTTGAAATGTGTAGGGTAAATTTACACGTGTGTAGGGTAAATTCCGGTAAATGTAAGACATATGTAGAATAAATTTTGAAATGTGTAATAAAATGTTTTTGCTTTATTAATGAAGGATAACATAATTAATTTATTAATGAGGGATAACATAATTAATTTATTAATGAGGGATAACATAATTAATGAGAGGAGTTATAAACTATTTAATGTTTTACCATTATGTTCTTTCTTTTTTTCTTCTCACATTAAATTTCTTCTCAAATGAACCTTCCCATATATATATATAAAGGTTTAAATAAAAAGGCTCTTAATATGCGTCAACCAATATTACGTACGTAATTATGTATTATAACGTGTGCATTTTAAGTTAACCTTCCATATATATATATATATATATATATATTCTCTATGTCAGCCTTATTTTTCCGTCTTGCTCATATTAAACCATAATATTCTTGTTTATTTTCCTTATTTTAAAATAATATTGAATCATATTTTTTTGTTTACCTCTTCTATTAAATAACAAATTTTCACTTCTTTCTTATTTATATAATATTTATTTTCCCAACTAATTATTTTATTTTTACCACTTATTAATAATCGTTTACGATCTTATTGATCCAACCTCGTCTAATACACATGTGTCTAACAAGATATAAAAAACCAAGTAAAATGTTATAATAAGTAAATAGTACATCAAAGTTCATTTATAAAGACATATGTCGACGACTATATGTGTTGACCAATTATATTATATTTATTTAACTCGTATAATACACGGTTTCGGAATTGATAAGATCATGCATTGTCGATGGATTAATATTTCATTGTGGTTAAATACATGTTACTTATAAGTATCATGTTTTTAATATTTTATAAATAACATATTTTTAACTGCTATGAAGTATTAATCCATCGATGAGCATTTGGGATGTGCAAAAAACCGAGCTAACTGAACCATAACCGAATTAACCGACAAAATCGAACCAAATAAAAAACCAAACAGTCGGTTAATGGTGTCTTTGAAAACCAAAGTTAGGAGGTCGGTTATGGTTATCAATGTTTCCATACCCACCATAATCGAATCGAACCGACATATAATAAATCTTTGTAGGATTTAGGCTCTTCACCATTTTTTTAATATCTGATGTTTTTGATTAAAGACTTTTACTATTTATGGGTTTAATATTTGATGTTTTTGATTAAATATTTTTGGTATTTAAGGGTTATTTCATATCGTTTTGCGGTTTTGGTTAAATGTTTATTTGAATTTATGGAATATATCATATCACTTTATCTATTTGGTAATAATGTTAGCTCTAGGTATGGGTTCTTATCGTAGTGCTTTATTTCATTTGATTACTCACGCTTATTCCAAGGCATTATTGTTTTTAGGATAGTTATTAATATTTAGATTATATGTATTTTTAATACCATGTTGTTGATAGGAGTAATTAGTTTTTTCAATAAAAATTGTTTTTTAATACAAGAAGAGCTAATTCGTCATTTTTATGTACAAAAGTGAAGAGAGAATTATTGAATATTGATTACATTACATCATATCATCAATTTTTTTAATTTTCTAATTAAAAATTTTTGATATATAAAATCAAAGCAACATTTTTCATATTTTTTTATTTATATTACTTGTAAGATTATTTGAGCAAATTGCACAAAACGTCCTTTTTGTTTCCTCAAACTTGCAGGTTTCATCCTTAATGTTTAAAATTTGCTAAAAACATCCTTTAAGTTTATTTTGTTGCTGGTTCAATCCTTTACAACTAACCATTTTACTTGAATCAGCTAAATTCCATCACATGCATAACATGTAAGGGTAAACTTGTCATTTTAGTTGATCTTCTTATTAAAACCACAAAAAACACTCAGAATTAAAAACCCTAACACACTTGAAACCTTCCCCCCCCCCCCCCCCCCCAAATCCCTTCATCCTTCAAACATAAGAAGGTTGTCCCCGTACTAATCTAAGATAACTCGCGTGCCATTGACGAATCTGACCACTATGTTTGTGGATCCATCGTCTCCACAAAACTGATTTCTCTTATCAATTACGATTCACTGGGCACTTGCTCACACAACTGCTTTTCCCCAAACAAAAGAACTTTAACCACCTGAATCCATTTCTTATCATCTCATCCAAAACCTTATACTCAATCCTCTGCACTTCCTCAACACTAGCATTCTCAACCCCAAGAATCGACATACACTCTTCCAACACATCTCCAACATTACAATACATTTGACAACACTCTTTGTCATAACCAGACCTAATTATCCTATCAACAATCCCTTTCAGCTCCTTAATCGCATCTGCATAAACCAAATCAACATACACATCATTCCGAAGCTCAAACCTCTTTCACAATAATAACCCCTCCACAATCATCTTCTCCATGACTCATCTTCAACCTCGATCTACTACCTTACCATTACAATCAGATTGAATATTTAGGTTTTATATCAATTTGATAATTGTATCAACATCTTAAATGTGTGTTAAGGTTTTTAATTCAAGTTGATGAAGAGGAAAATGATTTTGAGTGTTTTTTGTGGTTTTATGAGAAGATCAACTAAAATGACGAGTTTACCCTCACATATGTGACGGAATTTAACTGATTCAATTAACGTAGTTAGTTGTAAAGGATTGAACCAGCAACAAAAATAAACTTAAAGGATGTTTTTAGCAAGTTTTAAGCATTAAGGATGAAACCTGCAAGTTTGATGAAAGATAAAGGACGTTTTCTGCAATTTACTCAAATTATTTATATATTTTAATTTTACATACGCATTTTGTAATTGTTTTTACGTACAGTGTCGAATGTTAAAAAAATTGCACACTTTGTCGAATGTAAACGTTTTTTTTAAATATCGAATGTAAATTCACACGTGTTTTTTTGGCATACAGCGTCGAATGTAAAAAAAAAGTACGGTGTCAAATGTCAATAAACAAAATTGCGCATCTTGTCAAACGTAAACGTTATTTTTAAATGTTGAATGTAAACTCACACAAAATGGCTTATTTACGTGCAATGTCGAATGTCAAAAAGAATTCACACACGGTGTCGAATGTCAATTTTTTCCTAAGGTGTTGAATGTAAACATTTTTTTAATGTCGAATGTAAACTCACACATAAATGTTTTTTTACGTACGGTATCAATGTCAAAAAATTATTTGCGCATCGTGTCGAATGCAAACGTTTTCTTTAAATACGATAAAAAAGTTTTTTTACGCCCCTTATCGTCAGCAAGCATGACACATAAATCTATTTACATACGTTTGTAAAAAAATGTTTATTTTACATACCTTTGTAAAAAAATGTGTACGTGTCGAATGTAAATTAACAACGCTGAATCCCAAAAATAATCTAACCAACTCTGGTGCAATCAAAAGGTACCATTTTTTATAACAATACCACAACACTATAAGTTACATTAAATATATTAACAACACAAATGAGAGGAAAAAAATGAATAAACTTTGAAAAAGTTAGAGAAAATGATGAATAAACTTTGAAACTTAGAGAGGGAGAGAAAGTCTGAATATTTATAAAAATAGAAAAAATAAAGAAGAGGTGAGAGAAACATGATATCATATATGACATGAGCAGAGATAACATATGAGGTGATGTGTGATATGGGAAGAGAGATTGAAGAATACAATGACTGCATATGTGGCCTCATCTTGGTGTATGAGAGTTCTTATGATTCTCGCAAGTGGGTATGGTTCTCCCTTGAACCGAATCTTATATATATATACACACACACATACTCTATTATTGAGATTACAATGTGATTGTGTTTGTGTTGTTCCTCTATTCTTTTCTCTATATTATATAGAATAGAGGCTCCAATGTTGATCTCGTATACCATTGTCTTTAAAAAGCACACAAAATGTTCTTTTATTACTAAATTTTGCACGCTCTATGTCCTTTTGGCTAACTAATGTTTTGATTTAATTTTATGGTGAAAAGGCCATCTTGCCCAAATGACAAAACTTGTAATTTATTTATAAAACACATAATCTGTAATTTACTCAAGTTTTTTTCTTTCATTTATTGTTTTCTTTTCTTTTTTGTTTTTATTATCTTTATCACTATTGTTTTATAGATTACTTTAAAAAATTCCTAGTTTATTATTTAACATATTTTTTTTATAAATTTCTTAGTTTATTAGTTAACATATTTTTTATAAATACATATTTTTGTATAATTTAATTATTTTTATTTGTTTGATTAAATTGATTATTTTTCTTATTTTTACAATTAATGTAATTTTTTTATACTATGTTTTTACATAAACCTATGGTGTAATCGATTTTTAATCACTTTTTCAATTATTATAAGTTATTCAAATAAAGTTTACACTAAAATGTTGATAAAAATAAGCACGTCGATCATGCGTTATGACAGGTCGGTTCATATATAAAAAGCATGGCGCGATGTCTGGCATTTTATAATACGTCTAAAATAACCCGTTTCTTTATAAATGACGCTACAAAATTTTGAAATTTTATAGAATATCATAGTTTAAATAACCATGGCGCCAATGGAGGGTTCATAGGTGCAACAACCAGAGAGTTTTGTTGTACATCTTTCGGAGGCATCTTTGGAATTGTAAACACGATGCTCATGTAGGGTGTGCATGGGTCCAATTTGGATTGGTTTTGGCTTAAAACCATAACTGTAACCGTGATGTCGGTTAGTGGATAACCATAACTAATCGGTTATTGTTTATTGGTTTTAGTGGTTATAGCAGATCGGTTGTGGGTGGTTAATCGTGTATTTAGCCTATCTAAAAATATCTTATTTTTTAACATGGAATAAATTTTATTGCATATTTGTGTATATTAGTATATAATCTAAAATATTAATACTTACCCTAAAAACAATAATGCCTTAGAATAAGCGTGAGTAATCAATAAGCGTGAGTAATCAAATGAAATAAAGCACTACGATAAGAACCCATACCTAGAGCTAACATTAATACCGAATATATAAAGTGATATGATATATTCCATAAATTCAAATAAACATTTAACCAAAACCACAAAATGATATGAAATAACCCTTAAATACTAAAAATATTTAATCAAAAACATCAAATATTAAACCCATAAATACTAAAAGTCTTTAATAAAAAACATCAGATATTTAAAAAAATGGTGAAAAGCCCTAAATCCTACAAAGATTTATTATATGTCGGTTCAGTTCAATTGTGGTGGGTATGGAAACATTGATAACCATATCCGACCCGCTAGTTTTGGTTTTCAAAAAACACCATTAACTGACACACCGGTTTTTTTATTACACCGGTTTTTTTATTTTGTTTGGTTTTTCAGTCTTGTCAGTTAATTCGGTTATGGTTCAGTTAGCTCGGTTTTTTCACACCCCTAATGCTCATCAATAGATTAATACTTCATAGCAATTAAAAATATGTTATTTATAAAATATTAAAAACATGTTAATTATAAGTAACATGTATTTAACTGCTATGAAATATTATTCTATCGACAATGCATCGTCTTATCAATTCTGAATCGTGCATTATACGAGTTAAATAAATATAATATAATTGGTTAATACATACAATCGTCAACATATGTCTTCATAAATGAACTTTGATATACTATTACTTATTATAAGATTTTACTTTGTTTTTTTATATCTTATTAGACACATGTGTATTAGACGAGGTTGGATCACTAAAATCGTAAACGATTATTAATAAGTGGTAAAAATAACATAATTAGTTGGGAAAATAAGTATTATATAAATAAGAGAGAAGTGGAAAATTGTTATTTAATAGAAGAGGTAAACAAAAAATATGACTCAATATTATTTTAAAATAAGGAAAATAAACGAGAATGTTATGATTTAATATGAGCAAGAAGGAAAAATAAGGTGTGGATATATATATATATACATATATATATGGAAGGTTAACTTAACATGTGATGGTACGTGACTTTATTTTTAAAATACGCATGTTATAATACATAATTACGTATGTTATATTGGTTAGAGCCTTTTTATTTAAACCTTTATATATATATATATATGTATATGTATATATATATATATGTATATATATATGTACATTTATATATGTATATATATATAGGTTAAGAGCCTTTTTATTTAAACCTTTATATATATATATATGTATATTACGTATATATATATGTATGTGTATATATATACATATATATTTGTATGTATGTGTGTATATATATGTATGTATGTGTGTATATATATATATATATATATATATGGTAGGGATCCTAAGGAAAATTTATCATATTTGAGAAATCCGAGAAGAATTCTTGAATATGGACCACATATTTTCTTAATATATACATATATGCATATTATCAATTCTTAAACTATACATATTTTAAACTATACATATGTATATCGTATGAAACATATATGTACAATACTTAATTTTCAACTTTAAACACGTATTTTAGACATATGTACACTAGAAAAAAAACATATTTAAAACCATAATCTTACTTTATATACATATATCTATAATCATTTATACACATTTGTATGTATATGTATATTATCAAACATAGATGTACAATACTTATGCTGTATTTTTAAACATGTGTTACGTATATACATATATGTATAGTTAAAGATTGACAATATATACATTTGTATTATCAACTATACATAAATGTATATATTAAAAAAAACCTGACATAAAAAGCTCCAATTTTTCTAAAAAAAATTGCATTTTTCTGCATTTTTGTTTAAGGAAAACGTGTGAGCCAGAATGATTCTCAAGTTTCTCAATTATTCTAGAGATTCTCTCACAATCCTTAACCCTATAATATATATAAGTGAACAATCAAAAATGATTATTTATGTAAAATTTTAAAAGATACAATTGAGAAACAATAAGCCTAGAGCTTCTCAAGTTTCTTAATGAGTTTATGACTTCCACACGATTTTAAGCATATATAGAGACAGGTGAGCAATCAAAATTCTTTATTTATGTAAAATTCTGAAGATACCATTGAGATACAATAGTTATTACATTTATACCATATTTTTTTTTATTTTTAAAACTTTGAAAACAAATAGTTTATGTTTATTCTTTTTATTGATGTAATAAATTGTGTCGTGCCTAGATAGTCGTATGATGATTTAAATCATCCAAAGGATCATGTAAAAATGAGTTGTATACTTGTAGACATTATTTAAAGTGGTGCAAGTGATTGTTTTGTAGGTTCAGTCCCAACACAATTCAACTGGGACCATCGTGTGCAAATTGCACTAAGTGCCGCTAAGGGGTTGGCATACTTACATGGAGTCGAAAAAAATGTTCACGGCAACATCACATCATCAAACATCTTCTTCCAACAAGAAACTAACAATGAAGTTTCGTTGTCTGACTACGGTCTCAGCACACTTTTTCATGGGTCAAGAAGCTCCCTGAAACATCGGGTCACCGGTTATTGGGCCCCAGAAGTCCTCGAGACACGGGAATTCACCTTTGAATCTGATGTGTATAGCTTTGGGGTTTTGTTATTGGAGCTTTTAACCGGCAAATCACCTAAGAAGGCCTCAGTGGATAAGGAAAGGGTCCACTTTTCTGACTGGGTCGGTTCAATTGTATGCAAGGAACCTAAGGTTGAGCTTTATGATGTCATTGCTGTGGAATTAAGGAGGGATCATAATATTGAAAAGATGGAATGGTTGTTGCAAATAGCGAAGGATTGTGTATTGATTGAGCCAAGTCAACGACCATCAATGTGCGGTGTGGTGAGCATGATGGAGGATATGTCGTCGAGACAATCGTCGGATTACAACTCAAAGGGATACAATGATAGGCCTTCTTCAATGGAGCTCGTGATACACTAAGTACCATTACGCCCGACTCAACGTAAGCCCATATGATCGATCTGATGTGATATAGTGGTTTTGTGTTCTTGAAAATTGTGTGTGACTTTTATGGGCCGGGTCAAGTTTCCATGGGGTTGATTGTAAATTATTAATTAGCTTGTGAGGTTGTTTGCCTGTGGTTGTAATATGTTCTAATAATTAGCTTGTGAGGTTGTTTAACTTGAACTGATTCTGATGTTTGAATATCTGATAAAATTAGATTTAGATGTCTATTATATTTTCATAAATGGTATTTTCTATTCTATTAGGTAGAGATGCACAACATGCTACCTGCAAATCAGGTTACATATTGCATTAACCAGTAAGAAATTGAAAGACTGCTAATGTAGATAAAGTTTAGTGTTACAATATGATGGTGTATTGTGTTTTAGATAGTATCTGACGGAGTATATGAATATACAAAGAATAATTCACACATACGGGTTTCAAATTTATAAGGAATAATAGATTTTAATAATCCAAACTATTAACTGTTGGCCAACAACGGGCCCAACTTCTAAAATAACCAGTAATGGTCCCGCCTTTTCATATATTGTAAACCAATGGATATTTACTAAACCGAAAAGAATAAGAGGACAAAAAGATATTAATGTTCTATCAGTAAAAGTCCATTAGTTTAGAATATGTGAAAAGGTGGACCACCGTGGGTTATTTTTGAAGTTGGAACCGTTGCCGGCCAACGACTAATAGTTTGGATTATTAAAATCCATTATTTCAATTTATAAACATGATTTCAAACTTTAACTAACTACACACGTACAGGCAAATGCATATATCGTTTGTCTAATATATCGTTGGTGAGAAACCGAGTACCGTCCACAGGTTTAGCCGATTAAATAGTTTAGAGGTTTCTACGCTAACAAGTAAAAATAGATAATAACTAACGTGATATAATAATGATTAATACAAGATTTTCATCCCTGTTCGGAATCCTCCAATTTAGTACCTAACAACATGTATGAGAATGAGAGGCAAGATCACTTTAATCACGATTACTATTTACTAACTCGACTCATATAAGAGATCAGGGCCATTTCAACGTTTTTTGGAGGCAATTAAGATTTGAGACATTGAATAACCATAGCAATGATTTTTTCTTATTGTCGGCTCTAATTTCGCTCAATCCGCAATCAGTTTTACATTGGTTACTCAAAAGACGTCACATGTAACGAGGGTTGGTGTGTTGCGACGCAACTTTTGGATTCCGGAATGAAGTGGCACGGACAGTGTGGACTCGTGGAGTAAAATCCTAAATCTTGAGCCTAAAAACGTTGCTTAAATTACCAAAAACAAGTCTAGTATATGAAATGAAACAATATTTGGAGGCCTTTATTTAGGGTGGCCCTAGACCTTAACCTAAGTTGATAAGCGCCCTGCCAAAGATATCAACTCAAATAATCCAAGCCAACTCTAGACACCAAATCTAAAGTACGTTGCAAAGTTATAACGATCAATTAGAAAATAAACACCTGGAATTTATCCTTTGAAACCGAGTGATAATTGTTGTGAGATTGTTTATAAAGAATAAATTAGCATCCGTCAGAATTACCAATCTAACAAACGTTTAAAAAGTTAATATGAAAACACACTAGCCACCTAAGACTATATATGTTAACGATTCACAACTTTTCAATGCCACATCATAAAGATCTAGTCACATCAGTGTCAAGTAGTAAATGTGTAATGGTTTTACAAATTTTCACTATCCATTACCCTATTAAAATTATGTTTAAATTAAATTAATTAAAATAAGAGTAAATAAAATAAATAAAATAAAATAAAAACCAATAAATAAATAAATAAAATAAAAATTTGCAGTGACATTTATACCCCTCATTTAAGCAGCCAGTTAAAAGTCATGTTAAGTTATTGGACTGAAATGACACGTTTAAGAAAACTTGGGGACGAAAATGGCATGTTTTTTTGGATGAAAGTAACAATTTAATCAAACCACAGGGACGAAAACAATAGTTTACTCTTGAAATAATTTAAAAACAAATTTGTGTTTTGTTGTGTTGTGATTAGTTGAATGAATAACATTCAGATGTCTCACGTCGTAGATGCCTCCAGGCCCTTTCTTTTCAGTTTCACGCTCGGTAACACCAGTGGAGGGTTGGTGTTTAACGCCTCTCACGTCATCCGCCCATGTCACATGGCATGGGCGTTATTTTGTAACGAACAAACTAAAGTCGCCTTTTAAGTATATAAACGTCATGCACTTTACTTATGACATCCATACCACGAATATTTAAACTAACCGGTCTTGGTCAGCAAAGGTTAGATAAACATAATCAATGATACGTCAAGATCATAATTGATGATGCATTATGTATTAGATAGTAGTTTTGTCTTTTTAACTTACTAGAGTTATCTATCACTGACCTAATGGTGGTAGGGAGATTTGGGTTGTCCCATCCTTACTTGTATCACTTTAATGGATTAGGCAATCAAAGATAGAGCCTAGCATCCTTTCAGAGGTGCCATGTTCTATCCTGAGCCCGTTCAGATTTTCATGGGGGTCTCATTGTGTGTTACGTTAGAGAGTGTTCAGCTCTTGTGGTGGCACAACGGCTGTCAAGTGGCAGTCGGCGGTATGGATTCTCAGGGAACACCAAGCCAAACTCTGAAGCCAGCGTGGACTCGATTAAGATAGCATAGTCTGGCCAGAATGGGACAACGAGACTCACTGGAGTTAACTTTTTTTTTGGTTAACTTAAGGGTATAATGACTATTTTACCTATAGTACAAAATGTGTAATTTTCAGAAGTTTTTCTTTTCTTTATTTTTATCACTTTTTTTTATAGATTTCTTTAATACTTAATTAATTAGTTAATCAACTTATTTATTTTCTAAAAAATATAACTTTTATAATATTTTTAACGAATTTATTTATTTTGGTTTGTTAGATTCATTTACTCATTTCATTTTGTAATCATTATAACTTTATCTAATAATTTTTTTATCTAAATTGTCGAAAAAGTTCCGATGGTTTTATGATTGTTTCAATTTGGTAGCTGATTTTGCATATATTTATGTCATATGATCTCTCACTTTATTTGTCATTGTCACTAGAAATATTTGTATAACTTAATTTTTGATTTCTGATGATCTTGAAAAACCAATAAAGGTATTTATACTTATTTGCTTTAGTAAAATTTAAGGATATGTAACATTCTAACTCGATTTCGTGAGATTATGAAATTAATAAGAAACAATAACATAACTTCTCAATATGAATAAAAGTTCAACAAGCAGTTTAAATAAACTATAAATATTTAAGTGATATTATTAGTACACATTCAAAATACAAATACTTCAAATCTATTTAAATGATAATATTAATACACATTCAAAATACAAATACTTCAAATCTACAAATCTCCTCTCTTCGTTGCTTACTAATAAAGTATCCACAAGAGAAGACCAAAAGAGACAAAGAGACAAGAAAAACCAAAGCTAACTTCACTACATAAAAAAGGTAAGTTGATAATGGCTCTTGATTCCTGTTGTTCTCCGCTTAGAATTCTAAACAGGCTTAGATCTTCTCAAAGTAATAGCCTCGAAGATATATGTGAGATGAGGTCGAAGTTCTTTACTACCACCTATTTTGTTGTTACCTTTTTATAATCGAATTTTCTTACAGTTTCATATATAAGTCGATGTAGATAATTTGGCGCTCAAAAATCTTAGTCATTTACAAAAAAAGGTTGGTTAAATCTTTATTTAAATAAGGGTCATCTTATTGATACACTACAAACTCTTATTTCGACATATTTTCTCTCTCTATATATAGAGAGAAGGAGGGAGAGATAGAATGGATGGGTGGTACCAATATCAACACCTCAAAATAAACATGTACGTTTGACATAGAAAAAAGTGTACGTGGTGTGGGGGCAAGGCCAACTATTGGGCCGGACAACCCGAGGGCTAAATTATTTTGAAAGTTTTTGAAGACGGCTCTGGGTGGGGGGAGGGTATATCTTAGTCGTCTGTAAAAAAGAAAAGATTAAATCTTAGCTGTATGCAAAATGCCAGGCTAAAATTAGCCTGCGGACTCAAGTGTAGCAATTTTTTACATATGTTTTGATTTGATTGGTTGTTTTCATGGACCTATAGTGTTTTTCAAAGTTTTTGTGTAAGCTATGCTTTTGCCTTCTTAGTTGGCAGAGCTTACATGGCGTTTTTTGATGATTAAACCCAAGACTTGGTAATTTTTGATGAAAATGTGGTTTTGGATAAATTAAGGGTTTCAAAATATATATATATATATATATATATATATATATATATATATATATATATATATATATATATATATTTATATATTAGTATTAGAACCATCACCTTTATGGAAACTGTAAATTTAACAAAAGCACCAAAGTCTTGAAAATTTTTAGTGAAATTATATATGTAAATAGTGAAGTATAAGAAGAAAACTCACTTGAGCTGAAAACTAAAGAAAACCCTATGCAACTTTTTTTTAAAAATAAAGGGAATGTAATATAGATATATTTGAACATTTTTATAAAAAAATGTAAAAAGCACAGGCTAGTTTTTTTAAATGTTCAAAATCTGTGTGTTACATGTTTTTTGGATGTATATATCATGTAACATGAAATTTTTAACATTAAAAAAAAACTACTCGTCACTTTTTTTGTTGTTTTTTACAAAAATGTTCAAATATATGTATGTTTCATTCTCTATTTTTTAGAAGATCCTGGCCATTCATTTACTAGAAGATTATAATCAAAATAAATGGCAGGGGGTATTTATGTCATTTGTAAATTGCATTGTTTAAACATTATAATCAAAATCCCGAAAATCTCGCTAGTTTCCGTTTATACAAGATACACAACCGTTAGTTTATACAGATGCGTACAGTCTCGTCAATATCAGTTCATACAAGATACACAAATGTCTGTTTTACACATGAGTACAGTCTCGCAAACTAGTTTATACACATGTGTACAATCTCGCAAACTATCAGTTTATACAAAATACACAACTGTTAGTTTATACACATGTGTATTATATTAAAAAATGGTTCATATAAAATTATGAAATTAATTAAAACCAAACAAGTGTACACATGTAGAGGTGCACAAAAAAACCAGTTTTAGAACTGAAACCGGGAAAAAAACCGAAACCGGTTTTTCTATAACCGGCTTTAGAATCAAACCGAAACCGGCTGTTATAGACTGGTTAGTAATCTTTATCTTCAAAACCGGTTTCAAAACCGAAACCGGTTATAAATAACCAGTTTAAACCGGAAAAACCGGTTTTTGGGCATAAACGGTTAAAAACCGGCCCTAACCGGTTAGACCGGTTATTGTTTTGAGTTAAAAAATTGGTTAGTAACCGAAACAGGTTATAAAAAAACTGGTTATTGTTTATGAAGAGAAAAACTGATTCGGTTAATAACCAGAACTGGTTTTTGAAAAAAAAAAACGATTTGTACACCTCTATACACATGTATATCAAAGATTAACACAAAAGCTACATGTCTACCCAAAACATACTTGCACTATACATATGTGTAAAACAAGTGGAACACATAAAACAAGAATATTTAAAATATTTAAGAAACAAATCAATTTATACACTTGTGTACGATTACAAAACTGTTTTGAAACAAAGAAAATATAAAATAAATTGTTGATCATGTTAAGTTGCTATGAATTAATTTTTAAATTATATTTGAAATCACCAAAAAAATAGGAATACATAACTGTTATTAATAACCTCATATTAAATGAGATATAATTAAAGGAGTTATCAATAAATTTATATGTATAGTTATAATCCTACCCGTGTTCATCTTAAACTAAATCAATGGCAAGAAAATTTTTTACATCAGGCGTAACAATCAACTCGACAAATTTTTTTGTTTTTATTTTTTATAGATATGTTTATAACATTTTCATTTATGTTTGTACAAAATAGATAACCTAACTCGCGCGAAAAATAAGAGTTTTCATCGTTCTCACAACTCATGTTGGTTCTTAATTTAACCGAATCTTATATATGTGTGTAATTCCGTGGAAAACGACTATTTGTTCGTTTCATTGCTTGATTTAGAAGTTGTCAAATAAGTGGTATTTGACAATAAGTATTTGACAACAAGTAATTAGTAACTATATTTCATACTTGGTGAAAATGGGTATTTTAACCAAGTATGAATGATTATGGTTTTCATGGTTTACTTGGCTTATATGTAAATTGCATGGCTTACTTGGCAACTATATGTGTCTGTGTATATACAGGGTGGATTTGTTGTAAAAAGTTTTTTTTTTTTGTGAGAAAGTGCTTTATACCTTTAGATCTTGTAGTTAATGGTTGAGATTAAAAAAGGTTTAAAATGTAAATTATGTTTTTTTTGCCTAATGTGGTTAGATTAGAGGTAATAGTGTCTTTTTGTTTATATAAAGACTCTACCATCAACCTCCATGCACATGCAAGTTCCTCCGTCTTTTTTAAACATCAATAACTTTTCATACGTAACGTTTTTTAATAAAATAATACACCATAATAATAATCGTTTTTTATCTTTAATATGAGTACCATATTGCTATACTTATATAGAGAAAAAATATGTTTCACTCGGATGTTTTAGTCAATTGTGTTTTGTCCATGTTCATACAATGGTGTTTTAATTGTATTGAGATTTAAGGCTTGAGGTTTTAAACATCTGGAAACATTGTATAATGATTCAAGTTAGACTGTTTTAACATCTGAAATCTAGAAACATTGGTCTTTTAACATCTGGAATAATAATACAATCATCATAGATGGTGTTAAAATACCATGACTTGAATAGTAATACAATCATGTCAGATGTTAAAACACTATGACTATATTACAATTCAAGTTTTGGTGTTTTCGAATATGTATGGTGTTTTATACCTGTAAAATAACAAAAACATTCCATAATGAATTTTCTCCTAAAATAAATTCTAAAGCAGTTACAATCTATTTTATAATTAAATTGGTCTTTGAAGTTAATTACCTTATTACCCTTAATCCATAAAACTATATAATGGTATGTGTCTTCTCCATAATATTTCTGACACTTTTCACAAACTTCACCCTTTATAATGGAAACTGAACATATATATATATATATATATATATATATATATATATATATATGTTATATGGCATGCAAAGTTGAACATGAATGTGCATTTCTATATGGTGTGTATCTTGGTGGATATGTGTATGTATGTTCATGTACATCATAACGTTCGTGACGTTCGTGTCGAAAAACAGTTTGGATAAATATAAAATATATAAATTACATTATTTTTCGGGTTTTTATCCTATGTCGACCAATATACATCTATTTTTTGGAATAGATACAATAAACTGTACGTGTCCTTTTTCGTGGTTTTTGAAAGGGTTTTTCATAAGATATATATGTGTATATATATATATAATATTTTTGGGAGAAATATATATATATTTATAAACCGGGTTGGTCGTGTGAAGACACGGCGGGTCGAAAGTGTTTTCGGATGAGATTCTAGTATTATCTGTGTTTATGTGTTAATATATATATATATATATACACACACTTGTGTTAATGTGTATACGTGATAACACACGGATAATCAATAACCAATGGGTCGTCAAGTTTAATATTTAATAAAAAATATTAATAAATCGTTTTAGTCTAAGAAAGTTTGGAGAACGACTTGTCATGTAGACTCATAGAAGGCCTAGTGTCTTATATGGATTAGGATGCATGTAGGTTAGTTTGCTTGTTTGGACCATATTTCATTTGCTAGTTTGCATGGGACATTGCTTAGGTGAGTTTTCACAATCCCTTTTTTATTAAGTTTATTATTTAAATTGAGGGAATTATATGCTTGGTACGGGGTATGGTTGTTGGGGATGGAATCTGTCGGTCTATTATGTGCTCATAAATTTATTGGTTTGAGCTCGAGAAGCCTTTGTAGTGGTTTCATTTTAGTGACCATTAGTCTGTCGAGACCGCAATCAGTCGAATAGATCTATTAGACAGGCCCCTCCTTTGGTTAGTCGTAATCTTGGGTGCAATTGTGTCCTACTTGTTAGACGTCGTCATGGTGTGTGATGTGACGATGCAACATTGTTATAATTTGGTTACATGCTTATGTTTTATATATACATCGTGATTTTTCAAGACCAAGTTTTGATCATCATGATTTCATGAGACTACGCATACTAGGTTTATCAAATGTTAAAGGTTGCATTTATGTCATTTAAACCTGTGAAATTCACCAACTTTATGTTGACATTTTAAACATGTTTTTCAGGTAAGTGAATGATGGTTCACAACGCATGGAGTTTGTTGCATTCATCAATAAGTGATGCCTTAGGTTAGTGTCTTGTATTTTCCATATACTTTGGTCATACCAGTCAAAACCTTTTTGTTATGTTAAACATTTGTGTTGGATAATGTTTGAACAACTTATGTTTGTATGGGTCACATAGACCCTAATGTCACACCCGACCCGCAGCGGAATAAAAGTCGGGGCATGATTGGGTTATCACCAAAGCTCATGATATTTACTAACAAGTTTCATATTTATTATATTCAAATTAAAATTCAAATATCCAACAAAATTTCATACAAACACAAATAATAATCTAAATGCTTGTTCCAACGAAATAACTTGTTTATTCTTCTAGGCCATCCTAGGTGTTTCTTTCCTCAACTTGATCACCTGTATCATGCGTAAAACCGAGGAAATTTTGGGTCAGCAAAAGTTGGCGAGTGAACCTTGATAAAACATTTAAGTAAATCAATTTTATCGTTGTTTAAATAAGATTGTGCACAATCACATGTGAACAAATGTATAATGTAACAAATCACAAATCACAATGAATGAATATATGACATGAATGATGATGTATCTGAGATCAAGCCTCAATCAAACGGAGCCGATCTAATGAGACACCTGATGCTCAACCCGTATCCCACGAGAAACTGATGGGCCTAATGAAATGAGTGCACTGAAATGATAAAATGTATCCACATATAAACCACACTACAAGCAATACATCTTTGATCACCAAATGATATTAGCACAAATGTTAAATAAAATAAGAAATGGTACGACACATGATACACCCCAAAACGTGATTAAAACGGGAATTTGTAGAGATTCACTCACATTGGGTGCGTATTCTTTAGTGGAAATGAGAGCGCACGAGTTGCGGATTTAACCGACGAGGAAATACTAACCTAAAATAATAACTCGATAAGTAAGCAAACTAATGTTTTGGTTAAAAACCTTTGTTAAATTTTTAAGTTAATTTTTGTGGGTTTTATTGATATAATAAACCTTTAGAAAGTATATATATATAAACATTTTAATTGCTTTTAAATAAGTCATAAAATGAAATATTAGAATAAAAATAAAAATAAAATATTAAAAAAATTTGGTCAGACTCACAAGGCTGTCAGTCGGCCGGTTTATTCGACTTATAAGCATGCGTGTGTGAGGCTCGAATCCGTGACCTCTCGGTTGCGTGCACGCAGCTCTTCCAACTGAGCTACGTGTCTAACCCGTAAGAATCCGGGTTTTAATATTCTTAAACACTTCTTAGATTTACTCAAATTTAATTCAATTTCAAAAAGATTAAAATTGGGTCGAACCGGTGATAACCGAGGGACTCGAACCCGAGTCTCAGCGGTATGATGCACCCAGCCCGACCAACTGGGCTGGGTGTCTAACCCGGCTATTCATGCATTTTTAATATACTTATATACTAGTTAAGTTATACAGAAAGAGTGAATTTAAAAAAAAGGATTTAATGTGTCCGGCCGGTGTGTGAGGAAAGTTTCGAACCGGCGCCATGTGTTTGGTTTGCACCCGGCCCAACCAGTTGGGCTGGGTGCTTAACCCGATTGTAACCCACTTTGTAAAATATATATAAAACACCCCTGCACTTCATCTTCTTCATTCAAACTCTTTTACCCAGAACATCCACCCGCCTAAAACCATTCTCCAAATTCCCTTAAACGATTAATGAGATAATTAAGATAATATTATAACAAGGTATCAAGAAATTCTACCAAATTGATTTAACCGACGGTGACTGTTTTCGGCTCCTGCAGTATTCCGGCGAACAGAGGATTCCGGCGACAGAGGGGGAGGGTTATAGAGTGGAGGAACGAACTGTAAGACTGAGCGATTTTGGATGAGGGGGCTGCATTCGGTATTTATAGAGTGGTTCTTGGGTTCGGTTTTAGGAAACCGCGTTGGGTGATTGCCATTTATCGCAGATATGACAGCTATCCTGATCGGAATTTGCCAAAAATAGTTCCCGTGCTAGTTGTCGGAGATCTCAAAAAGAAAGGAAAGGCGCGAAGTTGGATCCAGTTAGTTGCATGTTTTTTTCGCTCAGTTTCAAAATATAAGTTTTAAATCTCTAACTTATGCACATCTAGTGTGTGCAGTGTAGTGGTGTTGGTGGTGTGTGTGTGTCCGGGGGAACCCGGGTTCGATTCCCGGTTCACCCATTTTTTAAAAGCCGTTTTTCTTTAGTTATTTTTATTATCTTTTAGAACTATTATAAGTAATTATTAATTAGTTGTTTTGTTTTATTAATTATTGGATTATTAATTTGTTTTTAAACACTAAATTTATTCCTTATATAAATAAATAACTAAACGCATATACAAAAGAAATTCTTTTATTGAACAAAAAGGAGCGGGTTTTCGAAACCCGTTTTACACGGATGTTACACCTAACTCGTTACTATTGTTTGTGACAATCTATATACTTTGGCATTACTATAAATATTTTAAATCATTATTAGATGTTTGCTAATCGAATGCTTAAAAATCTATCGCGTCACACTTCATGTTTCCGCATTTGGCCGGGTGTGATAGATTGGTATCAGAGTCTTGTTCATAGTAAACTAGGATCCTTTCTCGAGTCTAGCCTATAGCCTCGAGGGTGGATCGCACGAAACGTTTCATTTGCATAAAACGTTTTCATTTGCATAAAACGTTTTCATTTGCATAAAACCTTTTCATTACATTGCATTTGCATCCATGGTCACCTATATAATTTTATCGGTTCTTTAATGGTATTCAATTTCGCACAATGGAGATAAGAGAGTAGGGCCGATTTGGAGCCGACTTGACCGGCTTGACCGATTAGGACTGACTAGCGACTAATGGACTTATTAGCTCAAGTTTAATCAGTTGTCGGGCGACTACTAATTAATTGTCAACTAGTTGCAATTTTCCAACGCTGGTTGAATCTGGATTCGGTAGCAGTAATGTATCGATTGTGTATAAACAGGTTATTCAATATATTAGGTCTAATCTTCAACAACATGGTTGTAATGTAGAAAACAAATTAACAAGATGGAAGATGTATCCAAGATTTATCCAGATGATAAATAACCCTCTTCAAAAGGATCTGCTAACTAGTGGAGATGTTTACAAGTTTGCTACAACCACCAATCGAGTAATTACATAATGTAAAACTCCCAAAAGTGGTTTTTCTAGCATTGGAAGCCATTATTTAGAAATATGTATCCTTAACAATGTTATCCTCCAATTGTTGAAATGTTAAAGATATATGAATCAAGAATAATCAAAAACCTGAGGAAAAAGTAGAATCATCAAGATCAACAACAACCACCTCAATCCCAACCATAAGAGCAAGAATCAGAAGCTCACAAAGCTAAACGCATGGATCGTGGTAAAAACATGTAAATGAAGGTGAATGTAGTGACATCAATCTGAACCCTAAAGGTTTTAGGGATTCTAGTTGGAAAACTGGTTTAACAAGGGAGCATATACAACACATGCAAGATATGTAAAATCAAAGAAGCTGAATAGGCTGAGAAACGAAGAAGAGTTATCATAACTGCATAAGAAAACAACACCGGTGTTGAAACAACTAAAGATAGAGAGGGTAGAGAGTTTTTTGATTCTCTGTTTGAAGATGACCCAGATCAAGGAACCTTTGCATCTGGTATTCTTGCAAAAGAAAAACCAGTTGCTTAGGAACCTGTTAAAAAAGACCAAGTGAAAGGTCATCAAAGACAAAGTGTGCTGAAGCTGAAACGTCTGCCCCACCTGTCAAACGACTAAGACTAATTCATCAAGAAATGTACGAACAATTGGTCAAGGACGGTGGAAAGCTGGTTGTAAAATAATTACGACTTTAAAGAATCATGTGGAGGATACGAAGACTTTGGATGAAAAACTGAGGGAATTGAAAAAGAAGGATCGTGCCACAGAGAAAGTTATTAATAAGCAAATGACAGTCAGGAAGTTTCAGTACAGGATTATGATTTAGTTGTGTGATATTGTTAGGGAGTTGCAAGCTCAAGCAAATGTGGAATGTACGAAAAACCTTAATGATATGTTTAAGTTTCAGAAGTTTCAAGAAAAGGAGAAAAAGAGAAAAGAACAGCAAGCGTCTGAGCAAGTTAGCCCGTATGGGGCAGATGGTGAAGATAGTGACGAGGAGCTTGTATGTAAAGACGACATGCCACCAAACTTCATTGAGGTGGGTCTCGTGGAAGATGTATGAAACTCTGGACGATGATTCTATGTAACCTGAATGTCCTAACTAGTTTAAGTCTTGTAAATGCACTTTTTATATGCAGCTAGTAATCATTCGTGTTCATGTGAGGTGACTGAAGTCAAATGACATTCCTTTGTCATTTGACTTAGCTTTACAGTTCCAAACGTCAAGTAATATTCAACCTACATGGGATGTAGTTTAGATTTGTGATGTAGTTTAAAAATATCCAATCTACATGCGGCGTAGTTTGGAAATGTGGTGTCACTTGGAAAAGTCCAAACGACATATAATTGTAGTTTGGATTTTTGGATGTAGTTTGGAATATTATTCTTTTGGGTATTAATACCGAACTTGTCTTGTAGAACATGAATGCTTGTAAGAGCTAGAGAGAGTGTGTAGAGAGAGAGAGAGAGAGTTTTGTGCGAGCTTTTTATGGTGTAATCTTGTACCGAAACTCTGCTCGATTCAATCACGTACTGTTAAACGTTAAATCTTTGTTTATTGATAACATTCTCTTGTTTGGTTTATGGTGTAACTTGAATTCCTTAGTCGTTATGCCATCCGAAACAAGAAATCACTTTGTTTGAGATCCGATTTCGAGACCTAGAAGTCTAAACAAGAAAATTAAGCTTCCAGACTTCCACCAAAACATCAAGATTCACAACACTGACTATCTTGAAAAGATCATATTGTCGATGTACGACGTGTTAGAAGGATTGTTTGGAGTCATCCAACACTTTCAAAGCGATCATGATCTTCAATCATTTCTGAGATGGGACATTCGTGCCTCTCGAATCTCAACATGATCAATCCCACTAGCAGCTCTATCGGATCTAATATTGAGAATCTTATCAGAGAAAAATGTGAAAACGTTTTCGAGGTCATCACACCACAAAAGCCAAGGAAGAGAGTCAATAAGACTATAATCGATCCAGTCACCAGATGTGGAAGGGTTACGTATGTGGCTGACCCAACAAAGGTAGTTACCCAGGTGATAGTCCCCCTGAGCAGGTAGTGATGCTTTAGAACTTTGAGAAGTGGTTTTACGATATTGTGATGGGAGAAGTAGAAGTAGTGTTGAAAAGAACCGATGGAATAGAGATTGCTGAGATTATTGATACTATGGATGTTTTTATGTTCAACTTGTTAGATCTTAACATTCTATTTGCTGAGAAGATAAGGGTTGGTGAAGATAATGCCCTGAAGAAAGAAGCTTTGTTGTTTTAGAGAGTTGTGGAAAGGGCGATCTAACGAAATAAGTAAATGTTATGTTTGTTGTGAAATAAAAGGGTGAATCATCAAAGGCAACAAAAGCATCCTCTAAGAAGAAAAAGGAGTCGTAAGAGATCAATCTGGAATGCAATGGTCTAACGGGAGTAGTGTTGGAACATTTGAGACCATTCATACCAGAAATATAAATTAAGGGATAGTTACAAGTCAAGGGACTTGTTTTGTACATGTTTGGAAGATGAAAGCTTGATGACGTATTTAACTAGACACGTCACGCATCTTTGGGTTACCTATTTATAGGTAATTCAAAGATTTGGAACGAGACCGAAAGTGTGTATTTTCAAGGTGTTTTGTAATTGGGAGCTTAAACGTGTAATTTTAGGACCGTGCTTAGTTAATATCATTTGGGAATGTTACCATATATGGATTCGTGTTTCTACTATTGGGTTTTCCTCTAGTTCTTATTGTTTTCTTTGATTGTACACGTCCAAACACCTAATCGATAGGTGTTTGGGTTTGTATTTGATCACTATAATTGTAGATCTGGGATTTGAGATATATAATCACACATGGGGTAAAATTTTCATTTAAAATCCCATGTTCATCCACTTCCATAAATTACACCCCCAATATCACTTCTAAAACTGATATTTCCACTCCCATTTTGTTATCCACATGGTGCCGAATGACCTCCTTATTACGGTAGCAAATGCAAAAGATAGTGGTGGTGGATCTAGTTCAAGATGATGGTGGTATTTAGGTTTCAAAATAGAAGGGGTGATGATGGTTCTTGGGTTTGCCATCGGTGTTCAGTGATGATGGTTTTGAGTTCGGGTAAGGACGGTGTAGGGATTACGGATTTTGGGTGTTTGATGGTGGTTGTGACTCACAGAACTAGGATCTTCGATGAACGAAGATGCACGGCGGCCAGGGTTTAGATGGTGTTCTCCATCAAAGACGGTATATGTGATGGCAATTGAAAAGGAGAGTTATGTGGGTTATTCGACAATTAGTAAGACACCTCACATACCCGACGTTTTTCCAATTGTTAAACTCTAAACCAATGATTGATGCTTGACCTTTGATGATTTAGGGCCAGTAGAAGAGATGTGTTGTGAAGAAGGTTTCAGTGACAGGGGTTGCGATTGTTGATGGGTTGTTATGCCGACAAGCAGTTGTGGTGGTAATTACCGTCAATTGAGATGACTACCAACTGCAGAAACAACTGTAGGACATGGGTCACAATTATAATAAAATTATATATATAAATATAAAAATGTAAAGATACTCTCTTTACATAATTTTGGGAAATTGTAATACCCGTACCGTGTACAAATCCAAACAAAATTAAATATGAAATACAACATATCTAAATAAATCGATTCAAATCGTTCTCTTTGACAAGAGCTTGAGAAGCGTCTTCTTGTACAATTTCTATTATGAGAACCTGAACCGCGTCTCCTTGTGCGATCCTTTTTGGCTGCAAAAAATAAACAAACTGATGTTGATGGTTATGGCTGAGGTACGTGTTCAACACGCTTCCCTTAAAACAGATTTTGCGCCTCTACTAAAGACGACGCAAACAGCCGAAGCAGTATGTACTGCCAGAGATGGCTCACGCGCCCGAGGTTACACCGGATAAAATTATAGTGTTAGAACTTGTGAAAAATTATGATACGAAGGTGATGAAATCGTATAGAGAAAACATATTTCTCTAAGTACCCAACACATGGGTCTTCAAGTATTTCTTCTTTCTAAGAACTCTCCATATATTCATGTATTTTTATTCAATCCATTCTCTTGTATTTTTCTAGCATTTCTCTATCTCAAAATGAGGTACATAGCCTACTAGTTTTACAAGATTTGAGAATAAGTGAAAAGTCTCACTTAATTAGTTATTTTATTAGAGACATAAACTTTAATAATAAATAATAAATTGACATACAAACTCTACTCAAGAGTTTAATCTTTAATTCACCATATGAAGAGTTTAATTAGTATTTATAATTTTACTAATTATAATTTCACTAAATTAATATCCATTACACTACATAAATTTCCAACAATCCCCAACATGAATGGAGATCGTTCAAAACACATAAAATTTTCAATGGCACCTCAATAGTTGAGTATTACCAGATACGTTGGTGTTCCCTATAAACTTTCCGTTGTGAAGCATACTTAGTCTCCTAGCGGTTTGTAGACGCGATGTCCTTGAACAAATCCCCATTTGTGTAGACGACAATACACTTCACACAATACTCTCCTTAGCCGGGTCATCCCCTTATAGTTGTGTCCAATAATGGTCGTGGAACACTTACCTAGTTCTGCGAGAGCTCAAGGAATTGTGCCCCCAATTCCATTCGAAGCGGCCCTACTTCTCTCTAACATAGGTGATTCTCCTTAAATCATTAAAAGCATCATGGTTACCATGATTACGCAAAATCATTTACCACATAATATGCTTAGCCTCACAATTTGTCACTGAATTTCATAGGAATGAACTAGGACGTATTTAAACACCCTTATATCGTTTAGGGAGGATATATAACCATATATACTAGCTTATGCATATCAGCTATGCCCTATAATGGCCACCTTTAGGCATATGAATTCATTGTCCTATTGAACTTAGATCTTGGGATCTCCAGTCAACTAAGTTAGGTTTCCTTCACACACCCTTTTACCATATGCTTTAGTCTCATTCCACAACTTGATCTCTAATGAACCCTCAGGTTGTTGGATCCATAACATTATCTTTGCCATTGACAAGTCACTGAAGATAACTTTTCAGTTGAGATCAATTGTCATGACGTGTTCGTAACTAAAAAGTTAACATTGCCTATTATCAATTTCTAAGACTATAACCTCAGGGCCAGCTGAATCTGGTTATAATATTTATCTTAGAATAATGCATTTATAATTTAAGGCAAACACATCTCCATTATGCACTATGACCTTTGTGTCTTCCATTTAGTCGTCTTTTAGATTGGATTACAAAATCCTTATTGCCAAAATATTATGGTACAAATGCAAGACACCCCACATTTAAGTGTTATTGGATAACATCCGGATGGAGTAACGAAAACATTTCTACATACCCTTATAGGGTTGTTTTTTTAAATGGATCCTCCCCCACATTTTTTGCCATTTGATCAACATTTCCGTAACTTCACTTATGATAACCTTTATATACATAAGATTGAACAAGATCAACCTCATTGTATTAGTGAATTTAATCATATTGCATTAGCTTACATAAGCTGACCAAAGCAGCACATGCCACTGTCATAAGTTTGTCACTAACTTAGAATGATTCTTATTTACCATATAGAATAACCAAGACAATGAGTTCTCCTCATTAGCTTTTCGGAAAAACTCTACAAAAGTTACATGTCTTTTCCTTATAATGAATGAAAATTCTCCCTCAACTTTGTCTATATACAAATTCTTTTTGTGTTCATACACATTTGAATGTTTAGAGTTAATTAGTCTTCGTCAAGATCCATAATTAACCAAGTTCTAGTCTAGCATGCTTTAGACTACAATACTTAAGCAAGTGAACAGAAGATGCATCATTCTGATTCTTCACAGCCCTAAGGATATCATAATATCACTTTGCAACATTCATCCCTTATTAAGACAAAAATATTAGACTTATTCACAATCCTAAAACATCAATATTTAGGAAGGACTCACAAATTATTTTATATAGCACATAGCTAAATTTTAGCACTCAATTAAGGAATATAACTTGTTTACGTTTGATCTCCAACGCTTTACCATTGACTCATAATGACTTAAACATAAGTCTTAATCCAAGTCACTTGGTGAACACATTCATCACGAACAAGATGAATGTTCCTCGTCTACAATCACTATTATGTGTGAGATAGAGTCAACTAGATCAACACTCAACAAACATGACATTCATAATTTTGCCCTAAGTAATTTGCACACACCTATTATTATTCGTTAGGAGATATGTATATTTAGGATGCTCTCCCAAACGAAGGTAAAATCTCCATATAGTTATAACAATAATCAAGTGGTAGACGCATCTACGTATAGATCACTCGGAACAAATCTCGCAAGATTTATTAAAGGTATACAACAACATATAGTACTTTTTCTTTCATAAGTTGGAAATCCCACTTGTGAATTTTCCAATGATTTCTACCGAAGTATGTCGACATGGATCTTGTTTGTGTATTTCATCTCAATACACTCAGTACGTTCTTTCATTATTCTCTCGTGATATGGTTATACATTAGCTGTTTCGTCTTTGACTTTTAGTCAATGCAACAACTATTAAGTTGTTTATGTCCAAATATTTTCATGTACTATCCATATTCTTTTAAAAATGTATAGTTGACGTTATAATTACTTTCCACAAAAATAATTTATGTAACATTCGTCGAAAAACGGGTTTCCAAACCCGCTTCGTTATTAATCAAATACTCAGTTATAAATTTCGTTGCGTATTTATTGCTCAAATTAATTTTAAACGATACATAATAAATAAATATATTAGAATTTAAAAACTATAATTTATAAATAATATTAAATAGTGAGAAAAAAATAAAATGGGGACGCCGGGTTTCGAACCCGGGTCACCCACAAACTTATACACACACAGCTTTCACCACTCCGCCACACGCACTTGTTGTGAAATTCTGGAACAAATAAAACCTTAACTAAAAACTCGCGTGTCACCTGTTTGAACCAAGTCTGTAACCGCCGAAACTGATTCAAGATAATCATCAAATTCGGCGGTTGACTCCGAAATCAAGTGAGTGTAACAAAAAAAATGTGAATAAAAAAAATAATGGAGACGCCGCGTTTCGAACCCGGGTCACCCACAAACCCAAACACACAACACACTGCTCCGCCACACACTGTCTTTGTGATAAACACTAAAACAAATAACACATATAATAAAACTGAAAATCAAAACCGGACATCCGCGCGCTCAGAACGCGGAATCGCCGGAGTAAGACCAAAACTCCGCAAATGTGGCCTTTCCTTTTGACTAAAACGCGATAACCGACTACGGCATCAATTATAACCGATGTTTAACCGTCAAATTCGGCCATAACCGCCGGAAAATCTTCAATCGCGAATCAAGACTCAAAAGCGGACAGAATTCATCCAGTTCTTCACTATAAATACCCACTCAATCTTCTGGAAATCCTTTCGCTCAGAACCGTGCACTTTTTCGAAGCTTTAGCTCGTCGCCGAAGAATTCAATTTCGCCGGAACTTCGCCGGAATCGATCGTCAGAAAACCGTATTCAGTCATCAGTCGGTATAACTGAAAATCAGCCGGAATGGTCGCCGGAGAATTTCAATTATACACACACAGCTTTCACCACTCCGCCACACGCACTTGTCGTGAAATTCAGGAACAAATAAAAGCTTAACTAAAAACTCGCGTGTCACCTGTTTGAACCAAGTCTGTAACCGCCGAAACTGATTAAAGATAATCATCAAATTCGGCGGTTGACTCCGAAATCAAGTGAGTGTAATTGACGATTAACGTCAGTTATAACCGAAATCCAACCTTAATTTCATTCAAAAACTGACCAAATTCAATGATTGACAAAAAAACTGAAATCTCATGATTGAATATCCAACCCTATATATATCGATGCTTCCTACCTCAAAATCTCGCTCATTCCTTTCGAAGTTCCACTCAAAAGTCTCTGCTTTTCTTTTCTGCACTTCGCCGGAGTTAACCTCAGCCGCCGGAATCTCGCCGGAAACATTCAAGACCACCGCCCTCGGTATTATCCTTCGACTTACTTTCATCTATTATTTTGTTAATCAGTAAGAAACACTTTGATTTAACAACCAAATCACCGAGCGGGTGATCTGAAATTTAAGTGTATGAAGAAGACGAATTGAGATAGCATATAAATATAATAAAAACCGGAATAATAACCGGGTTAGACACACAGTCCAGTGGTGGACTGTGTGCAAAAACAATAAGCACGTCACGGGTTCGAATCTTATGCATGTCCGGTTTACTGAATAAAAATCCATTTTTTAAACTTAGTACGATCACCTTTCAATAAGTACATAAATGTGTTATATTCTCTGATTATACCGGGTTAGACACTCAGCCCAGTCGGTAGGGCTGAGTGCAACACAACATAAGGTCACGGGTTCGAGTATAGGTATGCGCACCGGTTCAATGATTTTAAAAACCTTTTTAATTAAATAAAATTCTGAATAATCTAAATAGTATATAAGTATAATTAAAATCAGAAATATTTCGGGTTAGACACGTAGCTCAGTTGGTAGAGCTGCGTGCACGTATACGGGAGGTCACAAGTTCGAACCTCACTCAGCGCATAATTAAACGCAGTCCGACCGGTTAACGGTCAACGGTCAATGGTCAAAAAGTCAAATTTTTTTAATTTCTTTTATTTATTTATTTTATTTAAAAATCAATTTAAAACACTTAAAAATAAGATTTTTAAAGTTAGAAAATTTCCTTAAACTCACAAAAATAAATCTAACAATCCCATTAAGAGCACTAATTAAAAATATTAATCTCAAATAAAATTTATTTATTTATCGAATTATTATGTTATTATTTAGGTTAGTTTCTCTCGTGGTTAAATCCAAATTCGTGCGCATTCATCATTAATCCAAGAAACGCACCCACGGTGAGTGAATTCTTACAAATTCCCCTTTTTATTTATGTTTTGGGGTGTATCATGTGTCGCTTTAATTAATTCGCTTATTCAAACTCGTGCTATTACCATTATATGATCTAAACTTGTAATGTAAGTATTGTTTGTTGTGATGTGTGTTTACATTTTGTCAAGTTGCGTGCAAATCATTCATTAGGCCCATCAGTTCCTCGTTGGAGACATTTTGAACATCGCGTGCCTCATTGTTCATCATTTGGTGTGTGCTTGTGCATTAACTGCGATTATGTGATTATATTGTTTGTTGTGATGTGTGTTTACGTTTTTGTCAAGTTGCGTGCAAATCATTCATTAGGCCCATCAGTTCCTCGTGGGAGACGAGTTGAACATCGCGTGCCTCATTAGATCGGCTCCGTTTGATTGAGCCTTGATCTCATTGTTCATCATTTGGTGTGTGCGTGTGCATTAATTAATATTATGTGTATTGTGATTAAATTAACAATTACGTTTACTCATATGTGGTTATGCACCTTTTTATAATCGATACAATAAACACGTTCAAATGTTTTCATAGGATTCACTCGCCAACTTTTGTTGACCCAAAACCCAATTTTTACACATGATACAGGTGGACAGGTTGAAGCAAGGAACACATAGGAAATTGCCTTAGAAGAAAAATAATGAAGTCTTGAAAAATGTATAGAACATGTAGTACTTGTATGATTGATTGTAATGTTCTCCTTTAAAAGGAATAATAAATATGAAACTTTATAGTAAATGTCATGAGCTTTGATGAAAACCCAATCATGTTCCGACTACCATTTCCGCTGCGGGTCAGGGTGTGACAGATTGGTATCAGAGCTTTTGACTATAGGGATATAGGATAGGTTATTAGACCCTTAGAGCCTATACTATAGTTGATTAGATTTTAATTGTTTATGTGGTTACATGCAAACTCATGATGTTTATTTGTTTCGTATTTATTACATACACAAATGCATGCAAACACTTCCACTATCCTATTGTGTGATACTTAATGAGTTATACTTGTTGTCAAACATAACATGCTTACATATACATTCATCACGCATATTTCCATGTTCACATATTCAAATCATCCTCATATTTCCTTTATTCAAGATTTTGTCGCAATTTTCGTTTTTCAATCTCATCAAAGTGAGTTCTACGACGGGCATGTAGTAACTGTAAGGGTACAAGTACCGGTAGTCGGAACGTCCTGTCTAGGTTGGCATTCATATAAATCCAATATAACGGACCAGTTTGCCTACCTGGGGACTAACGATGAGAGTACGAAGGACCTATTAGGCCAAAGCATGCCACACCAAACGTCGTTCGAACTAACCCCACTTTGAGGTGTCACCGTGTCCACACCTGGATGCACTCCGAATTTCATACGTTACATACATATTTCTCGATTTTCTCCGGGTTTTAGTGTACGTTACCAGGCTAACACATGCGAACCATATGAAAGACCCGGTAATCATGGGGGCCCACATGATTACGAAGGTGAAGTACGGCGGCATGCAAGGCCCAATTACGAGCAAAGCCCAAGACATCCTATGGATGTAGTAAATTTATTATTCTTCATTTGTTTTATGAATGTTCATTCCTAAATACGACACATGACACCTAAAACGTCAAACTCATACTCTTGATACGTATTCCCTGTAGATGTCTTCTAGTCTCTCTCGTAGAAAAATGAGAGCAGAAAATCCCGCGAGCGCATGGCTGCCCAAATCGCTCAACAAATGGCTGCCGTAATACCCAACATCGTAGTTCAAGTTCAACAGGCCCTTACCGCTAATTCCGTCAACCCAATTAACCAAGAAGATCAAAACGTTGTCGATCCTCCCCTAAATACCACTAAATGCACCTTCAAGCATTTCAAATCCTGCGATCCACCAAAATACGAAGGAACTGAAGGTGTCACCGCTCTCCTCCATTGGTTTGAGGAGATGGAAAACACTTTTCTCAATTGCGACTGCCCCGATGATCGCAAGGTGCGATATGTTACCGGTCGTTTGTTTGGAGTAGCACTTACATGGTGGAATACAGAGAAGGCCAAGCGAGGTACTGAGAATGCTATGACTTTGACTTGGGAAGAATTGAGGGAGATCATGACAAGACGTTTCTGTCCAAGAAGCGAAATCAAGAAATTAGAGGATGAGTTCTATTCTTTGAACAACAAGAGATTTCTTGAGTTAAATCAGATGGTCCCCAACTTGTTCACTCCTCTCTACCGTTTGATCGAGCACTACATTCGAGGTCTTCCTTCAAAAATTCAAGACCCTGTAATAAGTACCACACCTGCAACTTTGGAAGCAGCAATGGAGTTAGCTACAGAGCTCACCGAAAACCGCATACGGAATAAAGATTTCAAGGAGGAGAAGAAAAAGGATAAAGCATCAACTGAAACCTCAAACTCCACCCAAACCGAATCCCCTTCTCAACCCATTTCTAAGAGAAAACGAGATGGGCAAACTTTCGCTGTCACCCAACGCAATCAACCAGTTTCACAAGCCGTACCCCTCCAAGCTATCCCAATCACCCAAGTAGCACCCAACTCAACTTACCCAAATAAGAAACCTTACATTGGACCTCACCCTCAATGCAACACCTGTTTTTATCACCATCCATCTACCTTACCTTGTCGACTATGTGCGAATTGTGGACGCTATGGTCATTTGAGCAAGGCTTGTCGCGCCTCTCAAAACCAAGCCTCACCCCCTACTCAAAACATGATCCAAACATATCAACAACCCCAATACCCCATGTTTCCATATGTTCGAGCTTGTTTTTATTGTGGCGACCCTACCCATTTTAGAAACACGTGCCCTCGATTGGTTAACATCATAAACGCCCAAGCTCAAGCAAACCCAGTTAACCAAGTAAATCAAGCAAACCCAGCTCCACCGCCAGCAAGAGGAAGAGCTTACAACATCAACGCCAATCCTGTCGAAGATAATAACGGTCCAAACGAACCACCCAACTAGCCTTCCCTCACCAAGAATCAAGACTCAACTCCAACCGTCTAGTTTTTATGTTTTCTTTATGTTATCTCAATCTTTACATCTCTCAATTATGAATTGGAAATTTATGTATCCAAGAATCTTAATGCGAATTACTATTTCAGTTTTGTTTTATACTCACTGATTTAACAATCATATCATCATACATCTCGGCGTACCTCAATCTCATCATTTATAGAAGTTGGGTTGTGTCTCACTTTTACATAGACTAACCCCTTCATCATAACAAACGAGAGAGGTACTGTCATCATTCAATCATGTATCCTTTCAGATTTGAGACTCAAGCTTTGGCTGTTGTGTTTGTATATGTTTTAGAGTCACATAGAACTAATCATAACTTACTAACAAAGTTAATAAAAATTTGACAAGAGTATGGTGGATACGCCGCTGGTACTTCCTATATATAAGTATTCTTGTCAAAGGACCAAAAGCATTGTCAGGCGGTTATGAGAAGTTCCGTGTAGGTTTTAATATTGTCATGGATGAAGTTTTGTTTTAGGATATAACCTTATCTTTCCAAACGTATCAATTCTCTCAAAACTCTTATGCATGAGATCATACCTAGTCAATCAACTCTTTTTTTTCAATATTTCTTATCTTAGGCATCAAAAAGCGATTCCTGTAGCAGGGTATTCAACCCTTACTAGGAACGTTACCACCTCAAATAAAATTTAAACTCTCACCCCTTCTAAGTATGTAATTGTCAAAACCACCCTCCTTTCGAGTCAAACATACTACAACTACTTAAATTTCGGGATGAAATTTCTAAAAGTAGGGGATACTGTAACATTCGTCAAAAAACAGGTTTCCAAACCCGCTTCGTTATTAATCAAATACTCAGTTATAAATTTCGTTACGTATTTATTGCTCAAATTAATTTTAAACGATACATAATTAATAAATATATTAGAATTTAAAAACTATAATTTATAAATAATATTAAATAGTGAGAAAAAAATAAAATGGGGACGCCGGGTTTCGAACCCGGGTCACCCACAAACTTATACACACACAGCTTTCACCACTCCGCCACACGCACTTGTTGTGAAATTCTGGAACAAATAAAAGCTTAACTAAAAATTCGCGTGTCACCTGTTTGAACCAAGTCTGTAACCGCCGAAACTGATTCAAGATAATCATCAAATTCGGCGGTTGACTCCAAAATCAAGTGAGTGTAATTGACGATTAACGTCAGTTATAACCGAAATCCAACCTTAATTTCATTCAAAAACTGACCAAATTCAATGATTGACAAAAAAACTGAAATCTCATGATTGAATATCCAACCCTATATATATCGATGCTTCCTACCTCAAAATCTCGCTCATTCCTTTCGAAGTTCCACTCAAAAGTATCTGCTTTTCTTTTCTGCACTTCGCCGGAGTTAACCTCAGCCGCCGGAATCTCGCCGGAAACATTCAAGACCACCGCCCTCGGTATTATCCTTCGACTTACTTTCATCTATTATTTTGTTAATCAGTAAGAAACACTTTGATTTAACAACCAAATCACCGAGCGGGTGATCTGAAATTTAAGTGTATGAAGAAGACGAATTGAGATAGCATATAAATATAATAAAAACCGGAATAATAACCGGGTTAGACACACAGTCCAGTGGTGGACTGTGTGCAAAAACAATAAGCACGTCACGGGTTCGAATCTTATGCATGTCCGGTTTACTGAATAAAAATCCATTTTTTTTAAACTTAATACGATCACCTTTCAATAAGTACATAAATGTATTATATTCTCTGATTATACCGGGTTAGACACTCAGTCCAGTCGGTAGGGCTGAGTGCAACACAACATAAGGTCGCGGGTTCGAGTATAGGTATGCGCACCGGTTCAATGATTTTAAAAACCTTTTAATTAAATAAAATTCTGAATAATCTAAATAGTATATTAGTATAATTAAAATCAGAAATATTTCGGGTTAGACACGTAGCTCTGTTGGTAGAGCTGCGTGCACGTATACGGGAGGTCACAAGTTCGAACCTCACTCAGCGCATAATTAAACGCCGTCCGACCGGTCAACGGTCAACGGTCAATGGTCAAAAAGTCAAATTTTTTTAATTTCTTTTTATTTATTTATTTTATTTAAAAATCAATTTAAAACACTTAAAAATAAGATTTTTAAAGTTAGAAAATTTCCTTAAACTCACAAAAATAAATCTAACAATCCCATTAAGAGCACTAACTAAAAATATTAATCTCAAATAAAATTTATTTATTTATCGAATTATTATGTTATTATTTAGGTTAGTTTCTCTCGTGGTTAAATCCAAATTCGTGCGCATTCATCATCAATCCAAGAAACGCACCCACGGTGAGTGAATTCTTACAAATTCCTCTTTTTATTTATGTTTTGAGGTGTATCGTGTGTCGCTTTAATTAATTCGCTTATTCAAACTCATGCTATTACCATTATATGATCTAAACTTGTAATGTAAATATTATTTGTTGTGATGTGTGTTTACATTTTGTCAAGTTGCGTGCAAATCATTCATTAGGCCCATCAGTTCCTCGTTGGAGACGGGTTGAACATCGCGTGCCTCATTGTTCATCATTTGGTGTGTGCTTGTGCATTAATTGAGATTATGTGATTATATTGTTTGTTGTGATGTGTGTTTACGTTTTTGTCAAGTTGCATGCAAATCATTCATTAGGCCCATCAGTTCCTCGTGGGAGACGAGTTGAACATCGCGTGTCTCATTAGATCGGCTCCGTTTGATTGAGCCTTGATCTCATTGTTCATCATTTGGTGTGTGCGTGTGCATTAATTAATATTATGTGTATTGTGATTAAATTTACAATTACGTTTACTCATATGTGGTTATGCACCTTTTTATAATCGATACAATAAACACGTTCAAATGTTTTCATAGGATTCACTTGCCAACTTTTGTTGACCAAAAACCCAATTTTTACACATGATCCAGGTGGACAGGTTGAAGCAAGGAACACATAGGAAATTGCCTTAGAATAAAAATAATGAATTCTTGAAAAATGTATAGAACATGTAGTACTTGTATGATTGATTGTAATGTTCTCCTTTAAAAGGAATAATAAATATGAAACTTTATAGTAAATGTCATGAGCTTTGATAAAAACCCAATCATGCCCCGACTACCATTTCCGCTGCTGGTCAGGGTGTGACAATTTATACGTCACAAACATTAGTAATTTATTTCTTTGTAAAAAAATTGCATGTGTTATCCGAAGATATTGAACACAAAACAATAAAATGCATTGGAAACTTAATCATAAGTGCCAAACACTTTTGAAATTTAAACGGAAGCATAGACGATATGTAGACATCAAATATCAAAGTGCTTTTGTAACATTTGTGTAAATCGGATTTCGAAAACCCGCCCCAAACTATCAATCAAGTATATGAATTTATGGCGTTCGGTTATTTTCTTCTTTAATATTGCTTAAGGTATTAAAATATTTCTTATATATAAAAATAATAATAATAATGGAAATAACCTTAATGAATTAACATAAATAAAATTTGTTTTTTACTTATTTTGCGAAATGCGTAACCGTACAACCGAACGAACCGGCATCCACGACATTTTCGGGCATAATCCAAGTTACACATGTCTTAAAACCTTTATATAACCTAAATATTAGGTTAAAGGGGTTAAAATGGCAAACAAGTGAAAATACAAGTCTAAGGGCCAAAAATATCAAAAAATAATAAGTATTTTTGCTTCTTCACCAAGTTTGCCACCTATCTCAAATTTTTGACACCTAGCACTCACTTTGCCACACTTAATATGGTGTTGACACAATTTATGACACTAATCCACACTTGAGGACACTTGTCATCACCTCCTTAATCCTAAAATACTATAAATACCCCATGATTCTTCCATTTTTTTTCACACCACTTCAAAACACTTCAAAGCAAAGTGTAAAGTTCTTCTTTCTATCCTTCTTGGAGCTTGTTTCCAACTTTTGGAAGCCTCCTATCTTGAGTTCCTAAAGTGTTTCTTCAACACGAGTTAGTACTCCTTCACCAGTTAAACTCACAACTCGTGCGCTCTCATTATCACTCAGAATACGCACCCAATGTGAGTGAATCTCTACAAATTCCCCGTTTTAATCATGTTTTGGGGTGTATCATGTGTCGTACAATTTCTTTTTATTTAACACTTGTGCTAATATCATTTCGTGATCAAATGTGTATAGTTGTTATGTGGTTTATATGTGGTTACATTTCATCATTTCAGGACAATCATTTCATTAGGCCCATTAGTTCCTCGTGGGATACGAGTTGAGCATCAGGTGCCTCATTAGATCGGCTCCGTTTGATTGAGCCTTGATCTCAATTACATCATACATCATGTCATGTGTTCATTCAGTGTGGTTTGTGATTGGTTATATATATACATCTGTTCACATATGATTCATGCACAATTTTATTTAAACAACAATATAAATTACTTAAATGTTTTATTAAGGTTCACTCGCCAACTTTTGTTGACCCAAACTTTCTGTTTTATGCATGACACAGGTAAACAAGTGGAGGAAAGAAACACTTAGGATGACCTTAGAAAAATAATTTACTTCATTTGGTACAATTGTTGGTTTATGTTTGTGTTTGTATGGTATTTGTGCTGGATATTTTAAGTAAATTTGAATTTGATAAATATGAAACTTATTAGTAAATATCATGAGCTTTGGTGATAACGCAATCATGCCCCGACTTTTATTCCGCTGCGGGTTGGGGTGTGACAGCTTTTATCTTCAGCACTTTATAATCTGACCAAAATCTTCTCAATGATATCGTCCCCCATGGCATGTCTTGAGATACTCCCTCAATAAGACTCCATTCACTTTTAAGTACAAGTTTCTCATTTCATCTTGAAACTTTAAACTTGGACAATTCTACATAAAACAACACCAAGTTGTTACAGAGACTACATTTAAGTAGTGAACTTGAATAATTAAATTGTTCACAACAACACCAACTTGTTTTCCACCAAATAATATCCATGAGATTGTTACTTTGTTCACCATATGCTACTTCTAGCAAGAGTAACGGACCATTTGAATTATCAATACTATAAACTTTGTTTTAAAAATCACTCTAAAACATTTCCTTAATTTTGCAATATACTATATTAATAATATCAACCATTTCTCATCATTTTAATGTACACATAGACAATTAAATGTTTACATAAAACATTTCCATTCGTTATGGCTTATATAATGAACAATCTCTAACCTTGTATTTGTGAACACATTTTCTAACATACATGTTAGAAATTTAAGTGTATATATATATATACATATATATATATATATATATATATATATATATATATATATATATATATATATATATATAGTGGAGAGTTCAAATGAGAAGAAAAATTTTGTAAGAATAAAAAAATAACTTTTAAACCAATAGAAATTCTCCATTTACTTCATTTAATGTGTGTATAATATTTTGAAAAATGACATATAGGTAAATTTTATATTATCATTAATTAGCTTATTAATTAAACTTGTAACTCATTTTTTCATATACTCTTTCAAGATAAAATAATTTATGTGTAGGATAATATTTTGAAAAATGGCATATAGGTAAATCTATAATTGTCATTAATTAGCTTATTAATTAAACTTGTAACTCATTTTTTCATACTTTTTCAAGATAAAATAATTTATGGTGTACGCCAATTTTCGACATGTAGGATAAATTTTAGTATGTGTAGGATAAATTTTGAAACGTGTAGGGTAAATTCCGGTAAATGTAAGACATATGTAGGATAAATTTTGAATTGTATAGGATAAAATGTTTTTGCTTTATTAAAGAGAGACAACATAATTTATTAATGAGAGGAATTATAAACTATTTAATATTTTACTATTATGTCCTTTCTTCTTTTTCTTTCTCACATTAAATTTCTTCTTAAATGAACCTTCCTCTATATATATATATATATATATATAACATGACCATTTGGATTTAGAAATAAATAAACAAATAAATAAAGAAACTGATGTGGACGGTTATGGCTGAGGCACGTGTTCAACACGCCTCCCTTAAAACAGATTTTGCGCCTCTACTAAAGATGACGCGTCTGTTTTCCCAGGGTACAACAGCCGAAGCAGTATGTACAGCCAGAGATGCTCACCCGCCCGAGGTTACACCTGATAAAATTATAGTGTTAGAACTTGTGAAAAATTATGATACGAAGGTGATGAAATCGTATAGAGAAAACATATTTCTCTAAGTACCTAATACATAGGTCTTCAAGTATTTCTTCTTTCCAAGAACTCTCCATATATTCATGTATTTTTCTTGTATCCCTTCTCTTGTATTTTTCTAGCATTTCTTTATCTCAAAATGAGACACATAGCCTACTAGTTTTACAAGCGTTGAAAATAAGTGAAAAAGTCTCACTTAACTAGTTATTTTATTAGAGACATAAACTTTAATAATAAGAAATAAATTGACACAAAAATTCTACTTAAGAGTTTAATCTTTAATTCACTATATGAAAAGTTTAATTAGTAATTATAATTAACTAAATTATAACTTCACTAAATTAATATCCATTCACACTACATAAATTTTTAAAAACTTTTGGTCGCTAGACAATATTAACATGGTAGTATTTACGGGTTACGACTATAGAATGCCTCACAGGTGGATGAAAAAGGAAAGTGGTAATGACAATTGACTAATTAAGTCTTTGGATGGATCAAGTTGAGTGTAGAGGACAAATAAGGTCACACAATTTTAAATAAAACATAACAACTGAAAGTAAAAGCTTTAAAGTTCTGATCCATAATAATTATGGCTTTGATAAAGGACAAAAATTTTAAATTATTAGTCCAAAAATATTTACATGAGAAGACCAAAGGAGACCAAAAAAAATTTGAACCAAAACTAACTTCACTACACAAAAAAGGTAAGTTGATAATGGTTCTTAATTCTAGTTGTTCTCCACTTTAGAATTTGAAACTAGCTTAGATCTTCTCAAAGCAGCAACCTTGATTATATGGAGATGCAAGATGAGGTCGAAGTCCTTTACTGCCATCCGTTGCGTTGTTACTTTAATGCAGTGGGTTTGTTCTAAAAATTTCATAGATTATACGACGTATGAAGATATACAAAATCAGCGAATAAAATTGAAACAATCGTAAAACCATTGCAACTTTTGCGGTTTATATAACGAACATATCATAAAAATTTATAATAGTTAAATAATGAGAAAAATAAAATCAAATGAAAGCCACTTTTAGACATATAGCACTATGAGCGAGAGAATTATTGCAAATAAAGTTTCAGGCCCATCAACTTTAAGAGCGGAGAATTATTGCAAATAAAGTTTCAGGTCCATCAACTTTAAGGAAGAGCATAATTCATGTGTAAATCCTTTAATGTTTCTATCTTAACTATATTCAGCTTTGGAATATAACAACAATCCATCTTATCTTCCTAAACTAACCCAACTTCAATTTATATCCATCATATAAAATCATTTCATCAGTCGTGTCTTTCAATTCCCTGGAGTTATGGAGCACAGCCTAACAACTCAGTATCTCCGACTTCTAGATGAACTCAGTACCGGTGACTGCAGAATTTCTAGCTATGTTACAAGTACATTGTTGAATACGCGCAACCTATATATCGATCAGAAAGAGAAAAAAAGTACAGCGAACCTATGGTTTGGATTGGGTTGTATATCGCGTGTGCATCTCTTGTTTGCATTCTTACTATGGTGGCTGATTTATTACATGGTATTCGTAGGGGGAAGCTATGGTTCCCGTGCAAGTATTTTAGAATCAATTCTGCCTTTCTAACTGTAATATCTGTTGCAATGAAGTTACCGGTGGATCTAAGTGGTTCCATGCCTGGTGATGTGGACCAAGTGGCAAAGCTCGGAAGCATGGCCTTTGTGTGCACCATGATGCGTAATTTGTTGCCTTGTTTATCAACCATGGACAACAATGCACTCTGGTCGAACATCACAGCTTTGTGTCTTCTTGTGATCACGATGGTTGTGAATATTTGCATTCAAATACAAACAGGAGTTGTATCCTATAAAGAAGTTGCCCCTATTTTAAATGTTATTTCCCCCCAATATGAGGTTAAAATTAACAAAGATTGTAATATCATACTAGTCTCCATTTATGTGACTTTGTTACTTTGGTTGTTGGTAGTACATGTATGTTCATGTTTAACAATTCTAAAATCCAAAAAGATTACAGAATCGAAATACCAACAAGGTCACAATCGAGCTTTGAAAGAAATTATCAGTCATCAGAAGAATTGTTAACAGTTGAGCAGCTGCAAAAACATGTGAAGAACCACTGGATCATGGCAGGAAGTGGCAGCCCCCAATTCATAACAGCTTGCTTTCGTACCACATCTGCTTCTGGGGTAATATGTGTTTTTGTCACCATCTTACATACTCTTACTATGTTCTGGAGTATTGATGCTATTATGGAGGAGGACTGTGATTCAGATTATGGTCGATCCATGATAGCAATTGTGATAGTACAGTTTATTGGAGTCGTGATTGGTACAATTGCACCACTTTCTAGGTGTTTTGCAGCCTTAAGCTTTAAAGTGTCCCTCAAAATCGTTTTGAAACGATTTTAAGGTTTTTAAACTAAAGAGTTACTGGACATCAAAGCTATATGACTGGAAACGTGCTAGTTTAAAGCTCCCATTTCGTAACCACAGTCTCAACGTCATCATCGAGACTTTGAAAAAGCTAATTCTCTACGTTTGTATAGAATTCCAGGAGGGATTTGTGGTGGTATGCAAGATACTAGCCTTGATACCATTTGTATTCATGATATGTGTCTTGTATTGTTTTCGTTGTTTGAAGTGGTTATTACATAACTATCGATTTAATTTATCATTCACACAGTTTAGTTCATTGGAATAAAAGACCAACTTCTTGGAACGAAACGAAGATCTTCGTCCATATGTTTTGCAACTTGAAGATGAGATGGAGCTTGGAAAGAGAACATTGGATGGCCTTTCAAAATCTGTGAACCGATTGATCCAAAATGGTGAAAAGAGCAAAGCCAACATTAGTCTCATGAAGCTGTTTGAAAAGTACCCTACTAGTGGGTTTCATGGCGTTTCAAAGTTTGACAACATAGATAAGCATCACATGCATCAAGTTCCATTTTTACTACAAAAAGTTGAATATCAAGATTGTTGGAGCTTACCGGTGGTAACCCTAACAACCATCGCGATTTCCCTTCCTAAAATCGAAAGGAACGAAGTTGATTTATTGGAAAGTGTGAGGGAAGGTCTACTATACATCACGCTTGTTGAAGAAAACCTGAACGCTACCAATGACTTTGTAAGCGTTCAAGAGGCTGCAAAAACTTTGTGGAAAGAAGTTGACCTCGACCACAAATGGTTAGGACACAAGTTGCAAGACCCTTCTTCTCAATTGAACGCTAGAAAGATTGTTGAATGGTTCAGGATACATCTGAAAACATAGTTTATGTAACAATTGTCGAAAACGGGTTTACCAAACCCGCTCCGTTTGTAATCGAATATCAAGTTATAAATGTGTTGTTGCCTATTTATGTTTATTTTAATTTTTAATGATACATAATTAATAAACAAACTAAACCATAAAAGTTATAATTGATAAAAAGTATAAATAAAGTAATTAAAAATAAAATGGGGCTGCCGGGACTCGAACCCGGGTCAGCCGGGTTGTGAACTCCAAAGACTTAACACTCACACGCATAACCACTCCACCACTTGTTGTTTTCTGTCAACTCTAGGAAACAAATAAATCTTATCTACAAACATAAATCAACCGGTTGCGCCAACTGTAACTGAAATCGGTTATCAAACGCTCCAAGAGCTAGCCAGTCAATTACAAGAGTTGACTTCCTCCAGTTAGAGAAGTCGAATTCCGTATTGATCTTATACCTGGTGCTACACCAGTTGCAAAGTCTCCTTATAGGTTAGCCCCCTCTGAAATGCAAGAGCTAGCCAGTCAATTACAAGAGTTGACTGACAAGGGATTCATACGTCCTAGCTCCTCGCCTTGGGGTGCACCTGTCCTTTTTGTAAAGAAGAAAGATGGATCGTTTCGCATGTGCATCGACTACAGAGAACTCAACAAATTAACAATCAAGAATCGCTATCAATTACCTCGCATCGATGATCTTCTTGACCAACTTCAAGGTGCCAGCTACTTTTCAAAAATCGACCTTCGATCTGGTTATCATCAACTTAGAGTACATGAAGAAGACGTCCCAAAGACCGCATTCCGAACTCGTTATGGTCATTATGAATTCATCGTCATGCCATTTGGTTTAACCAACGCTCCAGCAGTCTTCATGGACCTAATGAACAGAGTCTGCAAACCTTATCTTGATCGATTTGTTATAGTCTTCATCGACGACATTCTCATTTATTCAAAGTCTAAGTCTGATCATGAGCGTCATCTTCGACTCATCCTTACACTTCTAGAGAATGAAAAGCTTTACGCCAAATTTTCAAAATGCGAATTCTGGTTAAAAGAGGTGCAATTCCTCGGACATGTAGTCAATGACAAGGGAATACATGTCGACCCCTCAAAGATCAAAGCGGTACAAGAATGGCAAGCGCCACGTACACCAACTGAAGTAAGATCATTCCTTGGTTTGGCTGGTTATTATCGCCGTTTCATCTCGAACTTCTCTCGCATTGCTGTACCACTCACGGCTTTAACTCATAAGGGAAAACCTTTCATATGGGGACCCAAGCAAGAAGAAGCCTTCCAAACCCTTAAACAAAAACTCTGTGATGCACCAATCCTCACTCTTCCTGAAGGTTGTGATGACTTCGTGGTCTATTGCGACGCATCAAGGCAAGGATTAGGCTGTGTTCTAATGCAAAGAGGAAAGGTTATAGCTTATGCTTCGAGACAACTCAAGACTCATGAGAAGAACTACACCACCCATGACCTAGTACTTGGAGCCGTTGTGTTCGCTCTTAAGATATGGAGACATTATCTCTATGGTACTAAGGGTGAAATATACACTGACCACAAGAGTCTTCAACATATCTTCAATCAAAAGGAGTTAAACATGAGGCAACGAAGATGGGTTGAACTTCTAAATGACTACGACTGTGAAATTCGGTACCACCCTGGCAAAGCAAATGTGGTGGCTGATGCACTTAGTCGAAAGGGTTTTGCGAACTCCATTCGTCTTCTACGTTCGCAAATCATAACTGACATTAAAGATCAAATTCGAGAAGCCCAACATGTTACAGTAACGGAAGATGATGTACGAAAGGAGCTGTCCTGTGGAGCTGAACTTAAAATTGAAACTAAATCTGACGGTATTCTGTACTATCTAGATCGTATATGGATTCCTGACCACAACAATCTTCGTGAAATTCTTATGAATGAGGCTCACAAAACACGATACTCTATACACCCAGGAGCCGATAAGATGTATCAAGACCTTCGATACACCTATTGGTGGCTTGGAATGAAAAAGGATATTGCTGTTTTTGTTTCTAAGTGCCTTACATGTTCCAAGGTGAAAGCTGAACACCAAAGACCCTCAGGACTTCTGGTCCAACCCGAAATACCTGTATGGAAGTGGGAAAACATAACCATGGACTTCATTACCGGGTTACCTCGCACTTCTAGTGGGTATGACACTATATGGGTAATCATTGACCGACTTACAAAATCAGCTCACTTTGTTCCTATCCGTGAAGATTTCAAGAACGAAAAGCTAGCTCGTGTTTATATCAGCGAAATCGTAAGCCGACATGGTGTACCGTTAAGCATTATTTCTGATCGTGATGGTCGTTTCACTTCACGAACATGGCAAGCAGTACAAGCAGCTTTGGGTACGAGATTGGATCTCAGTACCGCCTATCATCCTCAAACTGATGGTCAATCTGAACGCACCATTCAAACTCTTGAAGATATGCTTCGAGCATGTGTCATAGACTTCAAGGGAAATTGGGACGCTCATCATTGGTCGAATTTTCGTCAACAACAGCTATCATTCAAGCATCGGCATGGCACCTTTTGAAGCTTTATATGGTCGTAAGTGCCGATCTCCAGTATGTTGGCACGAAATTGGGGAAGCTCAAATCACTGGTCCAGAATTGATTCAAGAAACCACCGACAAGATCCATCAAATTCGAAACAATCTTCTAGCGGCTCAAAGTCGTCAAAAGAGTTATGCAGATAAACGACGGAAGCCTTTAGAGTTTAACATTGGTGATCATGTACTTTTAAAAGTATCACCGTGGAAGGGAGTAGTTCGTTTCGGTCAAAAAGGCAAGCTAGCACCACGCTACGTAGGACCTTTCAAGATACTCGAAAGAGTAGGACCTGTAGCATACAAGCTTGATCTACCAGAAGAACTCAACAGGATTCATCCCACATTCCACGTATCAAACTTGAAGAAGTGCCTCGCTGATGAAAACCTCCACATTCCTCTGGAAGATATTCAGATTGATAAATCTATGCATTTTATTGAAAGACCAGTAGAGATCATGGACTTCGGAGAAAAACGTCTACGACGGAGTCGCATTCCAATTGTTAGGGTACGCTGGGAGTCGAAACGGGGACCTGAGTTTACTTGGGAACGTGAAGACTCAATGCGTGAAAAATACCCGCATCTTTTTCCTACTACAACTACTTAAATTTCGGGACGAAATTTCCTAAAAGTAGGGGATTATGTAACATTTATCGAAAACGGGTTTACCAAACCCGCTCCGTTTGTAATCGAATATCAAGTTATAAATGTGTTGTTGCCTATTTATAATTATTTTAATTTTTAATGATACATAATTAATAAACAAACTAAACCATAAAAGTTATAATTGATAAAAAGTATAAATAAAGTAATTAAAAATAAAATGGGGCTGCCGGGACTCGAACCCGGGTCAGCCGGGTTGTGAACTCCAAAGACTTAACACTCACACGCATAACCACTCCACCACTTGTTGTTTTCTGTCAACTCTAGAAAACAAATAAATCTTATCTACAAACATAAATCAACCGGTTACGCCAACTGTAACTGAAATCGGTTATCAAACGCTCCAAGACGATCTGAATACTCGCGGTTCACTAAGTATAACCGATATACCGACGTTTTCAATCAAGTTGCTTTGAATGAACTTGAATTCTAGAAGTGGATCGGTTTTTATAACCGAAAATCTTCAATTCCAGTTTTACTTCCATCTTTGTACTCCTTCACGACTCAAACATAATCTACAGACTTTCAATTACATTTTCGCTCAAGTTTCAGTCCGCCGGAGAATCAAATTTTACTCGCCGGAAAGTTTCTGCAAGTCGCCGGAAAACCGTATTCTCCATCAAAACGGTAAGTCTTTCAATACCGTCGTGGTCTATCAATTGTTAAGCTATTTCTAACTCGGACCTTTCGGTTGAAATCGAATTCAGACGCTGCTATCAGATAATTCCAGTTCGCCGGAAAATTTCTGGAAATCCTTATTTTCAGCTGTGAAACGGTATGGACATTTAAACACCCTGTTAACGCTTGTTTAGCATTTCAATTCCACGTTTAGCTAATCAAAATGAATTATTTGCTTGCTCAGTTGAAGTTCATAAAAACAGAGCCGACGCCTTGCCGGATTTCTGAGTTGAATTATTCCTCCGGTATGTTTGTGTTTCCAACACAGTTTTTGTCATTTCATCTCAATCTTATGAATGTGTTAATCGTTTTAAAAAACAAGAAAACATAGGGGTAATCGGCTGTCTGTAAAAACTAACGGAGAAGATGAACTGTGCTAACATTATAAGGATAATTAAAATTGGTATTTTAAACGGGTTAGACACACAGTCCAGCGGTGGACTGTGTGCAAATAATACGCACACGCCGCGAGTTCGATCCCTGATACACGCACCCTCTATGTAATAAAAATGTTTTATTTTTCTAACTGAACCGGGTTAATTTACGTTAGTTGTTAAGTATAATAAAAATTTGTATATTAACCAAGTTAGACACACAGTAGCGGTGGACTGTGTGTAACGTTAAAGCACAGGTCCCTGGTTCGAGACCTGTTAGTGACACCGGTTCGAGGATTTAAAATGTTTTTGAAAATAAAAGAATTTTAGATAAGCTGAATTAATATATAAGTATAATTAAAAACGGAATTATTTCGGGTTAGACACGTAGCTCAGTTGGTAGAGCTGCGTGCACGCGTACGGGAGGTCTCGGGTTCGAGCCTCACCCAGCGCATTGCAATTACACAATAAACCGGTCAAACAGTCAAAGTCAAAAAGTCAACGGTCAACCCAAAAAGTCAACATATTTTTTATATTTTTAATTATTTAATTTAATTTAAAAATCAATTAAAAATACTTAAAAATAATGTTTTTAAAGATAGGAAATAGCCTTAAACTCGCAAAAATATATCTAAAAATTTTATTAAAAACCTTAATAAAATCCACTCATTTACTATATTTTCCGTTGTTATTTAGGTTAGTTAATTCTCGTTGTTCCGCTCTTTCAACTCGTGCGCATCTCACCATCTCCAATCAAACGCACCCAATGTGAGTGAATCTTTACAAATTCCCCGTTTTAATCACGTTTTTAGGGTGTATCATGTGTCATGCCATTTATTATATTTAAATCATTGTGCGTACATCATATCATGAACAAATGTGTATTCAGTTTGTTTCAACTGTTTGTGTGGTTATTGTTAGATTAAATTTTATTATTTTCAGTACATGCAAATTTTATAGGCCGCCGCTCCCCATTACATTATGAGCGTTGAGCATGTTCCCCATTACATTATGAGCGTGAACCTGGCGTGCCAACATACGATCGGCTCCGTTTGATTGAACCTTGATCGCACAGACATTTATCATTTTCAATACATGCAATACGATCGGCTCCGCTTGATTGAGCCTTGATCGCACAGTTTCATTCATGTTATTTAATGTATGATGTTGGTATGTTAATGTATGCTATCATATGTTTTTGTATGTTATAGTTGTGAATGCTATTGCTACTGTTTGATTATTTACATTTGCTCACTTATGATTATGCACAATTTTTCATTGATAAACTAACAAGAAAATCAATAATAAATGTTTATCTAACAAGGTTCACTCGCCAACTTATGTTGACCCAAAAACCCCCATTTTTACACATGATACAGGTGAACCAGCTGCAGCAAGAAACACATAGGATTGGCCTAGAAGAATAAAATGATTTAGAGCTTGGAATTGTTTTGTTTGGTTATTTTCTTTTTATTTGTATGGACATGTTTGGATTATTGGGAATGTAATTTTGACTTTAATAAATATGAAACATATTAGTAAATATCATGAGCTTTGGTGATAACCCAATTATGCTCCGACTCTTATTCCGTTGCGGGTCGGGGTGTGACAGATTGGTATCAGAGCCATGACTATAGGGATATAGGATAGGTTATTAGACCCTTAGAGCCTATACTATAGTTGAATAGAAGTTTTTAAAATTTTTGTGTGTTACATGCCAAATTTCATGATGTTTATATGTTTTATGTTAAATGTTACATTCAATGTTATGCAAGCATGTTCATAAGTATATATTATCATATAATGCCTATCATATTCTCATAACATATCATATCCATGAAAGCACACACCACATCATTTTCATGATTGCTTTTACAATGATTTTTGTGTTTTCAAATCTCATCAAAGTGAGTTCTCATGACGGGCATGTAGTAACTGGAAGGGTACCAGTACCGGTAGTCGGAACGTCCTGTCTAGGCTGGCATTCGTATAAATCCAAAATAAATGACCAGTTTGCCTACCTGGGGACTAACGATGAGAGTACGAAGTACCTATTAGGCCAAAGCATGCTATACCAAACGTCGTGTGAGCTAACCCCACTTTGAGTTGTCATTGTGTCTACACCTGGACACATTCCGACCATACCTCTCGTAAACATATTTTGTGGTTTGCATTCGGGTGATGCGAGTGTTAAATCGCCAATACTAATGTGAATCCTACCAAGCCAATAGTCATGGGGGCCCACATGACTATACAGGTGAAGGTATGGGGGACATTTGAGGCCTAACATGAGCAAACCCAAGACATCAGATGGATGTAGTTGCATTATTGATATTTATGTTATTTTCATTTTCTTAAAGACACATGACACCTAAAAAGATCCCATTAACTCACAATCTTCTTATGTATGTTCCTGTAGATGTCGGCTAGACAACAACGAGGGGGTAAAAGATCAGGAAGGTCTCACGAACGCTTGGCCACACAAATCACGAAACAAATGGCCGCGGTGCTTCCTGACATTGTGGTTCAAGTACAACAAGCTCTCGCCACAAATCCCACTAATCCTCCCCAACAACATGACCAGAACATCGGCAACCCTCCTACCAGCAAGTGCTCATACAAACATTTCAAGTCTTGCGATCCTCCTAAATTTGAAGGGACCGAAGGTGTCACTGCTCTCCTCCATTGGTTTGAGGAAATGGAAAACACCTTCCTCAACTGCGATTGTCCTGAGGATCGCAAGGTTCGATACGCCACCGGGAGACTATTTGGGGTAGCTCTCACCTGGTGGAATACTGAAAAGGGGAAGAGGGGAATTGATGATGCAATGGCCTTAACATGGGAGGAGTTAAGGGAAATCATGACTAGGCGTTTCTGTCCTAGGAGTGAAATTAAAAAGTTGGAGGACGAATTTCATTCTTTAAAGAAAAAGGAGGGAGATCATACCACCTACAACAAGAGGTTCTTAGAGTTGAACCAAATGGTCCCTAATTTGTTTACCCCAGTTTATCGCTTGATCGAGCATTATATTCGAGGTCTTCCCTCGAAAATTCAAGATTCAGTTCTCAGCATTTCTCCAGCAACACTTGAAGTTGCTATGGAGCTAGCGACTGAACTGACCGAGAATCGAATTCGCAACGGTAAGTTTAAAGAAGAGAAAAAGAAAGCCCCTGTTGAGGGTCAAACTTCAAACCATTCCATCTCCTCCTCTAAGTTTGCTAACAACAGGAAGCGCAACACCAGAAACTTCGCTGTTACATAAACCAATTTCCCTATTCCTGCTGCACCCATTACCCAAGTCGCCCCTTCACCTGCACCATACAAAAGACCATACTCTGGCCCATTACCAAAATGCAACCGTTGCCAATACCACCATTCTCCTGATCATCCATGCCAATATTGCACCGGCTGTGGTCGCGCAGGTCATACTGTTCAAACCTGCCGCATGCCTCAGCGAACGAACCACCACCAGCCTTTAACCCAAACCCACCAGCAAATAATGGGTCAAGCCCAACAACCCCTACTATTACCACCTACCCAACATTTAGCCCAAACATATTACCAACCCAACTATCCTATGGTACAACCTATGCGGGCTTGCTACAATTGTGGAGACCCAAGCCATTTCAGAAACACTTGTCAAAGGCTGGTAAACATTATTCATGCTCAGGCCCAAGCCAATCCGGTGAATCAAGCAAACCAAGCTCCTCCACCTGCAAGAGGAAGAGCTTTCAACATCAACGCTAATCAGGCTAGAGCTGACGGCAATGTGGTTAACGGTACGTTCCTTATAAATGGTAGATATGCATCCATGTTGTTTGATACTGGCGCGGATAAAAGTTTTGTGTCCTTAGAGTTTGAACCTATCTTAAACCAAAATCGTGATAAGCTCATGGAATCCATAACAGTAGAAGTTGCAGACGGGAAACCGGTCTTATTAAACTCTATTATACGCAACTGTACACTCACCTTAAACGACCACGAATTTTCAGTTGACCTCATTCCTATGAAGTTGGGAAGTTTTGATATCATAATTGGTATGGACTGGCTCAGTCAACATCAGGAAGAAGTTGTATGCCACGAAAAGTTTATACGTATTCCTCTTTCAAACGGTCAGACTCTTCGAATCTTTGGAGAAACCTCGTCGAAAGGGCTCAGCTTAATGTCTTGTCTTCAAGCTCAAAAATATCTTCGCAAGAATTATGTCGCGTTTTAGCTCATATCATCAAAAAGGGAACCATGGAGAAGAAACTTGAAGATATCCCAGTAGTAAAAGATTTCCCGCAAGTTTTTCCTGACGACATTTCAGGACTTCCTCCAGTTAGAGAAGTCGAATTCCGTATTGATCTTATACCAGGTGCTACACCAGTTGCAAAGTCTCCTTATAGGTTAGCCCCCTCTGAAATGCAAGAGCTAGCCAGTCAATTACAAGAGTTGACTGACAAGGGATTCATACGTCCTAGCTCCTCGCCTTGGGGTGCACCTGTCCTTTTTGTAAAGAAGAAAGATGGATCGTTTCGCATGTGCATCGACTACAGAGAACTCAACAAATTAACAATCAAGAATCGCTATCCATTACCTCGCATCGATGATCTTCTTGACCAACTTCAAGGTGCCAGCTACTTTTCAAAAATCGACCTTCGATCTGGTTATCATCAACTTAGAGTACATGAAGAAGACGTCCCAAAGACCGCATTCCGAACTCGTTATGGTCATTATGAATTCATCGTCATGCCATTTGGTTTAACCAACGCTCCAGCAGTCTTCATGGACCTAATGAACAGAGTCTGCAAACCTTATCTTGATCGATTTGTTATAGTCTTCATCGACGACATTCTCATTTATTCAAAGTCTAAGTCTGATCATGAGCGTCATCTTCGACTCATCCTTACACTTCTAGAGAATGAAAAGCTTTACGCCAAATTTTCAAAATGCGAATTCTGGTTAAAAGAGGTGCAATTCCTCGGACATGTAGTCAATGACAAGGGAATACATGTCGACCCCTCAAAGATCAAAGCGGTACAAGAATGGCAAGCGCCACGTACACCAACTGAAGTAAGATCATTCCTTGGTTTGGCTGGTTATTATCGCCGTTTCATCTCGAACTTCTCTCGCATTGCTGTACCACTCACGGCTTTAACTCATAAGGGAAAACCTTTCATATGGGGACCCAAGCAAGAAGAAGCCTTCCAAACCCTTAAACAAAAACTCTGTGATGCACCAATCCTCACTCTTCCTGAAGGTTGTGATGACTTCGTGGTCTATTGCGACGCATCAAGGCAAGGATTAGGCTGTGTTCTAATGCAAAGAGGAAAGGTTATAGCTTATGCTTCGAGACAACTCAAGACTCATGAGAAGAACTACACCACCCATGACCTAGTACTTGGAGCCGTTGTGTTCGCTCTTAAGATATGGAGACATTATCTCTATGGTACTAAGGGTGAAATATACACTGACCACAAGAGTCTTCAACATATCTTCAATCAAAAGGAGTTAAACATGAGGCAACGAAGATGGGTTGAACTTCTAAATGACTACGACTGTGAAATTCGGTACCACCCTGGCAAAGCAAATGTGGTGGCTGATGCACTTAGTCGAAAGGGTTTTGCGAACTCCATTCGTCTTCTACGTTCGCAAATCATAACTGACATTAAAGATCAAATTCGAGAAGCCCAACATGTTACAGTAACGGAAGATGATGTACGAAAGGAGCTGTCCTGTGGAGCTGAACTTAAAATTGAAACTAAATCTGACGGTATTCTGTACTATCTAGATCGTATATGGATTCCTGACCACAACAATCTTCGTGAAATTCTTATGAATGAGGCTCACAAAACACGATACTCTATACACCCAGGAGCCGATAAGATGTATCAAGACCTTCGATACACCTATTGGTGGCTTGGAATGAAAAAGGATATTGCTGTTTTTGTTTCTAAGTGCCTTACATGTTCCAAGGTGAAAGCTGAACACCAAAGACCCTCAGGACTTCTGGTCCAACCCGAAATACCTGTATGGAAGTGGGAAAACATAACCATGGACTTCATTACCGGGTTACCTCGCACTTCTAGTGGGTATGACACTATATGGGTAATCATTGACCGACTTACAAAATCAGCTCACTTTATTCCTATCCGTGAAGATTTCAAGAACGAAAAGCTAGCTCGTGTTTATATCAGCGAAATCGTAAGCCGACATGGTGTACCGTTAAGCATTATTTCTGATCGTGATGGTCGTTTCACTTCACGAACATGGCAAGCAGTACAAGCAGCTTTGGGTACGAGATTGGATCTCAGTACCGCCTATCATCCTCAAACTGATGGTCAATCTGAACGCACCATTCAAACTCTTGAAGATATGCTTCGAGCATGTGTCATAGACTTCAAGGGAAATTGGGACGCTCATCATTGGTCGAATTTTCGTCAACAACAGCTATCATTCAAGCATCGGCATGGCACCTTTTGAAGCTTTATATGGTCGTAAGTGCCGATCTCCAGTATGTTGGCACGAAATTGGGGAAGCTCAAATCACTGGTCCAGAATTGATTCAAGAAACCACCGACAAGATCCATCAAATTCGAAACAATCTTCTAGCGGCTCAAAGTCGTCAAAAGAGTTATGCAGATAAACGACGGAAGCCTTTAGAGTTTAACATTGGTGATCATGTACTTTTAAAAGTATCACCGTGGAAGGGAGTAGTTCGTTTCGGTCAAAAAGGCAAGCTAGCACCACGCTACGTAGGACCTTTCAAGATACTCGAAAGAGTAGGACCTGTAGCATACAAGCTTGATCTACCAGAAGAACTCAACAGGATTCATCCCACATTCCACGTATCAAACTTGAAGAAGTGCCTCGCTGATGAAAACCTCCACATTCCTCTGGAAGATATTCAGATTGATAAATCTATGCATTTTATTGAAAGACCAGTAGAGATCATGGACTTCGGAGAAAAACGTCTACGACGGAGTCGCATTCCAATTGTTAGGGTACGCTGGGAGTCGAAACGGGACCTGAGTTTACTTGGGAACGTGAAGACTCAATGCGTGAAAAATACCCGCATCTTTTTCCTACTACAACTACTTAAATTTCGGGACGAAATTTCCTAAAAGTAGGGGATTATGTAACATTTATCGAAAACGGGTTTACCAAACCCGCTCCGTTTGTAATCGAATATCAAGTTATAAATGTGTTGTTGCCTATTTATGTTTATTTTAATTTTTAATGATACATAATTAATAAACAAACTAAACCATAAAAGTTATAATTGATAAAAAGTATAAATAAAGTAATTAAAAATAAAATGGGGCTGCCGGGACTCGAACCCGGGTCAGCCGGGTTGTGAACTCCAAAGACTTAACACTCACACGCATAACCACTCCACCACTTGTTGTTTTCTGTCAACTCTAGAAAACAAATAAATCTTATCTACAAACATAAATCAACCGGTTACGCCAACTGTAACTGAAATCGGTTATCAAACGCTCCAAGACGATCTGAATACTCGCGGTTCACTGAGTATAACCGATATACCGACGTTTTCAATCAAGTTGCTTTGAATGAACTTGAATTCTAGAAGTGGATCGGTTTTTATAACCGAAAATCTTCAATTCCAGTTTTACTTCCATCTTTGTACTCCTTCACGACTCAAACATAATCTACAGACTTTCAATTACATTTTCGCTCAAGTTTCAGTCCGCCGGAGAATCAAATTTTACTCGCCGGAAAGTTTCTGCAAGTCGCCGGAAAACCGTATTCTCCATCAAAACGGTAAGTCTTTCAATACCGTCGTGGTCTATCAATTGTTAAGCTATTTCTAACTCGGACCTTTCAGTTGAAATCGAATTCAGACGCTGCTATCAGATAATTCCAGTTCGCCGGAAAATTTCTGGAAATCCTTATTTTCAGCTGTGAAACGGTATGGACATTTAAACACCCTGTTAACGCTTGTTTAGCATTTCAATTCCACGTTTAGCTAATCAAAACGAATTATTTGCTTGCTCAGTTGAAGTTCATAAAAACAGAGCCGACGCCTACCGGATTTCTGAGTTGAATTATTCGTCCGGTATGTTTGTTTCCAACACAGTTTTTGTCATTTCATCTCAATCTTATGAATGTGTTAATCGTTTTAAAAAACAAGAAAACATAGGGGTAATCGGCTGTCTGTAAAAACTAACGGAGAAGATGAACTGTGCTAACATTATAAGGATAATTAAAATTGGTATTTTAAACGGGTTAGACACACAGTCCAGTGGTGGACTGTGTGCAAAGAATACGCACACGCCGCGAGTTCGATCCCTGATACACGCACCCTCTATGTAATAAAAATGTTTTATTTTTCTAACTGAACCGGGTTAATTTACGTTAGTTGTTAAGTATAATAAAAAATTGTATATTAACCAAGTTAGACACACAGTCCAGCGGTGGACTGTGTGTAACGTTAAAGCACAGGTCCCGGGTTCGAGACCTGTTAGTGACACCGGTTCGAGGATTTAAAATGTTTTTGAAAATAAAAGAATTTTGGATAAGCTGAATTAATATATAAGTATAATTAAAAACGGAATTATTTCGGGTTAGACACGTAGCTCAGTTGGTAGAGCTGCGTGCACGCGTACGGGAGGTCTCGGGTTCGAGCCTCACCCAGCGCATTGCAATTACACAATAAACCGGTCAAACAGTCAAAGTCAAAAAGTCAACGGTCAACCCAAAAAGTCAACATATTTTTTATATTTTTAATTATTTAATTTAATTTAAAAATCAATTAAAAATACTTAAAAATAATGTTTTTAAAGATAGGAAATAGCCTTAAACTCGCAAAAATATATCTAAAAATTCTATTAAAAACCTTAATAAAATCCACTCATTTACTATATTTTCCGTTATTATTTAGGTTAGTTAATTCTCGTTGTTCCGCTCTTCCAACTCGTGCGCATCTCACCATCTCCAATCAAACGCACCCAATGTGAGTGAATCTTTACAAATTCCTCGTTTTAATCACGTTTTTGGGGTGTATCATGTGTCATGCCATTTATTATATTTAAATCATTGTGCGTACATCATATCATGAACAAATGTGTATTCAGTTTGTTTCAACTGTTTGTGTGGTTATTGTTAGATTAAATTTTATTATTTTCAGTACATGCAAATTTCATAGGCCGCCGCTCCCCATTACATTATGAGCGTTGAGCATGTTCCCCATTACATTATGAGCGTGAACCTGGAGTGCCAACATACGATCGGCTCCGTTTGATTGAGCCTTGATCGCACAGACATTTATCATTTTCAGTACATGCAATACGATCGGCTCCGCTTGATTGAGCCTTGATCGCACAGTTTCATTCATGTTATTTAATGTATGATGTTGGTATGTTAATGTATGCTATCATATGTTTTTGTATGTTATAGTTGTGATTGCTATTGCTACTGTTTGATTATTTACATTTGCTCACTTATGATTATGCACAATTTTTCATTGATAAACTAACAAGAAAATCAATAATAAATGTTTATATAACAAGGTTCACTCGCCAACTTATGTTGACCCAAAACCCCCCATTTTTACACATGATACAGGTGAACCAGCTGCAGCAAGAAACACATAGGATTGGCTTAGAAGAATAAAATGATTTAGAGCTTGGAATTGTTTTGTTTGATTATTTTCTTTGTATTTGTATGGACATGTTTGGATTATTGGGAATGTAATTTTGACTTTAATAAATATGAAACATATTAGTAAATATCATGAGCTTTGGTGATAACCCAATTATGCTCCGACTCTTATTCCGCTGCGGGTCGGAGTGTGACAGTTTACTCGGAGGTCGCAAGTAGGAATGATGATTCCAAAGGCAGGTCTATGTGTGCCAACTCAATGTATCGTTTAACCAAAACGATATTGAGTACCAACAGTGCCAACATTGATGATGAGGTTAACCAAAAGGAACTATTTGATAACTTATCATTAATGATTGCTGACATAATGGCCGCTTGTCTCACAAACTTACGTCAAGTCATAGAGATGAAATGCCACACTAGTGCAATAGAGAAAAGGGAGGCCAGTGTCAAAGACGAAGCCCGACTTCTGGGTGAGACTACAAAAATAATCGAAGAACTTCAACCTCGTGGTATTCTAGGCATGAATCCAAGTGACTTGCCATTTATCCCTAAATGGCGTGCTTATTTGAGGAATCGTTAATTCCTTAAATTTCAATGTTAAGTTCATGTTTATATGTTATCATCTTCCGGTTTCCTATCATAGCATCTAAATATATGTTAATCATGTCATTGGTTCTCATAGTAATTAAAATCTACTCTTTTTTTTTCCAACTTCTATTATATCTTTTAAGCGATAAGTACTGTGCATTATACAATTCTCAAGGTTATTATTTAAATTAGTTTTGTATTGAACGCTTGCCTTGTATAGGTGAGTTCACACTAAGATCACTAAAGTCATTCTATTCGTTGATGACTACAATGTGTTCACCAATGAATACATTATTTGTAGAACGATAAAAAAAAGTAGAGTCATGATATATATATATATATATATATATATATATATATATATATTTATATTTATCATTTTAATAATTCTCAAATAGATTATCTTTCAAAACTTCAAAAAGTAATAGCTTTTTATCCTTATAAAAAAGAAATAAGTTCATCCCACTTATAGTGAGCATGATGAGCGAAGACAGGTAATGTTAATAATTGCAACTAAAGTTACATGGGTATACAGCGTAATGACATAAAATTATAATGCTTATCCTTGTCTTAGTCACAGTCATGTAGGTTTTGGTGGAAATTATTGTACGGTAGCAAGGTTCTTTTGGTCATTTGTGCAACTTTAAGGGTAGGATTAATTATTCTCTTTAGCTTACGTTGTTCATAAACATAGGTACTGGCGGATTCAGAAAAATTTTCATTGGATTCCAATATATGTGGGTTTTTGAGAACCCGATAATAGTGGCTAGATCCGCCTCTGATTACATAGGTTTATGGACTGTGCTCGGATTTTGATGGAGAAATAAATTTAAAAACCGATGATCTAAGAGGCGTGTAGTCACTTCTAGATCGAACTAGTTTGGTGGTTCACCAAAAAAATCAAATCGGATACAACTCAGATATTGAGAACAAGAACTTTGTATGTAATTGAAAGTGAATTCGTGAATGAGAAAATGAATGACCAAAGATTGATTTCGGAAAAGGGATTGACCCATCCAAGAGCTCGCCCCTTGGACCCTCACAGGGCGTTGCTCCCCTTGGAACCACTATTGATTAGGGGCTCCGCCCAAACACTTAGAACTATAACAAACTCAAACAAGTGTATACTCCCCCACCTTCTAACTTGCTTGATATGTATTACAATTTACTTTGTTCACCAAATTAATTCCAATTACACTAAAATATTTAAAGAGAATAATTAATATCAAAGTGATGGGACCAACATGTTGGGTGAGGAACCAATAAGCCACCTGCACAAAGGTTGAATGCACATTTTTCTTTGTTTGGCTGATGGTGCTTCAGTCATTCACTTTACATTAATATCAAAGTGATGGGACCAACATGTTTGGTGAGGAATTATTGTGGCAGCAAGAATCGACAACAAGAAAGTGATTGATGTGTATATTGTTGTTTTGTAGTGGTTAATTGTTTTGATTTTTATGCAAGGTTGTATTTTGTGATTTGTATTTAGTTATTTGTACTATTCTTAGGCGTCTTTTTAATGTCTTCACTACAAAATAGAGGGATATGGAAGATTATATCATGTTGAAAGTGGGAGCCACTGGTGATGACCGCTAAAAACAGGGTATGAGTAAATGATTCACCAAAGAATCACCAACGGATTTTACTGACAGATCACCAGCACCAACCTCACCTTCAGAGCAAGTGTTTGTTTCACCGACGATCACTAGCCGGGCCTTCTAACGGATCACCAATGTAAGCAATGCCATTGTTTACTAACAGTTTTCTCTCAAACGCGTTTCACCTATGGATACAACATCCTACCTGTGGAATATCTGATGGTATTATTGGTCCATTAAGTCCAATTTAGGTACAAATGAAGATTTCGTTATCACATGTGGGAAACTGACCGATATAACCGAACTTCTTTGGTATATACAGAGTGGTAGAGCTAGCCCAAAAAGTCAAGGGCATCCCAATTTAGTTTTTTAGGGATCAAGGGTATCTTTGTATAAAACCGGAACTTTTTATTTTTAACACTACGAAACAGTATGGAGATTGTGTTGAGGGGTTGCCCGTGCTATCCCTTCTAATACACTAGCTCCGTCCCTGGATATAGATGACGTTTTAATTTGAATATCACCAATTAACTACTTCTAAACATTCATTGTCACCTTTAATATATTATATTTCAGAAACCATATATTTTAAAAACATTAGGTGATATCAAAACACTACCATATATATAGACGGATAAAAAAATGTGAAAACTAGAGTGGCAAGAGAGTACTTGTAGTGAACAAGTTTAACGACGTTGTGACAGCTATGTGTCATCGCAATTTATTGTTAACTGAAAACCACGAAGAATCCTGATAAAAGCACGATAGAGTAGAGAATGTTTCTGTTGACTGAAGTCAACTGAGTTCCTATCGACTAAAGCCAACCATGAGCTCAAATGTTTTTTTTATAACCGGCCTGCATGTATACTCATGCATGCAAATCATAACTCGTACTTGTGTTGATATAACGATTCTGTATACCAAAATCGCGCTGTGATCTTGTGTTGATATAACGATTCTGTATACCAAAAGGACACTGAATACTTTTCTGTGATGAAATAATTTGAATAATGTTGATCTAGTGGATTCCCAAATGAACAAGAGTGATTTGAAGGGAAGCTTGGGCTCTACAAAGTGTGTTTTTTTCTAAAAGGTGTAAGAAGTGATCATGACCATTAGATCAGGGTAATTGAGATGAATGGTAAAATTGTAATATTTGTTTTAATTAAATAATTGATTTCTTAAATTAATTGTATAAAATTACATTTAGTATGTCTTAAATTTAAGAACACACAAACAAGTCACATGCAACTTTCACTCGTCTTTTTAAATCTTAATAATTTTTAATACGTAATTTGTTTTTAAAAAAAGTTACACCATAATAACCAACATTTTTTATATTTAATATGACTACCATATTGCTACATATATAGGGGAAGTATAGAGGAAAAACCCTTTTAAGTTAAGAAAACTCAAGAAACTCAATGAATGACCAACTGTTGCCACGTGTTACATCTGACATGTAACAGCATTGTCAGAAAAGAGAAAGTTTATATGTTACATCTCTTTCACTACAAGAAATGTGAGCAATAAAGGTGACATTTGTCGTCGCTAAAGATGCCAAAAGTCGTGCTAAAGATGAACAACTTTAGCGACGACTTTTTAACATTTAGCGGCGACATATGTCGTCGCTAAAAGGCAGAAAAGAGAGAAAAAAAAAATATTTTACTCTATTCCCAGTAATACCCAAATACAATTACATGCACATTTTGTAAGTATTCCTGAACATCCATGGACCAAAACTTTCATAAGTATACAAAGAATACAACCGGAACAAAAGTTGTTATGAGAAGCTATGGTAGTAAGGTACCAAGTGGTTATACAAACTCAATGCACAGTGCGAGCAACATTGAGAACAACTTTCTCTACAAGAATACCTGTGAATAAAAATATAAAATAATTAAGAACTATTAATGCTTTTTCAAGTACTTAATTATAACAATTTGAATATCCATCTAATCTCATTAATATAATGACTAGGGAGTAGGGGTGCAAACGAACCCGAAAAAAAATTACTTCTTTGGAGAGTAGGACTATGAGAGTCTAAAACAATAGTTTATGGTCGCATTTGATAGACTCACCTAAAGGTTGTGTAGTGCAAGACCTTATCACCAAGAACAAACATCAGCGCAATGTTGTCTTTCCTGCATATGTAAAATAGTAACCCATTAAGTAACTTTATCATAATTCATAAATAGTTATGAAACCAAAGTTTTTGTTAGAAAAGTACACTACTTTTCTACTAATCCATCCTCCATATTCAAATTCAAGAATTTGTGGTAGATCATGATGATGCGATGTAATATGTGGTGGAAAACAAGTAACTCAACCTATTTTAGGTTAGGGCAAACTGCACGAAATCTTGGTTTTAAAAAGCACGCCTAAGGCGCGCTTAAGCGCAAGGTGCAAAAGGCGCACATCCTGGGGCTTTTTTTACTTTGCGTTTAGAGTAATTACAAGAAGCAAAAAAGGCGCACTTTTTCGGATTTTTCTGGCCTTTCTTTGGCCTGAGGCGCGCGCCTCTCTATTCGAGGCATTTTTATGCATCTAAAAACCTATGGGATATATAGAAAAGTCCGTCGCTTTTGCGATTTGCGCCTTGGGTTTAGACCTCGTCGCTTGCGTCTCTCGCTTTTAAAACCAAGCACGAAAGAAAAAACCCCAACATTTTATGAACAATTTTAGCCCATGTGGCATTAGTTGATGTCACACCAGCACCAACATGACATATAAAAGAGTAGTGTGAAAAAATATGTACTTCTTTGAAAAGAATGATTATTTAGTTATTAAATGTCACATATTGTAAGCTTGACCAAGTATTTAAATTAGACTTAACCATTACTGATAACCTTGTTGAAGAAATCATTGTAGTATTGCAATCTCTTTAAATTCACGGATCCTCTACAATCTGTGAAAAAAAAATATTACACATAAGCAAGATAGGCAGAATTATTACTCTACTTTTGTTATAATTGATATTAGACAACTATCCTATACTCGTGATCGGCTCGGTTAAAATCTCTAACAAGCCGTTTAGGCCCACGAGCCTACAAAATTGATATTAGACAACTATAGTATACTCGTTAAAATTGATATTAGACAACTATAGTATACTTTTGTTATAATTGATATTAGACAACTATACTATACTCGTGATATTTTGTGTCCACAAAATTAGCACTCATACCTTAGCAAACATGAACTTCATAAGCAGAATCATCTTCCTTCATGAAAACATCAAACTGTTGAATGAAGTACTTTTAGAACACAACTGTTACATTCAAGAACTTAGGTTTTACCATGTGATGTAACAACCTTTAACTTAGTCACCATTAGATGTGATGGACTGTTATAACAGGATAACATGAATGGCACCCGTTTTTACCATTTGATGTAACAACCTTTGACTTAGTCACCACTGACCAGAAAATCCAATGTACATATTATAAAGTATAAACCTTTGACTTAGTCACCACTGGCAACTATATGTGTATGTGTATATACAGGGTGGATTTGTTGTAAAAAGATTTTTTTTTTGAGAAGTGCTTTATACCTTTAGATCTTGTAGTTAATGGTTGAGATTAAAAAAGACTTAAAATGTAAATTATGTTTTTTTGCCTAATGTGGTTAGATTAGAGGTAATATTGTCTTTTTGTTTATATAAAGACTCTACCATCAACCTCCATGCACATGCAAGTTCCTCTGTCTTTTTTAAACATCAATAACTTTTGATACGTAACGTTTTTTAATAAAATAATACACCATAATAATAAGCGTTTTTTATCTTTAATATGAGTACCATATTGCTATACTTATATAGAGAAAAAATATGTTTCAATCGGATGTTTTAGTCAATTGTGTTTTGTCCATGTTCATACAATGGTGTTTTAATTGTATTGTGATTTAAGGCTTGAGGTTTTAAACATCTGGAAACATTGTATAATGATTCAAGTTAGGCTGTTTTAACATCTGAAATCTAGAAACATTGGTCTTTTAACATCTGGAATAATAATACATCAATCATAGATGGTGTTAAAACACCATGACTTGAATAGTAATACAATCATGTCAGATGTTAAAACACTATATCTATATTACAATTCAAGTTTTGGTGTTTTGGAATATGTATGGTGTTTTATACCTGTAAAATAACAAAAACATTCCATAATGAATTTTCTTCTAAAATAAATTCTAAAACAGTTACAATCTATTTTATAATTAAATTGGTCTTTGAAGTTAATTACCTTATTACCCTTAATCCATAAAACTATATAATGATATGTGTCTTCTCCATAATATTTCTATTTCTGACACTTTTCACAAACTTCACCCTTTATAATGGAAACTGAACCTATATATATATATATATATATTATATGGCATGCAAAGTTGAACATGAATGTGCATTTCTATATGGTGTGTATCTTGGTGGATATGTGTATGTATGTTCATGTACATCATAACGTTCGTGACGTTCGTGTCGAAAAACAGTTTGGATAAATATAAAATATATAAATTACATTATTTTTCGGGTTTTTATCCTATGTCGACCAATATACATCTATTTTTTGGAATAGGAATAGATACAATAAACTGTACGTGTCTTTTTTCGTGGTTTTTGAAAAGGTTTTTCATAAGATATATATGTGTATATATATATAATATTTTTGGGAGAAATATATATATATATTTATAAACCGGGTTGGTCGTGTGAAGACACGGCGGGTCGAAAGTGTTTTCGGATGAGATTCTAGTATTATCTGTGTTTATGTGTTAATATATATATATATATATATATATAGACACACACACACACTTGTGTTAATGTGTATACGTGATAACACACGGATAATCAATCACCAATGGGTCGTCAAGTTTAATATTTAATAAAAAATATTAATAAATCGTTTTAGTCTAAGAAAGTTTGGTGAACGACTTGTCATGTAGACTCATAGAAGGCCTAGTGTCTTATATGGATTAGGATGCATGTAGGTCAGTTTGCTTGTTTGGACCATATTTCATTTGCTAGTTTGCATGGGACATTGCTTAGGTGAGTTTTCACAATCCCTTTTGTTATTAAGTTTTTTATTTAAATTGAGGGAATTATATGCTTAGTATGGGTATGGTTGTTGGGGATGGAATCTGTCGGTCTATTATGTGCTCATAAATTTATTGGTTTGAGCTCGAGAAGCCTTCGTGGTGGTTTCATTTTAGTGACCATTAGTCTGTCGAGACCGCAATCAGTCGAATAGATCTATTAGACAGGCCCCTCCTTTGGTTAGTCGTAATCTTGGGTGCAATTGTGTCCTACTTGTTAGACGTCGTCATGGTGTGTGATGTGACGATGCAACATTGTTATAATTTGGTTACATGCTTATGTTTTATATATACATCATGATTTTTCAAGACCAAGGTTTGATCATCATGATTTCATGAGACTACGCATACTAGGTTTATCAAATGTTAAAGGTTGCATTTATGTCATTTAAACCTGTGAAATTCACCAACTTTATGTTGACATTTTAAATATGTTTTTCAGGTAAGTGAATGATGGTTCACAACGCACGGAGTTTGTTGCATTCATCAATAAGTGATGCCTTAGGTCAGGGTGTCTTGTATTTTCCATATACTTTGGTCATACCAGTCAAAACCTTTTTGTTATGTTAAACATTTGTGTTGGATAATGTTTGAACAACTTATGTTTGTATGGGTCACATAGACCCTAATGTCACACCCCGACCCGCAGCGGAATAAAAGTCGGGGCATGATTGGGTTATCACCAAAGCTCATGATATTTACTAAGAAGTTTCATATTTATTAAATTCAAATTAAAATTCAAATATCCAACAAAATTTCATACAAACACAAATAATAATCTAAATGCTTGTTCCAACGAAATAACTTGTTTATTCTTCTAGGCCATCCTAGGTGTTTCTTTCCTCAACTTGATCACCTGTATCATGCGTAAAACAGAGGAAATTTTGGGTCAACAAAAGTTGGTGAGTGAACCTTGATAAAACATTTAAGTAAATCAATTTTATCGTTGTTTAAATAAGATTGTGCACAATCACATGTGAACAAATGTATAATGTAACAAATCACAAATCACATTGAATGAATATATGACATGAATGATGATGTATCTGAGATTAAGGCTCAATCAAACGGAGCTGATCTAATGAGACACCTGATGCTCAACCCGTATCCCACGAGGAACTGATGGGCCTAATGAAATGAGTGCACTGAAATGATAAAATGTATCCACATATAAACCACACTACAAGCAATACACCTTTGATCACGAAATGATATTAGCACAAATGTTAAATAAAATAAGAAATGGTACGACACATGATACACCCCAAAACGTGATTAAAATGGGGAATTTGTAGAGATTCACTCACATTGGGTGCGTATTCTTGAGTAGAAATGAGAGCGCACGAGTTACGGATTTAACCGACGAGGAAATACTAACCTAAAATAATAACGTGATAACTCGATAAATAAGCAAACTAATATTTTGGTTAAAAACCTTTGTTTAGATTTTTAAGTTAATTTTTGTGGGTTTTATTGATATAATAAACCTTTAGAAAGTATATATATATAAACATTTTAATTGCTTTTAAATAAGTCATAAAATGAAATATTAGAATAAAAATAAAAATAAAATATTAAAAATTTGGTCAGACTCACAAGGCTGTCAGTCGGTCGGTTTATTCTACTTTTAAGCATGCGTGTGTGAGGCTCGAACCCGTGACCTCTCGGTTGCGTGCACGCAGCTCTTCCAACTGAGCTACGTGTCTAACCCGTAAGAATCCGGATTTTAATATTCTTAAACACTTCTTAGATTTACTCAAATTTAATTCAATTTCAAAAAGATTAAAATTGGGTCGAACCGGTGATAACCGAGGGACTCGAACCCGAATCTCGGCGGTATGATGCACCCAGCCCGACCAACTGGGCTGGGTGTCTAACCCGGCTATTCATGCATTTTTAATATAATTATATACTAGTTAAGTTATACAGAAAGAGTGAATTTAAAAAAAAAGATTTAATGTGTCCGGCCGGTGTGTGAGGAAAGTTTCGAACCGGCGCCATGTGTTTGGTTTGAACCCGGCCCAACCAGTTGGGCTGGGTGCTTAACCCGATTGTAACCCACTTTGTAAAATATATATAAACACCCCTGCACTTCATCTTCTTCATTCAAACTCTTTTACCCATAACATCCACCCGCCTAAAACCATTCTCCAAATTCCCTTAAACGATTAAATGAGATAATTAAGATAATATTATAACAAGGTATCAAGAAATTCTACCAAATTGATTTAACCGACGGTGACTGTTTTCGGCTCTTGCTGTATTCCGGCAAACAGAGGATTCCGGCGACAGAGGGGGAGGGTTATAGAGTGGAGGAACGAACTGTAAGACTGAGCGATTTTGGATGAGGGGGCTGCATTCGGTATTTATAGAGTGGTTCTTGGGTTCGGTTTTAGGAAACCGTGTTGGGTGATTGCCATTTATCGTAGAGATGACAGCTATCCTGATCGGAATTTGCCAAAAATAGTTCCCGTGCTAGTTGTCGGAGATCTCAAAAAGAAAGGAAAGGCGCGAAGTTGGATCCAGTTAGTTACATGTTTTTTTTTCGCTCAGTTTCAAAATATAAGTTTTAAATCTCTAACTTATGCACATCTAGTGTGTGCAGTGTAGTGGTGTTGGTGGTGTGTGTGTGTCCGGGGGAACCCGGGTTCGATTCCCGGTTCACCCATTTTTTAAAAGCCGTTTTTCTTTAGTTATTTTTATTATCTTTTAGAACTATTATAAGTAATTATTAATTAGTTGTTTTGTTTTATTAATTATTGGATTATTAATTTGTTTTTAAACACTAAATTTATTCCTTATATAAATAAATAACTAAACGCATATACAAAAGAAATTCTTTTATTGAACAAAAAGGAGCGGGTTTTCGAAACCCGTTTTACACGGATGTTACACCTAACTCGTTACTATTGTTTGAGACAATCTATATACTTTGGCATTACTATAAATATTTTAAATCATTATTAGATGTTTGCTAATCGAATGCTTAAAAATCTATCGCGTCACACTTCATGTTTCCGTCTTTGGCCGGGTGTGATAGATTGGTATCAGAGTCTTGTTCATAGTAAACTAGGATTCTTTCTCGAGTCTAGCCTATAGCCTCTAGGGTGATCGCACTTCATTTGCATAAAACGTTTTCATTTGCATAAATCGTTTTCATTGGCATAAAACCTTTTCATTACATTGCATTTGCATCCATGGTCACCTATATAATTTTATCGGTTCTTTAATGGTATTCAATTTCGCACAATGGAGATAAGAGAGTAGGGCCGATTTGGAGCCGACTTGACCGATCAGGACTGACTAGCGACTAATGGACTTATTAGCTCAAGTTTAATCAGTTGTCGGGCGACTACTAGTTAATTGTCAACTAGTTGCAATTTTCCAACGCTGGTTGAATCTGGATTCGGTAGCAGTAATGTATCGATTGTGTATAAACAGGTTATTTAATATATTAGGTCTAATTTTCAACAACATGGTTGTAATGTAGAAAACAAATTAACAAGATGGAAGATGTATCCAAGATTTATCCAGATGATAAATAACCCTCTTCAAAAGGATCTGCTAACTAGTGGAGATGTTTACAAGTTTGCTACAACCACCAATCGAGTAATTACATAATGTAAAACTCCCAAAAGTGGTTTTTCTAGCATTGGAAGCCATTATTTAGAAATATGTATCCTTAACAATGTTATCCTCCAATTGTTGAAATGTTAAAGATATATGAATCAAGAATAATCAAAAACCTGAGGAAAAAGTAGAATCATCAAGATCAACAACAACCACCTCAATCCCAACCATAAGAGCAAGAATCAGAAGCTCACAAAGCTAAACGCATGGATCGTGGTAAAAACATGTAAATGAAGGTGAATCTAGTGACATCAATCTGAACCCTAAAGGTTTTAAGGATACTAGTTGGAAAACTGGTTTAACAAGGGAGCATATACAACACATGCAAGATATGTAGACGACAATACACTTCACACAATACTCTCCTTAGCCGGGTCATCCCCTTATAGTTGTGTCCAATAATGGTCGTGGAACACTTACCTAGTTCTGCGAGAGCTCAAGGAATTGTGCCCCCAATTCCATTCGAAGCGGCCCTACTTCTCTCTAACATAGGTGATTCTCCTTAAATCATTAAAAGCATCATGGTTACCATGATTACGCAAAATCATTTACCACATAATATGCTTAGCCTCACAATTTGTCACTGAATTTCATAGGAATGAACTAGGACGTATTTAAACACCCTTATATCGTTTAGGGAGTATATATAACCATATATACTAGCTTATGCATATCAGCTATGCCCTATAATGGCCACCTTTAGGCATATGAATTCATTGTCCTATTGAACTTAGATCTTGGGATCTCCAGTCAACTAAGTTAGGTTTCCTTCACACACCCTTTTACCATATGCTTTAGTCTCATTCCCCAACTTGATCTCTAATGAACCCTCAGGTTGTTGGATCCATAACATTATCTTTGCCATTGAGAAGTCAATGAAGATAACTTTGCAGTTGAGATCAATTGTCATGACGTGTTCGTAACTAAAAAGTTAACATTGCCTATTATCAATTTCTAAGACTATAACCTCAGGGCCAGCTGAATCTGGTTATAATATTTGTCTTAGAATAATGCATTTATAATTTAAGGCAAACACATCTCCATTATGCACTATGACCTTTGTGTCTTCCATTTAGTCGTCTTTTAGATTGGATTACAAAATCTTATTGCCAAAATATTATGGTACAAATGCAAGACACCCCACATTTAAGTGTTATTGGATAACATCCGGATGGAGCAACGAAAACATTTCTACATACCCTTATAGGGTTTTTTTTTTAAATGGATCATCCTCCACATTTCTTGCCATTTGATAAACATTTCCGCAACTTCACATATGATAACCTTTATATACATAAGATTGAACAAGATCAACCTCATTGTATTAGTGAATTTAATCATATTGCATTAGCTTACATAAGCTGACCAAAGGAGCACATGCCACTGTCATAAGTTTGTCACCAACTTAGAATGATTCTTATTTACCATATAGAATAACCAAGACAATGAGTTCTCCTCATTAGCTTTTCGGAAAAACTCTACAAAAGTTACATGTCTTTTCCTTATAATGAATGAAAATTCTCCCTCAACTTTGTCTATATACAAATTCTTTTTGTGTTCATACACAATTGAATGTTTAGAGTTAATTAGTCTTCGTCAAGATCCATAATTAACCAAGTTCTAGTCTAGCATGCTTTAGACTACAATACTTAACCAAGTGAACAGAAGATGCATCATTCTGATTCTTCACAGCCCTAAGGATATCGTAATATCACTTTGCAACATTCATCCCTTATTAAGACAAAAATATTAGACTTATTCACAATCCTAAAACATCAATATTTAGGAAGGTCTCACAAATTATTTTATATAGCACATAGCTAAATTTTAGCACTCAATTAAGGAATATAACTTGTTTACGTTTGATCTCCAACGCTTTACCATTGACTCATAATGACTTAAACATAAGTCTTAATCCAAGTCACTTGGTGAAGACATTCATCACGAACAAGATGAATGTTCCTCGTCTACAATCGCTATTATGTGTGAGATAGTCAACTAGATCAACACTCAACAAACATGACATTCATAATTTTGCCCTAAGTAATTTGCACACACCTATTATTATTCGTTAGGAGATATGTATATTTAGGATGCTCTCCCAAACGAAGGTAAAATCTCCATATAGTTATAACAATAATCAAGTGGTAGACGCATCTACGTATAGATCACTCGGAACAAATCTCGCAAGATTTATTAAAGTTATACAACAACATATAGTACTTTTTCTTTCATAAGTTAGAAATCCCACTTGTGAATTTTCCAATGACTTCTACCGAAGTATGTCGACATGGATCTTGTTTGTGTATTTCATCTCAATACACTCAGTACGTTCTTTCATTATTCTCTCGTGATATGGTTATACATTAGCTGTTTCGTCTTTGACTTTTAGTCAATGCAACAACTATTAAGTTGTTTATGTCCAAATATTTTCATGTACTATCCATATTCTTTTAAAAAATGTATAGTTGACGTAATAATTACTTTCCACAAAAATAATTTATGTAACATTCGTCGAAAAAACGGGTTTCCAAACCCGCTTTATTAATCAAATACTCAGTTATAAATTTCGTTGCGTATTTATTGCTCAAATTAATTTTAAACGATACATAATTAATAAATATATTAGAATTTAAAAACTATAATTTATAAATAATATTAAATAGTGAGAAAAAAAATGGGGACGCCGGGTTTCAAACCCGGGTCACCCACAAACTTATACACACACAGCTTTCACCACTCCGCCACACGCACTTGTTGTGAAATTCTGGAACAAATAAAACCTTAACTAAAAACTCGCGTGTCACCTGTTTGAACCAAGTCTGTAACCGCCGAAACTGATTCAAGATAATCATCAAATTCGGCGGTTGACTCCGAAATCAAGTGAGTGTAACAAAAAAAATGTGAATAAAAAAAATAATGGAGACGCCGGGTTTCGAACCCGGGTCACCCACAAACCCAAACACACAACACACCGCTCCGCCACACACTGTCTTTGTGATAAACACTAAATCAAATAACACATATAATAAAACTGAAAATCAAAACCGGACATCCGCGCGCTCAGAACGCGGAATCGCCAGAGTAAGACCAAAACTCCGCAAATGTGGCCTTTCCTTTTGACTAAAACGCGATAACCGACTACGGCATCAATTATAACCGATGTTTAACCGTCAAATTCGTCCATAACCGTCGGAAAATCTTCAATCGCGAATCAAGACTCAAAAACGGACACAATTCATCCAGTTCTTCACTATAAATACCCACTCAATCTTCTGGAAATCCTTTCGCTCAGAACCGTGCACTTTTTCGAAGCTTTAGCTCGTCGCCGGAGAATTTCAATTTCGCCGGAACTTCGCCGGAATCGATCGTCAGAAAACCGTATTCATTCATCAGTCGGTATAACTGTCTAAACTTCTCTGCTATCTCTTAATTTATACTTTAATCGTTCAAATCAATAATCAAAACTGTTAAAACAGTTCATACCGCCGGAAAGTCCGTTCACCGTCGGAAGTTCGATCGGAGATAGGAATCTTTCTTCAAATCGGTAAAACTACCTTAAATCTTTCTTTGTTATGCTGTTACTATGTTAATATTCTAACACAGTTAACCAAAATGGCATAACTTGGTTAGCAGTTGGGGATCGGGTTTTGGGTAATTTATGCGAAGAAGATGAAGTTATTGTCAGTACATATGAGTAATTAAAAACGGATATTTCATCGGGTTAGACACAAAGTCCAGTGGTGGACTGTGTGCAATTATAACATTCAAGTCCCGAGTTCGATTCGTGTACGTATCCGGTTCCCGCAATAACAAAACATTTTTCTTTTAAGTGTAACAGATCACCCCTCAGATAGTACTTAAGGTTAATATAAATCTTAATTTAATTGGGTTAGACACCCAGCCCAGTTGGTTGGGCTGGGTGCAAATCAAAGCAATGGTCACGGGTTCGATGCGGGTTATACGCACCGGTTCTGCAGATTTTAAAACCTTTTTAAAATAACTAATTTTCGAAATATTCTAGTTAGTATATAAATATAATTAAATCTGAGTTTATTTCGGGTTAGACACGTAGCTCAGTTGGTAGAGCTGCGTGCACGTATACGAGAGGTCCCGAGTTCGAACCTCACTCAGCGCATATAAAAACACAGTCTGATCGGTCAACGGTCAACGGTCAAAAGTCAAAAATTTTTTTATTTTATTTATTTCTTTTTAGTTATTTATTTAATAGAAAAATCATTTAAAAATATTTAAAAATAAGATTTTTAAAGTAAGAAAATTTCCTTAAACTCACAAAAATAAATCTAAAAATCCCATTAAGAGCACTAATTAAAAATATTAATCTCAAATAAAATTTATTTATTTATCAAATCATTTTGTTATTATCTAGGTTAGTTTTTCCCTCATCGATTGAATCCTAAATTCGTGCGCATCTAACGTCATCAAAGAACGCACCCAATGTGAGTGAATCTCTACCAATTTCCCGTTTTAATCATGTTTTGGGGTGTATCATGTGTCGCATAATTCTTTTGTTATATATATAAACACTTGTGCATACATAATTATCCGTGACCAAATGTGTATCAATTGTTGTGTAGATTATATGTATATTGGTTTTATCATTTTCAGTGCACGCATTTCATTAGGCCCATCAGTTCCCCGTGGGAGACGGGTTGAGCATCAGGTGCCTCATAAGATCGGCTCCGTTTGATTGAGTCTTGATCTCACATTCATCATCATTCATATCATATACTCATCCAAAGTGGTTTGTGTTTGTTTATTTATATATGTTTGCTCACATGTGATTATTGCACAAATTTTTCCTTATTAAATAAAACAAGAAATTAGTAACAATGTTTTATCAAGGTTCACTCGCCAACTTTTGTTGACCCAAAATATCCCCCGTTTTACACATGATACAGGTGATCCGGCTGAGACAAGAAATGTCACACCCCGACCCGCAACGGAAAAAGGTGATCGGGGCATGATTGGGTTTTCATCAAAGCTCATGACATTTATTATAATGTTTCATATTTATTATTACAATTTAAAGGAGATCTTACAATCAAATCATACAAGTACAACATGTCCTATACATCTTTCTAGACTTCATTATTTTTCTTCTAAGGCAATTTCCTATGTGTTCCTTGCTTCATCCTGTCCACCTGTATGATATGTAAAAATGGTTTTTGGGTCAACTAAAAGTTGGCGAGTGAATCCTATAAAAAAGTTTAAAAGTGTTTATTGTATTGATTATAAAATAAAGTGCATAACCACATATGAGTAAATGTAGATGTAAATTTATTCACACAACACATAATATTAAATATTTCACACACATACAACAAATGATTGTTTTGAGGCACGCGTTGTTCAACTCGTCTCCCACGAGGAACTGATGGGCCTAATGAATGAGTTTTGAGGCACGCGTTGTTCTACGAACTGATGGGCCTAATGAATGAGTTTTAAGGCACGCGTTGTTCAACTCGTCTCCCACGAGGAACTGATGGGCCTAACAAATAATTTGCATACAACTTGACAATATGTAATACATCACAACAAACAATATTTACATTCTAAGTTTAGATCATAATATGGTATAGCACGAGTTTGAATAAGCGAATTAATTTAAGCGACACATGATACACCCCAAAACATGAATAAAAAATGGGAATTTGTAAGAATTCACTCACAGTGGTTGCGTTTCTTGGATTGATGATGAATGCGCACGAATTTGGATTTAACCACGAGAGAAACTAACCTAAATAATAACATAATGGTTCGGTAAATAAGTGGATTTTATTAACAATTTTAATAGGATTTTAGATTTATTTTTGTGAGTTTAAGGTCATTTTCTAACTTTAAAAATATTATTTTTTAAGTATTTTTAAATAATTTTCTGATTAAATAAATAAATAAAAAAAATATAAAAAGATGTTGACTTTTTGACTTTGACCGTTGACCGTTGACCATTGACCGTTGACCGGTCGGACCGTGTGTTTGTATCTGCTGAGTGAGGTTCGAACCCGAGACCTCTTGTACGCGTGCACGCAGCTCTACCAACTGAGCTACGTGTCTAACCCGAAATATTCCTGTTTTTAATTATACTTATATACTAACTGAAAGATTCCGTATTTGGGTTTTATAAAAAGGTTTGAATATTGTGATGAATCGGAACAAGGACAGACTCGAACTCGGTATCTCTATGTTTCAAATGCACACAGTCCACCGCTGGACTGTGTGTCTAACCCGAGATATAACCCGATTTATATTAGATATAAACACAACCTAAACTTCATCTTCTTCGTTAAAACAACCCAGAACTCCCAATCCTGACTGTTTAATCAGTAATTCTGGTAAGGGTTAGAGATTAAATGATAAAGGACATGGGTCAAAAGATTATACCGATCAGTGTTGAATTGAAATCCTCCGGTGATGATTCCGGCGAGTAACTGGGTTTTCCGGCGACTTGCAGAGAATTCCGGCGATGTATTTCTTGCGACAGAGACTCTACAGGGAGTTTAAGGTGAGTGTGGGTGATTTCGGATTGTTCGCGGGTGAGACTTAAAGTTTTATTTGTTTAAATTTCTTCACAACATGTGCGTGTGGCGGAGTGGTGAAAACTGTGTGTGTATAAGTTAGTGGGTGACCCGGGTTCGAAACCCGGTGTCTCCACATTCTTTTTAATTTGTTATTTTTTTGTTATTTAATAATTATGTTTCAAAATTCTAATTTGTTTATTAATTATGTATCGTATAAAAATTAATTTGAGCATTAAATACGCGACAAAATTTATAACTGATTATTCGGTTTAATAAACGAAGCGGGTTTGGATAACCCGGTTTTTTGACGGATGTTACAAGAAACACATAGGAAGGCCTAGAAGAATAAACAAGTTTAAGCTTTGGAATAATTATATAGTTTCAATTTCTTGTAATTGTATGAATTTTGTTTTGGATATTTAAGTTGTAATTTGAATTTAATAAATATGAAACATTTTAGTAAACATCATGAGCTTTGGTGATAACTCAATTATGCCCCGACTCTTATTCCGCTGCGGGTCGGGGTGTGACAGATTGGTATCAGAGCCATGACTATAGGGATATAGGATAGGTTATTAGACCCTTAGAGCCTATACTATAGTTGATTAAAATTTTAATTGCTTATGCGTTACATACAAAATTCATGATGTTTATATGCTTTATGTTTATTGTTACACTCAATGTTATGCAAGCATGCTCACAAATACATAATATTATACAATGCTCATCATGAATCATATCCTCATAACATATCATATCCATGAGAGCATACACCTCACGATTACCATGATTTTTGCAATGATTTTTGTATTTTCAAATCAAATCAAAGTGAGTTCTCATGACGGGCATGTAGTAAATGGAAGGGTACGAGTACCGATAGTCGGAACGTCCTGTCTAGGCTTGGCATTCGTATAAATCCAAAATAAAGGACCAGTTTGCCTACCTGGGGACTAACGATGAGAGTACGAAGGACCTATTAGGCCAAAGCATGCTATACCAAACATCGTGTGAGCTAACCCCACTTTGAGTTGTCATTGTGTCTACACCTGGACACCCTCCTACCATACATCTCGCAATCATATTTTACGGTTTTCATTCGGGTGATGCGAGTGTTAATCCGCCAACACCAATGTGAATCCTACCAAGCCCAATAGTCATGGGGGCCCACATGACTACACAGGCGATGGTATGGGGGACATTGGAGGCCCAAACATGAGCAAACCCAAGACATCCTATGGATGTAGTTGCATTATTATTAGTTATGTTATTTTATTCTATTAACGACATGACACCTAGAAACTTCTTAAACTCACAATCTTCCTATGTATGTTCTTGTAGATGTTGGCTAGGCAACTACGTGGAGGTAGAAAGTCAGGAAGATCAAATGAACGCTTAGCCACACAAATTGCTAAACAAATGGCTGCGGTGCTTCCTGACATCGTAATTCAAGTTCAATAAGCTCTCACCGCAAATCCCATCAACCCTCCCAATCAAGAAGACCAGAGCGTCGCCAACCCTCCTTCCAAAAAGTGCTCCTACAAACACTTCAAATCTTGCGATCCCCCAAAGTATGAAGGGACCGAAGGTGTTACCGCCCTCCTTCACTGGTTTGAAGAAATGGAAAACACTTTCCTCAATTGCGATTGTACCGAGGATCGCAAGGTAAGTTATGCAACTGGAAGACTGTTTGGGGTAGCCCTTACCTGGTGGAACACGGAAAAGGGTAAAAAGGAGTTGAAGATGCCATGGCCTTAACATGGGAAGAGTTAAGGGAACTCATGACCAGACGCTTCTGTCCAAGAAGCGAAATCAAAAAGTTGGAAGATGAATTCTACGCGCTAAAACAAAAGGAAGGAGATCACACTTCCTATAACAAGAGATTTCTCGAACTAAACCAGATGATCCCTAATTTGTTCACCCCCGTGTACCGCTTGGTTGAACACTACATTCGAGGTCTTCCCTCGAAAATCAAGACTCGGTTCTAAGCACTTCGCCTGCAACACTTGAAGCCGCAATGGAACTAGCTACCGAACTCACTGAGACTCGCATCCGAAACGGCAAATTTAAAGATGATAAGAAGAAAACATCCATAGAGACCTCAACTACAAACCACTCAATCTCCTCCTCAAAGTTTGCTGGTAAGAGGAAACGAAACAGCAAGAATTTTACTGTCACACAAACCAACCCTCCTATCACTGCTGCACCAATCACCAAAATTGCTCCTTCGACTGCACCATTTAAAAAGCCATACACCGGCCCACACCCAAAATGCAACCGTTGTCAATACCATCACCCTCCCGAAACTCTTTGCCAACATTGCACCAGCTGTGGCCGTGCGGATCACACCATTCAAACTTGTCGCACTCTGCAACGAATGAACCGCAATCAACCCCCAACCCAAACCCACCATCAGATAGTGGGTCAAGCCCAACAACCCCCACTTCTACCATCTGTACAACACATAGCCAATCCTACTACCAACCCAACTACCCCATGATGCAACCCATGCGAGCTTGTTACAACTGTGGAGACCCAAACCACTTCAGAAACACTTGCCCACGCTTAGTGAACATCATCCATGCTCAAGCCCAAGCGAACCCAGTAAACCAAGCTAACCAAGCTAACAAAGCTCCTCCACCTGCCAGAGGAAGAGCTTTCAATATCAATGCCAACCAAGCTAGGGCTGACAACAACGTGGTTAACGGTACGTTTCTCATCAATGGTAGTTATGCATCCATGTTATTCGATACTGGCACGGAAAAGAGTTTTGTGTCCTTAGAATTTGAACCTATCCTCAACCAAACTCGTGTAATCTCAGGGAATCTCTAACGGTGGAAGTTGCTGACGGAAAGCCCGTTTCATTAGATTCTATTATACGCGGTTGTACCCTCACTCTAAACGATCACGACTTTCCAGTTGACCTCATTCCTATGAAGTTGGGAAGTTTCGATGTTATAATCGGTATGGACTGGCTCAGCCAGCATCACGCTGAAGTAGTGTGCCGTGAAAAGTTCATTCGCATTCCTCTTGCAGACGGTCAGACCCTACGTATTTTGGAGAAACCCCTTCGAAAGGACTCAAATTAATGTCCTGCCTTCAAGCCCGAAAATATCTCCGCAAGAACTATGTCGCATTCCTAACTCACGTCGTCAAAAAGGGAAACAAGGAGAAGAAACTCGAAGATATACCAGTGTGAAAGAATTCCCACAAGTCTTTCCCGACGACATCTCAGGACTCCCTCCTGTGAGAGAAGTCGAATTCCGCATCGATCTTGTACCTGGCGCTACACCAGTCGCAAAATCTCCTTATAGGTTAGCCCCATTCGAAATGCAAGAGCTGGCCAGTCAACTGCAAGAGCTGACTGACAAAGGATTCATACGTCCTAGCTCCTCGCCTTGGGGTGCACCTGTTCTTTTTGTGAAGAAGAAAGATGGAACGTTTCGCATGTGCATTGATTATAGAGAACTCAACAAGCTAACGGTTAAAAATCGCTATCCACTACCTCGCATCGATGACCTCCTAGACCAACTTCAAGGCGCCACCTGCTTTTCAAAAATCGACCTTCGTTCTGGTTATCATCAACTAAGAGTACATGAAGAAGATATCCCAAAGACCGCTTTCCGGACTCGTTATTGTCATTACGAATTCATGGTCATGCCATTTGGTTTAACCAACGCCCCCGCTGTCTTCATGGATCTAATGAATAGGGTATGCAAACCCTACCTCGACCGTTTCGTCATAGTCTTCATCGACGATATTCTTATCTATTCCAAGTCTAAATCCGATCATGAGCGACACCTTCGACTCATCCTTACACTTTTAAGGACTGAAAAGCTCTACGCTAAGTTCTCAAAAAGCGAATTCTGGTTAAGAGAAGTACAATTCCTTGGACATATCGTCAATGACAAGGGAATACATGTCGATCCTTCAAAAATCAAGGTAGTGCAAGAATGGCAAGCGCCACGTACCCCTACCGAAGTAAGGTCATTTCTTGGTTTGGCTGGTTACTATCAACGCTTCATTGCTAATTTTTCTCGTATTGCTGTACCACTCACGGCCTTAACTCATAAAGGAAAACCCTTCATATGCGGACCTAAGCAAGAAGAGGCCTTCCAAACTCTAAAGCAAAAACTTTGTGACGCACCTATCCTCACACTCCCTGAAGGTTGCGATGACTTTGTAGTATATTGCGACGCATCAGGGCAAGGGCTAGGCTGTGTATTAATGCAAAGAGGAAAAGTGATAGCCTATGCTTCTAGGCAACTCAAAGTTCATGAGAAGAATTACACCACCCACGACCTGGAACTTGGAGCCGTTGTGTTCGCTCTCAAGATATGGAGACATTACCTCTACGGTACCAAGTGTGAAATATACAATGACCACAAAAGTCTCCAACATATCTTCAACCAAAAGGAGTTGAATATGAGGCAACGAAGATGGGTCGAACTTCTCAATGACTACGACTGTGAAATTCGGTATCATCCTGGCAAGCCAAACGTGGTGGCTGATGCGCTCAGTCGAAAATGTTATGCGAACTCCATTCGTCTTCTATGTTCGCAAATCATAACCGACATCAAAGATCGAATCCGAGCAGCTCAACATGTTTCTGTAACAGAAAATGACGTACGCGATGAGCTGTCATGTGGAGCTGAACTCAAAATTGAGGCCAAATCCGACGGTATTCTATACTATTTAAATCGCATATGGATTCCTGATCGCGATAACCTTCGCGATTTCCTCATGAATGAGGCGCACAAAACACGGTACTCTGTACACCCAGGGGCCGACAAGATGTATCAAGACCTACGATACACCTACTGGTGGCCTGGCATGAAAAAGGATATCGCTGTTTTTGTTCCAAGTGCCTTACCTGTTCCAAAGTAAAAGCTGAACATCAAAGACCTTCAGGACTTCTAGTCCAACCCGAAATACCTGTATGGAAGTGGGAAAACATAACCATGGATTTCATCACCGGGTTACCTCGCACCTCCAGTGGGTATGACACTATATGGGTAATAATCAATCGTCTTACAAAGTCATCTGACTTCATTCCAATTCGCGAGGACTTCAAGAACGAGAAGTTAGCTCGTATCTACATCAGCGAGATCGTAAGCCGTCATGGTGTACCTTTAAGCATCATTTCAGACCGTGATGGTCGTTTCACTTCACGAACATGGCGAGCCGTACAAACCCCTTTGGGCACACGATTAGACCTCAGTACCGCTTTTCATCCTCAAACTGATGGTCAATCTGAACGCACCATCCAAACTCTTGAAGACATGCTTCGAGCATGTGTCATAGACTTCAAAGGGAATTGGGACGCTCATCTACCATTAGTTGAATTTTCGTACAACAATAGCTATCATTCAAGTATCGGCATGGCTCCTTTCGAAGCTTTATATGGTCGTAAGTGCCGATCTCCAGTATGTTGGCACGAAATTGGGGAATCACAAATCACCGGTCCAGAATTAATTCAAGAAACAACCGACAAGGTCATTCAAATTCGAAACAATCTTCTAGCGGCTCAAAGTCGTCAAAAGAGTTATGCATACAAACGACAAAAGCCCTTGGAGTTTGGCATTGGTGATCAAGTACTTTTAAAAGTATCACCGTGGAAGGGAGTGATTCGTTTTGGCCAGAAGGGCAAGCTAGCACCACGCTACTAGGACCTTTCAAGATACTCGAAAGAGTAGGTCCTGTAGCATACAAGCTTGACCTACCAGAAGAGCTCAACAGAATTCATCCCACATTCCACGTATCAAACTTGAAGAAGTGCCTCGCCGATGAAAACCTCCATATTCCTCTAGAAGACATTCAAGTCGATGAATCTATGCACTTCATTGAAAGACCAGTAGAAATCATGGACTTCGGAGAGAAGCGTTTAAGACGAAGTCGTATTCCAATTGTCAGGGTACGTTGGGAGTCAAAACGAGGACCTGAGTTTACTTGGGAACGTGAAGACTCAATGCGCGAAAAATACCCGCATCTTTTTCCTATTACCACTACTTCAATTTCGGGACGAAATTTCTAAAAGTAGGGGATACTGTAACATTCGTCGAAAAACAGGTTTCCAAACCCGCTTCGTTTATTAATCAAATACTCAGTTATAATTTTTCGTTGCGTATTTATTGCTAAGATAAATTTTAAACAATACATAATTAATATATATATTAGAATTTGAAACCATAATTATTAAATAACAAAAAAAATGTGAATAAAAAAAATAATGGAGACGCCGGGTTTCGAACCCGGGTCACCCACAAACCCAAACATACAACACACCGCTCCGCCACACACTGTCTTTGTGATAAACACTAAAACAAATAACACATATAATAAAACTGAAAATCAAAACTGGACATTCGCGCGCTCAGAACGCGGAATCCCCGGAGTAAGACCAAAACTCCGCAAATGTGGCCTTTCCTTTTGACTAAAACGCGATAACCGACTACGGCATCAATTATAACCGATGTTTAACCGTCAAATTCGGCCATAACCGCCGGAAAATCTTCAATCGCGAATCAAGACTCAAAAGCGGACACAATTCATCCAGTTCTTCACTATAAATACCCACTCAATCTTCTGGAAATCCTTCCCTCAGAACCGTGCACTTTTTCGAAGCTTTAGCTCGTCGCCGGAGAATTTCAATTTCGCCGGAACTTCGCCGGAATCGATTGTCAAAAAACCGTATTCATTCATCAGTCGGTATAACTGTCTAAACTTCTCTGCTATCTCTTAATTTAACTTTAATCGTTCAAATCAATAATCAAAACTGTTAAAACAGTTCATACCGCCGGACAGTCTGTTCAACGTCGGAAGTTCGATCGGAGATAGGAATCTTTCTTCAAATCGGTAAATCTACCATAAATCTTTCTTTGTTATGCTGTTACTATGTTAATATTCTAACACAGTTAACCAAAATGGCATAACTTGGTTAGCAGTTGGGGATCGGGTTTAGGGTAATTTATGCGAAGAAGATGAAGTTATTGTCAGTACATATGAGTAATTAAAAACGGATATTTCATCGGGTTAGACACACAGTCCAGTGGTGGACTGTGTGCAATTATAACATTCAAGTCCCGAGTTCGATTCGTGTACGTATCCGGTTCCCGCAATAACAAAACATTTTTCTTTTAAGTGTAACAGAACACCCCTCAGATAGTACTTAAGGTTAATATAAATCTTAATTTAATTGGGTTAGACACCCAGCCCAGTTGGTTGGGCTGGGTGCAAATCAAAGCAATGGTCACGGGTTCGATGCGGGTTATACGCACCGGTTCTGCAGATTTTAAAACCTTTTTAAAATAACTAATTTCTGAAATATTCTAGTTAGTATATAAATATAATTAAATCTGAGTTTATTTCGGGTTAGACACGTAGCTCAGTTGGTAGAGCTGCGTGCACGTATACGAGAGGTCCCGAGTTCGAGCCTCACTCAGCGCATATAAAAACACAGTCTGACCGGTCAACGGTCAACGGTCAAAAGTCAAAAAAAATTTTTATTTTATTTATTTCTTTTTAGTTATTTATTTAATAGAAAAATCATTTAAAAATACTTAAAAATAAGATTTTTAAAGTAAGAAAATTTCCTTAAACTCACAAAAATAAATATAAAAATCCCATTAAGAGCACTAATTAAAATTATTAATCTCAAATAAAATTTATTTATTTATCGAATCATTTTGTTATTATCTAGGCTAGTTTTTCCCTCATCGATTGAATCCTAAATTCGTGCGCATCTAACGTCATCAAAGAACGCACCCAATGTGAGTGAATCTCTACCAATTTCCCGTTTTAATCATGTTTTGGGGTGTATCATGTGTCGCATAATTCTTTTGTTATATATATAAACACTTGTGCATACATAATTATCCGTGACCAAATGTGTATCAATTGTTGTGTAGATTATATGTAGATTGGTTTTATCATTTTCAGTGCACGCATTTCATTAGGCCCATCAGTTCCCCGTGGGAGACGGGTTGAGCATCAGGTGCCTCATAAGATCGGCTCCGTTTGATTTAGCCTTGATCTCACATTCATCATCATTCATATCATATACTCATCCAAAGTGGTTTGTGTTTGTTTATTTATATATGTTTGCTCACATGTGATTATTGCACAAATTTTTCCTTATTAAATAAAACAAGAAATTAGTAACAATGTTTTATCAAGGTTCACTCGCCAACTTTTGTTGACCCAAAATATCCCCCGTTTTACACATGATACAGGTGATCCGGCTGAGACAAGAAACACATAGGAAGGCCTAGAAGAATAAACAAGTTTAAGCTTTGGAATAATTATATAGTTTCAATTTCTTGTAATTGTATGAATTTTTTTTTGGATATTTAAGTTATAATTTGAATTTAAAAAATATGAAACATTTTAGTAAACATAATGAGCTTTGATGATAACCCAATTATGCCCCGACTCTTATTCCGCTGTGTGTCGGGTGTGACAAAATTTTCATGTACTATCCATATTCTTTTAAAAAATGTATAGTTGACGTTATAATTACTTTAAACAAAAATAATTTATACGTCACAAACATTATTAATTTATTTCTTTGTAAAAAAATTGCATGTGTTATCCGAAGATATTGAACACAAAACAATAAAATGCATTAGAAACTTAATCATAAGTGCCAAACACTTTTGAAATTTAAACGGAAGCATAGACGATATGTAGACATCAAATATCAAAGTGCTTTTGTAACATTTGTGTAAATCGGATTTCGAAAACCCGCCCCAAACTATCAATCAAGTATATGAATTTATGGAGTTCGGTTATTTTCTTCTTTAATATTGCTTAAGGTATTAAAATATTTCTTATATATAAAAATAATAATAATGGAAATAACCTTAATGAATTAACATAAATAAAATTTGTTTTTTACTTATTTTGCGAAATGCGTAACCGTACAACCGAACGAACCGGCATCCACGACATTTTCGGGCATAATCCAAGTTACACATGTCTTAAAACCTTTATATAACCTAAATATTAGGTTAAAGGGGTTAAAATGACAAACAAGTGAAAATACAAGTCCAAGGGCCAAAAATATCAAAAAATAATAAGTATTTTTGCTTCTACACCAAGTTTGCCACCTATCTCCAATTTTTGACACCTAGCACTCACTTTGCCACACTTAATATGGTGTTGACACATGTTAGGACACTAATCCACACTTGAGGACACTTGTCATCACCTCCTTAATCCTAAAATACTATAAATACCCCATGATTCTTCCATTTTTTTCACACCACTTCAAAACACTTCAAAGCAAAGTGTGAAGTTCTTCTTTCTATCCTTCTTGGAGCTTGTTTCCAACTTTTGGAAGCCTCCTATCTTGAGTTCCTAAAGTGTTTCTTCAACACGAGTTAGTACTCCTTCACCGGTTAAACTCACAACTCGTGCGCTCTCATTACCACTCAAGAATACGCACCCAATGTGAGTTAATCTCTACAAATTCCCCGTTTTAATCATGTTTTGGGGTGTATCATGTGTCGTACAATTTCTTTTTATTTAACACTTGTGCTAATATCATTTCGTGATCAAATGTGTATAGTTGTTATGTGGTTTATATGTGGTTACATTTTATCATTTCAGTGCAATCATTTCATTAGGCCCATTAGTTCCTCGTGGGATACGGGTTGAGCATCAGGTGCCTCATTAGATCGGCTCCGTTTGATTGAGCCTTGATCTCAATTACATCATACATCATGTCATGTGTTCATTGAGTGTGGTTTGTGATTGGTTATATATATACATCTGTTCACATATGATTCATGCACAATTTTATTTAAACAACAATATAAATTACTTAAATGTTTTATTAAGGTTCACTCGCCAACTTTTGTTGACCCAAACTTTCTGTTTTACGCATGATACAGGTGAACAAGTGGAGGAAAGAAACACTTAGGATGGCCTTAGAAAAATAATTTATTTCATTTGGTACAATTGTTGGTTTTTGTTTGTGTTTGTATGGTATTTGTGCTGGATATTTGAAGTAAATTTGAATTTAATAAATATGAAACTTATTAGTAAATATCATAAGCTTTGGTGATAACGCAATCATGCCCCGACTTTTATTCGCTGCGGGTTGGGGTGTGACAGCTTTTATCTTCAGCACTTTATAATTTGACCAAAATCTTCTCAATGTCTTGAGATACTCCCTCAATAAGACTCCTTTCACTTTTAAGTACAAGTTTCTCATTTCATCTTAAAACTTTAAACTTGGACAATTCTACATAAAACAACACCAAGTTGTTACAAAGACTACATTTAAGTAGTGAACTTGAATAATTAAATTTGTTCACAACAACACCAGCTTGTTTTCCACCAAATAATATCCATGAGATTGTTACTTTGTTCACCATATGCTACTTCTAGCAAGAGTAGCGGACCATTTGAATTATCAATACTATAAACTTTGTTTTAAAAATCACTCTAAAACATTTACTTAGTTTTGCAATGTACTATATTAATAATATCAACCATTTCTCATCATTTTAATGTACACATAGACAATTAAATGTTTACATAAAACATTTCCATTTGTATTGGCTTATATAATGAACAATCTCTAACCTTGTATTTGTGAACACATTTTCTAACATAAGAAAATTTAAGTGTATATATATATATATATATAGTGGAGAGTTCAAATGAGAAGAAAAATTTTGTAAGAATAAAAAAATAACTTTTAAACCAATAGAAATTCTCCATTTACTTCATTTAATGTGTATAATATTTTGAAAAATGGCATATAGGTAAATCTATAATTGTCATTAATTAGCTTATTAATTAAACTTGTAACTCATTTTTTCATATACTCTTTCAAGATAAAATAATTTATGGTGTACGACAATTTTCGACATGTGTAGGATAAATTTTAATATGTGTAGGATAAATTTTGAAATGTGTAGGGTAAATTCCGGTAAATGTAAGACATATGTTGGATAAATTTTGAAATGTATAGGATAAAATGTTTTTGCTTTATTAATGAGAGACAACATAATTTATTAATGAGAGGAATTATAAACTATTTAATATTTTACTATTATGTTCTTTCTTCTTTTTCTTCTCACATTAAATTTCTTCTTAAATGAACCTTCCCATATATATATATATATATATATTATATATATATATAATATGACCATTTGGATTTAGAAATCATAAATTAAAGTTAGTGATGAATCCCATACAACAACACCATCACTTATGATGATTTAATTCATAAAGCCAATCAAACATCAACTTCAATGTATGACTTTTTATTTCTAAAACATGCAAAGCATTAATGTGTTTATATTCACTAAAATCAATTCTACAACAAATTACTTATATAAAATGTTTACATAAAACATTTCAAAGCATTTGTATTCTAACCATTTTTAATAATAATGTTAAAATGAAAAAGAAATCTAACGCGTAAGTTAGAAATATTAACATTTCTACTAAATGTTAATTCGACTTGTTATAAACACATATATGGTTCATATAAACAAGTCACTTCTAATAAATAAACAACTAAAAATTTCTTCCAAAAAAATACTTTTCATGAACCGTTTCTAACACACATGTTAGAAAACAAATGATTACAAAAATCATTTGTATTATTTTTATAAATTGTTTCTAACACTTTTCATGAACCGTTTCTAACACGCATATTAAAAGACAAATGATTACAAAAATCATTTGCATTTTTTATAAACTGTTTCTAATACTTTTGTTAGAAATAAACAATTACAAAAATTGTTATAAATCTTATCAATAAATATGTTCTAACATACTTGTTAGAAATAAATGATTATCATAACCATTATCATACCAATCGGTTCTAATAAGCTCGTTAGAAATACATGATTACAAAAATCATTATAAGGCTTATTAGTTTATACAAAGTAAACTATTTCTAACACTAAGCCGGTCTAACACGCACGTTATAGAATTTTAACGTTTACAAAAAACGTATGGTTTACACTAATAAACCGATCTAACACAAAGGTTAGAAAAATTTACGATTACAAAATCGTTTCAAAAACCAAACGGTTAAACCAAAATTATTCGTTTTGTATCACGGTGTAGGATTTAAGATTGTATCTCAATCTCAATAAATCCAAACACAACAAGTTGTACTACATACATATTTTCCCAAAAACATATATATAAGATCAAATCTCTAAAAAATATTTTTTATTATAAATCATTTCGTGTACCCAAAATCCTTATAGATAAGGTTTTAAGATTGTAGCAACAATCTCACTAAATCTGTTTTAAGATTGTAAGACATGGGTCACAATTATAATAAAAATTATATATATAAATATAAAAATTGTAAAGATACTCTCTTTATATAATTTTGAGAAATTGTAATACCCGTACCGTGTACAAATTCAAACAAAATTAAATATGAAATACAACATATCTAAATAAATCGATTCAAATCGTTCTCTTTGACAAGAGCTTGAGAAGCGTCTTCTTGTACAATTTCCGCTACGAGAGCTTGAACCGCGTCTCCTTGTGCGATTCTTTTTAGCAGCAAATAAACAAACAAACTGATGTGGACGGTTATGGTTGAGGCACGTGTTCAACACGCCTCCCTTAAAACAGATTTTGCGCCTCTACTAAAGATGACGCGTCTGTTTCCCATGGTACAACAGCCGAAGCTGTATGTACTGCCAGAGATCCGAGGTTACACCTGATAAAATTATAGTGTTAGAACTTGTGAAAATTATGATAAGAAGGTGATGAAATCGTATAGAGAAAACATATTTCTCTAAGTACCTAATACATAGGTCTTCAAGTATTTCTTCTTTCCAAGAACTCTCCATATCTTCATGTATTTTTCTTGTATCCCTACTCTTGTATTTTTCTAGCATTTCTTTATCTCAAAATGAGGCACATAGCCTACTAGTTTTACAAGCGTTGAAAATAAGTGAAAAAGTCTCACTTAACTAGTTATTTTATTAGAGAAATAAACTTTAATAATAAGAAATAAATTGACACAAAAATTCTACTTAAGAGTTTAATCTTTAATTCACTGTATGAAAAGTTTAATTAGTAATTATAATTTACTAAATTATAATTTCACTAAATTAATATCCATTCACACTACATAAATTTCTAAAAACTTTTGGTCGCTAGACAATATTAACATGGTAGTATTTACGGGTTACGACTGTAGAATGCCTCACAGGTGGATGAAAAAGGAAAGTGGTAATGACAATTTACTAATTAAGTCTTTGGATGGATCAAGTTGAGTGTAGAGGACAAATAAGGTCACACAATTTTAAATAAAAGATAACAACTGAAAGTAAAAGCTTTAAAGTTCTGATCCATAATAATTATGGCTTTGATAAAGGACAAAAATTTTAAATTATTAGTCCATAAAATATTTACATGAGAAGACCAAAGGAGACCAAAAAAAATTAGAACCAAAACTAACTTCACTACACAAAAAAGGTAAGTTGATAATGGTTCTTAATTCTAGTTGTTCTCCACTTTAGAATTTGAAACTAGCTTAGATGTTCTCAAAGCAGCAACCTTGATTATATGGAGGTGCAAGATGAGGTCGAAGTCCTTTACTGCCATCCGTTGCGTTGTTACTTTAATGCAGTGGGTTTGTTCTAAAAATTTCATAGATTATACGACGTATGAAGATATACAAAATCAGCGAATAAAATTGAAACAATCGTAAAACCATTGCAACTTTTGCGGTTTATATAACAAACATATCATAAAAATTTATAATAGTTAAATAATGAGAAAAATAAAATCAAATGAAAGCCACTTTTAGACATATAGCACTATGAGCGAGAGAATTATTGCAAATAAAGTTTCAGGCCCATCAACTTTAAGAGCGGAGAATTATTGCAAATAAAGTTTCAGGTCCATCAACTTTAAGGAAGAGCATAATTCATGTGTAAATCCTTTAATGTTTCTATCTTAACTATATTCAGCTTTGGAATATAACAACAATCCATCTTATCTTCCTAAACTAACCCAACTTCAATTTATATCCATCATATAAAATCATTTCATCAGTCGTGTCTTTCAATTCCCTGGAGTTATGGAGCACAGCCTAACAACTCAGTATCTCCGACTTCTAGATGAACTCAGTTTTGACTACGGAATTTCTAGCTATGTTACAAGTACATTGCTAGAATACGTGCAACCTATATACCGATCAGAAAGAGAAAAAAAGTACAGCGAACCTATGGTTTGGATTGGGTTGTATATCGCGTGTGCATCTCTTGTTTGCATTCTTACTATGGTGGCTGATTTATTACATGGTATTCGTAGGGGGAAGCTATGGTTCCCGTGCAAGTATTTTAGAATCAATTCTGCCTTTCTAACTGTAATATCTGTTGCAATGAAGTTACCGGTGGATCTAAGTGGTTCCATGCCTGGTGATGTGGACCAAGTGGCAAAGCTCGGAAGCATGGCCTTTATGTGCACCATGATGGCTAATTTGTTGCCTTGTTTATCAACCATGGACAACAATGCACTCTGGTCGAACATCACAGCTTTGTGTCTTCTTGTGATCACAATGGTTGTGAATATTTGCATTCAAATACAAACAGGAGTTGTATCCAATAAAGAAGTTGCCCCTATTTTAAATGTTATTTCCCTCAAAAGTGAGGTTAACAAAGATCGTAATATCATACTAGCCTCCATTTATGTGACTTTGTTACTTTGGTTGTTGGTAGTACATGTATGTTCATGTTTAGCGATTCTAACATCCAAAAAGATTATAGAATCGAAATACCAACAAGGTCACAATCGAGCTTTGAAAGAAATTGAACAGTCATCAGAAGAATTGTTAACAGTTGAGCAGCTGCAAAAACATGTGAAGAACCACTGGATCATGGCAGGAAGTGGCAGCCCCCAATTCATAACAGCTTGCTTTCGTACCACATCTGCTTCTGGGGTAATATGTGTTTTTGTCACTATCTTACATACTCTTACTATGTTCTGGAGTATTGATGCTATTATGAAGGAGGACTGTGATTCAGATTATGGTCGATCCATGATAGCAATTGTGATAGTACAGTTTATTGGAGTCGTGATTGGTACAATTGCACCACTTTCTAGGTGTTTTGCAGCCTTAAGCTTTAAAGTGTCCCTCAAAATCGTTTCAAACGATTTTAAGGTTTTTAAACTAAAGAGTTACTGGACATCAAAGCTATATGACTGGAAACGTGCTAGTTTAAAGCTCCCATTTCGTAACCACAGTCTCAACGTCATCATCGAGACCTTGAAAAAGCTAATTCTCTACGTTTGTATAGAATTCCAGGAGGGATTTGTGGTGGTATGCAAGATACTAGCCTTGATACCATTTGTTATTCATGATATGTGTCTTGTATTGTTTTCGTTGTTTGAAGTGGTTATTACATAAATATCGCTTTAATTTATCATTCGCACAGTTTAGTTCATTGGAAGAAAAGACCAACTTCTTGGAACGAAACGAAGATCTTCATCCATATGTTTTGCAACTTGAAGATGAGACGGAGCTTGGAAAGAGAACATTGGATGGCCTTTCAAAATCTGTGAACCGATTGATCCAAAATGGTGAAAAGAGCAAAGCCAACAGTAGTCTCATGAAGCTGTTTGAAAAATACCCTACTAGTGGGTTTCATGGCGTTTCAAAGTTTGACAACATAGATAAGCATCACATGCATCAAGTTCCATTTTTACTACAAAAAGTTGAATATCAAGATTGTTGGAGCTTACCGGTGGTAACCCTAACAACCATCGCGATTTCCCTTCCTAAAATCAAAACCCTTCCTAAAATCAAAAGGGACGAAGTTGATTTATTGGAAAGTGTGAGGGAAGGTCTACTATACATCACGCTTGTTGAAGAAAACCTGAACGCTACCAATGACTTTGTAAGCGTTCAAGAGGCTGCAAAAACTTTGTGGAAAGAAGTTGACCTCGACCACAAATGGTTAGGACACAAGTTGCAAGACCCTTCTTCTCAATTGAACACTAGAAAAATTGTTGAATGGTTCAGGGATACATCTGAAAACATAGTTTACTCGGAGGTCGCAAGTAGGAATGATGATTCCAAAGGCAGGTCTATGTGTGCCAACTCAATGTATCGTATAACCAAAACGATATTGAGTACCAACAGTGCCAACATTGATGATGAGGTTAACCAAAAGGAACTATTTGATAACTTATCATTAATGATTGCTGACATAATGGCCGCTTGTCTCACAAACTTACCTCAAGTCATAGAGATGAAATGCCACACTAGTGCAATAGAGAAAAGGGAGGCCAGTGTCAAAGACGCAGCCCGACTTCTGGGTGAGACTACAAAAATAATCGAAGAACTTCAACCTCGTGGTATTCTAGGCATGAATCCAAGTGACTTGCCATTTATCCATAAATGGCGTGCTTATTTGAGGAATCGTTAATTCCTTAAATTTCAATGTTAAGTTCATGTTTATATGTTCTCATCTTCCGGTTTCCTATCATAGCATCTAAATATATGTTAATCATGTCATTGGTTCTCATAGTAATTAAAATCTACTCTTTTTTTTTCCAACTTCTATTATATCTTTTAAGCGATAAGTACTCTGCATTATACAATTCTCAAGGTTATTATTTAAATTAGTTTTGTATTGAACGCTTGCTTTGTATAGGTGAGTTCACACTAAGATCACTAAAGTCATTCTATTCGTTGATGACTACATTATGTGTTCACCAATGAATACATTATTTGTAGAACGATATAAAAAAGTAGAGTCATGATATATATATATATATATATATATATATTTATCATTTTAATAATTCTCAAATAGATTATCTTTCAAAACTTCAAAAAGTAATAGCTTTTTATCCTTATAAAAAAGAAATAAGTTCATCCCACTTATAGTGAGCATGATGAGCGAAGACACGTAATGTTAATAATTGCAACTAAAGTTACATGGGTATACAGCGTAATGACATAAAATTATAATGCTTATCCTTGTCTTAGTCACAGTCATGTAGGTTTTGGTGGAAATTAGTGTACGGTAGCAAGGTTCTTTTGGTCATTTGTGCAACTTTAAGGGTAGGATTAATTATTCTCTTTAGCTTACGTTGTTCATAAACATAGGTACTGGAGGATTCAGAAAAATTTTCATTGGATTCCAATATATGTGGGTTTTTAAGAACCCGATTATAGTGGCTAGATCCGCCCCTGATTACATAGGTTTATGGACTGTGCTCGGATTTTGATGGAGAAAAATAAATTTCAAAACGGATGATCTAAGAGGCGTGTAGTCACTTCTAGATCAAACTAGTTCGGTGGTTCACCAAAAAAATCAAATCGGATACAACTCAGATATTGAGAACAAGAACTTTGTATGTAATTGAAAGTGAATTCGTGAACGAGAAAATGAATGACCAAAGATTGATTTCGGAAAAGGGATTGACCCATCCAAGAGCTCGCCCCTTGGACCCTCACAGGGCGTTGCTCCCCTTGGAACCACTATTGATTAGGGGCTCCGCCCAAACACTTAGAACTATAACAAACTCAAACAAGTGTATACTCCCACACCTTCTAACTTGCTTGATATGTATTACAATTCACTTTGTTCACCAAATTAATTCCAATTACACTAAAATATCTAAAGAGAATAATTAATATCAAAGTGATGGGACCAACATGTTGGGTGAGGAACCAATAAGCCACCTGCACAAAGGTTGAATGCACATTTTTCTTTGTTTGGCTGATGGTGCTTCAGTCATTCACTTTACATTAATATCAAAGTGATGGGACCAACATGTTTGGTGAGGAATTATTGTGGCAGCAAGAATCGACAACAAGAAAGTGATTGATGTGTATATTGTTGTTTTGTAGTGGTTAATTGTTTTGATTTTTATGCAAGGTTGTATTTTGTGATTTGTATTTAGTTATTTGTACTATTCTTAGGCGTCTTTTTAATGTCTTCACTACAAAATAGAGGGATATGGAAGATTGTATCATGTTGAAAGTGGGAGCCACTGGTGATGACCGCTAAAAACAGGGTATGAGTAAATGATTCACCAAAGAATCACCAATGGATTTTACTGACAGATCACCAGCACAAACCTCACCTTCAGAGCAAGTGTTTGTTTCACCGACGATCACTAGCCGGGCCTTCTAACGGATCACCAATGTAAGCAATGCCATTGTTTACTAACAGTTTTCTCTCAAACGCGTTTCACCTATGGATCCTACCTGTGGAATATCTGATGGTATTATTGGTCCATTAAGTCCAATTTAGGTACAAATGAAGATTTCATTATCTCATGTGGGAAACTGACCGATATAACCGAACTTCTTTGGGATATACAGAGTGGTAGAGCTAGCCCAAAAAGTAGGGGCATCCCAATTTATTTTTTTAGGGATCAAGGGTATCTTTGTATAAAACCGGAACTTTTTATTTTTAACACTACGAAATAGTATGGAGATGGTGTTGAGGGGTAGCCCGTGCTATCCCTTGACGTTTTAATTTGAATATCACCAATTAACTATTTCTAAACATTCATTGTCACCTTTAATATATTATATTTCAGAAACCATATATTTTAAAAACATTAGGTGATATCAAAACACTACCATATATATAGACGGATAAAAAAATGTGAAAACTAGAGTGGCAAGAGAGTACTTGTAGTGAACAAGTTTAACGACGTTGTGACAGCTATGTGTCATCGCAATTTATTGTTAACTGAAAACCACGAAGAAGCCTGATAAAAGCACCATAGAGTAGAGAATGTTTCTGTCGACTGAAGTCAACTGAGTTCCTATCGACTAAAGCCAACCATGAGTTCAAATGTTGTTTTTATAACCGGCCTGCATGTATACTCATGCATGCAAATCATAACTCGTACTTAATACTAATATCTCAAACGTGCTTTGCAAAATGAATCTTATACACTGTTAAATAATTAAAAAAAGGTATATTTTAAATGCCTTGAATAAAACTGTAAAAGCTTCTATAGTTCAAAAAACCAATCACGAATCCACTTTTAGACCACACTATTGCAAATAAAGTTTTATGGGTGATAGGATAAATATTGGAATCCCTATAATAAAATTAAATTAAAAAAATCCACAAAGTTATCATGCATCTCCTTATCAGGTCACCCTCATACAGGTTTTGCTGTAAAGTAATGGCTGTTGTGAATTTCTTTTCTTTAATCATGCAACAGCTTTAAAGAAGAACTTATATGATTCACGTGTTTCCGGTAATACGTTAATTTACAGTCACCAAATCGCGCTGTGATCTTGTGTTGATATAACGATTCTGTATACCAAAAGGACACTGAATACTTTTCTGTGATGAAATAATTTGAATAATGTTGATCTAGTGGATTCCCAAATGAACAAGAGTGATTTGAAGGGAAGCTTGGGCTCTACAAAGTGTGTTTTTTATAAAAGGTGTAAGAAGTGATCATGACCATTAGATCAGGGTAATTGAGATGAATGGTAAAATTGTAATATTTGTTTTAATTAAATAATTGATTTCTTAGATTAAGTGTATAAAATTAAATTTAGTATGTCTTAAATTTAAGAACACACAAACAAGTCACATGCAACTTTCACTCGTCTTTTTAAATCTTAATAATATTTAATGCGTAATTTGTTTTTAAAAAAAAAGTTACACCATAATAACCAACATTTTTTATATTTAATATGACTACCATATTGCTACATATATAGGGAAAATATAGAGGAAAAACCCTTTTAAGTTAGGAAAACTCAAGAAACTCAATGAATGACCAACTGTTGCCACGTGTTACATCTGACATGTAATAGCATTGTCAGAAAAGAGAAAGTTTATATGTTACATCTCTTTCACTACAAGAAATGTGAGCAATAAAGGTGACATTTGTCGTCGCTAAAGATGCCAAAAGTCGTGCTAAAGATGAACAACTTTTAGCGACGACTTTTTAACATTTAGCGGCGACATATGTCGTCGCTAAAAGGCAGAAAAAGAGAGAAAAAAAATATTTACTCTATTCCCAGTAATACCCAAATACAATTACATGCACATTTTGTAAGTATTCCTGAACATCCATGGACCAAAACTTTCATAAGTATACAAAGAATACAACCGGAACAAAAGTTGTTATGAGAAGCTATGGTAGTAAGGTACCAAGTGGTTATACAAACTCAATGCACAGTGCGAGCAACATTGAGAACAACTTTCTCTACAAGAATACCTGTGAATAAAAATATAAAATAATTAAGAACTATTAATGTTTTTTCAAGTACTTAACTATAACAATTTGAATATCCATCTAATCTCATTAATATAATGACTAGGGAGTAGGGGTGCAAACGAGACTTGCACAATATGTTTTGAGACAACCCGAAAAAAAATTACTTCATTGGAGAGTAGGACTATGAGAGTCTAAAACAATAGTTTATGGTCGCATTTGATAGACTCACCTAAAGGTTGTGTAGTGCAAGACCTTATCACCAAGAACAAACATCAGCGCAATGTTGTCTTTCCTGCATATGTAAAATAGTAACCCATTAAGTAACTTTATCATAATTCATAAATAGTTATGAAACCAAAGTTTTTGTTAGAAAGGTACACTACTTTTCTACTAATCCGTCCTCCATATTCAAATTCAAGAATTTGTGGTAGATCATGATGATGCAATGTAATATGTGGTGGAAAACAAGTAACTCAACCTATTTTAGGTTAGGGCAAACTGCACGAAATCTTGGTTTTAAAAAGCACGCCTGAGGCGCGCTTAAGCGCAAGGTGCAAAAGGCGCACATCCTGGGGCTTTTTTTACTTTGCGTTTAGAGTAATTACAAGAAGCGCCAAAAAGGCGCACTTTTTCGGATTTTTCTGGCCTTTCTTTGGCCTGAGAGGCGCGCCTCTCTATTCGAGGCATTTTTATGCATCTAAAAACCTATGGGATATATAGAAAAGTCCGTCGCTTTTGCGATTTGCGCCTTGGGTTTAGACCTCGTCGCTTGCGTCTCTCGCTTTTAAAACCAAGCACGAAAGAAAAAACCCCAACATTTTATTAACAATTTTAGCCCATGTGGCATTAGTTGATGTCACACCAGCACCAACATGACATATAAAAGAGTAGTGTGAAAAAATATGTACTTCTTTGAAAAGAATGATTATTTTAGTTATTAAATGTCACATATTGTAAGCTTGACCAAGTATTTAAATTAGACTTAACCATTACTGATAACCTTGTTGAAGAAATCATTGTAGTATTGCAATCTCTTTAAATTCACGGATCCTCTACCATCTGTGAAAAAAAAATATTACACATAAGCAAGATAGGCAGAATTATTACTCTACTTTTGTTATAATTGAAATTAGACAACTATCCTATACTCGTGATCGGCTCGGTTAAAATCCCTAACAAGCCGTTTAGGCCCACGAGCCTACAAAATTGATATTAGACAACTATAGTATACTCGTTAAAATTGATATTAGACAACTATAGTATACTTTTGTTATAATTGATATTAGACAACTATACTATACTCGTGATATTTTGTGTCCACAAAATTAGCACTCATACCTTAGCAAACATGAACTTCATAAGCAGAATCATCTTCCTTCATGAAAACATCAAACTGTTGAATGAAGTACTTTTAGAACACAACTGTTACATTCAAGAACTTAGGTTTTACCATGTGATGTAACAACCTTTAACTTAGTCACCATTAGCTGTAATGGACTGTTATAACAGGATAACATGAATGGCACCCGTTTTTACCATTTGATGTAACAACCTTTGACTTAGTCACCACTGACCAGAAAATCCAATGTACATATTATAAAGCATAAACCTTTGACTTAGTCACCACTGGCAACTATATGTGTATGTGTATATACAGGGTGGATTTGTTGTAAAAAGATTTTTTTTTGTGAGAAGTGCTTTATACCTTTAGATCTTGTAGTTAATGGTTGAGATTAAAAAAGGCTTAAAATGTAAATTATGTTTTTTTTTGCCTAATGTGGTTAGATTAGAGGTAATATTGTCTTTTTGTTTATATAAAGACTCTACCATCAACCTCCATGCACATGCAAGTTCCTCCGTCTTTTTTAAACATCAATAACTTTTGATACGTAACGTTTTTTAATAAAATAATACACCATAATAATAAGCGTTTTTTATCTTTAATATGAGTACCATATTGCTATACTTATATAGAGAAAAAATATGTTTCAATCGGATGTTTTAGTCAATTGTGTTTTGTCTATGTTCATACAATGGTGTTTTAATTCTATTGTGATTTATGGCTTGAGGTTTTAAACATCTGGAAACATTGTATAATGATTCAAGTTAGGCTGTTTTAACATCTGAAATCTAGAAACATTGGTCTTTTAACATCTGTAATAATAATACATCATCATAGATGGTCTTAAAACACCATGACTTGAATAGTAATACAATCATGTCAGATGTTAAAACACTATGACTATATTACAATTCAAGTTTTGGTGTTTTGGAATATGTATGGTGTTTTATACCTGTAAAATAACCAAAACATTCCATAATGAATTTTCTCCTAAAATAAATTCTAAAGCAGTTACAATCTATTTTATAATTAAATTGGTCTTTGAATTTAATTACCTTATTACCCTTAATCCATAAAACTATATAATGGTATGTGTCTTCTCCATAATATTTCTGACACACAACTAGAAGTAGAGGAGACGCAAAAAGGAAAAACAAAACGCCCCATAAAAAGAAAACCGAAACCCGAACGAAAAAAATGTGTAACCATGGGATGATGAAGAGAAGTATGCATTAACCCGATCTTGGCTCACGTGTCGGAGGACCCCGAAATAGGTAATATTTTTGTATTAATTTTTTTGTTTAAATTTTTTTGTTTTATTTTTTTTGTAGTAATTATTTGTTTAATTTTTTAGCAGACAACCAAAATAAATCCGTCTTTTGGAATCGAATCTGATATATTTTTTCGGGCTCATGGGTGAGATAGCTACTGGTTACCGGATTCAATATCGGGTAAGTGGACCAATATCAACAAGAAGTGTACAAATTTTCAATCCGTTTACCAACGGGTAAAAAACGGAAGGAAAAGTGGCCGCAATGACGAGAACATTACACAAGTGGCGTTAATCGAGTATCAAGGCGGTCAAGGTAATTTCCCATACTTGAATTGTTGGCAAATTCTTAGTAATAGTCCTAAATGGGCCAACGTCCCTACGGTAGGAACTCATTCGGGTTAGTTGGCAAATAAAAGGCCGTCAAATAGATCAAAAACTAATGAGTCGGTTGAACCCGAAACGACAATGTCCGACGCTTGAAACACGGACGTAAACGATGATATTCCGGTGGAAGAGCCGGCAGAAGAGCTACCACTACTCGCCGGAAGCAGAAGCGGTGCAAGATCGAGAAGACCCGAGTCATCGTCGATGATCCGATATGACTATTGCATTTTCGGAGATAAACCGTTGTCTTCAAGACATACACGAACTAGGGACTCAACGTATGGAAGAGAACCGGGAAGTGACCGAGATTATGCAAGATAGACAATGGGCTCTTGACTTTGAATTCTTCTTGAAACCGCACGACCACCTAATCGAAAAAGCTTTGAAGATTGCGTTACAACAAAAGAAGCGAATTGAAAAAAATAATCTTTGAGTTTTTCATTTTATTTTATCGTAATGTTTTTTTAATTTTAGTGTAATGTTTTTTAATTTCATAAAATGGTTTTTTATTTTATAAAATTAGAAATTAATTATAAAAAATTGAAAATTAATAATTGGCTAACGATGAGGTATGGGCTTTATGACTACACCCTATTGTGATATAAAACCCCATAAAAGCCCCTCTATGACGCGTTTCGCCACTTATCGTGTAACGCCCCCAAAGGGACTTTATGACTATACATGGTCAAAAAAAGTTAATAAGTCCTTTTAAAGTGGTTGGATAAAGATTGAAAAGGAGTTTTATGGCTTAAAAAAAGGAGAAATGAGAAGTTCTAACTTTTGATTTTTGACTTATAAGAATTTAATAATTCATAAGTTAAAAGAATCCCAAACACCCCTAGAGACAACGGATTTGGGAAAAAAACTACTCCGGTGAAGGTGGGAAATTCTCTCGCTTATATTAGAGACGCCTTTAAAACCTAGCCATCCGATGTCACCTTTCATCAACTGCTGCCATCGCTTTCATTTAACCCTGATGCGGATAACACCTTCAGCGGCGACGATTTAGAAGTCGTTGCTAATGTCGTCACCCTATTGCTCACATTTCTTGTAGTGATTTCGCCCGTTTATGCAGATATGACATCACATTTAACACCATGTTACATGTAAAATTAGTGTTAACAGACAAACCTGTTACAGTCAGAATCTGAAAAATCAAAAGCTATTACGTGTACTTTGGTCAGTCTATTACATGTTCTGAAAACATTACATTATGTAACATTGAATCTCAACCATAGACTTTTCTTGAATGTTGGAGATTGATTTTCAAAGTTTTCTCAACTCAATAAGGTTTTCTTATTATCCATTTCCTATATATATATATGGCTTCTGTTCAATTAAGAACCACGACGAGTTATAAGAACCATGATAACACCTACTTCCCGTGCGAGTTGGGCCACAATTTTTTGCACAAACGTAGATGAAAATATTTTAAACAAATCTATAAAAAAATATATATAAATTGTCGAGTCAGTAGTTTTGCTTGATATAAGTTTTCTATTCGCGCTAATGTAAATTTTGTTACGGCAATGAATTTTTTAACACCTCATGTAAATTTGTGCAGATGGCATTTTTTCTAAGGGTTTTTTTTTTGTGCTGAAACAGGTGATTTTTTTAAGATTTTTGAGAAAAAAAATTTTTGGACAAACCTTTTGGAACGCTTAGTTCTCATGGTTTTCACAACTCAAGGTGGTTCTCACTTTATCCTAACCATATATATATAGATTGTGTTCTTTAAGGAATAGTATGTTTTATAGTGATGAGTTGTGTATTTTAAGAGAGCTTTGAATGAGCATATGTCTTTTAAAGTTTGGATGATCTATTTAAATGAATTATGTGTTTTATAGTTTGAATGGTGTGTCCAAATCTGATAAAACACAAGTTTATCATTCAAAAATATGTATAATACAATATTTTAGAGAGTTATTCCTTTAATATCACAAGAGCACAACAAAGAAAAGGGAAGTTAGTGTCAAAGATGAGTCCAACTTGTAGGTGAGGCTACACAAAAATCAAAACCCCATAGTATCGCCGTGTTCAAGACATGAACCAAAGTGACTAGCCGATTGTCGTTCATAGACAAATTGTGTGTTTATTTAAGGAACCCCTCACACCTTATAAAACACTTTTGTTCTTCAAGTAGTTTCATGTTTGTTTGTGTTCCTCTTTTAAGTCCCTGCTGTACGTAGGTTGTATCATTGCATTACTTCAATGTCTGATTTTATGATCGAATAACCTATCGAGGATATCGTGGTTTGCGGGGGTCCGTTTTTTGGGATCTTTAATGGAGGCTTGCATCCCTCCCGACCCGTTTTGGGGGTTTGGGATTATGTCCGGCTGAGGATGTATCCACGTATGCTTTTGTGGCCTTGAGGGCGCAATCTTGGAGTTTACAGGACCACATTCTTCGAGACTGTGGTATTGTTGGGTTAGATTCTGATTATGTGTGCGCGTTGGATTGCATGCACATGTCCCTTCCGGATTTTGATCTTGGTGGTTTCTCTAATAAGGACACCACCCCCCCTAAAGCCCAGAATGCTTTGGCGAGTGCCCTATTTAGTAGAACTGTCCAGTGTTTGGGAGAGAAGTTTAGTCTATCCCCTCGTCAGAAAGTTGTGTTTGATTGTCTCCGGGCACCTCATTCTTAGGATTTCTGATAGTTATCCCCATCGAAGGACTAGGCCAACACATGTCAGTAGTGGAATACCGGACAATTCTTAAGTACCGGCTAATGATCCCTTTGTTTCCGGTTGATGAGCCCTGCCCAGTTTGTCGCAAGGCTTGTTTAGATACTTTTGGCGAACATGCGGTCCATTGTAAGGAGTTACCTGGTTTTAAATACCGACATGATTTGGTAAGGGATATTCTCTATGATGTTCTAAAGCGTGCAACTGATATTCTGACAGATCTGCTCGATGGGAGGTCTACTCTTCGGCCAGCTGATATTCTTGTGTTTGGGTGGGCTAGGGGAAAACACGCTTATGTGGACCTTACAGGAGTGTCCCCTCTTGTTGGACTCAGGGATAATGAGTTTGTTGCTAGCCAGGCTGCGTTAAAGGCGGGATCAGGCAAGGTCGCTAAACACGAGAAGGCTTGTTTAGAGAATCAACACGTGTTTATCCCATTCGCTTTTGATACATTTGGGTCCCTAGCCCCAGAGGCTGTGGAATTTCTAAACAGGGTCCAACATATTGTGAATAGTAATCTTTCAACCTTTAAGGGCCGTTTCGTCTTTAGTAGGATTGGTTTTGCAATTCAAAAGGGGGTTGTGGCATAACTGTCGGTATAACTGTCTAAACTTCTCTGTTATCTCTTAATTTATACTTTAATCGTTCAAATCAATAATCAAAACTGTTAAAACAGTTCATACCGCCGGAAAGTTCGTTCACCGTCGGAAGTTCGATCGGAGATAGGAATCTTTCTTCAAATCGGTAAATCTACCTTAAATCTTTCTTTGTTATGCTGTTACTATGTTAATATTCTAACACAGTTAACCAAAATGGCATAACTTGGTTAGCAGTTGGGGATCGGGTTTTGGGTAATTTATGCGAAGAAGATGAAGTTATTGTCAGTATATATGAGTAATTAAAAACGGATATTTCATCGGGTTAGACACACAGTCCAGTGGTGGACTGTGTGCAATTATAACATTCAAGTCCGAGTTCGATTCGTGTACGTATCCGATCTAACACAAAGGTTAGAAAAATTTACGATTACAAAATCGTTTCAAAAACCAAACGGTTAAACCAAAATTATTCGTTTTGTATCACGGTGTAGGATTTAAGATTGTATCTCAATCTCAATAAATCCAAACACAACAAGTTGTACTACATACATATTTTCCCAAAAACATATATATAAGATCAAATCTCTAAAAAATATTTTTTATTATAAATCATTTCGTGTACCCAAAATCCTTATAGATAAGGTTTTAAGATTGTAGCAACAATCTCACTAAATCTGTTTTAAGATTGTAAGACATGGGTCACAATTATAATAAAAATTATATATATAAATATAAAAATTGTAAAGATACTCTCTTTATATAATTTTGAGAAATTGTAATACCCGTACCGTGTACAAATTCAAACAAAATTAAATATGAAATACAACATATCTAAATAAATCGATTCAAATCGTTCTCTTTGACAAGAGCTTGAGAAGCGTCTTCTTGTACAATTTCCGCTACGAGAGCTTGAACCGCGTCTCCTTGTGCGATTCTTTTTAGCAGCAAATAAACAAACAAACTGATGTGGACGGTTATGGTTGAGGCACGTGTTCAACACGCCTCCCTTAAAACAGATTTTGCGCCTCTACTAAAGATGACGCGTCTGTTTCCCATGGTACAACAGCCGAAGCTGTATGTACTGCCAGAGATCCGAGGTTACACCTGATAAAATTATAGTGTTAGAACTTGTGAAAATTATGATAAGAAGGTGATGAAATCGTATAGAGAAAACATATTTCTCTAAGTACCTAATACATAGGTCTTCAAGTATTTCTTCTTTCCAAGAACTCTCCATATCTTCATGTATTTTTCTTGTATCCCTACTCTTGTATTTTTCTAGCATTTCTTTATCTCAAAATGAGGCACATAGCCTACTAGTTTTACAAGCGTTGAAAATAAGTGAAAAAGTCTCACTTAACTAGTTATTTTATTAGAGAAATAAACTTTAATAATAAGAAATAAATTGACACAAAAATTCTACTTAAGAGTTTAATCTTTAATTCACTGTATGAAAAGTTTAATTAGTAATTATAATTTACTAAATTATAATTTCACTAAATTAATATCCATTCACACTACATAAATTTCTAAAAACTTTTGGTCGCTAGACAATATTAACATGGTAGTATTTACGGGTTACGACTGTAGAATGCCTCACAGGTGGATGAAAAAGGAAAGTGGTAATGACAATTTACTAATTAAGTCTTTGGATGGATCAAGTTGAGTGTAGAGGACAAATAAGGTCACACAATTTTAAATAAAAGATAACAACTGAAAGTAAAAGCTTTAAAGTTCTGATCCATAATAATTATGGCTTTGATAAAGGACAAAAATTTTAAATTATTAGTCCATAAAATATTTACATGAGAAGACCAAAGGAGACCAAAAAAAATTAGAACCAAAACTAACTTCACTACACAAAAAAGGTAAGTTGATAATGGTTCTTAATTCTAGTTGTTCTCCACTTTAGAATTTGAAACTAGCTTAGATGTTCTCAAAGCAGCAACCTTGATTATATGGAGGTGCAAGATGAGGTCGAAGTCCTTTACTGCCATCCGTTGCGTTGTTACTTTAATGCAGTGGGTTTGTTCTAAAAATTTCATAGATTATACGACGTATGAAGATATACAAAATCAGCGAATAAAATTGAAACAATCGTAAAACCATTGCAACTTTTGCGGTTTATATAACAAACATATCATAAAAATTTATAATAGTTAAATAATGAGAAAAATAAAATCAAATGAAAGCCACTTTTAGACATATAGCACTATGAGCGAGAGAATTATTGCAAATAAAGTTTCAGGCCCATCAACTTTAAGAGCGGAGAATTATTGCAAATAAAGTTTCAGGTCCATCAACTTTAAGGAAGAGCATAATTCATGTGTAAATCCTTTAATGTTTCTATCTTAACTATATTCAGCTTTGGAATATAACAACAATCCATCTTATCTTCCTAAACTAACCCAACTTCAATTTATATCCATCATATAAAATCATTTCATCAGTCGTGTCTTTCAATTCCCTGGAGTTATGGAGCACAGCCTAACAACTCAGTATCTCCGACTTCTAGATGAACTCAGTTTTGACTACGGAATTTCTAGCTATGTTACAAGTACATTGCTAGAATACGTGCAACCTATATACCGATCAGAAAGAGAAAAAAAGTACAGCGAACCTATGGTTTGGATTGGGTTGTATATCGCGTGTGCATCTCTTGTTTGCATTCTTACTATGGTGGCTGATTTATTACATGGTATTCGTAGGGGGAAGCTATGGTTCCCGTGCAAGTATTTTAGAATCAATTCTGCCTTTCTAACTGTAATATCTGTTGCAATGAAGTTACCGGTGGATCTAAGTGGTTCCATGCCTGGTGATGTGGACCAAGTGGCAAAGCTCGGAAGCATGGCCTTTATGTGCACCATGATGGCTAATTTGTTGCCTTGTTTATCAACCATGGACAACAATGCACTCTGGTCGAACATCACAGCTTTGTGTCTTCTTGTGATCACAATGGTTGTGAATATTTGCATTCAAATACAAACAGGAGTTGTATCCAATAAAGAAGTTGCCCCTATTTTAAATGTTATTTCCCTCAAAAGTGAGGTTAACAAAGATCGTAATATCATACTAGCCTCCATTTATGTGACTTTGTTACTTTGGTTGTTGGTAGTACATGTATGTTCATGTTTAGCGATTCTAACATCCAAAAAGATTATAGAATCGAAATACCAACAAGGTCACAATCGAGCTTTGAAAGAAATTGAACAGTCATCAGAAGAATTGTTAACAGTTGAGCAGCTGCAAAAACATGTGAAGAACCACTGGATCATGGCAGGAAGTGGCAGCCCCCAATTCATAACAGCTTGCTTTCGTACCACATCTGCTTCTGGGGTAATATGTGTTTTTGTCACTATCTTACATACTCTTACTATGTTCTGGAGTATTGATGCTATTATGAAGGAGGACTGTGATTCAGATTATGGTCGATCCATGATAGCAATTGTGATAGTACAGTTTATTGGAGTCGTGATTGGTACAATTGCACCACTTTCTAGGTGTTTTGCAGCCTTAAGCTTTAAAGTGTCCCTCAAAATCGTTTCAAACGATTTTAAGGTTTTTAAACTAAAGAGTTACTGGACATCAAAGCTATATGACTGGAAACGTGCTAGTTTAAAGCTCCCATTTCGTAACCACAGTCTCAACGTCATCATCGAGACCTTGAAAAAGCTAATTCTCTACGTTTGTATAGAATTCCAGGAGGGATTTGTGGTGGTATGCAAGATACTAGCCTTGATACCATTTGTATTCATGATATGTGTCTTGTATTGTTTTCGTTGTTTGAAGTGGTTATTACATAAATATCGCTTTAATTTATCATTCGCACAGTTTAGTTCATTGGAAGAAAAGACCAACTTCTTGGAACGAAACGAAGATCTTCATCCATATGTTTTGCAACTTGAAGATGAGACGGAGCTTGGAAAGAGAACATTGGATGGCCTTTCAAAATCTGTGAACCGATTGATCCAAAATGGTGAAAAGAGCAAAGCCAACAGTAGTCTCATGAAGCTGTTTGAAAAATACCCTACTAGTGGGTTTCATGGCGTTTCAAAGTTTGACAACATAGATAAGCATCACATGCATCAAGTTCCATTTTTACTACAAAAAGTTGAATATCAAGATTGTTGGAGCTTACCGGTGGTAACCCTAACAACCATCGCGATTTCCCTTCCTAAAATCAAAACCCTTCCTAAAATCAAAAGGGACGAAGTTGATTTATTGGAAAGTGTGAGGGAAGGTCTACTATACATCACGCTTGTTGAAGAAAACCTGAACGCTACCAATGACTTTGTAAGCGTTCAAGAGGCTGCAAAAACTTTGTGGAAAGAAGTTGACCTCGACCACAAATGGTTAGGACACAAGTTGCAAGACCCTTCTTCTCAATTGAACACTAGAAAAATTGTTGAATGGTTCAGGGATACATCTGAAAACATAGTTTACTCGGAGGTCGCAAGTAGGAATGATGATTCCAAAGGCAGGTCTATGTGTGCCAACTCAATGTATCGTATAACCAAAACGATATTGAGTACCAACAGTGCCAACATTGATGATGAGGTTAACCAAAAGGAACTATTTGATAACTTATCATTAATGATTGCTGACATAATGGCCGCTTGTCTCACAAACTTACCTCAAGTCATAGAGATGAAATGCCACACTAGTGCAATAGAGAAAAGGAGGCCAGTGTCAAAGACGCAGCCCGACTTCTGGGTGAGACTAAAAAATAATCGAAGAACTTCAACCTCGTGGTATTCTAGGCATGAATCCAAGTGACTTGCCATTTATCCATAAATGGCGTGCTTATTTGAGGAATCGTTAATTCCTTAAATTTCAATGTTAAGTTCATGTTTATATGTTCTCATCTTCCGGTTTCCTATCATAGCATCTAAATATATGTTAATCATGTCATTGGTTCTCATAGTAATTAAAATCTACTCTTTTTTTTTCCAACTTCTATTATATCTTTTAAGCGATAAGTACTCTGCATTATACAATTCTCAAGGTTATTATTTAAATTAGTTTTGTATTGAACGCTTGCTTTGTATAGGTGAGTTCACACTAAGATCACTAAAGTCATTCTATTCGTTGATGACTACATTATGTGTTCACCAATGAATACATTATTTGTAGAACGATATAAAAAAGTAGAGTCATGATATATATATATATATATATATATATATATATATATATATTTATCATTTTAATAATTCTCAAATAGATTATCTTTCAAAACTTCAAAAAGTAATAGCTTTTTATCCTTATAAAAAAGAAATAAGTTCATCCCACTTATAGTGAGCATGATGAGCGAAGACACGTAATGTTAATAATTGCAACTAAAGTTACATGGGTATACAGCGTAATGACATAAAATTATAATGCTTATCCTTGTCTTAGTCACAGTCATGTAGGTTTTGGTGGAAATTAGTGTACGGTAGCAAGGTTCTTTTGGTCATTTGTGCAACTTTAAGGGTAGGATTAATTATTCTCTTTAGCTTACGTTGTTCATAAACATAGGTACTGGAGGATTCAGAAAAATTTTCATTGGATTCCAATATATGTGGGTTTTTAAGAACCCGATTATAGTGGCTAGATCCGCCCCTGATTACATAGGTTTATGGACTGTGCTCGGATTTTGATGGAGAAAAATAAATTTCAAAACGGATGATCTAAGAGGCGTGTAGTCACTTCTAGATCAAACTAGTTCGGTGGTTCACCAAAAAAATCAAATCGGATACAACTCAGATATTGAGAACAAGAACTTTGTATGTAATTGAAAGTGAATTCGTGAACGAGAAAATGAATGACCAAAGATTGATTTCGGAAAAGGGATTGACCCATCCAAGAGCTCGCCCCTTGGACCCTCACAGGGCGTTGCTCCCCTTGGAACCACTATTGATTAGGGGCTCCGCCCAAACACTTAGAACTATAACAAACTCAAACAAGTGTATACTCCCACACCTTCTAACTTGCTTGATATGTATTACAATTCACTTTGTTCACCAAATTAATTCCCAATTACACTAAAATATCTAAAGAGAATAATTAATATCAAAGTGATGGGACCAACATGTTGGGTGAGGAACCAATAAGCCACCTGCACAAAGGTTGAATGCACATTTTTCTTTGTTTGGCTGATGGTGCTTCAGTCATTCACTTTACATTAATATCAAAGTGATGGGACCAACATGTTTGGTGAGGAATTATTGTGGCAGCAAGAATCGACAACAAGAAAGTGATTGATGTGTATATTGTTGTTTTGTAGTGGTTAATTGTTTTGATTTTTATGCAAGGTTGTATTTTGTGATTTGTATTTAGTTATTTGTACTATTCTTAGGCGTCTTTTTAATGTCTTCACTACAAAATAGAGGGATATGGAAGATTGTATCATGTTGAAAGTGGGAGCCACTGGTGATGACCGCTAAAAACAGGGTATGAGTAAATGATTCACCAAAGAATCACCAATGGATTTTACTGACAGATCACCAGCACAAACCTCACCTTCAGAGCAAGTGTTTGTTTCACCGACGATCACTAGCCGGGCCTTCTAACGGATCACCAATGTAAGCAATGCCATTGTTTACTAACAGTTTTCTCTCAAACGCGTTTCACCTATGGATCCTACCTGTGGAATATCTGATGGTATTATTGGTCCATTAAGTCCAATTTAGGTACAAATGAAGATTTCATTATCTCATGTGGGAAACTGACCGATATAACCGAACTTCTTTGGGATATACAGAGTGGTAGAGCTAGCCCAAAAAGTAGGGGCATCCCAATTTATTTTTTTAGGGATCAAGGGTATCTTTGTATAAAACCGGAACTTTTTATTTTTAACACTACGAAATAGTATGGAGATGGTGTTGAGGGGTAGCCCGTGCTATCCCTTGACGTTTTAATTTGAATATCACCAATTAACTATTTCTAAACATTCATTGTCACCTTTAATATATTATATTTCAGAAACCATATATTTTAAAAACATTAGGTGATATCAAAACACTACCATATATATAGACGGATAAAAAAATGTGAAAACTAGAGTGGCAAGAGAGTACTTGTAGTGAACAAGTTTAACGACGTTGTGACAGCTATGTGTCATCGCAATTTATTGTTAACTGAAAACCACGAAGAAGCCTGATAAAAGCACCATAGAGTAGAGAATGTTTCTGTCGACTGAAGTCAACTGAGTTCCTATCGACTAAAGCCAACCATGAGTTCAAATGTTGTTTTTATAACCGGCCTGCATGTATACTCATGCATGCAAATCATAACTCGTACTTAATACTAATATCTCAAACGTGCTTTGCAAAATGAATCTTATACACTGTTAAATAATTAAAAAAAGGTATATTTTAAATGCCTTGAATAAAACTGTAAAAGCTTCTATAGTTCAAAAAACCAATCACGAATCCACTTTTAGACCACACTATTGCAAATAAAGTTTTATGGGTGATAGGATAAATATTGGAATCCCTATAATAAAATTAAATTAAAAAAATCCACAAAGTTATCATGCATCTCCTTATCAGGTCACCCTCATACAGGTTTTGCTGTAAAGTAATGGCTGTTGTGAATTTCTTTTCTTTAATCATGCAACAGCTTTAAAGAAGAACTTATATGATTCACGTGTTTCCGGTAATACGTTAATTTACAGTCACCAAATCGCGCTGTGATCTTGTGTTGATATAACGATTCTGTATACCAAAAGGACACTGAATACTTTTCTGTGATGAAATAATTTGAATAATGTTGATCTAGTGGATTCCCAAATGAACAAGAGTGATTTGAAGGGAAGCTTGGGCTCTACAAAGTGTGTTTTTTATAAAAGGTGTAAGAAGTGATCATGACCATTAGATCAGGGTAATTGAGATGAATGGTAAAATTGTAATATTTGTTTTAATTAAATAATTGATTTCTTAGATTAAGTGTATAAAATTAAATTTAGTATGTCTTAAATTTAAGAACACACAAACAAGTCACATGCAACTTTCACTCGTCTTTTTAAATCTTAATAATATTTAATGCGTAATTTGTTTTTAAAAAAAAAGTTACACCATAATAACCAACATTTTTTATATTTAATATGACTACCATATTGCTACATATATAGGGAAAATATAGAGGAAAAACCCTTTTAAGTTAGGAAAACTCAAGAAACTCAATGAATGACCAACTGTTGCCACGTGTTACATCTGACATGTAATAGCATTGTCAGAAAAGAGAAAGTTTATATGTTACATCTCTTTCACTACAAGAAATGTGAGCAATAAAGGTGACATTTGTCGTCGCTAAAGATGCCAAAAGTCGTGCTAAAGATGAACAACTTTTAGCGACGACTTTTTAACATTTAGCGGCGACATATGTCGTCGCTAAAAGGCAGAAAAAGAGAGAAAAAAAATATTTACTCTATTCCCAGTAATACCCAAATACAATTACATGCACATTTTGTAAGTATTCCTGAACATCCATGGACCAAAACTTTCATAAGTATACAAAGAATACAACCGGAACAAAAGTTGTTATGAGAAGCTATGGTAGTAAGGTACCAAGTGGTTATACAAACTCAATGCACAGTGCGAGCAACATTGAGAACAACTTTCTCTACAAGAATACCTGTGAATAAAAATATAAAATAATTAAGAACTATTAATGTTTTTTCAAGTACTTAACTATAACAATTTGAATATCCATCTAATCTCATTAATATAATGACTAGGGAGTAGGGGTGCAAACGAGACTTGCACAATAGTGTTTTGAGACAACCCGAAAAAAAATTACTTCATTGGAGAGTAGGACTATGAGAGTCTAAAACAATAGTTTATGGTCGCATTTGATAGACTCACCTAAAGGTTGTGTAGTGCAAGACCTTATCACCAAGAACAAACATCAGCGCAATGTTGTCTTTCCTGCATATGTAAAATAGTAACCCATTAAGTAACTTTATCATAATTCATAAATAGTTATGAAACCAAAGTTTTTGTTAGAAAGGTACACTACTTTTCTACTAATCCGTCCTCCATATTCAAATTCAAGAATTTGTGGTAGATCATGATGATGCAATGTAATATGTGGTGGAAAACAAGTAACTCAACCTATTTTAGGTTAGGGCAAACTGCACGAAATCTTGGTTTTAAAAAGCACGCCTGAGGCGCGCTTAAGCGCAAGGTGCAAAAGGCGCACATCCTGGGGCTTTTTTTACTTTGCGTTTAGAGTAATTACAAGAAGCGCCAAAAAGGCGCACTTTTTCGGATTTTTCTGGCCTTTCTTTGGCCTGAGAGGCGCGCCTCTCTATTCGAGGCATTTTTATGCATCTAAAAACCTATGGGATATATAGAAAAGTCCGTCGCTTTTGCGATTTGCGCCTTGGGTTTAGACCTCGTCGCTTGCGTCTCTCGCTTTTAAAACCAAGCACGAAAGAAAAAACCCCAACATTTTATTAACAATTTTAGCCCATGTGGCATTAGTTGATGTCACACCAGCACCAACATGACATATAAAAGAGTAGTGTGAAAAAATATGTACTTCTTTGAAAAGAATGATTATTTTAGTTATTAAATGTCACATATTGTAAGCTTGACCTAGTATTTAAATTAGACTTAACCATTACTGATAACCTTGTTGAAGAAATCATTGTAGTATTGCAATCTCTTTAAATTCACGGATCCTCTACCATCTGTGAAAAAAAAATATTACACATAAGCAAGATAGGCAGAATTATTACTCTACTTTTGTTATAATTGAAATTAGACAACTATCCTATACTCGTGATCGGCTCGGTTAAAATCCCTAACAAGCCGTTTAGGCCCACGAGCCTACAAAATTGATATTAGACAACTATAGTATACTCGTTAAAATTGATATTAGACAACTATAGTATACTTTTGTTATAATTGATATTAGACAACTATACTATACTCGTGATATTTTGTGTCCACAAAATTAGCACTCATACCTTAGCAAACATGAACTTCATAAGCAGAATCATCTTCCTTCATGAAAACATCAAACTGTTGAATGAAGTACTTTTAGAACACAACTGTTACATTCAAGAACTTAGGTTTTACCATGTGATGTAACAACCTTTAACTTAGTCACCATTAGCTGTAATGGACTGTTATAACAGGATAACATGAATGGCACCCGTTTTTACCATTTGATGTAACAACCTTTGACTTAGTCACCACTGACCAGAAAATCCAATGTACATATTATAAAGCATAAACCTTTGACTTAGTCACCACTGGCAACTATATGTGTATGTGTATATACAGGGTGGATTTGTTGTAAAAAGATTTTTTTTTGTGAGAAGTGCTTTATACCTTTAGATCTTGTAGTTAATGGTTGAGATTAAAAAAGGCTTAAAATGTAAATTATGTTTTTTTTTGCCTAATGTGGTTAGATTAGAGGTAATATTGTCTTTTTGTTTATATAAAGACTCTACCATCAACCTCCATGCACATGCAAGTTCCTCCGTCTTTTTTAAACATCAATAACTTTTGATACGTAACGTTTTTTAATAAAATAATACACCATAATAATAAGCGTTTTTTATCTTTAATATGAGTACCATATTGCTATACTTATATAGAGAAAAAATATGTTTCAATCGGATTAGTCAATTGTGTTTTGTCTATGTTCATACAATGGTGTTTTAATTCTATTGTGATTTATGGCTTGAGGTTTTAAACATCTGGAAACATTGTATAATGATTCAAGTTAGGCTGTTTTAACATCTGAAATCTAGAAACATTGGTCTTTTAACATCTGTAATAATAATACATCATCATAGATGGTCTTAAAACACCATGACTTGAATAGTAATACAATCATGTCAGATGTTAAAACACTATGACTATATTACAATTCAAGTTTTGGTGTTTTGGAATATGTATGGTGTTTTATAAACCCGTAAAATAACCAAAACATTCCATAATGAATTTTCTCCTAAAATAAATTCTAAAGCAGTTACAATCTATTTTATAATTAAATTGGTCTTTGAATTTAATTACCTTATTACCCTTAATCCATAAAACTATATAATGGTATGTGTCTTCTCCATAATATTTCTGACACACAACTAGAAGTAGAGGAGACGCAAAAAGGAAAAACAAAACGCCCCCATAAAAAGAAAACCGAAACCCGAACGAAAAAAATGTGTAACCATGGGATGATGAAGAGAAGTATGCATTAACCCGATCTTGGCTCACGTGTCGGAGGACCCCGAAATAGGTAATATTTTTGTATTAATTTTTTTGTTTAAATTTTTTTGTTTTATTTTTTTTGTAGTAATTATTTGTTTAATTTTTTAGCAGACAACCAAAATAAATCCGTCTTTTGGAATCGAATCTGATATATTTTTTCGGGCTCATGGGTGAGATAGCTACTGGTTACCGGATTCAATATCGGGTAAGTGGACCAATATCAACAAGAAGTGTACAAATTTTCAATCCGTTTACCAACGGGTAAAAAACGGAAGGAAAAGTGGCCGCAATGACGAGAACATTACACAAGTGGCGTTAATCGAGTATCAAGGCGGTCAAGGTAATTTCCCATACTTGAATTGTTGGCAAATTCTTAGTAATAGTCCTAAATGGGCCAACGTCCCTACGGTAGGAACTCATTCGGGTTAGTTGGCAAATAAAAGGCCGTCAAATAGATCAAAAACTAATGAGTCGGTTGAACCCGAAACGACAATGTCCGACGCTTGAAACACGGACGTAAACGATGATATTCCGGTGGAAGAGCCGGCAGAAGAGCTACCACTACTCGCCGGAAGCAGAAGCGGTGCAAGATCGAGAAGACCCGAGTCATCGTCGATGATCCGATATGACTATTGCATTTTCGGAGATAAACCGTTGTCTTCAAGACATACACGAACTAGGGACTCAACGTATGGAAGAGAACCGGGAAGTGACCGAGATTATGCAAGATAGACAATGGGCTCTTGACTTTGAATTCTTCTTGAAACCGCACGACCACCTAATCGAAAAAGCTTTGAAGATTGCGTTACAACAAAAGAAGCGAATTGAAAAAAATAATCTTTGAGTTTTTCATTTTATTTTATCGTAATGTTTTTTTAATTTTAGTGTAATGTTTTTTAATTTCATAAAATGGTTTTTTATTTTATAAAATTAGAAATTAATTATAAAAAATTGAAAATTAATAATTGGCTAACGATGAGGTATGGGCTTTATGACTACACCCTATTGTGATATAAAACCCCATAAAAGCCCCTCTATGACGCGTTTCGCCACTTATCGTGTAACGCCCCCAAAGGGACTTTATGACTATACATGGTCAAAAAAAGTTAATAAGTCCTTTTAAAGTGGTTGGATAAAGATTGAAAAGGAGTTTTATGGCTTAAAAAAAGGAGAAATGAGAAGTTAGAATTTCTAACTTTTGATTTTTGACTTATAAGAATTTAATAATTCATAAGTTAAAAGAATCCCAAACACCCCTAGAGACAACGGATTTGGGAAAAAAACTACTCCGGTGAAGGTGGGAAATTCTCTCGCTTATATTAGAGACGCCTTTAAAACCCTAGCCATCCGATGTCACCTTTCATCAACTGCTGCCATCGCTTTCATTTAACCCTGATGCGGATAACACCTTCAGCGGCGACGATTTAGAAGTCGTTGCTAATGTCGTCACCCTATTGCTCACATTTCTTGTAGTGATTTCGCCCGTTTATGCAGATATGACATCACATTTAACACCATGTTACATGTAAAATTAGTGTTAACAGACAAACCTGTTACAGTCAGAATCTGAAAAATCAAAAGCTATTACGTGTACTTTGGTCAGTCTATTACATGTTCTGAAAACATTACATTATGTAACATTGAATCTCAACCATAGACTTTTCTTGAATGTTGGAGATTGATTTTCAAAGTTTTCTCAACTCAATAAGGTTTTCTTATTATCCATTTCCTATATATATATATGGCTTCTGTTCAATTAAGAACCACGACGAGTTATAAGAACCATGATAACACCTACTTCCCGTGCGAGTTGGGCCACAATTTTTTGCACAAACGTAGATGAAAATATTTTAAACAAATCTATAAAAAAATATATATAAATTGTCGAGTCAGTAGTTTTGCTTGATATAAGTTTTCTATTCGCGCTAATGTAAATTTTGTTACGGCAATGAATTTTTTAACACCTCATGTAAATTTGTGCAGATGGCATTTTTTCTAAGGGTTTTTTTTTTGTGCTGAAACAGGTGATTTTTTTAAGATTTTTGAGAAAAAAAATTTTTGGACAAACCTTTTGGAACGCTTAGTTCTCATGGTTTTCACAACTCAAGGTGGTTCTCACTTTATCCTAACCATATATATATAGATTGTGTTCTTTAAGGAATAGTATGTTTTATAGTGATGAGTTGTGTATTTTAAGAGAGCTTTGAATGAGCATATGTCTTTTAAAGTTTGGATGATCTATTTAAATGAATTATGTGTTTTATAGTTTGAATGGTGTGTCCAAATCTGATAAAACACAAGTTTATCATTCAAAAATATGTATAATACAATATTTTAGAGAGTTATTCCTTTAATATCACAAGAGCACAACAAAGAAAAGGGAAGTTAGTGTCAAAGATGAGTCCAACTTGTAGGTGAGGCTACACAAAAATCAAAACCCCATAGTATCGCCGTGTTCAAGACATGAACCAAAGTGACTAGCCGATTGTCGTTCATAGACAAATTGTGTGTTTATTTAAGGAACCCCTCACACCTTATAAAACACTTTTGTTCTTCAAGTAGTTTCATGTTTGTTTGTGTTCCTCTTTTAAGTCCCTGCTGTACGTAGGTTGTATCATTGCATTACTTCAATGTCTGATTTTATGATCGAATAACCTATCGAGGATATCGTGGTTTGCGGGGGTCCGTTTTTTGGGATCTTTAATGGAGGCTTGCATCCCTCCCGACCCGTTTTGGGGGTTTGGGATTATGTCCGGCTGAGGATGTATCCACGTATGCTTTTGTGGCCTTGAGGGCGCAATCTTGGAGTTTACAGGACCACATTCTTCGAGACTGTGGTATTGTTGGGTTAGATTCTGATTATGTGTGCGCGTTGGATTGCATGCACATGTCCCTTCCGGATTTTGATCTTGGTGGTTTCTCTAATAAGGACACCACCCCCCTAAAGCCCAGAATGCTTTGGCGAGTGCCCTATTTAGTAGAACTGTCCAGTGTTTGGGAGAGAAGTTTAGTCTATCCCCTCGTCAGAAAGTTGTGTTTGATTGTCTCCGGGCACCTCATTCTTAGGATTTCTGATAGTTATCCCCATCGAAGGACTAGGCCAACACATGTCAGTAGTGGAATACCGGACAATTCTTAAGTACCGGCTAATGATCCCTTTGTTTCCGGTTGATGAGCCCTGCCCAGTTTGTCGCAAGGCTTGTTTAGATACTTTTGGCGAACATGCGGTCCATTGTAAGGAGTTACCTGGTTTTAAATACCGACATGATTTGGTAAGGGATATTCTCTATGATGTTCTAAAGCGTGCAACTGATATTCTGACAGATCTGCTCGATGGGAGGTCTACTCTTCGGCCAGCTGATATTCTTGTGTTTGGGTGGGCTAGGGGAAAACACGCTTATGTGGACCTTACAGGAGTGTCCCCTCTTGTTGGACTCAGGGATAATGAGTTTGTTGCTAGCCAGGCTGCGTTAAAGGCGGGATCAGGCAAGGTCGCTAAACACGAGAAGGCTTGTTTAGAGAATCAACACGTGTTTATCCCATTCGCTTTTGATACATTTGGGTCCCTAGCCCCAGAGGCTGTGGAATTTCTAAACAGGGTCCAACATATTGTGAATAGTAATCTTTCAACCTTTAAGGGCCGTTTCGTCTTTAGTAGGATTGGTTTTGCAATTCAAAAGGGGGTTGTGGCATAACTGTCGGTATAACTGTCTAAACTTCTCTGTTATCTCTTAATTTATACTTTAATCGTTCAAATCAATAATCAAAACTGTTAAAACAGTTCATACCGCCGGAAAGTTCGTTCACCGTCGGAAGTTCGATCGGAGATAGGAATCTTTCTTCAAATCGGTAAATCTACCTTAAATCTTTCTTTGTTATGCTGTTACTATGTTAATATTCTAACACAGTTAACCAAAATGGCATAACTTGGTTAGCAGTTGGGGATCGGGTTTTGGGTAATTTATGCGAAGAAGATGAAGTTATTGTCAGTATATATGAGTAATTAAAAACGGATATTTCATCGGGTTAGACACACAGTCCAGTGGTGGACTGTGTGCAATTATAACATTCAAGTCCCGAGTTCGATTCGTGTACGTATCCGGTTCCCGCAATAACAAAACATTTTTCTTTTAAGTGTAACAGAACACCCCTCAGATAGTACTTAAGGTTAATATAAATCTTAATTTAATTGGGTTAGACACCCAGCCCAGTTGGTTAGGCTAGGTGCAAATCAAAGCAATGGTCACGGGTTCGATGCGGGTTATACGCACCGGTTCTGCAGATTTTAAAACCTTTTTAAAATAACTAATTTCTGAAATATTCTAGTTAGTATATAAATATAATTAAATCTGAGTTTATTTCGGGTTAGACACGTAGCTCAGTTGGTAGAGCTGCATGCACGTATACGAGAGGTCCCGAGTTCGAACCTCACTCAGCGCATATAAAAACACAGTCTGACCGGTCAACGGTCAACGGTCAAAAGTCAAAAAAAAAATTATTTTATTTATTTCTTTTTAGTTATTTATTTAATAGAAAAATCATTTAAAAATACTTAAAAATAAGATTTTTAAAGTAAGAAAATTTCCTTAAACTCACAAAAATAAATCTAAAAATCCCATTAAGAGCACTAATTAAAATTATTAATCTCAAATAAAATTTATTTATTTATCGAATCATTTTGTTATTATCTAGGCTAGTTTTTCCCTCATCGATTGAATCCTAAATTCGTGTGCATCTAACGTCATCAAAGAACGCACCCAATGTGAGTGAATCTCTACCAATTTCCCGTTTTAATCATGTTTGGGGTGTATCATGTGTCGCATAATTCTTTTGTTATATATATAAACACTTGTGCATACATCATTATCCGTGACCAAATGTGTATCAATTGTTGTGTAGATTATATGTAGATTGGTTTTATCATTTTCAGTGCATGCATTTCATTAGGCCCATCAGTTCCCCGTGGGAGACGGGTTGAGCATCAGGTGCCTCATAAGATCGGCTCCGTTTGATTGAGCCTTGATCTCACATTCATCATCATTCATATCATATACTCATCCAAAGTGGTTTGTGTTTGTTTATTTATATATGTTTGCTCACATGTGATTATTGCACAAAATTTTCCTTATTAAATAAAACAAGAAATTAGTAACAATGTTTTATCAAGTTTCACTCGCCAACTTTTGTTGACCCAAAATATCCCCGTTTTACACATGATACAGGTGATCCGGCTGAGACAAGAAACACATAGGAAGGCCTAGAAGAATAAACAAGTTTAAGCTTTGGAATAATTATATAGTTTCAATTTCTTGTAATTGTATGAATTTTGTTTTGGATATTTAAGTTATAATTTGAATTTAAAAAATATGAAACATTTTAGTAAACATCGTGAGCTTTGATGATAACCCAATTATGCCCCGACTCTTATTCCGCTGTGGGTCGGGGTGTGACAATATTTTCATGTACTATCAATATTCTTTTAAAAAATGTATAGTTGACGTTATAATTACTTTCCACAAAAATAATTTATACGTCACAAACATTATTAATTTATTTCTTTGTAAAAAAATTGCATGTGTTATCCGAAGATATTGAACACAAAACAATAAAATGCATTGGAAACTTAATCATAAGTGCCAAACACTTTTGAAATTTAAACGGAAGCATAGACGATATGTAGACATCAAATATCAAAGTGCTTTTGTAACATTTGTGTAAATCGGATTTCAAAAACCCGCCCCAAACTATCAATCAAGTATATGAATTTATGGCGTTCGGTTATTTTCTTCTTTAATATATCTTAAGGTATTAAAATATTTCTTATATATAAAATAATAATAATGGAAATAACCTTAATGAATTAACATAAATAAAATTTGTTTTTTACTTATTTTGCGAAATGCATAACCGTACAACCAAACGAACCGGCATCCACGACTTTTTCGGGCATAATCCAAGTTACACATGTCTTAAAACCTTTATATAACCTAAATATTAGGTTAAAGGGGTTAAAATGGCAAACAAGTGAAAATACAAGTCCAAGGGCCAAAAATATCAAAAAATAATAAGTATTTTTGCGTCTACACCAAGTTTGCCACCTATCTCAAATTTTTGACACCCAGCACTCACTTTGCCACACTTAATATGGTGTTGACACATGTTAGGACACTAATCCACACTTGAGGACACTTGTCATCACCTCCTTAATCCTAAAATACTATAAATACCCCATGATTCTTCCATTTTTTCACACCACTTCAAAACACTTCAAAGCAAAGTGTGAAGTTCTTCTTTCTATCCTTCTTGGAGCTTGTTTCCAACTTTTGAAAGCCTCCTATCTTGAGTTCCTAAAGTGTTTCTTCAACACGAGTTAGTACTCCTTCACCGGTTAAACTCACAACTCGTGCGCTCTCATTACCACTCAAGAATACGCACCCAATGTGAGTGAATCTCTACAAATTCCCCGTTTTAATCATGTTTTGGGGTGTATCATGTGTCGTACAATTTCTTTTTATTTAACACTTGTGCTAATATCATTTCGTGATCAAATGTGTATAGTTGTTATGTGGTTTATATGTGGTTACATTTTATCATTTCAGTGCAATCATTTCATTAGGCCCATTAGTTCCTCGTGAGATACGGGTTGAGCATCAGGTGCCTCATTAGATCGGCTCCGTTTGATTGAGCCTTGATCTCAATTACATCATACATCATGTCATGTGTTCATTCAGTGTAGTTTGTGATTGGTTATACATATACATCTGTTCACATATGATTCATGCACAATTTTATTTAAACAACAATATAAATTACTTAAATGTTTTATTAAGGTTCACTCGCCAACTTTTGTTGACCCAAACTTTCTGTTTTACGCATGATACAGGTGAACAAGTGGAGGAAAGAAACACTTAGGATGGCCTTAGAAAAATAATTTATTTCATTTGGTACAATTGTTGGTTTATGTTTGTGTTTGTATGGTATTTGTGCTGGATATTTGAAGTAAATTTGAATTTAATAAATATGAAACTTATTAGTAAATATCATAAGCTTTGGTGATAACGCAATCATGCCCCGACTTTTATTCGCTGCGGGTCGGGGTGTGACAGCTTTTATCTTCAGCACTTTATAATCTGACCAAAATCTTCTCAATGTCTTGAGATACTCCCTCAATAAGACTCCTTTCACTTTTAAGTACAAGTTTCTCATTTCATCTTGAAACTTTAAACTTGGACAATTCTACATAAAACAACACCAAGTTGTTACAAAGACTACATTTAAGTAGTGAACTTAAATAATTAAATTTGTTCACAACAACACCAGCTTGTTTTCCACCAAATAATATCCATGAGATTGTTACTTTGTTCACCATATGCTACTTCTAGCAAGAGTAGCGGACCATTTGAATTATCAATACTATAAACTTTGTTTTAAAAATCACTCTAAAACATTTACTTAGTTTTGCAATATACTATATTAATAATATCAACCATTTCTCATCATTTTAATGTACACATAGACAATTAAATGTTTACATAAAACATTTCCATTTGTATTGGCTTATATAATGAACAATCTCTAACCTTGTATTTGTGAACACATTTTCTAACATAAGAAAATTTAAGTGTATATATATATATATAGTGGAGAGTTCAAATGAGAAGAAAAATTTTGTAAGAATAAAAAAATAACTTTTAAACCAATAGAAATTCTCCATTTACTTCATTTAATGTGTGTATAATATTTTGAAAAATGGCATATAGGTAAATCTATAATTGTCATTAATTAGCTTATTAATTAAACTTGTAACTCATTTTTTCATATACTCTTTCAAGATAAAATAATTTATTGTGTACGACAATTTTCGACATGTGTAGGATAAATTTTAGTATGTGTAGGATAAATTTTGAAATGTGTAGGGTAAATTCCGGTAAATGTAAGACATATGTTGGATAAATTTTGAAATGTATAGGATAAAATGTTTTTGCTTTATTAATGAGAGACAACATAATTTATTAATGAGAGGAATTATAAACTATTTAATATTTTACTATTATGTTCTTTCTTCTTTTTCTTCTCACATTAAATTTCTTCTTAAATGAACCTTCCCCTATATATATATATATATATATATATATATAACATGACCATTTGGATTTAGAAATCATAAAATTAAAGTTAGTGATGAATCCCATACAACACCATCACTTATGATGATTTAATTCATAAAGCCAATCAAACATCAACTTCAATGTATGACTTTTTATTTCTAAACCATGCAAAGCATTAATGTGTTTATATTCACTAAAATCAATTCTACAACAAATTACTTATATAAAATGTTTACATAAAACATTTCAAAGCATTTGTATTCTAACCATTTTTAATAATAATGTTAAAATGAAAAAGAAATCTAACGCGTAAGTTAGAAATATTAACATTTCTACTAAATGTTAATTCGACTTGTTATAAACACATATATGGTTCATATAAACAAGTCACTTCTAATAAATAAACAACTAAAAATTTTTTCAAAAAAAGTACTTTTCATGAACCGTTTCTAACACATATGTTAGAAAACAAATGATTACAAAAATCATTTGTATTATTTTTATAAATTGTTTCTAACACTTTTCATGAACCGTTTCTAACACGCATATTAAAAGACAAATGATTACAAAAATCATTTGCATTTTTTATAAACTGTTTCTAATACTTTTGTTAGAAATAAACAATTACAAAAATTGTTATAAATCTTATCAATAAATATGTTCTAACATACTTGTTAGAAATAAATGATTATCATAACCATTATCATACCAATCGGTTCTAATAAGCTCGTTAGAAATACATGATTACAAAAATCATTATAAGGCTTATTAGTTTATACAAAGTAAACTATTTCTAACACTAAGCCGGTCTAACACGCACGTTATAGAATTTTAACGTTTACAAAAAACGTATGGTTTACACTAATAAACCGATCTAACACAAAGGTTAGAAAAATTTACGATTACAAAATCGTTTCAAAAACCAAACGGTTAAACCAAAATTATTCGTTTTGTATCACGGTGTAGGATTTAAGATTGTATCTCAATCTCAATAAATCCAAACACAACAAGTTGTACTACATACATATTTTCCCAAAAACATATATATAAGATCAAATCTCTAAAAAATATTTTTTATTATAAATCATTTCGTGTACCCAAAATCCTTATAGATAAGGTTTTAAGATTGTAGCAACAATCTCACTAAATCTGTTTTAAGATTGTAAGATATGAGTCACAATTATAATAAAAATTATATATATAAATATAAAAATTGTAAAGATACTCTCTTTATATAATTTTGAGAAATTGTAATACCCGTACCGTGTACAAATCCAAACAATATTAAATATGAAATACAACATATCTAAATAAATCGATTCAAATCGTTCTCTTTGACAAGAGCTTGAGAAGCGTCTTCTTGTACAATTTCCGCTACGAGAGCTTGAACCGCGTCTCCTTGTGCGATTCTTTTTAGCAGCAAATAAACAAACAAACTGATGTGGACGGTTATGGTTGAGGCACGTGTTCAACACGCCTCCCTTAAAACAGATTTTGCGCCTCTACTAAAGATGACGCGTCTGTTTCCCATGGTACAACAGCCGAAGCTGTATGTACTGCCAGAGATGCTCACGCGCCCGAGGTTACACCTGATAAAATTATAGTGTTAGAACTTGTGAAAATTATGATACAAAGGTGATGAAATCGTATAGAGAAAACATATTTCTCTAAGTACCTAATACATAGGTCTTCAAGTATTTCTTCTTTCCAAGAACTCTCCATATCTTCATGTATTTTTCTTGTATCCCTTCTCTTGTATTTTTCTAGCATTTCTTTATCTCAAAATGAGGCACATAGCCTACTAGTTTTACAAGTGTTGAAAATAAGTGAAAAAGTCTCACTTAACTAGTTATTTTATTAGAGAAATAAACTTTAATAATAAGTAATAAATTGACACAAAAATTCTACTTAAGAGTTTAATCTTTAATTCATTGTATGAAAAGTTTAATTAGTAATTATAATTTACTAAATTATAATTTCACTAAATTAATATCCATTCACACTACATAAATTTTTAAAAACTTTTGGTCGCTAGACAATATTAACATGGTAGTATTTACGGGTTACGACTGTAGAATGCCTCACAGGTGGATGAAAAAGGAAAGTGGTAATGACAATTTACTAATTAAGTCTTTGGATGGATCAAGTTGAGTGTAGAGGACAAATAAGGTCACACAATTTTAAATAAAAGATAACAACTGAAAGTAAAAGCTTTAAAGTTCTGATCCATAATAATTATGGCTTTGATAAAGGACAAAAATTTTAAATTATTAGTCCATAAAATATTTACATGAGAAGACCAAAGGAGACCAAGAAAAATTAGAACCAAAACTAACTTCACTACACAAAAAAGGTAAGTTGATAATGGTTCTTAATTCTAGTTGTTCTCCACTTTAGAATTTGAAACTAGCTTAGATCTTCTCAAAGCAGCAACCTTGATTATATGGAGATGCAAGATGAGGTCGAAGTCCTTTACTGCCATCCGTTGCGTTGTTACTTTAATGCAGTGGGTTTGTTCTAAAAATTTCATAGATTATACGACGCATGAAGATATACAAAATCAGCGAATAAAATTGAAACAATCGTAAAACCATTGCAATTTTTGCGGTTTATATAACAAACATATCATAAAAATTTATAATAGTTAAATAATGAGAAAAATAAAATCAAATGAAAGCCACTTTTAGACATATAGCACTATGAGCGAGAGAATTATTGCAAATAAAGTTTCAGGCCCATCAACTTTAAGAGCGGAGAATTATTGCAAATAAAGTTTCAGGTCCATCAACTTTAAGGAAGAGCATAATTCATGTGTAAATCCTTTAATGTTTCTATCTTAACTATATTCAGCTTTGGAATATAACAACAATCCATCTTATCTTCCTAAACTAACCCAACTTCAATTTATATCCATCATATAAAATCATTTCATCAGTCGTGTCTTTCAATTCCCTGGAGTTATGGAGCACAGCCTAACAACTCAGTATCTCCGACTTCTAGATGAACTCAGTACCGGTGACTGCAGAATTTCTAGCTATGTTACAAGTACATTGCTAGAATACGCGCAACCTATATACCGATCAGAAAGAGAAAAAAAGTACAGCGAACCTATGGTTTGGATTGGGTTGTATATCGCGTGTGCATCTCTTGTTTGCATTCTTACTATGGTGGCTGATTTATTACATGGTATTCGTAGGGGGAAGCTATGGTTCCCGTGCAAGTATTTTAGAATCAATTCTGCCTTTCTAACTGTAATATCTGTTGCAATGAAGTTACCGGTGATCTAAGTGGTTCCATGCCTGGTGATGTGGACCAAGTGGCAAAGCTCGGAAGCATGGCCTTTATGTGCACCATGATGGCTAATTTGTTGCCTTGTTTATCAACCATGGACAACAATGCACTCTGGTCGAACATCACAGCTTTGTGTCTTCTTGTGATCACAATGGTTGTGAATATTTGCATTCAAATACAAACAGGAGTTGTATCCTATAAAGAAGTTGCCCCTATTTTAAATGTTATTTCCCCCCAATATGAGGTTAAAATTAACAAAGATCGTAATATCATACTAGCCTCCATTTTTGTGACTTTGTTACTTTGGTTGTTGGTAGTACATGTATGTTCATGTTTAGCGATTCTAAAATCCAAAAAGATTATAGAATCGAAATACCAACAAGGTCACAATCGAGCTTTGAAAGAAATTGAACAGTCATCAGAAGAATTGTTAACAGTTGAGCAGCTGCAAAAACATGTGAAGAACCACTGGATCATGGCAGGAAGTGGCAGCCCCCAATTCATAACAGCTTGCTTTCGTACCACATCTGCTTCTGGGGTAATATGTGTTTTTGTCACCATCTTACATACTCTTACTATGTTCTGGAGTATTGATGCTATTATGGAGGAGGACTGTGATTCAGATTATGGTCGATCCATGATAGCAATTGTGATAGTACAGTTTATTGGAGTCGTGATTGGTACAATTGCACCACTTTCTAGGTGTTTTGCAGCCTTAAACTTTAAAGTGTCCCTCAAAATCGTTTCAAACGATTTTAAGGTTTTTAAACTAAAGAGTTACTGGACATCAAAGCTATATGACTGGAAACGTGCTAGTTTAAAGCTCCCATTTCGTAACCACAGTCTCAACGTCATCATCGAGACCTTGAAAAAGCTAATTCTCTACGTTTGTATAGAATTCCAGGAGGGATTTGTGGTGGTATGCAAGATACTAGCCTTGATACCATTTGTATTCATGATATGTGTCTTGTATTGTTTTCGTTGTTTGAAGTGGTTATTACATAAATATCGCTTTAATTTATCATTCACACAGTTTAGTTCATTGGAAGAAAAGACCAACTTCTTGGAACGAAACGAAGATCTTCGTCCATATGTTTTGCAACTTGAAGATGAGACGGAGCTTGGAAAGAGAACATTGGATGGCCTTTCAAAATCTGTGAACCGATTGATCCAAAATGGTGAAAAGAGCAAAGCCAACATTAGTCTCATGAAGCTGTTTGAAAAATACCCTACTAGTGGGTTTCATGGCGTTTCAAAGTTTGACAACATAGATAAGCATCACATGCATCAAGTTCCATTTTTACTACAAAAAGTTGAATATCAAGATTGTTGGAGCTTACCGGTGGTAACCCTAACAACCATCGCGATTTCCCTTCCTAAAATCAAAACCCTTCCTAAAATCAAAAGGGACGAAGTTGATTTATTGGAAAGTGTGAGGGAAGGTCTACTATACATCACGCTTGTTGAAGAAAACCTGAACGCTACCAATGACTTTGTAAGCGTTCAAGAGGCTGCAAAAACTTTGTGGAAAGAAGTTGACCTCGACCACAAATGGTTAGGACACAAGTTGCAAGACCCTTCTTCTCACTTGAACACTAGAAAAATTGTTGAATGGTTCAGGGATACATCTGAAAACATAGTTTACTCGGAGGTCGCAAGTAGGAATGATGATTCCAAAGGCAGGTCTATGTGTGCCAACTCAATGTATCGTATAACCAAAACGATATTGAGTACCAACAGTGCCAACATTGATGATGAGGTTAACCAAAAGGAACTATTTGATAACTTATCATTAATGATTGCTGACATAATGGCCGCTTGTCTCACAAACTTACCTCAAGTCATAGAGATGAAATGCCACACTAGTGCAATAGAGAAAAGGGAGGCCAGTGTCAAAGACGCAGCCCGACTTCTGGGTGAGACTACAAAAATAATCGAAGAACTTCAACCTCGTGGTATTCTAGGCATGAATCCAAGTGACTTGCCATTTATCCATAAATGGCGTGCTTATTTGAGGAATCGTTAATTCCTTAAATTTCAATGTTAAGTTCATGTTTATATGTTCTCATCTTCCGGTTTCCTATCATAGCATCTAAATATATGTTAATCATGTCATTGGTTCTCATAGTAATTAAAATCTACTCTTTTTTTTCCCAACTTCTATTATATCTTTTAAGCGATAAGTACTCTGCATTATACAATTCTCAAGGTTATTATTTAAATTAGTTTTGTATTGAACGCTTGCTTTGTATAGGTGAGTTCACACTAAGATCACTAAAGTCATTCTATTCGTTGATGACTACATTATGTGTTCACCAATGAATACATTATTTGTAGAACCATATAAAAAAGTAGAGTCATGATATATATATATATATATATATATATATCATTTTAATAATTCTCAAATAGATTATCTTTCAAAACTTCAAAAAGTAATAGCTTTTTATCCTTACAAAAAAGAAATAAGTTCATCCCACTTATAGTGAGCATGATGAGCGAAGACACGTAATGTTAATAATTGCAACTAAAGTTACATGGGTATACAGCGTAATGACATAAAATTATAATGCTTATCCTTGTCTTAGTCACAGTCATGTAGGTTTTGGTGGAAATTAGTGTACGGTAGCAAGGTTCTTTTGGTCATTTGTGCAACTTTAAGGGTAGGATTAATTATTCTCTTCAGCTTACGTTGTTCATAAACATAGGTACTGGCGGATCAGAAAAATTTTCATTGGATTCCAATATATGTGGGTTTTTAAGAACCCGATAATAGTGGCTAGATCCGCCCCTGATTACATAGGTTTATGGACTGTGCTCGGATTTTTATGGAGAAAAATAAATTTCAAAACGGATGATCTAAGAGGCGTGTAGTCACTTCTAGATCGAACTAGTTCGGTGGTTCACCAAAAAAATCAAATCGGATACAACTCAGATATTGAGAACAAGAACTTTGTATGTAATTGAAAGTGAATTCGTGAACGAGAAAATGAATGACCAAAGATTGATTTCGGAAAAGGGATTGACCCATCCAAGAGCTCGCCCCTTGGACCCTCACAGGGCGTTGCTCACCTTGGAACCACTATTGATTAGGGGCTCCGCCCAAACACTTAGAACTATAACAAACTCAAACAAGTGTATACTCCCACACCTTCCAACTTGCTTGATATGTATTACAATTCACTTTGTTCACCAAATTAATTCCAATTACACTAAAATATCTAAAGAGAATAATTAATATCAAAGTGATGGGACCAACATGTTGGGTGAGGAACCAATAAGCCACCTGCACAAAGGTTGAATGCACATTTTTCTTTGTTTGGCTGATGGTGCTTCAGTCATTCACTTTACATTAATATCAAAGTGATGGGACCAACATGTTTGGTGAGGAATTATTGTGGCAGCAAGAATCGACAACAAGAAAGTGATTGATGTGTATATTGTTGTTTTGTAGTGGTTAATTGTTTTGATTTTTATGCAAGGTTGTATTTTGTGATTTGTATTTAGTTATTTGTACTATTCTTAGGCGTCTTTTTAATGTCTTCACTACAAAATAGAGGGATATGGAAGATTATATCATGTTGAAAGTGGGAGCCACTGGTGATGACCGCTAAAAACAGGGTATGAGTAAATGATTCACCAAAGAATCACCAATGGATTTTACTGACAGATCACCAGCACAAACCTCACATTCAGAGCAAGTGTTTGTTTCACCTACGATCACTAACCGGGCCTTCTAACGGATCACCAATGTAAGCAATGCCATAGTTTACTAACAGTTTTCTCTCAAACGCGTTTCACCTATGGATCCTACCTGTGGAATATCTGATGGTATTATTGGTCCATTAAGTCCAATTTAGGTACAAATGAAGATTTCATTATCACATGTGGGAAACTGACCGATATAATTCTTTGGGATAGAGCTAGCCCAAAAAGTCAAGGGCATCCAAATTTATTTTTTTAGGGATCAAGGGTATCTTTGTATAAAACCGGAACTTTTTATTTTTAACACTACGAAACAGTATGGAGATGGTGTTGAGGGGTAGCCCGTGCTATCCCTTCTAATACACTAGCTCCGCCCCTGGATATAGATGACGTTTTAATTTGAATATCACCAATTAACTATTTCTAAACACTCATTGTCACCTTTAATATATTATATTTCAGAAACCATATATTTTAAAAACATTAGGTGATATCAAAACACTACCATATATATAGACGGATAAAAAAATGTGAAAACTAGAGTGGCAAGAGAGTACTTGTAGTGAACAAGTTTAACGACGTTGTGACAGCTATGTGTCATCGCAATTTATTGTTAACTGAAAACCACGAAGAAGCCTGATAAAAGCACCATAGAGTAGAGAATGTTTCTGTCGACTGAAGTCAACTGAGTTCCTATCGACTAAAGCCAACCATGAGTTCAAATGTTGTTTTTATAACCGGCCTGCATGTATACTCATGCATGCAAATCATAACTCGTACTTAATACTAATATCTCAAACGTGCTTTGCAAAATGAATCTTATACACTGTTAAATAATTAAAAAAAGGTATATTTTAAATGCCTTGAATAAAACTGTAAAAGCTTCTATAGTTCAAAAAACCAATCACGAATCCACTTTTAGACCACACTATTGCAAATAAAGTTTTATGGGTGATAGGATAAATATTGGAATCCCTATAATAAAATTAAATTAAAAAAATCCACAAAGTTATCATGCATCTCCTTATCAGGTCACCCTCATACAGGTTTTGCTGTAAAGTAATGGCTGTTGTGAATTTCTTTTCTTTAATCATGCAACAGCTTTAAAGAAGAACTTATATGATTCACGTGTTTCCGGTAATACGTTAATTTCTTGTGTTGATATAACGATTCTGTATACCAAAAGGACACTGAATACTTTTCTGTGATGAAATAATTTGAATAATGTTGATCTAGTGGACTCCCAAATGAACAAGAGTGATTTGAAGGGAAGCTTGGGCTCTACAAAGTGTGTTTTTTCTAAAAGGTGTAAGAAGTGATCATAACCATTAGATCAGGGTAATTGAGATGAACGGTAAAATTGTAATATTTGTTTTAACTAAATAATTGATTTCTTAGATTAAGTGTATAAAATTAAATTTAGTATGTCTTAAATTTAAGAACACACAAACAAGTCACATGCAACTTTCACTCGTCTTTTTAAATCTTAATAATATTTAATGCGTAATTTGTTTTTAAAAAAATGTTACACCATAATAACCAACATTTTTTATATTTAATATGACTACTATATTGCTACATATATAGGGGAAGTATAGAGGAAAAACCCTTTTAAGTTAGGAAAACTCAAGAAACTCAATGAATGACCAACTGTTGCCATGTGTTACATCTGACATGTAATAGCATTGTCAGAAAAGAGAAAGTTTATATGTTACATTTCTTTCACTACAAGAAATGTGAGCAATAAAGGTGACATTTGTCGTCGCTAAAGATGCCAAAAGTCGTGCTAAAGATGAACAACTTTTAGCGACGACTTTTTAACATTTAGCGGCGACATATGTCGTCGCTAAAAGGCAGAAAAAGAGAGAAAAAAAATATTTACTCTATTCCCAGTAATACCCAAATACAATTACATGCACATTTTGTAAGTATTCCTGAACATCCATGGACCAAAACTTTCATAAGTATACAAAGAATACAACCGGAACAAAAGTTGTTATGAGAAGCTATGGTAGTAAGGTACCAAGTGGTTATACAAACTCAATGCACAGTGCGAGCAACATTGAGAACAACTTTCTCTACAAGAATACCTGTGAATAAAAATATAAAATAATTAAGAACTATTAATGTTTTTTCAAGTACTTAACTATAACAATTTGAATATCCATCTAATCTCATTAATATAATGACTAGGGAGTAGGGGTGCAAACGAGACTTGCACAATAGTGTTTTGAGACAACCCGAAAAAAAATTACTTCATTGGAGAGTAGGACTATGAGAGTCTAAAACAATAGTTTATGGTCGCATTTGATAGACTCACCTAAAGGTTGTGTAGTGCAAGACCTTATCACCAAGAACAAACATCAGCGCAATGTTGTCTTTCCTGCATATGTAAAATAGTAACCCATTAAGTAACTTTATCATAATTCATAAATAGCTATGAAACCAAAGTTTTTGTTAGAAAGGTACACTACTCAACGTATGGAAGAGAACCGGGAAGTGACCGAGATTATGCAAGATAGACAATGGGCTCTTGACTTTGAATTCTTCTTGAAACCGCACGACCACCTAATCGAAAAAGCTTTGAAGATTGCGTTACAACAAAAGAAGCGAATTGAAAAAAAATAATCTTTGAGTTTTTCATTTTATTTTATCGTAATGTTTTTTTAATTTTAGTGTAATGTTTTTTAATTTAATAAAATGGTTTTTTATTTTATAAAATTAGAAATTAATTATAAAAAATTGAAAATTAATAATTGGCTAACGATGGGGTATGGGCTTTATGATTACACCCTATTATGATATAAAACCTCATAAAAGCCCCTCTATGACGCGTTTCGCCACTTGTCGTGTAACGCCCCCAAAGGGACTTTATGACTACACATGGTCTAAAAAGTTAATAAGTCCTTTTAAAGTGGTTGGATAAAGATTGAAAAGGAGTTTTATGGCTTAAAAAAAGGAGAAATGAGAAGTTAGAATTTCTAACTTTTGACTTATAAGAATTTAATAATTCATAAGTTAAAAGAATCCCAAACACCCCTAGAGACAACGGATTTGGGAAAAAAACTACTCCGGTGAAGGTGGGAAATTCTCTCGCTTATATTAGAGACGCCTTTAAAACCCTAGCCATCCGATGTCACCTTTCATCAACTGCTGCCATCGCTTTCATTTAACCCTGATGTGGATAACACCTTCAGCGGCGACGATTTAGAAGTCGTTGCTAATGTCGTCACCCTATTGCTCACATTTCTTGTAGTGATTTCGCCCGTTTATGCAGATATGACATCACATTTAACACCATGTTACATGTAAAATTAGTGTTAACAGACAAACCTGTTACATCTCAGTGTGTCAGTCAGAATCTAAAAAATCAAAAGCTATTACGTGTACTTTGGTCAGTCTATTACATGTTCAGAAAACATTACATTATGTAACATTGAATCTCAACCATAGACTTTTCTTGAATGTTGGAGATTGATTTTCAAAGTTTTCTCAACTCAATAAGGTTTTCTTATTATCCATTTCCTATATATATATATATATATATGGCTTCTGTTCAATTAAGAACCACGATGAGTTATAAGAACCATGATAACACCTACTTCCCGTGCGAGTTGGGCCACAATTTTTTGCACAACGTAGATGAAAATATTTTAAACACATCTATAAAAAAATATATAAATTGTCGAGTCAGTAGTTTTGCCTGATATAAGTTTTGTATTCGCGCTAATGTAAATTTTGTTACGGCAATGAATTTTTTAACACCTCATGTAAATTTGTGCAGATGGCATTTTTTCTAAGGGTTTTTTTTTGTGTTGAAACAGGTGATTTTTTTAAGATTTTTGAGAAAAAAATTTTTTTGGACAAACCTTTTGGAATGCTTAGTTCTCATGGTTTTCACAACTCAAGGTGGTTCTCACTTTATCCTAACCATATATATAGATTGTGTTCTTTAAGGAATAATATGTTTTATAGTGATGAGTTGTGTGTTTTAAGAGAGCTTTGAATGAGCATATGTCTTTTAAAGTTTGGATGATCTATTTAAATGTATTATGTGTTTTATAGTTTGAATGGTGTGTCCAAATCGGATAAAACACAAGTTTATCATTAAAAAATATGTATAATACAATATTTTAGAGAGTTATTCCTTTAATATCACAAGAGCACAACAAAGAAAAGGGAAGTTAGTGTCAAAGATGAGTCCAACTTGTAGGTGAGGCTACACAAAAATCAAAACCCCATAGTATCGCCGTGTTCAAGACATGAACCAATGTGACTTGCCGATTGTCGTTCATAGACAAATTGTGTGTTTATTTAAGGAACCCCTCATACCTTATAAAACACTTTTGTTCTTCAAGTAGTTTCATGTTTGTTTGTGTTCCTCTTTTAAGTCCCTGCTGTACGTAGGTTGTATCATTGCATTACTTCAATGTCTGATTTTATGATCGAATAACCTATCGAGGATATCGTGGTTTGCGGGGGTCCGTTTTTTGGGATCTTCAATGGAGGCTTGCATCCCTCCCAACCCGTTTTGGGGGTTTGGCTTTATGTTCGGCTGAGGATGTATCCACGTATGCTTTTGTGGCCTTGAGGGCGCAATCTTGGAGTTTACAGGACCACATTCTTCGAGACTGTGGTATTGTTGGGTTAGATTCTGATTATGTGTGCGCGTTGGATTGCATGCACATGTCCCTTCCGTATTTTGATCTTGGTGGTTTCTCTAATAAGGACACCACCCCCCCCCCTAAAGCCCAGAATGCTTTGGCGAGTGCCCTATTTAGTAGAACTGTCCAGTGTTTGGGAGAGAAGTTTAATCTATCCCCTCGTCAGAAAGCTGTGTTTGATTGTCTCCGGGCACCTCATTCTCAGGATTTCTGACAGTTATCCCCATTGAAGGACTAGGCCACACACATGTCAGTAGTGGAATACCGGACAATTCTTAAGTACCAGCTAATGATCCCTCTGTTTCCGGTTGATGAGCCCTGCCCAGTTTGTCGCAAGGCTTGTTTAGATACTTTTGGCTAACATGCGGTCCATTGTAAGGAGTTACCTGGTTTTAAATACCGACATGATTTGGTAAGGGATATTCTCTATGATGTTCTAAAGCGTGCAACTGATATTCTGACAGATCTGCTCGATGGGAGGTCTACTCTTCGGCCAGCTGATATTCTTGTGTTTAGGTGGGCTAGGGGAAAACACGCTTGTGTGGACCTTACAGGAGTGTCCCCTCTTGTTGGACTCAGGGATAATGAGTTTGTTGCTAGCCAGGCTGCGTTAAAGGCGGGATCAGGCAAGGTCGCTAAACACGAGAAGACTTGTTTAGAGAATCAACACGTGTTTATCCCATTCGCTTTTGATACATTTGGGTCCCTAGCCCCAGAGGCTGTGGAATTTCTAAACAGGGTCCAACATATTGTGAATAGTAATCTTTCAACCTTTAAGGGCCGTTTCGTCTTTAGTAGGATTGGTTTTGCAATTCAAAAGGGGTTTTGGCGCAGCTTGTTGTCCGTTTACCTGCCACTTATTTGTAATTTGTTACTTTGGTATTTTAATGAGTATCAGCATAAAAAAAGTTCTCATATTAATTTCTACCCTCAATTAGTTAATTTCCTAGTTTACTAGTTTGTAAATTGTTATTACACCTGAGACAAAAAAGAAAAAAAAAAAGAAATCGGCACGTAGCAACAATTAGCTAAGAACGCCAACCATGAATTCCTAGTGCCTCGGTTCCGCGTTGGAGCAAGTCTTATGGATTTATTGTGTTAGTGTAGCATAGAGGTGTACTGATCGTTTTTTTTTTAAATCGGTTTCGGTTTTTAACCGAACCATTTAAAAAAAAAAAAAACCGGTTTTTTTATAACCGGTTCCGATTACTAACCGGTTTTTTCAACTCAAAACAATAACCGGTCCAACCGGTTAGAACCGGTTTATTCCAAAAAAACCGATTTTTTTACCGGTTAAACCGGTTTTTTATAACCGGTTTCGGTTTTAAAACCGGTTTCGAAGCTCAAGATCTCTAACCGGTTTACAACCCCAGTTATAAAAAAAAAACCGGTTAAAAAAAAACCGGTTTCGGTTTTAAAACCGGTTTTTTTGTACATATCTAGTGTAGCATGGCTCGTAATGTGAACATCTAAGATATAATAATGTTATTTTTCAAATCATTTTCATTTATTGTTCAACCTTTTAAGTACAACAATAAAACGTTATGTTGTGAATGGACCGGATGGATTAGGCTTACAAAGCAGATTGTGGATCAGGACTCTACAACGGGCTACACAGAAACCAAAACGAGTGTTCTGGTCAACAAAGCTCCAAACAAATGGAATGATTTTTTTTTTCTAGAAATATCATTGTAACTGATTAGCTAGATATACCATAGTAATTGCATTGTTCCTTCATGTGTTGGATGACTGATTACGAACTAGGGTTTTGCAGACTGATTATGAATTAGGGTTTTGCATGCTATCTATATATACACGGCGTACTTAAATCGGTGGGGCTTTCTCCGAATTTGTATAACAAGGCCCAACGGATTTCGAATTTAAGTATGAGATTAAGAAATTCCAAATTTGTGAAGGGGTTAAGGGGAACAAGGGTATTCCGAATTTACAAGAGGGGTGGATGTCACACCCTGACCGCAGCGGAAATGGTAGTCGGGGCATGATTGGGTTTTCATCAAAGCTCATGACATTTACTATAATAAAATTTTATATTTATTATTTCCAATTTAAAGGAGAAATTATAACAAACATACAAACACAACACTCATGAACTCTTTATTTTTCTTCTAAGGCAATTCAGAAAGGATTGGCGGCGCAGCTTGTTGCCCGGCTACCTTCTGTTTTGATGTAACTTGACAAGTTTTCTGGCTTATATATGAACACACAATTGCATTGTTGATTTCATATGTGTTCCTTGTTTCAACCTGTCACCTGTATCATTTCAAAGCGATCATGATCTTCAATCATTTCTGAGATGGGACATTCATGCCCTCTAGAATCTCAACATGATCAATCCCACTAGCAGCTCTATCAGATCTAATATTGAGAATCTTATCAGAGAAAAATGTGAAAACGTTTTCGAGGTCATCATGCCACAAAAGCCAAGGAAGAGAGTCAGTAAGACTATAATCGATCCAGTCACCAGATGTGGAAGGGTTACGTATGTGACTGACCCAACAAAGGTAGTTACCCAGGTGATAGTTCCCCCTGAGCAGGTAGTGATGCTTTAGAACTTTGAGAAGTGGTTTTACGATATTGTGATGGGAGAAGTAGTGTTGAAAAGAACCGATGGAATAGAGATTGCTGAGATTATTGATACTATGTATGTTTTTATGTTCAACTTGTTAGATCTTAACATCCTATTTGCTGAGAAGATAAGGGTTGGTGAAGATAATGCCCTGAAGAAAGAAGCTTTGTTGTTTTAGAGAGTTGTGGAAAGGGCGATCTAACGAAATAAGTAAATGTTATGTTTGTTGTGAAATAAAAAGGTGAATCATCAAAGGCAACAAAAGCATCCTCTAAGAAGAAAAAGGAGTCATAAGAGATCAATCTGGAATGCAATGGTCTAACGGGAGTAGTGTTGGAACATTTGAGACCATTCATACCAGAAATATAAATACGAGGGATTATTCGTGTAATTAAGGGATAGTTACAAGTCAAGGGACTTGTTTTGTACATGTTTGGAAGATGAAAGCTTGATGACGTATTTAACTAGACACGTCACGCATCTTTGGGTTACCTATTTATAGGTAATTCAAAGATTTGGAACGAGACCGAAAGTGTGTATTTCAAGGTGTTTTGTAATTGGGAGCTTAAACGTGTAATTTTAGGACCGTGCTTAGTTAATATCATTTGGGAATGTTACCATCTATGGATTCTTGTTTCTACTATTGGGTTTTCCTCTAGTTCTTATTGTTTTCTTTGATTGTACACGTCCAAACACCTAATTGATAGGTGTTTGGGTTTTTATTCGATCACTATAATTGTAGATCTGGGATTTGAGATATATAATCACACATGGGGTAAAATTGTCATTTAAAATCCCATTTTGATCCACTTCCATAAATTACAACTTCAATATCACTTCTAAACTGATATTTCCACTCCCATTTTGTTATCCACATGGTGCCGAATGACCTCCTTATTACGGCAGTAAATGCAAAAGTAGTGGTGGTGGCTCTAGTTCAAGATGATGGTGGTATTTAGGTTTCAAAATAGAGTTTTTGAGTCAACAAAAGTTGGCGAGTGAATCTCATTTAACCATTTGAAAGAAATAATTATATTGTTTATTTTAATAAGAATGTGAAATAACCAATTATGAGCATACACATATGTAAATCTAACCACAAACCACATAAGCATCTAGCAATGCACACACAAGCTTGACCAATGATGAACTGTGAGATCAAGGCTCAATCAAACGGAGCCGATCTAATGAGACACGCGATGCTCAACTCGTATCCAACGAGGAACTGATGGGCCTAATGTGAATGATTGCACGCAAATGAGAAAAAATGTAACCACACAATTGTAACATTTGTAAAAATCGAGTCTCCAAAACCCGCTCCGTTTTGTAATCAAATACCAAGTTATGAAAGTACATTAATTATTTATGATTATTTTGAGTTTAAACGTTACATAATTAATAAATAAACTAAACTATAAAAATTATATTTGATAAAAAGTTAAAATAAAATAAATAAAAAACATGTGTAGCTGCCGGGACTCGAACCCGGGTCAGCTGGGTCTCAAACGACTTAACCATCTCTCACCAAACCACTCCGCCACAATGTATTTTCTGTTAACTATATGAAAACAAAAGAAACTTATACACAAACTCAGTTTAATCAATATTACCAACTGAAAACCGATAATCGGCAAACCAATCGTTAAATTGATTGTTTACCTCGCAATTTCACTTATAACCGATGTATTTCGGTTTCTAATTAAGTCCGAATTGAATGAACATAAAGTTTCATCATTTCCGGTATTTGAAACCGAAAACTTATCAAAATCCGATTTAATTCAAGTTCTGATCATTTGCGCGATTCATAACTATCACAACAACACTCAATTTCATTTTCGTCAAGTTTCTGAACCGTAAGATTCTCTGAATCAGATCGCCGGAATTTTTCTGCAACTCACCGGAAAACCGGGACTCACATTCTCACGGTAATTCCTTCGACTCTTTTTGTTTAAAACATGTGTTTAGTCAATCTCTAACACAACTCCATCGTCAGAATCAATCTTAGCCAACATTTATCGGAAATCTTACCTTCGTCGGAAAGTTCCTGAGATTGCCGGAATCCCACTGTGAACTGGTAAGATATTCTGCACTTCTTTTAAACCTTGTTTAGGTGATTTAACTTTGTGAATAATCGATCCACACTGTTAATTGGTTCAACAGTCGGAGTTCATTTCCAGTACCGACGAACCTTCGCCGGATTTCTGTGATTATCTTCAATCGGTAAATTCTGTTCTTTAAACTCTCTCCATTCCTTACTCTAGAATTACTGTTAGTGTCTAAGATCTTTGTAAATCACAAAATCAAACTTAACCAGTCGAATTACGCTGACCGTGTAATCCGACGAAGAAGATGAAGCTATTTTAGAATATAAGAGTAATTAAAATCCGGATTATAAACGGGTTAGACACACAGTCCAGCGGTGGACTGTGTGCAAATTTCATATTCACGTCCCGAGTTCGATCCTTACTACGCGCACGCCTTACGTAATAATATTCCTTTTTAATCATGAACTAACCTGGGTTAAAACAAGTAGTTGTTAAGTATAATATAAATCAAGAATATAACCGGGTTAGACACACAGTCCAACGGTGGACTGTGTGCAAAATAAACTTCACGTCGCGCGTTCGAATCCTGTCCCGAGCACCGGTCCATGGAATTAAAATGTTTTTGCAAAATAAAGGAATTTTTGGTTAAATCAAATAAGTATATAAATATAATTAAAACTGAGTTTCTAACGGGTTAGTCACGTAGCTCAGTTGGTAGAGCTACGTGCACGTGAACGGAAGGTCACCGGTTCGAATCCCGCCTGGCGCAGGAATTTACCGCTGACCGAACCGGTCAACGGTCAACGGTCAACGGTCAACGGTCAACAGTAAAATAATAATATTTTTTTTATATATTTATTTGTTTATTTTAATTCAAAAATCAATTAAAAATACTTAAAAATAACATTTTTAAAGATAGAAAATAGCCATAAACTCACAAAAATATATCTAAAAATCCCATTAAAATCCTTAATAAAATCCATCCATTTAATATATTTTTCCATTATTATTTAGGTTAGTGTTTCCTCGTCGACTCGCTCATTTAAATCATGCGCATCTCACCATCTCAAATTCAACGCACCCAATGTGAGTAAACCTTTCAAATTCCCCGTTTTAATCACGTTTTGGGGTGTATCATGTGTCTTTGTTTATTTACATATTATAACGAAATTATTGTGCATACATCATATCATGACATGTGTATTAGTTTGTTGCTGTTAAGTAGTTATTATTGGATGCAAATTATTATTTCAGTACATGCAATTGCCGAGGCCGCAGCTCCCCATCCATCGAGGTTGAGCTTGATCCCCATTTTGTTATGCGGTTGATCTTGGCGTGCCCGCACGATCGGCTCCGTTTGATTGAGCCTTGATCGGTCATTTCATTTTACATTTCAATACATGCAATACGCTCGGCTCCGTTTGATTGAGCCTTGAGTGCACAGTTCAATTTACATTTCCAGTTCATGCAATACGTTCGGCTCCGTTTGATTGAGCCTTGAGCGCACAGTTCAATTTACATTTCCAGTTCATGCAATACGATCGGCTCCGTTTGATTGAGCCTTGATCGCACAGTTCATTTATGTTAGTTATCGTATGATATTGGTATATTCATGTATGCTATCAAATGTTAATGTATGTTATAATTGTAACTGCTATTTGCCCATGTTTGATTACTTACATGTGCTCTTTTATGATTATGCACAATATTTTATTGATAAACTAACCATATAATCATTACCAAACGTTTATCTAATAAGGTTCACTCGCCAACTTATGTTGACCCAAAACCTCCCATTTTACACATGATACAGGTGAACCAGCAGCAGCTAGGAACACATAGGACCTGTATTAGAAGAAATAAAACGATTTAGTATTTGAATTGTTATGTTTGGTTATTTTCCCTTGTATTGAATGAACATGTTTGGATGTTTGAGAAATGTAACTTTGACTTCATTTAATTATGAAACATAATAGTAAATGTCATGTGCTTTGGTGATAACCCAATTATGCCCTGACTCTTATTTCCGCTGCGGGTCGGGGTGTGACAGATTGGTATCAGAGCCATGACTATAGGGATATAGGATAGGTTATTAGACCCTTAGAGCCTATACTATAGTCGATTAGAAACTTATAAGAATTTTGTGTGTTATATGCCAAATTTCATGATGTTTATATGTTTATGTTAAATGTTACATTTGATATTGTACAAGCATGTTCATAAGTATGTATTATCAAATAATGCCTATCATGAAATCGTATGATCATAACATATCACATCCATGCAAGCACACACCACATCATGATTGATTTTACAATGATTTTCGTGTTTTCAAATCTCATCAAAGTGAGTTCTCATGACGGGCATGTAGTAACTGGAAGGGTACTAGTACCGGTAGTCGGAACGTCCTATCTAGGCTGGCATTCGTATAAATTCAAAATAAAGGACCAGTTTGCCTACCTGGGGACTAACGATGAGAGTACGAAATACCTATTAGGCCAAAGCATGCTATACCAAACGTCGTGAGAGCTAATCCCACTTTGAGTTGTCATTGTGTCTACACCTGGACACGTTCCGACCAAACACCTCATGAACATATTTTGTGGTATGCATTCGGGGGATGCGAGTGTTAAATTGCCAATACTAATGTGAATCCTACCAAGCCAATAGCCATGGGGCCCACATGACTATGTAGGTGAAGGTATGGGGGACATTTGAGGCCCAACATGAGCGAACCCAAGACATCCTTTGGATGTAGTTGCATTATTGATATTTATGTTATTTTCATTTTCTTAAAGACACTTGACACCTAAAAAGACACCATAAACTCACAATCTTCTCATTTTATGATCCTGTAGATGTCGTCCAGACAGCATCGAAGGGGTAGGAATTCGGAAAAGTCTCGGGAACGTTTGGCCACTCATATCGCGAATCAAATGGCCACGATATTACCTGACATCGTAGTACAAGTACAACAAGCCCTTGCTGCAAATCCTACTAACCCTCCTCAACAACAGGACCAGAACATCAACAACCCTCCTACCATCAAATGCTCTTACAAACATTTTAAGTCCTGCGATCCTCCAAAATTCGAAGGGACTGAGGGAGTCACTGCTCTCCTACATTGGTTCGAGGAGATGGAAAACGTGTTCTTAAACTGCGATTGTCCTGAGGATCGCAAAGTTCGTTACGCCACCGGGAGACTACTTGGTGTAGCTCTCACTTGGTGGAATACTGAGAAAGGAAAGAGGGGAACGGAAGATGCGATGGCCTTAACTTGGGAGGAGTTAAGGGAAATCATGACTAGGCGATTCTGTCCTAGAAGTGAAATTAAGAAATTGGAGGATGAATTTCATGCCTTGAAGTAAAAAGATGGTGATCACTCTACTTACAACAAAAGGTTCTTGGAGTTGAACCAAATGGTTCCAAACTTATTCACTCCAACCTATCGTCTGATCGAACATTACATTCGAGGACTTCCCTCAAAAATCCAAGATTCGGTCCTCAGCGTTTCACCGGTAACACTCGAAGCTGCCATGGAGTTGGCAACGGAACTGACTGAAAATCGAATTCGCAATGGGAAGTTCAAAGAAGAAAAGAAGAAAGCCCCTGCTGAGGGACAAACCTCAAACCACCACACTCCTTCCTATAAGTTTGCTAATAAGAGGAAGCGTAATACCAAGAACTTTGCAGTCACCCAAACCAACACCCCTATTCTTGCTGCACCCATCACTCAAGCCACTCCTCCACCCGCGCCATACAGAAAACCATACACAGGGCCACTACCAAAATGTAACTGTTGTCAGTATCACCACTCCCCTGATTATCCTTGCCAATACTGCACCGGCTGCGGTCGCGCCGGACATACTGTTCAAAACTGCCGCACGGTCCAACGAACAAATCGTCACCAACCTATAACCCAAACCCACCAACAGTTAATGGGTCAAGCCCAACAACAACTACCATTTCCACCCGCCCAACATTTAGCCCAAACATACTATCAACCCAATTACCCTATGGGCCAACCTACGCGGGCTTGTTTCAATTGCGGCGACCCAAGTCATTTCAGAAACACATGTCCAAGGCTGGTCAATATTTTTCATGCTCAGGCCCAAGCCAACCCTGTGAATCAAGCAAACCAAGCTCCTCCACCTGCTAGAGGAAGAGCTTTCAATATTAACGCAAACCAGGCCAGAGCTGACGGCAATGTGGTCAACGGTACGTTTCTTATAAATGGTAGATATGCCTCTATGTTATTTGATACTGGTGCGGATAGAAGTTTCGTGTCATTAGAATTTGAACCTATCTTATGCAAAAATCGGGATAAGCTCGCGGAATCCATAACGGTGGAAGTTGCGGACGGAAAACCAGTTTCATTAGACTCTATTTTACGCAACTGTACACTCACCCTAAATGACCACGATTTCCCAGTCGACCTTATTCCTATGAAGCTGGGAAGTTTCGACATCATAATCGGTATGGATTGGCTCAGTCAACATCATGCGGAAGTTGTATGTCGTGAAAAATTTATTCGTATTCCTCTTTCAAACGGTCAGACTCTTCGAATCATTGGAGAAACCTCGTCGAAAGGGCTCAACTTAATGTCTTGTCTTCAAGCTCAAAAATACCTTCGCAAGAATTATGTCGCGTTTTTAGCCCATATCATCAAGAAGGGGACCACAGAGAAGAAACTTGAAGATATTCCTGTTGTAAAAGATTTTCCACAAGTTTTTACTGACGACATTTCAGGACTTCCTCCAATCAGAGATGTCGAATTTCGTATCGATCTTATACCTGGTGCTACACCAGTGGCAAAATCTCCATATAGGTTAGCCCCCTCTGAAATGCAAGAGCTAGCCAGTCAATTGCAAGAGTTGACTGACAAGGGATTCATACGCCCCAGCTCATCGCCTTGGGGTGCACCTGTCCTTTTTGTAAAGAAGAAAGATGGATCTTTTCGTATGTGCATCGACTACAGAGAGCTCAACAAGTTAACCATCAAAAATCGATATCCCTTTACCTCGCATAGATGATCTTCTTGACCAACTACAAGGTGCCAGTTGCTTTTCGAAAATCGACCTTCGATCTGGCTATCATCAGCTTAGAGTGCATGAAGAAGACGTCCCTAAGACTGCTTTTCGAACTCGTTATGGCCACTATGAATTCATGGTTATGCCATTTGGATTAACCAACGCACCAGCTGTCTTCATGGACCTAATGAACAGAGTCTGCAAACCTTATCTTGATCGATTTGTTATAGTCTTCATCGACGATATTCTTATGTATTCAAAATCTAAATCTGATCATGAGCGTCATCTTCGACTCGTTCTTGCACTTCTAGAAAAGGAAAAGCTTTATGCCAAGTTCTCCAAATGTGAATTCTAGTTAAAAGAGGTGCAATTCCTCGGGCATGTAGTCAATGACAAGGGAATACATGTTGACCCTTCAAAGATCAAAGCGGTTCAAGAATGGCAAGCTCCACGTACACCAACTGAAGTAAGATCTTTTCTTGGACTAGCTGGCTATTATCGTCGGTTCATTTCAAACTTCTCCCGCATTGCTGTACCACTCAGGGCAAGGATTAGGCTGCGTTCTTATGCAAAGAGGAAAAGTCATAGCTTATGCTTCGAGACAACTCAAGACACATGAAAAGAACTACACCACTCATGACCTAGAACTTGGAGCCGTTGTATTCGCTCTTAAGATATGGTGACATTATCTCTATGGTACTAAGTGTGAAATATACACTGACCACAAAAGTCTTCAACATATCTTCAATCAAAAAGAGTTAAACATGAGGCAACGAAGATGGGTCGAACTTCTGAATGATTACGACTGTGAAATTAGATACCACCCTGGTAAAGCAAATGTGGTGGCTGATGCACTTAGTCGAAAGGGTTATGCGAACTCCATTCATCTTCTATGTTCGCAAATTATAACCGACATTAAAGATCAAATTCGAGAAGCCCAACACGTTTCAATAACAGAAGAAGATGTACGAAAGGAGATGTCCTGTGGAGCCGAGCTAAAACTTGAAACTAAATATGATGGTATTTTGTATTACCTAGATCGTATATGGATTCCTAACCACAACAATCTTCGGGAAACTCTCATGCATGAAGCTCATAAGACGCGATATTCTATACACCCAGGAGCCGATAAGATGTATCAAGACCTACGGTACACCTATTGGTGGCCTGGAATGAAGAAATATATTGCCGTTTTTGTTTCCAAGTGTCTCACATGTTCTAAGGTGAAGGCTGAACACCAAAGACCCTCAGGACTTCTAGTCCAACCGGAAATACCTGTATGGAAGTGGGAAAATATAACCATGGATTTCATTACCGGGTTACCTCGCACTTCTAGTGGGTATGACACTATATGGGTGATTATAGACCGACTTACAAAATCAGCTCACTTTATCCCTATTCGAGAAGATTTCAAGAACGAAAAGCTTGCTCGTATTTATATCAACGAGATCGTAAGCCGGCATGGAGTACCATTAAGTATTATTTCTGATCGTGATGGTCGTTTCACCTCACGAACATGGCAAGCAGTACAATCCGCTATGGGCACTCGACTAGATCTCAGTACCGCCTACCATCCTCAAACTGATGGACAGTCTGAGCGTACCATTCAAACTCTTGAGGACATGCTTAGAGCATGTGTCATAGACTTCAAGGGAAATTGGGACGCCCACCTACCGTTAGTCGAATTTTCGTACAACAACAGCTATCATTCGAGCATCGGCATGGCACCTTTTGAAGCTTTATATGGTTGAAAGTGCCGATCTCCTGTTTGTTGGCACGAAATTGGGGAAGCACAAATTACTGGTCCAGAATTGATCCAAGAAACCACAGATAAGATTCATCAAATCCGAAACAATCTTCTAGCGGCTCAAAGTCGTCAAAAGAGTTACGCAGATAAACGACGGAAGCCCTTGGAGTTTAGCATTGGTGATCATGTGCTTTTAAAAGTATCACCGTGGAAGGGAGTAGTTCGTTTTGGTCAAAAGGGAAAGCTAGCACCACGTTACGTAGGACCTTTCAAGATACTCGAAAGAGTAGGTCCTGTAGCATACAAGCTTGACCTACCGGAAGAACTCGACAGGATTCATCCCACATTCCACGTGTCGAACTTGAAGAAGTGCCTCGCTGATGAGAATCTTCATATTCCACTGGAAGATATTCAGATTGATGAATCCATGCATTTTATTGAAAGACCAGTGGAGATTATGGACTATGGAGAAAAGCGTCTACGACGAAGTCGCATTCCTATTGTTAGGGTACGCTGGGAGTCGAAACGGGGACCTGAGTTTACTTGGGAACGTGAAGACTCAATGCGTGAAAAATACCCGCATCTTTTTCCTACTACTTCAACCGTTTAAATTTCGGGACGAAATTCCTAAAAGTAGGGGATACTGTAACATTTGTAAAAATCGGGTCTCCAAAACCCGCTCCGTTTTGTAATAAAATACCAAGTTATGAAAGTACATTAATTATTTATGATTATTTTGAGTTTAAACGTTTCATAATTAATAAATAAACTAAACTATAAAAATTATATTTGATAAAAAGTTAAAATAAAATAAATAAAAAACATGTGTAGCTGCCGGGACTCGAACCCGGGTCAGCTGGGTCTCAAACGACTTAACCATCTCTCACCAAACCACTCCGCCACAATGTATTTTCTGTTAACTATATGAAAACAAAAGAAACTTATACACAAACTCAGTTTAATCAATATTACCAACTGAAAACCGATAATCGGCAAACCAATCGTTAAATCGATTGTTTACCTCGCAATTTCACTTATAACCGATGTATTTCGGTTTCTAATTAAGTCCGAATTGAATGAACATAAAGTTTCATCATTTCCGGTATTTGAAACCGAAAACTTATCAAACTCTGATTTAATTCAAGTTCTGATCATTTGCGCGATTCATAACTATCACAACAACACTCAATTTCATTTTCGTCAAGTTTCTGAACCGTAAGATTCTCTAAATCAGATCGCCGGAATTTTTCTGCAACTCACCGGAAAACCGGGACTCACATTCTCACGGTAATTCCTTCGACTCTTTTTGTTTAAAACATGTGTTTAGTCAATCTCTAACACAACTCCATCGTCAGAATCAATCTTAGCCAACATTTATCGGAAATCTTACCTTCGCCGGAAAGTTCCTGAGATTGCCGGAATCCCACTGTGAACTGGTAAGATATTCTGCACTTCTTTTAAACCTTGTTTAGGTGATTTAACTTTGTGAATAATCGATCCACACTGTTAATTGGTTCAACAGTCGGAGTTCATTTCCAGTACCGACGAACCTTCGCCGGATTTCTGTGATTATCTTCAATCGGTAAATTCTGTTCTTTAAACTCTCTCCATTCCTTACTCTTGAATTACTGTTAGTGTCTAAGATCTTTGTAAATCACTAAAATCAAACTTAACCAGTCGAATTACGCTGACCGTGTAATCCGACGAAGAAGATGAAGCTATTTTAGAATATAAGAGTAATTAAAATCCGGATTATAAACGGGTTAGACACACAGTCCAGCGGTGGACTGTGTGCAAATTTCATATTCACGTCCCGAGTTCGATCCTTACTACGCGCACGCCTTACGTAATAATATTCCTTTTTAATCATGAACTAACCCGGGTTAAAACAAGTAGTTGTTAAGTATAATATAAATCAAGAATATAACCGGGTTAGACACACAGTCCAGCGGTGGACTGTGTGCAAAATAAACTTCACGTCGCGCGTTCGAATCCTGTCCCGAGCACCGGTCCATGGAATTAAAATGTTTTTGCAAAATAAAGGAATTTTCGGTTAAATCAAATAAGTATATAAATATAATTAAAACTGAGTTTCTAACGGGTTAGTCACGTAGCTCAGTTGGTAGAGCTACGTGCACGTGAACGGAAGGTCACCGGTTCGAATCCCGCCTGGCGCAGGAATTTACCACTAACCGAACCGGTCAACGGTCAACGGTCAACAGTAAAATTATAATATTTTTTTATATATTTATTTGTTTATTTTAATTCAAAAATCAATTAAAAATACTTAGAAATAACATTTTTAAAGATAGAAAATAGCCATAAACTCACAAAAATATATCTAAAAATCCCATTAAAATCCTTAATAAAATCCATCCATTTAATATATTTTTCCATTATTATTTAGGTTAGTGTTTCCTCGTCGACTCGCTCATTTAAATCGTGCGCATCTCACCATCTCAAATTCAACGCACCCAATGTGAGTAAACCTTTCAAATTCCCCGTTTTAATCACGTTTTGGGGTGTATCATGTGTCTTTGTTTATTTACATATTATAACGAAATTATTGTGCATACATCATATCATGACATGTGTATTAGTTTGTTGCTGTTAAGTAGTTATTATTGGATGCAAATTATTATTTCAGTACATGCAATTGCCGAGGCCTCAGCTCCCCATCCATCGAGGTTGAGCTTGATCCCCATTTTGTTATGCGGTTGATCTTGGCGTGCCCGCACGATCGGCTCCGTTTGATTGAGCCTTGATCGGTCATTTCATTTTACATTTCAATACATGCAATACGCTCGGCTCCGTTTGATTGAGCCTTGAGTGCACAGTTCAATTTACATTTCCAGTTCATGCAATACGTTCGGCTCCGTTTGATTGAGCCTTGAGCGCACAGTTCAATTTACATTTCCAGTTCATGCAATACGATCGGCTCCGTTTGATTGAGCCTTGATCGCACAGTTCATTTATGTTAGTTATCGTATGATATTGGTATATTCATGTATGCTATCAAATGTTAATGTATGTTATAATTGTAACTGCTATTTGCCCATGTTTGATTACTTACATGTGCTCTTTTATGATTATGCACAATATTTTATTGATAAACTAACCATATAATCATTACCAAATGTTTATTTAATAAGGTTCACTCGCCAACTTATGTTGACCCAAAACCTCCCATTTTACACATGATACAGGTGAACCAGCAGCAGCTAGGAATACATTGGACCTGGATTAGAAGAAATAAAACGATTTAGTATTTGAATTGTTATGTTTGGTTATTTTCCCTTGTATTGAATGAACATGTTTGGATGTTTGAGAAATGTAACTTTGACTTCATTTAACTATGAAACATAATAGTAAATGTCATGTGCTTTGGTGATAACCCAATTATGCCCCGACTCTTATTTCCGCTGCGGGTCGGGGTGTGACAACAATACAACAAATAACATTACATAACACGTTAGATCATATAATGGTAGTAGCACAAATGTTTGAATAGACGAAATATGTAAACGACACATGATACACCCCAAAACATGAATTAAGAGGGGAATTTGTAAGGATTCACTCACAGTGGGTGCGTTTTTCTTGGATTGACAACGAACGCGCACAATTTTGGATTTAACCAACGAGAGAAACTAACCTAAATAATCACGTAATAATTGGATAAATATAAAGTTCTTATTTGAAATTAATATTTCTAACTAATGCTTTTTATTAGATTTTTAGATCTATTTTGTGGTATTTATTATAATTTTTAAACTTAAAAAGTCTTATTTTTAAGCATTTTTAAATGATTTTTTTTAAATAAAAAGATAAAGAGAAATAGTAAAAGGTATACCCTTTTTAATGGGTTGACCGGTCAACGGTCGGATCGCATTTATTATATGCATCGTGTGAGGTTCGAACTCGTGACCTCCCGTATACGTGTACCCAGCTCTACCAACTGAGCTACGCGTCTAACCCGAAATAATTCTGATTTTAATTACTTATATATACTAGTTAGCTTAAACCTAATTTTATTTTTATTAAAAAGGTTTCATAAATTGCCAAAACCGGTTTAAGTATCAAGAATCGAACTCGAGCCCTTCAGTTCACGTGCTGTGTGTCTAACCCGTTTATACACTGAATTATATTATATTCATATATATGTTGATGATCTGAATAGGTTTTAAAAAGATTGGTTTTATTTCAGAAAGTCAGAACATGTGTGGCTCGAACCCGGGACGTATGCTTTGTGATTGCACAAAGTTCACCACTGGACTTTGTGTCTAACCCGATTTAAACACCAAGATTAATTATACTTATATTCTAAGTAAACTTCATCCTCTTCCTAAACAATACCCAGAACCCGATCTCGACTGTTAGCCAAGAATAACATTTTTGATTATTTGTTTTATGATTAAAACATATTAAACAAACGATGGAAGAAGGATTAAGACAATTGTACCTTTTTATTGGAGTGGTACGGTTTTCTGGTTCGAACTTTTCCGGCGAATACCTGATGATTCCGGCGAATCAAAGCAAAGAAAATCTTCAGAGAAGTTTGGGTATGTTTTGAGATAGAGTGCGAGTGAAATTGAGATGGATGGTATTTATAGGGTAAACAATCAATCATCGATTTCGGTTTCAAGACCCAAATCATGGGTTAATGATTTCAAATTGATAAATGGTTTTTGAATTAATTGAGTTTGGATTTCGGTTATAACTGATGATGACATCAGTTACATTCAATCACTTGCAAAGAAAAACGTCAATTGCAGAGATGATCTAGTTTTGGCGGTTATAGACTCTGAAATTTGAACTTGCAGGTGCTTGTGGGTTTTATTATAACACTAATTTACTTTCAAGTTTAAACACAAGTGTGCGTTTTGCGGTGGTGTAAGGTGTGTGTGCTTGTTGGAGACCCGGGTTCGAACCCGGGTACCTCCTTTACATATTCTTTTATTTTTAGGCTACATTAATTAATATTATTATTTTACTTTCTATTTATTTAATATTTTAATTATATAGTTTATTTATTAACCATGAAAATTTATTAACACCAAATATAAAATAATTAAATGCGTAACGAAACATTTAATAAATAGTTGAAATCTTAAACGGAACGGGTTTTGGAACCCGTTTTACACAAATATTACAGTATCCCCTACTTTTGAAAATTTGTCACGAAATTTAAGTAGTAGATGTAACTGGAAAGAGATGCGGGTATTTCTCACGCATTGAGTCTTCGCATTCCCAAGTAATCTCAGGTCCTCGTTTTGACTCCCAACATACCCTGACTATCAGAATTCAATTTCGTTCTAAACGTTTCTCACTGAAGTCCATGATTTCTACAGGTTATCCTACGAGATGCGTCGATTCAGAAATATGAGTATCTTTTAACAGAAAAAGGGAGTGTGAGGTTTGGATTTGACGTTAAAGGTTTTCATAACCAGAGGAGTGTGAAGTTTTTAAATTTTAATTGAGGCGGTAACGTTCCTAGTAAGGGTGGAATACCCCGCTACAGGAATCGCTTTTTGATGCCTGAGATGAGAAGCGTTGATACATAGTGTTGATTGACTGGATATGATCTCATGATAAAGGGTTTTGAGAAAAATCAATGCGTCGGAAAAATAAAGTTATATCACAAAACAAAAACTTCAACCATGACGATATTAAGATTTACACTACCTACACTGAACTTATCATAACCACCTGACAATGCTTTTGATCATTTGACAAGAATACTTATATATAGGAAGTACAAGCGGCGTATCCACCATATCCTTGTCAAATTTTCATTGGCTTTGTCAGTAAGTTACGATTAGTTCTATGTGACTCATCCTAAAATCTACAAAACATAAACAAACACAACAGCCAAAGCTTAAGTCTCAATTTGAGGGATACATGACTGAACGAGGACGGTATCTCTCTCGTGTTATGATAAAGTGATCAGTCTATGAATAAGTGAGACACGACCCAACTTCTTTAAATGATGAGACAAGATTCGTCGTGATGTACGATGACATGTAATTTTGAATCAATGAATAGAGACATGTAATGAAACAACTTATCATGATGTGATATAAACTGCGTTATTGGCATTAAAATTTTGATACATAAATTCCCAATTTGAAACAAGGATATACAAGGATTGAAATTTATAGAAAACATTAAGAATAAACGGGTGGAGCAGAGTCTTGTTTCTTGGTGATAGAAGGCTAGTTAGGTTGCTCGTTGGCACCATTGTCGTTGACTAGGATCGTGTTGATGTTGTAAGCTCATCCTCTCGTTGGTGGAGGTGCTGTGTTTGCTTGATTTGCTTGGTTAACTGGGTTCGCTTGAGCTTGGGTGTTAATGATGTTAACCAACCTAGGCACGTGCTTCTAAAGTGGGTAGGGTCGCCACAATTAAAGCAAGCTCGAATATGTGGAACTATGGCGTATTGAGGTTGTTGATAGGGTTGGATCATATTTTGGGTAGAGGGTGAAGCTTGGTTTTGGGGAGTGTGACAAGTTTTACTTAGATGACCATAACGCCCACAATTAGCACACAATCGACAGGGTATGGTGGGTTGATGGTGATAAAAGCAGGTGTTGCATTGAGGGTGAGGAATAATGTAAGGTTTCTTATTTGGACAAGTAGAGTTGGGTGCTACTTGAGTGATTTTGATAGCTTGAAAGGGTACGGCTTGTGGAGCTGGTTGACTGCTTTGAGTGACAGCAAAATTTTGCCCGTCTTGCCTTCTCTTGGTAGTGAGTTGGGAAGAGGATTCAGTTTGGTTGGGTTTGAGGTTTCGGTTGGTGTTTTATCTTTCCTCTTCTCATTCTTGAAATCCCATTCCTGATGTGGTTTTCGATGAGCTGTGAAGCTAGCTCCATTGCAGCTTCCAAAGTTGCAGGTATAGTACTCATCACAGGGTCCTAAATCTTCGAAGGAAGACCTCGAATTTAATGCTCGATCAGACGATAGAGAGGGGTGAACAAATTGGGAACCATTTGATTCAACTCGAGAAACCTCTTGTTGTAGGTTATATGGTCTCCCTCTTTTGTTTCAAGAAGTAGAACTCATCCTCTAGTTTCTTAATTTCGCTTCTTGGGCAGAAACGTCTTGTCATAAGTTCTCGGAGTTCTTCCCAAGTTAGGGCTACTGCGGCTTCGGCACCTCTTCTGCCTTTTTCGGCATTCCACCAAGTTAATGCTGCCCCAAATAGACGGCTAGTAGCATAACGAACTTTACGGGCGTCAGGACAATCACAATTGAGAAAAGTACTCTCCATCTCTTCAAACCATCGAAGGAGAGTAGTGACCCCTTCGGTACCTTCGTACTTTGGAGGGTCACATGAGTTGCAGTGCTTGTAGGTGCACTTGTGATGTTGGTGGGAGGATTAGCAACATTTTGACCTTCTTGGTTGATTGGCTTGATGGGATTAGCGGCAAGGGCTTGTTGGACTTGAATTACGATGTTAGGAATTACGGCGGCCATCTGTTGAGCTATTGAGCAGCCATGCGCTCACCAGATTTTCCTAACCTCCTTCCTCCTCGTGAGTGTCTGGAAGACATCTATAGGAAATACGTAACGAGATTATGAGTTTGACGTTTTAGGTGTCATGTGTCGTGTAAAAGATTAATATCCACAAAACAAATGAAAGAAAACAAATTCACTCCTGTGACTACTGGGCTTTGTAGGGTTCACATTGGTGTTGGCCTGTTAACACTCGCGCCACCCGAATGAAAATCATAAAACATGATTGCAAGGTATAAGGTCGGAGGGTGTCCAGGTGTAGACACAGTGACAACTCAAAGTGGGGTAAGTTCACACGACGTTTGGTGTGGCATGCTTTGGCCTAATAGGTCCTTCGTACCGCATCGTTAGTCCCCAGGTAGGCAAACTAGTCCGTTATATTGGATTTATACGAATGCTAACCTAGACAGCACGTTTCGACTACCGGTACTTGTACCCTTCCAGTTACTACATGCCCATCGTAAAACTCACTTTGATGAGATTGAAAAATGAAAACATCACAAAATCTTGAAAAAGGAAATATGAGAATGTTTTAGATATTGAAACGTGCGTGATGCGTATATATGTAAGCATGTTATGTTTGACAATATGTATAACACATTAAATATCACACGAAATGATAGTGGAAGTGCTTGCATACATTTGCGTGTGAAATAAATATAAAACAAGTAAATATCATGAGTTCGCATGTAACCAAATAACACATAAGCAATTAAAATCTAATCGACTATAGTATAGGCTCTAATGGTCTAATAACCTATCCTATATCCCTATAGTCAAAAGCTCTTATACCAATCTGTCACACCCTAACCCGCAGCGGAAATGGTAGTCGGGGCAGGATTGGGTTTTCATCAAAGCTCATGACATTTACTATAATAAAATTTCATATTTATTATTTCCAATTTAAAGGAGAAATTACAACAAACATACAAACACAACATTCATGAACTCTTTAATTTTCTTCTAAGACAATTTCCTATATGTTCCTTGCTTCAACCTGTCCACCTGTATCATGTGTAAAATAGAGTTTTTGGGTCAACAAAAGTTGACGAGTGAATTGTAACATTTGTAAAAATCGGGTTTTCAAAACCCGCTCCGTTTTGTAATCGAATATCGAGTTATAAAAGTTACATTGAATATTTATGATTATTTATATATAAAACGATACATAATTAATAAATAGACTAAACTATAAAAATTATATTTGATAAAAAGTTAAAATAAAATAAATAAAAAAATTATGTTGCTGCCGGGACTCGAACCCGGGTCAGCCAAGACACACTCCAACGCCTTAACACACACTCACATCACCACTCCGCCACTTTGTGTTTTCTGTTATCTCTAGGAAACAAATGAGATTTATATACAGACTAGGTTAAACCGGTTCCGCCAACTGAGAAACGGAAAACGGCAAAGCAATCGTCAAATCGTTTGATTTCTCGCGTATTCACGTTCATAACCGATGAACCGATGTCTTTAATCAATTCAGAATTGATTGAGCATCAAGTCTCATCATTATCGGTCTTCATAACCGAAAAGCAATCAAATCCTGAATACTTCAACCTAAGATTGTCACACCCCGACCCGCAGCGGAAAAGGTGACCGGGGCATGATTGGGTTATCATCAAAGCTCATGACATTTATTATACGTTTCATATTCATTAATACAATTAAATGGAAATTTACATTAAGAATTACAACATGTTCTAACTACCAATCTAAGCTTCTTTGTTCTCTTCTAAGGCATATCCTATGTTTTCCTTGCTTCAACCTGTTCACCTGTATCATGTGTAAAAAGGTTTTTGGATCAACATAATGTTGGCGAGTGAATCCTATGGAAAACATTTGAACAAGTTTATCCAATTGATTATAAATAATGTGCATAACCACATATGAGTAAATGTAGATGTAAATTTATTCACACAACTAACAATATTGAATATTTCACACACATACACTAAATGATTGTTTTGAGGCACGCGTTGTTCGACTCGTCTCCCACGAGGAACTGATGGGCCTAATGAATGAGTTTTGAGGCACGCGTTGTTCTACGAACTGATGGGCCTAATGAATGAGTTTTGAGGCACGCCTTGTTCTTACGAACTGATGGGCCTAATTAATGAGTTTTGAGGCACGCGTTGTTCTTACGAACTGATGGGCCTAATGAATGAGTTTTGAGGCACGCGTTGTTCTACAAACTGATGGGCCTAATGAATGAGTTTTAAGGCACTCGTTGTTCAACTCGTCTCCCACGAGGAACTGATGGGCCTAAATAATTTGCATACAACTTTGACAATATGTAATACATCACAACCAACAACAATTACATTCTAGTTTAGATCATATAATGGTATAGCACGAGTTTGCATAAGAGAATTAGTTTAAGCGACACATGATACACCCCGAAACATGAATAAAAAGGGGAATTTGTAAGAATTCACTCACATTGGGTGCGTTCGGTTGATGATGTTGAATGCACGCGAAATGGTTTTAACCACGAGTGAAATTAACCTAGATAAATAGCATTTTGGTTCGGTAAGCAAACGGATTTTATTAATCTATTTTAATAGGATTGTTGGGTGTATTTTTGTGAGTTTAATGCTATTTTCTAACCTTAAAAATGTTATTTTTAAGTATTTTTAATTGATTTTTAATTAAAATAATTAAATAAAAATAATATTAAAAATTTTTGACTTTTTCTGACCGTTGACTTGACCGTTGACCGTTGACCGTTGACCTGACCGTTGACCGGTTCGAGTGCGTATTGTTGTGCGTTGGGTGAGGCTCGAACCCGAGACCTCCCGTACGCGTGCACGCAGCTCTACCAACTGAGCTACGTGTCTAACCCGTCATATATCCGATTTTAATTATATATATATTAATTAGATTTAAACAGAAATCCTTTATTTTAAAAACGATTTTTAATCCAGAGAACCGGTGCGCTCCACAGATCTCGAACCCGGGACCTGTGGGTTAGCGTACACCCAGTCCACCGCTGGACTGTGTGTCTCACTTGGTTATTAACTTGGTTTTTATTATACTTAACATAGACTGTAAGTCCACCCGGTTCAGTTTAAAAAGGCAGATTTTTATTTCAAGTGAGTAAGGCTGGGACAGGATTCGAACTCGCGACGTTAGTGTTTATTGTGCACACAGTCCACCGCTGGACTGTGTGTCTAACCCGAGTAATATCTTGCTTTTAATTATACTTAAACATTACCGAAACATCGTCTTCTTCACTGGTTTTAACCAGAATCGGAAATCGACTGGTTCGATGATTAAAACATGTTCTTTAGTGACAGAGGGTTAATTACAAGTGAGATTACATAAAAAGAATGAGAAATTGAGCGTGAGGTATACCGATTGAATTCCTCTGTTTTCCGGCAGAACTCCGGCGACAGCAATCTCTTACGGCGACGAGTGTCTTGCAGCAGAGAATCTTCAGAAAGCTTACAAAGGGTGTGGGTGACTTCGGTAAAAGTTTAGGGGGTTGAGTAAAGCTCAGAGATTAAGGACTCGGTTTTCCGGCGACGTACAAAATATTTCCGGCGAGTGAGTTTTCGCCGAGAAAGGGTGCGATTTGAGAGTGAAAGGTTTCTGGTGAGTTGTGGGTGAATTTAAAGGGTAGTATCGAGATGTATGGGGTCTGAATTCGGTCTCAATTCGGAGTCAGCCGTTCTCCGGCGGTTACGGCTGATGTCGCGGGTTCAGACGTCGGTTATAACCGTCGTGGGAGTTAATTCTTCGGTTAACTTGAGCGGAAACGTAAATTAACGGCGAAGTCGTCGGGATTTCCGACGACTGCTATTTGGGCGCAATTTGACGAATTTTGACTACCGCACTTTATTATTTGAATTAATTGATTCATTTTATTATCAGAAAATCAAAGTGGCGGAGCGGTTGATCGGCTGGGTGATAAGTCGTTTGTTGAACCGGTACAGACCCGGGTTCGAAACCCGGCAGAAGCAAAACATTTTTAGTTTGCGATTTTTAACAGTTTTTCAGAAACTAATTATATATCCCCGTATAATAATTGATTATGTATCGTTTAAAATTATTTTGGGCATTTAATTCGCAACGAAAATTTTAACTGACTGTTCGGTTGATAAACGGAGCGGGTTTGGTAAATCCGTTTTTTGACGGATGTTACAGTATCCCCTGCTTTTTAGAAATTTTGTCCCGAAATTTAAATAGTGATATATTTGACTAAAAGAATGATGGTGTTTAGTTTGACAGTTACATGCTTAGAAGAAATAAGGGTTTAAGTTTTTGTTCGAGGCGGTAACGTTCCTTGTAAGGGTTAAGTACCCTAATACAGGAATCGCTTTTTGTTGCCTACTGCAAAAGTATTGATAAACAGAATTGATTTGCTAACTTTGATTTCATGCATAAAAGTTTGAATATGCTTAGTAGGTTAGGGTTATATCCTAAGGCAAAAATTCTAATACTACAATCTACACAAATAAACACAACAACTAATAATTGAATCCACATTCTGATAGCATATATGTTTGAATGGTGACGGTTCCTCTCTCGTTTGTTATGATGGAGAGGTTAGTTTATGTAGAAATGGAACACAATCCAATTTCTTTAAATAGCGAGATGATATAAATGTAACACAAATTTCAACCAAGGCAATACTAAATCCTACATGGAACTTCTCATAATCGCCTGATAACGCCTCTGATCCTTTGGCAAGAATACTTATATATAGGAAGTGCCAGCGGCGTATCCACCATACTCTCGTCAAATTTTCATTGGTTTTATCAGTAAGTTATGATTAGTTCTATGTGACTCTAGAACATAAACAAACACAACAACCAGCGCTTGAGTCTTAATTCTGATTGTATACATGTTTGAATGATGACAATACCTCTCTCGTTTATTATGATGGAGAGGTTAGTCTATGTAGAAGTGAGACACAACTCAACTTCTTTAAATGATGAAACTAAGATACGTCGTGAGGTATGATGATATGAATATTAAATCAATGAGTATAAAACAAACTGAACTAGTAATTTGCATTAAAATTCTTGGATAAATTTCCAATTGAGATACGTGAAAATTGAGATAACATAAAGGAAAAACATAAAAACTAAGTGGTTGGTGTTGAATCTTGATTCTTGGTGAGAGAAGGCTAGTTAAGTGGTTGGTTTGGACCGTTAATATCTTCAACAGGGTTGACGTTGATGTTATAAACTCTTCCTCTTGCTGGTGGTGGAGCTGGGTTTGTTTGATTTGCTTGGTTAACTGGGTTTGCTTGAGCTTGGGCGTTTATGATGTTAACCAAACGAGGGCACGTGTTTCTAAAATGGGTAGGGTCGCCACAACTGAAACAAGCTCGAACATATGGGAACATGGGGTATTGAGGTTGTTGATATGTTTGGATCATGTTTTGAGTAGGGGGTGGGGTTTGGTTTTGAAAGGTGCGGCAAACCTTGCTCAAATGACCGTAGCGTCCACAATTCGCACATAGTCGGCAGGGTAAGGTAGATAGATGGTGATAGAAACAGGTGTTGCATTGAGGGTGGGGTCCAATGTAAGGTTTCTTATTTGGGTAAGTTGAGTTGGGTGCTACTTGAGTGATTGGGATAGTTTGGGGAGGTACAACTTGCGAAGCTGGTTGGTTGCGTTGGGAGACGGCGAGATTTGCCCATCTCGTTTTCTCTTAGAAATAGGTGGTGTAGAGGATTCGGTTCGGGTGGAGTTTGAGGTTTCGGTTGATGCTTTATCCTTCTTCTTCTCCTCCTTGAAATCTTTGTTCCGGATTCGGTTCTCGGTGAGCGCTGTTGCTAGCTCCATTGCTGCTTCCAAAGTTGCAGGCGAGGTACTTATTACAGAGTCTTGAATCTTTGATGGAAGGCCACGAATGTAGTGCTCGATCAAACGGTAGAGGGGAGTGAACAAATTTGGAACCATTTGATTTAACTCAAGGAACCTCTTGTTGTATGTGGTGTGGTCGCCTTCCTTTTGTTTCAAAGCATGGAACTCATCCTCCAATTTCTTGATTTCGCTTCTTGGGCAAAACCGTCTTGTCATGATTCCCTTCAACTCTTCCCAAGTCAAGGTCATAGTATCTTCAACACCTCGTTTGGTCTTTTCTGTATTCCACCATGTGAGTGCTGTTCCAAGTAAACGTCCGGTGGCATAACGCACTTTGCGATCATCGGGGCAATCGCAATTTAGAAAAGTGTTCTCCATTTCTTCGAACCAATGGAGGAGAGCGGTGACACCTTCAGTACCTTCGTATTTTGGAGGATTGCAGGATTTGAAATGTTTGTAGGTGCATTTAGTGACTTTTGGGGAAAGATTGACAGTGTTTTGATCTTCTTGTTGGGTTGGGTTAACGGAATTAGCGGTAAGGGCTTGTTGAACTTGAACTACGATGTTGGGTATTACGGTCGCCATTTGCTGAGCGATTTGAGCAGCCATGCGTTCACGGGCTTTTCCTGCTCTCATCTTCCTACGGGCGAGGTTAGAAGACATCTACAAGGAATACATGTCAAGAGTATGAGTTGGATGCTTTTGGGATCGTACGTCGTGTTTGGGAATGAACATTCATAAAATAAATATAGAAAAATAATTCTACTACATCCATAGGATGTCTTGGGCTTTGCTCGTAATTGGGCCTTGCATGCCGCCATACTTCACCTTCGTAATCACGTGGGCCCCCATGATTACCGGGTTTTTCATATGGTTCGCATGTGTTAGCCTGGTTACGTACACTAAAACCCGGAGAAAATCGAGAAATATGTAACGTATGGTATTCGGAATGTGCCCAGGCATGGACACGGTGACATCTCAAAGTGGGGTTAGTTCGAACGACGTTTGGTATGGCATGCTTTGGCCTAATAGGTCCGTCGTACTCTCATCGTTAGTCCCCAGGTAGGCAAACTGGTCCGTTATTTTGGATTTATACGAATGCCAACCTAGACAGGACGTTCCGACTACCGGTACTTGTACCCTTCCGGTTACTACATGCCCGTCGCAGAACTTACTTTGATGAGATTTGAAAATTGCAACAAAATCCTTGAATAACGAGAGTATGAAAATGAATTGAATATATGAACATTGATATACGTATAATGAATATGTATATAAGCATGTATGTTTGACTGTAAGTATAAACAAATATGAAACAAATAAATATCACAAGTTTGTATGTAACCACCTAATCAATTAAAATTTAGGCAGACTATAGTATAGGCACTAAGGGTCTAATAACCTATCATATATCCCTATAGTCATGGCTCTGATACCAATCTGTCACACCCCGACCCGCAGCGGAAAAGGTGACCGGGGCATGATTGGGTTATCATCAAAGCTCATGACATTTATTATACGTTTCATATTCATTAATACAATTAAATGGAAATTTACATTAAGAATTACAACATGTTCTAACTACCAATCTAAGCTTCTTTGTTCTCTTCTAAGGCATATCCTATGTTTTCCTTGCTTCAACCTGTTCACCTGTATCATGTGTAAAAAGGTTTTTGGATCAACATAATGTTGGCGAGTGAATCCTATGGAAAACATTTGAACAAGTTTATCCAATTGATTATAAATAATGTGCATAACCACATATGAGTAAATGTAGATGTAAATTTATTCACACAACTAACAATATTGAATATTTCACACACATACACCAAATGATTGTTTTGAGGCACGCGTTGTTCGACTCGTCTCCCACGAGGAACTGATGGGCCTAATGAATGAGTTTTGAGGCACGCGTTGTTCTACGAACTGATGGGCCTAATGAATGAGTTTTGAGGCACGCGTTGTTCTTACGAACTGATGGGCCTAATTAATGAGTTTTGAGGCACGCGTTGTTCTTACGAACTGATGGGCCTAATGAATGAGTTTTGAGGCACGCGTTGTTCTACGAACTGATGGGTCTAATGAATGAGTTATAAGGCACGCGTTGTTCAACTCGTCTCCCACGAGGAACTGATGGGCCTAAATAATTTGTATACAACTTTGACAATATGTAATACATCACAACCAACAATAATTACATTCTAGTTTAGATCATATAATGGTATAGCACGAGTTTGCATAAGAGAATTAGTTTAAGCGACACATGATACACCCCGAAACATGAATAAAAAGGGGAATTTGTAAGAATTCACTCACATTGGGTGCGTTCGGTTGATGATGTTGAATGCACGCGAAATGGTTTTAACCACGAGTGAAATTAACCTAGATAAATAGCATTTTGGTTCGGTAAGCAAACGGATTTTATTAATCTATTTTAGTAGGATTGTTGGGTGTATTTTTGTGAGTTTAAGGCTATTTTCTAACCTTAAAAATGTTATTTTTAAGTATTTTTAATTGATTTTTAATTAAAATAATTAAATAAAAATAATAATAAAAAATTTTGACTTTTTCTGACCGTTGACTTGACCGTTGACCGTTGACCTGACCGTTGACCGGTTCGAGTGCGTATTGTTGTGCGCTGGGTGAGGCTCGAACCCGAGACCTCCCGTACGCGTGCACGCAGCTCTACCAACTGAGCTACGTGTCTAACCCGTCATATATCCGATTTTAATTATATATATATATTAATTAGATTTAAACAGAAATCCTTTATTTTAAAAACGATTTTTAATCCAGAGAACCGGTGCGCTCCACAGGTCTCGAACCCGGGACCTGTGGGTTAGCGTACACCCAGTCCACCGCTGGACTGTGTGTCTCACTTGGTTATTAACTCGGTTTTTATTATACTTAACATAGACTGTATGTCCACCCGGTTCAGTTTAAAAAGGCAGATTTTTATTTCAAGTGAGTAAGGCTGGGACAGGATTCGAACTCGCGACGTTAGTGTTTATTGTGAACACAGTCCACCGCTGGACTGTGTGTCTAACCCGAGTAATATCTTGCTTTTAATTATACTTAAACATTACCGAAACATCGTCTTCTTCACTGGTTTTAACCAGAATCGGAAATCGACTGGTTCGATGATTAAAACATGTTCTTTAGTGACAGAGGGTTAATTACAAGTGAGATTACATAAAAAGAATGAAGAAATTGAGCGTGAGGTATACCGATTGAATTCCTCTGTTTTCCGGCAGAACTCCGGCGACAGCAATCTCTTACGGCGACGAGTGTCTTGCAGCAGAGAATCTTCAGAAAGCTTACAAAGGGTGTGGGTGACTTCGGTAAAAGTTTAGGGGGTTGAGTAAAGCTCAGAGATTAAGGACTCGGTTTTCCGGCGACGTACAAAATATTTCCGGCGAGTGAGTTTTCGCCGAGAAAGGGTGCGATTTGAGAGTGAAAGGTTTCTGGTGAGTTGTGGGTGAATTTATAGGGTAGTATCGAGATGTATGGGGTCTGAATTCGGTCTCAATTCGGAGTCAGCCGTTCTCCGGCGGTTACGGCTGATGTCGCGGGTTCAGACGTCGGTTATAACCGTCGTGGGAGTTAATTCTTCGGTTAACTTGAGCGGAAACGTAAATTAACGGCGAAGTCGTCGGGATTTCCGACGACTGCTATTTGGGCGCAATTTGACGAATTTTGACTACCGCACTTTATTATTTGAATTAATTGATTCATTTTATTATCAGAAAATCAAAGTGGCGGAGCGGTTGATCGGCTGGGTGATAAGTCGTTTGTTGAACCGGTACAGACCCGGGTTCGAAACCCGGCAGAAGCAAAACATTTTTATTTTACGATTTTTAACAGTTTTTCAGAAACTAATTATATATCCCCGTATAATAATTGATTATGTATCGTTTAAAATTATTTTGGGCATTTAATTCGCAACGAAAATTTTAACTGACTGTTCGGTTGATAAACGGAGCGGGTTTGGTAAATCCGTTTTTTGACGGATGTTACAAAGATCACTCTCGCGACTCAGAAACGTCATAACCATACTCCATTTCATTTTCGTCACATTTTCAGACCATCAGAACGCTTAAATCAGTTCGCCGGAATTTTCTGCAAATCCCGCCGGAAAACCGTATTCATCCTCGAACGGTAATTCTCTCAATATTATTGCAGTTCAACAATTATTAGACTATTTCTAACTTAAACCTCTCAATTGAAATCGAATTCAGGCGCTGTATTCAACTAATTCCAGTTCGCCGGAACTCCCCTGAAAATTTCTAATTCCGTCTGTGAAACGGTAAGGGTCTTCAAACACATCGTTAACGTTTGTTTATCACATCAATTCCACATTCGACTAATCAAAATAGTTAATTATCTTGTTCAGTTGAAGAGCATAAAAACAGGAACCGACACATCGCCGGAAATCTGAAATAAACCGTTCATCGGTATGTTCACCTCTAGTTACCGTCTCTGCCTTTTCATTTAAGTTTTAATAATGTCTGTAAATCGTAAACACAAGGAACGAGTTAGTAAATCAGTTGACTGTAATTTGAATGAAGAAGACGAAGCTAACTAAGTTATAAGTATATTTAAAACTAGTAAAATGAACGGGTTAGACACACAGTCCAGCGGTGGACTGTGTGCAAAATACAAACGCACGTCCCGAGTTCGATTCCTGCTATACGCACTCCTCATATAATAAAATGCCTTTTTGTTTAAAAACTAAACCGGGTTAACTCAGTTAGTTGTTAAGTATAATAAAAACCGCGATAATAACCAGGTTAGACACACAGTCCAGCGGTGGACTGTGTGCAACAATGAGCCAAACGTCGCGCGTTCGAAACCCGTCACTAGCACCGGTCCGTGGAATTAAAATGTTTTTCGCAATTAAAAGAATTTCGGTTAAATTGAATAAGTATATAAATATAATTAAAAACAAGATTATTTCGGGTTAGACACGTAGCTAAGTTGGTAGAGCTGCGTGCACGCGTACGGGAGGTCTCGGGTTCGAGCCTCACCCGGCGCACACTAATTCGCTGACCGAACCGGTCAACGGTCAACGCTAAATAAACAATTTTTTTTATATATTTTTATTTAGTTAATTTAATTTAAAAACCAATTAAAATACTTAAAAATAACATTTTTAAAGATAGAAAATAGCCTTGAACTCACAAAAATATACCTAAAGATTTCATTAAAATCCTTAATAAAATCCACTCGTTTAATATATTTTTTCTGTTATTATTTAGGTTAGTATTTCTCGTTGTTCCGCTCATCTAATTCATGCGCATCTCACCATCTCCAATCCAACGCACCCAATGTGAGTGAATCTTTACAAATTCCCCGTTTTAATCACGTTTTGGGGTGTATCATGTGTCTTGATATATATATTATACTTAAACCATTGTGCATACATCATATCATGAATTAGTGTATTCAGTATGTTTATGTTGTGTAGTTATTGTTGGATGCAAGTTTATTATTTTCAATACATGCAATTTCATAGGCCGCCGCTCCCCATTACATTATGAGCGTTGAGCATGTTCCCCATTTCATTATGAGGTTGAACCTGGCGTGCCCACATACGATCGGCTCCGTTTGATTGAGCCTTGATCGCACATACATTTTCATTTTCAGTACATGCAATACGATCGGCTCCGTTTGATTGAGCCTTGATCGCACAGTTTCATTTATGTTATTTACAGTATGATGTTGGTATGTTCATGTATGCTGTCATGTGTTATTGTATGTTATAGTTGTGATTGCTATTTGCCATTGCTTGATTATTTACATTTGTTCATCTATGATTATGCACAATTTTTCATTGATAAACTAACAAGTAATTCATTAATAAATGTTTATCTAATAAGGTTCACTTGCCAACTTATGTTAACCCAAAAACCCCCATTTTACACATGATACAGGTGAACCAGCAGCAGCTAGGAACACATAGGAGTTGGACTAGAAGAATAAAACGATTTAGAGTTGGGATTGTTATGTTTGGTTTATTTTCTTTGTATTGAATGAACATGTTTGGATTTTTGGAAATGTAACTTTGACTTTATTAAATATGAAACATATTAGTAAATGTCATGAGCTTTGGTGATAACCCAATTATGCCCCGACTCTTATTCCGCTGCGGGTCGGGGTGTGACAGATTGGTATCAGAGCCATGACTATAGGGATATAGGATAGGTTATTAGACCCTTAGAGCCTATACTATAGTCGGTTAGAAACTTATAAGATTTTTGTGTGTTACATGCCAAATTTCATGATGTTTATATGTTTTATGTTAAATGTTACATTTAATATTGTACAAGCATGTTCGTAAGTATGTATTATCATATAATGCCTATCATGACTCGTATACTCATAACATATCACATCCATGAAAGCACACACCACATCATGATTGCTTTTACAATGATTTTCGTGTTTTCCAATCTCATCAAAATGAGTTCTCATGACGGGCATGTAGTAACTGGAAGGGTACCAGTACCGGTAGTCGGAACGTCCTGTCTAGGTTGGCATTCGTATAAATCCAAAATAAAGGACCAGTTTGCCTACCTGGGGACTAACGATGAGAGTACGAAGTACCTATTAGGCCAAAGCATGTTATACCAAACGTCGTGGGAGCTAACCCCACTTTGAGTTGTCATTGTGTCTACACCTGGACATGTTCTGACCAAACATCGCATGAACATATTTTGTGGTTTGCATTCGGGGGATGCGAGTGTTAAATTGCCAATACTAATGTGAATCCTACCAAGCCAATAGCCATGGGGGCCCACATGACTATGTAGGTGAAGGTATGGGGGACATTTGAGGCCCAACATGAGCGAACCCAAGACATCCTATGGATGTAGTTGCATTATTGATATTTATGTTATTTTCATTTTCTTAAAGACACATGACACCTAAAAAGACACCATAAACTCACAATCTTCTCATTATGATCCTGTAGATGTCGTCTAGACAGCAACGAAGGGGTAAAAGATCAGGAAGGTCTCAGGAACGTTTGGCCACTCAGATCGCGAAACAAATGGCCACGATACTGCCTGACATTGTGGTCCAAGTACAACAAGCCCTTGCTACAAATCCTACTAACCCTCCCCAACAACAGGACCAGAACATCGACAACCCTCCTACCAGCAAGTGCTCTTACAAACATTTTAAGTCCTGTGATCCTCCTAAATTTGAAGGGACCGAGGGTGTCACTGCTCTCCTACATTGGTTCGAGGAGATGGAAAACACCTTTCTAAACTGCGATTGTCCTGAGGATCGCAAGGTTCGATACGCCACCGGGAGACTATTTGGGGTAGCTCTCACTTGGTGGAATACTGAGAAAGGGAAGAGGGGAACTGAAGATGCGATGGCCTTAACTTGGGAGGAGTTAAGGGAAATCATGACTAGGCGTTTCTGTCCTAGAAGTGAAATTAAAAAGCTGGAGGACGAATTTCATTCTCTAAAGCAAAAGGAGGGTGATCACACTACATATAACAAGAGGTTCTTGGAGTTGAACCAAATGGTTCCAAATTTGTTCACCCCAACCTATCGTCTGATCGAGCACTATATTCGAGGACTTCTCTCGAAAATCCAAGATTCAGTTCTCAGCGTTTCACCAGTAACACTTGAAGCTGCTATGGAGTTAGCAACTGAACTGACCGAAAACCGAATTCGCAACGGAAAGTTCAAAGAAGAGAAGAAGAAAGCCCCTGTTGAGGGACAAACTTCCAACCACCCCAATCCTTCCTCTAAGTTTGCTAACAAGAGGAAGCGCAACACCAGAAATTTTGCAGTTACTCAAACCAACTCCCCTATTCCTGCTGCACCCATTACTCAAGTCACCCCTTCAACCGCACCATACAGAAGACCCTACATAGGCCCGTTACCAAAATGTAACCGTTGCCAATATCACCATTCCCTTGATCATCCTTGCTAATATTGCACCGGTTGCGGTCGCGCAGGTCATACTGTTCAAACTTGCCGCATGCCTCAACGAACGAACCGCCACCAACCTCTAACCCAAACCCACCAACAAATAATGGGCCAAGGCCAACAACCCCTACTACCACCCACTCAACATTTAGCCCAAACATATTACCAGCCCAATTATCCTATGGGTCAACCAATGCGGGCTTGCTACAATTGCGGCGACCCAAGCCATTTCCGAAACACTTGTCCAAGGTTGGTTAATATTATTCATGCTCAGGCCTAAGCCAACCCGGTGAATCAAGCAAACCAAGCTCCCCCACCTGCAAGAGGGAGAGCTTTCAATATCAACGCTAACCAAGCCAGAGCTGACGGCAATGTGGTTAACGGTACGTTCCTTATAAATGGTAGATATGCATCTATGTTATTTGATACTGGTGCGGATAGAAGTTTTGTGTCTTTAGAATTTGAACCTATCTTAAACAAAAATCGGGATAAGCTCACGGAATCCATAACGGTAGAAGTTGCGGACGGGAAACCAGTTTCATTAGACTCTATTTTACGCAACTGTACACTCACCTTAAACGACCACGATTTCTCAGTCGACCTTATTCCTATGAAGCTGGGAAGTTTTGACATCATAATCGGTATGGATTGGCTCAGTCAACATCAGGCGGAAGTTTTATGTCGTGAAAAATTTATTCGTATTCCTCTTTCAAACGGTCAGACTCTTCGAATCATTGGAGAAACCTCGTCGAAAGGGCTCAGCTTAATGTCTTGTCTTCAAGCTCAAAAATATCTTCGCAAGAATTATGTCGTGTTTTTAGCCCATATCATCAAAAAGGGAACCACAGAGAAGAAACTTGAAGACATTCCTGTAGTAAAAGACTTCCCGCAAGTTTTTCCTAACGACATTTCAGGACTTCCTCCAGTTAGAGACGTCGAATTCCGTATTGATCTTATACCTGGTGCTACACCAGTTGCAAAGTCTCCATATAGGTTAGCCCCCTCTGAAATGCAAGAGCTAGCCAGTCAATTGCAAGAGTTGACTGACAAGGGATTCATACGTCCTAGCTCGTCGCCTTGGGGTGCACCTGTCCTTTTTGTAAAGAAGAAAGATGGATCGTTTCGTATGTGCATCGACTACAGAGAGCTCAACAAGTTAACAATCAAGAATCGCTATCCTTTACCTCGCATTGATGATCTTCTTGACCAACTGCAAGGTGCCAGCTGCTTTTCAAAAATCGATCTTCGATCTGGCTATCATCAACTTAGAGTGCATGAAGAAGACGTCCCTAAGACTGCTTTTCGAACTCGTTATGGCCACTATGAATTCATGGTTATGCCATTTGGATTAACCAACGCACCAGCTGTCTTCATGGACCTAATGAACAGAGTCTGCAAACCTTATCTTGATCGATTTGTTATAGTCTTCATCGACGATATTCTTATGTATTCAAAATCTAAATCTGATCATGAGCGTCATCTTCGACTCGTTCTTGCACTTCTAGAAAAGGAAAAGCTTTATGCCAAGTTCTCCAAATGTGAATTCTAGTTAAAAGAGGTGCAATTCCTCGGGCATGTAGTCAATGACAAGGGAATACATGTTGACCCTTCAAAGATCAAAGCGGTTCAAGAATGGCAAGCTCCACGTACACCAACTGAAGTAAGATCTTTTCTTGGACTAGCTGGCTATTATCGTCGGTTCATTTCAAACTTCTCCCGCATTGCTGTACCACTCACGGCTTTAACTCATAAGGGGAAACCTTTCATATGGGGACCCAAGCAAGAAGAAACTTTTCAAACTCTTAAACAGAAACTTTGTGATGCACCAATCCTCACTCTTCCTGAAGGTTGTGATGATTTTGTAGTCTATTGCGATGCATCAGGGCAAGGATTAGGCTGCGTTCTTATGCAAAGAGGAAAAGTCATAGCTTATGCTTCGAGACAACTCAAGACACATGAAAAGAACTACACCACTCATGACCTAGAACTTGGAGCCGTTGTATTCGCTCTTAAGATATGGAGACATTATCTCTATGGTACTAAGTGTGAAATATACACTGACCACAAAAGTCTTCAACATATCTTCAATAAAAAAGAGTTAAACATGAGGCAACGAAGATGGGTCGAACTTCTGAATGATTACGAATGTGAAATTAGATACCACCCTGGTAAAGCAAATGTGGTGGCTGATGCACTTAGTCGAAAGGGTTATGCGAACTCCATTCATCTTCTATGTTCGCAAATTATAACCGACATTAAAGATCAAATTCGAGAAGCCCAACACGTTTCAATAACAGAAGAAGATGTACGAAAGGAGATGTCCTGTGGAGCCGAGCTAAAACTTGAAACTAAATCAGACGGTATTCTGTATTACCTAGATCGTATCTGGATTCCTAACCACAACAATCTTCGTGAAACTCTTATGAATGAAGCTCACAAAACGCGATATTCTATACACCCAGGAGCCGATAAGATGTATCAAGACCTACGATACACCTATTAGTGGCCTGGAATGAAGAAGGATATTGCCGTTTTTGTTTCCAAGTGCCTCACATGTTCCAAGGTGAAGGCTGAACACCAAAGACCCTCAGGACTTCTAGTCCAACCGGAAATACCTGTATGGAAGTGGGAAAATATAACCATGGATTTCATTACCGGGTTACCTCGCACTTCTGGTGGTTATGACACAATATGGGTAATTATAGACCGACTTACAAAATCAGCTCACTTTATTCCTATCCGTGAAGATTTCAAGAACAAAAAGCTTGCACGTATTTATATCAACGAAATCGTAAGCCGACATGGGGTACCGTTAAGTATTATTTCTGATCGTGATGGTCGTTTCACCTCACGAACATGGCAAGCAGTACAATCCGCTATGGGCACACGATTAGATCTCAGTACCGCCTATCATCCTCAAACTGATGGACAGTCTGAGCGCACCATTCAAACTCTTGAAGATATGCTTAGAGCATGTGTCATAGACTTCAAGGAAAATTGGGACGCCCACCTACCATTAGTAGAATTTTCGTACAACAACAGCTATCATTCGAGCATCGGCATGGCACCTTTTGAAGCCTTATATGGTCGTAAGTGCCGATTTCCTGTATGTTGGCACGAAATTGGGGAAGCACAAATTACTGGTCCAGAATTGATCCAAGAAACCACAGACAAGATCCATCAAATTTGAAACAATCTTCTAGCGGCTCAAAGTCGTCAAAAGAGTTATGCAGATAAACGACGGAAGCCCTTAGAGTTTAACATTGGTGATCATGTGCTTTTAAAAGTATCACCGTGGAAGGGAGTAGTTCGTTTTGGTCAAAAGGGGAAGCTAGCACCTCGTTACGTAGGACCTTTCAAGATACTCGAAAGAGTAGGTCCTGTAGCATACAAGCTTGACCTACCAGAAGAACTCAACAGGATTCATCCCACATTCCACGTGTCGAACTTGAAGAAGTGCCTCGCTGATGAGAATCTCCATATTCCGCTGGAAGATATTCAGATTGATGAATCTATGCATTTTATTGAAAGACCAGTGGAGATCATGGACTACGGGGAGAAACGTCTTCGACGAAGTCGCATTCCAATTGTTAGGGTACGCTGGGAGTCGAAACGGGGACCTGAGTTTACTTGGGAACGTGAAGACTCAATGCGTGAAAAATACCCGCATCTTTTTCCTACTACTTCAACTACTTAAATTTCGGGATGAAATTCATAAAATTAGGGGATACTGTAACATTTGTAAAAATCGGGTTTTCAAAACCCGCTCCGTTTTGTAATCGAATATCGAGTTATAAAAGTTACATTGAATATTTATGATTATTTATATATAAAACGATACATAATTAATAAATAGACTAAACTATAAAAATTATATTTGATAAAAAGTTAAAATAAAATAAATAAAAAAATTATGTTGCTGCCGTGACTCGAACCCGGGTCAGCCAAGACACACTCCAACGCCTTAACACACACTCACATCGCCACTCCGCCACTTTGTGTTTTCTGTTATCTCTAGGAAACAAATGAGATTTATATACAGACTAGGTTAAACCGGTTCCGCCAACTGAGAAACGGAAAACGGCAAAGCAATCGTCAAATCGTTTGATTTCTCGCGTATTCACGTTCATAACCGATGAACCGATGTCTTTAATCAATTCAGAATTGATTGAGCATCAAGTCTCATCATTATCGGTCTTCATAACCGAAAAGCAATCAAATCCTGAATACTTCAACCCAAGATCACTCTACTCAGAAACGTCATAACCATACTCCATTTCATTTTCGTCACATTTTCAGACCATCAGAACGCTTAAATCAGTTCGCCGGAGTTTCTGCAAATCCCTCCGGAAAACCGTATTTATCCTCGAACGGTAATTCTCTCAATATTATTGCAGTTCAACAATTATTAGACTATTTCTAACTTAAACCTCTCAATTGAAATCGAATTCAGGCGCTGTATTCAACTAATTCCAGTTCGCCGGAACTCCCTGAAACGGTAAGGGTCTTCAAACACATCGTTAACGTTTGTTTATCACATCAATTCCACATTCGACTAATCAAAATAGTTAATTATCTTGTTCAGTTGAAGAGCATAAAAACAGGAACCGACACATCGCCGGAAATCTGAAATAAACCGTTCATCGGTATGTTCACCTCTAGTTACCGTCTCTGCCTTTTCATTTAAGTTTTAATAATGTCTGTAAATCGTAAACACAAGGAACGAGTTAGTAAATCAGTTGACTGTAATTTGAATGAAGAAGACGAAGCTAACTAAGTTATAAGTATATTTAAAACTAGTAAAATGAACGGGTTAGACACATAGTCCAGCGGTGGACTGTGTGCAAAATACAAACGCACGTCCCGAGTTCGATTCCTGCTATACGCACTCCTCATATAATAAAATGCCTTTTTGTTTAAAAACTAAACCGGGTTAACTCAGTTAGTTGTTAAGTATAATAAAAACCGCGATAATAACCAGGTTAGACACACAGTCCAGCGGTGCACTGTGTGCAACAATGAGCCAAACGTCGCGCGTTCGAAACCCGTCACTAGCACCGGTCCGTGGAATTAAAATGTTTTTGGCAATTAAAAGAATTTCGGTTAAATTGAATAAGTATATAAATATAATTAAAAACAAGATTATTTCGGGTTAGACACGTAGCTCAGTTGGTAGAGCTGCGTGCACGCGTACGGGAGGTCTCGGGTTCGAGCCTCACCCAGCGCACACTAATTCGCTGACCGAACCGGTCAACGGTCAACGCTAAATAAACAATTTTTTTATATATTTTTATTTATTTTATTTAATTTAAAAACCAATTAAAAATACTTAAAAATAACATTTTTAAAGATAGAAAATAGCCTTGAACTCACATAAATATACCTAAAGATTTCATTAAAATCCTTAATAAAATCCGCTCGTTTAATATATTTTTTCCCCTTATTATTTAGGTTAGTATTTCTCGTTGTTCCGCTCATCTAATTCATGCGCATCTCACCATCTCCAATCCAACGCACCCAATGTGAGTGAATCTTTACAAATTCCCCGTTTTAATCACGTTTTGGGGTGTATCATGTGTCTTGATATATATATTATACTTAAACCATTGTGCATACATCATATCATGAATTAGTGTATTCAGTTTGTTTCTGTTGTGTAGTTATTGTTGGATGCAAGTTTATTATTTTCAATACATGCAATTTCATAGGCCGCCGCTCCCCATTACATTATGAGCGTTGAGCATGTTCCCCATTTCATTATGAGGTTGAACCTGGCGTGCCCACATACGATCGGCTCCGTTTGATTGAGCCTTGATCGCACAGACATTTTCATTTTCAGTACATGCAATACGATCGGCTCCGTTTGATTGAGCCTTGATCGCACAGTTTCATTTATGTTATTTACAGTATGATGTTGGTATGTTCATGTATGCTGTCATGTGTTATTGTATGTTATAGTTGTGACTGCTATTTGCCATTGCTTGATTATTTACATTTGTTCATCTATGATTATGCACAATTTTTCATTGATAAACTAACAAGTAATTCATTAATAAATGTTTATCTAATAAGGTTCACTCGCCAACTTATGTTGACCCAAAAACCCCATTTTACACATGATACAGGTGAACCAGCAGCAGCTAGGAACACATAGGAGTTGGACTAGAAGAATAAAACGATTTAGAGTTGGGATTGTTATGTTTGGTTTATTTTCTTTGTATTGAATGAACATGTTTGGATTTTTGGAAATGTAACTTTGACTTTATTAAATATGAAACATATTAGTAAATGTCATGAGCTTTGGTGATAACCCAATTATGCCCCGACTCTTATTCCGCTGCGGGTCGGGGTGTGACATGAATCTCATTTAACCATTTGAAAAAAATAATTATATTGTTTATTTTAATAAGAATGTGCAATAACCAATTATAAGCATACACATATGTAAATCTAACCACAAACCACATAAGCATCTAGCAATGCACACACAAGGTTGACCAATGATGAACTGTGAGATCAAGGCTCAATCAAACGGAGCGGATCTAATGAGACACGCGATGCTCAACTCGTATCCAACGAGGAACTGATGGGCCTAATGTGAATGATTGCACGCAAATGAGAAAAAAATGTAACCACACAATACAACAAATAACATTACATAACACGTTCGATCATATAATGGTAGTAGCACAAATGTTTGAATAAACAAAATATGTAAACGACACATGATACACCCAAAACATGAATTAAAAGGGGAATTTGTAAGGATTCACTCACAGTGGGTGCGTTTTTCTTGGATTGACGACGAACGCGCACAATTTTGGATTTAACCAACGAGAGAAACTAACCTAAATAATCACGTAATAATTGGATAAATATAAAGTTCTTATTTGAAATTAATATTTCTAACTAATGCTTTTTATTAGATTTTTAGATCTATTTTGTGGTATTTATTATAATTTTTAAACTTAAAAAGTCTTATTTTTAAGCATTTTTAAATGATTTTTTAAATAAAAAGATAAAGAGAAATAGTAAAAAATACCATTTTACATGGTTGACTGGTCAACGGTCGGATCAAATTTATTATAGGCATCGTGTGAGGTTCGAACCCGTGACCTCCCGTATACGTGCACGCAGCTCTACCAACTGAGCTACGTGTCTAAGCCGAAATAATTCTGATTTTAATTACTTATATATACTAGTTAGCTTAAACCTTATTTTATTTTTATTAAAAAGGTTTCATAAATGTCCAAAACCGGTTTAAGTATCAAGAATCGAACTCGAGCCCTTCAGTTCACATGCACACAGCCTAACCAGTTGGGCTGTGTGTCTAACCCGTTTATACACTGAATTATATTATATTTATATAAATGTTGAAGGATGATCTGAATAGGTTTTAAAAAGATTGGTTTTATTTCAGAAAGTCGGAACACGTGTGGCTCGAACCCGGGACGTATGCTTTGTGATTGCACGCAATCCACCATTGGACTTTGTGTCTAACCCGATTAAAACACCAAGATTAATAATACTTATATTCTAAGTAAACTTCATACTCTTCCTAAACAATACCCAGAACCCAATCTCGACTGTTAGCCAAGAACAACAGTTTTGATTATTTGTTTTATGATTAAAACATATTAAACAAACGATGGAAGAAGGATTAAGACAGTTGTACCGTTTATTGGAGTGGTAACATTCGTGTATTTCGGGCTTCGAAAACCCGCCCCCTTTTTATCAATCAAGTGTATTTATTTTTACGTCATTCGGTTATGTATTTAATTATGGTCACAATATTTCAAAAAAAATTCATTTATTTAATAACGAAGAATCAATGTTTAAAAATAAAATAATAATTAAATGAAATAATGTAATAATTGAACTAATAATTATATCTAATAAATAATCTAATATAAAATAGTTAAAATAAATAAAAATTCAAGAAAAAGGGTGAACCGGGATTGAACCCTGGTTCCCCGCCTGTACACACGCTACAAACACCACCGGACTACACACACTTCTTGTGTTTAAACCCGCATAACAAAATATATGTATACACCGACAAACCGGGCGGGAAAACCTGCAACTACCTAGATCTCTGCAACACGCACTTTCCTTTTCTGTTTAAATCCTCCGACAACTTGCATCGTGGTTATTTTTGGCAAACTGTAATCGTGACGGATGTCATCACCGCAACCGATTGCTAATCAACGGATTCGGTTTCCTAAACCAAATCCAAATATACCTCTATAAATACTGAAACCAAACCCTTTCTGAAATCACACGCTACGAATTGCTTTACGCACATTCATTCAACACACCCCCCCCCCCCTTTTTATTCACCAGCAAGCACCGGCTGTCACTGGAATCAAACCGCCGGAATCTTGGAGTTCTTCATTTCTGAGTTGTACGGTAGACCTCTATCTTTTTGCTTGTGTATTGTTCAAATAACAAAACATGGTAATTAAATTAAGGCGGGTATGTGTTTGGTTCAAATTCACAGCGAAGAAGATCACGTGCTGTGTCGCAATATATATATATTATAAATAAGATTACAGTTGGGTTAAGCACCCAGCCTAACTTGTTGGGCCGGGTGCAAAGTGAACCCATGATCGCCAGTTCGAAACCTTTCCCACACGCCGGCCTAACCATTTTTTTAAAAAAACCTATTAAAACTCATTTATGTATCAATATAAGTAGTGTATAAGTATAATATAAGAGCTAGATATATTGGGTTAGACACCCAGCCCAACTGGTTGGGCTGGGTGCCAAAGGGCATGACAGGTCACGGGTTCGAGTCATATGGTGCACGTCCGGTTCGATTTAGTATAACCTTTTAAAAAAACTTAATTTAATTTGAATAAACCTAAAAAGTGTATAAGAAAATTTAAATCATGATTCTACCGGGTTAGACACGTAGCTCAGTTGGAAGAGCTGCGTGCACGCAATCGAGAGGTCCCGGGTTCGAGCCTCACCAGACGCTTCCTATATCACAAGCAGATCCGGTCCGATCCACCTTGTCAGATCTGACAAGGTTTTAAATTTTTTTATTATTTATTATTTATTTTTATTATTTTATTATGTTGTTATATTAATTGTTAATTAATTATTCTTTCCATTTAAAATCTACTAAAGAGTATTTTAGTTATAACTAACAAAATTATAAAATTACCTAAACACTAGCAAACAAGGCAATAAATCAAAATATTAGATATTTATTTTATTTTATATATTTATCGGGTCTCCGCATTATTGATTATTTAGGTTAGATTTCCTTGACGAATCAATTCTCAATTCGTGCGCACTCATCATCAACTAAGACTACGCAACCACAGTGAGTGAATCTCTATAAATTCCCCGTTTTAATCAAGTTTTGGGGGTGTGTCATGTGTCGTACCATTTCTTTATTTTATTTAACAGTTGTGCTAAGATCATTTCGGGATCAAATGTGTATTGTTTGTTATGTGGTTTATATGTGGATACATTTTATCATTTCAGTGCACTCATTACATTAGGCCCATCAGTTCTTCGTGGGATACGGGTTGAGCATCAGGTGCCTCATTAGATCGGCTCCGTTTGATTGAGCCTTGATCTCAGATACATCATCATTTATGTCATATATTCATTCAATGTGGTTTGTGACTTGTTACATATACACATTTGCTCACATGTGATTATGCACAATCTTATTTAAACAACGATAAAATTTATTTACTTAAACGTTTTATCAAGTTTCAATCGCCAACTTTTGTTGACCCAAATTTTCTCTGTTTTACGCATGATACAGGTGATCAAGTTGAGGAAAGAAACACCTAGGATGGCCTTAGAGGAATAATCAAGTTATTATGTTGGAACAATCGTTTGGTTTATTATTTGTGTTTGTATAAAGTTTTGTGTTGGATACTTTTAATTTGAATTTAATAAATACGAAACTTGTTAGTAAATATCATGAGCTTTGGTGATAACCCAATCATGACCGACTATTATTCCGCTGCGGGTCGGGGTGTGACAGAATCGAAGCAAAGAAAATCTTTAGAGAAGTTTGGGTAATGTTTTGAGATAGAGTGCGAGTGAAATTGAGATGGATTTGCTGGTATTTATAGGGTAAACAATCAATCATCGATTTCGGTTTCAAGACCCAAATCATGGGTTAATGATTTCAAATTGATAAACAGTTTTTGAATTAATTGAGTTTGGATTTCGGTTATAAATGATGTTGACAACAGTTACATTCAATCACTTGCAAAGAAAAACGTCAATTGCAGAGATGATTTAGTTTTGGCGGTTACAGACTCGGAAATTTGAGCTTGCAGGTGCTTGTGGGTTTTATTATAACACTAATTTACTTTTAAGTTTAAACACAAGTGTGTGTGTATTGCGGTGGTGTAAGGTGTGTGTGCTTGTTGGAGACCCGGGTTCGAACCCGGTTACCTCCTTTATATATATATATTTTTATTTTTAGGCTTCATTAATTAATATTATTATTTTACTTTTTATTTATTTAATATTTTAATTATATAGTTTATTTATTAACCATGAAAATTTATTAACACAATTATAATATAATTAAATGCGTAACGAAACATTTAATAGATACTTGAAATCTTAAACGGAGCGTGTTTTGGAACTCGTTTTACACAAATGTTACAGTGGATTCTGAATTTGTGAGTGCGGGAAGGGTTGTTCCAAATTGTAAGACGTTTAAAGGATGTCCGAATTTGTGGAAGGTAATATATAAAAATTTACAACTAAGTCCCTGTTCGGGAATTTGTGGAAGGTAATATATAAAAATTACAACTAGGTCCCTATTTGGAATTTGTGGAAAGTACTAAATAAAAATTATAACCAAGTCCCTATTGGGAATTTGTTAAGGTAATTTATAACAATTACACAATAAATCCCTCAAGTTACAAACTTGCAACTTACGTAGAAAGTTATTCTAATTTAACTTTACGTTATGACGAGATAAGTCTTTCGTGTGTCCAAACTTTACCGTTTGTGTAGAAGTTAATACGTTAACTTCAATGTATGCACAAAACTATGTCTTGTGTTATAACTTGCACGTTAAATAATAGCACGTAACTAAAACTATGTGTGTGAAATCATAAAGATTTAACTGAGATGGTTAACGGCGTTAACCTGAAAGTACGGGATGTCACAACCATCAACACCAAGCTCACTTAGAATATTTTTAATCCACATTAACTCACAAGCAGTGAGCACATAGCTCTATATTCAACCTTTGCTGTAAATCTTGAAATAATACATTGCTTTTTTACTTTTCTAGAAGATGAATGACTCTTCTAAAAAAACACAAAACTCAGTTACTGATTTTCTACTTTTGTACATTTGGCCCAATCAGAGTCAACATAAGTATCAACTCTAAGTAGATATTGAACCACATAGCAAATGTCTAGTATTGTTAAAGACAAATATATAAGTTTTTGAAAACCTGTTACATCTTTTAAAACACTTTGAGTTTTTTCATCTTTTGAATTAACTATATAACTCACTCAATTGGAGTACTAACAGATTTACACCCTAAGTACCCAAATTCATTTAACAGTTGTAGACATATTTTTTCTGATTTAAATAAATATTCCTATTTTCATAAAGAACTTTTATTTATAAAAATATTCTAATATAGCCAAATCTTTTATTTTAAAACATTCACTTGAAACCTTTTTAACCTTATTTATTTCATCCTCATTATTTCCAATGATAACAGTGTCATCCACATACACTAACAAATTATTTTCATTAGACAAACCTCTATTAAACCTCAATAAATAGTAAACCTCCTCTTCATTGTTGATGCATAAACATACATTAAATAATATGGATGGGCCGGCCCAAATGATGGTCCTTATGTTAAATTTCAGGCGACAGAAATGTTTGAGATTTAAAGATTTCACTTTATCCACTTTCGATTGAGATACTTATTATATTCACTTTTGCATGAAATAGAGATAAGACACCTTCGTATTGATGATTAGGTCGATAGTTGTTGTATTGTAATAGTTGGAAATCAAGGCGAAACGTGTTTTGAAACTTGGTTTTTTTGTGCTAAACAATATTTATTTTGGGCTCCTTCAATGAAAAACAGTTTAGTTTTGAAATAAACGTATGTGTATTATATATATATATATATATATATATATATATATATATATATTGGAGGTCCTTATTTTTTGGTGGCTTTAGGCCCGTGCCTAGGATGCCAAGCCAATGGAGTCTGTCCTGCTATTAATGGGGGTTCCTTCATGTTAACAACGGTCTTTGTATATATAGTTTAATCTTGTCACATGTATCTTTGTAACTCGAGTTGAACTACAAGTCGCACCGACAGAGGAATGTAGAATGTAGTTCGATTGAGATACTTATTATATTCACTTTTGCATGAAATAGAGATAAGACACCTTCGTATTGATGATTAGGTCGATAGTTGTTGTATTGTAATAGTTGGAAATCAAGGCGAAACGTGTTTTGAAACTTGGTTTTTTTGTGCTAAACAATATTTATTTTGGGCTCCTTCAATGAAAAACAGTTTAGTTTTGAAATAAACGTATGTGTATATATATATATATATATATATATATATATATATATATATATATTGGAGGTCCTTATTTTTTGGTGGCTTTAGGCCCGTGCCTAGGATGCCAAGCCAATGGAGTCTGTCCTGCTATTAATGGGGGTTCCTTCATGTTAACAACGGTCTTTGTATATATAGTTTAATCTTGTCACATGTATCTTTGTAACTCGAGTTGAACTACAAGTCGCACCGACAGAGGAATGTAGTTTGATGTCGGTCATGTTCCGAACCGACACTAGCACCATACATAAACGCATCAACACATACTAAGTTACTTGGAGAATACAAAAGGATTAGAACTATAATATGGCACATTAATATTCCGAACTAAGACGACAATCTCTTATTAATTATTATATTGCTGTAGTTATTATCTATTTTTACTTGTTAATATAGACACCTCTAAACTATTTAATTGACTACACATTCATAATATTGTAACAGTAGCTGTCTGGTCTTATGGACGATACTCCATTTCTACCACCTCTATATTAGACAAATGATATGTGCACTTGCCTATACATGTAGTTAATAAAAGTTAGAAATGATATCTATAAATGTGAAACCCCTATCTGTGTGAAGTTGTGAACAATTCCTTACGTCAACTCTTAGATACTATCTAAAACACAATACACCATCATACTATACCACTAAACTTTATCTAAATTAACAATCTTTCAATTTCTTACTGGTTAATGTAATATGTAACCTGATTGCAGGTAGCATGTTGTCTTTAACTTTTAGTTAATGATAACAAAATTTAATTCTATGACATATTCAAACATAAAGTTAAAATAGAAATCTTATTTTAAAATAGGTACAACAATCAACTCCTACTTTTAACAACAATTTCACCAATTCGCTCCTGCTATACAGCAACTGCATTGATTAATTCTTTCTTTTGAGGAGAATGTAGCATGGATAAGGTAACTTACAGAAGGTTACCTTCAACAAGTAAGATATAGAACCTACTACAACTGCTGGCAAACAACCTCAAAAGCTGATAATTAATTTACAATCAACCCGATGGAAGCTTGACCCTACCCATAAAAGTCAAACAATTTCAAGAACACAAAACCACCATAATCACATTAGATCAATCATATGGGCTTCGGTGTGTCGAGCATGAAGGTACTTAGTGTATCACGAGTCTCCATTAACGAAGGCCTATCATTGTATCCCTTTAAGTTGTAATCGGACGGTTGTATCAACAAAATATCCTCCATCCTCCTCACCACATCGCACATTGGTGGTCGTTGATCCAGCGCAATCAATACACATTCCTTTGCTAACTCTACTATCTTGTCGAAATTCTGATTCCTCATTAATTTCACATCAAAAAGCTCAACTTTAGGTTCCCCGCATACAATTAAACCGACCCAGTCAGAAAAGTGGACCCTTTCCTTATCCACTGAGGCCTGCATAGGTGATTTGCCGGTTAAAAGCTCCAATAACAAAACCCCAAAGCTATACACATCAGATTTGATTGTGAATTTCAGTGTCTCGAGAACTTCTGGGCCCAGTAACCGATGACCCGATGGTTTAGGGAGCTTGACCCATGGTAAAGTGTGTTGAGACCATAGTCGGACAACAAAACGTCATTGTTAGTATCTTGTTGTAGGAAGATGTTTGATGATGTGATGTTGCCATGAACAATTTCGTCTTTATTTAAGGATGCCAACCCCCTAGCGGCACTTAGAGCAATAAGCATACGATGGTCCCAGTAGAATTGTGTTCGGATTGAACCTGTTCCAGCAAAATTATCACTTGCACCATTATACTTGATGCATACAACTATAAAACTCATTTATACATTCTTTGGATGATTTATATCATCATACGACTATCTAGGCACGACACAAATTATTACTGGAATAAAAATAAATGATTTGTTTTCTTAGTCTTAAAAGTTTAAAATAAAAGAATTTGGTATAAATGTAACAACTATTATTTCTCACGTGTATCTTCTAAAATTTTATAAACATATACATAAATATTTTTTTATTGTTCATATATATCTTTATCTTTATTGTTTAGTATATAATAACTGAATTTTTTTGAAGACACGTATCTCTTTCTGGTGACTCTCAACCTTATTCTTTGTCTCTTTCTTTCATATTAAATAAATATATAAAAATATTAAAACACAATTTTTCTGTTTTCTCTCACATACTAAATAATAATATTAAATGATAATTTTTCCACTTCTCTCTTATTTATTTTATTTTTCCCTTATTAATAACCATTAAATTTTGTTAATCAAATCTTGTATAATACATAAGTTTTTAATCTAATAGTAAACTAAAAACAAAATAAAATATTATTACAAGTAAAGTAAATAGTATATAAAAGTCTCTTTTTTTAAAGACATATAGTAAACTAAAAACAAAATAAAATATTATTACAAGTAAAGTAAATAGTACATAAAAGTCTCTTTTTGAAAGACATATGAAATTCCTTTTTTATAGATTCTTTTTCTTAATAAAGGCCACTGAAAAGAAAAGTACAATTCAGCATATTAAGCTCAATTATAGTGATGCATAAACAAGCTGTACTCAACTCATCATTACCAATTAATAATGTAGGTTGTCCTACTTATACTTTATTCAAAGCCAAAACATATCATATCTTCAACTTTCATGGTTCACGTTATTCAAAGATTTTGCAATACTACAAGACGTACTACCGAGTATAACCAACGCATTAAAATAGTTTAAAACATCAGTAGTGACAGATAATAATCTTTTTATAAGATGAACTTACACTCCCTAAATTTAACCTACTCTCAACATCTCGAAAACATATACAACGCAACATACATGTATACTAATAAGCTACCAGCAGGCCTTTGGTGACATATGATAAATAGAGATGAAGAAATTACCATGAAGACGATCAGATAAGCTACCAGCAGGCATGTAATCATAAACAAGCAATTTCTCGCCATTCGAAAAACTATAAAAAGCTCTCAACGGAACCACATATTTGTTCTTTCTAATCCTCCCCAAAAAATTCATATTTGTTTTGAACTCCTCCTCAGTCACCACAACATCTTTCAATATTTTCAGAACCAGTGTCTTATCCTTACCCGTGTGCAATTGTCATAATAGAATTATAGTGATCCATTAGTAATATCATTCACATCGTGTTCCCTAAATGACGTGAGATAAAAAGTAGCTGTAGGTGAAGTATAAAGAAAATGTTACTTTTCATCTGTATATTCGAGTGGATATTGGTTACCCTGCATACTTTTTTAATATATTTTGAAAGTAGTTGTGAGTGAGATAAAAGTACAAAAATAAATAATTTAATTGAAAAAAGAGAGAAAATATAGTTGTTTTTAGTGTAATATAGGGTAGAAAATGATTGGTAGGATGTGAAAGACTGGTGGGTGTGGAGAGAAAATGTATTTATTTTTAGTGTAATATAGGGTAGAAAATGATGGGTAGGATGTGAATGCTCTAAGATCGATGGGTGTGGCCGTCGCTTTTGAGCGTTGATGGCCCATCAACGCCGGGTGCTCCACCCCAGGTTGGAGTTTTGGTGGGGATTGCCCGCTTGGCGTGGGGTGCTGGCCGTGGGTGACGTGTCTAGCAATGGTTGGCTACAGATGACCGTTTGGCTAACCCCTTCCACAACACCGGCTTGACCATGCCGCTTCCACACCCCCACTTTTTTGGGGTGGATTGGTAGAGCTCACATCTGTCACGTGTCGAACAATGCACCCAACCCAAACCCCTCCACATCCCAAAGTCTAAGTTGTACTCAACTATTGGCAATGATGTGTGTAGGTTGTCCTACTTACACTTTATTGAAAGCCAAAACATATCACATCTTCAACTTTCATGGTTCACGTTATTCAAAGATTTTGCAATACTACAAGACGTGCTACCGAGTATAACCAACGTACTGAAATAGTTTGAAACTTCATAATGTAGTGACAAATAATAATCTTTTTTTAAGATGAACTTACACACTCTAAATCTAATCCTGAATATATACTATTTTTCGATCACGTGACTTGAACCCTCAGCATCTCGAAAACATATAAGCACAACATGCATGTGTACTAATAAGCTACCAGCAGGCGTTTGGTGACAAATGATAACTAGAGATGAAGAAATTACCATGAAGACGATCAGATAAGCTATCGGCGGTCACGTAATCATAAACAAGCAACTTCTCATTACTCGAAAAACTATAAAAAGCTCTCAACGGAACCACATATTTTTTCTTTCTAATTGTCCCCAAAACATTCATTTTCGTTTTGAACTCCTCCTCCGTCACCACATCTTTCAATATTTTCAAAACCACCGTCTTGTCCTTTTCCTTATGCACCTGTGAGAATACAGTTAAAGAGTATCTGAGTTAGCCGTTTTAGATACAACTAGAGTCAAAGTCAAATTAAAAGGTGTATTGAGTTAGCTGTTAAAAGAAAAAAGAAAAAACCTGTGCGCATGATGTACCAAGACTCCCTTTCTCCAAAAGCTCAGCATTCGTCTTCAACAAATCCTCCAATTTAAAATCACTATCCTCAAATATCACTAGCTTCTTTTTCTCCATTAGCTCTGATGGTGGTATGATATGCTGATACATCTTCTTCCCCAGAGAGCCAAAGAGAATCAGTAACACCATCGTTGATCCGCTATAAATACCGAAAATTGCACGTCTCCCGGTAGACGTATTGTCTGGTTCTACATCAGACGTATGTGACGTAGGTGGTGGAATTGAAGCGTTACATGAAACACGGAGAGGTGGACCACAAAGGTAACGATTGTTGGAGAATGCAGATTCTCGAAACTTAGAAAACGAACTTGGAATTCGACCAATTAGTTTATTAATCGAAACATTAAAAGTGGTTAAATCTTTTGAAATAGTCCTGTCCGGGAGGCTGCCGGAAAAGTTGTTGTCATCTAAGAGAAGTCTATTAAGGTAGGGGAGAGTGAAGATAGATAAAGGGATGACGCCAGAAAATTTGTTGCCATTTAAGTAAAGTGTGGTAAGGTAGACGAGATTGTTGAAATCAAGAGGGAGCACGCCGGAGAGACCGTTATTTCTGATGGACAGGACACGGAGGCTGGTTAACATTCCGATTGTGTTGGATGGTATTTCTCCGAGAAGACTCCTCATAGGTAAGCGGAGGTAGAGGACGGTGATGCCATCGGGGTCACAAGTAACGGCTTTCCAAGTGCAAGCAGGTTCGGACTCGTTCCAGTTTATTGAAGGAGAGTGGGTAACTTTATTGATGAAGGTGAGGAGCGCTTGCCTCTCCACAGAGTTCAGCGGATCATAAGCGGATACGGCTGGGGCTCCGGTGTGGAGAATAAGAAGTGACAACACAAAAAGGATTAGTGATGACATTGGATATAAGAAATGCATTGTGATCTTGTTTCTAGATAGGAAGTAAAGGTGGCTACTTTGAAGGTTTCCGGTAACAGCCGTTGGCTAATTTTATATACGGAGTATGTGACAGGGAGGGAGGATTGGAGGAGTATTTTTATAAATTTAAAAGGAAGTGTGGTTATAGTACCCCAACTACACTTTCACTTGGAATGTCATTACCCTGTGACAACTTGAGAAACTACAGAAAATAATGACGTTTCATATGTTTTTCATGTCATAACTATTTTGTAACCTAAATCTAAAATAAACAAAAGTAACCTAAAATACCTATATAAATTGATTTGTTTTATAAATATTGTTGTTTTATGTGTTCTACCTGTTTTACATATATATATATATATATATATATATATATATATATATAGTGCATGTATGTTTTGGATAGACACGTAGATTTGTGTTAATCGTTGATACACATGTATACACTTGTTTGGTTTTAATTAATTTAATAATTTTATATAAATCTACTCGTGTAAATGCATAGTATGCTACACATATGTAACCAATTCTGAATATAATACACAGATGTGTAAAAGTCTGTACACACGTATATAAACTAACATTTGTGTATTTTGTATAAACTCATAGTTTATAAGACTGTACACATGTGTATAAACTAACAACTGTGGACCTTGTATACACGGAAACTAGCAAGATTTTAGGTATTTTGATTATATTGTTTAAACAATGCAATTTATAATGACCAAATACCCAACTATCATTTATTTTAAACGAAAGTTATAACATTATAATTACAATCTTGTTATTTATAAAAAAAACTGTAAATCTTCAAAATGAATGGCCAAGATTTGTTTACTTGATTCACAAATAAACTAGTGTTCACTCTAAAACCGCACCCTATATATATATATATATATAATTAGCAACAATCGGTCAGTCATTGTGTAGGAAGACAAAACGTGCAAACCACTATCACAGCCATTATACACAATTGTTAAAACAATATTACCGTTACATAAACAAAGCCACCAAAGCCACATGGTAAGAGAGGCTTGTAGCTTCCAAATGAAGTAGACAACAAAAAAACCAACTTTTAATACCGACATTAAGTACAAACCCATTAACAAAAAGTACAAAACAATTAAACACAGAACACCACCAAAGAAGATTTTACAAACCACTTAAGCTACCAAATGGTGCTAATTGAATTCTCATTCTTAAAAACATCCAAGCATAGAACCTCCCAATGGCTGTAGTAAACACTGACACACAACACATGAAGCACCATTATAACTATTACTCCCATAAGATAAGCTAACCATATACATCAAGACCCAAAGTAATAGTTCATTGAGAAAACAGTGTTGCATTAGGCTTAGAACCTCCGGATGACTACAACAAACACTGCCATGCCAAACAGAGGCATCATCATAGCCATTACTCTCATATGAGTAAGAACCCGTCTTCTTTGAGACCCAAAAGTACCAGTTCACTCATAAAACAGCCATGCATTACCAAAAATTGTCGCATAAGCATTAAGAAATAAATGAAATCTACATTACTACAAATGAACACAAAATATTCATCTTTATTAATAACAAAGGACAGAAAATAAACCGACGATCATAACAGAAAGGTCTAACTTAATAACTGGAATCCAAGACCAAAATACAAACCAATGACACATAACAGTCTCACTAGAAAACCCGTACGCCCAAACAACAGAACAACAGGCGTTATGCCTTAAACGAAAAAGGTAGTAATAACATCAAAACAACAAAGTGTTCAACATTTATAGCCAAAATCAACACATGAAACCAAAATCGTTGAAGTATAGTAAAGAGTAGATGAAACACAAATAAAAAACCGATTCGGAAAACCAAACCCCAAAAAACACGAAACCCATAAATTAGCGGGCTTAAACAACTTATAAGGTAAGGGTTTAACTAAAAGCAGATGAAAGGAACACGAGGTTTCAAAGATAACAAGGATAAGACCACCCTCGCCATCATAAGCGGTGAAGGAGTGATTATGCGGTGGGTGGTGGTGAGAGAGGCTCGTAGCTTCCAAATGAAGCTAAGAACAAAGAAACAAACGTTATAGACAAACATTAGGTACAAACCCATTAACAAAATGTACAAATCAATTAAACATGTAACACCACCTAAGCACATTGTACAACCCACTAAACCAACCAAATGTGGTAATTGCTTATATGTACAACCCACTAAAACAACCAAATGTTGCTAATTGATAACATATAAGCAGATTTTTCTTGAAACAATTGTAAAACCTTTTGAACTTTTGTAACGATTTATATAATAATCATATTATAAGGTTCTGATAATTATAAAATGAGAAAAGTAAATAACTTAATAAACAAATAAAATAGACAAATTGTATGAAAAATATATATTTATAAATAAATAAGTTCATTAAATCATTAACTAAAATTTAAAGAAAAATATACAAAATACATTTGACAAAAATATAATAAGTACAAGAAAGAAAAGATGATGAATAATTACATATTTTGTCAATTTTATAGAATAGTCATTTTACCCTTAAGTTGACACAAAGGTTAAAGATAATTAGTTAAACGACAAAACATGCAAAATTATTATTGAAGATAAAGATCACACTCTTCAATTAATTAAACATTATGAAAAATAAAAATCTTGTTTATAAAAGCTTATAACATATTACATGCAGGTTTTAATAAGTGAAAACCTAAAGATGTATAATTAAAAGAAAATCAAATTAAGTTGTTATTGTTCAAAACATTTAATATTGGTACAAAACATTTAATATTGGTATATATACTTAGAAAGGGAAAATCACTAAAATAGCGAAGTTGACCCACGTTTTTACCAAAATAAATATGTATTTTTGGCACTGAACAAAATGTTGGCTAATGTCGTCCGTCTGTAAAAAAGGGCTAAATATTAGCCGTGTACAAAAAAAAAGCTAAATCTTAGCCGTCTAAAAAGATTAGGCTAAATCTTAGTCGTTAGACACATGTGTTGCAATTTTTTACACATGTCTCAATTTGATTGATTGGTTACGTGGACCCATAGTAGTTGTCAAAGTTTTTGTGTATGCTATGTTTTTGGCTTCATCGCTGGCGGAGCTTACATGACATTTTCTGTTTGGTAGATTTTAAATAAGAGTGGGCTAACAATCAATGTTTATTTTAGAAATATAAAAAGTGAATCAATTTTTGGTAAAACAATAAGGGAACTTTGTTATTTTGGTGATTTTCACTATTTTAAATGCATTATTGAATAAAAGCTTTTATAACATAAAAAAATCAAATGAAATCCTTTTTTGGATATATAGCACTATATCTGGGAGAATTATTGCAAATAAAGTTTCAGGTCACATGGTTTTGCTGGAATGTTGAATTCTTCATGATGCATCAGCTTTTAGGAAGAGCATGATTCATGTGTAATTCCTTTAGTGTTTCTATCTTAATTATATTCAGGTTTGAAAAACAACTACGATCATCTTCCTGAACTAACCCAACTTCAGTTTATCTCCGTCATATAAATCATAAAATCAATCATCAGTTGTTTCTTTCAATTCCCCGGAGTTATGGAGCACATCTCAACAAATCAGTATCTCCGACTTCTAGATGAACTCAGTACCGCTGACAGCAAAATTCCTAGCAATATTACAAGTACATTGCTGTATTACGCGTGGCCTATATACCTAGCAGAACGAGAAAAAAAGTACAGCGAACCTATGATTTGGATTGGGTTGTATATCGCATGTGCATCTCTTGTTTGCATCCTTGCTATGGTCGCTGATTTGCTACATGGTATACGTAGGGGGAAGCTATGGTTCCCGTGCAAGTATTTTAGAATCAATTCTGCCTTTCTCGCTGTAATATCTGTTACAATGAAGTTACCTGTGGATCTAAGTGGTTCCATGCCTGGTGATGTAGACCAAGTGGCAAAGCTTGGAAGCATGGCCTTTATGTGCACCATGATGGCTAATTTATTGCCTTGTTTATCAACCATGGACAACAATGCACTCTTGTCAAACATCACCCAGCATTGTGTCTTCTTGTAATCACAATTGTTGTGAATGTTTGCATTCAAATACAAACAGGAGTTGTATCTTCTAAAGAAGTTGCCCCTATTATGAATGTTCTTACCACCTTAGATGAGGTTAAAACTAACACAAATCGTAATATCATACTAGCCTCCATTTATGTGAGTTCGTTACTTCGGTTGTTGATAGTACATGTATGTTCATGTTTAGCGATTCTAAAATCCAAAAAGATTATAGAGTCGAAATACCAACAAGGTCACGATCGAGCTTTGAAAGACATTAAACAGTCATCAGGAGAATTGTTAACAGTTGAGCATGTAACATCCGTCAAAAAAACGGATTTTACCAAACCCGCTCCGCTTATCAACCGAACAGTCAGTTAAAATTTTAGTTGCGAATTAAATGCCCAAAATAATTTTAAACGATCCGTAATCAAATATTATGCGGGGATATGTATTTAGTTTTTGAAAATCTGTCAAAAATATCAAAATAAAAATGTTTTACTTTTGCCGGGTTTCGAACTCGGGTCTGTACCGGGTCAAACCAAAGACTTATCTCTCAGCCAACAACCGCTCCGCCACTTTGTTTTCTGGTGAATAAAGGAATCACTTAATTCAAATATTGAAGTTCCGAAATCAATTTCTGTATTTTGCGCCCAAAATAACAGTCGTCGGAAATCCCGACGATTTCGCCGTTTATTTACGTTATCGCTCAATATAACCGAAGTCTTAACTATTACGACGGTTATAACCGACGTCTGAACCGCGACATCAGCCATAACCGCCGGAGTACGGTTGACTTCGAATTAAGACCGAATTCAGACCCCATTCAATCCCAATACTACCCTATAAATACAACCTCAACTCGCCAGAAGTCTTTCACACTCAAATCGCACCCTTTCTCGGCGAAAAATCACTCGCCGGAAGTATTTGATACATCGCCGGAAAACCGTATCATCAACCTTCGAGCTTACTGAACCCCCCTAAACTTTCACCGAAGTCACCCACAACCTTTGCAAGCCTTCGGAAGACTCTCTGCTACAAGTTACTTGTCGCCGGAAAAAGTTTTCTTTCGCCGGAGTTCTGCCGGAAAACAGAGTAAAACCAGTCGGTACTTTTTACTCCTAATTCCTTTCCTTTTTACTTTTATCTCGTCTGTAATTGACCGTTAAACGCTAAAAGAGCATGAATTAACTTTTCGAACCAGTCCGTCGTCACTTCCGGTTAAAACCGGTGAAGAAGACGAAGTTCAGTAATGGTTAAGTATAATTTAAATCAAGATAATTACCGGGTTAGACACACAGTCCAGCGGTGGACTGTGTGCACTTTTAAAGCTAAGGTCACGAGTTCGAGTATTGTCCCTCACACGCCGCTTTGATAAAAATCCCTTTTTTTCGCAAAACTGAACCGGAGTGTTTTCGGTATATGTTAAGTATATTGATATCTGAGTTTATAATCAAGTGTGACACACAGTCCAGCGGTGGAGTGTGTGTCCGCTAACCCACAGGTCCCGGGTTCGAGACCTGTGGAGCGCACCGATTCTGGAGATTTAATTCATTTTTAATAATAAAGGATTTCTGTTAAATCTAATTAATATATATATATAATTAAAATCGGATATATAACGGGTTAGACACGTAGCTCAGTTGGTAGAGCTGCGTGCACGCGTACGGGAGGTCTCGGGTTCGAGCCTCACCGAGCGCACAACAATATGCCTATAAACCGGTCAACCATAGTCAAAGTCAACGGTCAATGCGTACTGTAGCAAAAATAAAAATATTTTTTATTATTATTTTATCTAATTATTTTAATTAAAAATCAATTATAAATACTTAAAAATAACATTTTTAAGGTTAGAAAATAGCCTCAAACTCACAAAAATACACCCAACAATCCTACTAAAATAGATTAATAAAACCCGTTTACTTACCAAACCGTAATGCGATTTATCTAGGTTTAATCTCACTTGTGGTTAAAACCACTTCGCGTGCAATCAACCTCATCAACCGAACGCACCCAATGTGAGTGAATTCTTACAAACTCCCCTTTTTATTCATGTTTTGGGGTGCATCATGTGTCGCTTAAACTAATTTTCTTATGCAAATTCGTGCTATACCATTATATGAACTAAACTAGAATGTAACTATTGTTTGGTTGTGATGTATTACATATTGTCAAAGTTGTATGCAAATTATTCAGGCCCATCAGTTCCTCGTGGGAGACGAGAACAACGCGTGCCTCAAAACTCACTCATCAGGCCCATCAGTTCGTAAGAACAACGCGTGCCTCAAAACTCATACATTAGGCCCATCAGTTCCTCGTGGGAGACGAGAACAACGCGTGCCTCAAAACTCATACATTAGGCCCATCAGTTCCTCGTGGGAGACGAGAACAACGCGTGCCTCAAAACTCATTCATTAAGGCCCATCAGTTCGTAAGAACAACGCGTGCCTCAAAACTCATTCATAAGGCCCATCAGTTCCTCGTGGGAGACGAGTCGAACAACGCGTGCCTCAAAACAATCATTTGGTGTTTGTATTGTTCAATATTCAATATTATGTGTTGTGTGACTAAATTTACATCTACATTTACTCATATGTGGTATGCACATTATTTATAATCAATTGGATAAACTTGTTCAAATGTTTTTCCATAGGATTCACTCGCCAACATTATGTTGATCCAAAACCTTTTTACACATGATACAGGTGAACAGGTTGAAGCAAGGAAAACATAGGATATGCCTTAGAAGAGAACCAAGAAGCTTAGACAGATAGTTAGAATATGGTGTATCATTTATTTCCATTAAGTTGTATTAATGAATATGAAACATATAATAAATGTCATGAGCTTTGATGATAACCCAATTATGCCCCGATCACCTTTTCCGCTGCGGGTCGGGGTGTGACAGAGCAGCTGCAAAAACATGTGAAGAACCACTGGATCATGGCAGGAAGTGGCAGCCCCCAATTCATAACAGCTTGCTTTCGTACCACATCTGCTTCTGGGGTAATATGTGTTTTTGTCACTATCTTACATACTCTTACTATGTTCTGGAGTATTAAAGCTATTTTGGACAAGGACTGTGATTCAGATTATTGTCGATCCATGATAGCAATTGTGATAGTACAGTTTATTGGAGTCGTGATCGGTACAATTGCACCACTTTCTAGGTGTTTTGCAGCCTTAAGCTTTAAAGTGTCCCTCAAAATCGTTTTAAACCATTTTAAGGTCTTTAAAATAGAGAGCTACTGGACATCGAAGTTATAAGACTGAAAACGTGCTAGTTTAAATCTCTCATTTCGTAGTCACAGTCTCAACGTCGTCATCGAGACTTCGAAAAAGCTAATTCTTAGCTTTTGTATAGAATTCCAGGAGGGATTTGTGGTGGTATGCAAGATACTAGTCTTGATACCATTTGTGTTCATGATACACGTTGTTTGAAGTGGTTATTAAACAAATATCACTTTAATTCATCATGGGACCGGTTTAGTTCATTGGAAGAAAACACCGAATTCTTGGAACGAAACGAAGATCTTCGTCCATATGTTTTGCAACTTGAAGACGAGATGGAGCTTGCCAAGAGAACATTGGAAGGCCTTTCAAAATCTGTAAACCAATTGATCGAAAATGGTGAAAATAGCCAAGCCAACATTAGTCTCATGAAGCTGTTTGAACAAAACCCTACTAGTGGTTTTCATGGTGTTTCAAAGTTTGACAACATAGATAAGCATCACATGCATAAGTTCCATTTTTACTACAAAAGTCGAATATCAAGATTGTTGGAGCTTACCGGTGGTAACCCTAACAACCATCGCGATTTCCCTTCCCAAAATCGAAAGGAAGGAAGTTGATAACTTGTTGGAAAGTGTGAGGGAAGGTCTACTATACATCACGCTTGTTGAAGATAATCTGAATGCTACCGATAACTATGTAAGCGTTCAAGAGGCTGCAAAAACTTTGTGGAAAGAAGTTGACATCGACCACGAATGGTTAGGACAAAAGCTGCAAGACCCCGCTTCTCAAGTGAAAACAACCGGAGAAATTGTTGAATGCTTCATGGATGCAGCTAAAAACATAGTTTACTCGGAGGACACAAGTAAGAATGATGATTCCATTGGTAGGTCTATGTGTGCCAACTCAATGTATCGTATAACCAAAAACGATCTTGATTACCAACTGTGCCAAAATTGATGATGAGGTTAACCAAAGGGAACTATTTGATAACTTATTGTCAATGATTACTGACATATTGGCCGCTTGTCTCACAAACTTACCTCAAGTCATAGCGATGAAATGCCACACTAGTGCAATAGAGATAAGGGAGGCCAGTGTCAATGATGCAGCCCGACTTCTCCGTGAGTCTACCCAAATAATCAAAACACTTCAACGTCGTTGTATTATAGGCATGAATCCAAGCGACTTGCCATTTATCCACAAATGGGTGCTTATTTAGGGAATCCTTAATTCCTTTGATTTCAATGTTAAGTTCATGTTTATTTGTATTCCTCTTCTGGTTTCCTATCGTAGCATCTAAAATGTATGTTCATCAAGTTTATGGTTCTCATAGTAATTTCAACTCTCTTTTTCCATCTTCTATTACATCTTTTAAGCAATAGGTACAGCGCCTTATACAATTCTTAAGGTTATTACTAAAATTTGTTTTGTATTGAATGCTTCATATAGGTGAGTTCAAAACTAAAACCACTAAATATTTACGAGTAAATATATCCGTTGATGACTACAATATGTGCTCACCAATGAATGCATGTTATAGAACCATAACAATAGTATGCTATATATGTATTTATCGGTTTAATAATTTTCAAAACTTCAAGTAGTAGCTTTTTATACTTATAAGAAAAAAGACGACACGTAATGTTAATAATTGCAACTAAAGTTACATGGGTATACAGCGTGATGACATAAAATTATAATGCTTATCCTTGTCTTAGTCAGTTATGTAGGCTTTGGTGGAAATTAGTATAGGGTAGCAAGGTTCTTTTGGTCATTTGTGCAACTTTAAGGGCAGGATTAATTATTCTCTTTGGTCTTTAGGTTAAATCGTTCATAAACATAGATTTACATGATTTATGGAGTGTGCTCGGATAAGCCACCTGCACAAAGGTTGAATGTTCATTTGTCTTTATTTGACTGATGGTGACTCAGCCAATCACTTTACATTAATATCAAAATGATGCGACCAACATGTTTGGAGAGTAGTTATTGAGGCAGCAAGAATGACAACAAGGAAGTGATTGATGTGTATATAGTTGTTTTGTAGTGGTTAATTGTTTTGATTTTTATGCAAATTTGTATTTTGTGATTTGTACTTGGTTATTTGTACGATTCTTAGGCGTCTTTTCATTGTCTTCACTACAAAATAGAGGGATATGGAAAATTTTATCATGTTGAAAGTGGGAGCCATTGGTGATGACCGCTAAAACATGGTATGGGTATTTAGATTCATCAAAGAATCACTGAGAGAACACCGACACATACACCTCACCTTCCGAACAAGTGTTTGTTTCACCAATAGATCACTAGTGGGGCCCTCATCGACACAACTTCAATAACGGATCATCAATGAAAGCAATGCCAATGTTTACCGACAGTTTTCTCTAAGATGTGTTTCAGCGACGGATACCAACATCCTCCCTGTCGAAAATCTGATGGTATTATTGGTCCATTAAGTCCCATTAAGGTACAAATGAAGAATTCATGATCACATGTGGGAAACCAACCTATATTCCTCAACTCCTTTGGGTTACACATTATGATTTTAATTTCGAGGCCACCAATAACTACTTTATACACATTAACAAAAATAAGTATTCATTGTCACCTTTAATACATAATAGTACTGAAACCATATATTTTAAAAACATTAGGTGTTATCAACAACCACTACCATTATATATAGATGGATAAAGAAAAATGTGAAAACTAGAGTGGCATGAGAGTACTTGTAGTGAACATTTTTAACGAATTTGTGACAGCTATGTGTCATCGCAATTTATTGTTAATTGAAAACCACTAAGAAGCCTGACAAAAGCACCATAGAGAATGTTTCTATCGGCCAACTGAGTTCCTGTCGAGTAAAGCCAACCATGAGTACACTTGTTTCTATCACACACATGTTTTTATAACCGGCCAGCGTATATAAAGACTCATGCATGCAAATCATAAGTCGTATTCTATACTTATATCTCAAACGTGCATTGCAAAATGTTTCTTATACACTGTTGAATAATAGAACTGGTACATTTTAAATGCCTTTAATAAAACTATAATTAAAGCTTCTATAATTAAAAAGAATCAACCACTAACCCACTTTTAGACCGTTTACTATTGCAAATAAAGTACTTTATGGGTGCTAAGATTAAATATTGGATTCGTATAATGAAACCAAATAAAAATAATACACAAAATTATAATGCATCTCCTTATCAGGTCACTCATACAGATTTTGCTGGAAAGTAGTGGCTGTTGTGAATTTGTTTTCTTTATTCATGCAACAGCTTTAAAGAAGAAAGATACATGATTCACGTGTTTCCGGTAATACGTTTAGTTATATAGTCCGTAAATCTGTAGGACATGTTAATCTTGAATTTACAAGTTAATGGGTAAATTAGTTGAATATGGATAATTTGGTTCACATGTAAAAAAATGGTCAAGCGTATATCCTAAACTGTTACCATTTGCATTTTTACTGTTACCACATTTTCATCTGATATAAAAGCTGCCACACCTGCAATGCATTATACAAACAAAGTTTGAAAATTAATTTGCATTATGTGGGTATTTATAATTATATGATGTATTAAAAGTTTGGTCAAATTAAGGACAGGTTGATATGATTCGACAGCAAGGAGTTGAGACTCTTAATGAGAGTGGTGGGACTTCAATATCATCTATTAAATTTAAAGATATAAAAGATGGCACAAATCATAGAATCCACATTCTAGAATATAGTATGTGATAAATTAGAGGTTAAAAAATGAAGGGGTTGAGTAATGGTAATTTAAGTACGGATCTAAACAGGAAAAGGTGTAATTGAAACTATGTTGTAAGGTATGTAACAGCACAAAGTTTACACATACTTCTGCAGACCACTGCTCCTTTGTTGAGCGCCTAGTAGCTTGTTGCCATGTCTTCATCTTCGGCTTAGGCGACAACATCCATGAGAAATTGGAGGCTACTATCGGTAGAGAATATATCATCGTAATCATCGGGTGGAATTCATAATTATTCATCATTATCCATCTTGTAGTATTAAAAAAACTAAGTATACAAGTTTAGCATGTGAAAAATGGTTGTAGAGCTAGTGTGTGAAAAATAAAGAGAAATGACTGTGGAGTTAGTATGATTTGGTAGGGGAAGATTTAGGTCATTATGGATCAGATGGCTGATTCAGTAAAAGATAACATGAATCAGAACATCTGAATATCTGGACACATATCATTAGGAGTCCCGCTGAAATAGTTAAGTCGTAGCCGCCGCTTGTTATGAATAGGATTAACAAATGAAATAATGAAATGCAGATTATCAAGAGGATCCTTAATAAGACTCGTTGCAATCTTCGTATCATGGGAATTACCCGTTTCTCCATGGAAGAGACAACTAATTCTTATATCGTATAGTAAGAACCCGAATCTTTCATGACGGAAGGCGCAGATGCATTTCCGTACATCTTGTTGGTCAAAGAGGTTTCATTACCCAAGTTATTAAGCATAAAGCATACTCTCTTATCATCTTTTCCTATATTTCAATAAGCGTATACCGATTTAGACTTTGGAGACCCACATTGGAGAAGTACATGTAGTTCCAAATCAAGCTTTTGTCATGCTCATTATAAGCTCTTATGAAATCTTGTTGCGACATAAATACTTTCATAATGGGTGTAGATTATAGACCGATTCCAATACAACTTGCGGTTCTCACTCCAAGTCCCTCAGTTCATGTCGTACTCAACCCATACGTTCTAACATGGTTTTTAAAAATCCTTATCTTCCTCTCCTTGCTCATCAATGGTACGTAATGTTCATATACAGAGACACCTACTAAATGTGAAGATGTGAAATCATTTAATCAGAAAGGGTGCAACACGTACTCAAACCGTATCCAATCGTTGGACAACTTAAAAAAAAGATCGTTTTGAGAATTCTTTTTTTCGAGTTAGCGATTGTTTGTGAAAATCAGCCATTTGTTGATGTAGTATTATCCCTTGTTATTGTTCAACTCCTGGGTGTCAAAAAATCATCAAGTCTGGATTCAACAAAGTCTCATAGAAGCTCTGAGGAGGGGGGTCATGCATAGTGGTCCGTTGGAACACTCATCAAAGAAAAAAATCCGATAAGCCATATTGGAAAAAGATATAGTGATTTATCATCAATCTAGTTAAGAAGAGTATGGCCATCTACTGTTCTAGGTATTGTCCTCCACCTCATCGTCACATACTTATAAAATATGATTAGGTTTGTTAAAAGGTTCTTTCACGTAAATAATCCTAAACTCTAGTCGCTTATTTGATGATACAAAAAATTGACATAAGTTGGATTTCTAAAAGTGACCTTAATAACCTCAAACGGCCAATATACCCTATTAAAGGTTTGTGTGACATGGTTTACAATAAGCAAAGTGTCTCGGGAGGGTATAGCACAAACATAAAGAAGTTACCTATTACTGCTATCAAACAAGGAATATCTGAGGCCAATGCACATAGATCTATAAGCCCAAACATGACCTTCAGCTAGCCATCCTTTTTGAGCTCTCCAAAATCATTACCAAACCATCCTTGTATGTGTACCAAGCACATATTTGGCATATTAAGGGTGAATGGCGGCCTTTCAATCGCAGATTTAAAGTTTATGCCTACAGTTTTCAACTTAAAATCATATAGATTGCTATTAGGCCCTGGACTGTCCCCCTCCTTCAATATATGGGCATTGGGCTTACAATGAGAGACATACCTTCATACATTTTTCGAAATCCACCAGAGCTCTCTCTCTGATAACTTTGTTATGAAAACTACAGGCCTTTTTAACTCTTCCAAGTAATTATTAAGTTGTTCAAACACTTTCATGGCGGGCATTATTTGTGGTTTAAATGAAAATGAGAGAGGTCGACTTACGTGCTTCAATCAACTGAAACTAAGAAATTAAAAAGAGATGTAATGTAAGAGCCAACACAACAAAAAGAATTATGTATTCTTGAAATCGAAAAATGAATTTATCTTGAATCAGGATCTTTTGGCTCAACTTTATCCCAGTTTTGCCGAGGGAGCAACCCCGTTTTTCACCTTGAATTGGTCAAAATATGTGACTTTCTTACTTTTCGTGGAGGATTAGACCCCGTAACTGGAGGTCTATGGCTAACCGATACTGCACACCATCATTTAGCTATTGCAATTCTTTTTCTTTTAGCGGGTCACATGTATAAGACCAACTGGGGCATTGGTCATGATCTAAAAGATATTTTAGAAGCTCATAAAGGTCCATTTACGGGCCAGGGCCATAAAGGCCTATATGAGATCCTAACAACGTCGTGGCATGCTCAATTATCTCTTAACCTAGCTATGTTAGGCTCTTTAACCATTATTGTAGCTCACCATATGTATGCCATGCTCCTTTATCCATATCTAGCTACTGACTATGGTACACAACTATCATTGTTCACACACATCATATGTGGATTGGTGGATTTCTCATAGTTGGTGCTGCTGCGCATGCATCCATTTTTATGGTAAGAGACTACGATCCAACTACTCGATACAACGATCTATTAGATTGTGTTCTTAGGCATCGTGATGCAATCATATCACATCTCAACCGGGCATGTATATTTCTAGGCTTTCACAGTTTTGGTTTGTATATTCATAATGATACCATGAGCGCTTTAAAATGAAAGAAGGTAATGTGCTCAACAAGATTAGTTCAATGAAGAGCAATGTCGATATAGAGGATCACATATGACAATAATTAGAAACTCCTTAAGGTAAAATATTGAACATGGCGAGGAAAGCAGAGTGGAGAGGAAATGTTCGGGAGGAGATTGGGAAAACCTCAGGAGACTATCAACCACATCTTTACCTCACTGACTTTCTAGAGGGTTGGATAAGCAAAAATCTATATAGATTGTGTTGAAACATTATGGCCAGATTGCGTATTTTTTCTGCCTAAGAAGAGGAATAGGTTGGGGGATCATTTTGGTTTAGTCAGGTACACATACTTGAAAGATTCTATTGTTCTTGAAAGATCTTTGGATGACATTATGTTGAGGGGGGGACGGTTGAAAGCAAACATCGCAAAACACACAAGTGAGAAGGACAGCCCTACACCTCACATGGTCGTCAACCGGGAGCCAATACAAAACTTGGGAGCTGCTTCTTTCAAGGAGCCAATGTAGAACTTCGGCCATAGTTCATGGGCTGATGTCACTCTGGGTACACATAGGAAGGAGGGTTAGATCTCATTCAAGGTCTTTGAATTCCTCCTGGCTTTCGATTAGTCACTACACGGTTTTGATGGTCATAGAGGCTCTTATTACTGCTAAGGTGAGTAATACAGTTGGCTTCGACATGGAGGGTACTGAAATTGGGATTTCCTCGTTGTTGGCAGGTCAGGGTGTGGCGATGTTGGTCAAATGAATATTCTCTCTCTAAATTGTAGGCTGCATGGGGTAGGGGGTTCGATAAATTAGTTGGATTTGTGGTCTTAGGAGATCTGAGAACATCCATTTCTTGTGTGGTCTAGAGTCTCAACTGTCAATTGTAAACTATACCCCTTTCAGGCGGCTATGGGATCTTACCTCTTTTGAGGCTATTGTGGTCGGAGCTTCAAGGAGGTCGAGAGGTCTTTTTGTATCTGGGATCCCTCTTTGTTCAAAAAAGAGGGAGAGACTCTTCAATTTCATCGTCTTGATAGGTAAGTGGCAGGGAATTGATGCCACAAACAATTTTGTCAACGTTATTCCAACTTTTGTGCTCCAGACTCAAAGAATCTTTGGATAGAATTATTTAGAGTCAGTTCGAATGGAGACCGATGGTGGTTCTTCATAGGTGTTGCTACAACAAATACAAGACCAAGGATAGTAACGATATCTCTAGAGTAAAAGGGTTCAAGGGTTTTAATTAGCCTAACGCAGGTCGTGGGGTCCCCACGTTCGCAATACGTGGAGTTGGATCGGTTTATTGTTATTGTTTTTAATTCTGGATTAAAGAATATTCAACCCAGAATATTTATACTCAATTGTGCAATGTTGTTTTTAGAGAAGAATAGATCAAGCAAGAAGTAAGATCTAGGGGAGAGAAAAGAGATTTTGGTGATTTCCTACTGAGTAACAAGGGTCTGCTATTTATAGAGGAAAGGGCCTGCTATAAGGAGAAACCTTTGACCATGACTGCAGTGGAGGGCTTGCCCGTTTTTGTATGTTAAAGGCTTTGGACCTACGGATAATAGAGTACACTCTGCCACATGCTCATGTTACGGCCGGATGGGAGAGTTCACATGATGTGACTGGACACTGTTTCGTTCCTTTTGCTGCTTACGGTAGTTGTTTACTTTCGAACCTTTTTGGCTTTCAACCTTTTAAGATACTATGTACTCTGATGAGTTTATTTAAGCTCTGAGCTACCCACGTCATCAGCCCCCTAAGTCAGAGGTATTTGGGGTGTAAGCTCAAATGCTTCTAACTTTTGTGCAATACTTTTATTGCTGAAAGGCTTGAAAGGATACGAGTTCAGTGTTCTGGGCGGTTGAGCTTTTGGATTTTAAATTTCGAAATGACAGTTGACGTGAGTATTGGCAGTTTTGCAGGCGGCGGTTTTAATACCCTAGGTATAATAATAACCTCTAGTTTTTATTATAACATTTTCTTTTATCTCCAAGCACTTATCTTTTCACATTTCTCTCAAAGTTTCATCAGTTTCCTCTTCCTTCAACCAGGTTAGTTCCTCTTTTCTTCTTTCCTTTGTTTCCCTTCCATCATCTTTCTGAGCCATGGGTGCTAGGAAAGATATGTCAGGTAGTTATTCTTGTCTCACACAAGAGGAAGTTGAGGCCTTTTGCAAGGAATGGGGAATCGATCCGTCCTTCAATCCGGTGGCTCCGGGTTTGGATAAGTCGATTGATTAGTGTCCCTCTAGTTCGATTGCTCTTTATTGTCGTCATTTCGAGTTTTCTAACTTACCTTATCTGTTTTCCATCTTTGTTCTCAACATAGTGGAGTATTATCGGGTATCTTTTGGCCAGATACACCCTCAAGGTCTTTCTAGAGTTTTACATTATGAGGTTTTATGTCAGGCTCTAGGAAATTTTTTCTATAGAGCTTTCCGTCGTGAACTTGGGATTTGAGGGCTTTCACTTTCAACTTTCTAGCCTGTCCACGATCGTCCTGAAGTTGGCCTGTTATTAGATAATTTAGTATAGGAGTGATCCATGATTCTTCTTGCAAGGAGATGGCCATAGCTTCGTGATCTCGCTCTATGGCCCGGCTTTGGAGTGTTTCAACCAATACTTCCTTTGACAAGTGACAGGACGAGACTGAAGCGAGCTTACTCAAAGCATCAGCTTTCTTGTTTTTGCTTCTGGGGATGTGAATAATTTCGCAAGAATCAAAAGCTGCCATCTTTTCTTTCGTCTTTGTTAAATACTTTGCCATGCTTTCTTCACGCGCGTCGTACTCTCCACTAACCTGGTTGGCTACTAGCAGGGAACCTATGTGAGCCAAGACTGATTTTGCCCTGGCCTTCCATGCACTCTGGAGCCCAGCCAACAACGCTTCATAATCGGCTTCGTTGTTTGAAGTTTTGAAATCGAATCGTAAGGCCTACATGAACTTGATGCCCTTGGAATCAATTAATATCAAGCCTGCCCTAGCTCCTTCCCTGCTCGAAGCTCCATCGGTGAATAAATTCCATACCCTTGGAGCAACAGGGCTATCCTTTACATGCCCCCCCCCCCCCCCCCGTGGGAACTTCGGTGAGAAATATCAAACGCTCTGAGCTCGATGGCCCATTTTATCAAATGGCCTGATACTTCCGGCTTTCGGAGGACCTGTTGAACTTGGAAGTCAGTTTGTACCTCAATGTTGAAAGCTTGGAAGTACCTTCGGAGCCGGCTTGTAGCATGAACTAGAGCTAAAGCTAGTTTTTCAATCACGGGATATCTTGTCTCATAGTCTTTTAAGATGCTGCTGACATAGTACACCAGAATTTGGGCAGCACTTCGGTGGAACCAACACTTCGCTTATAGCAAAATGAGAGGCGGATAAGTATACTGTTACTGTTTCACCTGTGATGAGAGCGCTCAAAGTTGGGAGGGATCCCAAGCATACTTTTATTCTTTGAAAGCCGTATATGCTTCTTGACCCACTCTATCTGTCCTTTTCCCATGCTCCTCTTTAGGACATTCATGAAAGGGATGGTTCTATCCGCAACTTTCAAAATAAATGGTGTAAGGCAACTAGCTTCCCATTTAGTGACTGAATTTCTTTGACCGTTCGAGGTGGTTGCATTTTTACAACTGCTTGGACCTTGGTTGGATGAGCTTGAATTCCGGACTGTGTTACCCATACCTCCAGGGACTTTCCTTCTTCAAGACCGAACGGACATTTTTTGGGATTCAACTTCAGATTAATGCTTCGGAGCTTGGTGAATGTTTCCAATATGTCGTCCAACATGTTTTCTTCGGCTGCGCTCTTGATAACCAGATCGTCTACATAGATCTCGAGGTTGCGACTGATCTGCCCTTTGAAAGCTTTATCCATTAGACACTGGTATGTGGCTCCGACATTCTTTAGATTGAACGACATTTTAAATCTGAGAAGTCTATGCACATTCTCATGAAAAAGGTCGTTTATCCTCGTCCTCCGGAGCCATTTGTATTTGATGATATCCCTTATATGCATCAAGAAAACATTTCATACGGAAGCTTGCGAGTGAGTCTATCTTGAGATCGATCTCGGGAAGTGGGTAACAATCTTTTGGACAAGCGTCATTTATTTCTGAGAAGTCTATGCACATTCTCTAGGTGTTATCTTTTTTAGTTACCATTACTGGATTCAAAACCCATGTTGATACCTGACCTCCCGTATGATACCTGCATCTAGCAACTTTCGTACATCTTTGCCGGATGCTTTGTTTCTCGCCGGAGCCATGCTCTGCTTCTTTTGGGCAACTGGTTTAGCTGCATGGGAGACCTTTAGCTTGTGTTCGGCTAAAACTCTTGGAACACCGACCATGTCGGAGTGCTGCCATGCAAACACATCTAAGGAACTAGACAACAACCTCCATAGCTGTGCCTTGATGTGATCCGGTAATTACGCCCCAATGGAGATCTTCTGTTCTGGAAAATCCGGATGTATTGACCATTCTTCGGTGAGTGTAGCTGGAGTTTTGGAGCTACTCCCTTCGCTTTGCTTGACCTCCGCAATGCACATGGTATATTCAGAATGGAGAGTAGCTATTCTGTAACATCCATCAAAAACCGGGTTATCCAAACCCGCTTCGTTTATTAAACCGAATAATCAGTTATAAATTTTGTTGCGTATATATTGTTTATTTTAATTTTAAACGATACATAATTAATAAACATTTTAGAACTTAAAATACATAATTTAAAATTTCAAATAAATAATGAAATAAAAATTATTTGCAGACGCCGGGTTTCGAACCCGGGTCGCCCACAAGCCAAACACGCTAACATACCACTGCTATACACACACTTATGTGCTATAAATCTGAAACCATTAAACCTTATTTAGAATCCACGGCTAAAACTGAAAATCTCAAAGTCGGCAAATCTGTAACCGCCGGCATCACTCGTAATCGCGAATTAACTCAAGAAAAACCGACGATTTAATCATGCCATTAACCCAAAAATCGGTTATCAATCATTTGAACCAATCAAAATCATTACGGAAGGATGATTTAATCTTTTGACCGAAACTATCGAGCGTGTTAGCAATCAAATCCAAAGATTGTAAATCTCGTTCAATTCATAGCCCAACCCTCACCACATTGTGAAAACAAGTCTCTGTTTCACCGAAGTTCACCGGAAATCGCCGGAAAACCGAAGAAACTATCCCACTGTTGCCTTACTTTATAAACAGGACATCTAGAGCTCATACCGAAATCACCCACACTCACCTTAAACTCCCTGTAGAATCTCTGTCGAAAGAAATACATCGCCGGAATTCTCTGCAAGTCGCCGGAAAACCGAACCCATTTCACCTCGTTGGCCTTACTCTATAAATAGGACTTCTAGAGCTTCGACAGAAGTCACCCACACTCACCTCAAACTTCCTGAAGATCCTCTGCCGCAAGTTACACGTCGCCGGAATAACCTGCTGCCATCGGAATCTCGCCGGAGAAACAGGGGATCTCTGTTCGGTATATCTTACACCTAATCCCTCTCATTTTTATTAGTCTTATATGTAGTTATTCAAAATTTAATAAAGGAATTGATTAATGAATCGAAGAAATCGGATTTTAACAGTGTGGTTGTTCAAGTGACGAAGAAGATGAAGCACTGTTAATGTATAAGTTCAATTCGAAACGGATTTTTAAACGGGTTAGACACACAGTCCAGTGGTGGACTGTGTGCAAACTTCAAGCCATGGTTCCGAGTTCGAGTCTGTACATGCTTTCCGGTTCGCCAATTATACACAACCTTTTTAAAACCAGTTAACGAAATAATCTAGTAAATATATAAATTTAATAAAAATCTTATATCCTTCGGGTTAGTCACACAGCCCAATTGGTCGGGCTGTGTGCAACACGAAGCCAAAGTCTTGAGTTCGAATCCGGCTGGTTACACCGCCCCTGAAATTATCCAAGCCTTTTGTTTAAATCAAAATATGTTAGCGCTAGTATGTGTATATGTATAATTAAACTTCAATATATTTCGGGTTAGACACACAGTCCAGCGGTGGACTGTGTGCAACGTTAAACAACAGGTCCCGGGTTCGAGACCTGTTATGTGCACCGGTTCGATGTATTAAAATTCTTTTTAAAATAAATGATTTCTGGTTAAATCTAAATAGTATATAAGTATAATTAAAAACAGAAATATTTCGGGTTAGACACGTAGCTCAGTTGGTAGAGCTGCGTGCACGCGTACGGGAGGTCACGAGTTCGAACCTCACTCAGCGCAAACAAACACAAGTCCGAACCGGTCAAACAGTCAAAGTCAACAGTAAAAGTCAACGGTCAATAAAAAAATCAACATTTTTTTTTATATTTTTATTTATTTATTTAATTTAAAAATCAGTTAAAAATACTTAAAAATAATATTTTTAAAGTTAGAAAATGACCTTAAACTCACAACAATAAATCTAAAAATCCTATTAAATTTGTTAATAAAATCCACTTATTTACCGTACCTTTTCGTTATTATTTAGGTTAGTTATTCCTCGTCGATCAACTCGTGCGCATTCAATATCATCAAACGAACGCACCCAATGTGAGTGAATCTCTACAAATTCCCTGTTTTAATCACATTTTTTGGGTGTATCTTGTGTCTTATTATTTATTACATTTAAACACTTGTGCATCCATCATATCCATGATCAAATGTGTATTCAATATGTATCAACTGTTTGTGTGGTTAATGTTTAGATTAAATTTATCATTTTCAGTACATACATCATCATAGGCTGTATGTTCCCTATTACCTATGAGCGGAACCATTCCCCATTACCTATGAGCGTGAACGAGGCGTTGCCAACATACGATTGGCTCCGTTTGATTGAGCCTTGATCGCACATACATCATCATAGGCCGTCCGTTCCCCATTACCTATGAGCGCAACGTGACGTTGCCAACATATACATTATCATTCATGTCATATATTCATGCAAGGTGGTTTGTCATTGGTTGTTATTGTATGTCTATTTACGTTTGCTCACATATGATTATTGCACAATTTTTCCATATTAAATACAACAAGAAATCAATAATAAATGTTCTCTAACAAGGTTCACTCGCCAACTTTTTGTTGACCCAAAAACCATTTTTACACATGATACAGGTGGACAGGTTGAAGCAAGGAACACATAGGAAATTGACTTAGAAGAAAAATAATGAAGTCTTGATAGATGTATAGAACATGTTGTACTTGTATTTTTTATTGTAATGATTCTCCATTAAAAAGAAATAATAAATATGAAACTTTATAATAAATGTCATGAGCTTTGATGAAAACCCAATCATGCCCCGATCACCATTTCCGCTGCGGGTCGGGGTGTGACATATTATGGCTTCAGTGGGGAATTTTAAGTAGCCATGAATTGTAGAACTAATAATGCTGAAAGCACACATGCTAGGCCTTCCCAAAATGATATTATGCACTGACCGAGCTCCAACCACTAGGAACGTTAGGTGTACCGTTCAGATCCGATCCCTAACACCCATAGTGGTTGGCAAGGTTATTTGGCCAATTGGCTGGACAACTTCTACCGAAAAGCTTACTAACGACATGGCAACTTGAATTAATTTAGCTATTTTCTGTGTATCCAGTTGCTAAAACACTGTTGATACATTATTTCCGAAGCGCTCCCATATCTACGTATACCCTCCGATCCTTGTGTTCAGTGACTATCAAGGTTATTATGATAGGACCGTCTTTGACATCTTCTGAGGAAATAGGTGGGAATGCGATGGACTGCTGCATCCATGGAGCTAAATGTTGGCTGGACCTTTTTATGCCTTGACTGTTTACCTTCTGAATCATGCATATTCCAGACTGGTTGTTTGGATTGTCGATGGGAGTCATACTTGTGTTCCCTTCCTTAACTTCTTTGACAAGGTGCGATAGCTTTCTAGATCTAACTGCTTTCTCAATTTCTTGTTTTAGGGACCAGCAATCGTATGTATTGTGATTTTTGGCCCGATGGTAATCACAATATTTTTTGGAGTTCTTGTAACCTAAGGAGCGGAGCTTTGGTGGTGCAGGAAAGTTTACACCATCAGTGCTAAGGATTTCACTAGGGTTTTCGAGAGGTCAGAGAGGTTGTAGAAAAGGGGATTAGAGTTCGTGCTTCTTGGGGTACGATCATTACGATTATATAGGTGAATTCTTCCTTTGCTTCCCACTGATGTTTATCGAATACCAATCCTCCGTTTTTCCTCAAGGACGAACCTTTTGCATCTGGCTCCGAATAACACACGTTTTTTCCTCTCGCGAATGCACGAGCCCGTTCCATCAATACTTCCATCGTTTTTGGGAGGTTTTCATGCAATTTTTCCACAAGTTGGTTGTTTCCATGATAGAATCCAGAACCCGTAGTTGATCTACTACTCCGCTAATTTGCATGCTTTTGCGATTTAAACGATCAATGAAGTTGTCTAACGACTCTCCATCCTTCCGACGTATGTGATGAACTTCGGTTATTTCCTTTGAATAATGCCTCCGTTGGCTAAAATTCTGTAGGAATAACCTCCAGAGTTCCTCGGAGTCATTGATTTCACCTTCATTAAGCACATCAAACCATGCCCGGGCTGCCCCGGTGAGGGTTTGAGCGAACATAAAACACCATGCCAGCATTGAACATTGTTCTACCCTTGTCGTTCCGTCAAAATTGAACATGTGATCGTCCGGATCGGTGGTACCATCGTATTTTTTGATAGTTGATGGAATTTTTAGTTTTGATGAGAGCTTGGCATGGACGATCCTTTGACTGAATTTTGACTTTGCCGTCATTAAGACTGGGTGGTAAGGCTTCGTAAGCTCCGTATCATCCGGCATGACTACCTGAGCATTAGGAGCCACCACATAAGTTGAAGATGGTCCGGAGGAGCCCTGCAAGGAACAATTATTGTAAACTCCGTTTGTCGGAGTAACAATTGTGGAGAAAGTAGAAATGGCCAGAGCCACAGGACCCGTAGTCTTTACCGGTGTGTTTTGATTGAACAACCTGGTTCGTAAACCAAGGAGTTGCTCGTCGCGTGTCTTCTGTGCTTTTAATCTTCTTAGTAGACTGACGGTTTTGGTGAGGAAATCCTCATCGAATTCTGTCAACGGTGGAGTTGGTACCAAGATGAAAGGTAACGACGTGTTTGGTCCAGACCTAAAGGAGTTCTGACAATTGTGTCGGTATTCACAGGAGTCGTAATTCGAGTGATAGAGGAGAAGTCCAGGTGTGCCGACCCTGGAGCCGCCATAGATGAGTGATTTTGTTTAAGAAGTTCAACTAGTGAGACTATGAACAGTAAATCGGATGGCGCCAATTGACGATCCAAAAATTATCCGGGTTCTATGTTGGCAATTATCAAATCTTGATGAAGGGCAAAACAGGAAAGACCCTACAAACTTGAACAAACCGTTAGGCTCGTCGTAGAGGTGGGAGGGCCACTCCGCGACCACCCTCCGGCGTGAAGATAAGTATTTGTAGAGAGAGAGATCAGAAAATCGTACTTGATGTGTACTTTAGGAGAAGTATTTATACTAAATCCAACATGACGTCATTCGGATGGACGCGCATTAAGATGGGCGTCCTTTTAAGGTAGTGGCGATAACGTACCCACCTACGATCCGCTGAATGCGAAACGAGCGCTCCATGGCTTCATCAATAAGGCTTCTCAATCTAGTGAGGCTTCTCAATCTAGTACATCAAACTCGGCCAACACCTTACCCGCTTGCGGTGGGAATTACAAGGGCAATACATGCTCCGTAGGTAATCGGCCGAGTCCCGGGTACGCCGATAACCAACCAAAAACCGCCTATGATCCGCTGAACCTTCAGGAGAGACAAGCGCTCCTTAGCTTCATCAATAAGGTTCCTCACTCTAGTTCATTAAACTGGACCGAATCCCAACCCGCGTGCTCTTGGAAAGGCGTTACTTGCAACCCCAGCGGTATCACCGTCCTCTACCTCCTCTTACCTGGAAAGAATCTTACCGGAGAAATACCACCCAACACAATCAGAAAGTTAACCAGCCTCCGTGTCCGGTCCCTCAGACATAACAGACTCTTCGGCGAGATCCCTTCTGATTTCTCCAATCTCAAATTCCTTACCACACTTTACGTAAGTGACAACAACTTTTCCGGCAACATCCCTTCATCTTTCTCCAGTCTCCCCTACCTTTCCAGACTTAGAGTTAATTACTGTTTTCGTCCATATGGTTTGTGAAAAATCACTATTTCAGTCCATTAGTTTAAAAATTACGATTTCAGTCCCTGTTGTTTCACTTTCGTAACCATTTCAGTCCACCTCGCAACCATTTCAGTCCCTGTACTTACAGAATAAATGGATTGAAGTGGTTACGAAAGTGAAACCACAGGGACTGAAATGGTTACGAAAGTGAAACCACAGGTACTGAAATCGCAATTTTTAAACTATGGACTGAAATAGTGATTTTTGACAAACCACAGGGACGAAAACAGTAATTAACTCCCAGACTTATCTTAAATAACAACAGCTTTTCCGGCAACCTCCCGGACTTGATTAATTCACAAGATTTAACCACTTTTAATGTTGCCTATAATAAACTAGATGGTCAAATTCCACCTTCGCTTTCTAAGTTTCCAGAAGATGCATTCTCCAACAATTCTAACCTTTGTGGTCCTCTCTCTCTCCATGTAACGCTTCGTATTCACCACCTAAGTCTGATGGAGAACGAGACAATACGTCTACCCAGAAACAATGTGCGATTTTCAGTATTTTCAGCGGATCCACGATGATGTTACTGATTTTTCTTGGCTCTGTAGGGAAGAACATGTATCAATATTTCGTACCAACATTTAATAAAAAGAAGCTAGTGACATTTGAGGATGATGTTTTTGGTTTGGAGGATTTGTTGAAGACGCCTGTTAAGGTTTTGGGGGAAGGGAGTGTAGCAACGTCGTATATACAGGTTTTTTTTCAAAACAATTAACTCACACACCTTTTAATTTTATTTCAACTGTTGTTATATAAATATGTTTTTTTTAGATTGATTAACCCGCATACTCTCTAATATTATTATGAAGACTGTTTTTGTATAAACATGTTTATTTTTAGATTGATTAACCCGTATACTCTCTAATACTATTATGACGACTGTTGTTGTATAAACATGTTTATTTTTTAGATTGATTAACCCGCATACTCTCTAATACTATTATGACGTTTGTTTTGTATAAACATGTTTTTTTTAGATTTATTAACCCCCATACTCTCTAATACTATTATGACGACTGTTGTTGTATAAACATGTTTTTTAGATTTATTAACCCACATACTCTAGAATACTATTATGGCGACTGTTGTTGTATAAACATGTTTTATTTAGATTGATTAACCCGCATACTCTCTAATACTATTATAACAATTGTTGTTGTATAAACATGTTTTTTTTAGATTTATTAACCCACATACTCTTGAATACTATTATGAGGACTATTGTTGTATAAACATGTTTTATTTAGATTAATTAACCCGCATACTCTCTAATACTATTATAACAACTGTTGTTGTATAAACATGTTTTTTTAGATTTATTAACCCACATACTCTTGAATACTATTATGAGGACTGTTGTTGTATAAACATGTTTTATTTAGATTGATTAACCCGCATACTCTCTAATACTATATGACGAGTGTTTTGTATAAACATGTTTTGTTTAGATTTATTAACCCGCATAGTCTCTAATACTATTATGACAATTGTTGTTGCATAAACATTTTTTTAGATTTATTAACCCGCATACTCTCGAATACTATTATGAAGATTGTTTTGTATAAACATGTTTTTTAGATTTATTAACCCGTATACTCTCTAATACTACTATCGCGACTGTTGTTGTATTAACATGTTTTTTTTTCTTTTTTTAGATTTATTAACTCGCATACTCTCTAATTCTATTATGACAGGTGCTGGGGGGAAAGAATAAGACCGTGGGAAAGAATAAGACCGTGGTTCTGAAAATACTGAAAGATGTTGTGGTAACGGAGAAGGAGTTCAAAGAAAAAATGGATGTTTTGGGGAAGATAAAGAACAAATATGTGTTTCCGTTGAGAGCTTTCTATAATTATTCGAATGATGAGAAATGGCTTGTTTATGATTACATGCCCGCTGGTAGCTTATCTGCTCGTTTTCATGGTAATTTCTTCATCTCTAATTATTATTTGTCACCAAAGGCCTGCTGGTTGCTTATTAGTATACAGATGTATGTTGTAGTGTACCTATTTCCGAACAGTATATATTGAAGATTAGGTTGATTGTGGTTTGCTAGTGAACACTTAATTATCACCTTCTCAGCGCCACATCAGTATTCCCTTTCACTGTCTCTCCTCCAGGGGTGTGGTCACGACCACCTTCACGATACCACATTGTGTGACGCCACATCACCTTTCATGACCACCTTCACGATACCACATCGTGTGACCCTGTTATTCATCACTGTATTTTTATTTCTCTTGGTATACACCAAGGATTTTTTTTTAGTTTAAAACTATTTAAGTGCGTTGGTTACCCTCGGTAGTACGTTTTGTATTATTGAAAAATCTTTGAATCCCCTGTATCATGAAAGCTCAAGATATAATATGTTTTGGCTTTGAATAAAGTATGACTAGGACAAACTCCATTATTGCCAATGATGAGTTGAGTACAGCTTATTACATCACTATAATTGAGCTTCATATCCTATAATAAGGGCCTGTACTTTTCTTTACATTAGTCTTTATTAAGAAAAAGAATATATAAAAAATATTATTTTAATAAAAAAGAGTTTTATCCTAAAGTTGAAGATAATGTAAAAGAGAGAATTGTTATATACATAACACCTCTTTCGTCACTTTCTTTCTCATTTTCAATTAAATTAAATAACTTAAAACAAATATTTTTTAAGTAAATTATATAAATTATCTTTAATTTGAGCATTCACATTGGAGGCTTCATACTTATCTCTATAAAAACAAATATTTTTTTCGAAAACATCTTACATTCGACTCTCTTTCTCTATCTATTTATTACTTACAAACACTTATTATATTATTTTTCTCTTTCCTACACAATTACGTAAAATATAAAGAGTTAAATACAATCCTCTAAATATAGAGTATTTTACTTTATATATATATGGATTGATTAAAATGAGAACAACCCCTAGATGTGAGAACCATAAGAACCATTCACAACCTTTGATCACCCTTGTTTGTGTGGCTGAGATTAACCAAATGAAACACATGCAATAATTAGTTTTTTTCCAATAAAAATTGTTTTTTTAATACAAGAAGGGCTAACTCGTCATTTGTTATGTACAAAAGTGAAGAGAGAATTATTGAATATTGATTACATTACATCATATCATCAATTTTTTTTATTTTCTAATTAAAAAAATTTTATATATAAAATCAAAGCAACATTTTTTATATTTTTATATTACTTATTTGTAAAATTATTTGAGTAAATTGCACAAAACGTCCTTTTTGTTTCCTCAAACTTGCATGTTTCATCCTTAATGTTTAAAATTTGCTAAAAACATCCTTTAAGTTTATTTTGTTGCTGGTTCAATCCTTTACAACTAACCATGTTACTTGAATTAGCTAAATTCCCTCACATGCATAACATGTAAGGGTAAACTTGTCCTTTTAGTTGATCTTCTTATTAAAACCACAAAAAACACTCAGAATTAAAAACCCTAACACACTTGAAACCCCCCCCCCCCCCTCAAATCCTTCATCCTTCAAACATAACAAGGTTGTCCCCATACTAATCTAAGATAACTCGTGTGCCATTGACGAATCTGACCACTATGTTTGTTGATCCATCGTCTCCACAAAACTGACTTCTTTATCAATTACGGTTCACTGGGCACTTGCTCACACAACTCTTTTCCCCAAATAGAAGAACTTTAACCGCCTGAATCCATTTCTTATGCTCATCCAAAACCTCACACTCAATCCTCTGCACTTCTCAACACTAACATTCTCAACCCCAAGAATCGATAAACACTCGTCCAACACATCTTGCCCAACATTACAATACACTTGACAACACTCTTTGTCATAACCAAACTAATTATCCTATCAACAATCCCTTTCAGCTCCTTAATCACATCCGCATAAACCAAATCAACATAAACATCACTCCTAAGCTCAAACCTCTTTCACAACAATAACCCCTCCACAATCATCTTCTCCATACTCATCTTCAAGCTCGATCTACTACCTTACCATTACAATCAGATTGAATATTTAGGTTTTCTATCAATTTAATAATTGTATCAACAGCTTAAATGTGTGTTAGGGTTTTTAATTCAAGTTGATGAAGAGGAAAACGGTTTGGGTGTTTTTTGTGGGTTTTATGAGAAGATCAACTAAAATGACGAGTTTACCCTCACATGTTATGCATGTGAGGGAATTTAACTGATTCAATTAATGTTGTTAGTTGTCAAGTATTGAACCAACAACAAAAATAAACTTAAAGGATGTTTTTAACAAGTTTTAAATATTAAGGATGAAACCTGCAGTTTGATGAAAGATAAAGGACGTTTTATGCAATTTACTCAAATTATTCTTATATATTTTAATTTTACATACGCGTTGGGTAATTGTTTTTACGTATACTGTCGAATGTTAAAAAAATTTTACGCACTTTATCAAACGTAAACGTTTTTTTAAATTGTCGAATGTAAACTCACACGTCTTTTTTACGTACGGTGTCGAATGTCAAAAAAATAGGTACTGTGTCAAATGTCAAAAAATAAAATTGCACATATTGCCGAATGTAAACGTTATTTTAATGTCGAATGTAAACTCACACAAAAAATGCTTATTTACGTACAACGTCGAATGTCAAAAGAATTCACGTACGGTGTCGAATGTCAATTTTTTCACACGGTGTTGAATGTAAACGTTTTTAATTTTTAATGTCGAATGTAAACTCACATATAAATGTTTCTTTTTACGTACGGTGTCGAATGTCAAAAAAATATTTGCGCACCGTGTCATAATGTAAACGTTTCTTTAAATATGATAAACAAGTTTTTTTACGCCCCTTATCGTCAGTAAGTATGACACATAAATCTATTTACATACGTTGTAAAAAAATGTTTATTTTACATACCTTTGTAAAAAAAATTGCGTACGGTCTCAAATGTAAATTAACAATACCAAACCCCAAAAATATTCAAACCAACTCTGGTGCAATTAAAAGGTACCAATTTTTTTATAACAATATCACAACACTATAAGTTAAATAAAATGTATTAAAAACCTAAATGAGAGGAAACAAATGAATAAACTTTGAAAAAGTTAAAGAAAAAGATAAGTAAACTTTGAAAATTAGAGAGGAGAAGAAGTCTGAATATTTATAAAATTAGGAAAAATAAAGAAGAGAAGAGAGAAACATGAGATTATATATGGCATGAGGAGATATAACATATGAGGTGATGTGTGACATGGGGAGGGAGATTGAAGATTACAATGACCGCCGCATATGTGGCCTCATCTAATTGGTGTATGAGAGTTCTTATGATTCTCGCAAGTGGGTTTGGTTCTCATTTGAACCAAATCATATATATATATATATATATATATATATATATATATATATATATATATATATATATATATATATATATATATATATATATATCACAAGGTGATTGTGTTTGTGTTGTTTCCTCCATTCTTTTCTCTATATTGTATAGAATAGAGACTCCAATGTTAATGCTCGTACATTAAATTGTATTCCTTGTCTTTAAAAAGCATGCAAAATGTTCTTTATTACTAAATTTTGCACGCTCTATGTCCTTTTGGCTAACTAATGTTTAGATTCAATTTTATGGTAAAAAGACCATTTTGCCCAAATGACATAATCTGTAATTTATTTATAAAACACATAGTATGTAATTTACTTAAGTTTTTTTTCTTTTGTTTATTGTTTTCTTTTCTTTTTTGTTTTTATTATCTTTATCACTATTGTTTTATCGATTACTTTAAAAATTTCTTAGTTTATTAATTAACATATTTTTTTATTATAAATTTCCTAGTTTATTAGTTAACATATTTTTTTTATAAAAATACATATTTTTGTATAATTTAATTATTTTTATTTGTTTGATTAAGTTGATTACTTTTCTTATTTTTACAATTAGTGTAATTTTTATACTATGTTTTTACATAAACCTTTGGTGTAATCGATTTTTTAATCACTTTTTCAATTATTATAAGTTATTGAAACGAAGTTTACACCAAAATGTTAATAAAAATAAGTACGTCGGTCATGTGTTATGACAGGTCGGTTCATATGTAAAAAGCATGGCGCGGTGTTAGGCATTTATAGTACGTCTAAAATAATATGTTTCTTTATAAATGATGCTACAAAATTTTGAAAATTTATAGAATATCATAGTTTAAATAACCATGGCGCCAATGGAGGGTTCGTAGGTGCAACAACCAGAGAGTTTTGTTGTACATATTTTGGAGGCGGCTTTGGGATTGTAAACACGATGCTCATTAGGCGTGTGCATGGGTCGGTTTGGGTTGGTTTTGGTCTAAAACGATAACTATAACCGTGATGCCGGTTAGTGGATCACCATAATCATAACTGATCGGTAATGGTTGATCAGTTTTGATGGTTATAGTGGGTCGGTTGTGGGTGGTTAACCGGGTATTTAGCCTAGCTAAAAATAGCTTATTTTTTTACATGAAATAAATTTTATTGCATATTTGTGTATATTAGTATATTACATGGTATTAAAAATACATATAATCTAAATATTAATACCTATCCTAAAAACAATAATGCCTTGGAATAAGCGTGAGTAATCAAATGAAATAAAGCACTACGATAAGAACCCATACCTAGAGCTAACATTATTACCAAATAGATAAAGTGATATGATATATTCCGTAAATTCAAATAAACATTTAACAAACCGCAAAACGATATGAAATAAACCTTAAATACTAAAAATATTTAATCAAAAACATCAAATAATAAACCTATAAATAGTAAAAGTCTTTAATAAAAAAACATTAGATATTAAAAAAATGGCGAAGAGCCTAATCCTACAAAGATTTATTATATGTTGGTTCGGTTCGATTATGGTGGGTATGGAAACATTGATAACCATAATCGACCTCCTAACTTTGGTTTTCAAAGACACCATTAACCGACTGTTTGGTTTTTTATTTGGTTTTATTTTGTCTGTTAATTCGGTTATGCTTCAGTTAGCTCGGTTTTTTGCACACCCCTAATGCTCATCGATGTATTAATACTTCATAGCAGTTAAAAATATGTTATTTATAAAATATTAAAAACATGATACTTATAAGTAACATGTATTTAACCACTATGAAATATTAATCCATCGAAAAAGCATGATCTTATCAATTCCGAAACCGTGTATTATACGAGTTAAATAAATATAATATAATTGGTTAACACATATAGTCGTCAACATATGTCTTTATAAATGAACTTTGATGTACTATTTACTTATTATAACATTTTACTTGGTTTTTTATATCTTGTTAGACACATGTGTATTAGACGAGGTTGGATCAATAAGATCGTAAACGATTATTAATAAGTGGTAAAAATATAATAATTAGTTGGGATAATAAATATTATATAAATAAGAGAGAAGTGAAAAATTGTTATTTAATAGAAGAGGTAAACAAAAAATATGATTCAATATTATTTTAAAATAAGGAAAATAAACAAGAATATTATGGTTTAATATGAGCAAGATGGAAAAATAAGGGTGACATAGAGAACATATATATATATATGGAAGGTTAACTTAAAATACACACGTTATAATACATAATTACGTACGTAATATTGGTTGTCGCATGTTAAGAGCCTTTTTATTTAAACCTTTATACACACACACACACACACATATATATATATATAGGGGAAGGTTCATTTGAGAAGAAATTTAATGTGAGAAGAAAAAGAAGAAATGACATAATGGTAAAACATTAAATAGTTTATAACTCCTCTCATTAATTATGTTATTTCTCATTAATAAAGTAAAAACACTTTATCCTACACATTTCAAAAGTTATCCTACACATGTCTTACATTTACCGTAATTTACCTTACACACATGTAAATTTACCCTACACATTTCAAAATTAATCATACATATACTAAAATTATCCTACACATGTCGAAAATTGTCATACACCATAAATAATTTTTTCTTAAAAGAGTATATGGAAAAAATGAGTTATAAATTAGCTAATTAATGACAATTATAGATACCTATATGCCCTTTTTCATAACATTAAACACACACATTAAATGAAGTAAATGAAGAATTTCTATTGGTTTAAAAGTTATTCTTTTTATTCTTACAAAAGTTTTCTTCTTATTTGAACTCTCCACTATATATATATATATATATATATATGGTAGGGATCCTAAGAGAAATGCATCCTTTTGAGAAATCTGAGAAACATTCTTGAATCTGGACCACACATTTTCTTAATATATGCATATTATCAATTCTTAAACTATACATATGTGTATCGTATGAAACATATATGTACAATACTTAATTTCAACTTTAACCACGTATTTTAAACATAAGTACACTAGAAAAAAAAACATATTTAAACCATAATCTTACTTTATATACATATATCTACAATCATTTATACACATTTGTGTGTATATGTACATTATTAAACATAGATGTACAATACTTATGTTGTAATTTTAAACACGTATTACTTAGATACATATATGTATAGGTAACTATTGACAATATATACATTTGTATTATCAACTATACATATATGTATATTAAAAAAACCTGACATAAAAAGCTCCGATTTTTCTAAAAAAAACAATGCATTTTTCTGCATTTTTGTTTAAGGAAAACGTATGGGCGAAAATGATTATCAAGTTTCTTAATTAGTCTAGAGATTGTCACACAATCCAAATCCTATAATATATATAAGTGAACAATAAAAAATGATTATTTATGTAAAATTTTAAAAGATACAATTGAGAAACAATAAGCCTAGGCCTTTTCAAGTTTCTTAGTTAGTTTATGACTTCTCACATGATTCTAAGCATATATATATATATATATATATATAGGGTAGGGTTCTAGAGTGAACAGTAGGTTGAGAGTGAACTGTGTGAACTAATCTGAGCCATTGGATTATATCATCTAGAGATTTGGCAAGATTGTAATTATAATGTTGTAACTTCCCTTTAAATTAATTGATAGTAGGGTATTTGTTTCTTTTGTAAATTGCATTTATTAAACAATATAATAAAAATTCCTAAAATCATGCTAGTTTCCGTATATACAAGATACGCAGTTGTTAGTATATACACATGTGTACAGTTTCAAGAGTATCAATTTATACAAGATACACAGATGTTAGTTTATGGACATGTGTACAGTCTTACAAGATACACATATGTTAGTTTATACACATGTGTACAATCTCGATAGTATCAATTTATACAAGATACACCGCTGTTAGTTTATACACATGTGTATAGTCTCGCTAACTATCAGTTTATACAAGATACACAGTTGTTAGTTTATACAGATGTGTACATACTTTTGATACATCTGTGTATTTTGTAGTCCACGGCCTAGTTCCGTTAGGAGTTTCATATACGGTTTGAATCCGGGAGGGACAATTGGTGTCCAGTGTTACACCCCGACCCGCAGCGGAATAAGAGTCGGGGCATAATTGGGTTATCACCAAAGCTCATGATATTACTGTTATGTTTTATATTTATTTAAATCAAAATTACATTCTCAATAATCCAAACATGTCCATACAAATACAAAGAAAAATAACCAACTAAACAATTCCAAGCTCTAAACCATTTTATTCTTCTAGGCCAATCCTATGTGTTTCTGGCTGCAGCTGGTTCACCTGTATCATGTGTAAAAATGGGGGTTTTTTGGGTCAACATAAGTTGGCGAGCGAACCTTGTTAGATAAACATTTATTACTGATTTTCTTGTTATTTTATCAAGGAAAAATTGTGCAATAATCATAAGTGAGCAAATGTAAACAATCAAACAGTAGCAATAACAATCACAAACTATAACATACAATAACATATAATATCATACAATAACATATTAACATCATACAATAAATAACATGAATGAAACTGTGCGATCAAGGCTCAATCAAACGGAGCCGATCGTATTGCATGTACTGAAAATGATAAATGTTTGTGCGATCAAGGCTCAATCAAACGGAGCCGATCGTATGTTGGCACGCCAGGTTCACGCTCATAATGTAATGGGGAACATGCTCAACGCTCATAATGTAATGGGGAGCGGCGGCCTATGAATTTGCATGTACTGAAAATAATGAATTAAATCTAACAATAACCGCACAAACAATTGAAACAAACTGAATACACATTTGTTCATGATATGATGTATGTACAATGATTTAAGTATAATAAGTGGCAAGACACATGATACACCCCAAAAACGTGATTAAAACGGGGAATTTGTAAAGATTCACTCACATTGGGTGCGTTTGATTGGAGATGGTGAGATGCGCACGAGTTGGAAGAGTTGAACAACGAGAATTACTAACCTAAATAAATAACGAAAAATATAGTAAATGAGTGGATTTTATTAAGGATTTTAATGGAATTTTTAGATATATTTTTGTGAGTTTAAGGCTATTTCCTATCTTTAAAAACATTATTTTTAAGTATTTTTAATTGATTTTTAAATTAAATTAAATAATTAAAAATATAAAAATATGTTGACTTTTTTCATTGACCGTTGACCGTTGACCGTTTGACTTGTTGACCGGTTTTATTGTGTAATTGTATGCGCCGGGTGAGGCTCGAACCCGCGACCTCCCGTACGCGTGCACGCAGCTCTACCAACTGAGCTACGTGTCTAACCTGAAAAAATTCTGTTTTTAATTATACTTATATATTAACTCAGCTTATTCAAAATTCTTTTATTTTCAAAAACATTTTAAATCATCGAACTGGTGCCATGTACAGGTCTCGAACCCGGGACCTGTGCTTTAACGCTACACACAGTCCACCGCTGGACTGTGTGTCTAACTTAGTTAATATACAGATTTTTATTATATTTAACAACTAACGTAAGTTAACCCGGTTCAGTTAGAAAAATAAAACGTTTTTTTATTACGGAGAGGGTGCGTGTATCAGGGATCGAACTCGCGGCGTGTGCGTATTATTTGCACACAGTCCACCGCTGGACTGTGTGTCTAACCCGAGATAATATCCAGATTTTATTAAACTTATAATCAAACTATCATCGTCTTCTTCATTTCAAAATTACAGACTGCGATTACACCATTATATCTTGTTTAATTCGATTGATAAACATTGTACAGACTAATATGAAATGGCAGAGACGATATTTAGAAGTAAACATACCGGTGAACGATTTATTTCGGAATTCCGGCAAGGCGTCGGCTCTGTTTTTATGAACTTCAACTGAGCAAGCAAATTAACCGTTTTGATTAGCTAATCGTGGAATTGAAGTGCTAAACAAACGTTAACAGAGTGTTTGAATGTCCTTACCGTTTCACAGATGAAAATAAGGATTTCCAGAAGTTTTCCGGCGAACTGGAATTATCCGATAAAAGCGTCTGAATTTGATTTCAATTGAAAGGTCTGAGTTAAAAATAGCTTAACAATTGTTAGACCACGACGGTATTGAAAGACTTATCGTTTTGATGGAGAATACGGTTTTCCGGCAACTTGCAGAAACTTTCCGGCGAGTAAAATTTGATTCTCCGGCGGACTGAAACTTGAGCGAAAATGTAATTGAAAGTCTGTAGATTATGTTTGAGTCGTGAAGGAGTACAAAGATGGAAGTAAAACTGGAATTGAAGATTTTCGGTTATAAAAACCGATCCACTTCTAGAATTCAAGTTCATTCAAAGCAACTTGATTGAAAACGTCGGTATATCGCTTATACTCAGTGAACCGCGAGTATTCAGATCGTCTTTGAGCGTTTGATAACCGATTTCAGTTACAGTTGGCGTAACCGGTTGATTTATGTTTGTAGATAAGATTTATTTGTTTCCTAGAGTTGACAGAAAACAACAAGTGGCGGAGTGGTTATGCGTGTGAGTGTTAAGTCTTTGGAGTTCACAACCCGGCTGACCCGGGTTCGAGTCCCGGGAGCCTCATTTTATTTTTATTTATTTTATTTTTACTTTTTATCAATTATAATTTTTATAGTTTAGTTTGTTTATTAATTATGTATCACTAAAAATCAAAATAGCCATAAATACGCAACGTGACATTTATAACTTGATATTCGATTACAAAACGGAGCGGGTTTGGAAACCCGTTTTTGACAAATGTTACATCCAGTACCTAGTTCCGTTAGGAGTTTCATATACGTTATTAGCAACTGATTCTACACGAGTTTAAAATAATGGAGAAGTAATTAAAAATGTGTGAGAGAGAACTAATAGATTAGAAAATTAAGGGATTTTAATTAAGAGAGAGAGAAAACGCAAATGTCAATCTTACCCTTTTAATCTAAAAAATAATCAATGGTCAAGATTTATTCACTCAGTTCATTTTCAAGAAGTTGTTCACAAATGATTATATATATATATAGGTGAGGTTATTGTAAGAAAATATAAAAGTGCGAGAAGGATAAAATGAATTTGATGGATCTTGTCTGTGGTTTCTTGAATCAATTCTGGACCAGTGATTTGAGCTTCCCCAATTTCGTGCCAACATACTGGAGATCGGCACTTACGACCATATAAGGCTTCAAAAGGTGCCATGCCGATACTTGAATGATAACTGTTGTTGTACGAAAATTCAACTAATGGTAGATGAGCGTCCCAATTTCCCTTGAAGTCTATAACACATGCTCGAAGCATATCTTCAAGAGTTTGAATGGTGCGTTCAGATTGTCCATCAATTTGAGGATGATAAGCGGTACTGAGATCTAATCGCGTACCCAAAGCGGCTTGTACTTTTTGCCATGTTCGTGAAGTGAAACGACCATCACGATCTGAAATAATGCTTAACGGTACACCATGTCGACTTACGATTTCGCTGATATAAATACGAGCTAGTTTTTCGTTCTTGAAATCTTCGCGGATAGGAATAAAGTGAGCTGATTTTGTAAGTCGGTCAATTATCACCCATATAGTGTCATACCCACCAGAAGTGCGAGGTAACCCGGTAATGAAGTCCATGGTTATGTTTCCCACTTCCATACAGGTATTTCAGGTTGGACCAGAAGTCCTGAGGGTCTTTGGTGTTCAGCTTTCACTTTGGAACATGTAAGGCACTTAGAAACAAAAACAGCAATATCCTTTTTCATTCCAGGCCACCAATAGGTATATCGAAGGTCTTGGTACATCTTATCGGCTCCTGGGTGTATAGAGTATCGTGTTTTGTGAGCCTCATTCATAAGAATTTCACGAAGATTGTTGTGGTCAGGAATCCATATGCGATCTAGTTAGTACAGAATACCGTCAGATTTAGTTTCAATTTTAAGTTCAGCTCCACAGGACAGCTCCTTTCGTACATCATCTTCCGTTACTGAAACATGTTGGGCTTCTCGAATTTGATCTTTAATGTCAGATATGATTTGCGAACATAGAAGACGAATGGAGTTCGCATAACCCTTTCGACTGAGTGCGTCAGCTACCACATTTGCTTTGCCAGGGTGGTACCGAATTTCACAGTCGTAGTCATTTAGAATTTCGACCCATCTTCGTTGCCTCATGTTTAACTCCTTTTGATTGAAGATATGTTGAAGACTCTTGTGGTCAGTGTATATTTCACACTTAGTACCATAGAGATAATGTCTCCATATCTTAAGAGCGAACACAACGGCTCCAAGTTCTAGGTCATGGGTGGTGTAGTTCTTCTCATGAGTCTTGAGTTGTCTCGAAGCATAAGCTATAACTTTTCCCCTTTGCATTAGAACGCAGCCTAATCCTTGCCCTGACGTGTCGCAATAGACCACGAAATCATCACAACCTTCGGGAAGAGTGAGGATTGGTGCATCACAGAGTTTTTGTTTAAGGGTTTGGAAGGCTTCTTCTTGTTTGGGTCCCCATATGAAAGGTTTTCCCTTATGAGTTAAAGCCGTGAGTGGTACAGCAATGCGTGAGAAGTTTGAAATGAAACGACGATAATAACCAGCCAAACCAAGAAAAGATCTTACTTCAGTTGGTGTACATGGTGCTTGCCATTCTTGTACCGCTTTGATCTTTGAGGGGTCGACATGTATTCCCTTGTCATTGACTACATGTCCGAGGAATTGCACCTCTTTTAACCAGAATTCACATTTGGAGAATTTGGCGTAAAGCTTTTCTTTCTCTAGAAGTGTAAGGATGAGTCGAAGATGTCGCTCATGATCAGACTTAGACTTTGAATAAATAAGGATGTCGTTGATGAAGACTATAACAAAACAATCGAGATAAGGTTTGCAGACTCTGTTCATTAGATCCATGAAGACAGCTGGAGCGTTAGTTAAACCAAATGGCATGACCATGAATTCATAATGACCATAACGAGTTTGAAAAGCGGTCTTTGGGACGTCTTCTTCATGCACTCTAAGTTGATGATAACTAGATCGAAGGTTGATTTTTGAAAAACAGCTGGCACCTTGAAGTTGGTCAAGAAGGTCTTCAATGCGAGGTAATGGATAGCGATTCTTGATTGTTAATTTGTTGAGTTCTCTGTAGTCGATGCACATGCGAAACGATCCATCTTTCTTCTTTACAAAAAGGACAGGTGCACCCCAAGGCGAGGAGCTAGGACGTATGAATCCTTGTCAGTCAACTCTTGCAATTGACTAGCTAGCTCTTGCATTTCAGAGGGGGCTACCCTATAAGGAGACTTTGCAACTGGTGTAGCACCAGGTACGAGATCGATTCGAAATTCGACTTCTCTAACCGGAGAAAGTCCTGAAATGTCGTCAGGAAAAACTTGCGGAAAATCTTTTACTACTGGAATGTCTTCAAGTTTCTTCTCCATGGTTCCCTTTTTGATGATATGAGCTAAAAACGCGACATAATTCTTGCGAAGATATTTTTGAGCTTGAAGACAAGACATTAAGCTGAGCCCTTTCGACGAGGTTTCTCCAAAGATTCGAAGAGTCTGACCGTTTGAAAGAGGAATACGTATAAAATTTTCATGGCATACAACTTCTGCCTGATGTTGACTGAGCCAGTCCATACCAATTATGATATCAAAACTTCCCAACTTCATAGGAATAAGGTCAACTGAAAAGTCGTGGTCGTTTAAGGTGAGTGTACAGTTACGTATAATAGAGTTTAATGAGACCGGTTTCCCGTCTGCAACTTCTACTGTTATGGATTCCATGAGCTTATCACGATTTTGGTTTATGATAGGTTCAAACTCTAAGGACACAAAGCTTTTATCCGCGCCAGTATCAAACAACATGGATGCATATCTACCATTTATAAGGAACGTACCGTTAACCACATTGCCGTCAGCTCTAGCCTGATTAGCGTTGATGTTGAAAGCTCTTCCTCTTGCAGGTGGAGGAGCTTGGTTTGCTTGATTCACCGGATTGGCTTGGGCCTGAGCATGAATAATGTTTACTAGCCTTGGACAAGTGTTTCTAAAATGGCTTGGGTCTCCACAATTGTAGCAAGCCCGCATAGGTTGTACCATAGGATAGTTGGGTTGGTAATATGTTTGGGCTAAATGTTGGGTAGGTGGTAATAGTAGGGGTTGTTGGGCTTGACCCATTATTTGTTGGTGGGTTTGGGTTGAAGGCTGGTGGCGGTTCGTTCGCTGAGGCATGCGGCAGGTTTGAACAGTATGACCTGCACGACCACAGCCGGTGCAATGTTGGCAAGGTTGATCAGGAAAATGGTGGTATTGGCAACAGTTGCATTTTGGTAACGGGCCAGAGTATGGTCTTTTGTATGGTGCAGGTGAAGGGGCAACTTGGGTAATGGGTGCAGCAGGAATAGGGAAATTGGTTTGTGTAACAGCAAAGTTTCTGGTGTTACGCTTCCTCTTGTTAGCAAATTTAGAGGGGGAGGTGGAATGGTTTGAAGTTTGACCCTCAACAGGGGCTTTCTTTTTCTCTTCTTTAAACTTACCGTTGCGAATTCGATTCTCGGTCAGTTCAGTGGCTAGTTCCATAGCAGCTTCAAGTGTTGCTGGTGAAGTGCTGAGAACTGAATCTTGAATTTTCGAGGGAAGTCCTCGAATATAATGCTCGATTAAACGATAAGTTGGGGTGAACAAGTTAGGGACCATTTGGTTCAACTCTAAGAACCTCTTGTTGTAGGAAGCATGATCTCCCTCCTTCTGCTTCAAAGAATGAAATTCGTCCTCCAACTTTTTAATCTCACTCCTAGGACAGAACCGCCTAGTCATAATTTCCCTTAACTCCTCCCACGTTAAGGCCATTGCATCATCAATTCCCCTCTTCCCCTTTTCAGTATTCCACCAGGTAAGAGCTACCCCAAAGAGTCTTCCGGTGGCGTATCGAACCTTGCGATCCTCAGGACAATCGCAGTTGAGGAAGGTGTTTTCCATTTCCTCAAACCAGTGGAGGAGAGCAGTGACACCTTCAGTCCCTTCAAATTTAGGAGGATTACAAGACTTGAAATGTTTATATGAGCACTTGCTGGTAGGAGGGTTGCCGATGTTCTGGTCGTCTTGCTGGGGAGGGTTAGTAGGATTTGTAGCGAGAGCTTGTTGTACTTGAACCACAATGTCAGGAAGCACCGTGGCCATTTGTTTCGCGATTTGTGCGGCCAAGCGTTCGTGAGATCTTCCTGATCTTTTACCCCCTCGTTGTTGTCTAGCCGACATCTACAGGAACATACATAAGAAGATTGTGAGTTTATGGAGTCTTTTTAGGTGTCATGTGTCTTTAGGAAAATGAAAATAACATAAATATCAATAATGCAACTACATCCATAGGATGTCTTCGGTTTGCTCATGTTGGGCCTCAAATGTCCCCCATACCTTCACCTGTATAGTCATGTGGGCCCCCATGACTATTGGCTTGGTAGGATTCACATTAGTATTAGCGATTTAACACTCGCATCACCCGAATGCAAACCACAAAATATGTTTACGAGAGGTATGGTCGGAATGTGTCCAGGTGTAGACACAATGACAACTCAAAGTGGGGTTAGCTCACACGACGTTTGGTATAGCATGCTTTGGCCTACTAGGTACTTCGTACTCTCATCGTTAGTCCCCAGGTAGGCAAACTGGTCCTTTATTTTGGATTTATACGAATGCCAGCCTAGACAGGACGTTCCGACTACCGGTACTGGTACCCTTCTAGTTACTACATGCCCGTCATGAGAACTCACTTTGATGAGATTTGAAAACACAAAAATCATTGTAAAAGCAATCATGAAAATGATGTGGTGTGTGCTTTCATGGATATGATATGTTATGAGAATATGATAGGCATTATATGATAATATATACTTATGAACATGCTTGCATAACATTGAATGTAACATTTAACATAAAACATATAAACATCATGAAATTTGGCATGTAACACACAAAAATTTTTAAAAATTTCTATTCAACTATAGTATAGGCTCTAAGGGTCTAACAACCTATCCTATATCCCTATAGTCATGGCTCTGATACCAATCTGTCACACCCCGACCCGCAGCGGAATTAGAGTCGGGGCATAATTGGGTTATCACCAAAGCTCATGATATTACTATTATGTTTCATATTTATTTAAATCAAAATTACATTCTCAATAATCCAAACATGTCCATACAAATACAAAGAAAAATAACTAACTAAACAATTCCAAGCTCTAAACCATTTTATTCTTCTAGGCCAATCCTATGTGTTTCTGGCTGCAGCTGGTTCACCTGTATCATGTGTAAAAATGGGGGTTTTTTGGGTCAACATAAGTTGGCGAGCGAACCTTGTTAGATAAACATTTATTACTGATTTTCTTGTTATTTTATCAAGGAAAAATTGTGCAATAATCATAAGTGAGCAAATGTAAACAATCAAACAGTAGCAATAACAATCACAAACTATAACATACAATAACATATAATATCATACAATAACATATTAACATCATACAATAAATAACATGAATGAAACTGTGCGATCAAGGCTCAATCAAACGGAGCCGATCGTATTGCATGTACTGAAAATGATAAATGTCTGTGCGATCAAGGCTCAAGCAAACGGAGCCGATCGTATGTTGGCACGCCAGGTTCACGCTCATAATGTAATGGGGAACATGCTCAACGCTCATAATGTAATGGGGAGCGGCGGCCTATGAATTTGCATGTACTGAAAATAATGAATTAAATCTAACAATAACCACACAAACAATTGAAACAAACTGAATACACATTTGTTCATGATATGATGTATGCACAATTATTTAAGTATAATAAGTGGCAAGACACATGATACACACCAAAAACGTGATTAAAACGGAGAATTTGTAAAGATTCACTCACATTGGATGCGTTTGATTGGAGATGGTGAGATGCGCACGAGTTGGAAGAGTTGAACAACGAGAATTACTAACCTAAATAAATAACAGAAAATATAGTAAATGAGTGGATTTTATTAAGGATTTTAATGGAATTTTTAGATATATTTTTGTGAGTTTAAGGCTATTTCCTATCTTTAAAAACATTATTTTTAAGTATTTTTAATTGATTTTTAAATTAAATTAAATAATTAAAAATATAAAAATATGTTGACTTTTTTCATTGACCGTTGACCGTTTGACTTGTTGACCGGTTTTATTGTGTAATTGTATGTGCCGGGTGAGGCTCGAACCCGAGACCTCCCGTACACGTGCACGCAGCTCTACCAACTGAGCTACGTGTCTAACCCGAAATAATTATGTTTTTAATTATACTTATATATTAACTCAGCTTATTCAAAATTCTTTTATTTTCAAAAACATTTTAAATCATCGAACCGGTGCCATGTACAGGTCTCGAACCTGGGACCTGTGCTTTAACGCTACACACAGTCCACCGCTGGACTGTGTGTCTAACTTGGTTAATATACAGATTTTTATTATATTTAACAACTAACGTAAGTTAACCCGGTTCAGTTAGAAAAATAAAACGTTTTTATTACGGAGAGGGTGCGTGTATCAGGGATCGAACTCGCGGCGTGTGCATATTATTTGCACACAGTCCACCGCTGGACTGTGTGTCTAACCCGAGATAATATCCAGATTTTATTAAACTTATAATCAAACTATCATCGTCTTCTTCATTTCAAAATTACAGACTGCGATTACACCATTATATCTTGTTTAATTCGATTGATAAACATTGTACATACTAATATGAAATGGCAGAGACGATATTTAGAAGTAAACATACCGGTGAACGATTTATTTCGGAATTCCGGCAAGGCGTCGGCTCTGTTTTTATGAACTTCAACTGAGCAAGCAAATTAACCGTTTTGATTAGCTAATCGTGGAATTGAAGTGCTAAACAAACGTTAACAGAGTGTTTGAATGTCCTTACCGTTTCACAGATGAAAATAAGGATTTCCAGAAGTTTTCCGGCGAACTGGAATTATCCGATAAAAGCGTCTGAATTTGATTTCAATTGAAAGGTCTGAGTTAAAAATAGCTTAACAATTGTTAGACCACGACGGTATTGAAAGACTTACCGTTTTGATGGAGAATACGGTTTTCCGGCGACTTGCAGAAACTTTCCGGCGAGTAAAATTTGATTCTCCGGCGGACTGAAACTTGAGCGAAAATGTAATTGAAAGTCTGTAGATTATGTTTGAGTCGTGAAGGAGTACAAAGATGGAAGTAAAACTGGAATTGAAGATTTTCGGTTATAAAAACCGATCCACTTCTAGAATTCAAGTTCATTCAAAGCAACTTGATTGAAAACGTCGGTATATCGCTTATACTTAGTGAACCGCGAGTATCCAGATCGTCTTTGAGCGTTTGATAACCGATTTCAGTTACAGTTGGCGTAACCGGTTGATTTATGTTTGTAGATAAGATTTATTTGTTTCCTAGAGTTGACAGAAAACAACAAGTGGCGGAGTGGTTATGCGTGTGAGTGTTAAGTCTTTGGAGTTCACAACCCGGCTGACCCGGGTTCGAGTCCCGGCAGCCTCATTTTATTTTTAATTATTTTATTTTTACTTTTAATCAATTATAATTTTTATAGTTTAGTTTGTTTATTAATTATGTATCATTAAAAATCAAATAGCCATAAATACGAACGTGACATTTATAACTTGATATTCGATTACAAAACGGAGCGGGTTTGGAAACCCGTTTTTGACAAATGTTACATCCAGTACCTAGTTCCGTTAGGAGTTTCATATACGTTATTAGCAACTGATTCTACACGAGTTTAAAATAATGGAGAAGTAATTAAAAATGTGTGAGAGAGAACTAATAGATTAGAAAATTAAGGGATTTTAATTAAGAGAGAGAGAAAACGCAAATGTCAATCTTACCCTTTTAATCTAAAAAATAATCAATGGTCAAGATTTATTCACTCAGTTCATTTTCAAGAAGTTGTTCACAAATGATTATATATATATATATATATATATATATATAGGGTGAGGTTATTGTAAGAAAATATAAAAGTGCGAGAAGGATAAAAATAAATCCAAACCATTAGATATTTAATCTAATGGTTGAGATATTGATGACAATTTTGTAAATAGTGTTGACTATTAAACTAATTAATTTTCTAGATTAGGGATATAAAGGTAAATTTAACATTTTCAAATTAAGAAACTAACATTAATGCACATGCAAGTTCCCCCATTCTTTTTTAAACGTCAATAACTTTTCATACGTAACTCTTTTTTTAAAAAAAAAAATTACACCATAATAACGAGTGTTTTTTTTTCATTAATATGAGTACCATATTGATATAATTATGTAGAGAAAAAAATTACGTCTCGCTTGGATGTTTTAGTCCATGGTATTTTTTCTATGTTCATACAATGGTGTTTTAATTGTAGGGTGTTATTTCTGTTATATATTTTTGTTCTTCGTAAGATGTATGCCTTCAATATAAATGTTGTGGTATTTTTGTGAGTTAGGGTGTTATTCTTGTTATATTTAATGTGAGGATAAAGGTCCTTGCATTGTTGTGGTTTCTGGTGTCTTCAGTATGTTTCTCTTGCCTTCAAAGAGTTAGGGTGTTATTTCTGTTTTTATATATTTAGGGTGTTATATCTGTTTTGATTCTGATTAAAGTGTGGTGTTATATTTATGAGTTAGGGTGTTATTTCTGTTGTATTTAATGAGAGGACAAATGTCCTTGATTTATTAGGGTGTTATTTCTGTTATATTCAATGTTAGGATGTTATTTATAAGATGTGTGCATTCAATATACATGTTGTGGTGTTTTTATGAGTTAGGGTGTTGTTTCTATTATATTTCTGTTCTTTATAAGATGTATGTCTTCAATATACATGATGTGGTGTTTTTATGAGTTAAGGTGTTATTTCTTTAGAAGATGTATGTCTTCAAATTCGAAAATTCTTACAATAACTGTCAAAAATCGGTTACATATATTTATTCCATAATTAGATTTTATTAATTAAATTACACTTATATCCTTAAACTACTAAAATAAAAGGGGACACATGTCACCTCCAAAATCTTTCTTATCCTTCTCACACTTTTATATTTCTTACATGAATCTCTCTCTCTCTCTCTATATATATATATATGAGCAATCAAAATTCATTATTTATGTAAAATCTTAAAAGATAGGATTGAGAAACAATAGTTATTACATTTATACCATATTTTTTTATTTTTTATTTTTTAAAACTATGAAAACAAATAGTTTATTGTTATTCTTTTTATTGATGTAATAAATTGTTTCGTGCCTAGATAGTCGTAAGATGATTTAAATCATCCAAAGGATCATGTGAAAATGAGTTGTATACTTGTATACATTATTTAAAGTGGTGCAAGTGATTGTTTTCTAGGTTCAGTCCCAACACAATTCAACTGGGACCATCGTGTGCAAATTGCACTAAGTGCCGCTAAGGGGTTGGCATATTTACATGTAGTCGAAAAAATTGTTCACGGCAACATCACATCATCAAACATCTTCCAACAAGAAACTAACAATGAAGTTTTGTTGTCCGACTACGGTCTTAGCACACTTTTTCATGGGTCAAGAAGCTCCCTGAAACATCGGGTCACCGGTTATTGGGCCCGAGAAGTCCTCGAGACACGGGAATTCACCTTTGAATCTGATGTGTATAGCTTTGAGGTTTTATTATTGGAGCTTTTAACCGGCAAAATTCCTAACCATGCCTCATTGGATAAGGAAGGGTTCCACTTTTCTGACTGGGTCGGTTCAATTGTATGCGAGGAACCTAAGGTTGAGCTTTATGATGTCATTGCTGTGGAATTGAGGGATCATAATATCGAAAAGATGGAACAGTTGTTGCAAATAGCGAAGGATTGTGTATTGATTGTGCCAAATCAACGACCATCAATTGTGCGATGTGGTGAGGAGGATGGAGGATATGTTGTCGAGACAATAGTCGGATTACAACTCAAAGGGATACAATGATAGGCCTTCTTCAATGGAGCACGTGATACACTAAGTACCATTATGCCCGACTCAACGTAAGCCCATATGATCGATCTGATGTGATATGGTGGTTTTGTGTTTTGAAATTGTGTGTGACTTTTATGGGCCGGGTCAAGTTTCCATGGGGTTGATTGTAAATTATTATTAGCTTGTGAGGTTCTTTGCCTGTGGTTGTAATATCTTCTAAAAACTTACCTTTAATCTGCATTCTCCTCGAAAGAATTAATCAATGCAGTTGCTATAAAGCAGGAGATGATTGGTGAAACTGTTGTTAAAAGTGGGAGTTGAACCTATTTTAAAATAAGATTTCTGTTTTAACATTTAGATGTTTAAATATGTGATAAAATTAGATTTAGACGTCTATTATATTTTCATAAATGTTTAAGAGGTATTTTCTATTACATTAGGTAGAGTTGCACAACATGCTACCAGTAAGAAATTGAAAGATTGTTAATTTAGATAAAGTTTAGTGTTATAATATGATGGTGTATTGTGTGTTAGATAGTAGACTAAACTATCAAAATAGTCCTTAAGGTTTGGTTACATTTGGCACTTTAGTCTAAAACTCAAACATTTTGAATTTGGGTCCCTGTGATCTCAATTTTCTTGTCATTTTCATCTAAAAATCAAAATCTTGTCAGAGTTTTTAGTTAACATCCATCTTTTTTTCTTTTGTCTTTTTCCTCTCTTTTAATAAGGGCAAAATAGTCTTTTTAACGTTTTATTATAACAAATTAAAAAAATCCGATCGTTTTGCCTTTCGTTAAAATGAAGGAAAAAGACAAAAAGTTGGATTTTAACTGAAAAATATGTTCAAATTTTCCTTTTGGATGAAAACAGCAACAAAATTAAAACTATAGAGACCGAGATTCAAAAGATTTGAATTTTGAATTAAAGTGGAAAAATAACCAAAACTCAGGACCATTTTGACAGTTTACTCTAGATAATATCTAAGAGTTGACGTGCGTGAGATAGTATATGAATGTACAAAGAACGGGGTATCAAATTTATAAATACGATTTCTAACTTTTACAAACTACATTTCTAACTTTTACCAACTACACATCTATATAGGTAAGTGCATATATAGTTTGTCTAATATATCGTTGGTAAGAAACCGAGTACTGTCCACAAGTTTTGTCAATTAAATAGTTTAGAGGTGTCTATGCTAACAAATAAAAACAGATATTAACAAGGTTCAAAATATTGGCACACTGTTGCTGCCTATTTTTACAGTTAAATTTTATATATGCTGCTTATAGAATGCATGGATTTAAGCCCCTAGCCATAAATTATTAGTACATAATACTTGGGTTTATATGCGTTGCGTATAGAGTTATACACAACGTAAATAACCTATCAGAATTATGATTTGTGAATTTCGTGTTATAAATTCTCATCCGGTTCTAACATTAAATAGTTTATAATATTATACTGTTAGAATCTTTTGAAAAACTCAGGTACGATTTGAATATATTATACCGTTATCGTTTAAATTAAAATATCATACCAAGTCTGGGTGAAGTTCAAATACTATAACGTTTAAAATATTATACCGTAAATTATTCTGAAATACTCAGGTACGGTTCAAATATATTATAGGGTTTCAATATTGTGCCGTTTAAATTAAAATACTACACGAAGTCTGGGTGCGGTTTGAATACTATAACGTTTAAAATATTATACCGTCAAATATTTTGAGATACTCGGGTACGATTCGAATATATTTTACCATTTCAATACTATACCGTTTAAATTAATATACTATACCAAGGTCTGGGTGTTGTTCGAGTACTAAAACATTAAAAATATTTTATAGTTTAATATTTTGAAATATTTGGGTAAAGTTCGAATATAATGTTTCAATACTATAACATCTAAACTAAAATATTATACCAAGTCTGGGTGCGGTTCGAATACTATAGCATTTAATATATTATTTGGTTAACAATTTTGTCACACCCCGGATGTCACACCCCGACCCGCAGCGGAAATAAGAGTCGGGGCATATTGGGTTATCACCAAAGCTCATGACATTTACTAATATGTTTCATATTTAAATAAGTCAAAGTTACATTTCCAAATATCCAAACATGTTCATACAATACAAAGAAAAATAAACCAAACATAATAATCCCAACTCTAAATCATTTTATTCTTCTAGTCCAATCCTATGTGTTCCTAGCTGCTGCTGGTTCACCTGTATCATGTGTAAAAATGGGGGTTTTTGGGTCAACATAAGTTGGCGAGTGAACCTTATTAGATAAACATTTATTAATGAATTACTTGTTAGTTTATCAATGAAAAATTATGCATAATCATAGATGAGCAAATGTAAATAATCAAGCAGTGGCAAATAGCAGTCACAACTATAACATAAAATAACATATGACAGCATACATGAACATACCAACATCATACGATAAATAACATAAATGAAACTGTCCGATCAAGGCTCAATCAAACGGAGCCGATCGTATTGCATGTACTGGAAATGAAAATGTCTGTGCGATCAAGGCTCAATCAAACGGAGCCGATCGTATGTGGGCACGCCAGGTTCAACCTCATAATGAAATGGGGAACATGCTCAACGCTCATAATGTAATGGGGAGCGGTGGCCTATGAATTTGCATGTACTGAAAATAATAAATTGCATCCAATAATAACTACACAACAGAATCAAACTGAATACACATGTTCATGATATGATGTATGCACTATATTTTAAATATATATAACAAGACACATGATACACCCCAAAACGTGATTAAACGGGGAATTTGTAAAGATTCACTCACATTGGGTGCGTTGGATTGGAGATGGTGATATGCGCACGAATTAGATGAGTGGAACAACGAGAAATACTAACCTAAATAATAACGGAAAAATATATTAAATGAGTGGATTTTATTAAGGATTTTAATGAAATTTTTAGATATATTTTTGTGAGTTTAAGGCTATTTTCTATCTTTAAAAATGTTATTTTTAAGTATTTTTAATTGATTTTTAAATTAAATTAAATAAATAAAAATATAAAAAAAATTGTTTATTTTGCGTTGACCAATGACCGTTGACCTGTTGACTTGTTGACCGGTTCGGTCAGTGACATAGTTTGCGCCGGGTGAGGCTCGAACCCGAGACCTCCCGTACGCGTGCACGCAGCTCTACCAACTGAGCTACGTGTCTAACCCGAAATAATCTTGTTTTTAATTATATTTATATACTTATTCAGTTTAACCGAAATTCTTTTAATTGCAAAAACATTTTAATTCAACGAACCGGTGCCAGTGACGGGTTTCGAACGCGCGACGTGTGATTTAATGTTGCACACAGTCCACCGCTGGACTCTGTGTCTAACCTGGTTATTATCTCGGTTTTTATTATACTTAACAACTAACTGAGTTAACCCGGTTTAGTTTTTAAACAAAAAGGCATTTTATTACATAAGGAGTGCGTGTAGCAGGGATCGAACTCGGGACTTGCGTGTGTATTTTGCACATAGTCCACCGCTGGACTGTGTGTCTAACCCGTTTAAACTACCAATTTTAATTATACTTATAGTATTGTCAAAGTTCATCTTCTTCACTGGAATTTTACCGACAGCAGTTTACATCATTAAAACTTGTTAATTCGATTGCTAAGCATTACACAAACTGATAAGAGATAGCAGGGATGACAATTAGAGGAAAAACATACCGGTGAACGATTGGTTACAGAGTTCTGGCAGGCGTCGGTCTCTGTTTTTGTACACCTCAACTGAACAAACGATTAGCCGTTTTTGATTAGTCGAGTGTGGAATTGAAGTGATAAACAAACGTTAACGATGTGTTTGAAGGTCCTTACCGTTTCACAGACGGAAATAAAGACTTTCAGGGGAGTTCCGGCGAACTGGAATTAGTTGAATACAGCGCCTGAATTCGATTTCAATTGAGAGGTTTAAGTTAGAAATAGTCTAACAATTGTTGAACTACAATGATATTGAAAGATTTACCGTTTGGGTTGAATACGGTTTTCCGGCGACTTTTGCAGAAAATTCCGGCGAGTTAATTTAGACGTTCTGACGGTCTGAAAATGTGACGAGAGTGAAATGGAGTATTGGTATGACGTTTCTGAGTCGCGAGAGAGGTCTAGAGTTGAAGTAATTGAGACCTTGATTCTTTTCGGTTATAAAAACCGATTGTAATGAAAATTTATGTTCAATCACCTCTGAATTGATTAAAGACATCGGTTCATCGGTTATGAACGTGAATACGCGAGAAATCAAACGATTTGACGATTGATTTGCCGATTTCCGTTTCTCAGTTGGCGAAACCGGTTTAACCTAGTCTGTATATAAATCTCATTTGTTTCCTAGAGATAACAGAAAACACAAAGTGGCGGAGTGGTGATGTGAGTGTATGTTAAGTCGTTGGAGTTGTTCTTGTAACATCCGTAAAAAACGGATTTACCAAACCCGCTCCGTTTATCAACCGAACAGTCAGTCAAAAATTTCGTTGCGAATTAAATGCCCAAAATAATTTTAAACGATACATAATCGATTATTATACGGGAATATATATTTAGTTTTCGAAAAACTGTTGTAAAACGCAAAATAAAAATACAATGTCTCTGCCGGGTTTCGAACCCGGGTCACTACCGATCCAGCAAACAAACTTAACACACACACACAAACCACTGCGCCACTTGTTTTGTTTGTTATATATTGAAATCATTTAATTCATAAAGTGACGTTACGAATTCAAAACCGGCGCCCAAAAGTTCAGTCGTCGGAATCCCGATAATCTCGCGAGCTTTTAACAACATTTTCAGTTATAACGTAAACTATTATTAGAACATCGGTTATAACCGACGTTTGAGTCCGCGACACTTTCTATAACCGCCGGAGTTTTTATAACTTATGAATCCAGTCGGAAATCAGACCAGGTTATTCGACGATTTGCCCTATAAAGACCACCTTGAACTTCTGCAAACCTTTTCGCTCAAAACCACACCTTTTCTCGGCGTAATTCCACTCGCCGGAATCCTTCTGCTTGTCGCCGGAAAACCGATTTCTCCATTTCCGAGCCTTATTGAACCTCCTAAGCTTTTACCGAAGTCACCCACACCCTTTGTAAGTTTTCTGAAGTTTCTCTGCTGCAAGACACCTGACGCCGGAGCTAATTTCTGTCGCCGGAGTTCTGCCGGAAAACAGAGGAAAGCGAGTCGGTATACCTCACGCTTATTTTCTTTTCGTTATACTTATATCTCATCTATAATTAACCTAAAACACTAAAGAAAACGATTAAGACTTTGAACCAGTCGATTTCCTATTCTGGTTATAACTTGATGAAGAAGACGATGTATCCGGAACGTATAAGTATAATTAAAATCAACTTATTACTCGGGTTAGACACACAGTCCAGCGGTGGACTGTGTGCACATTAAACACAAACGTCTCGAGTTCGAATCCTGTTTCACACACGCTGCTTCGATAAAAATCATTTTTTTTTGTTAAACTGAACCGGAGTCGCCACAGATATATGTTAAGTATATTAATAATCGGAATAATAACTAAGTTAGACACACAGTCCAGCGGTGGACTGTGTGTATGTTTAAGTCGCACGTCACGAGTTCGAGTCCGGTCTTCTGCATCGACCCGGACGATTATTAACCTTTTTAAATAAAGTCAGAAATGAAAACAAATAGTTTGTATTTAAGTATAATAAAAATTGGATTATATGACATGTTGCACACACAGTCCAGCGGTGGACTGCGTGTTAGTTTAAGCCACAGGTCCCGGGTTCGAGACCTGTGGAGTGCACCGTCCGATTCGCTTAAACTGTTTAAAATAAAATGATTTTCGGTTTAAACTAATTAATGTATAAATATAATTAAAATCAGATATATAACGGGTTAGACACGTAGCTCAGTTGGTAGAGCTGCGTGCACGCGTACGGGAGGTCTCGGGTTCGAGCCTCACCCAACGCACTTATATTCCGCATTCGAACCGGTCAACGGTCAACGGTCAGAAAAAAATCAAATTTTTTTATTATTTTTATTTAATTATTTTAATTAAAAATCAATTTAAAATACTTAAAAATAACATTTTTAAGGTTAGAAAATAGCCTCAAACTCACAAAAATACACCCAACAATCCTATAAAATAGATTAATAAAATCCGTTTACTTACCAAACCATAATGCGATTTATCTAGGTTAAATCTCACTCGTGGTTAACACCACTTCGCGTGCATTCAACATCATCAACCAAACGCACCCACTGTGAGTGAATCTTACAACTCCCCCTTTTAAATTACACGTTTTGGGGTGTGTCATGTGTTATGAAAATAATTAACTTATTTATTTAAACTTGTGCCATACCACATCATGACCTAAACTTAGATTGGTTATATTGTTGTGATTACTTATTTCCTTTTTGTTAAAATATATGAAATTCATTCATTAGGCCCCTCAGTTCCTCGTGGGAGACGAGTTGAACAACGCGTGCCACAAATCAAATTCATTATTGTTTATGTGTGTATCATTGAGTTTATATTGTTTGTAGTTGTGTCATTCATATTATCATGTTTATGCAATTCATTCATTAGGCCCCTCAGTTCCTCGTGAGAGACGAGTTGAGCATCGCGTGCCTCTAAATGTTCCATTATTGTTCATGTGTGTTTCATTTAATATCTTATGATTGTTGATTAAGTTTACATCTATTTTTACTCATGTTTGGTTGTGCACATATTTCATAATCAATTTAAATAAATTTGTTCAAATGTTTTCCATAGGATTCACTCGCCAACATTATGTTGATCCAAAAACCCTTTTACACATGATACAGGTGAACAGGTTGAAGCAAGGAAAACATAGGATATGCCTTAGAAGAGAACAAAGAAGTTTAGATTGTTAGTTAGAACATGTTGTAACATTCATTGTAAATTTCCATTTAATTTGTATTAAAGAATATGAAACGCATAATAAATGTCATGAGCTTTGATGATAACCCAATCATGCCCCGATCACCTTTTCCGCTGCGGGTCGGGGTGTGACAGATTGGTATCAGAGCCATGACTATAGGGATATAGGATAGGTTATTAGACCCTTAGAGCCTATACTATAGTCTGCCTAAATTTTAATTGATTAGGTGGTTACATACGAACTTGTGATATTTATTTGTTTCATATTTGTTTACATTTACAGTCAAACATACATGCTTACATACATATTCATTATACATATATACATATTCATTATACATATATCGATGTTCATGTATTCAATTTATTTTCATACTCTCATTATCCAAAGATTTTGTTGCAATTTTCAAATCTCATCAAAGTAAGTTCTGCGACGGGCATGTAGTAACTGGAAGGGTACAAGTACCGGTAGTCGGAACGTCCTGTCTAGGCTGGCATTCGTATAAATCCAATATAACGGACCAGTTTGCCTACCTGGGGACTATCGATGATAGTACGAAGGACCTATTAGGCCAAAGCATGCCACACCAAACAACGTTCGAACTAACCTACTTTGAGGTGTCACCGTGTCTACACCTGGACACATTCCGAATATCACACGTTGTATACATATTTCCCGATTTTCTCCGGGTTTTTGTGTACGCAACCTGGCAAACCCGTGCGAACCATATGAAAAACTGGTATTCATGGGGGCCCACATGATTACACAGGTAAAGTATGGCGGCATGTAGGGCCTAATGGCGAGCAAAACCCAAGACATCCTTCGGATGTAGTAGATTTATTCTTTTTATAATTATTTTATGAATGTTCATTCCTAATGCGACCCGTGAACCCAAAGACATCCAACTCATACTCTTGTCATGTATTCCTTGTAGATGTCTTCTAATCTCGCCCGTAGGAAGACGAGAGCAAGAAAAGCCCGCGAACGCATGGCTGCCTTAATCGCTCAACAAATGGCTGCCGTAATACCCAACATTGTAATCCAAGTTCAACAAGCACTCACCGCTAATCCTGTCAATCAAGCAAACCAAAACGTTATCAACTCTCCATCAAATATCACTAAATGCACCTACAAGCATTTCAAATCATGCGACCCTCCAAAGTACAAAGGGACTGAAGGCGTCACCGCTCTCCTCCATTGGTTTGAAGAAATGGAGAATACTTTTCTAAATTGCGATTGCCCTGATGATCGCAAAGTGCGTTATGCTACCGGTCGACTATATGGGATAGCACTTACTTGGTGGAATACAGAGAAGGCCAAACGAGGCGTCGACGATGCTATGACCTTAACTTGGAACGAATTGAAGGAAATCATGACCAGACGATTTTGCCCAAGGAGCGAAATCAAGAAGTTAGAAGATGAATTTTACTCATTGAAGCAAATGGAAGGAGACCACATCACCTACAACAAAAGATTCCTCGAGTTACATCAAATGGTTCCCAACATGTTCACTCCCCTTTACCGTTTGATCGAGCACTACATTCGTGGTCTTCCGTCAAAGATTCAAGACCCTGTAATAAGTGCCAAGCCTGCAACTTTGGAAGCAGCAATGGAGCTAGCAACAGAGCTCACCGAGAACCGAATCCGAAACAAAGACTGCAAGGAGGAGAAGAAGAAGGATAAAGAATCGACTGAAACCTCCGACTCCACCCAAACCGAATCCCCTTCTCAACCCAATCCTAAGAGAAGAAGAGACGGGCAACTTTTCGCTGATACCCAACGAAATCAACCAACTTTACACGCCATACCCATCCGAGCTATCCCAATCACCCAAGTGGCACCCGACTCAGCTTACCCAAATAAGAAACCATATCTTGGACCTCACCCTCGATGCAACAACTGTTTTTATCACCATCCTCATACCCTACCTTGTCGTCTATGTGCAACTTGTGGACGCTATGGTCATTTGAGCAATGTTTGTCGCACCTTTCAAGACCAAACATTTTCCCCTACTCAAACCATAAACCAAACCTATCAACAACCCCAATACCCCATGTTCCCATATGCTCGAGCTTGTTTCAATTGTGGCGACCCTACCCACTTTAGAAACACATGCCCTCAATTGGTTAACGTCATCAACACTCAAGCCCAATCAAACCCAGTTAACCAAGTAAACCAAGAAAACCCAAACACTAGGCCACCAGCAAGAGGAAGAGTCTTCATATCAACGCCAATCCTATCGAAGATAATGACGGCCCAAGCGAAGATACTCAACTAGTCCTCTTCGCCGAAGATCCAGATTCAACTCCTATCGTTTAGTTTTATGTTTTTCTTTATCACATCAAACCAATCATAACTTAAGGATAAAGCCAATGAAACTTTGACAAGGGTACGGTGGATACGCCGCTGTTACTTCCTATATATAAGTATTCTTGTCAAATGATCGGAGGCATTATCAGGCGGTTATGAGAGGTTCCATGCATAGGCTGTTTGTGTGATTGTTGTTGAGATTAAGTTGTTCATTTTCAGTACATGCAATACGTTCGGCTCCGTTTGATTGAGCCTTGAGCGCACATACAATTTCATTTTCAGTACATGCAATACGTTCGGCTCCGTTTGATTGAGCCTTGAGCGCACAGACAATTTCATTATCAGTATCTTGTGGTTGTTGTGTTTGTTGTAGAGTCGCATAGAACTAATCATAACTTGCGGATAAAGTCAATGAGAATTTGACAAGAATATGGTGGATACGCCGCTGGTACTTCCTATATATAAGTATTCTTGTCAAATGATCGGAGGCATTATCAGGCGGTTATGAGAGGTTCCATGCATAGGTTGTTTGTGTGATTAAGTTATTCAATTTCAGTACATGCAATACGCTCGGCTCCGTTTGATTGAGCCTTGAGCGCACATACAATTTCATTTTCAGTACATTCAATACGTTCGGCTCCGTGAGCGCACAGACATTTCATTTTCAGTACATGCAATACGATCGGCTCCGTTTGATTGAGCCTTGATCGCATAGATATATTTCATTTCAGTAATTTATGTTTGTTGTATTGGTTGTAGAGTTATAGGACTAATCATAATTCAGTGATAAAACCAATGAAAATTTGACAAGAATATGGTGGATACGCCGCTGGTACTTCCTATATATAAGTATTCTTGTCAAAGGATCAGAGGCATTATCGGACGGTTATGGGAAGTTCTATGTAGGATTTATTAGTTTCTTGGTAACTAATCATAACTTGTGGATAAAACTAATGAAAATTTGGCAAGAATATGGTGGATACGCCGCTGGTACTTCCTATATATAAGTATTCTTGCCAAAGGATCAGAGGCATTATCAGGCGGTTATGAGAAGTTCCATGTAGGATTTAGTATTGCCTTGGTTGGAATTTGTGTTACGTTTATATCATCTTGCTATTTAAAGAGATTGGATTGTGATCCATTTCTACATAAACTAACCTCTCCATCATAACAAACGAGAGAGGAACTTCCACCATTCAAACATATATACTATCAGAATGTGGATTCAAATATTTGCTGTTGTGTTTAATTATGTTCAAATATCAGCTGTTGTGTTTTATTTATGTTTCCATGTAGGTTGTAGTGTTAGGAGTTTTGCCTTAGAATATAACCATACTTTTCCAAACGTATCTAAACTCTTATGCATGATATCATTTTTAGCGAATCATCCCTGCTTATCAATACCCATACAGTAGGCAACAAAAAGCGATTCCTGTAATAGGGTACTTAACCTTTACAAGGAACGTTACCGCCTCGAACAAAAAAAAAAAAACTTAAAACCCTTATTTTTCTAAGCAAGTAACTAACAAACTAAACACCATCATTCTTTTAGTCAAATATATCACAATTCAAATTTCGGGACGAAATTTCTAAAAAGCAGGGGATACTGTAACATCCGTCAAAAACGGATTTACCAAACCCGCTCCGTTTATCAACCGAACAGTCAGTCAAAAATTTCGTTGCGAATTAAATGCCCAAAATAATTTAAACGATACATAATCAATTATTATACGGGAATATATATTTAGTTTTCGAAAAACTGTTGTAAAACGCAAAATAAAAATACAATGTCTCTGCCGGGTTTCGAACCCGGGTCACTACCGATCCAGCAAACAAACTTAACACACACACACAAACCACTGCGCCACTTGTTTTGTTTGTTATATATTGAAATCATTTAATTCATAAAGTGAAGTTACGAATTCAAAACCGGCGCCCAAAAGTTCAGTCGTCGGAATCCCGATAATCTCGCGAGCTTTTAACAACATTTTCAGTTATAACGTAAACTATTATTAAAACATCGGTTATAACCGACGTTTGAGTCCGCGACACTTTCTATAACCGCCGGAGTTTTTATAACTTATGAATCCAGTCGGAAATCAGACCAGGTTATTCGACGATTTGCCCTATAAAGACCACCTTGAACTTCTGCAAACCTTTTCGCTCAAAACCACACCATTTCTCTGCGTAATTCCACTCGCCGGAATCCTTCTGTTTGTCGCCGGAAAACCGATTTCTCCATTTCCGAGCCTTATTGAACCTCCAAAGCTTTTACCGAAGTCACCCACACCCTTTGTAAGTTTTCTAAAGTTTCTCTGCTGCAAGACACCTGACGCCGGAGCTAATTTCTGTCGCCGGAGTTCTGCCGGAAAACAGAGGAAAGCGAGTCGGTATACCTCACGCTTATTTTCTTTTCGTTATACTTATATCTCATCTATAATTAACCTAAAACACTAAAGAAAACGATTAAGACTTTGAACCAGTCGATTTCCGATTCTGGTTATAACTTGATGAAGAAGACGATGTATCCGGAACGTATAAGTATAATTAAAATCAACTTATTACTCGGGTTAGACACACAGTCCAGCGGTGGAATGTGTGCACATTAAACACAAACGTCTCGAGTTCGAATCCTGTTTCACACACGCTGCTTCGATAAAAATCATTTTTTTTTGTTAAACTGAACCGGAGTCGCCACAGATATATGTTAAGTATATTAATAATCGGAATAATAACTAAGTTAGACACACAGTCCAGCGGTGGACTGTGTGTATGTTTAAGTCGCACGTCACGAGTTCGAGTCCGGTCTTCTGCATCGACCCGGACGATTATTAACCTTTTTAAATAAAGTCAGAAATGAAAACAAATAGTTTGTATTTAAGTATAATAAAAATTGGATTATATAACATGTTGCACACACAGTCCAGCGGTGGACTGCGTGTTAGTTTAAGCCACAGGTCCCGGGTTCGAGACCTGTGGAGTGCACCGTCCGATTCGCTTAAACTGTTTTTAAAATAAAATGATTTTCGGTTTAAACTAATTAATGTATAAATATAATTAAAATCAGATATATAACGGGTTAGACACGTAGCTCAGTTGGTAGAGCTGCGTGCACGCGTACGGGAGGTCTCGGGTTCGAGCCTCACCCAGCGCACTTATATTCCGCATTCGAACCGGTCAACAGTCAGTCAACGGTCAACGGTCAGAAAAAAATCAAAATTTTTTATTATTTTTATTTAATTATTTTAATTAAAAATCAATTTAAAATACTTAAAAATAACATTTTTAAGGTTAGAAAATAGTCTCAAACTCACAAAAATACACCCAACAATCCTACTAAAATAGATTAATAAAATCCGTTTACTTACCAAACCATAATGCGATTTATCTAGGTTAAATCTCACTCGTGGTTAACACCACTTCGCGTGCATTCAACATCATCAACCGAACGCACCCACTGTGAGTGAATCTTACAACTCCCCCTTTTAAATTACACGTTTTGGGGTGTGTCATGTGTTATGAAAATAATTAACTTATTTATTTAAACTTGTGCCATACCACATCATGACCTAAACTTAGATTGGTTATATTGTTGTGATTACTTATTTCCTTTTTGTTAAAATATATGAAATTCATTCATTAGGCCCCTCAGTTCCTCGTGGGAGACGAGTTGAACAACGCGTGCCACAAATCAAATTCATTATTGTTTATGTGTGTATCATTGAGTTTATATTGTTTGTAGTTGTGTCATTCATATTATCATGTTTATGCAATTCATTCATTAGGCCCCTCAGTTCCTCGTGAGAGACGAGTTGAGCATCGCGTGCCTCTAAATGTTCCATTATTGTTCATGTGTGTTTCATTTAATATCTTATGATTGTTGATTAAGTTTACATCTATTTTTACTCATGTTTGGTTGTGCACATATTTCATAATCAATTTAAATAAATTTGTTCAAATGTTTTCCATAGGATTCACTCTCCAACATTATGTTGATCCAAAAACCCTTTTACACATGATACAGGTGAACAGGTTGAAGCAAGGAAAACATAGGATATGCCTTAGAAGAGAACAAAGAAGTTTAGATTGTTAGTTAGAACATGTTGTAACATTCATTGTAAATTTCCATTTAATTTGTATTAAAGAATATGAAACGCATAATAAATGTCATGAGCTTTGATGATAACCCAATCATGCCCCGATCACCTTTTCCGCTGCGGGTTGGGGTGTGACAGTTCTTGGCTGACCCGGGTTCGAGTCCCGGCAGCAACATATTTTTTTTATTTATTTTGTTTTAACTTTTTATCAAATATAATTTTTATAGTTTAGTTTATTTATTAATTATGTATCTTTTTAAATCAAAATAATCATAAATATTCAACGTAACTTTTATAACCTGATATTCGATTACAAAACGGAGCGGATTTTGAAAACCCGATTTCTACAAATGTTACAGTATCCCCTACTTTTAGGAATTTCGTCCCGAAATTTAAGTAGTTGAAGTAGTAGGAAAAAGATGCGGGTATTTTTCGCGCATTGAGTCTTCACGTTCGCAAGTAAACTCAGGTCCCCGTTTCGACTCCCAGCGTACCTTAACAATTGGAATGCGACTTCGTCGTAGACGTTTCTCTCCGAAGTCCATGATCTCTACAGGTCTTTCGATAAAATGCATAGATTCATCAATCTGAATATCTTCCAGCGGAATATGGAGATTCTCATCAGCGAGGCACTTCTTCAAGTTCGACACGTGGAATGTGGGATGAATCCTGTTGAGTTCTTCTGGTAGGTCAAGCTTGTATGCTACAGGACCTACTCTTTCGAGTATCTTGAAAGGTCCTACGTAACGTGGTGCTAGCTTGCCCTTTTGACCAAAACGAACTACTCCCTTCCACGGTGATACTTTTAAAAGCACATGATCACCAATGTTAAACTCTAAGGGCTTCCGTCGTTTATCTGCATAACTCTTTTAACGACTTTGAGCCGCTAGAAGATTGTTTCGAATTTGATGGATCTTGTCTGTGGTCTCTTGGATCAATTCTGGACCAGTAATTTGAGCTTCCCCAATTTCGTGCCAACATACAGGAGATCGGCACTTACGACCATATAAGGCTTCAAAAGGTACCATGCCGATGCTTGAATGATAGCTGTTGTTGTACGAAAATTCAACTAAGGTAGGTGGGCGTCCCAATTTCCCTTGAAGTCTATGACACATGCTCGAAGCATATCTTCAAGAGTTTGAATGGTGCGCTCAGACTGCCCATCAGTTTGAGGATGATAGGCGGTACTGAGATCTAATCGCGTGCCCATAGCGGATTGTACTGCTTGCCATGTTCGTGAAGTGAAACGACCATCACGATCAGAAATAATGCTTAACGGTACCCCATGTCGGCTTACGATTTTGTTGATATAAATACGAGCAAGCTTTTCGTTCTTGAAATCTTCGCGGATAGGAATAAAGTGAGCTGATTTTGTAAGTCGGTCTATAATTACACATATAGTGTCATACCCACCAGCAGGCGAAGTAACCTGGTAATGAAATCCATGGTTATATTTTCCCACTTCCATACAGGTATTTCCGGTTGGACCAGAAGTCCTGAGGGTCTTTGGTGTTCAGCCTTCACCTTGGAACATGTAAGGCACTTGGAAACAAAAACGGCAATATCCTTATTCATTCCAGGCCACCAATAGGTGTATTGTAGGTCTTGATACATCTTATCGGCTCCTGGGTGTATAGAATATCGCGTTTTGTGAGCTTCATTCATAAGAGTTTCACGAAGATTGTTGTGGTTAGGAATCCAGATACGATCTAGGTAATACAGAATACCGTCAGATTTAGTTTCAATTTTTAGCTCGGCTCCATAGGACATCTCCTTTCGTACATCTTCTTCTGTTATTGAAACGTGTTGGGCTTCTCGAATTTGATCTTTAATGTCGGTTATAATTTGCGAACATAGAAGATGAATGGAGTTCACATAACCCTTTCGACTAAGTGCATCAGCCACCACATTTGCTTTACCAGGGTGGTATCTAATTTCACAGTCGTAATCATTTAGAAGTTCGACCCATCTTCGTTGCCTCATGTTTAGCTCCTTTTGATTGAAGATATGTTGAAGACTCTTGTGGTCAGTGTATATTTCACACTTAGTACCATAGAGATAATGTCTCCATATCTTAAGAGAGAACACAACGGCTCCAAGTTCTAGGTCATGAGTGGTGTAGTTCTTTTCATGTGTCTTGAGTTGTCTCGAAGCATAAGCTATGACTTTTCCTCTTTGCATTAGAACGCAGCCTAATCCTTGCCCTGACGCATCGCAATAGACTACAAAATCATCACAACCTTCAGGGAGTGTGAGGATTGGTGCATCACAAAGTTTTTGTTTAAGAGTTTGAAAGGCTTCTTCTTGCTTGGGTCCCCATATGAAAGGTTTTCCCTTATGAGTTAAAGCCGTGAGTGGTACAGCAATGCGAGATAAGTTTGAAATGAACCGAGGATAATAGCCAGCTAGACCAAGAAAAGATCTTACTTCAGTTGGTGTACGTGGAGCTTGCCATTCTTGAACCGCTTTGATCTTTGAAGGGTCAACATGTATTCCCTTGTCATTGACTACATGCCCGAGGAATTGCACCTCTTTTAACCAGAATTCACATTTGGAGAATTTGGCATAAAGCTTTTCCTTTTCTAGATGTGCAAGAACGAGTCGAAGATGACGCTCATGATCAGATTTAGATTTTAAATAAATAAGAATATCGTCGATGAAGACTATAACAAATCGATCAAGATAAGGTTTGCAGACTCTGTTCATTAGGTCCATGAAGACAGCTGGTGCGTTGGTTAAACCAAATGGCATAACCATGAATTCATAGTGGCCATAACGAGTTCGAAAAGTAGTCTTAGGGACGTCTTCTACATGCACTCTAAGTTGATGATAGCCAGATCGAAGGTCGATTTTTGAAAAGCAGCTGGCACCTTGTAGTTGGTCAAGAAGATCATCAATGCGAGGTAGAGGATAGCGATTCTTGATTGTTAACTTGTTGAGCTCTCTGTAGTCGATGCACATACGAAACGATCCATCTTTCTTCTTTACAAAAAGAACAGGTGCTCCCCAAGGCGACGAGCTAGGACGTATGAATCCCTTGTCAGTCAACTCTTGTAATTGACTGGCTAGCTCTTGCATTTCAGAGGGGGCTAACCTATAAGGAGACTTTGCAACTGGTGTAGCACCAGGTATAAAATCAATACGGAATTCGACGTCTCTAACTGGAGGAAGTCCTGAAATGTCGTCAGGAAAAACTTGTGGAACGTCTTTTACTACAGGAATGTCTTCAAGTTTCTTCTCCATGGTTCTCTTTTTGATGATATGAGCTAAAAACGCGACATAATTCTTGTGAAGATATTTTTGAGCTTGAAGACAAGACATTAAGCTGAGCCCTTTCGACGAGGTTTCTCCAATGATTCGAAGAGTCTGACCGTTTGAAAGAGGAATACGAATAAATTTTTCACGACATACAACTTCTGCCTGATGTTGACTGAGCCAATCCATACCGATTATGATATCAAAACTTCCCAGCTTCATAGGAATCAGGTCGACTGAGAATTCGTGGTCGTTTAAGGTGAGTGTACAGTTGCGTATAATAGAGTGTAACGAAACTGGTTTCCCGTCCGCAACTTCTACCGTTATGGATTCCGTGAGCTTATCCCGATTTTTGTTTAAGATAGGTTCAAATTCTAAAGACACAAAACATCTATCCGCACCAGTATCAAATAACATAGATGCATATCTACCATTTATAAGGAACGTACCGTTAACCACATTGCCGTCAGCTCTGGCCTGGTTAGCGTTGATATTGAAAGCTCTCCCTCTTGCAGGTGGAGGAGCTTGGTTTGCTTGATTCACCGGGTTGGCTTGGGCATGAGCATGAATAATATTAACCAACCTTGGACAAGTGTTTCTGAAATGGCTCGGGTCACCGCAATTGTAGCAAGCCCGCATTGGTTGACCCATAGGATAATTGGGCTGGTAATATGTTTGGGCTAAATGTTGGGTGGGTGGTAGTAGTAGGGGTTGTTGGGCTTGGCCCATTATTTGTTGGTGGGTTTGGGTTAAAGGTTGGTGGCGGTTCGTTCGTTGAGGCATGCGGCAAGTTTGAACAGTATGACCTGCGCGACCGCAGCCGGTGCAATATTGGCAAGGATGATCAGGGGAATGGTGATATTGGCAACGGTTACATTTTGGTAACGGGCCAGTGTAGGGTCTTCTGTATGGTGCGGGTGAAGGAGTGACTTGAGTAATGGGTGCAGCAGGAATAGGGGAGTTGGTTTGAGTAACTGCAAAATTTCTGGTGTTGCGCTTCCTCTTGTTAGCAAACTTAGAGGAAGGAATGGGGTGGTTTGGAGTTTGTCCCTCAACAGGGGCTTTCTTCTTCTCTTCTTTGAACTTCCCGTTGCAAATTCGGTTTTCGGTCAGTTCAGTTGCTAACTCCATAGCAGCTTCAAGTATTACTGGTGAAACGCTGAGAACTGAATCTTGGATTTTTGAGGGAAGTCCTCGAATATAATGCTCGATCAGACGATAGGTTGGGGTGAACAAATTTGGAACCATTTGGTTCAACTCCAAGAACCTCTTGTTATAGGTAGTGTGATCACCCTCCTTTTGCTTTATAGAATGAAATTCGTCCTCCAGCTTTTTAATTTCACTTCTAGGACAGAAACGCCTAGTCATGATTTCCCTTAACTCCTCCCAAGTTAAGGCCATCGCATCTTCAGTTCCCCTCTTCCCTTTCTCAGTATTCCACCAAGTGAGAGCTACCCCAAATAGTCTCCCGGTGGCGTATCGAACCTTGCGATCCTCAGGACAATCGCAGTTTAGAAAGGTGTTTTCCATCTCCTCGAACCAATGTAGGAGAGCAGTGACACCCTCGGTCCCTTCAAATTTAGGAGGATCACAAGACTTAAAATGTTTGTAAGAGCACTTGCTGGTAGGAGGGTTGTCGATGTTCTGGTCCTGTTGTTGGGGAGGGTTAGTAGGATTTGTAGCAAGGGCTTGTTGTACTTGGACCACAATGTCAGGCAGTATCGTGGCCATTTGTTTCGCGATCTGTGTGGCCAAACGTTCCTGAGACCTTCCTGATCTTTTACCCCTTCGTTGCTGTCTAGACGACATCTACAGGATCATACAATGAGAAGATTGTGAGTTTATGGTGTCTTTTTAGGTGTCATGTGTCTTTAAGAAAATGAAAATAACATAAATATCAATAATGCAACTACATCCATAGGATGTCTTGGGTTCGCTCATGTTGGGCCTCAAATGTCCCCCATACCTTCACCTACATAGTCATGTGGGCCCCCATGGCTATTGGCTTGGTAGGATTCACATTAGTATTGGCAATTTAACACTCGCATCCCCGGAATGCAAACCACAAAATATGTTCATGAGATGTTTGGTCGGAACGTGTCCAGGTGTAGACACAATGACAACTCAAAGTGGGGTTAGCTCACACGACGTTTGGTATAGCATGCTTTGGCCTAATAGGTACTTCGTACTCTCATCGTTAGTCCCCAGGTAGGCAAACTGGTCCTTTATTTTGGATTTATACGAATGCCAGCCGAGACAGGACGTTCCGACTACCGGTACTGGTACCCTTCCAGTTACTACATGCCCGTCATGCGAACTCACTTTGATGAGATTTGAAAACACAAAAAAAATCATTGTAAAAGCAATCATGATGTGGTGTGTGCTTTCATGGATGTGATATGTTATGAGTATATGATTCATGATAGGCATTATATGATAATACATACTTATGAACATGCTTGTATAATGTTGAATGTAACATTTAACAAAAATATATAAACATCATGAAATTTGGCATGTAACACACAAAAATCTTATAAGTTTCTAATCAACTATAGTATAGGCTCTAAAGGTCTAATAACCTATCCTATATCCCTATAGTCATGGCTCTGATACCAATCTGTCACACCCCGACCCGCAGCGGAAATAAGAGTCGGGGCATAATTGAGTTATCACCAAAGCTCATGACATTTACTAATATGTTTCATATTTAAATAAGTCAAAGTTACATTTCCAAATATCCAAACATGTTCATACAATACAAAGAAATATAAACCAAACATAATAATCCCAACTCTAAATCATTTTATTCTTCTAGTCCAATCCTACGTGTTCCTAGCTGCTGCTGGTTCACCTGTATCATGTGTAAAAATGGGGGTTTTTGGGTCAACATAAGTTGGCGAGTGAACCTTATTAGATAAACATTTATTAATGAATTACTTGTTAGTTTATCAATGAAAAATTGTGCATAATCATAGATGAGCAAATGTAAATAATCAAGCAGTGGCAAATAGCAGTCACAACTATAACATACAATAACATATGACAGCATACATGAACATACCAACATCATACGATAAATAACATAAATGAAACTGTGCGATCAAGGCTCAATCAAACGGAGCCGATCGTATTGCATGTACTGAAAATGAAAATGTCTGTGCGATCAAGGCTCAATCAAACGGAGCCGATCGTATGTGGGCACGCCAGGTTCAACCTCATAATGAAATGGGGAACATGCTCAACGCTCATAATGTAATGGGGAGCGGCGGCCTATGAATTTGCATGTACTGAAAATAATAAATTGCATCCAATAATAACTACACAACAGAATCAAACTGAATACACATGTTCATGATATGATGTATGCACTATGGTTTAAATATATATAACAAGACACATGATACACCCCAAAACGTGATTAACGGGGAATTTGTAAAGATTCACTCACATTGGGTGCGTTGGATTGGAGATGGTGATATGCGCACGAATTAGATGAGCGGAACAACGAGAAATACTAACGTAAATAATAACGGAAAAATATATTAAATGAGTGGAATTTATTAAGGATTTTAATGAAATTTTTAGATATATTTTTGTGAGTTTAAGGCTATTTTCTATCTTTAAAAATGTTATTTTTAGGTATTTTTAATTGATTTTAAAATTAAATTAAATAAATAAAAATATAAAAAAATTGTTTATTTTGCGTTGACCGTTGACCGTTGACTTGTTGACCGGTTCGGTCAGTGACATAGTTTGCGCCGGGTGAGGCTCGAACCCGAGACCTCCCGTTACGCGTGCAAGCAGCTCTACCAACTGAGCTACGTGTCTAACCCGAAATAATCTTGTTTTTAATTATATTTATATACTTATTCAGTTTAACCGAAATTCTTTTAATTGCAAAAACATTTTAATTCAACGAACCGGTGCCAGTGACGGGTTTCGAACGCGCGACGTGTGATTTAATGTTGCACACAGTCCACCGCTGGACTGTGTGTCTAACCTAGTTATTATCTCGGTTTTTATTATACTTAACAACTAACTGAGTTAACCCGGTTTAGTTTTTAAACAAAAAGGCATTTTATTACATAAGGAGTGCGTGTAGCAGGGATCGAACTCGGGACTTGCGTGTGTATTTTGCACACAGCCCACCGCTGGACTGTGTGTCTAACCCATTTAAACTACCAATTTTAATTATACTTATAGTATTGTCAAAGTTCATCTTCTTCATTGGATTTTTACCGACAGCAGTTTACATCATTAAAACTTGTTAATTCGATTGCTAAGCATTACACAAACTGATAAGAGATAACAGGGATGACAATTAGAGGAAAAACATACCGGTGAACGATTGGTTACAGAGTTCCGGCAGGCGTCGGTCTCTGTTTTTGTGCACCTCAACTGAACAGACGATTGCGACTGTATTTAGGAGTTATAGACCGCTAAATATCGATGATTAGGTAAATGGTTGTTGTATTGTAATAGTTGGAATTCAAGGCGAAATGGGTTTTGAAACTTGACCTTTTTTTGCTAAACAATAATTATTTTGGGCTCTTTCAATGAAAAACAGTTTAGTTTTGAAATAAATGTATTTATTTGGGCCTATAATATATATATATATATATATATATATATATATATAAACCTTCTAAAAGCTTGGAGGCCCTTATTGCCTAGGATGCCAAGCCAATAGAGTCAGTCCTACTATGAATGGTGGTTCCTTCATGTTAACAACGGTCTTTATATATATAGTTTAATCTTGTCACGTGTATCTTCGTTATTCGAGTTGAACTACGAGTCGAACTGACAGAGGAATGTAGTTTGATGTCGGTCACGTTCCGAACTGACACTAGCACCATACATAATTGCATCAACACATACTAAGTTACTTGGAGAGTACAAAAGGATTAGAACTATAAATATGGCACATTAATAATTCCGAACTAAGACGACAATCTCTTATTAATTATTATATTGTTGTAGTTATTATCTATTTTTACTTGTTAACATAGACACCTCTAAACTATTTATTTAATTGACTACACATTCATGAAATTGTAATAGTAGCTGTCTGGTCATATGGAAGATACTCCATTTCTACCATCAATATATTAGACAAACGATATGTACACTTGCCTATACGTGTGTAGTTAATAAAAATTAAAAATGGTATCTATAAATGTGAAAAACCATGTTGCCAAAAAATTTGCTTAGCCTCCACACACGTTGCCAAAAACCATTTAATTCGAAATTAGGGACTTCCAAACTACTATGCCACGTTTTAAGAAACTTGTAAGCTCCCTCTAATACTCCCTAACACCTGGCATCACCTTCTTCAAGCTCTCTAACTATAAATAGGGGCAAAGGTTCACCACTTGAACTTGCACCTTTCTCAATTATCACTCTATCTCCCTCCTCTGGAAGTTCCTAACTGAAAGGAGCATCCAACTTTGTTCTATTTCAGAATCACTTGTAAGTGTTCCTTTCTCATGCATTTTCGTTTATAGGCTTTTATTGTAACATCGGCCAAAAATGGGTCACCCAAAATCCGATCCGTTTTGAAACTTTTCATCGTACGCATTTCATTGGATATGTTTACATGCATACATATACATGTATATATATATATATAATATATATATATTTACCTATGTATTTATTATTTAATATTCATAATTTAAGTCCGGAAAGTAAAGGGACTAAAACGTATGTATTTGAAAGTTAAACCTGAAGGGCCTTTGAGTCATTCTTAGAAAGTTATATAATGTGAGGAAAAAAACAAACGAAACAGACAACGGGACTAGAACCCGTGCCTGTTCTGGTTCACCAACTTATAACAACCATAACAACTCCACCATTGCTCTTTATCTAATCAACACCCATTACGTTTTAATTATAAGTTCTTACGATGATTCAAAATAATGTTTCAAACTTTGCTGCCTATCTAATCATCTGCACACAGGCTGTGATTTTAGGTTTCCATATTCTTAAACGCGTTTACGGCTGTTATCTCCCTCATCAATCCTTTGTGCCTCTCTCCTTTCCATGATGACTGACACCCAAATCCTAACACCCTATAAAACCGACATGCGTTCACCGATAGAACATTTCTACTTCGCTCCCCTCTCTTTCCCTCATCCCTCTCACCACCCTCTCCTTTTTCCGCTCTAGCTACTAATAAACAGCGGCTGATTCATTACCAACCGGAGTTATCAAAACTGTCGGATTTCGAAGATCTCGTCGGAAACAAGCCGGAGACCACCAACTACAGTTTCGGTATATTTTTATAATTCAAATCTTTTCATTTTTATTTCTATTTACAAAAAGAAACATTATCATTTGATTAATGAAAACGAACTGTAAAGTGTTGAGGAACTTTCAGTTTGGGTGAAATGGAAAAGATGAAACTGTCATCTCTTCATTATATAAAACGGACTTTAAAACTAATAGAGAAACAATATAGCCCAGTGATTATAATTAACTCCAAGGAACACGGATGTCACAAGTTCGAGTCCCGACCCCGGGTTATTCGCTGCAACCTATTCTTTTTAAATAAAAACCCTATATATGAATACCCTAATGTCAATATAAGTTTTATAACAGAAGTTATTCAACACCAGTGAACTCAGTAGTCCAGTGGTTCGAACCCGGTCTGATGCGCAAGGATGGACTTTTATTTTCTTTTTACATAACCAGTTTATATCCTTTTTGTTATTCTATTTATTTCTTTCATCTTTTATAATAAAAACCTTAACTTTTAATAATAACCCAAATCTTTTACAAAGATTTTTTGATAACAATAAAAAAAACTAATGATGTTATAAATTTTGATATCTAATTAAGTAATTTATAAACTATATATCAGGATTTATATTTAACCTATAGATATTAATAAGATCGTTTTGTGGTTTTGTAAACATTTAGGAGAATCGCTTTTGTTGCATTATCTTTAAGGGAATCACAAACGCAACCGCTGTGAGTGAATCTTACAACTCCCCCCCCCCTCCCTTTTATATATACGTTTTAGGGTGTATCATGTGTCGTGTATCTTTATTCCATTTTACAAAGTTCAATTACGTGCAAGTACCATTATGTGAAGTATCTATGTTATGTGTTGATTGGTTATTTATCATTTGGTGCATTTTCATTCATCTTGGATATCACATCACCATAGGCTCGTATGTTCCCCATTACCTATGAGCGGAACTTGACGTTGCCAACCATACAAGGTGACTCCATTTGATTGAGCATAGACCTTGCAGCACACCATAATACCGTGCAACATACATTCATTCACTGAAGCATTTTAGTTGACTTGTTTATTGTTTGAGGTTGTGTTATGAGGTTGACATACGACATACAACATATTTATTTACATTGGTTAACGCATGTTTTTCTCAATAAACCAAATTTAAACATATTGTTTTTCTAAAAACAATAAGGTTCACCCACCAACCTTTGTTGACCCAAAATCTATTTTTTTACACATTAAACCCCGTGTACAGGTTTGAAGAGAGGATTGGACATAGGATGGGCCTTAGTTAACAAGAAAGGGATTAGTGCAGTTTATTTGTTATAAACAACGTCTTGTGTTTCTAATTGTTACGTGAATTATTTGTATTGTGAGACTCTTGATATGAATTAATGATTATATAAAACAAGTAATAGCAAGTCATAAGCTCTCGAGTTAACCCAATTATGCCCCGATCACCTATTTTGTTGCGGGTCGGGGTGTGACAGAATGGTATCAGAGCTCTTGATTTAGGGATATAGGATAGGTTATTAGACCCTTAGAACCTATACTTTAGTTAACTAGGACATATGTGCTTATGTGTTTTTTTGTTATGTTTGACTTATGATTTGTTGTTGCTCTTGCATTTAAATTTCTTATAACTCACACACAAATGCATGCAAGCACCATACCTATTACGTGACTATGTGTTTTTCTACAATGTGTTATAATGCAATGTATATAATATGCTATCTATATTTCTCTCACTACACACAAAATGTACAACCTAGTACTTATAATACCCTTAATATAAGTCCTTTTACCCTCTAAAGTTTTTCGAAAACACTAAAGAATTCAATTTCAAAATATTTACTTACCACAATTAAGACTTTTGGGGCCTTTTTTTTCAAATCTCATCAAAGTGAGTTCATGTGACGGGCGTGTAGTAACTGAAAGGGTTTGAGTACCGGTTGACTTCAACTAGGATCGCGTTGATGTTGTAGGCTTTACCTCTTGCTGGTGGGGGTGCTGGGTTTGCCTGGTTAACTGGATTTGCTTGGGCTTGAGCGTTGATGATGTTAACCAGCCTAGGGCACATGTTTCCGAAATGAGTAGGATCACCACAATTAAAACAAGCTCGAACATATGGCACCATGGGGTAATGCGGTGGTTGGTAGGGTTGGATCATGTTTTTGGCAAGAGGTGGAACTTGATTTTGAGGAGCGTGACAAGTGTTACTTAAGTAGCCATAACGCCCATAATTGGCACACAAACGACAGGGTAAGGTGAGTTGATGGTGATAATGGCAGGTGTTGCATTGAGGGTGGGGACCAGTGTAGGGTTTCTTATTTTGGTAAGCTAGGTTGGGTGCCACTTGGATGATTGGGATGGCTTGGAGGGGTACAGCTTGTGAAGTTGGGTTAGTCGAGGCAATAGCATAGTTTTTACCGTCACGCTTTCGTTTGGTATCGTAACGGGAGAATGATTCGGTCCTAGTTGTTTTTGGCTCTTCCACTGAAACCTTGTCAGTTGCGCCCTTCTTTTTAAAGGCTCCATTTCAGATATGGTTTTCGGTGAGTTAAGTGTAACATTCGTCGAAAAACGGGTTTCAAAACCCGCTTCGTTTAATAACCAAGTATTCAGTTATAAATTTTCGTTGCGTATTTATTGTTCAGATTATTTTAAATAATACATAATTAATAAACATTTTAGAATTTAAAAACCATAATTAATAAATAATAAAAATAAGTGAATAGAAAATAAAATGGAGCCGCCGGGTCTCGAACCCGGGTCTCCCAAAACACAAACACACACCACACCACTCCGCCACACACTTTCTTTGTGACAAATACTGAAACAAATAAAACTTAAAGTAAAACCCGAAATCAAAACCAGAAATCAACGCGCCCAGAACTCGCAGTCGCCGGGAAAAAAACGAGATATCCGCAATTTTGGCTATTTCCTTTTGACTAAAACGCGATAACTGACTTCCACATCAGTTATAACCGATGTCTAACCATCAATTTCAGTCATAACCGTCGGAGACCTTTGACCGCGAATCATGACCCAAATTCAAACCCAATTCAGCCTGTTTCCACTATAAATACCCACTTGAACTTCCTGTAAACCTTTCGCTCAGAACCACGTTCGTTTCCGAAGCTTTATTCCTTCCAAAACACGTCGCCGGAGATTTTCGCATTCGCCGGAATTCCACCAGAAAACCGAGGCTTTACCCCTAATCGGTATAATACTCAACTCTTTTTTTTTGCAATCCATTATTCGGCATGTATTAACCTTAATCGTTCAACCAGAGTCTGTCTCAGACAACGTAGCCGGAAATTCTCGCACTCGCCGGAATATCACTGGAGAACCGAAGCCTCACTGCCGATCGGTATAATCATCTAAACCTTCTTGCTATCTCTTGCTTAGTAATCTAATCGCTCAACACAATAATCGAAACTGTTAAACAGTTCACTCAGCCGGAAATCACAAATCAGAGCCGACGACACTTGCCGGAAATCTGAAGAAAACACTCTGTTTTGGTACATCTTATTCCTTAATCTTCTTTTTCTATTTCATTTCAATCAATTATAAGTTTTGTTGGTCGATTAAACAAAACAGTCGGTGTTGCTGTTCTGTGTTCTTCAAAGTGAAGAAGACGAAGTCGAATATATGTATTAATATAATTAAAACCGGATATTCAAACGGGTTAGACACACAGTCCAGCGGTGGACTGTGTGCAAATACAATATGCACGTCCCGAGTTCGAATCGCACACGTTACCGACTTTCAGAAATAAAACCAACATTTTTAAAAACCTAATCAGATCAAGTTACAGAATGTACATAAGAGGAATATAATCCAGTAGTACTCGAACCGAAGGTCCCGAGTTCGACTCCGGGTCTCTGCAACCGGTTCGACCATGTAAATCATTTTAATAAAAACCAAATAAGGTTAAGGTTAATTAGTATATATATATAATTAAAACAGAGAATATTTCAAGTTAGACACATAGCTCAGTTGGTAGAGCTGCGTGCACGCATACGAGAGGTCCCGAGTTCGAACCTCACAAGCCGCATACCATAAACACAGTCTGACCGGTCGGACCCGGTCAACTGTCAGAAAGTCAAACCAATTTTTTATTTTTATTTATTTATTTAATTGAAAAATTAATTAAAAATACTTAAAAATAGGGTTTTTAAAGTTAGAAAATTTCCTTAAACTCACAAAAATAAATCTAAAAATCCCACTAAGAGCACTAATTAAAAATATTAATCTCAAATAAAATTTATTTATTTATCGAATCATTTTATTATTATCTAGGTTAGTTTTTCCCTCGTCGATTGAATCATAAATTCGTGCGCCTTCATCGTCATCAAAGAACGCACCCATTGTGAGTGAATCTGTATCAATTCCCCGTTTTAATCATGTTTTGGGGTGTATCATGTGTCGTATAATTCCTTTATTTTATTTAAACACTCGTGCATACATCATATCCGTGATCAAATGTGTATCAAATGTGTATCAATTGTTGTGTGAATTATATGTAGATTGGATTTATCATTTTCAGTGCACGCATTTCATTAGGCCCATCAGTTCCCCGTGGGATACGAGTTGAGCATCAGGAGCCTCATTAGATCGGCTCCGTTTGATTGAGCCTTGATCTCACATACATCATCATTCATGTCATATACTCATCCAAAGTGGTTTGTGATTGTTTATCTATATATGTTTGCTCACATGTGATTATTGCACGAATTTTCTTTATTAAATAAAACAAGAAATTAGTAAAAATGTTTTATCAAGGTTCACTCGCCAACTTTTGTTGACCCAAAATATCCCCCGTTTTACACATGATACAGGTGATCCAGCTGAGACAGGAAACACTTAGGAAGGCCTAGAAGAATAAACAAGTTTATGCTTTGGAATAATTATGTAGTTTCATTTTCTTGTAATTGTATGAATTTTCTTTTGAGTATTTAAGTTGTAATTTGAATTTAATAAATATGAAACATCTTAGTAAACATCATGAGCTTTGGTGATAACCCAATTATGCCCCGACTTTTATTCCGCTGCGGGTCGGGGTGTGACAGATTGGTATCAGAGCTTATGACTATAGGGATATAGGATAGGTTATTAGACCCTTAGAGCCTATACTATAGTTGATTAAAATTTTAAGTTGTTTATGCGTTACATACAAAATTCATGATGTTTATATGCTTTATGTTTATTTTTACACTCAATGTTATGCAAGCATGCTCACAAATACATGTTATTATACAATGCTCATCATGAATCATATCCTCATAACATATCATATCCATGAGAGCACACACCTCACGATTCCCATGATTTTTGCAATGATTTTTGTATTTTTCAAATCACATCAAAGTGAGTTCTCATGACGGGCATGTAGTAACTAGAAGGGTACGAGTACCGGTAGTCGGAACGTCCTGTCTAGGCTTGGCATTCGTATAAATCCAAAATAAAGGACCAGTTTGCCTACCTGGGGACTAACGGTGAGAGTACGAAGGACCTATTAGGCCAAAGCATGCTATACCAAACGTCGTGTGAGCTAACCCCACTTTGAGTTGTCATTGTGTCTACACCTGGACACCCTCCTACCATACATCTCGCAATCATATTTTACGATTTTCATTCGGGTGGTGCGAGTGTTAATCCGCCAACACCAATGTGAATCCTACCAAGCCCAATAGTCATGGGGGCCCACATGGCTACACAGGCAATGGTATGGGGGACATTGGAGGCCCAAACATGAGCAAACCCAAGACATCCTACGGATGTAGTTAAATTATTGCCAATTATGTTGTTTTTCATTCTTTTTACGACACATGACACCTAGAAAATTCTTAAACTCACAATCTTCCTATGTATGTTCCTGTAGATGTCGGCTAGGCAACTACGTGGAGGTAGAAAGTCAGGAAGATCAAATGAACGCTTGGCCACATAAATTGCTAAACAAATGGCCGCAGTGCTTCCTGACATCGTGATTCAAGTTCAACAAGCTCTCACCGCAAATCCCATCAACCCTCCCAATCAAGAAGACCAGAGCGTCGCCAACCCTCCTTCCAAAAAGTGCTCCTACAAACACTTCAAATCTTGCGATCCCCCAAAGTATGAAGGGACCTAAGGTGTTACCGCCCTCCTTCACTGGTTTGAAGAAATGGAGAACACTTTCCTCAATTGCGATTGTCCCGAGGACCGTAAGGTACGTTATGCAACTGGAAGACTGTTTGGGGTAGCCCTTACATGGTGGAACACGGAAAAAGGTAAGCGAGGAGTTGAAGATGCCATGGCCTTAACATGGGAAGAGTTAAGGGAACTCGTGACAAGACGCTTCTGTCCAAGAAACGAAATCAAAAAGCTGGAAGACGAATTCCACTCACTGAAACAAAAGGAAGGAGATCACACTTCCTATAATAAGAGATTTCTCGAGCTAAACTAGATGATCCCTAATTTTTAAACACTTTTAAAGTGTTATTAGGCTTTGCTCGTAATTGGGCCTTGCATGTCGCCATACTTCACCTTCGTAGTCATGTGGGCCCCCATGATTACCGGGCTTTCGTATGGTTCGCATGTGTTAGCCTGGTAACGTACACTAAAACCCGGAGAAAATTGAGAAATATGAATGTACGTACGAATGTTGGAGTGCATCCATGTGTGGACACGGTGACAACTCAAGTTAAGGTTAGTCCACACGACGTTTGGAGTGGCATGCTTTGGCCTAATAGGTCCTTCGTACTCTGATCGTTAGTCCCCAGGTAGGCAAACTGGTCTGTTATTCCGCATGTATACGAATACCAATCCTAGACAGGACGTCCTGGTGCGAATGAGCAACCCAATTATCCTTCCACCATGAAGCCTCAAGGCTCCGCTCCAGTCATTTATTCTTATTGTTTTTTTATCAATTCCATTTCTTGTTTGGTTTCTCAAGTTACAATTGTTTTCAATTTGGGTTTTAACATTTCAAGATAACATTGTTTCATTTTATTTTCCATCGTTGCAATTAATATTATGCTACGCAGATTGTTTGTTCAATACACTTCATATCATGCCATTTTACATCGATTAAATTCCATGTCATTTTGGTGGACCTTGTCTTATCACTTAGGGAAGTTGGGTCACGTCTCACTTTTTTTTATAGACTGGCCACTTCTTTATGACACAGAATAGAGGTACTGCCATCATTTAGTCTCGCTTTTTTTCAGACTCGAGGCTCAAGCATTGGTTTTTGTGTTCATTTAGGTTCTGTAGATTTTAGGACGAGTCACAAAGAATTAATCATAATTTGATAATAAAGCCAATGAAAATTTGATAAGGACATGGTGGATACGCCGCTATTACTTCCTATATATAAGTGTTATCGTCAAATGATCAAAAGCATTTATGAGTGGTCATGGGAAGTTCTGTATAACTAGTGTCAATCACGATGATTTCGTTTGGTGATTTCATATGTAACAGTATAATTAGGACGCTTCGTTTTCTTTTCTCAAAATCCTTTATTATGATACAATATCCAGTTAGCCATCATGAGTATGATTACAACTCAGTAGTAAATCCTCTATCATGTTACAAGTCATCTACGCGTCATAACATTTTCCCATCCCGGGCATCAAAAAGCGATTCCTGTAGCAGGGTATTCAACCCTTACTAAGAACGTTACCGCCTCAATGAAAATCCAAACTCTACACCCGCCTGGTTATGTATATCCTTAGCATCATTGAGATTTTTTTTTCTTTTTTTTACCTAGCATACTCGAGATCCAATCTATGAGAAACCCTATTAATTAACCCTTAAGAACGGTTTCCCTCCTAATTTTGGGAAGAAATTCCTAAAAGTAGGGAGACTGTAACATCCGCAAAAAATGGGTCACCCAAAATCCGACTCGTTTCGAAACTTATCATATGTACTTGAAGTTAAACCTGAAGGGCCTTTGAGTCATTCTTAGAAAGTTATATAATGTGAGGAAAAAAACAAACAAAACAGACGACGAAACTCGAACCCGCGCCTGTTCTGGTTCACCAACTTATAACAACAACCATAACCACTCCACCATTGCTCTTTATCTGATCAAAACCCATTACGTTTTAATTATATGGTCTTACGACGATTCAAAATAATGTTTCAAACTTTGTCGCCTAACTAATCATCTGCAGACAGGCTGAGATTTTGGGTTTCCATATTCTTAAATGCGTTTACAGCTGTTATCTCCCTCATCGATCCTTTGTGCCTCTCTCCTTTCCATGATGACCGATACTCGAATCCCATCACCCTATAAAGGAAATCATGACCAGACGATTTTGCCCAAGGAGCGAAATCAAGAAATTAGAAGATGAATTTTATTCGTTGAAGCAAAAGGAAGGAGACCACACCACATACAACAAAAGATTCCTCGAGTTACATCAGATGGTTCCCAACATGTTCACTCCCCTCTACCGGTTGATCGAGCACTACATTCGTGGTCTTCCGTCAAAGATTCAAGACTCTGTAATAAGTACCACGCCTGCAACTTTGGAAGCAGCAATGGAGCTAGCAACAGAGCTCACCGAGAACCGAATCCGGAACAAAGACTTCAAGGAGGAGAAGAAGAAGGATAAAGCATCGACTGAAACCTCCGATTACACCCAAACCGAATCCCCTTCTCCACCCACTTTTAAGAGAAAAAGAGACGGGCAACTTTTTGCTACTACCCAACGTAATCAACCAATTTCACACGCCATACCCATCCAAGCTATCCCAATCACCCAAGTGGCACCCAACTCAACTTACCCAAATAAGAAACCATATCTTGGACCTCACCCTCGATGCAACAACTGTTTCTATCACCATCCCCTTACTTTACCTTGTCGACTATGTGCAACTTGTGGACGCTATGGTCATTTAAGTAAGGTTTGCCGCACCTTTCAAAACCAACTCTCCCCTCCTACTCAAAACATGAACCAAACCTATCAACAACCCCAATACCCCATGTTCCCACATGTTCGAGCTTGTTTCAATTGTGGCGACCCTACCCACTTTAGAAACACGTGCCCTCGATTGGTTAACATCATAAACGCTCAAGCCCAATCAAACCCAGTTAACCAAGTAAATCAAGAAAACCCAACCACTAGGCCACCAGCAAGAGGAAGAGTTTTCAACATCAACGCCAATCCTGTCGAAGATAATGACGGCCCAAACGAAGATACCCAACTAGTCCTCATCACCGAAAACCAGATTCAACTCCAATCGTTTAGTTTTATGTTTTTCTTTATCATATAGAACCAATCATAACTTAAGGATAAAGCCAATGGGAATTTGACAAGAATATGGTGGATACGCCGCTGGTACTTCCTATATATAAGTATTCTTGTCAAAGGATCGGAGGCATTATCTGGCGGTTATGAGAGGTTCCATGTGTGAACTGTTTGAGTAATTATTGTTTATTATTTTCAGTACATGCAATTTCATAGGCCGCCGCTCCCCATTACAATATGAGCGTTGAGCATGTTCCTCATTTCATTATGAGGTTGAACAGGGCGTGCCCACATACGATCGGCTCCGCTTGATTGAGCCTTGATCGCACAGACATTTTCATTTTCAGTACATGCAATACGATCGGCTCCGTTTGATTGAGCCTTGATCGCACAGACATTTTCATTATCAGTATTTTGTGGTTGTTGTGTTTGTAGTAGAGTCACATAGAACTAATCATAACTTGCGGATAAAGTCAATGAGAATTTGACAAGAATATGGTGGATACGCCGCTGGTACTTCCTATATATAAGTATTCTTGTCAAATGATCGGAGGCATTATCAGGCGGTTATGAGAGGTTCCATGCATAGGCTGTTTGTGTGATTGTTGTTTAGATTAAGTTATTCATTTTCAGTACATGCAATACGATCGGCTCCGCTTGATTGAGCCTTGACAATTTCATTTTCAGTACATGCAATACGATCGGCTCCGTTTGATTGAGCCTTGATCACACAGACATTTTTTCATTTTCAGTATTTTGTGTTTGTTGTATTGGTTGTAGAGTCACATAGGACTAATCATAATTCACTGATAAAACCAATGAAAATTTGACGAGAATATGGTGGATACGCCGCTGGTACTTCCTATATATAAGTATTCTTGTTAAAGGATCAGAGGCATTGTCAGACGGTTATGAGAAGTTCTATGTAGGATTTAGTAGTTTCTTGGTAACTAATCATAACTTGTGGATAAAACCAATGAAAATTTGGCAAGAATATGGTGGATACGCTGCTGGTACTTCCTATATATAAGTATTCTTGCCAAAGGATCAGAGGCATTATCAGGCGGTTACGAGAAGTTCCATGTAGGATATAGTATTGCCCTGGGTTAAAATTTGTGTTACATTTATATCATCTCGCTATTTAAAGAAATTGGATTGTGTTCCATTTCTACATAAACTAACCTCTCCATCATAACAAACGAGAGAGGAACTGTCACCATTCAAACATATATGCTATCAGAATGTGGATTCAAATATTAGCTGTTGTGTTTATTTATGTTCTATAGTCATAGAACCAATCATAACTTACTGATAAAACCAATGAAAATCTGATAAGAATATGGTGGATACGCCGCTGGTACTTCCTATATATAAGTATTCTTGTCAAAGGATCAGAGGTATTGTTAGATGGTTATGAGAAGTTCCATGTAGGTTGTAGTATTAAAAGTTTTGCCTTAGGATATAACCATATCCTTCCAAACATATCCAAACTCTTATGCATGATATCATATTTAGCAAATCAATTCTGCGTATCTATACTTTTACAGTAGGCAACAAAAAACGATTCCTGTAATAGGGTACTTAACCCTTACAAGGGACGTTACCGCCTCAAACAAAATTTAAACTCTTACTTTTCTTCTAAGTATGTAACTGTCAAACTAAACACCATCATTCTTTTAGTCAAATATATCACTACTTAAATTTCGGGACGAAATTTCTAAAAAGCAGGGGATACTGTAACATCCGTAAAAAACGGATTTTACCAAACCCGCTCCGTTTATTAACCGAACAATCAGTTTAAAATTTCGTGGCATATTTAATGCCCAAATTAATTTTAAACGATACATAATTAATTATTATATTGGAATATATAATTTGTTTTTGAAAAATTGTTAAAAATAATGAAATAAAAATAAAATGGTTCTGCCGGGTTTCGAACCCGGGTCAGTAACCGGTTCAGCAGACTTAACACACACACACTCAACCACTGCGCCACTAGTGTTTCTTGTTAATTATTAGAATCAATTAATTCATATCATAATTCTCGAATTCAAAACCGGCGCCCAAATTTCAGTCGTCGGAAATCCTGACTAACTCGCCAAGAAATTACGATATCTTCAGTTATAACGTAAACATTTACTAGGACATCGGTTATAACCGACGCCTGAGTCCGCGACACAAGCTATAACCGCCGGAGAATTTCTAACCGACGAATCAAGTCGGAAATCGGACCACATTCATCGATGACCTGCCTTATAAATACCTCCTCGAACCTCTGCAAGCTTTTTCGCTCAAAACCGCACCTTTACCCGACGTAATTCCATTCGCCGGAAAATTTCTGTACCTCGCCGGAAAACCGAACCCTTCACTTCTGAACCTTACTGAACCCCTGAGCTTATACCGAAGTCACCCACATCCTTTTCAAGCTTGCTGAAGACTCTCTGCCGCAAGACACACGACGCCGGAATCTTTTGCTGTCGCCAGAGTTTAGCCGGAGAAACAGAGGAATCCAGTCGGTATACCTCACGCTTAAATCTTTCATTCTTTTTACATATCTCATCTGTAATTAACCTCAAAACACTAAAGAACACGATTAAAACATCGAACCAGTCGGACTTCCGATTCTGGTTAAGACTGACGAAGAAGACGAAGTTTCGGTAACATATAAGTTTATTATAAATCAAGATATAACTCGGGTTAGACACACAGTCCAGCGGTGGACTGTGTGCACATTAAACACGTAAACGTCTCGAGTTCGAATCTTGTCCCACGCATGCTTGCCTTAATAAAAATGTCTTTTTGTTAACCGAACCGGAGGCACCGCTGTACATGTTAAGTTTATTAATAACCGGAATAATAACTAAGTTAGACACACAGTCCAGTGACTGTGTGAATGTTTAAACACACGTCACGAGTTCGAGTCCGGTCTACTGCACCGATTCGGACAATTATCTAACTTTTTAAAATAAGGCAGAAATGAAATAATGAAGTTTGTTCATAAGTATAATATAAATCGGATTATTTAACAAGTTAGACACACAGTCCAGCGGTGGACTGTGTGTTAAATCAACCCATAGGTCCCGGGTTCGAGACCTGTGGAGCGCACCGAGTCTTTGGATTAAAATCGTTTTGAAAAATTAAGGATTTTCTGTTTAATCTAATTAGTATATAAATATAATTAAAAACAGAAATATTTCGGGTTAGACACGTAGCTCAGTTGGTAGAGCTGCGTGCACGCGTACGGGAGGTCTCGGGTTCGAACCTCACTCAGCGCACACTTACACGCATACGAACCGGTCAAACAGTCAAGGTCAACGGTCAACGGTCAACGGTCAAAAAAGTCAATTTTTTTATTATTTTTATTTATTTATTTTAATTAAAAATCAATTAAAAATACTTGAAAATAACATTTTTAAAGTTAGAAAATAGCCTTAAACTCACAAAAATACACCCAACAATCCTACTAAAATGGATTAATAAAATCCGTTTACTTACCGAACCATAATGCTATTTATCTAGGTTAATTTCACTCGTGGTTAAAACCACTTCGCGTGCATTCAACGTCATCAACCGAACGCACCCACTGTTAGTGAATCTTACAACTCCCCTTTTTTTTTTAATTTACACGTTTTGGGGTGTGTCATGTGTCACAAAATAATTAACTCGTTTATTTAAACTTGTGCCATACCATATCGTGATCTAAACTTAGATTGTTTATATTGTTGTGATTATGTATTTCATTTTGTCAACTTATATGAAATTCGTTCATTAAGCCCATCAGTTCCTCGTGGGAGACGAGTTGAGCAACGCGTGCCTCAAAACCAATCCATTATTGTTCATGTGTGTATCATTGAGTTTATATTGTTTGTAGTTATGTCTTTCATATTATCATGTTTATGCAATTCATTCATTAGGCCCATCAGTTCCTCGTGAGAGACGAGTTGAGCAACGCGTGCCTCTAAACGAATCCATTATTGTTCATGTGTGTATTGTTTAATATTAAATTGATTGATGAATAAGTTTACATCTATTTTTACTCATGTGTGGTTGTGCGCTTTATTTCATAATCAATTAAATAAACTTGTTCAAATGTTTTCCATAGGATTCACTCGCCAACTTTTTGTTGATCCAAAAACCCTTTTTACACATGATACAGGTGAACAGGATGAAGCAAGGAAAACATAGGAAATGCCTTAGAAGAAAACAATGAAGCCTAGATTGATATTTAGGACATGTTGTAATATTGATTGTAATTCTCCATTAAAGTGTATTAATGAATATGAAACGTTATAATAAATGTCATGAGCTTTGATGATAACCCAATCATGCCCCGATCACCTTTTCCGCTGCGGGTCGGGGTGTGACAAACATTCACCTACTCGCACACAAAACTCGTACCACTCATATCATTCTCATCAATCACACCATTCCCATCACTCTCATCATTCGTACCATGATGAGTTTAACCCTAACCACTACTTCAACACACCCCCAGCTGATCAGAATCAGTTGGATCAACCCAACCCAATGGACGAGGACTCCGATCCGAAGATACCGCCATCAGGATCACACGCACATCCCATCGAAATCTCTGGCGATTCGAACTCATATGCCGGATCACCATACCAAGGTCCTAATGAATGGGACCAAAATTGGAACCAATTTACTTTCGCTAACACTCCTTCCCACCACTCCCCAACACCTCATATACAAGAAGATGTTCATATGGAACCGGTGGAACAACCTCAACCACCACCTTAGCCGCCAAGGAGGAAATGTGGAGCACGTTTGTCGGTACGTGCGTGTCAACGGTCAGGTTCGCTGCCACCATGTCACACGCCGGATTTCCAACCCGAAATCCATACACCGATGGGCCCGGGTGGGAGTATCGTGACGTAAGTTGATAACATCATTGTCAATTAAACATGGAACAGCGGAAGTCTTGGAGTAAAATTACTATTACAAACCGAATGTTCGAAAATACAAAATAATATACAGGCTCGTAATAGAAGATCCACAGGCGGATCATAAAATGTGCAAGAAAGAATATAAAACAGACTTTAGGGCAGATCTAAGGATTTGCAAGATCCTCTTATTCACTACCGAGCAGCTTACGGCCTATTTCGTATTGTACCTACAGTTTAGTCTTTGGATGATACGTCAGCTTACGCTGGTAAATACACCCAACTTACTCATTTTGAAAACTTTAAAATGGTTTTTAAGTGCAAAACGGCACAAAATCTTTTATTAACTTAGGAAAGTTGACCTTGCAACTTTGTATCAGATTCACATGTTTGTCAATACATACAAGGCCCAGTACAGAAACCGAGACATGATTAAATATATACCACTAAGGACTCACGAAGGAGTCATCCCCAACGTCTTGGGAATATTGCATATGAGAGTCTGTCAGGCGTATGCCTACACCCCGCGCTAAGGTCGTGGCCAATAACTAATGTATTGAGCCGAGGATATCCAGGACACGGTAATTTAACCCCCGATGTTTAAGTTATCAAACAAAACTGAATAAAACGAAATATAAGGTTTACTAGCCACAAGCGGGCATTCGATTAACCCCATTTTGGACCAAGCGGTAATAATTTATTGTATCCCAAGCCCGTATAGGGAAAATAAGTCGAGAGTATTACCTGAGCTAGTCTTCTTCTTTTATTTTTAAATAACTCAGCCGTATACAAAAGTACCAAGTGCAGATAGTGTTTACCGGGAAGGCTCTAGTCTGGATTATGGCATAAGCTAGCCAATTAAATACTAATGGTCTTACAAACCGAATAGTGTACATGATCATTACGTCTGATGCTTGATTAAACGATGATCGGATAGAATGTAGTTTAATCCCGACAAGTACTTGACTTGTATAATATGGGTAAACTATAAACATTCTGGATTTTGAAACATACATGATAAGGTTAAGCCCGTTTCGGTTGATTTCCATAAACTAGTTACGTATAATCAACCGTATGCTTATAAGCGATAATGGGTAACCGGATAAGTCATGGACAAGTTCTATATGCCATTATACTTTAAATAAGTTAAGATATCAGTAGGATATCAACTTGTATGCTCGTTAAGGTTTTAAAATGAAACTATGCCTTATAAGGGCATTTCGGTAATTATATGTCGTATAAAAGGAACTTGAATATATTTTAAGTTTATGATCATGAGTATTTTGGAAAAATAATTTATTTAAGATTTAATATCAGTAGGATGTCAATTATATGTGTAAATAATCTTTTATGACCAAACTATGCCTCGAAGGGGCATTTTGGTCATTTTACACAAAGTTTATAAATTATTTGGGATTCTGAGTTTATAACATGTACCTACTGTAAATATGTTTAAAATAAGTTTTAAAATCAGTAGGTAACAAGTCTTGGTCCATTATTATGGTTTAAAACCATACTATGCGCCGAAACGACTCCTATGTCGTAAAATGACGTTTTATGCGATGTTTAATGAAAATTGACATTAGGGTCAGATTAAAATGTCTTAAATATGTTATTTAATATAAAATATCAGTAGGTAATTGATTTACCTTGAAAAGATTTGATTAAAACCATTTTATAAGCCACAAAGGCTAAAATTGTAATTTATCGACATAGTTTAAGGACATGCTTGAAAACTCAGTTTATAACTTAGTTTAACATCCCAAATAATCCTACTTATAATATTACATTAGTAGGAAACTCATTTTCAAGTTCATTATTATTTAAAACCTTGTTTTATGCAAAAAGGGCATTTTAGTCAAAAATGGCATAATTGCGGAACTTTTGCATAAACGTGGATTCTGATTTATGATCATGTAATATAATCTCAGAGGGCTATGCTACATTATATTACGATCATAATGCAACTTTAGATCAGTAGGTAACTAATCTAAATTAGGTCAGAATCGAAAGTCAAAGCAGAAGTCAAACTTCACGACTTTCGGTTGCGAACCGACCCTAGAACTGAAATTGACGAGCCGAACATGTTCTTACATGTTCTAATAGTTATTACCAACTTGTTTAAGTGTCTAAACAGGTTTCATAACATATATAAGATCAATTTATGATTTTTCCAAAAAAATGGCCTGTTTGACTTTTTAATATCGTAACTTTGACCCGTCAATTGGTCTAGCAAACATGATCATCAGGAGGTACCCTTTATAGGGATTAACACCTACCTTATTACGATCACTTAGCCATGTTCATTTCAAACAATGGCTGGACCATAATGGTCTTAACTGAAAGTTAAAACGTTTGTCGTAAAACGCTTGACTTTTTGCTATAAAAGCCTATAAACAAAAATGCACAAAGAAGGAACACTTACCAGTGATTCCTAAGGTGAAAAAGAACTATGTTGGATGCTTCTTTTAGCTAGGAACTTTCAGAGGAGGAAGAAGAGTAAGAATAAGAAAGGTGCCTATTTATAGTTGGAGAGCTCAAAGGAGGTGAATCCAGGTATTTAGGGGTGTAAGAGGAAGCTTACAAGTGTCCCAAAACGTGACATAGCAGTTTGGGAAGCCATGGTTTTGAAAACATGGTTTTGGAGTTTTGTTTGGAGACCAAGCAAAACTTTCTACTGCAGACCTCCTGTCGCGCCCCGCGAGAGACACAGGCTATGTCTCTCGCGGTCCGCGTCCGACCCATGGCCAGTTTCAAAGTTTGACACTTTTAACCCCTTAACTTATTAAAACTTGTGAAAACCTTTTTAAACACCTTTTTGGCACTTTTAGCCCTTCGTAGCCAATACTTGGCATACCCGGGATTATGCCCAGACATTGTCGAGCTCTCGGTTCGTTAAAAGGTCACTCAGAGGTATAAATTAACATGTTGACACTTTTAATCCCTCCATCATCCAACTTTCACATATTATTGGATTTAATCACTCTCGTCCAACAAACATGACATGTGAGAGTTAGGGCTACGTAAAGGATCACTTAGAGGCTCAGTATAAGCACGTTGACTCCGATGTCACTTAGAGGCTAGGCATGTTGACACAACAGTCACTCTGAGGCCGAGTTTAAGCATAACGACACTAATGGTCGTTCAGAGGCTAGGTTTATGTATGTTGACATCAGAAAGTCATTCAGAAGCTCAGTTTGAGCATGTTGTCACTTTTAGTCCTTATTAATCTTTTAATTGACTATACTAAAAATAGCACACATGTCACTATATTATTGGACACGATTTTTACAGGGTGTTACACACCATTGCCCAAAACTTACCTACCATTCACGAGGACCCACAAATGGGTGGACCCTCCAATAGTTCAACCACCATTGCCCAAAACTTACCGACACCATCACCAGTAGTTCAACCACCACCATCGGGTTTTAATAACCCTATTCCCACATATCCGGATATATCTGGATATGATCCTTTTAACCCATCTACGCAGGTAAACTACAAGGCACTATCGCATGACCCTTATATGCAAGCGGTCATGCATAACGCACTCTACCTGTCGCCTTTCCCACCTGCTTATCCACCTACTGGATATCCAAGTTATGGGTATCGGTATCCTGTTATACCTCAACCACAACCACAACCTCCGCCCCCACTTGTGGCCATCAATGAGGCCTTGGAACGGATGAAGGAAATGCAACAACAAACGGAGAAAATGAAGAAGAAGACAAATAAGTTCTTCAAGAAGCTTTCCATGTTGGTTAAGGGAAAGAATGACGAGTGAAGTCTCTTCTATTAATATATGTTAGTCCCTCGAGGACATGGTTATTTCTTTAGTAACTGTCTGGACAAGTTATTTCTTTTTAGTCCTTGCATGGACAATTAGTTTTATTTATTTATTTCTAGTATTGTAATTTATTTTTGAATTTAATGAAATATTTTGGAATTACATATATAAGTATTCATCCTCTTCAAGCGAACGTCTCGATTTTAACTCGAAATTTATGCTCTACTATATAATTCCAAAAGATCTTAATGGTTTTGATTAGCCAAGTGGCACAGACCACGTTATTTTTGCCAGCTTATAATGATAGTTAAGGATGAATAGCCTTCTATCATGATAGTTAAGGAGAGTTATCCTTCTATCCAGAGGTGGTGGACTATGTTCAAGCCTCCAAGTCGTTAAGGTCAATGCGACCGTGACTATTAACAGACCATCAAGATACTCATATGTTAACATTCAAGTAATGTTCATACTATTGGTAGTGTGACTTGAGGAACCACACTAACCGTCTAGGTAATGGACTATGTCCTAAACCTTATATAGCCTATGTGATCAAATTTGATCCCAGCTAATATCATCAATGCGATGATAATAATTAAACATCCATTAGTGATGTAGTGCCCACGGGCCATAATTGGCATCCATTAGTGATGTAGTGCCTACGAGCCATAATTGACATCCACTAGTGATGTAGTGCCTACGGGCCATGATTAAACATCCATTAGTGATGATTTGCCTTTGAGCAATATTATAATGTCAATTATGACAATGACAGCTATGGTTAATATAACCCTCTGCCCAAAATTTATGTCCATTAGTGAAAGGCCAATGCGCCGTATTTTTATGTCCATTGGTGACAGGCCAACGTTCCGTATTTTTATGTCCATTAGTGACAGACCAACGTGCTGTATTTTTATGTCCATTAGTGACAGGCCAATGTGCCGTATTTTTATGTCTATTAGTGACAGGCCAATGTGCCGTATTTTTTTATGTCCATCAGTGACAGGCCAATGTGCCGTATTTTTATGTCCATTAATGACAGGCCAATGTGCCGTATTTTTTATGTCCATTAGTGACAGGCGTTTTTATGTCCATTAGTGACAGACCAATGTGCCATATTTTTATGTCCATTAGTGACAGGCCTATGTGCCATAATAATAAAGTCCATAGTGATAGGCCTATGAGCCATATTTTAATGTCCTTCGTGATAAACCTATGAGCTATTTATAATTGTCTTATGACAATGGCATTTGTGACAATAAGTCCACTGTCTAAAGTATATATGGGCTATGTCCAAATTGTAATTTTCCTTTGATGGTCCTTTTGAGACCTAAGCCAAATATAAATAACATTCATAGAAATGTAAAGCCTAAGAGTTGTGATTATATTCACACTTGTTTGATTAGGCAACGAATTTATATATCAATTTAAAAAAAACCAATATGGTTATTAGTGCCATGGCTAAGAGAAGTTTAATTTGGTGTTTAGGACCAAAGCTTCAAGAATGGCTAACTCGGATGAGGCGCAAAGTAGCCACCGAGATATTAACTCTAACAACGCCAGCCAATGATAATGATGATTTCCAAGCTCGCATAGATGCAGTTGTTGGAAAAGCCATGGAAAAGGCCATGGAGAAATTTAAAGAAATGAGCGCTACTCGCTCCAAACCTTTGTCTATTCCACCATCCTCAGCTCATAAGGAGAGCTCTGTTCACTCTTCAAATGCGAAGAGTGAACCTAGGAAATTAGAACTTAACGATAGGTCCCTTTATTCTAAGGACGGATGTACCTACAAATACTTCGTCTCCTGTAAACCCTGAGATTTCAATGGAGAAAGGGGAGCACTAAAAGCCTTGAAATGGCTTGATGAAATGGAGACGATAGTAGATATCAGCGGTTGTGCTGATAAGGATGTGGTAAAGTATGTATCACAGTCCTTCAAGGGTGATGCGCTAATTTGGTAGAAGGCAATGGTCCAATCAACAAGTAAGGTACACCTGTGCAACTTGGGATGGTCCAAGTTTGTCGACCTAATCAAAGAGACTTACTGCCCGCCTCATGAGGTGGAGAAGATAGAGTCAGACTTTCTGACTCTTACAATGAAAAATCTATACTGTAAGAAGTATGTTTCTGACTTAAACTCTCTGTCTAGATTAGTTTCCTATCTAATTACCCATGAACCCAAACGCATTGCGCGTTTCATTAATTGGTTAGCACCCGAGATTAAGGGCATGGTAAAGGCTGCTCAGCCTAGTACCTATAGGTCTGCTGTTCACCTATCTCTCTCTCTCTCTCTCACCTTAGACTTGGTGAGGCAAAAATCAATTACGACGGAGACTGACGGAAAAAGGAAACGAGAGGATGATAACTCCCAAAAGTTAAAAAGAAAGGAAATTTTGGGTTCAAGAAGAACTAGCACAAGTATGATGATAGACCTCTGTGCAAGACCTGTAACCTCAGGAATTGGGGGCAATGCAATGCTGACCGACAGATTAAACCCTACGGTATTTGCAAAAGAAAAGCGCATAAGACCCTAGAATGCAACAATCTTAAGGATGTAGTCTGTTATGGCTATAATGAGAAGGGGCATATTAAACCTAATTGCCCCAAGAACCCTAGAGGTAATGATGCAAAGCCTAGAGAGGCTAAGAAAGAAAATGCACGTGCCTTTCACATGAATGCTAGAGAGGCTGTTAATGAAAACAACGTCATAACAGGTACATTCCTCATTAATGACATATATGCTAGAGTACTTTTTAATTCGGGTGCAGATAAGTCTTTTGTAGACCATAAGTTTAGTAAACTATTAAACTTACACATAAGAACTCTAGACATAACCTATGAGGTAGAACTTGCTGATGGAACTTTAGAAACAACATCTTCCATTCTTGATGGATGTTTTATATCCATTAAGAATCATTCTATTCCTATCTCTCTTTTGCCAATGAAATTGGCGGGGTTCGATGTAATCTTAGGTATGGATTGGTTACTCATAACCAAGCCCGCATTGCTTGTGATAAGAAACTCTTTGAAATTAAAACCCCATCTGGTGAAATGATCACCATCCTTGGAGATTCACACTATGGATTGCCAGACAAGGTGTCGTTACGCAAGGCATCCAGGTGTCTGAGAAGAGGTTGTGTCATTTACCTGGCATAAGTAACTATCAACAAGCCTAAACCAAACATTGAAGACCTTCCAATCATCTTGGAATATTCCGATGTCTTTCCTGAAGAATTACCAGGTCTACCTCCAGATAGGCAAGTGGAGTTTAGGATTGATTTTTTACCAGGATCAGCACCTGTTGCTCTCCGTATCGGTTAGCAACACGAAAATGAAGGAATTGAGAGTACAATTAGATGAACTTTTGGAGAAAGGCTTTATCCAGCCTAGTTCCCCACCTCGGGGAGCTCCTATCCTTTTCGTTAAGAAAAAAGATGGTTCAATGCGAATGTGCATTAATTACTGCGAACTAAATAAGTTAACAATCAAGAATCGTTATCCTCTGCCCAGGATCGATGACTTTTTCGATCAACTTTAAGGGGCTAGTTACTTCTCTAAGATCGACTTAAGATCAGGATATCATAAACTGAAGGTTAGAAATGAGGACGTTCCTAAGACTGCCTTAAGGACCCGATATGGTCATTATGAATTCTTAGTAATGCCTTTTGGGCTCACAAATGCACCTGCAACATTCATGGATCTCATGAATAGAGTCTACAAGCCGTATTTAGATAAGTTTGTCATTTTCTTCATAGACGACATACTTATCTACTCTCATAATCAAGTTGATCACGAGAAACATCTTTGGTGCATCCTAGAACTGCTAAGACAAGAGAAGCATTATGCTAAGTTCTCTAAGTGCGAGTTTTGGCTTAGAGAAGTCCAATTTCTTGGACATGTTGTAAGTGAGCGTGTATCCAAGTAGATCCTGCTAAGATTGAAGCCATAATGAATTGGGAAGTACCCAAAACTCCATCAGAAATTCCTAGTTTCTTAGGATTGGCTGGTTATTATAGGAGGTTCATTGAGAACTTTTCAAGGATGGCCACTCCTTTAATTACCTTGACCCGTAAGAATGTCAAGTTTGACTAGGGTCCAAAACAACAAGAATATTTTGAAACTTTAAAACACAAGTTGAGCAATGCTCCTGTGTTATCTTTACCTGAGGGTATTGAGGATTTTATCGTTTATTGTGATGCCTCGCACACTTGCATGGGCTGTGTGCTAATACAAAAAGGTAAAGTAATTGCTTATGCATCACGACAATTAAAAGTGCATGAAAGGAGTTACACCACTCATGACTTAGAATTGGGTGCCGTTGTATTTGAACTTAAGTTGTGGAGACATTACTTATATGGCATAAATTGTATTATATACACAGACCATAAGAGTCTCCAACATTTGTTCAATCAAAAGGATTTGAACATGCGACAACGCCGTTGGATAGAAACACTTAATGATTATGATTGCAAAATTCGCTATCATCCCGGCAAGGAAAATGTCGTTGATGGCATCTTAAGTCGCAAAGAAAGGGTTAAGCCTATAAGGATTAATGCCAAGAGCATTGAGCTCAGAAATAGCTTGAATGAAAAGCTATTAGATGTACAAAGGCAAGCCCTATTAGAGGCTAATGTCCCTAATGAGGGATTAGACATAACTATTGATTAGTTAATGTCAGGAAAAGATGGAATCCTTAGTTTTAATGGTAGAATCTGGGTTCTAATCTTTGGAGGATTTAGAGATCTAATCCTCCAGGAAGCGCATAAATCAAGATACTCAGTTCACCCGGGTGGTGACAAGATGTATCAAGATTTGGAAAAGAATTATTGGTGGATGGGTTTGAAGAAATCCATAGCCACTTACGTAGCTAAGTGTCTAACGTGTTCGCAAGTTAAAGCCGAACATCAGAAACCATCAGGACTTCTTCAACAGCTTGAAATTCCCACTTGGAAATGGGAAATGGTAACTATGGATTTGATTAGAAAGTTGCCTAAGACCAAACGTGGTAATGACACAATTTGAGTCATTGTAGATAGACTGACTAAGTCAGCACATTTCTTGCCAATTAAAGAAACTTATAATTCAGATAAGTTGGCTAAGTTGTATGTGGACAAGATTGTGTCCCTACATGGTGTGTCGGTATCTATTGTATCCGATAGAGATACTAGATATACCTCTCATTTTTGGAAAAGTTTCCAACAATCTTTAGGCACAAGATTAAATTTTAGTACAGCTTACCATCCACAGACTGATGGTCAGAGTGAGCGTACTATTCAGACTTTGGAAGACATGCTTAGAGCATGTGTGATTGATTTAGGTGGAAGTTGCATGACCACTTACCCCTAATAGAATTCTCCTACAATAATAGTTATCATACGAGCATCAAGGCTGCTCCTTTTGAGGCCTTGTGTGGGAGAAAATGTCGAACGCCCGTGTGTTGGGCAGAAGTTGGGGAAGCCCAACTATCAGGACCTGAGATTGTCCTAGAGACCACAGATAAGATTGTGCAAATCCGTTATCATCTCAAAGCTGCCCGTGATAGGCAGAAGAGCTATGCTGACAAGAGGCGTACACCTCTTAAGTTCCAAATAGGGGACAAAGCCATGTTAAAAGTATCACCTTGGAAAGGAATAATGAGATTTGGAAGGAAGGGCAAGTTAAGCCCAAGATATATAGGACCATTCGAGATAATCGAATGTGTCGGCATTGTAGCTTATAAGCTCAAGCTGCCAGAGGAGCTTAGTGGAATTCATGATGTGTTCCACATCTGTAATCGTAAGAAATGTCTAGCCGATGATTCGCTAGCAATGTCACATCATGATGTGCAAATTAATGAAAACCTTAGGTTCGTTGAGAAACCGATTTCGATCATGGATCGATAGGTTAAGAAGCTCCGAAGGAAAAAGATACCTATAGTAAAGGTTAAGTGGGATGCCCTACGAGGCCCCGAATATAGATGGGAGGTTGAGTCCATTATGCGACAAAAGTACCCCCATCTTTTTGAATAAAATCTCGAGGTCGAGATTTCTTTTAAGGGGGTGAGGATGTAACACCTCGTAAAATTGTGTCCAATAATATAGTGACACGTGTTATTACTTTTTATATTAAGCCTATTAAAGACTAATGAGGACTAAAGGTGTCAACATGCTCAAACTAAGCCTCTGAGTGACCCTCTGGTGTCAACATGCATAAACTGAGCCTCTAAGTGACCATTAGTGTCAACATGCTTAAACCGAGCCTCAGAGTGACCATTAGTGTCAACATACTTAGACTTAGCCTCTGAGTGACCATTAGTGTCAACATGCTTAGCCTCTGAGTGACCATCAGAGTCAACATGCTTATACTGAGCCTCTAAGTGATCCTTTACGAAGTCCTAACTCTCATAAGAGCCACTGGTTGGATGAGAGAGATTAATTCTGTAAATATGTTAAAGTTGGACAATGGAGGGTTAAAAGTGTTAACATGTTAATTTATACCTCTGATTGACCTTTTAACGAACCGAGAGCTTGACAATATCCGGGCATACTTCTGGGTACGCCAAATGTTGGCCACGGAGGCTAATTATGTTATAAAGGTGTTTTAAGAGGTTTAATAAGTTGATGGGCTAAATGTGACAAGTTTGGAAAGTTTCCATGAGGCGCTCACGGGCCGCGAGAGACACTAGTCTGGTTTCTCGCGGGCCGCCAGAGGCCTGTGTCTGCAGAAAATTTGCTTGGCCTCCACACATGTTGCTAAAAACCATTTGATTCGAAACTAGGGACTTCCAAACTGCAATGCCACGCTTTAGGACACTTGTAAGCTCCCTCTAACACTCCCTAACACCTGTCATCACCTCCTTCAAGCTCTCCAACAATAAATAGGTGCAATGGTTCACCATTTGAACTTGCACCTTTCTCAATTATCACTCTATCTCCCTCCTCTGGAAGATCCTAACTGAAAGGAGCATCCAGCTTAGTTCTATTTCATCCTAGGAATCACTTATAAGTGTTCCTTTCTCCTGCATTTTCATTTATAGGCTTTTATAGCCAAAAGTCAAGCGTTTTGCGGAAAACACCTTGACTTTCAGTTAAGACCCTTACGGTCCAGCCATTTTTCGTAACAAACATGGCTAAGTGATCGTAATAAGGTAGGTGTTAATCCCTATAAAGGGCACCTCTTAAAGATCACGTTTGCTAGACCAATTGACGGGTCAAAGTTTATTATTAAAAAGTCAAACAGGCCAGTTTTCGAAAATATTATAATCTGAGCTTATATATGTTATGAAACATGTTTTGACACTTAGAAAATTTGGTAATAATTATTAGAACATGTGAGAACATGTTCGACTCATCAATTTCAGTTCTAGGGTCGGTTCGCAACCGAAAGTCGCAAAGTTTGACTTCTGTTTTGACCTTCGATTCTGACCCGATTTAGATCAGTTAACTATTGATCTAAGGTTGCATTATGATCATAATATAATGTAGCATAACCCCCTGAGGTTATATTACATGATCATAATCAGAATCTAAGTTTATGTACAAGTTCCACTATTATGCCATTTTGACTAAAATGCCCCTTTTTCATTAAAGAAGGTTTTAAACGGTAACGAACTTGAAAATGAACTACCTACTGATATAATATCATAAGTAGGATTATTTGGAATGTCAAGTCAGATTGTATACTGAGTTTACGTATAAGTCCTTTTATTATGCCGACAAATGACGATAAAGCCCTTATGGCGAATAAAATGGTTTTAATCATACGTTTTATACTAAACCTATTTATCTACTGATGTATTATATTAAATAACATAGCTAAAACATACAAACTTGGTCTTAGCATCAGTTTTCATAAACTTCGCACAAATCGTCATTTTTTGACATAAACGCCGTTTCGGCGTATAATATGGTTTTAAACCATTTTTATCAACCAAGACTTGTTACCTACTGATTTTAAAAAAAATTTAAAGTATTTTTACAGTAGGTACATAATATAAACTCAGAATCCCAAATAAATTTTAAAAACAATGTCTAAAATGACAAAAATGCCCCTACGGTGCATAGTTTGGTCATAAATGATAAATTACACATATGATCATTACCTTACTGATGTTTATATCATAAATTAAATATTTTTCCAGAATACTTATGATCATAACATCAAAATATATTCAAGTTCCTTTTATACGGTATATAATTACCAAAACGCCCTTAGGAGGCATAATTTCATTTTAAAACCTTAACGAGCATGTAAGTTGATATCCTACTGATATTACAACTTATTTAAAATATAATGGCATATAAAACTTGTCCATGACTTATCCGGTTACCCGATATCGCTTATATGCGCACGGTTAAGTATACGTAAGTAGCTTACGGAAATTAACTGAAACGGGTTTAACCTTATCATTTTAGCCTCAAAATCCAGAATGCTTATGGTTTACCCATATTATTCAAGTCATAGTACTTGTGGATTTTAAACTACATTCTATCCGGTCTATGACTTAACTAAGACCGTTAGCATTTTAATTGGTTAGCTTATGCCATAATCTAGACTAGAGCCTTCCGGTATATGCTATCTGCACTTAGTTTATTTTGGATATGGCTGAGACATTAAATCTTGCGGTTTTAATCAAGACTAGCTCAGGTAAATACTCTCGACTTATTTTCCCTATACGGGCTTGGGTTACGGTAAATTATTATCGCTTGGTCAGAAATGAGATCAATCGAATGTTGGACTGTGGCTAGTTCCGCATATTTCGTTTTAATCAGTTTTGTTTAATAACTTAAAGATCGGGGTTAACGATTGTGTCCTGGATATCCTCGGCTCATTACATTAGTCAATGGCCACAACCAAAGCTCGGGGTGTAGGCATACACTTGACAGATGCTCATGCTAAATTATTTTTTTTACCCGCTAGTTGGGGATAACTCCTTTGTGGGTTCATAAGTGTTGTGTACGTTAATCATGTCTCGGTCTCTGTACTGGGCCCTGTATGTATGGACAAACATGTGAATCTGTTAACAAGGTTACAAGGCTGACATTCCCAAGTTATAAAAGATTTTTTTTTGTGCCATATGCACTTAAAACCATTTTCAAATGTTTTCAAAATGAGTCAGTTGGGTATATTTACCAGCGAAAGCTGACGTATTTTCAAAAGACTAAGCTTGCAGGTACAATACGAAATAGGCTGGAAGCTGCTCGGTAGTGACATAAGAGGATATTGCAAATCCTTAGATCTGCCCAATTATACACTTTTTTGTACGTTTTACGATCCATCTGTGGATCTTCTGTTACAAGCCGTCTGTATAATATTTTTCGTACTTTGAACATTTGGTTTGTAATAGTAATTTAAACTCCACTATGATGATATCAACTTACGTCACGATATTCGCCACCCGGGCCCACTGTGTTTGGTTGAAAAATACGAGGTGTGACAGGTTGGTATAAGAGCCAACGTTTGAGAGATTTAAACACTAGCCCTCTTGTGTTTAATTTCAAACTTACACGATAGCACATTCCTTAGACTTCCGAGTCTAGGCTTTGACCTAGGATTACTCATCTCATTATTAAGTTATTAGTATTGTTTTTATTTTATTTTTAACAGGAAAATGTCGCCAAGAGTACGAGTAAGAGGTAAAGGACCTATGAGGGGAGGACCATCAGGACATATCCCTTCACAACCCCATCACTCGAATCACTATGAGGATTCAGGGAACTCCTGGCCACTAGAGCAACATTCACCTACTCGTACACAAAACTCGTACCACTCATATCATTCTCACCAATCACACCATTCCCATCACTCTCATCATTCATACCATGATGAGTTTAACCCTAACCACTACTTCAACACACCCCCAGCTGATCAGAATCAGTTGGATCAACCCAACCCAATGGACGAGGACTCCGATCCGAAGATACCGCCGTCAGGATCACACGCACATCCCATCGAAATCTCTGGCGATTCGAACTCATACGCCGGATCACCATACCAAGGTCCTAACGAATGGGACCAATATTGGAACCAATTTACTTTCGCTAACACTCCTTCCCACCACTCCCCAGCACCTCCTATACAAGAAGATGTTCATATGGAACCGGTGGAACGACCTCAACCACCATCTGAGCCACCAAGGAGGAAACGTGGAGCACGTATGTCGGTACGTGCGTGTCAACGGTCGGGTTTGCTGCCACCATTGCCCAAAACTTACCCTACCATCACCAGTAGTTCAACCACCACCATCGGGTTTTAATAACCCTATTCCCACATATCCGGATATATCTGGATATGATCCTTTTAACCCATCTATGCCGGTAAATTACTAAGCACTATCGCATGACCCTTATATGCAAGCGGTCATGCATAACGCACTCTACCCGTCTTCTTTCCCACCTACTTATCCACCTACTAGATATCCAAGTTATGGGTACCAGTATCCTATTATACCTCAACCACAACCACAACAACAACCTCTGCCCCCACTTGAGGCCATCAATGACGCCCTGGAACGGATGAAGAAAATGCAACATCAAGCGGAGAAAACGGAAAAGAAAACAAATAAGTTCTTCAAGAAGCTCTCCAAGTTGGTTAAGTGAAAGAAGGATGAGTGAAGTCTCTTCTATTAATATATGTTAGTCCCTGCGAGGACATGGTTATTTCTTTAGTCCCTGTGTGGACAAGTTATTTCTTTTTAGTCCTTGCATAGACAATTAGTTTTATTTATTTATTTCTAGTATTGTAATTTCTATTGGCATTAACATATTATGATGTTAATATTCTGATCATAAACTGATTTTAGTATAATATCGTAAACTATACTTTTTAAATGACCAAAATGCCCTTTTAGTGCATAGTTTGGTCTTAAACCATAAACCACACTTATGTGTGACTTCTTACTAATAATGTATCAAAAACTAAATATTTTTCCAGAATGTTTATGATCATAACATCAGAATACATGCAAGTTCCTTGTATACGACATATAATGGTCCAAAACGGCTTATAAGGCGTAGTTTCATTTTAAAACCTCAACGGACATATAAGTTGATATCCTACTGATATTACAACTTATTTAAAGTATAATGACATATAGAACTTGTTCATGACTCATCCGCTTACCCGGTATCGCTTATATGCATACGGTTAAGCCGAATCGAAGAATTTATGATTTATGTGTGAGGGGGTTTCCATGAAAATAGGGGGAGTGGGTGCTCAACTTTCCCTAACTGCATGTAAATCGGAAAGAGTATATAACCTCCCTCAATTGTTAGTTTTTTGGTTACTTTAGTGAGTTTATATGGATAGGATTTAATCTTGAAGAGATCCGAAGGTCATTATTCATTTTGATGGCGGTTACAAACCACGATGTTTATATAATATATAATATCATATTATGCAATATAAGATATTTATACATATGATCTTAGGGAGTGTTTGGCTAAGCTTTTCAACACCTCCTTATAACTTATTGACTTATTGGCTTTTCCTACACCATAAGCTAATTCAAACATTTTTTTTAAACCTCTTTTCAAAAAGTTATAAGTCAATAAGTCATTTTAATAAAAAGTTCTTTTTGAGTTAAATAAGCTTAGCCAAACAAGCCCTTAGTATTCGCGACGGTCATTCGTCTTGTTAGGAGTCTGATTATGCCCCAACGCGCTTTTTGTTGGAACGTTTTAAGACCATTGATACCATATATTAGAAGACGGGGGCCTTTTGTGTAATAGAGGAAAGGTTACAAGTCTAGGGACTTGTTTGTAATAAATGAAAGTTGTTTAGATCAGTTTTAGGCGTTGACATACTTATAGACATTGGTGAAGCTTTTAAATTTCCACCGGGAATCAGAAGTAATTTTTTTAAACCGGGGGTCAAAAATATATACCTAAAAAATTCTATACAAAACGTACATACATAAACTACTGAGTGAAAAGTTTGGGGGTCCGTAAACCCCCCCTCTTAGGGCCCCTTATGGAGCATGAAGGCGTATTTAATAAATAGGTTGGCGTATCCTCAAACCAGCACCTATGTGGTGTTTTGTGGTTGTCATTTGCGAGTTGGATGTTTCACGGGTGTGTATCAAAACACGTTTTATTGGGTGCTTTGTTTAGTAGATTCTAGGAGCTTTGATAATTTTTAATTGATTGGAACTTTATCATTATGGATTTATTAGTTGCATTTTTAGGCATATAAAATCATGTTTTTATCATTTGTTATAATTGCATTTTAGGCATATTAACCATATATATTGCATCATTTTGGAAAATACATATTTTTTATAAAATGGAATTTACTTTTATTTGTTTTTGGTTGATTTTATAGGTGTGTAGTGATTGTGAGAGATGGCAATAGACGTTGTGCAAACTAGGAAGTATTCAAGAATGCAAGTTGATACAAATGATAGATCAAGTTGGGAAAGTTTAAAAGATTTGCGATATTGGAGCTAGCAAATTAAATGTGGAGCTAATTATCTTTATGTGATTAGTGAATAATTTTAATTATCCCCCACTTGTGGTCTAGTGGTAGGAGATTTGGTTTTCTAACGGAGACTCAAGTTTAATTCTCACCTGTGTCATATTGTGGTGGATATAACTCTTGTCTTATAGCTCAGTGGTTGGGCAATGATGGTGACAAACCCGCCGAGGGGGTTCCATCCTGAGCCGCACCCCGATTTTCATCCGTCTGTTACTACAACGAGGCAACTCGTGTGGAGGCAATACGGTTTCCGGGGAAACACCGTAACCAAGTCTGTCCAACCAAGTGCGGGCGCAATTAAAACAACTAATCTAGACAGATCTTGACTAAGACCGTCGTTTAAACGATGTGACATTGAATCACTTAAAAAAAAAGAGTCACCGTTCAAAAAAAATAATTTTAATTGGGTTTTGTTCGAACGTATGTTACCGACAAAACAAGTAAATGGCATTGACTCTAAGTGATGACGATTAAATATAATGGGCTAAAAGCAATTAATAAAGTCAAGGTGGGCCATGGATCAATTACTAAATTTGGATGCTTACTCACCGATTAATTACGAATTGAAAGTTCACCATTAATAGTCGATTAATCGTTAGGCGGTCAATAGCGGTCCTAATCTGATCAAGTTTTGGGTAACCAAATTTGGACTAAACCTTATAAATTCCTACTAATTACTTAAAAAGATCGGTAAATGAGAGTTAAAACATGTCTATTTTAAAAAGTTACATATAAAAATGTTTGTGTACATATATAACTAAACATTACATATAAAAATGATCCCAGTCCAATTAATTCTGATTAAGCTCTATTATTCTTGATTAATTACTAGTCGATATCCCAATAACTAACTAGCGTCTGACAATTCTTACAACACTGGTTAAAAATGTTAGAAAACCATCAAAATTTTGTTGGCTGGACATTGGCTGGCGAATTGGCACCGGATAAGTCGGTGGAGTCGTGAATGATTAAAAGGGGATTTTGGGGATCTCAACAAGGGGGGTCAACTTTTGACGACAGATTACTTTATATGGCTCGAGGTTCGCAGAAGCAACAATTAAGATTTCGAGAATTATTCAGTTCGAATGTTTTCTATTTAAATATTACTGATTGATTTAGTCATCATGTTTGACTAATTATTTAGTTATGACACTAGATTTTTTTCTTTGGTTTTGATTCAAACACTAATGTGAAACGAACATGATTCAATTATTGAATGATTTGTTTGTGTATTTCTTGAACTTAAATCTGGATCTTTTTCGGTATATAATGAAACTGGCCATTTACTTAATTGTTTTAATAAAGTTCTTCAAGTTTTAATACCCTAATAAGTTTTTAATCTTTGATAAAAGAAACAAATAACGAGCTGCGTTTGTCTATGAATTCGGTTTTGTTATAGAATCACACAATCTAGTTAAACATTCCGAATGGTGTGTGTATTTAATTATAATCGATACTTCTATCACACAACCCGCACGCTTAGATCCGAACAGCGTGAGCTAGAGTAGCAGGTTGGCTCTAATCAATGAACTACACATGGTTAGACTTTAGATGGAGTGGATGTCCGAACGACATGACGTCTAGTATCGATACAAACCATTTGATTAAAGGATCATTGCACCATAAATGTTAATAATCCTAAGCTGAATCAAATCAAGAAATTTCCTTAGTGTTGAAATTAGATTTTAACATGTGAATTTTCCAACCCCTTTAATTAGCTTCTCTTTTTAATCAAACAATCTAAAAATAAAATAAAAAAATTGTTTTTATTTTCTACTTTAAAACCATAGTTATTAAAGGCGCTAGGCGTAAAAAGTGAGGCCCTAAGAAAAAAACACACAAGAAAAAAAATTAAAATTATTTTATGTATAAGAAAATTAATACTATTCTTCAATTAAAATAAACTAAAGCTATTATTTGACACTTAATATTATCTATTTAGTATCAATAGTTCCAAAATACTAGTGTATTAGTGTAGAAAAGTATTTTTTTTATTAGATAAAAGTAGAAATCTAACTGTCATCTTGCCAGAATTTAGAGAATTTGGCCGGAAACTATCTGTAATCTAGAAATCTCGCCAGACTATGTGGTTGAACCATCACCTTGAGATCTAAAGCGCTATTTCCTTTGCTTAAGGCGCAATTACCTCGCCTCACCTAGAAAATGAGCCTAGGCACAAGAGGTGGTGGCTTTAACAACTAGGGTTTGAACACCCCCCTTTCAAAACAATAATATCTCAATAAAACCACGTTAGCATAGTTACTTAATTCGTATGCTTGAGGGCACGAACTTGAATTCCATTCATATTTTTTTTTTAGTGTGACTAGTAGGTTTCTTTGTTATTTATTTGTTGGATTCGATAACCACAGGATTCACATGTCTCGGTTTTCACTTTCATCTAGTTTCCTATGTTTTTGTTATTTATTCATTCACAAACACCTAATCGATAGGCATTTGGGCTTTAAATCAATCATTATCACCGTAAATCCGGTGATTTGGGACTCACACTTTTAGAAAACAAAAGCATGTTCAACATCCTTTCTTACGCCTTCTTGAGTAACCTTGAACCTTTTATGTTTGTCTCCTTGTGGATGAGGTAATGTTTTAAATGAAGTGGCCCATGTAGTATAGATCCGGTCATCTAAATAGTACCCATGTTTGTATTGTGTTCCATTCAAATCAAATGGGCATTTGTGTGCTTGGCCATGTACGACGTCATCAAATAATAGCGATTGCTAAAGCATAGTGACGGAATGAGGTCGTTTTTTGAACCTGCCACACTAAAGAATGCATGGTAGAACCATATATCTTGTCACCCAATTGCTTCTAGCATAATCGACGACATAATAATCACCTCTCATGAATTATCCTCGCAATCTCGTTGGGCAACTCCTCCAACCCCAATGAGTACAATCTATACTTCCTATAAGTGTGTGTATACGCACGCAAGTATGTGTGTGCACGCACGCAAGTGTGTGTGTGCACACACGCAAGTATGTGTGGTTTTATTTGTATGCTCATAAATATACTAGATTCTTATATATGTGTGTGTACGCGCATGTGTATGCAGGTATGTGTGGTTTTATTTGTATACTCATAAATATACTAGATTCTTAGATGCATTTGATTGTTTCGATGATCTAATGAATTACGGATATAGACTTGTTTGACCTTATGATCATAAATACATGTAGGATCATGTAGGATTTAATGCAAGTAAACATGTAAATGTTATGTATTAGAAAATTGTATATTGTAGGATGAACAAATGAGTTGTATATAAAAATGGTTTTCAAACAAATTTTTTGAGTATTTATTTATGTGAAAATGTCAGATTTTGAAGGTATAAAATCGAAGTATTTACTTGGTGAAGTTATATGTTAAATTTTATGGTTAAATGTGTGTAAAATGATGTATAAAATGCATGATTGTGTGGAGTATTTGTGACCTGCACTAATATACTTATAAAAAGTTATATTTTACAGTAAATATTATGTATTATTAAAAAAATTGAAGTCTTGATATTTAAAAATGCTTACCGTCGTCAAGGACTTTTTTTATGGTTCTCATACCGTGTTTTGGATATATGCATAATATAATAAAAAGATTTGATAAACTCACTATTACACATGTGTGGTATATCATATATTACACATGTGTAATATTTAAAAAACATCCATACAGACTCCTTAACGTGTTTTTCAGTAATTGTTTTATCATAAAGTTTTCTTATAATGATCTTTCTATACACACACACACGTATTTACGCACATAATTCGACCTTTTAAGTCTATTTCACAACTTATCACGTAATCACACAAAATTATATGTATACATAACTCCTCAACTATAAAATATGTTCCTTACAAATACTCACTTAGACTTGTATTTAATAAAACATCAATTTTTTTACTATTAAATCTTAAAAATCACTTTTTAAATTTATTATTTATTATTATTATTAATATTAATAATAATTCTATAGTCTAACATTTTAGACTGTGAATAGTAATGGTTCACTATTGGTATAGTGTGGGAGTACAATATTATTGTTTTCTTTTTCTAACTTATTTTAACACAAACTTTAATAAATTATCATATGACCACTAAAGTTTCATAATTTTTCTTTTATAAGTGATTTACGTGTTTTACCTCTGAGCTTTAATAGACATGTTTAATGATAATTCTTTTTCTATAAACGATTTATGTTTTTACCTTCTGAACTTTAATATAGTTATTATACGACCCTTAAGGTTTAATAAAGTTGTTATTTTTTACTTATTATTTAATTAACTAATTATAATTAAATCTAACTTATAAGTCTAGACGTGTTATTTAGTTTTGTTGCTTGCTTATTTTACCGTCGTTTAGATTAAAGACTACATGGTCTAACTTAACCCTTCAATATAATATAATTGATAACATATTTAATTATTTTTATATACCTTATTATAGTTGAAGCGAACAACTCTTAACAAGTTTACTTAACTATGTTCATTGCTTATTTTACCGTCGTTTAAAGGCTGCTTGGTCAATAATAACGCATAGAAATATCATGTAACAAATACATACTTGCCAATATCCTTCTACAATCTTGTCGTGAAGCGCGGGTTCCAATACTAGTTATGTTAATAAAGATTGTTTATAAACCTTTAAATTTAAGTTTCAAGTACTTATATTACTGACAATATAGATATTTTGTTTAAAACTTGGAAATTTGACATTTTTCGACGTCTACTTTCAGGTATTGCCATTTTCGCTTTATCAGCGAAACGGCTAACATTTATTAGTTAAAATACATCATTTTACATATAAACATCGTAACAAAATACATGTAATTATTATATACTAGCAATAAAAATTATTGTTAGATATATTTAGTCAGAAATCATTCAAACTTGACAATTGTTAAACGTTTTCGTGTCATCTAAAGTCACATTTTAACACCATAACCTTAATATATACATTCTATCACTTAATTTAAGCTTAAAAATAAGTTTTATTTTATGTTTTAAAACTGTTTTTAAAACACTTAATTAATTCACTAGCTAGCTTGCTTGTTTAATTAATTAGTTTGACTTTTTGACGAGCTTGATTGTTAGCTAGCTTAACTTCTAACACAAATCCAACGTGTTTTTTTTATACAACGCCTATTTATTCAAATGAAGAAATAGGACAAAGGGCCAGCAGGAAAGTGGGAGTCCCGTCATACAAAAACAAGTTACAAAATGATGTCTTTAATATTAAAATCTCATCATCTCTCCCAATCTAGACTATGAAATTTAGATCTAAACTTCACCCACATGAACGATTACGATTCCTCTTTAACGTCCTCCACCGTTTTGGTAACTTTGACAAATTGCCTAAATGAGTTGTTGAACTTATTTGTGCAATTGCATATGTTAATAGGCAGTTGACTTTTAAAAGTCAAACTGACCTATAATAAGATCAAATGGTAATTTGATATAAAATGTGTAAGGTGGGATAGTCGGGATAAATGATGACTAATCTAACTATCTTGCGAATGATAATTGATAGTTTGACGCTTAACAAGGTAGGTGGAAGCTTGGGAAGAAGCGGGTTAAACGGATCAAATACACGGAAAAGCATAATCGGGTACAAGGTAAGTAAAGCTTAGATCCTTCCAGTAGAACACCTACTTATAGTATTGGTTAAGAACAAGGTAAATTAATATTTGAAATGTGATGTTCCGACGCGGAATGATATGGGTCGAAACAAGTAAAAATGGTAAGAATCCATATTTGATGGTAAAAAGGGTAAAACGGTAATTTGGTTATGTGATGATGAATAAACAAGGAGTTTTGAAAAGTTACCTTATGATGTAAACCATTATGGGTAAAAAGGGTAAAATAGTAATTTTGTTATGACTTGATGGATAAACAATGAGTTTTGAAAAAAAAGACACCCTATGGGTAAGCCATAATAGGTCAAACGAATTAAGAAACAACTTTTAAGTAATATGATTATATGGTGTAAGCCAAAACGGGATAAATGAGTGAGATGGCAAATAAATACCATCTCACCATAATAAAATGGTTATTTAGGCCAAACGGGTCAAATGACAATAATGACTAATGATCGCTTGTCGAGTTTTGTGCTCATATGAAGAATAGCCTATGGCTTGAGTTGCTTTTAATTAGCAATTAATAGTGCAAGGTATTAAGACGGGTCAATGCTATGACCCGAGCCATGTGTAAGCGTCAAACTCTCAATGAGGACTTAGGGTCTGATGAAAGTTAAATGAGTCATGGATGGACATTAGAATACCTTTAGTGAGGTGTATCTAGTAATTTAAATTGATGATATTATGTTCTTAGGAATGTAATGAATTTCTAAGTAGAATATGCGTTAAAAGTGTCTACTTGGTCAAAAACAAGCTTTTAAATGTCCTTAGTAGTTACGAGGACTAATATTGACCAAAAAGCCAAAGAATGACGAATTGGGCAAATGACCCTTAAGGGTAGTTTAAAAATGAGTTTTATAATTAAGTAGACCCTTCCGATAGTGTAAAAGGGAAAGACATAAGCCTTTTTGGTTTAATGCCTCTTAACGGGTCTTTTCGTAAATTGTCAAACCAAATGGTAGAATTCGGATTATATGGTTTTACTATATAACAAATTCACCACAAGTAGAGTTATGGTGGAAGATAAAAGGATGTCTTAGTGTGGAAATAGGAGGTAAGGAAAGAAGGAGCGAGATTTAAGCTTAAGTGCTTAAATCTCTTAACGAGTCAAAATGGGTATGCGCATAGACCGGGTAATGGTTGCGTAACTCATAAAAGTTATTGAATCCAGGTTAAGGATTTTAGATTAATATGTAGCCAAACGTTTTACGGACAATTAGAAACAAGTTTAAAGCGAAACGGATGGGTATCCGAGAAGTTATGGACATTTTCGTAAAAAGGAAAAAATGGAAATTTTGTAGCTGGGCTACGCCGTAGGCTACGGCTCTCAGCCGTAACCTATGGCTGGAGCTGGCTTGTCCAAATTGAAAAGGGGTGCCATAAGTTACGGCATACACGTCGTAGCTTACGGCGGGCTATCTAGCCAAATTTGTTGTTTTCTTATTTTGGGCCTTCGGGTTTAATTTGTTATGTTATATACTCCTTATAACTAATGTATTTCATGATTTATGATTTATGAAATACATGTAATGATTTTGAAACACCGGATGACGATCAAGCTCAACGAATAACCGCCACATTGAAAGATCAAGCTTCTGCATTTGAATTAGTTGTTAACAAACCGAACATCGTTAACATGTCATAATGTATTTAAATACTTTTGAACTTTTAAATAACTTCAAATTTTGAGTATAATTTATGTGTTTGCATTATGAAGTTTTATAAAACTCGAAATTTAAAAACGGATGTGTATCGGCATTTTATATAAATGCATAACTTTTATAAAATACGTAGCTAATTAAGATTGGGTCTTACAATAAAGTTTCAGGTCCCATGGTTTTGCTGGAAAGTTGATTTCTTTATTCATGTGTAAATCCTTTATGTTTCTACCTTAACTATATTCAGGTTTGAATACAACAACGATCCATCCATCTTCCTAAACTAACCCAACTTCAGTTTATCTCCGTCATATAAGTTATAAAATCAAATCATCCGTTGTTTCTTTCAATTCCCTGAAGTTATGGTGACATATCAGTATCTCCGACTTCTAGATGAACTCAGTATTACCACAGACTGCCTAATTCCTGTCAATATTACAAATACATTGCTGGATTACGCGCGCCCTTTATACAGATCAAAACAAGAAAAAAAGTACAGCGAACCTATGATTTGGATTGGGTTGTATATTGCGTGTGCATCTCTTGTTTGCATCCTTTCTATGGTCACTGATTTAGTACATGGCATACGTAGGGGAAAGCTATGGTTCGCATGCAAGTATTTTAGAATCAATTCTGCCTTTCTCGCTGTAATATCTGTTGCAATGAAGTTACCAGTGGATCTAAGTTCTTCCATGCCTGGTGATGTGGACCAAGTGGCAAAGCTCGGAAGCATGGCCTTTATGTGCACCATGATGGTTAATTTATTTCCTTGTTTATCAACCATGGACAACAATGCACTCTTGTCAAACATCACAGCATTGAGTCTTCTTATAATCACAATTGTTGTGAATGTTTGCATTCAAATACAAACAGGAGTTGTATCCTCTAAAGAAGTTGCCTCTGTTATGAAGGTTATTTTTGCCTTAGATGAGGTTAAAAATAACACAGATCGAAATATCATACTAGCCTCCATTTATGTGGCTTCATTACTTTGGTTGTTGATGGTACATGTATGTTCATGTTTAGCGATTCTAAAATCCAAAAAGATTATAGAATCAAAATACCAACAAGGTCACGAGCGAGCATTGAAAGATATTAAACAGTCATCACGAGAATTGTTAACAGTTGAGCAGCTGCAAAAACATGTAAAGAACCACTGGATCATGGCAGGAAGTGGCAGCCCCCAATTCATAACAGCTTGCTTTCGTACCACATCTGCTTCTGGGGTAATAGGTGTTTTTGTCACTATCTTGCATACTCTTACTATGTTCTGGAGTATTGATGCTATTATGGAGAAGGACTGTGATTCAGATTATGGTCGATCCATGATAGCAATTATGATAGTACAGTTTATTGGAGTCATTGTTAGTACAATTGCACCACTTTCTAGATGTTTTGCAACCTTAAGCTTTAAAGGGTCCCTCAAAAACATTTCAAACGATTTTAAGGTCTTTAAACTAGAGAGCTACTGGACATCAAAGTTATATGACTGGAAACGTGCTAGTTTAAAGCTCCCATTTCGTAGCCATGGTCTCAACGTCGTCATTGAGACTTCGAAAAGGCTAATTCTCTGCTTTTGTATAGAATTCCAGGAGGGATTTGTGGTGGTATGCAAGATACTAGCCTGGATACCATTTGTATTCATGATATGTGTCTTGTATTGTTTTCATTGTTTGAAGTGGTTATTACACAAAGATCGCTTTAATTCACCATTGCAATGGTTTAGTTCATTGGAAGAAAAGAACGACCTCTTGGAACAAAACGAAGATCTTCGTCCATATGTTTTGCAACTTGAAGATGAGATGGAGCTTGCCAAGAGAACATTGGAAGGCCTTTCAAAATCTGTGTACCAGTTGATCCAAAATGATGAAAATAGAGAAGCCAACGATAATTTCATGAAGCTAATTGAACAAAGCCCTACTCGTAGTTTTCAAGGAGTTGCAAAGTTTGACAACATAGATAAGTTTCACATGCATCATGTTCCATTTTTACTACAAAAAGTAGAGTATCAAGATTGTTGGAGCTTACCGGTGGTAACCTTAACAGCCATCGTGGTTTCCCTTCCTGGAATCAAAAGGGAGGAAGTTGATAACTTGTTGAATTTTGTGAGGGAAGGTCTGCGATACGTCACACTTGTTGAAGAAAACCTGAATGCTACGGATGACTATGTAAGCGTTCAAGATGCTGCAAATACTTTGTGGAAAGAAGTTGACATCGACCACAAATGGTTAGGACACAAGTTGCAAGACCCCTCTTCTAAAGTGAAAACAACCCGACAGATCGTTGAATGTTACTTGGATACAGCTAAAAACATAGTATACTCGGAGGACACAAGTAGTAACGATGATTCCATAAGCAAGTCTATGTGTGCCAACTCAATGTACCGTATAACCAAAACGATCTTGATTACCTACTTCGCCAACATTGATGGTGAGTTTAGCCAAAGGGACCTATATGATAACTTATCATCAATGATCACTGACGTAATCTGTAACATCCGTCGAAAAACGGGTTTCCAAAACCCGCTTCGTTTATTAATCGAATATCCAGTTAAAAATTTTCGTTGCATATTTATTGCTCAAACTAATTTTAAACAATACATAATTAATAAACATTTTAGAATTTAAAAACTATAATTAATAAATGATAAAAATAAGTGAATAAAAAATAAAATGAGGCTGCCGGGTTTCGAACCCGGGTCGCCCATAAGCACAAGCACACACTACACCACTCCGCCACATGACTCCTTTGTGAATTTACTGAAACAAATAATACTTAAATTAAAACTCAAATTCAAAACCGGACCTCAGCGCGGCAGAACTCGTAATCACCGGAAAATCCGGCAATCCGCAAGTTTAGCCATTTTCCTTTTGACTAAAACGCTATAACCGACTTCGACATCGGTTATAACCGACGTCTAACAGTCAATTGCGGTCGTAATCGCCGGAGAAACTTTGACCACGAATCAAGACCAAATTCGGACTCAATACATTCTGTTTCTTCCCTATAAATACCCACCCAAACCTCTGGTAACCTTTTCGCTCAAAATCGCACAATCTCTCGAAGCTTTAGCACTCGCCGGAGAAATTCTGCATTCGCCGGACTTTTACCGGAAAACCGAGACTTACACCAAATCGGTAAATTTCTCGACTCTTTTGTTTGCAATCCATTATTAGACAAGTATTAACATAAATCGTTCAACCAGAATCCGTCTCAGACAACGTTACCGGGAATTCCTGCACTCGCCGGAAAGTCACTGAAAATTCCGAAGTCTCGCTGTGAATCGGTACAATCATCTAAAACCCCTGATATCCCTTGCTTAGTAACTTAATTGCACAACTCATTGATCAAAACTGTTAATTGATTCACTCAGACGGAAGTCACAAATCAGAGCCGACGACCCTTGCCGGAAATCTGAGAAAAATATCCTGTTCGATACATTTTACTCTGTAACCCTCTTTATCCATTTCATTCCAATCAATTATATGTTCAATGACCGATTTAAACAAGAACAGTCGGGCATCTTTGTTTTGTGTCTTTGTAAACGAAGAAGACGAAGTCGAACGTGTGTATAAGTTTAATTAAAACTGAATACTTAACCGGGTTAGACACACAGTCCAGCGGTAGACTGTGTGCACAAACAATGCACACGTCCCGGGTTCGAATCGCATACGTTACCGAATTTCAGAATTAAAACCAACATTTTTACAACTGAATCGGATCAGGTCACCGAATGTTAATAAGTATAATTTAATCCATAAGTTAAACAGATATGACACACAGCCCAACTGGTTGGGCTGTGCGTGCTCGAACCGAACTTCTCGAGTTCGACTCCGGGTCACTGAAGTCGGTTCGGCCATTTTAAATTATTTTTGAAATAAATTAAATAAGATAAAAGTTAATCAGTATATATATATAATTAAAACTGAGAATATTTCGGGTTAGACACGTAGCTCAGTTGGTAGAGCTGCGTGCACGTATACGAGAGGTCCCGAGTTCGAACCTCACTCAGCGCATATAATTAACACAATCCGACCGGTCAACGGTCAACGGTCAGAGTCAAAAAGTCAACATTTTTTTTATTTATTTATTTTTTATTTATTTAATCAGAAAATTATTTAAAAATACTTAAAAATAATATTTTTAAAGTTAGAAAATGTCCTTAAACTCACAAAAATAAATCTAAAAATCCTATTAAGATTATGAATTTAAAATATTAATCTCAAATAAAATCCATTTATTTACCAAACCATTTCGTTATTATTTTAGGTCAGTTTTCCCCGTCGATCAAATCCCAAAAACTCGTGCGCATCCAACGTCATCAAAGAACGCACCCAATGTGAGTGAATCTCTACAAATTCCCCGTTTTAATCACATTTTGGGGTGTATCATGTGTCGTTTAATTCCTTATTATATTTAAACACTTGTGTATCCATCATATCCGTGATCAAATGTGTATCAATTGTTGTTTGAATTATGTTTAGATTGAAGTTATCATTTTCAGTACATGCATTTCATTAGGCCCATCAGCTCCCCGTGGGATACGGGTTGAGTATCAGGTGCCTCATTCGATCGGCTCTGTTTGATTGAGCCTTGATCTCACATACATCATCATTCATGTCACTCGATCGGCTCCGTTTGATTGAGCCTTGATCTCATATACATCATCATTCATGTCATTTACTCATCCAATGTGGTTTGTGTTTTGTTATGTATATATATGCTTGTTCACATGTGATTATTGCACAAATTTCAATATTAAATAAAACAAGAAATCAATAACAATGTTTTATCAAGGTTCACTCGCCAACTTTTGTTGACCCAAAATATCCCCCGTTTTACACATGATACAGGTGATCCAGTTGAGACAAGAAACACATAGGAAGGCTTAGAAGAATAAATCAGTTTAAGCTTTGGATTGTTTTACTTAGTTTCATTTTCCTTGTAATTGTATGGATTTGATTTGAATATTTAAGTTGTAATTGGAATTTAATAAATATGAAACATTTTAGTAAACATCATGAGCTTTGGTGATAACCCAATTATGCCCCGACTCTTATTCCACTGCGGGTCGGGGTGTGACATAATCGCCGCATGTCTCACGAACTTACCTCAAGTCATAGCAATGAAATGCCACACTAATGCAATAGAGATAAGGGAGGCCAGTGTCAAAGACGCAGCCCTACTTCTGGGTGAGTCTACAAAAATAATCAAAACACTTCAACGTCATGGTTTTCCAAGCATGAATCCAAGTGACTTGCCATTTATCCATAAATGGCGTGCTTATTTAGGGAATTCTTAATTCCTTAAAGCTCAATGTTAAGTTCATATTTATATGTTTTCCTCTTCTGGTTTCCTATCATAGCATCTAAAATGTATGTTAATCAAGTCCTTGGTTCTCATAGTAATTTCTACTCTCTTTTTCCAACTTCTGTTATATCTTTTAAGCAATAGGTACTGTGCATTATAGAATTCTCAAGGTTATTGCTTAAATTTGTTTTTTATTGAATGCTTTGTATAAGTGAGTTCAAACTAAGATCACTAAATACTTACGAGTCATTCTATCCGTTGATGACTACAATATGTGTTCACCAATGGATACATTATTTGAAGAACCATAAAAATAGTATGGTCTATATGTATTTGTCCTTTTTATAATTTTCAAAACTTCAAGTAGTAGCTTTTTACTTATAAGAAAAAAGAGATAAGTTCATCACACTTATAGTGAGCAAGATGAGAGAAAGACACAAATGTTAGTAATTGCAGCTAAAGTTACATGGGTATACAGCGTAATGACATAGAATTTTAACCCTTATCCTTGTCTTAGTCACAGTCATGTAGGTTTTGGTGGAAATTAGTGTAGGTAGCAAGGTTCTTTTGGTCATTTGTGCAACTTTAAGGGCAGGATTAATTTTTCTATTTAGGTTGATCGCTCATAAATTTACATAGGTTTATGGAGTGTGCTCTGATAAGCCACCTGCACAAAGCTTGAATGTTCATTTGTCTTTGTTTGACTGATGGTGCCTCAGCCATTCACTTTACATTAATATCAAAGTGCTGGGATCAACATGTTTGGTGAGGAATTATTGTGGCAGCAAGAATCGACAACACAGAAGTGATTGTTGTGTATATTGTTGTTTTGTAGTGGTTACTTGTTTTGATTTTTATGCAAATTTGTATTTTGTGATTTGTACTTAGTTATTTGTACGATTCTTAGGCGGTATTTCATTGTCTTCACTACAATATATATATATATATATATATATATATATATATATATATATATATATATATATGGTAGATTTTATTATGTTGAAAGTGGTAGCTGTTGGTGATTACCGCTAAAACATGGTAAGAATCACCGATGGTGAGAGATCACCGACATATACCTCACCTTCAGAATTAAGTGTTTGTTTCACCGACAGATCACTAGCGGGGTCTTCACTGACACAACTTCACTAATGGATCATCAACGAAAGCAATGCCAATGTTTAACAACAGTTTACTCTAAAACGCATATGACCGAGAGATACCAACATCCTACCTGTCGAAAATCTGTGGGTATTATTGGTGCATTAAGTCCCATTTTTTTGGGATATGAATGACGATTTTAGTTTGGAGACCACCAATTAACTACTTCTAATTAAACACATTAGCACCAATGAAGTATTCAACGTCACCATTAAAATATTATATTTCTGATTTTTGAAACCATATATTTAAAAAAAACATTAGGTGATACCAACAAACACTACCATTATATATAGACGGATAAAGAAAATTGTGAAAAGTAGAGTGGCATAAGAGTACTTGTAGTGAACAATTTTAACAGATTTGCGACAGCTATCTGTCATCGCATTTATTGTTAATTGAAAAACACTAAGAAGCCTGATAAAAGCACAATAGAAAATGCTTCTACCGGCTAAAGCCAACTTGTCGCACCAGCTCGTAGGCGGAAGCGTACGGTGTGATCTAATTGATTCTCATTGCATACAACATAAGAAATATATTAAATCAATAAAACAACCTCCAAATGCAATTACTGATATAGTCTTCAAAACGCAACATAGGTTAAGTATATGGTTTACAACCCATTAAATTGTCAAATTTCTAAATAACCAAAATGCAAAATTTTAAATACTAAGGTTTTGACCCTTATATCACCGCAAGTAGACGGAATATACTGGGCAAATCCTTCAATGATGGCACTGGAGACTTGATACTTGTTTCTTGCTTTGCAACCTCCTGCATAGATCCACTAATTACCTGAAATACATGTTAAGTTGAAAATCAACAAAAGTTGGCGAGTTCATGTGTATTAGTTTCATGAGATAAATCCATAAAATGTATGATGTATTTGTATCAAAACCCGGTATGTAAAGCATCAATGAAATCATGATCATTAATGTTTTGCAAGGACATTAATATGTGTGACGACATAGGAAGCATCCAACCTAGACAATTTCTGTCGATTAACCTCGACTGGGACGACAAATGCACTCTTCCGTGTGGGTCCATGACCAAGAGTGTGGCTCGCCAACACCTGCTAGATCTAACCTTTGTACCGTGGTCTTAAACAAGATTAATGGTGCTTATGTTCACCCTAGTCGCACATGATCTAGTTATTTCATTCCCTAGCTTATCATACCATAGACATGTATTTCACCCCGGATAGTTGTAAAGCTATAAAACATTTAAGATGAAAAGGGGGACATGAACTCACTGCTTTGCTTCTTGTTCTCACTGATTAACTCAAGTACCTTTCCTTTGGTTTGTATCATCACCTACAAACGTGTTAGGTTTTGTTAGACACTTCGGTCTTTGAATAATTCATGTTCATGTTTCTTGTCTTAGGTATCTGTTAAGACTTGTTTAGTGTTTTGTTTCAGTTAGATGTATTTGCGATATATGATGCCCACTGAGATACGTTTTCAGAGTATGATGTCAACTGAGGTATATTTTGGTGCATGATGTCAGCTGCAATGTATCTTCGGTGCTAAACCCAAAAACTGTCGAACCTCGGTTGGTGTCTTGGGCGCTTCCCGATTCTTGATTGCTTCGATCTTCTATGGGTCTACATGAATACCTTTATCATTTACTACATGCCCGAGGAATTGCAGTTCATGGATCCAAAACTCACATTTAGAAAACTTTGCGTAAAGTTTCTCTTTCTTTAATAGCTCCAAAATGGCTCTCAATTGTTGTTCGTGCTCTTCCTTCGACCGTGTATATATTAATATATTGTCAATAAATACTATCACAAATTTGTCGAGCTAAGGCTTGCACACTCGATTCATTAGATCCATAAAAACTGATGATGCGTTTGTTAAGCCAAATGGCATAACGAGAAACTCGTAGTGACCATAACGAGTTCTAAACGCCGTCTTTGGAATGCTCTCTTCTTGTATCCGCAAATGGTGATATCTAGACCTTAAGTCTATCTTGGAGTAGAAACTTGATCCTTGCAGTTGGTCGAACAAGTCATCAATTCTTGGTAGTGGGTACTGATTCTTGATGGTGAGCTTATTCAACTCTCGGTAATCTATGCATATTCTGAATGTTCCGTCCTTTTTCTTCACAAATAAGACTGGAGCTCCCCATGGCGAAAAGCTTGGTCGAATGAATCCCTTATCCAACAACTCTTGAAGTTGTGTGGATAATTCTTGCATCTCTGAAGGTGCTAAACGATAAGGAGACTTGGCTACGGGTGCAGCTCCTGGTACCAAGTCGATATGAAACTCGACTTCTCGTTGTGGCGGTAATCCCGGCAAGTCCTCACCACAGGATTATCTTCAAGCTTAGGCTCCTTGGCCTTCTTGTCAACCACGTGTGCTAGGAAGGCTATACAACCTTTCCGTAAGCCCTTCTGGGCTTTCATGAAATTAATAATCCTCAAAGGTGTGTCGCACTTCTCCCCATGGATAACAATGGTCTCCTCATTCGGTAGCGGTATGCGAATAATCTTCTCATGTCATACGACTTTGGCTTGATTATAGGATAGCCAATTCATTTCAACTACTACCCAACTGAACGCGTAAGAGATCGATGTTGAACTTTTGCTGGCCCAGTTCCAAAGAACATCCTTTAATGATTTCTTTTGACTCAACTAATTTACCATTTACCACTCTATAGAATAGAGAACATCTAGCTTACTTGATTCTACGGAAGTATATATTTTTTTTAAACTCCATAGAAATAAAGCTAAAATGGCACCAGTATCAAATAATGTGGATGCGAAATGTTGGTTAATAGGAATCGTATCGGTGACCCTTAATGATTCCACTTAACTCAGCTAATTCCCCATTAGTTAACTTGTTAGAATAAGATGTGTCTAACTTACATGACTCTAATTCGAGTATATGCTTAACACCTAAAGAAACTGGCTAAGCTCAACATTGGTATATAAAAAAAATTGGGACATGATGATTGTAGAGTAGAACGTACTCATGACAGCATCGGAATCTTGCGGAGTATCCATAGTCCCAATCACTCACACACTTGTTTACCAATTTGATTCATTCTTAAGATGTTTATGTTTGAAGTGACTTCTGTGCCATATTTAAACAGTGTTGTTCTTTATTGAGTATTACTTCATCACTAGATTCTGCTTTGTGCTCGGTCTCACCAACTTCTACCCCTGGCACTTTCGCAGGTGCCCTCATGATGAAAGTTTCGCTCATCACATTTAGGATTTCGGTAAGTTACCAGCATACTTCTTGGTGCGGGTATCGCTTATGGCAGCAACTGCTTTCGTTTTTCTCAATCGCGGGAGTTTCCTTCCGTTTGTTACTCACTCTCGAACCTTTCTCAAGGTGTGAGAACTTTCGCTTCACATCGCTAGTAGATTCCACATGTGTTTCCTTCCTCTCAACACCCTTCTTTGACAATTTCCCCTATTCTCACCGCATTCACCGTGAGACTAACTACTAGATTTATAGCTTGAGTGATCAAGGTAAGGTGGGATGGTATAATCATGCTTCGGATCTCATGGGCCAATCCCAAATGTAGCTGTCACACCTCGGATTTCCAACCCAAATCCATATACCGGTGGGCCCGAGTGGGGAGTATCATGAAGTAAGTTGATAATATCATTGTCAATTAAACATGGCACAGCGGAAGTCTTGGAGTAAAATTACTATTACAAACCAAATGTCCGAAATAAAATAATATACAGGCTCGTAATAGAAGATCCACAGGCGGATCATTAAAATGTGCAAGAAAGAATATAAAACAGACTTTAGGGCAGATCTAAGGATTTGCAAGATCCTCTTATTCACTACCGAGCAGCTTATGGCCTATTTCGTATTTTACCTGCAGTTAGTCTTTGGACGATACATCAGCTTTCGCTGGTAAAAACACTCAACTGACTCATTTTGAAAAAAAAAAATTAAAATGATTTTAAGTGCACAGGGCACAAAATCTTTTATAACCTTGTTAACAGATCTACGTGTTTGTCCATACATACAGGACCCGGTACAGAGACCGAGACATGATTAAATACACACCACTTAGAACTCACAGAGGAGTTATCCCCAACGTCTTAGGTAATTTGCATTTGAGCGTCTGTCAGGTGTATGCCTACACCCCGCACTAAGGTCGTGGATATTAACTAATCTAATGAGCCGAGGATATCCAGGACAGGGTAATTTAACCTTCGATGTTTAAGTTATCAAACAAAACTTATTAAAACAGAATATGCTGATTTACTAGCCACAATCCGGCATTCGATTGATTCCATTTCTGACCAAGCAGTAATAGGTTACCGTATCCCAAGCCCGTATAGGGAAAATAAGTCGAGAGTGTTTACCTGAGCTAGTCTTCTTTTAATTTCAATAACTTAGGCCGTATACAAAAGTACTAACGTGCGGATAGCATTTACCGGAAAGGCTCTTGTCTGGATTATGGCATAAGCTAACCAATTACATACTATCGGTCTTTATTTAAGTTATAGACTTAAACCGGGTAGTGTACATGATCAAAACGTATTACGTTTGTTTAAACGATGATTGGATAGAATTTAGTTTAAACCCGACAAGTACTTCGACTTGCATAATATGGGTAAACTATAAACATTCTGGATTTTGAGATTAAAATGATAAGGTTAAACCCTTTTTGGTTAAATTCTGTAAACTAGTTACGTATAATTAACCGTATGCTTAACGATAATGGGTAACCAGATAAGTTATGGAAAATTTCTATATGCCATTATATTTAAAATAAGTTAAAATATCAGTAAGACATCAACTTATATGCCCGTTAAGGTTTTAAAACGAAACTATGCCTCATAAGGGCATTTCGGTAATTTCATACCGTTTAAAAGGAACTTGAATAAAATTTAATGTTATAATTATAAGTATTCTGGAAAAATACTTTATTTATGATATAATATCAGTAGGATACCAATTATATGTGTATTTTATCTTTTATGACCAAACTATACACTGAAGGGGCATTTTGGTCATTTTATACATAGTTTATAAATTATTTGGGATTCTGAGTTTATAACATGTACCTACTGTGAATATGTTTAAAATAAGTTTTAAAATCAGTAGGTAACAATTCTTAGTCAATTAATATGGTTTAAAACCATACTATGCGCCGCAACGGCGCTTATGTCGTAAAATTACGTTTTAAGTGATGTTTAATGAAAATTGACATTATGGTCAGATTAAAATGTCTTAGATATGTTATTTCATATAACATATCAGTAGGTAAAAGATTTACCTTGAAAAGATTTGATTAAAACTATTTTATAAGCCATAATGGCTAAAATTGTCATTTATCGACATAGTTTAAAGACTTGCTTGAAAACTCAGTTTACAACTTGGTTTAATATCCCAAATTGTCCTACTTATAATATTACATTAGTAGGAAACTTATTTTCAAGTTCATTATCATTAAAACCTTGATTTATGTAAAAAGGGCATTTTGTTCAAAGATGGCATAATTATGGAACATGCGCATAAACTTTAGATTATGATCATGTAATATAACCTCAGAGGGTTATGCTACATTATATTATGTTCATAATTCAACTTTAGATCAGTAGGTAATTAATCTAAATTGGGTCAGTATCGAAAGTCAAAGAAGAAGTCAAACTTCGCGATTTTCGGTTGCGAACCGACCCTAGAACTGAAATTGACGAGCCGAACATGTTCTTACATGTTCTAATAGTTATTACCAAATTGTTTAAGTGTCAAAACAAGTTTCATAACATATATAAGATCAATTTATGATTTTTCTGAAAAATGGCCTGTTTGACTTTTCAATATCATAACTTTGACATGTCAATTGGTCTAGCAAACGTGATCTTCAGGAGGTGCCCTTTATAGGGATTAACACCTACCTTATTACGATCACTTAGCCATGTTCATTTCGAACAATGGCTGGACCCTAATGGTCTTAACCGAAATTCAAATCGTTTTCCGTAAAACGCTTGACTTTTGTCTATAAAAGCCTATGAACGAAAATGCAAGAGCAAGGAACACTTACAAGAGGTTCCTAGAATGCAAGAGAACTAAGTTGGATACTCCTTTCAGCTAGGAACTTCCAGAGGAGGGAGAAGAGTGTATGAATGAGAAAGGTGCAAGTTGGAATGGTGAACTTAAGCACCTATTTATAGTTAGAGAACTCAAAGGAGGTGATGCCAGGTGTTTAGGGTGTAAGAGAGAGCTTACAAGTGTCCAAAACGTGGCATAGCAGTTTGGGAAGCCATGGTTTTGATTTAATGTTTTTTGGCATTTTTGTTTGAAAGCCAAGTAAACTTTCTGCAACAGAGCCTTTCTCGCGCCCCGCGAGAGACTCAGGCCAGGTCTCTCGCGGCCTGCGACCGCCCCTTGGCCAGTTTCAAAGTTTGACATTTTAACCCCTTAACTTATTAAAGCTTTTAAAAACCTTTTAAAACACCTTTTTGTTACTTTTAGCCCTCCGTAGCCAATACTTGGCCTACCCGGGATTATGCCTGGACATTGTCGAGCTATCGGTTCGTTAAAAGGTCACTCAAAGGTATAAATTAACATGTTGATACTTTTAATCCCTCCATTATCCAACTTTCACATATTTACGAAATCGAACCCTCTCGTCCAACAAATGGCACGTAAGAGAATTAGTTATTCGCAAAGGATCACTCAGAGGCTTATTATAAGCATGTTGACTCCGATGTCACTCGGAGGCTGGGCATGTTGACATATCAGTTACTCTGAGGCCAAGTTTTAAGCATGTTGACATATCAGTCACTCAGAGGCTAATGATTTAAGCATGTTGACATATCAGTCACTCAGAGGTTGTTATTTGTGCATGTTGACATTAGACCGTCACTCAGAGGCTCAGTTTGAGCATGTTGATGCCTTTAGTCCTTATTGATCTTTAATAGGCTCTATTTTAAAATACAACACGTGTCACTATATTATTGGACACGATTTTACAGGGTCTTACAGTAGCGGTCAATACGTTTGACTTCGGGTGTTACCTAGTATGGAACAGCCCTTGACAAATCGTGAAAGTGTTGAATGTAACCAACAACGTCGGCTTCAATCCTGGTCAAGCTCCAGAATTTTGTTTCCACCCTTTAAATTTCCAGTCAGCAAGCAATACTCTTCTCGCATAAGATCCTTAAGTTCTTCCCACGACAACCTCTTCACTATATCACTCCCTAAAGTTTGTACTTGTAGATTCCACCAAGTTAATGTTGCATTCAGCAGGAGATTTTTTGTTTACTTAATCGTGTAGTTAGGAGTACATTTACTAGCATGGCTAACCGACTTCATTGTCTTTATTTAGTGGACATAACCTACCGCACCTCTCGTACCAACGAGGTATCACGATTTACAGTCTAGAAAAGCCTTAGAATTAATACCTTGTGCGATCGCATCTTTGGATGTGGCACTGCCACCTGTTCCCGATCTATCAGAGCCTGGACTACTTGAACCGCTGGTACCATCAGTATCGCTACTAGTGTCGTCTCAATTAAGCTCATGTCGTGCGATTTCGGTAACCTCATGTTGTTCCATAAGAACTCAAGTTCGCCTTAATACGTAAGATGCTGGCTAACTTCCCCTTTTTTTGAGTAGACCTTTTCGGTGCCATGTTATTTTTGACACATAATTATATCAAGGAATATAGTCTTGTATTTGGACATATATAGTCTACCATGCGCCTAAGAGTTTAAGAAAGCAATCAGTAATGGAAACCTCAAGATCGTATTGTTCATACATGTTTGAAATAAAGATGAAATGAATAATCGCAACCTATATGCGTAGTACCTCTTGCGTGTACAGGTCATAAGTCTTAGTGGAATAAGAAATAATTCATCGAGGAGGTGAACCAAACAGTCGTCTTCAACCTTACAGCATGTATTCCATACTCCATGGACCTCGATCGTCCGAGTAGGGAAATTCCTTCGTCGCACTTGCCTATGTGGCGAATATAGTAATAATGCTTGAGCTTCACGAGTTCCAGTTCGATTGTTATAATTTCCATAAATGTCGAATAAAATGCAATGAGGGAGTTGCAGCATGGCTCATGCCATACCAACCCTTGGGACTAGGCAAATGTCAAGGGACAGAGTTTATTTTAACCAGCTCTACTAAATAAGATAAGGTGCCATAGACACCAAGGAGCCAACCCATATACAAGAATCCTAGAATGTTGAGGAAACTTCTGTCACACCCCGACCCGCAGCGGAAAAGGTGATCTGGGCATGATTGGGTTATCATCAAAGCTCACGACATTTATTATAACGTTTCATATTTATTATTACAATTTAAAGGGAAACATACAATCATAATTACATCATGTCCTACACATCATTCTAGACTTCATTATTTTCTTCTAAGGCATTTCCTATGTTTTCGTTGCTTCATCCTGTTCACCTGTATCATGTGTAAAAATGGTTTTTGGATCAACAAAAAGTTGGCGAGTGAATCCTATGAAAAACATTTGAACAAGTTTATTGAATTGATTATAAAATAAAGTGCACAACCACATATGAGTAAATATAGATGTAAACTTATTCACAAATCACTTAATATTAAATAATGCACACACATACAATAATAGATTGTTTTGAGGCACGCGTTGCTCAACTCGTCTCCCACGAGGAACTGATGGGCCTAATGAATGATTTGCATACAACTTGACAATATGAAATACATAACTACAAACAATATATACATTCTAAGTTTAGATCACAATATGGTATGGCACAAGTTTAAATAAACGAGTTAATTTTAGTGACACATGACACACCCCAAAACGTGTAATTAAAAAGGGGAGTTGTAAGATTCACTCACATTGGGTGCGTTCGGTTGATGATGTTGAATGCGCACGAAGTTTGATTTAACCACGAGTGAAACTAACCTAGATAATAACATAATGGTTCGGTAAATAAGTGGATTTTATTAATCAATTTTTGTAGTTTATTGGATATATTTTTGTGAGTTTAAGGCTATTTTCTAACTTTAAAAATGTTATTTTTAAGTATTTTTAATTGATTTTTAAATAAAATAAATAAATAAAAATAATAAAAAATGTTGACTTTTTGACCGTTGACTTGTTGACCGGTTTTATTGTGTAATTGTGTGCGCCGGGTGAGGCTCGAACCCGAGTCCTCCCGTTCGCGTGCACGCAGCTCTACCAACTGAGCTACGTGTCTAACCCGAAATATTTCTGTTTTTAATTATATTTATATACTAATTGAAATAATCCGAAAATCTTTTATTTTTAAAAACGATTTTAATGTCTCGCTCGGTGCTCGCCACAGGTCTCGAACCCGGGACCTGTGGTTTAGTTTGGCACACAGTCCACCGCTGGACTGTGTGTCTAACTTGGTAATTATTCTGGTTTTTATTATACTTAACAGCTTACTGAAGTTAACCCGGTTCGGTCTCTAAAACAAAAAAACATTTTATTTCTGTGAAGGTGCGTGTGTCAAGAATCGAACTCGGGACGTTATGCATATTGTTTGCACACAGTCCACCACTGGACTATGTGTCCAACCCGTTCATAAAACTGTTTTTAATTAATCTTATATCATATCAGTACTTCGTCTTCTCCGATTAAAATTTCCGATTATGACAATTCAATTGATTTATGTCTCATTCGATTTTCAAGATTTATAAGTAATTGAAAGGTAATGAATGGAAAGAGTTTGGGGGAAAGAGTATACCGATCAGCGTCTTTCACAGAACTCCGGCGAAGACTCGTCGGCTCTGTTTGTGAACTTCGGTTGTTAGGGTCAATTACCAGTTTTGTTCGATTAGTTATGATATGGAGGTACTTAAACAAGGATTTACAAGAGTTTGGAGGGTTATACCGATTCACAGCGTAAGATCAGAAGTTTCAGAGGTTTTTCCGGCGAGAGCTGAATATTCCGGCTACGTCGTCTGGGATAGATTCTGATGGTTGGATTGAAGTTAGTAACAGTCTATCATCGGATTAAAACGGAAAGAATCGAGGTATTTACCGTGTAGATGAAATCTCGGTTTTCCGGCGACTTGCAGAGATTTTCCGGCGAGTGATATTACGTCGAGAATGGGGGTGATTGTGAGCGAAAAGGCTATCAGAGGTTAGAGGGTGTATTTATAGGAAAGAATCGAGATGCATGTGGTCTGATTTCAGTCTTGATTCGTCGGTTAAAATTTTCCGGCGGTTATGACCAAAGTCGCGGACTGGACATCGGTTATAACCGAGAAAGGCGAATTCGTCGGGATTTCCGACGACTGCGATTTGGGCGCGTCTGGGACTGGATTTGATTTCTGAGTTCCTTATTTGAATTAATTGTTTCTAATAATGAACAAGAAACACAAGTGGCGGAGTGGCTGAGCGTGTGGGAGTTAAGACTTTGTTGACCATGTTGACCCGGCTGACCCAAGTTCGAAACCCGGCAGCCTTGTTTTATTTTTAACCCACTATTTTTAATACTTTTTCAAATATAACTTTTATAATCCAATATACTTATTAATTATGTATCGTTTAAAATTAATTTGGGCATTAAATACGCCACGAAATTTTTAACTGATTGTTCGGTTAATAAACGGAGTGGGTTTGGTAAATCCGGTTTTTGACGGATGTTACAACTTCCTCCCTTTGTGGCTGTCTAGTTTTGTTTGTTTAGATGACTAATAGCCGCCATCGTGGTATAGATTGAATGTTAGGTACCAACAAATACGTGTGGTCTTCCTGTTCTGTAGGGTGTTATAGTAACCTCCAAGTTAGTGATCTAAGAATGGGAAAAGAAATTGAATCTCAAGTAACAACTTAAGAATTTTGGACGAATAGTGATCATTAGCTTGACCCGTAGAGTCCACCAGGATTCCCATGCACTACAAGTTGTTATTACGTGGGCCCCCGTAATAATAAATTGCCTTGCATGGTCACCCTAGCATTCTCCCGTTCGAAGCAGACGATCAATCAAAGAGGGGACACTACTGTATACATACCTTCAACCTAGAAGGGACCATCGTGATGGTCCATGTGCTAACGTCTGTTGTTATTACTCACGAAGTGGCACGACGTTATATGAAGTAGAAATGGAAAGGATCCATAACAATAACAACTAGATGGGCACCTTTAAGATGAGTACTTCATCTTCCTTGTCCGGGCAAGAGTGTCATCCATCAGGATTAGGATTAGTATGAGCCATAGGGACCTTGTCCGACTAATAGAGTTGTTATCCAAGGCTGCCACCTCGCCTCGTTGTCACTACCAAAGTCAGGCATCACCGCATCCGCGGGAAAAACAACTATCTTGTATGGAATCGAGCTTAGTTTCTCGCTTTAGGAACCGCGTCCACCATAAGCTCCGCAATAGACGTGAGGTCAATAATCTCATCATGCGAGTCAAGATTAATAGTAGAATTTTAAGTCGAAGGTAGTTCGTTCTTGGTAAAATACTCCGTATAACAAATATAATAATAAACTATATATATATTTATTTATTTATCTAATCGCATAAGAAAAAAAATTCCATCTGTCCGTTCTATTCGAACTTGTAAATTGTATATAATGCGTAGACTGATAATGTAATGTGTATATCTCTCATAGAATTCACCTTATGAAAATGTCCTTGCTTGTTGTTTCGAAATGAGTTTGTGTAGTGGACTTTGCGTAATGTTTATGCAATGACAATCTCTTGTTCATGTAAAAATTGTTTTCATGAGAGGATCCTAGTGATTGTAGACTAGACTCGAGAAAGAATCCTGGTTCACTACAATCAAAGCTCTGATACCAATCTGTCACACCAGCTCATAGGCGGAAGCATACGGTGTGATCTAATTGATTCTCATTGCATATAACATAAGTGAATATACTAAATCAATAAAACAACCTCCAAATGCCATTACTGATATAGTTTTCAAAACGCAACATAGGTTAAGTATATGGTTTACAACCCATTAAATTGTCAAATTTCTAAATAACCAAAATGCAAAATTTTAAATACTAAGGTTTTGACCCTTATATCACCGCAAGTAGGCGGAATATATTGGGAAAATCCTTCAAAGATGGCACTTGAGACTTGATACTTGTTTCTTGCTTTGAAACCTCCTGCATAGATCCACTAATTACCTGAAATACATGTTAAGTTGAAAATCAACAAAAGTTGGCAAGTTCATGTGTTTTAGTTTCATGATATAAGTCCATAAAATGTATGATGTATTTGTATCAAAATCTGGTATGTAAAGCATCAATGAAATCATGATCATTAATGTTTTGCAAGGACATTAATATGTGTGACGACATAGGAAGCATCCAAACCTAGACAAATTCTGTCGATTAACCTCGACTGGGACGACAAATGCACTTTTCCGTGTGGGTCCATGACCAAGAGTGGGGCTCGCCAACACCCGCTAGATCTGACCTTTGTACCGTGGTCTTAAACAAGATTAATGGTGCTTATGTTCACCTTATTCGTACATGATCTAATTATTTCATTCCCTAGCTTATCATACCATAGACATGTATTTCACCCCCGATAGTTGTAAAGCTATAAAACATTTAAGATGAAAAATGGCACATGAACTCACTGCTTTGCTTCCTGTTCTCACTGATCAACTCAAGTACCTTTCCTTTGGTTTGTATCACCACCTACAAATGTGTTAGGTTTTGTTAGACACTTCGGTCTTTGAATGATTCATGTTCGTGTTTCTTGTCTTAGGTATTTGTTAAGACTTGTTTAGTGTTTTGTTTCACTTAGATGTATTTTCGATGTATGATGCCCACTGAGATGCGTTTCGGTGTATGATGTCAGCTGAGGTATATTTCAGTCCATGATGTCAGCTGCAATGTATCTTCAGTGCATGATGTCAATATATATGTATATTTTTCATCAAATATATATATATATATATATATATATATATATATATATATATATATATATATCCTTGCATCTCAAGTGTCGTATGCCCGTTAGCCTCTGTGCCTCGCACGAGTAAAATATATATGTTTCATGACTTTTCATAGTCGGGTTCCACCCGTTTGTCTCGAAGATACCATCGTCGAATATGTTCCATATATAATTCTTCTTAATTATATATAATTTCCATGATCGATGTGTTAGTTAAAATAATATATTTTAACTTGTACTATGTGTATGCACTATTTTATATATCGTTGATGATTACGATGGGTTTGTTCAAAAAAATCTATTTTTAACATATCTTGATATATAATTATCCATGTGCATGTTCCATAGTATACTTGACCAAATGTATTACTTGTTAAGTATTATACAAGTGTATTTGTATACTTACAGTTGTATTACCATGGTTGTGTATAATACTTGTATAATGGTATTTTCACCAATATTAGTGTATATGTTGGCATGTATTTGTACGTATAGGAATACGTATTTTTCTTGTATTTATTACCCCCACTTTTTTGTGTACCTAAAATATATACATTTAAGATGTATCCAATTTAGTATATATGAGTTTTTATGCTGGGTAAGTGTATATATTCCAAAATAATATATATTTTTAAGATGAGTTCTAGAAAATATATATATTTTAGTTTCCACCAAAAACAATATAGTTTAGGAGGTTTACGAAATATATATTCTTATACACTTCGAAAATAATAGTTTATAGTATCGACAAGATACTATATAATTTACATACCTGTAAAAATATATATTTTGTCACTTGTTCGGTTTTGAACATATTACTTACCAAGCTTCGATTTATTATATATATTAATTCGTAATCCGTATAAAGTCCGATCTTCCGTTAAGTCCATATTTGTTTCCATGTATGGTGATGGATATGTTTATATATTCTTGTAATTCTTTGTTTGCCATTGATTATGTATTTGTTGGTATGTTTTATTTTCCAAGTCTCTCTCTCTCTCTCTCTATATATATATATATATATATATATTTAATACACACAATAAGCACATAGTTTGTGATTCTTATGATCACCAACATATATTTTTCCAAAAATATGTATTGTTACCCATTTATCTTTAGAAAAATAATGACTTCTTGGACTTATATTTTATACAAAAATATGGGAATTTTTATGTTTATGGCTTTTAAACAAGTTCACTTGTAAGAACTTTATAAACATATATTTTCTAAGTGTTTAATTTTTATAAAAATTGGTTTCCCATGTTTTAAAACATGTGTTATGCTTCAAAACTCATCAATCTACTCATCATGACTTCAACAAGTATTCTTTATACATATACATGCATTTGTAGATTATGATGAACTTGAAAGTTTACCCAAAACATGTAGTCTTTTAGCTTTGTGTTTAAGATGTTCATACATCCTTAAAAATGAGTTAGGTTACTAAGATTTACTAACTTTGTTAAAAATCATTTTTAACAACTTGTTTATATTTATTTTAAGAAACATCACACATAACTTTAATCACATTTACAAGTTCATCCATCTTGTTATAACATGTTTATAAGGACTTTTATCATTTTTAAACACTTGATCATCCAACATTCTAAAATTGTGGCAAATCATTTTATCCACTTTAAAGAGTACATTTACTTTGTTATAACAAGCTCATCATTAATTTGAGCATTGGTTCTTGTAAGATCCATGTGTACACTTGTTAGATCTAAGCTTCTAGTAAGTGTACATATGATGGACATGGTCCATAGCACAAAATAAACATCTATATCTTTATTACACCTTCATTATATGCTCATAATTTTTAGATCAAGTTGCTTGTTCATATGTTCATCTTTAATCACATTTACAAGTTCATCCATCTTGTTATAACATGTTTATAAGGACTTTCATCATTTTTAAACACTTGATCATCCAACATTTTAAAATCGTGGCAAATCATTTTATCCACTTTAAAGAGTCCATTTATTTTGTTATAACAAGCGCATAATTAATTTGATCATGGATCTTATAAGATCCATGTGTACACTTATTAGATCTAAGCTTCTAGTAAGTGTACATATGATGGACATGGTCCATAGCACAAAATAAACATCTATATCTTTATTACAACTTCATTATATGCTCATAATTTTTAGATCAAGTTGCTTGTTCATATGTTCATCTTTAATCACATTTACAAGTTCATCCATCTTGTTATAACATGTTTATAAGGACTTTCATCATTTTAAACACTTGATCATCCAACATTTTAAAATCATGGCAAATCATTTTATCCATTTTAAAGAGTCCATTTATTTTGTTATAACAAGCTCATCATTAATTTGATCATGGATCTTGTAAGATCCATGCATACACTTGTTAGATCTAAGCTTCTAGTAAGTGTACATATGATGGACATGGTCCATAGCACAAAATAAACATCTATATCTTTATTACAACTTCATTATATGCTCATAATTTTTAGATCAAGTTGCTTGTTCATATGTTCATCTTTAATCACATTTACAAGTTCATCCATCTTGTTATAACATGTTTATAAGGACTTTCATCATTTTTAAACACTTGATCATCCAACATTTTAAAATCATGGCAAATCATTTTATCCACTTTAAAGAGTCCATTTATTTTGTTATAACAAGTTCATCATTAATTTGATCATGGATCTTGTAAGATCCATGTGTACACTTGTTAGATCTAAGCTTCTAGTAAGTGTACATATGATGGACATGGCCCATAGCACAAAATAAACATTTTTATCTTTATTACAACTTCATTATATGCTCATAATTTTTAGATCAAGTTGCTTGTTCATATGTTCATCTTTTAAAGTTGATTCTTTTGGATGTCATAACTTATATATTATCAAAATACTAGTAACAAGATATCAAATGAAAGATTAAGAGGCTCACTACTAGCTCTTGTGGCTAGGGAAGTGGCAAGATGAACAAGTTGAAGAAGATGATGCAAAGTTGGTGGATAAAAGCTCCCAAGAGAGGTCCTTGAACTTCCAATTCTTAGCACCTTCTTAGATAACCTTGAGACACCTTAGGATCACCTTAGATTGCCTTGAAAATGACTTGAAAATGGAGGTGGTTTGAAGATGAAGTGGCTATGAGGTTGTGGAGGTTATGAAGAAGAAGGTGAAGTGTTGTTTAGGATAAGGTTTTAGGTGATAATCATGTCTTTTTATGTGTAAAGACACAAGACCCTTCATGTAATACCATAAAACATGTTGATGATTAGGGGGACAAGAATCTTTGGAGTCATGGGGACAAAAGTGTTGGTGGCTTGTGTGCCACCCCTTGGCCGTCCAAGATGATGATTATGTTGGCTAACTTGGTTAAGTTTCCAAGTTAAATATTTCGTTAGGATTTTAGGGCTTAGTTAGGGGGTTTTAGTAAATTAAGGGTTTTTGAGTATTTTAAGGTGTAAAATGCCCTACACTAGTTTAATATTGTTAAACAATGTTAACTAGTTTATATTTTATGTCTAGTTCGTGTTCGGTTGCTTAACGGGTGCTAGGTTCGTTAACGGGTTCTTAAACGGAGGTTTAAACTGTTGTAGGGATTTTAGGGATTTTTATGTAAAACAATGTGTTTACGGATCTTAACTAGTTGTATGATGTTAAAATATTGTTAACTAGTTCATATGATGTGTCAGATTGTGTCCGTGTGTTCGTTTCGTTGTCGGTTTGTTAAAACGTTAACTTCCAATACTTGTTTGATATGATATGTTTTTGTGCCAAATTGATACTTTCAATATCTTTAAGTAGTGTATGATGTTTAATATTATTTCTGCATATTAAATAAGCTTGCGGATGCTGTATTTTGCTGAATTGTTGTTTAGCGTATATTTCGGACAGTTTTCAGTGCATGTATAATTTCCGAAAAGTGTTAGCATTAATCCTTGCTTTCCCACATGGGAATAATATACAGTTCATGTTGGACTCTCATCTAAGTCCTAAATCTGTTGTTTAGCTGCGTAATGAAGCTGTGTTGTCACTGCTAGTCTACTAGTTGTTCTGATGCACTGCTTTAAACTGTTTTATAATGGTAACCACTAAACAAGAAATATGCATCATGTAATGTACTCAGTGAGTTTTCTAGGTGTGTGCCATGCAATTCATGTAGTTTAGTCGTTCAAAACACGTAATTGTATAATATAGTTCACTGTCACTTTCGGGTAATTCCGTACACTTAAACAATTAATTATATGATACAATTACGTGTTTTGAACGTCTAAACTGCATGAATTGCATAGCATACACCTAGAAAAGTCACTGAATACATTACATGATGCATATTATTCGTTTAGTGGTTACCATTAAAAACAGTTTAAAACAGTGCGTCGGAAACAACTTGTAGACTAGCTGTGACAGCATAGTGTCAGTATGTAGTTAAACAGCATATTTAGGACTTAGATGGGAGTCTAACGCAAACTGGATATAAAACCTCATGTGGGAAAGCAAGTATTAATGCTAACACTTTCCGGAAACTATACATGCACTGAAAATTGTCCGAAATATAGACTAAACAGCAATTCAACAAAATACAGCATCCACAAGCTTATGTAATATGTAGAAATAGTGTTAAACATCATACACTACTTAAAAGATATTGAAAATATCAATGTGGCACAAAAACATATCATATGACACAAGTCTTGAAAGTAAACGTTCTAATGAACCGACAACGAAACGAACACCCGAACACAATCTGACACATCATATGAACTAGTTAACAATATTTTAACATCATACAACTAGTTAAAATCAGTAAACCCATTGCTTTGATTGAAAATCCCTAAAATCCCTACAAGTTGCTTAAACCTCCGTTTAAGGACCCGTTTGTAACATCCGTAAAAAACGGATTTTACCAAACCCGCTCCGTTTATTAACCGAACAATCAGTTTAAAATTTCGTGGCGTATTTAATGCCCAAATTAATTTTAAATGATACATAATTAATTATTATATTGGAATATATAATTTGTTTTTGAAAAATTGTTAAAAATAATGAAATAAAAATAAATTGGTTCTGCCGGGTTTCGAACCCGGGTCAGTCAACCAGTCCAGCAAAGTCTTACCGCACACACACTCAACCACTGCGCCACTAGTGTTCTTTGTTAATTATTAGAATCAATTAATTCATATCATGATTCTCGAATTCAAAACCGGCGCCCAAATTGCAGTCGTCGGAAATCCCGACGATCTCGCGAGATTGGACGGTTACTTCAGTTATAACGTAAACATTTAAACCTACATCGGTTATAACCGACGCCTGAACTCGCGACACAAGCTATAACCGCCGGAAAGTTTTTAACCGACGAATCAAGTCGGAAATCGGACCAAATTCATCAACGACCTGCCCTATAAATACCTCCTCGAACCTCTGCAAGCTTTTTCGCTCAAAACCGCACCTTTACCCGACGTAATTCCATTCGCCGGAAAATTTTTGTACCTCGCCGGAAAACCGAACCCTTCACTTCTGAACCTTACTGAACCCCTGAGCTTATACCGAAGTCACCCACATCCTTTTCAAGCTTGCTGAAGACTCTCTGCCGCAAGACACACGATGCCGGAATCTTTTGCTGTCGCCGGAGTTCTGCCGGAGAAACAGAGGAATCCAGTCGGTATACCTCACGCTTAAATCTTTCATTCTTTTTACATATCTCATCTGTAATTAACCTCAAAACACTAAAGAACACGATTAAAACATCAAACCAGTCGGACTTCCGATTCTGGTTAAGACTGACGAAGAAGACGAAGTTTCGGTAACATATAAGTTTATTATAAATCAAGATATAACTCGGGTTAGACACACAGTCCAGCGGTGGACTGTGTGCACATTAAACACGTAAACGTCTCGAGTTCGAATCTTGTCCCACGCATGCTTGCCTTAATAAAAATGTCTTTTTGTTAACCGAACCGGAGTCACCGTTGTACATGTTAAGTTTATTAATAACCGGAATAATAACCAAGTTAGACACACAGTCCAGTGGTGGACTGTGTGAATGTTTAAACACACGTCACGAGTTCGAGTCCGGTCTACTGCACCGATTCGGACAATTTTCTAACTTTTTAAAATAAGGCAGAAATGAAATAATGAGGTTTGTTCATAAGTATAATATAAATCGGATTATTTAACAAGTTAGACACACAGTCCAGCGGTGGACTGTGTGTTAACTCAACCCACAGGTCCCGGGTTCGAGACCTGTGGAGCGCACCGAGTCTTTGGATTAAAATCGTTTTTAAAAAATAAAGGATTTTCTGTTTAATCTAATTAGTATATAAATATAATTAAAAACAGAAATATTTCGGGTTAGGCACGTAGCTCAGTTGGTAGAGCTGCGTGCACGCGTACGGGAGGTCTCAGGTTCGAGCCTCACTCAGCGCACACTTACACGCATACGAACCGGTCAAACAGTCAAGGTCAACGGTCAAAAAAGTCAATTTTTTTATTATTTTTATTTATTTATATTAATTAAAAATCAATTAAAAATACTTAAAAATAACATTTTTAAGGTTAGAAATAGCCTTAAACTCACAAAAATACACCCAACAATCCTACTAAAATGGATTAATAAAATCCGTTTACTTACCGAACCATAATGCTATTTATCTAGGTTAATTTCACTCGTGGTTAAAACCACTTCGCGTGCATTCAACATCATCAACCGAACGCATCCACTGTGAGTGAATCTTACAACTCCCCCTTTTTAATTACACGTTTTGGGGTGTGTCATGTGTCACAAAATAATTAACTCGTTTATTTAAACTTGTGCCATACCATATTGTGATCTAAACTTAGATTGTTTATATTGTTGTGGTTATGTATTTCATTTTGTCAACTTATATGAAAGTCATTCATTAAGCCCATCAGTTCCTCGTGGGAGACGAGTTGAGCAACGCGTGCCTCAAAACAAATCCATTATTGTTCATGTGTGTATTATTGAGTTTATATTGTTTGTAGTTATGTATTTCATATTGTCAAGTTTATGCAATTCATTCATTAGGCCCATCAGTTCCTCGTGAGAGACGAGTTGAGCAACGCGTGCCTCTAAACGATCCATTATTGTTCATGTGTGTATTGTTTATTATTAAATTGATTGATGAATAAGTTTACATCTATTTTACTCATGTGTGGTTGTGCACTTTATTTCATAATCAATTAAATAAACTTGTTCAAATGTTTTCCATAGGATTCACTCGCCAACTTTTTGTTGATCCAAAAACCCTTTTACACATGATACAGGTGAACAGGATGAAGCAAGGAAAACATAGGAAATGCCTTAGAAGAAAACAATGAAGCCTAGATTGATATTTAGGACACGTTGTAATATTGATTGTAATTTTCCATTAAAGTGTATTAATGAATATGAAACGTTAAATAAATGTCATGAGCTTTGATGATAACCCAATCATGCCCCGATCACCTTTTCCGCTGCGGGTCGGGGTGTGACAGATTGGTATCAGAGCCATGACTATAGGGATATAGGATAGGTTATTAGACCCTTAGAGCCTATACTATAGTCTGCCTAAATTTTAATTGATTAGGTGGTTACATACAAACTTGTGATATTTATTTGTTTCATATTTGTTTATACTTACAATCAAACATACATACTTATATACATATTCATTATACATATATCAATGTTCATATATTCAATTCATTTTCATACTCTCATTATTCAAAGATTTTGTTGCAATTTTCAAATCTCATCAAAGTAAGTTCTGCAACGGGCATGTAGTAACTGGAAGGGTACAAGTACCGGTAGTCGGAACGTCCTGTCTAGGTTGGCATTCGTATAAATCCAATATAACGGACCAGTTTGCCTACCTGGGGACCAACGATGACAGTACGAAGGACCTATTAGGCCAAAGCATGCCACACCAAACGTCGTTCGAACTAACCCACTTTGAGGTGTCACCGTGTCTACACCTGGACACATTCCGAATACCATACGTTGTATACATATTTCTCGATTTTCTCCGGGTTTTAGTGTATGCAACCAGGCTAACACATGCAAACCATATGAAAAACACGGTATTCATGGGGGCCCACATGATTACGAAAGTGAAGTATGGCGGCATGTAGGGCCTAATGGCGAGCAAAGCCCAAGACATCCTATGGATGTAGTAGATTTATTTTGCTATAATTATTTTATGAATGTTCATTCCAAAATGCGGCCCATGAACCCAAAAACATCCAACTCATACTCGTGATGCGTATTCCTTGTAGATGTCTTCTAACCACGCCCGTAGGAAGATGAGAGTAGGAAAAGCCCGCGAACGCATGGCTGCCCTAATCGCTCAACAAATGGCTGCCGTAATACCCAACATTGTAATCCAAGTCCAATAAGTACTTACCGCTAATCCTGTCAATAAAGAAAATCAAAACGTTATCAACCCTCCCCCAAATATCACTAAATGCACCTACAAGCATTTCAAATCATGCGACCCTCCAAAATACAAAGGGACTGAAGGTGTCACTGCTCTCCTCCATTGGTTTGAAGAGATGGAGAACACTTTTCTAAATTGCGATTGCCCCCATGATCGCAAAGTGCGATATGCTACCGGTCGATTATATGGGATAGCACTTACTTGGTGGAATACAGAGAAGGCCAAACGAGGTGTTGAAGATGCTATGACTTTAACTTGGAATGAATTGAAGGAAATCATGACCAGACGATTTTGCCCAAGGAGCGAAATCAAGAAATTAGAAGATGAATTTTATTCGTTGAAGCAAAAAGAAGGAGACCACATCACATACAACAAAAGATTCCTCGAGTTACATCAAATGGTTCCCAACATGTTCACTCCCCTCTATCGTTTGATCGAGCACTACATTCGTGGTCTTCCGTCAAAGATTCAAGACCCTGTAATAAGTACCACGCCTGCAACCTTGGAAGCAGCAATGGAGTTAGCTACAGAGCTCACCGAGAACCGAATCCGGAACAAAGACTTCAAGGAGGAGAAGAAGAAGGATAAAGCATCGACTGAAACCTTCGACTACACCCAAACCGAATCCCCTTCTCAACCCAATTTTAAGAGAAAAAGAGACGGGCAACTTTTCGCTACTACCCAACGTAATCAACCAGTTTTACAAGCCATACAATCCAAGCTATCCCAATCACTCAAGTGGCACCCAACTCAACTTACCCAAATAAGAAACCATATCTTGGACCTCACCCTCGATGCAACAACTGTTTTTATCACCATCCCCTTACCTTACCTTGTCGACTATGTGCAACTTGTGGACGCTATGGTCATTTGAGCAAGGTTTGCCGCACCTTTCAAAACCAAATCTCTTCCCCTACTCAAAACATGGCCCAAACCTATCAACAACCCCAATACCCCATGTTCCCATATGATCGAGCTTGTTTCAATTGTGGCGACCCTACCCACTTTAGAAACACGTGCCCTCGATTAGTTAACATCATAAACGCTCAAGCCCAATCAAACCCAGTTAACCAAGTAAACCAAGAAAACCCAACCGCGAGGCCACCAGCAAGAGGAAGAGTCTTCAACATCAACGCCAATCCTGTCGAAGATAATGACGGCCCAAACGAAGATACCCAACTAGTCCTCTTCACCGAAAATCCAGATTCAACTCCTATCGTTTAGTTTTATGTTTTTCTTTATGTTTTAGAATCACATAGAACCAATCATAACTTAAGGATAAAGCCAATGAAACTTTGACAAGAATATGGTGGATACGCCGCTGGTACTTCCTATATATAAGTATTCTTGTCAAATGATCGGAGGCATTATCAGGCGGTTATGAGAGGTTCCATGTATAGGCTGTTTGTGTGATTGTTGTTTAGATTAAGTTTATTATTTTCAGTTCATGCAATACGATCGGCTCCGTTTGATTGAACCTTGATCGCACAGACATTTTCATTTTCAGTACATGCAATACGATCGGCTCCGTTTGATTGAGCCTTGATCGCACATACATTTTCATTATCAGTATTTTGTGGTTGTTGTGTTTGTAGTAGAGTCACATTGAACTAATCATAACTTGTGGATAAAGTCAATGAAAATTTGACAAGAATATGGTGGATATGCCGCTGGTACTTCTTATATATAAGTATTCTTGTCAAATGATCGGAGGCATTATCAGGCGGTTATGAGAGGTTCCATGTATAGGTTGTTTGTGTGATTGTTGTTTAGATTAAGTTTATTATTTTCAGTACATGCAATACGATCGGCTCCGTTTGATTGAGCCTTGATCGCACAGACATTTTCATTTTCAGTACATGCAATACGATCGGCTCTGTTTGATTGAGCCTTGATCGCACAGACATTTTTCGTTTTCAGTATTTTGTGTTTGTTGTGTTTGTAGTAGAGTCACATAGGACTAATCATAACTTGTGGATAAAGTCAATGAAAATTTGACAAGAATATGGTGGATACGCCGTTGGTACTTCCTATATATAAGTATTCTTGTCAAATGATCGGAGGCATTATCAGGCGGTTATGAGAGGTTCCATGTATAGGCTGTTTGTGTGATTGTTGTTTAGATTAAGTTTATTATTTTCAGTACATGCAATACGATCGGCTCCGTTTGATTGAGCCTTGATCGCACAGACATTTTCATTTTCAGTACATGCAATACGATCGGCTCCGTTTGATTGAGCCTTGATCGCACAGACATTTTTCATTTTCAGTATTTTGTGTTTGTTGTATTGGTTGTAGAGTCACATAGGACTAATCATAATTCACTGATAAAACCAATGAAAATTTGACGAGAATATGGTGGATACGCAGCTGGTACTTCCTATATATAAGTATTCTTGTCAAAGGATCAGAGGCATTGTCAGACGGTTATGAGAAGTTCTATGTAGGATTTAGTAGTTTCTTGGTAACTAAACATAACTTGCGGATAAAACCAACGAAAATTTGACAAGAATATGGTGGATACGCCGCTGGTACTTCCAATATATAAGTATTCTTGCCAAAGGATCAGAGGCATTATCAGGCGGTTATGAGAAGTTCCATGTAGGATTTAGTATTGCCTTGGTTGAAATTTGTGTTACATTCATATCATCTGGCCATTTAAAGAAATTGGACTGTGTTCTATTTCTACATAAACTAACCTCTCCATCATAACAAACGAGAGAGGAACTGTCACCATTCAAACCTATATGCTATCAGAATGTGGATTCAAATATTCGTTGTTGTGTTATTTATGTTCTAGAGTTACATCATAGGACCAATCATAACTTACTGATAAAACCAATGAAAATTTGACAAGAATATGGTGGATACGCCGCTGGTACTTCCTATATATAAGTATTCTTGTCAGAGGATCAGAGGTATTGTTAGATGGTTATGAGAAGTTCCATGTAGGTTGTAGTATTAGAAGTTTTGCCTTAGGATATAACCATATCCTTCCAAACATATCCAAACTCTTATGCATGATATCATATTTAGCAAATCAATTCTGCTTATCAATACTTTTACAGTAGGCAACAAAAAACGATTCCTGTAATAGGGTACTTAACCCTTACAAGGAACGTTACCGCCTCAAACAAAAACTTAAACCCTTACTTTTTCTAAGCATGTAATTGTCAAACTAAACACCATTTTTTTTAGTCAAAATATATCACTACTTAAATTTCGGGACGAAATTTCTAAAAAGCAGGGGATACTGTAACATCCGCCAAAAACGGATTTTACCAAACCCGCTCCGTTTGTTAACCGAACAATCAGTTTAAAATTCCGTGGCGTATTTAATGCCCAAATTAATTTTAAACGATACATAATTAATTATTATATTGGAATATATAATTTGTTTTTGAAAAATTGTTAAAAATAATGAAATAAAAATAAAATGGTTCTGCCGGGTTTCGAACACGGGTCAGTCAACCGGTCCAGCAAAGTCTTACCGCACACACACTCAACCACTGCGCCACTACTGTTCTTTGTTAATTATTAGAATCAATTAATTCATATCATGATTCTCGAATTCAAAACCGGCGCCCAAATTACAGTCGTCGGGAATCCTGGCGATCTCGCGAGATTGGACGGTTACTTCAGTTATAACGTAAACATTTAAACCTACATCGGTTATAACCGACGCCTGAACTCGCGACACAAGCTATAACCGCCGGAAAGTTTTTAACCGACGAATCAAGTCGGAAATCGGACCAAATTCATCAACGACCTGCCCTATAAATACCTCCTCGAACCTCTGCAAGCTTTTTCGCTCAAAACCGCACCTTTACCCGACGTAATTCCATTCGCCGGAAAATTTCTGTACCTCGCCGGGAAACCGAACCCTTCACTTCTGAACCTTACTGAACCCCTGAGCTTATACCGAAGTCACCCACATCCTTTTCAAGCTTGCTGAAGACTCTCTGCCGCAAGACACACGACGCCGGAATCTTTTGCTGTCGCCGGAGTTCTGCCGAAGAAACAGAGGAATCCAGTCGGTATACCTCACGCTTAAATCTTTCGTTCTTTTTACATATCTGATCTGTAATTAACCTCAAAACACTAAAGAACACGATTAAAACATCGAACCAGTCGGACTTCCGATTCTGGTTAAGACTGACGAAGAAGACGAAGTTTCGGTAACATATAAGTTTATTATAAATCAAGATATAACTCGGGTTAGACACACAGTCCAGCGGTGGACTGTGTGCACATTAAACACGTAAACGTCTCGAGTTCGAATCTTGTCCCACGCATGCTTGCCTTAATAAAAATGTCTTTTTGTTAACCGAACCGGAGTCACCGCTGTACATGTTAAGTTTATTAATAACCGGAATAATAACCAACTTAGACACACAGTCCAGTGGTGGACTGTGTGAATGTTTAAACACACGTCACGAGTTCGAGTCCGGTCTACTGCACCGATTCGGACAATTTTCTAACTTTTTAAAATAAGGCAGAAATGAAATAATGAGGTTTGTTCATAAGTATAATATAAATCGGATTATTTAACAAGTTAGACACACAGTCCAACGGTGGACTGTGTGTTAACTCAACCCACAGGTCCCGGGTTCGAGACCTGTGGAGCGCACCGAGTCTTTGGATTAAAATCGTTTTTAAAAAATAAAGGATTTTCTGTTTAATCTAATTAGTATATAAAAATAATTAAAAACAGAAATATTTCGGGTTAGACACGTAGCTCAGTTGGTAGAGCTGCGTGCACGCGTACGGGAGTTCTCGGGTTCGAGCCTCACTCAGCGCACACTTACACGCATACGAACCGGTCAAACAGTCAAGGTCAACGGTCAAAAAAGTCAATTTTTTTATTATTTTTATTTATTTATTTTAATTAAAAATCAATTAAAAATACTTAAAAATAACATTTTTAAGGTTAGAAATAGCCTTAAACTCACAAAAATACACCCAACAATCCTACTAAAATGGATTAATAAAATCCGTTTACTTACCGAACCATAATGCTATTTATCTAGGTTAATTTCACTTGTGGTTAAAACCACTTCGCGTGCATTCAACATCATCAACCGAACGCACCCACTGTGAGTGAATCTTACAACTCCCCCTTTTTAATTACACGTTTTGGGGTGTGTCATGTGTCACAAAATAATTAACTCGTTTATTTAAACTTGTGCCATACCATATTGTGATCTAAACTTAGATTGTTTATATTGTTGTGGTTATGTATTTCATTTTGTCAACTTATATGAAAGTCATTCATTAAGCCCATCAGTTCCTCGTGGGAGACGAGTTGAGCAACGCGTGCCTCAAAACAAATCCATTATTGTTCATGTGTGTATTATTGAGTTTATATTGTTTGTAGTTATGTATTTCATATTGTCAAGTTTATGCAATTCATTCATTAGGCCCATCAGTTCCTCGTGAGAGACGAGTTGAGCAACGCGTGCCTCTAAACGATCCATTATTGTTCATGTGTGTATTGTTTATTATTAAATTGATTGATGAATAAATTTACATCTATTTTACTCATGTGTGGTTGTGCACTTTATTTCATAATCAATTAAATAAACTTGTTCAAATGTTATCCATAGGATTCACTCGCCAACTTTTTGTTGATCCAAAAACCCTTTTACACATGATACAGGTGAACAGGATGAAGCAAGGAAAACATAGGAAATGCCTTAGAAGAAAACAATGAAGCCTAGATTCATATTTAGGACACGTTGTAATATTGATTGTAATTTTCCATTAAAGTGTATTAATGAATATGAAACGTTAAAATAAATGTCATGAGCTTTGATGATAACCCAATCATGCCCCGATCACCTTTTCCGCTACGGGTCGGGGTGTGACACCGTTAACGAATCTAGCACCCGTTAAGCAACCGAACACGAACTAGACATAAATATAAATTAGTTAACATTGTTTAACAATATTAAACTAGTGTATGGCATCTTGTATCTTAAAATGCATCAAAAACCCTAATACACTTAAACCCCCCTAACTAAACCCTTAAACTTAACTAATTACTTGTTGGTGCATATTTGTGATAACAACTTAATATTTTAATAGTTTAGTCTTTGGATATTTTGTATTGGGCTTAGCATTTGTGTTCAGCTTGTTTAGAGTAGTAATGGGCTTGGAGAATGGCCTAGCCCAGTATAAAGCCTAGTATGCAGACATGTAGTATATATACATGTTATACATTAGGGTTTTGTGGTTGGTTGAACAGAACAGAGAGGAGTGTGAGAAATCTACAGAGAGTGGCTGAGAGATTTCTAGAAAGTCTTGAATTGATTGTAAACCATTGTGTTGGATAATCAATAGAAGAATGTTTGTGTAACATCCGTCAAAAAACCGGATTTACCAAACCCGCTCCGTTTAATAACCGAACAATCAGTTAAAAATTTCGTGGCGTATTTAATGCCCAAAATAATTTTAAACGATACATAATTAATAAGTATATTGAAATATATAATTTATTTTTGGAAAAGTATTAAAATTAGTGGTTTAAAAATAAAAGAAGGCTGATGGGTTTCGAACCCGGGTCAGCCGAGTCAATCTGGTCAACAAAGCATTAACACACACGCGTTCAACCACTGCGCCACTTGTGATTCTTGTTTATTATTAGAGACAATTAATTCATATCATAAGTCTCGAATTCAAAAACCGACGCGCCCAATCGCAGTCGTCAGAAATCCCGGCGATCTCGCGAGATTGGACGGTTTCTTCAGTTTTAACGTAAACTTTAACTATGACATCGGTTATAACCGACGCCTGAACCCGCGACGCAAGTCATAACCGCCGGAAAACGTAATGACCGACGAAACAAGACGGAAATCGGACCAAATTCATCGATGTCCCGCCCTATAAATACCTCCTCAAACCTCTGCTAGCTTTTTCGCTCACAATCACACCTTTACCCGACGTAATTCCACTCGCTGGAAAAGTTCTACACCTCGCCGGAAAACCGAGTCCTTCACTTCTGAGCCTTACTGAACACCCAGAACTTATACCGAAGCCACTCACATCCATCTCAAGCTCGCTGAAGACTCTCTGCCGCAAGACACACGTCGCCGGAATAAGCTGCTGTCACCGGAGTTTCGCCGGCGAAATAGAGGAGCCATTGTTCGGTATACCTTACGCTTGATCTTTCATTATTTTTATTTATCTCACCTGTAATTAACCACCAGACACTAACAAACTTGATTAAAACTTCGAACCAGTCGGACTTCCGATTCTGGTTAAGATTAACGAAGAAGACGAAGTTTCAGTTGTCTATATGTATAATTAAAATCAAGATATAACTCGGGTTAGACACACAGTCCAGTGGTGGACTGTGTGCACATAAAACACGCTTACGTCTCGAGTTCGAATCTTGTCCCACGCACCTTCGCCCTAATAAAAATGTTTTTTTTTCTTAACTGAACCGGAGTCACTGCTTAAGATGTAAGTTTAATAAAAACCGGAATAATAACCAAGATAGACACACAGTCCAGTGGTGGACTGTGTGAATGTTTAATCACACGTCACGAGTTCGAGTCCGGACTACCGCACCGGTCCGGACAATTATCAAACTTTTTATATAAGACAGAAATGAAAATATTTAGTTTGTATATAAGTATAATAAAAATCAGATTATTTAACAAGTTAGACACACAGTCCAGCGGTGGACTGTGTGTTAACTCAACCCACAGGTCCTGGGTTCGAGACCTGTGGAGAACACCGGTTCGAAACATTAAAATCTTTTTAAAAATAAATGATTTTCGGATTAATCTAATTAGTATATAAATTTAATTAAAAACAGAAATATTTCGGGTTAGACACGTAGCTCAGTTGGTAGAGCTGCGTGCACGCGTACGGGAGGTCTCGGGTTCGAGCCTCACCCAGCGCATACATACACACATACAAACCGGTCAACTGTCAACAGTCAAAGTCAATGGTCAACGGTCAAAAAGTCAACATTTTTTTATTATTTTTATTTATTTATTTTATTTAAAAATCAATTAAAATACTTAAAAATAACATTTTTAAGGTTAGAAAATAGCCTTAAACTCACAAAAATACACCCAACAATCTTACTAAAATGGATTAATAAAATCCGTTTACTTACCGAACCATTATGCCATTATCTAGGTTAGTTCCACTCGTGGTTAAAACCAACCTCGTGCGCATTCAACATCATCAACCGAACGCACCCAATGTGAGTGAATCTTACAACTCCCCTTTTTAATTACACGTTTTGGGGTGTGTCATGTGTCACCAAAATTAACTCGTTTATTTAAACTTGTGCCATACCATATTGTGATCTAAACTTAGTTTGTATACATTGTTTGTAGTTTTGTATTTCATATTGTCAAGTATATGCAAATCATTCATTAGGCCCATCAGTTCCTCGTGAGAGACGAGTTGAGCAACGCGTGCCTCAAAACGATCCATTATTGTTCATGTGTGCATTATTTAATATTAATTGATTGGTGAATAAGTTTACATCTATTTTTACTCATGTGTGGTTATGCACTTTATTTTATAATCAATTAAATAAACTTGTTCAAATGTTTTTCATAGGATTCACTCGCCAACTTTTTGTTGATCCAAAAACCATTTTTACACATGATACAGGTGAACAGGATGAAGCACGGAAAACATAGGAAATGCCTTAGAAGAAAACAATGAAGCCTAGATTGATGTTTAGGACATGATGTAATTATGATTGTAAATTTCCCATCAAATTGTATTAATGAATATGAAACATTATAATAAATGTCATGAGCTTTGATGATAACCCAATCATGCCCCGGTCATCTTTTCCGCTGCGGGTCGGGGTGTGACAGTTTGAAGGAATTTAGTTCGTGTTCTTGTTCTTGTTCTTGTTTCTGTGAAATCTGATCTAGGGGATTCCGCACTCTAGATTAGATAGACGATTCTGTCAAGATCCATAAGGACTAGGGACCTACAATTGGTATCAGAGCATTCGGCTCTTGATTTTGCTCGGTCAAGAATCATGACAGCAGAAAAATTGGATTTTTGGACGTCTTGGAGGCTGTTTTGGAGGTTGTGACGGCTGAATTAGGGTTTCTGTTACTGTTCCGAATTAACAGCAGGCATTTCGAATTGAAGACTTGCATTCCGGATAAAAAAGAAGAGCATTTCGGATTGAAGACTTGCATTCCGGATAAAAAGTAAAGTATTTCGGATTGAAGACTTGAATTTCGGATCAGAAACCTACATTTCGGATCATTAGACTTTAAATTCGGATTCCATTTCGGGTTCCATTTCGGATCAAAAGTCTATTCCGGATTCCATTTCGGATCAGAACATTGCATTCCGGATTTCATCCCAGATCACTATTCCGAATTACCATCTCGGATTAGCAATTCGGATTACTGTTCCGGATTGACTATCCGAGTTGCTGTTCCAGATTTGGTACTGTTCTGAGTTAGGATGAAGAAGGTGGAAAGTTAATCAGCTGACGTAACCGGATTTAAACGTTTTCAGACACAGAATTTGATCCACAAACAATCTTGACAAACTGGTTGCACGGTTAGACTCGTGTGATTTTTAGGACAAAAAAGGCGCGGAAAATCCTAATATCGGACAATATACATCTTTGGATTCGTATCGTTAAGACAAGTTTAACGGTACAATTTGGTAACCACACTTTTCGGATAAATTTTTGAATGATTTTAACTTACGGTTACGGTAAAACACGAAGAAGGACCAGAAGAGAGGTTAGATTTGGGTTTTGACACAGGTATACCAAAATCCACTTAATATGTTAGCTGCGTGTTAAAGATGGTCAAATTGAACAATCTAAGTGAGGGTGGTAAAAACTGGCCAAAGCTAATAAATGTTGAACAGTATGTAGATTGGAAGAAGAAGTTTGAGGCTTCGGTTCTAAGTGAAGATACTAATATGTGGAATTGTATGATTGATGGGTACATTGCTCCCACACGTCGAGTTAACGGGAGAATTACGGTACTCTCATATGAGAAGATGGAAGATTCTGAGAAATGTATATATGATGCTGAGAAGAAGGCTTTAGCAGCGATAAAGATGTCCTTGCCATTTGATATGAAAAACATTTGTAATAGGTATGGATCGTCTAGAGAGCTGTGGGAAGCTTTAGAAAAACGTTATCAGAGTACTTCAAGACAAAATACATGTGTGAGTGAGACTGCAGCTGTGAATATTGGTGAAGAAGCTGCTAAGATAGAAGAGAAGAAGGAAGCTAAGAAGGAGAAAAGGGAAGCCAAGGATGCAAAAGCTGCAGTGTGCATGGATGATACAGATAAGCTTACAGCAAAGGTACAGGTACACTTTCAATCTGTAAGTCATACTTGTCATAATTGCACTGAACTACAAGGTAAAGTTGACAAACTACGGAGCAAAACAAAATTCTGTTAGCTGAATTAGAAAATATGAAAGTGTCAAACGTTCTTTTGAGTAAAAGTGAGTCAAATTGTTTAAAATCACTCAAATCAAATGAACAAGAAGTCATCAGTTTGACCAGCAAAGTCAATGAACTATTACAGATCATTGATTTGGCTCGTGAGGCTGTGAAGGATAAAACTAACGAGCTTTCAGAAAAGTGCATAGAATTGGATAGTACACAAGCCAAAATTGTTGAGCTTCAGGGAAAGTTAGACAAAGTTGGAGAATCCTCGTGAGCCAGGACTCAAATTCAGAAAAGTTTGAAAAGGAGTAGTGATAAAACAGGAGTGGGGTTTAGTAAAGTTTCATCTTCTGAGGATCAGGATTACTCCTTTTTACCAAATGAAAATGAGCTAACAGATTTTGTGCCTACTACACCAGATGTAGTGGATCCGATATACCTATCAGTCCAGGCTCTTTGAAAGAATCTGTTAGGTCAAATAGTATGCCTCATAAAGTGGATGGGGATACTAACGACAAAACAGTCAAATCATTTAAAAAGGGATCTAACAGAAAGAGAATTTTTAATAAGAGATCTTGTTTTAAATATCACAACAAAGGACATGTGGCTAGTTGTTGTCCTTTTAAAAAGGGTAAGAAAGCAGAGGCTGAGGTTGAGGTTAAGGATGGAAATCAGGTTGGTTCAAATAAAAATGTTAAATCCAGTTTTCAGACAAATCAATCGAGATTTCAACCTAAACCTTCAACATTAAGAAGATTTGTTGGTTCAAGAAACTCTTCTCGTAAATCATATCATGATAATGGCCAATCAAATTCTTTTCAATGTAAAAATTCTGGATATCGAAATCGATACCAGACTTCTGGTAATCGAAATTTTCAAAGAAGAAACGAATATAGGGGTTTTAGTAACTCGAATGTTCAAAATAACCCAAAAATTTTTCAAAGTTCAGATAATGATAACGGGATAGGTTTCGGGATAATAATTTTCAAAGGACGGAAAATCCGAGAGTTTATTGGAATTCTCATGATCAAAGGTCTCGTGGAAATTATAAATCTTGTTCAACAGCTTGGAAGACATCCAAGACACCAGTAGGGTGTGATCGATATTGGATGGATGTTCCAGTGGTTGATGAATCTGGACGACCCAATACCTTTAAGGCTTGGGTCCCCAGTCTAACTAAGTTGTTGAGTGTGTGTAGGATGACCAAGAAGGACTATTGATGTGTTCAACAGTGGTTATTCCTGTAAATCATCTGAGGTGAATAGTAGGTTACACATGGTAATGAATTATTTGCTTCTGTGTTAGATACTAGTTTACTAAAAGGGAAAAAACTACTTGTCAAGTTAAAGTGGGAGTCTGTTTGTACCTAAATTTATGTTGTTAAAACCTTACTCCATAAAAACAAAAATTTAGGGGAGAAATTTCCCTAAGCCAAAAAGAGTTTTAATCAGTGTGTAAATTTAGGGGGTAAGTTGAAAAGTTTAAATTTTTCCATAAAAATAGTTGTAGATAAATTTACTGCTTTTCAAAAATAGAAAATCAAAAATGAGTTTTCACTATGTGAAAAAGAAGAAATGATAGTACCTCAGCAAGTTAGACTGTCACACTGAAATTAAAAGTAAATTGCTTAAGTGTGATAGCAGTTTCATCATATGATGTACACCAGTAGGCAAAAGGCATGAAATAATCAACTTACCTTTGTGATACACATATAATAAACTATGTATGAGTGGGTAACATATCAGTGGCATATGGTTTATAACCTTAAATCTTGCGTTGATAGATTGCCAAAATCTGAGGTTTTAGGTCTTTATATCGTTATTTCATCCGGGGTATCAAGGTTGTCCTTCTGCTGTATCTAGATATATGCTAACCTAGGCACAACCAGGATATCTTAAAAGAGCTAAAATGCCAAATCCCAAAAATTGAAGAAGCTCACCTAGAGAGTCATTCAAATATGCAAATTGCATTACTCGTACCGAAATTTGGTATTTGTCCTAACCCTCGTTGGGTATTGGTCTCTTTGCTGTACGGAAGTATTGACCTGATCACCAATTATCTAATTTTGTAATTCAAAAATGATGAATTTCGGTATACTCACCTACTACAATGAATTTTTAAGCATACCTTGATCGCGGGGGTATGTCCTGAAGTGGGACACACTAGTATATCAAGTATAAATTATCTAAACAGATCACGAGGTAGTGGTACTTGAACTGTTCATGTATTTTGTTTAAGTGGATAAACAATACTGGTAATCGTCTTGGACTGTTTGTCATGAATATTGCATATAGAATAATCAGATAGTGTGAAAACAGTTTGATAGTGTTGATATGATCTTCTTAACGGTGATTCTCACAAAAATAGAGTGTTTATTTTCTTGTTAGTTATTTGTTTTCAGAAAATGTAAAAATACAAAAAGATTTGTTTTTAAAGTCTCCCAGTTTGAACTGATAAGTTGTTTGTTATTGCATGATAAGATAAAATATTGGTTTATCTTTAATGTGGAAAAGGGCTAATGGTTTTTCGAGTTACTTGCTTGTGTTTCTAAACAGATTGATGCAGTTATCAAGATGAAGTGCAGAACTCAAGTAAAGTACATTTTAAGAATGGAGTGCAGAATATGTGCAGATGCATGGTAGGATCCTTCTATTACATTGCAAAGGGAATATAGAGGAATTTGGATATAAGAGCTTAACCAGAGAATGCTAGCTTGCTGATCTACAATGAATGAAACTTTTGGTGATTGGATGCATCAGCAAAGGGGGAGTTTGTTAATGTCAGAATCTGCGTGTAGCTGAAGCTATCCAAAGACTAAAAGATCACAAGATGTTTGAAGACAAAGTTACACTATGAAGCTATTGTCAAGGGGGAGTCTGTTGGTGCATATTTGTGATAACAGCTTAATAGTTTAATAGTTTAGTCTTTGGATATTTTGTATTGGGCTTAGTATTTGTGTTTAACTTGTTTAGAGTTGTAATGGGCTTGGAGAATGGCCTAGCCCAGTATAAAGCCTAGTTTGCAAACTTGTAGTATATATACATGCTGTGCATTAGGGTTTTGGGTGAGACAAGTTAGGAAGAGAGGAGTGTAAGAAATCTACAGAGAGTGGCTGAGAGATTTCTAAAGAGTCTTAAATTGATTGTAAACATTCATGTTGGATAATCAATAGGAGACAGTTTGAAAGGAATTGTTCGTGTTTGTGTTAGTGTTTCTGTAAAATCTGATCTAGGGGATTCCGCACTCTAGATTAGATAGACGATTCTGTGAAGATCCATACAGACTAGAGTGTGACTTCATGCCTAGCTCGAGTGTATCGATGACAGATGCTCCAGAAACTTCTTCCAGTGCAGCTCTAGGGGACTCTAGATTAGATAGACGATTCTGTCAATATCCATAAGGACTAGGGGACCTACAATACTTAACATGAAAATTTATCCAAGTTACCATCATCATCATCATCTTGGACGGCCAAAGTGGGGGCCCACAAGCCACCCACATTCTTTTCCCCTAATCCTAAACATGTTGGGAGTAACTTAGCTTTGTATGGAGGATCTTGTGTTGGTTAGTAGACATAAAACAAGACCTTGCATCCATCATAATCACACTTAACCTTATCTCAAAAATTTCAAACACATCTTCTTCCCTAACCTCCATACCTCACGGCCACATTAATCCCCACTTCACCTCCATCTTCAAGTCATTTTCAAGATAATCCAAGGTTATCCTAAGGTGTCTCAAGGCTATTCATGAGGGTGTTAAGCATTGGAAGTTCAAGGACCTCTCTAGGAAGCTTTTATCCACCAACTTTGCATCATCTTCTTCAACTAGTTCATCTTGCCACTTCCCTAGCCACAAGAGCTAGTAGTGAGCCTCCTAATCTTTCATTTGATGTCTTGTTACTAGTATATTGTTAATATATAAGTTATGTCACCAAAAAGTATCACCTTTAAAAGATGAATATATGAACTAGTAACTTGATCTAAAGAATACGAACATGTAATGAAGAAGTAATGAAGATGTAAATGTTTATTTTGTGCTATGGATGATACCCATCATATGTATACTTGCTATAAATATAAATCTAACAAGTATACACATAGATCTTAAAAGATCCATGATCAAAGTAATGATGAACTTGTTAGACATAATAAATGGACTCTTTAAAGTGGATAAAATGATGTATCATGTTCTTAAAATGTTGGATGATCAAGTGGTTAAAAATGAAAAAAGTGTTCATGAACATGTTTTAACATAATGGATGAACTTGTAAAAGTGTTTAAAGTGCTTTGTGATGTTTTTAAGAATATATGTAAACAAGTTGTTAAAAATGATTTTTAACAAAGTTAGTAAATATTAGTAACTAAACTCATTTTTAGAGATAGATGAACATCTTAAACACAAAGTTAAAAGACTACATGTTTTGGTAAACTTTCAAGTTCATCATAACCTAAAAATGCATATATTATACTTGTTGAGATTATTAGGAATAAATTGATGAGTTTTGAAAGCTTAAATAAACATAAAAATCCCCATGTTTTTGTATAAAATATAAGTACAAGTAGTCATGGTTTTTCTAAAAATAAAAATGGATATAAATATATATTTTTGGAAAAATATATATATTTAGTGATCATAAGAATCATAAGTTATGTGTATATTATTTGTATTAGCTCTATATAAAGTTAGGAACTTGAAAATCATACACACAAACAAATACAATAATAAATGGGAAACAAAGAATTACAAAAATATATAAATATCCATAATCATACCATGGAGACAAAGATGTGGGCATATTGGACATTCGGACCATATAAGAAATTACGGACTAAAAATATATAATATATCGAAGCTTGGTAAATATTACTTTCAAAACCGAACAAGTGACAAAATATATATTTTTTTACAAGTATATAAACTATATCATATTTCTTCGATACTAAAAATATATTATTTTTGAAGTGTATAAAAATATATATTTCATAAACCTCCTAAAAATATATTGTTTTGGTGGAAACTAAAAATATATATTTTCTAGAATTAATCTTAAAGGTATATATTATTTTGGGATACATACACTTACCAAGCATAATATACATATACTAAATTTGGATATATCTTCAAATTATATATTTTAAGGATACACAAAAGTGTGGGTAATAAATACAAGAAAAATAAGTATTCCTATACATATAAATACATGTCAACATATACCCCTAACACTTAGTGAAAATACCATTATACAAGTATTATATATAACCATGGAAATACAAACATACAAGTATATCTATACTTGGGAAGAGTCATAAGTATAATACTTAACAATTACAACATTTGGTCATGTGAACCATAAAACCTATGCACATGAATAATTATATATCAAGACATGTTAAAACTAGATTATTTTTAACAAACCCATCGCAATTACAAAATTATATAAAGTGGTGCATACAAATAATACAAGTTAAAATATAATATTTTAACTAACACATCGAACTTGGGATTATATATAATTAAGAAGAATTATATATGGAACATATCCGACGATGGTATCGTCAAGGCAAACGGGTGGAACCCGTCTATGAGGAGTCATGAAACATATACATTTTACTCGTGCAAGGCACGGAGTCTAGCGGGCTAGGCCCATACTAGCAACACATGCGTTGCAAGGATACATATATACCTGATGAAGTATATCTATTGGCATCATACATCGAGAGTATATCAAAACGGAACAAAACACTGAACAAGTCTTAACAAATACTTAAGACAAGAAACAAGAACATGAATCATTACAAAGACCGAAGTGTCTAACTAAAACCTAACGCGTTGTCGGTTGTCATACGAACCAAGGGAAAAACTCGAGTTAAACGGAGAAAGCAGAAAGCAATCCAGTGAGTTCATGTCCCCCTTTTCATCTTAAACGTTTTATAGTTTTACAACTATCGGGGTGAAATACATGTCTATGGTATGATAAGCTAGGGAATGAAATAACTAGATCATGTGCGAATAGGGTGGGCGTAAGCACCATTAATCTTGTTTAAGACCACAGTACAAATGTTAGATCTAGCGGGTGTTAGCGAGCCCCACTTTTGGTCATGGACCCACACGGAAGAGTGCATTTGTTGTACCAGTCGAGGTTAATCGGCAGAAATCGTCTAGGTTTGGATGCTTCCTATGTCGTCACACATATTAATGTCCTTGCAAAACATTAATGATCACGATTTCATTGACGCTTTACATACCAGGTTTTTGTGATACAACATACTACGTACATTTTATGGATCCAACTCATACAGCTAAAACACATGAACTCGCCAACTTTTGTTGATTTTCAACTTAACATGTATTTCAGGTAATTAGTCAAGAAAACAAGTATCAAGTCTCCATTACCATCTTTTGAAGGGTTTACCCGTTATATACCGCCTCCTTGTGGTGATATAAGGGTTAAAGCCTTATAAATTTTAAAAACTTGCATTTTGGTTTGTAACACTTTGACAACTTAATCTCATCTCATGGTTTGTAAACAATATCCTTAACCTATGTTGCGTTTTGAAACAGTTTCAGTAATGGCATTTGGAGTTTGTTTTATTCATTTTGTATGTTCACTTATGTTGTATGCAATGAGAATCAGATCACACCGCGCGCTTCCGCCTATAAACGGTGGTGACAGATCAGATGACACATTTGTTTTTAATTAAGGATGGAAATCTCGTTGGGTGATGCATGGAATGTTTCAATCCAATGCAGGGTGTGGTTATGTTAAGATCATGGATCAGGCAACTAGTTGAGGCTGAGAAAGATATGCACAAGCCAAGCGGTATGATCCAAATGATTGGTTAGCTTAGTTTTTCTGGATTGAATGTATTGGAACGATATGATGCAAATTTTAAATGTTTTGACTTGTTACGGTTATTTTATATTAGAATCGAAATGAGTTTCCTTAAAAATTTCTGGTTTTGTTATTTTGGATTTTCCAGTTAAAATATTAAAGATGAATTTTCATAAATGAAATATATTTAGCAACACACTTATTGCAACCAAATTTAGTTTCCATAGGCCTATGTATAGCGACGAAAAAATGAACTGATATGCGCTTGTTGAGACGAAGTTTGGTCGCTATAGTCTATTGTGACAAAAGGTAGCGAAAAGTCTTAATTTTTTCGTCACTAAAAGTCTTAGTTATTTCTTGTACTGATTGTATGTGATAAATTAAAGGTTAAAAACTTGTACCCATTGTATGTGATAAATTAAAGGTTAAAAACTGGAGGGGTTGCTTAATGGGCAATTTAAGTACAGATCTAAACCGGAAAAAAGGTGTAGTAACTGAAACTATGTTGCAAGGTATGTAACAAAAAAGTTTACACATACTTCTGTAGACCACTACTTTGTTGACCCCCTTGTAGGCTCACTTGTTGCCATGTCTTCGTCTTCGGCTTAGGCGAGAACATCCATGAGAAATTGGAGGCTACTACTGGTGGTGTGATGATTATAAGTTCAAATCAAGGTTAAACAACTTGCCTCTCATTCGGTGGGAGACTCACCTTAATCATGGCGATTTTGGGGTCCTCACCTTTGTACTACCTTTCTATATTTAAAGCTCCTAAGAAATTAATTGAGGAGATTGAAAAGCCGAGGAAAAAATTTATCTGGGGAAGCAACGCGGATAGACACAAGATTCCTTGGGTTGCCTGGCACAAAGTCGTCATGCCAAAAAAGTTTGGAGGGTTGGGGGTTGGGTGTCTTAGGATGATGAATCTCCCCATCCTCGCTAAATGGTGGCCGACGAGGGAGGATCAAAGGGGAGGCAGTTTGGGCTAAGTGAATCCGGGCTATTCATAATATTAGTTTTCATGAGGACTAGTTGAGAGCCAAAGGGTCGGTTGTTGGGCCTTGGTTGCATATCACTAAGTTGGTAAAGACTTAGCGGAAATGGGTGTGAATCTCAACGACTTTCTTAGGAGAACTCTAGGTGACGGCAACCATAGTAATGATGATCGTTGAATGTTACATTGATACGGCTAAAAACATAGTATACTCGGAGGACACAAGTAGTAATGATGATTCCATAGGCAAGTCTATATGTGCCAACTCAGTGTACCGTATAACCAAAACGATCTTGATTACCTACTTAGCCAAAGGGAGCTATTTGATAACTTATCATCAATGATCACTGACATAATCGTTGCATGTCTCACGAACTTACCTCAAGTCATAGCGATGAAATGCCACACTAGTGCAATAGAGATAAGGGAGGCCAGTGTCAAAGACCCAGCCCTACTTCTGGGTGAGTCTACAAAATAATCGAAACACTTCAACGTCATGGTTTTCCTAGCATGAATCCAAGTGACTTGCCATTTATCCACAAATGGCGTGCTCATTTAAGGAATTCTTAATTCCTTAAAGCTCAATGTTAAGTTCATGTTTATATGTTTTCCTCTTCTGGTTTCCTATCATAGCATCTAAAATGTATGTTAATCAAGTCCTTGGTTCTCATAGTAATTTCTACTCTCTTTTTCCAACTTCTGTTATTGTCACACCCCGACCCGCAGCGGAATAAAAGTCGGGCATAATTTGGTTATCACCAAAGCTGATGATGTTTACTATGATGTTTCATATTTATTAAATTCAAATTACAACTTAAATATTCAAAACAAAATTCATACAATTACAAGAAAATGAAACTACATAATTATTCCAAAGCGTAAACTTGTTTATTCTTCTAGGCCTTCCTAAGTGTTTCCTGTCTCAGCTGGATCACCTGTATCATGTGTAAAACGGGGGATATTTTGGGTCAACAAAAGTTGGCGAGTGAACCTTGATAAAACATTTTTACTAATTTCTTGTTTTATTTAATAAAGAAAATTCGTGCAATAATCACATGTGAGCAAACATATATAGATAAACAATCACAAACCACTTTGGATGAGTATATGACATGAATGATGATGTATGTGAGATCAAGGCTCAATCAAACGGAGCCGATCCAATGAGGCTCCTGATGCTCAACCCGTATCCCACGGGGAACTGATGGGCCTAATGAAATGCGTGCACTGAAAATGATAAATCCAATCTACATATAATTCACACAACAATTGATACACATTTGATCACGGATATGATGTATGCACGAGTGTTTAAATAAAATAAAGGAATTATACGACACATGATACACCCCAAAACATGATTAAACGGGGAATTGATAGAGATTCACTCACAATGGGTGCGTTCTTTGATGACGATGAATGCGCACGAATTTGATTCAATCGACGAGGGAAAAACTAACCTAGATAATAACAAAATGATTCGATAAATAAATAAATTTTATTTGAGATTAATATTTTTAATTAGTGCTCTTAATGGGATTTTTAGATTTATTTTTGTGAGTTTAAGGAAATTTTCTAACTTTAAAAATCCTATTTTTAAGTATTTTTAATTAATTTTCCAATTAAATAAATAAATAAAAATAATAAAAAATGGGTTGACTTTCTGACAGTTGACCGGGTCTGACCGGTCAGACTGTGTTTATTCTATGCGGCTAGTGAGGTTCGAACTCGGGACCTCTCGTATACGTGCACGCAGCTCTACCAACTGAGCTACGTGTCTAACCTGAAATATTCTCTGTTTTAATTATATATATATACTAATTAACTTTAACCTTATTTAGTTTTTATTAAAAATGATTTAATATGGCCGAACCGGTTGCAGAGACCCGGAGTCTGTCAGACCCCGACCCGCAGCGGAAAAAGGTGATCGGGGCATAATTGGGTTATCATCAAAGCTCATGACATTTATTATGACGTTTCATATTCATTAATACAATTTAATGGGAAATATACAATCATAATTACATCATGTCCTAAACATCATTCTAGACTTCATTGTTTTCTTCTAAGGCATTTCCTATGTTTTCCTTGCTTCATCCTGTTCACCTGTATCATGTGTAAAAATGGTTTTTGGATCAACAAAAAGTTGGCGAGTGAATCCTATGAAAAACATTTAAACAAGTTTATTGAATTGATTATAAAATAAAATGCACAACTACACATGAGTAAAATAGATGTAAACTTATTCACCGATCACTTAATATTACATAATGCACACACGAACAATAATGGATTTGTTTTGAGGCACGCGTTGCTCAACTCGTCTCCCACGAGGAACTGATGGGCCTAATGAATGAATTGCATATAACTTGACAGTATGAAATACATAACTACAAACAATATATACAATCTAAGTTTAGATCACAATATGGTATGGCACAAGTTTAAATAAACGAGTTAATTTTACTAACACATGACACACCCCAAAACGTGTAATTAAAAAGGGGAGTTGTAAGATTCACTCACATTGGGTGCGTTCGGTTGATGATGTTGAATGCGCACGAAGTTGGTTTTAACCACGAGTGAAACTAACCTAGATAATGGCATAATGGTTCGGTAAGTAAGCGGATTTTATTAATCAATTTTCGTAGGATTGTTGGATATATTTTTGTGAGTTTAAGGCTTTTTCTAACCTTAAAAATGTTATTTTTAAGTATTTTTAATGTAAATAAATAAATAAAAGTAAATAAAAAAATGTTGATTTTTGACTGTTGACCTGTTGACTTGTTGACCGTTGGCCGATTTTATTGTGTAATTGTGTGCGCCGGGTGAGGCTCGAACTCGAGACCTCCCGTTCGCGTGCACGCAGCTCTACCAACTGAGCTACGTGTCTAACCCGAAATATTTCTGTTTTTAATTATATTTATACCTTAATTGAATTAATCCGAAAATCATTTATTTCAAAAACGATTTAAATGACTCGCTCGGTGTTCTCCACAGGTCTCGAACCCGGGACCTGTGGGTTAGGTTAACACACAATCCACCGCTGGACTGTGTATCTAACTTGGTAAATACTCTGATTTTTATTATACTTATATACAAACTACATTATTTCATTTCTGCCTTATATAAAAAGTTTGATAATTGTCCGGACCGGTGCGGTAGTCTGGACTCGAACTCGTGACATGTGATTTAAACGTTCACACAGTCCACACTGGACTATGTGTCTATCTTGGTTATTATTCCGGTTTTTATTAAACTTAACATCTATTGCAGTGAATCCGGTTCGGTTAAAAAAAGAACATTTTTATTAAGGCGAGTGTGCGTGGGACAAGAATCGAACTCGGGACGTAAGCGTGTTTATTTGCACACAGTCCACCGCTGGACTGTGTGTCTAACCCGGGATATATCTTGATTTTAATTAAACATATACAATACTGAAACTTCGTCTTCTTCGTTAGACTTAACCAGAATCGGTGTCTGACTGATTCAACGATTTTAATCATGTTCCTTAGTGTGTTTTGATTAATTACATGTGCGATAAATAAAAAGAATGAGAGATTAAGTGTAAGATATACCGAATAGTGGCTCCTCTGTTTCGCCGGCGAAACTCCGGTGACAGCAAGCTATTCTGGCGACGTGTGTCCTGCGGCAGAGGGTCTTCAGCGAGCTTGAGGTGAGTGTGGGTGGCTTCGGTATGAGCTCTGGGTGTTCAGTAAGGCTCAGAGGTGAAAGGCTCGGTTTTCCGGCGAGTTGCAGAAATTCTCCGGCGAGTGAATTTACGTCGGGAAAGAGTGTGATTGTGAGCGAAAAAGCTAACAGAGGTTAGAGGGGGTATTTATAGGGCAGGACATCGACGAATTTAGTCCGTTTTCCGTCTTGATTCGTCGGTCAATAAGTTTTCCGGTGGTTATGACTTGCGTCGCGGTTTCAGACGTCGGTTATAACCGATGTAATAGTTAAGGCTTCGGTTAAAACAGAAGAAACCGTCCAATCTCGGCGAAATAGTCGGGATTTCCGACGACTGCGATTGGGCGCGTCGGTTTTGAATTTGAGATTTAGGTTATTTATTAATTGTTTCTAATAATGAACAAGAAACACAAGTGGCGCAGTGGTTGGATGGATGAGTGTTAAGGCTTTGCTGAATTCGCTGGCTGACCCGGGTTCGAAACCCGGCAGCATTGATTTATTTTTATTTCATTATTTTTAATACTTTTTCAAATATAAATTATATATTCCAATATACTTATTAATTATGTATCGTTTAAAAATAATTTGGGCATTAAATACGCAACGAAATTTTTAACTGATTGTTCGGTTAATAAACGGAGCGGGTTTGGTAAATCCGGTTTTTGACGGATGTTACAGTATCCCCTGCTTTTTAGAAATTTCGTCCCGAAATTTAAGTAGTGACATATTTGTCTAAAAAGGATGGTGTTTAGTTTGACAGTTACATGCTTAGAAAAAGAGTAAGAGTTTAAGTTTTTGTTTGAGGCGGTAACGTCCCTTGTAAGGGTTAAGTACCCTGTTACAGGAATCTCTTTTTGTTGCCTACGGTAAAATATTGATAAGCAGAGTTGATTCACTAAATATGATATCATGCGTAAGAGTTTTGATATGTTTTGGGAAGATATGGTTATATCCTAAAGCAAAACTTCTAATACTACAACCTACATGGAACTTCTCATAACCGTCTAACAATGCCTCTGATCCTTTGACAAGAATACTTATATATAGGAAGTACCAGCGGCGTATCCACCATATTCTTGTCAAATTTTCATTGGTTTTATCAGTAAGTTATGATTGGTTCTATGATGTGACTCTAGAACATAAATAAACGCCACAACCAATGTACCAAGAAATTACTAAATCCTACATAGAACTTCTCATAACCGCCTGACAATGCCTCTGATCCTTTGACAAGAATACTTATATATAGGAAGTACCAGCGGCGTATCCACCATATTCTTGTCAAATTTTCATTGGTTTTATCAGTAAGTTATGATTGGTTCTATGATGTAATCTCTAGAACATAAATAAACACAACAACCAATATCTGAGTCCAAATTCTGATAGCATACATGTTTGAATGATGACAGTACCTCTCTCGTTTGTTATGATGGAGAGGTTAGTCTATGTAGAAAATGGAACACAATCCAATTTCTTTAAATAATGAGATGATATGAATGCTAAATCAGGGAGTATAACACAATCAATCAAAACAATACTAAATCCTACATGGAACTTCTCATAACCGCCTGATAATGCCTCTGATCCTTTGGCAAGAATACTTATATATAGGAAGTACCAGCAGCGTATCCACCATATTCTTGTCAAATTTTCATTGACTTTATCCGCAAGTTATGATTAGTTCTATGTGACTCTACAACAAACACAACAACCAAAACTTGAGTCTTAATTCTGATAGTATCCATGTTTGAATGATGACAATACCTCTCTCGTTTGTTGTGATGGAGAGGTTAGTCATTGTGGAAGTGAGACATAGCTCAACTTCTTTAAATGATGAAATTGAAATACGCTGAAATGTATGATGAACAAACTTTGACCAAAACATACTAAATCCTACATGGAACCTCTCATAACCGCCTGATAATGCCTCTGATCCTTTGACAAGAATACTTATATATAGGAAGTACCAGCGGCGTATCCACCATATTCTTGTCAAATTTTCATTGACTTTTATCCGCGAGTTATGATTAGTTCTATGTGACTCTAAAACAACCACAACAACCAAAACTTGAGTCTTAATTCTGATAGTATACATGTTTGAATGATGACAATACCTCTCTCGTTTGTTGTGATGGAGAGGTTAGTCTATGTAGAAATGGAATACAATCCAATTTCTTTAAATGATAAGATGCTATAAATGCTAAATCAGTAAGTACAAAACAAACTTCAATCAAGACAATACTAAATTCCACGTGGAACTTCTCATAACCGCCAGATAATGCCTCTGATCCTTTGGCAAGAATACTTATATATAGGAAGTACCAGCGGCGTATCCACCATATTCTTGTCAAATTTTCATTGGCTTTATCCGTAAGTTATGATTAGTTCTATGTGACTTTAAAAACAAAAACAAACTGAAATAGTAATTCGCATTAGGATCCTTGGATAAGATTCTAATTTATAACTGGGGTATGGGAAAATGGAGATAACATAAAGAAAAAAAACATAAAAACTAAGCGGTTGGAGTTGAATCTCGATTTTCGGTGAAGGGGACTAGTTGGGTGTTTTCGTTTGGGTCGTCATTATCTTCGACAGGATTGGCGTTGATGTTGAAAACTCTTCCTCTTGCTGGTGGCCTAGTGATTGGGTTTTCTTGATTTACTTGGTTAACTAGGTTTGATTGAGCTTGAGCGTTTATGATGTTAACCAATCGAGGGCACGTGTTTCTAAAGTGGGTAGGGTCGTCACAATTGAAATAAGCTCGAACATATGGGAACATGGGGTATTGGGGTTGTTGATAGGTTTGGATCATGTTTTGAGTAGGGGGAGAGATTTGGTTTTGAGGGGTGCGGCAAACCTTGCTCAAATGACCATAGCGTCCACAATTTGCACATAGTCGACAAGGTAAGGTAAGGGGATGGTGATAAAAACAGGTGTTACATCGAGGGTGAGGTCCAAGGTATGGTTTCTTATTTGGGTAAGTTGAGTTGGGTGCTACTTGAGTGATTGGGATAGCTTGGATCGGTATGGCTTGTGAAATTGGTTGATTACGTTGTGTGACAGCGAAAAGTTGCCCATCTCTTTTTCTCTTAAAAGTGGGTTGAGAAGGGGATTCGGTTTGGGTGGAGTTTGAAGTTTCAGTCGATGCCTTATCCTTCTTCTTCTCCTCCTTGAAGTCTTTGTTCCGGATTCGGTTTTCGGTGAGCTCTGTAGCTAACTCCATTGCTGCTTCCAAAGTTGCAGGTGTGGTACTTATTACAGAGTCTTGAATTTTTGACGGAAGACCTCGAATGTAGTGCTCGCGGTAGGGGGAGTGAACAAGTTGGGAACCATTTGATTTAACTCGAGGAATCTTTTGTTGTATGTGGTGTGGTCGCCTTCCTTTTGCTTCAACGAATAGAACTCATCTTCTAATTTCTTGATTTCGCTCCTTGGGCAAAACCGTCTTGTCATGATTTCCTTCAACTCTTCCCAAGTCAAAGTCATAGCATCGTCAACGCCTCGTTTGGCCTTCTCTGTATTCCACCAAGTAAGTGCTATTCCATATAAACGACCGGTAGCATATCGCACTTTGCGATCATCGGGGCAATCGCAATTTAGAAAAGTGTTCTCCATTTCTTCAAACCAATGGAGGAGAGCGGTGACACCTTCAGTCCCTTCGTATTTTGGAGCGTCGCAGGATTTGAAATGCTTGTAGGTGCATTTAGTGGTATTTGGGGGAGGGTTAATAACGTTTTGATCTTCTTGGTTGACAGGATTAGCGGTAGGTGCTTGTTGGACTTGGTTTACAATGTTGGGTATTACGGCAGCCATTTGTTGAGCGATTAGGGCAGCCATGCGCTCGCGGGCTTTTCCTGCTCTCATTTTCCTACGGGCGAGGCTAGAAGACATCTACAAGGAATACATATCAAGAGTATGAGTTGGTTGTTTTGGGGATCATGGGTCGTACTTAGGAATGAACATTCATAAAATAAATATAGAAAAATAAATCTACTACATCCATAGGATGTCTTGGGCTTTGCTCGTCATTGGGCCTTGCATGCCGCCATACTTCACCTTCGTAATCATGTGGGCCCCCATGAATACCGGGTTTTTCATATGGTTCGCATGTGTTAGCCTTGTTACGTACACTAAAACCCGGAGAAAATCGAGAAATATGTAACGTATGATATTCCGAATGTGCCCAGGTATGGACACGGTGACACCTCAAAGTGGGGTTAGTTCGAACGACGTTTGGTGTAGCATGCTTTGGCCTAATAGGTCCTTCGTACTCTCATCGTTAGTCCCCAGGTAGGCAAACTGGTCCGTTATATTGGATTTATACGAATGCCAACCTAGACAGGACGTTCCGACTACCGGTACTTATACCCTTCCAGTTACTACATGCCCGTCGCAGAACTTACTTTGATGAGATTTGAAAATTGCAACAAAATCTTTGAATAACAAAAGTATGAAGATGATTTGAATATATGAACATTGAAATATGTATGATGAATGTGTATGTAAGTATGTATGTTTGACTGTAAGTATAAACAAATATAAAACAAATAAACATCATAAGTTTGTATGTAACCACCTAAACAATTAAAATTTAGGCAACTATAGTATAGGCTCTAAGGGTCTAATAACCAATCCTATATCCCTATAGTCATGGCTCTGATACCAATCTGTCACACCCCGACCCGCAGCGGAAAAAGGTGATCGGGGCATAATTGGGTTATCATCAAAGCTCATGACCTTTATTATGACGTTTCATATTCATTAATACAATTTAATGGGAAATATACAATCATAATTACATCATGTCCTAAACATCATTTTAGACTTCATTGTTTACTTCTAAGGCATTTCCTATGTTTTCCTTGCTTCATCCTGTTCACCTGTATCATGTGTAAAAATGGTTTTTGGATCAACAAAAAGTTGGCGAGTGAATCCTATGAAAAACATTTAAACAAGTTTATTGAATTGATTATAAAATAAAGTGCACAACCACACATGAGTAAAATAGATGTAAACTTATTCACCAATCACTTAATATTACATAATGCACACACGAACAATAATGGATTTGTTTTGAGGCACGCGTTGCTCAACTCGTCTCCCACGAGGAACTGATGGGCCTAATGAATGAATTGCATATAACTTGAAAGTATTAAATACATAACTACAAACAATATATACAATCTAAGTTTAGATCACAATATGGTATGGCACAAGTTTAAATAAACGAGTTAATTTTAGTGACACATGACACACCCCAAAACGTGTAATTAAAAAGGGGAGTTGTAAGATTCACTCACATTGGGTGCGTTCAGTTGATGATGTTGAATGCGCACGAAGTTGGTTTTAACCACGAGTGAAACTAACCTAGATAATGGCATAATGGTTCGGTAAGTAAGCGGATTTTATTAATCAATTTTAGTAGGATTGTTGGATATATTTTTGTAAGTTTAAGGCTATTTCTAACCTTAAAAATGTTATTTTTAAGTATTTTTAATGTAAATAAATAAATAAAAGTAAATAAAAAAAATGTTGATTTTTGACTGTTGACCTGTTAACTTGTTGACCGTTGACCGATTTTATTGTGTAATTGTGTGCGCCGGGTGAGGCTCGAACTCGAGACCTCCCGTTCGCGTGCACGCAGCTCTACCAACTGAGCTACGTGTCTAACCCGAAATATTTATGTTTTTAATTATATTTATACCTTAATTGAATTAATCCGAAAATCATTTATTTCAAAAACGATTTAAATGACTCGCTCGGTGTTCTCCACAGGTCTCGAACCCGGGACCTGTGGGTTAGGTTAACACACAGTCCACCGCTGGACTGTGTGTCTAACTTGGTAAATACTCTGATTTTTATTATACTTATATACAAACTACATTATTTCATTTCTGCCTTATATAAAAAGTTTGATAATTGTCCGGACCGGTGCGGTAGTCTGGACTCAAACTCGTGACATGTGATTTAAACGTTCACACAGTCCACCACTGGACTGTGTGTCTATCTTGGTTATTATTCCGGTTTTTATTAAACTTAACATCTATTGCAGTGAATCCGGTTCGGTTAAAAAAAGAACATTTTTATTAAGGCGAGTGTGCGTGGGACAAGAATCGAACTCGGGACGTAAGCGTGTTTATTTGCACACAGTCCACCGCTGGACTGTGTGTCTAACCCGGGATATATCTTGATTTTAATTAAACATATACAATACTGAAACTTCGTCTTCTTCGTTCGACTTAACCAGAATCGGTGTCTGACTGGTTCAACGATTTTAATCATGTTCCTTAGTGTGTTGTGATTAATTACATGTGCGATAAATAAAAAGAACGAGAGATTAAGTGTAAGATATACCGAACAGTGGCTCCTCTGTTTCGCCGGTGAAACTCCGGTGACAGCAAGCTATTCCGGCGACGTGTGTCCTGCGGCAGAGGGTCTTCAGCGAGCTTGAGGTGAGTGTGGGTGGCTTCGGTATGAGCTCTGGGTGTTCAGTAAGGCTCAGAGGTGAAAGGCTCGGTTTTCCGGCGAGTTGCAGAAATTCTCCGGCGAGTGAATTTACGTCGGGAAAGAGTGTGATTGTGAGCGAAAAAGCTAACAGAGGTTAGAGGGGGTATTTATAGGGCAGGACATCGACGAATTTAGTCCGTTTTCCGTCTTGATTCGTCGGTCAATAAGTTTTCCGGCGGTTATGACATGCGTCGCGGTTTCAGACGTCGGTTATAACCGATGTAATAGTTAAGGCTTCGGTTAAAACAGAAGAAACCGTCCAATCTCGGCGAAATCGTCGGGATTTCCGACGACTGCGATTGTGCGCGTCGGTTTTGAATTTGACATTTAGGTTATGTATTAATTGTTTCTAATAATGAACAAGAAACACAAGTGGTGCAGTGGTTGGATGGATGAGTGTTAAGGCTTTGCTGAATTCGCTGGCTGACCCGGGTTCGAAACCCGGCAGCATTGATTTATTTTTATTTCATTATTTTTAATACTTTTTAAATATAAATTATATATTCCAATATACTTATTAATTATGTATCGTTTAAAAATAATTTGGGCATTAAATACGCAACGAAATTTTTAACTGATTGTTCGGTTAATAAACGGAGCGGATTTGGTAAAACCGGTTTTTGACGGATGTTACAGAGTCGAACTCGGGACCTTCGGTTCGAGTGCGCACAGCCCAACCAGTTGGGCTGTGTGTCTAATCTGTTTAACTACTGGATTATATTCCTCTTATGTATATACTGTGACTTGATCTGGTTAGGTTTTTAAAAATGTTGGTTTATTTCTGAAAGTCGGTAACGTGTGTGATTCGAACTCGGGACGTGCATATTGTATTTGCACACAGTCCACCGCTGGACTGTGTGTCTAACCCGTTTGAATATACGTTTTTAATTATACAAATACACATTTTCATCTTCGTCTTCTTCACTTACAAAAATACAGAACAGTGAAATCCGACTGTTCTGTTTAATTGATCACAACCTTATACTTGATTGAAATGGAAATAAAATTAAGTGATATGGTATACCAAAACAACGAGTTTGCTTCAGATTTCCGGCAAGATTTCGTCGGCTCTGATCTGCGGATTCCGGCTGAGTGAACTGTTTAACAGTTTCGATTATTGTGTTGAGCAATTAGATTACTAAGCAAGAGATAGCAAGAAGGTTTAGATGATTATAACGGTCGGCAGTGAGGCTTCGATTCTCCAGTGATATTCCGGCGAGTGCGAGAATTTCCGGCGACGTTGTCTGAGACAGACTCTGGTTGAACGATTAAGGTTAATACATGCCGAATAATGGATTACAAAAAAAAGAGTTGAGTATTATACCGATTAGGGGTAAAGCCTCGGTTTTCCGGTGGAATTCCGGCGAATGCGAAAATCTCCGGCGACGTGTTTTGGAAGGAATAAAGCTTCGGAAACGAACGTGGTTCTGAGCGAAAGGTTTACAGGAAGTTCAAGTGGATATTTATAGTGGAAACAGACTGAATTGGGTTCGAATTTGGGTCATGATTCGCGGTCAAAGGTCTCCGACGGTTATGACTGAAATTGATGGTTAGACATCGGTTATAACTGATGTCGAAGTCAGTTATCGCGTTTTAGTCAAAAGGAAATAGCCAAAATTGCGGATATCTCGTTTTTTTTCGGCGACTGCGAGTTCTGGGCACGTTGATTTCTGGTTTTACTTTAAGTTTTATTTGTTTCAGTATTTGTCACAAAGAAAGTGTGTGGCGGAGTGGTGTGGTGTGTGTTTGTGTTTGTGGGAGACCCGGGTTCGAGACCCGACGGCTCCATTTTATTTTCTATTCACTTATTTTTATTATTTATTAATGTAACATCCGTCAAAAACCGGGTTAACCAAACCCGCTTCGTTTATTAACCGAACATCCAGTTAAAATTTTCGTTGCGTATTTAATGCTCAAATTAATTTTATACGATACATAATTAATAAATATATTATAATTTAAAAACTATAATTAATAATTTATAATAAATAATAAAATAAAAATTATTTGCGGACGCCGGGTTCACGCAACACACACCACTGAGCTACACACATCGATTGGTTTTTATTCAAACAATTTAATTGATATATACAAACAAGGAACAAACCTGCGATTCAAAAAGGGCGGAAACCAGTAACTGTCGAAAACGCAATCAAGCTCAATTAACGATTTCCTTACGATTTAACGAGTGTAACTGATGATAAACATCGGTTATAACTGAAAAACCTTAAAGCCACTCATTCAAATCGTCAAAACCATAACCGTATGATTTTGGAATTCGAAACCGAAAATATAATTCAATCCGAGTTATACTTTATTCATCATTTGAGCTAGCGAGTTTATCAAGCTTACTCTCTCTAACTCGCTCAGAAAACCTTGCCGCAAGTCGCCGGAATCCTCTGCAAGTTAACCGGAAGTTATCGCCGGAAAACCGAATTCATTTCATCCCTTCTGCTTACTCTAAAATAAGAATTTTAGAGCTCATACTGAAATCACCCACACTCACCTTAAACTCCCTGAAGAATCTCTGTCGCAAGAAATACATCGCCGGAATTCTCTGCAAGTCGCCGGAAAACCGAGACTTACATCAAAACGGTACATACCTCGACTCTTTCGGTTTCAATCCATTGTTAGACTATTACTAACTTCAATCCATCAACCAGAAACAATCCCAGACGACGTAGCCGAAATATTCTGCTTTCGCCGGAAAACCTCTGGAATTTCCAAAATCACGCTGTGAATCGGTATAATCATTCAACCCTTCTGATAATCATTATTTAGTAACTCAATTTCACATCTAATCGATCAAAACTGTTAATTGATCCGAACAGACGGAGTTCACAAAACAGAGCCGACGATCCTTGCCGGAGTTCTGAGAAAGACATCTGTTTCGGTACATTCATTCCCAAAACCCTCTCTGTCCATCACATTTCAATTGCTTATAAATTTCGTTAATCGAATCAAACAAGAACAGTTGAATAATCTTTGTCTGTGTCTTTGAACGAGGAAGATGAAGCGAACTTATGTATAAGTATAATTAAAACCAGATATTAAACCGGGTTAGACACACAGTCCAGCGGTGGACTGTGTGCAAACGATTAACACACGTCTCAAGTTCGATCCTTGATACAACCTCACTCTCTGAAATAAAAATGTTCTTTTTAAAACCGAACCAGATCAACTCGTTGTAAGATGTTAAGTATAATAAAAATCAGTATATTAACCAAGTTAGACACACAGTCCAGCAGTGGACTGTGTGCAACACTAAACAACAGGTCCCGGGTTCGAGACCTGTTGTGTGCACCGGTCCGATATAATTAAATCCTTTTTAAGAATAAATGATTTCTGATTAAATTAAATAGTTATAAATATAATTAAAAACAGAAATATTTCGGGTTAGACACGTAGCTCAGTTGGTAGAGCTGCGTGCACGCGTGCGGGAGGTCTCGGGTTCGAGCCTCACCCAGCGCATACATACGCAAGTCCGAAGCGGTCAAACAGTCAAACGGTCAATAGTCAACTGGTCAACGGTCAACTGGTCAAAAAGTCAAAAAATTTATTTTCTTTTATTTATTTATTTTAATTAAAAATCAATTAAAAATACTTAAAAATAATATTTTTAAAGTTAGAAAACTTCTTTGAACTCACAAAAATAAACCTAACAATCCCATTAAGAACATTAATTAAAAATACTAATCTCAAATAAGAGTTTATTTATTTATCGAACTATTATGTTATTATTTAGGTTAGTTCCCTTGCCGATTAAATCCGAATTCGTGCGCATTCATCATCAATCCAAGAAACGCACCCACTGTGAGTGAATCTCTACAGATTCCCCGTTTTATCACGTTTTTGGGGTGTATCATGTGTCTTATTATTTATTACATTTAAACAATTGTGCATTCATCATATCCATGATCAAATGTGTATTCAATATGTATCAACTGTTTGTGTGGTTAATGTTTAGATTAAATTTATCATTTTCAGTACATACATTATCATAGGCCGCCGCTCCCCATTACCTATGAGCGTGAGTCGTTCCCCATTACCTATGAGCGTGAACGAGGCGTTGCCAACATACGATCGGCTCCGTTTGATTGAGCCTTGATCGCACATACATTCATCATAAGCCGTCTGTTCCCCATTACCTATGAGCGGAACCGTTCCCCATTACCTATGAGCGTGAACGTGACGTTGCCAACATTTACATTATCATTTATGTCATATATTATTGCAAGGTGTTTTGTTATTGTATGTTATTGTTTGTTATTGTTATTGTTATTGTATGTTTATTTACGTTTGCTCACATATGATTATTGCACAAATTTTCCATATAAAATACAACAAGAAATAAATAATAAATGTTTTCTAACAAGGTTCACTCGCCAACTTTTGTTGATCCAAAAATCATTTTTACACATGATACAGGTGGACAGGATGAAGCAAGGAACACATAGGAAAGTGCCTTAGAAGAAAAATAATGAAGTCTAGAAAGATGTATAGAACATGTTGTATTTGTATGATTTGATTGTATGATCTTCTTTAAAATTGTAATAATAATAAATATGAAACATTATAATAAATGTCATGAGCTTTGATGAAAACCCAATCATGCCCCGATCACCTTTTTCCGCTGCGGGTCGGGGTGTGACAGATTGGTATCAGAGCTTTTGACTATAGGGATATATGATAGGTTATTAGACCCTTAGAGCCTATACTATAGTTGATTAGATTTTAATTGTTTATGTGGTTACATGCAAACTCATGATGTTTATTTATTTCATATTTATTGCATACACAAATGCATGCAAACACTTCCAATATTACATTTTGTGATACATAATGAATGATACTTACAGTCAAACATACATACTTACATACATATTCACCATACATATTTCAATGTTCACATATTCAAATCACCTTCATACTTCCGCTATTCAAGATTTTTGTCGCATTTTTTTTTTCATTTTTTAAATCTCATCAAAGTGAGTTCTGCGACGGGCATGTAGTAACTGTAAGGGTACAAGTACCGGTAGTCGGAACGTCCTGTCTAGGTTGGCATTCGTATAAATCCAATATAACGGACCAGTTTGCCTACCTGGGGACTAACGATGAGAGTACGAAGGACCTATTAGGCCAAAGCATGCCACACCAAACGTCGTTCGAACTAACCCCACTTTGAAGTGTCACCGTGTCCACACCTGGATACATTCCGAATATCATACGTTACATACATATTTCTCGATTTTCTCCGGGTTTTAGTGTACGTAACCAGGCTAACACATGCGAACCATATGAAAAACTCAGTAATCATGGGGGCCCACATGATTACGAAGGTGAAGTATGGCGGCATGCGAGGCCCAATTACGAGCAAAGCCCAAGACATCCTATGGATGTAGTAGATTTATTATTTTATATTTATTTTATGAATGGTCATTCCTAAATACGACACATGATCCCTAAAACATCCAACTCATACTCTTGATACGTATTTCTTGTAGATGTCTTCTAATCTCGCTCGTAGGAAGACGAGATCAGGAAAAGCCCGCGAGCGCATGGCTGCCCAAATCGCTCAACAAATGGGTGACGTAATACCCAACATTGTAGTTCAAGTTCAACAAGCCCTTACCGCTAATCCCGTCAATCAAGAAGATCAAAATGTCGTCAACCCTCCCCCAATTACCACTAAATGCACCTTCAAGCATTTCAAATCCTGCGACCCTCCAAAATACGAGGGGACTGAAGGTGTCACCGCTCTCCTCCATTGGTTTGAGGAAATGGAAAACACTTTTCTAAATTGCGATTGCCTGATGATCGCAAAGTGCAATATGCTACCGGTCGTTTACTTGGAATAGCACTTACATGGTGGAATACAGAGAAGGCCAAACGAGGTGTGGAAGATGCTATGACTTTTACTTGGGAAGAGTTGAAGGAAATCATGACAAGACGGTTTTGCCCAAGAAGCGAAATCAAGAAATTAGAGGATGAGTTCTATTCTTTGAAACAAAAGGTAGGCGACCACACCACATACAACAAGAGATTCCTTGAGTTAAATCAAATGGTTCCCAACTTGTTCACTCCCCTCTACCGTTTGATCGAGCACTACATTCGAGGTCTTCCTTCAAAAATTCAAGACTCCGTAATAAGTACCACACCTGCAACTTTGGAAGCAGCAATGGAGTTAGCTACAGAGCTCACGGAAAACCGCATACGTAATAAAGACCTCACGGAGGAGAAGAAGAAGGATAAAACATCAACCGAAACCTCAAACTCCACCCAAACCGAATCCCCTTCTCAACCCATTTCTAAGAGAAAATGAGATGGGCAACTTTTCGCTGTCACCCAACGCAATCAACCAGCCTCTCAAGCCGTACCCCTCCAAGCTATCCCAATCACTCAAGTAGCACCCAACTCAACTTACCCAAATAAGAAACCTTACTTTGGACCTCACCCTCAATGCAACACCTGTTTTTATCACCATCCACCTACCTTACCTTGTCAACTATGTGCGAATTGTGGACGCTATGGTCATTCGAGCAAGGTTTGCCGCACCCTCAAAACCAAACCTCACCCCTTACTCAAAACATGATCCAAACATATCAACAACCCCAATACCCCATGTTTCCATATGTTCGACCTTGTTTTAATTGTGGCGACCCTACTCACTTTAGAAACACGTGCCCTCGATTAGTTAACATCATACACGCCCAAGCTCAAGCAAACCCAGTTAACCAAGCAAATCAAGGAAACCTAATCACTAGGCCACCAGCAAGAGGAAGAGTTTGCAACATCAACGCCAATCGTATTGAAGATAATGACGGCCCAAACGAACCACCCAACTAGTTTTCTTCACCAAAAATCAAGAATTCAACTCTAACCGCTTAGTTTTATGTTTTCTTTATGTTTATCTCAATCTTCACGTATCTAAATTATAAATTGGAAATTGTATCCAAGAATCTTATGCGAATTACTATTTCAGTTTTGTTTTATACTCATTGATTTAACATTCATAACATCATAACTCACGAAGTATCTCCGTCTCATCATTTAAAGAAGATGGGCTGTGTCTCACTTCTACATAGGCTAACCTCTCCATCATAACAAACGAGAGAGGTACTGTCATCATTCAAAAATGTATACTATCAGAATTAAGACTCAAGCTTTGGTTGTTGTGTTTTGTTTATGTTTTAGAGTCACCTAGGACTAATCATAACTTACTGATAAAACCAATGAAAATTTGACAAGAATATGGTGGATACGCCGCTGGTACTTCCTATATATAAGTATTCTTGCCAAAGGATCAAAGGCATTGTCAGGCGGTTATGAGAAGTTCCATGTAGGATTTAGTAATGTCATGGTTGAAGTTTGTTTTATAATCACTGATTTAGCATTCATATCATCATACATCTCAACGTATTTCAATCTCATCATTCAAAGAAGTTGGGCTGTGTCTCACTTCTACATGGACTAACCACTTCATTATAACAAACGAGAGAGGTACAGTCATCATTCAAACATGTATACTTTCAGAATTAAGACTCAAGTTTTGGTTGTTGTGTTTAGAGTCACATCATAGAACTAATCATAACTTACTGATAAAACCAATGAAAATTTGACAAGAATATGGTGGATACGCCGCTGGTACTTCCTATATATAAGTATTCTTGCCAAAGGATCAGAGGCATTGTCAGGCGGTTATGAGAAGTTCCATGTAGGTTTTAGTGGTAGAAGTTTTGTTTTAGGGTATAACCTTATCTTTCCAAACGTATCAAAACTCATATGCATAAAATCATACTTAGTCAATCAACTCTGTGTATCCATGTTCTGTATTCATACACTTTAGGCAACAAAAAGCGATTCCTGTAGCAGGGTATTCAACCCTTACAAGGAACGTTACCGCCTCAAACAAAATTTAAACTCTTACCCCCTTCTAAGTTTGTAATTGTCAAATTAAAACACCATCCTTTTGAGTCAAACATGCCACTACTTAAATTTCGGGACGAAATTTCTAAAAGTAGGGGATACTGTAACATCCGTCAAAAACCGGGTTAACTAAACCCGCTTCGTTTATTAACCGAACATCCAGTTAAAATTTTCGTTGCGAATTTAATGCTCAAATTAATTTTATACGATACATAATTAATAAATATATTATAATTTAAAAACTATAATTAATAATTTATAATAAATAATGAAATAAAAATTATTTGCGGACGCCGGGTTTCGAACCCGGGTCTCCATCGAACCCACACGCAACACACACCACTGAGCTACACACATCGACTGGTTTTTATTCAAATAATTTAATTGATATATACAAACAAGGAACAAACCTGCGATTCAAAAAGGGCGGAAACCAATAACTGTCGAAAATGCAATCAAGCTCAATTAACGATTTCCTTACGATTTAACGAGTGTAACTGATGATAAACATCGGTTATAACTGAAAAACCTTAAAGCCACTCATTCAAATCGTCAAAACCATAACCGTATGATTTTGGAATTCGAAACCGAAAATATAATTCAATCCGAGTTATACTTTATTCATCATTTGAGCTAGCGAGTTTATCAAGCTTACTCTCTCAAACTCGCTCAGAAAACCTCGCCGCAAGTCGCCGGAATCCTCTGCAAGTTAACCGGAAGTTTTCGCCAGAAAACCGAATTCATTTCATCCCTTCTGCTTACTCTAAAATAAGACTTTTAGAGCTCATACCGAAATCACCCACATTCACCTTAAACTCCCTGAAGAATCTCTGTCGCAAGAAATACATCGCCGGAATTCTCTGCAAGTCGCCGGAAAACTGAGAATTACATCAAAACGGTAAATACCTCGACTCTTTCGGTTTCAATCCATTGTTAGACTATTACTAACTTCAATTCATCAACCAGAAACAATCCCAGACGACGTAGCCGGAATATTCTGCTTTCGCCGGAAAACGTCTGAAATTTCCAAAATCACGCTGTGAATCGGTATAATCATTCAACCCTTCTGATAATCATTGATCCGAACAGACGGAGTTCACAAAACAGAGCCGACGATCCTTGCCGGAGTTCTGAGAAAGACATCTGTTTCGGTACATTCATTCCCAAAACCCTCTCTGTCCATCACATTTCAATTGCTTATAAATTTTGTTAATCGAATCAAACAAGAATAGTTGAATAATCTTTGTCTGTGTCTTTGAACGAGGAAGATGAAGTCGAACTTATGTATAAGTATAATTAAAACCAGATATTAAACCGGGTTAGACACACAGTCCAGCGGTGGACTGTGTGCAAACGATTAACACACGTCTCAAGTTCGATCCTTGACACAACCTCACTCTCTGAAAAAAAATGTTCTTTTTAAAACCGAACCGGATCAACTCGCTGTAAGATGTTAAGTATAATAAAAATCAGTATATTAACCAAGTTAGACACACAGTCCAGCGGTGGACTGTATGCAACACTAAACAACAGGTCCCGGGTTCGAGACCTGTTGTGTGCACCGGTCCGATATAATTAAATCCTTTTTAAGAATAAATGATTTCTGATTAAATTAAATAGTGTATAAATATAATTAAACACAGAAATATTCCGGGTTAGACACGTAGCTCAGTTGGTAGAGCTGCGTACACGCGTGCGGGAGGTCTCGGGTTCGAGCCTCACCCAACGCATACATACGCAAGTCCGAACCGGTCAAATAGTCAAATGGTCAACAGTCAACTGGTCAACTGGTCAAAAAGTCAAAAAATTTTATTTTCTTTTATTTATTTATTTTAATTAAAAATCAATTAAAAATACTTAAAAATAATATTTTTAAAGTTAGAAAACTTCTTTGAACTCACAAAAATAAACCTAACAATCCCATTAAGAACATTAATTAAAAATACTAATCTCAAATAAGAGTTTATTTATTTATCAAACTATTATGTTATTATTTAGGTTAGTTCCCTTGCCGATTAAATCTGAATTCGTGCGCATTCATCATCAATCCAAGAAACGCACCCACTGTGAGTGACTCTTTACAGATTCCCCGTTTTAATCACGTTTTTGGGGTGTATCATGTGTCTTATTATTTATTACATTTAAACAATTGTGCATTCATCATATCCATGATCAAATGTGTATTCAATATGTATCAACTGTTTGTGTGGTTAATGTTTAGATTAAATTTATCATTTTCAGTACATACATTATCATAGGCCGCCGCTCCCCATTACCTATGAGCGTGAGCCGTTCCCCATTACCTATGAGCGTGAACGAGGCGTTGCCAACATACGATCGGCTCCGTTTGATTGAGCCTTGATCGCACATACATTCATCATAAGCCGTCTGTTCCCCATTACCTATGAGCGGAACCGTTCCCCATTACCTATGAGCGTGAACGTGACGTTGCCAACATTTACATTATCATTTATGTCATATATTATTGCAAGGTGTTTTGTTATTGTATGTTATTGTTTGTTATTGTTATTGTTATTGTATGTTTATTTACGTTTGCTCACATATGATTATTGCACAAATTTTCCATATTAAATACAACAAGAAATAAATAATAAATGTTTTCTAACAAGGTTCACTCGCCAACTTTTGTTGATCCAAAAACCATTTTTACACATGATACAGGTGGACAGGATGAAGCAAGGAACACATAGGAAAGTGCCTTAGAAGAAAAATAATGAAGTCTAGAAAGATGTATAGAACATGTTGTATTTGTATGATTTGATTGTATGATCTTCTTTAAAATTGTAATAATAAATATGAAACATTATAATAAATGTCATGAGCTTTGATGAAAACCCAATCATGCCCCGATCACCTTTTTCCGCTGCGTGTCGGGGTGTGACAAATTGGTATCAGAGCTTTTGACTATAGGGATATTGATAGGTTATTAGACCCTTAGATCCTATACTATAGTTGATTAGATTTTAATTGTTTATGTGGTTACATGCAAACTCATGATGTTTATTTCTTTCATATTTATTGCATACACAAATGCATGCAAACACTTCCAATATTACATTTTGTGATACATAATGAATGATACTTACAGTCAAACATACATACTTACATACATATTCATCATACATATTTCAATGTTCACATATTCAAATCACCTTCATACTTCCGCTATTCAAGATTTTTGCCGCATTTTTTTTTCATTTTTTAAATCTCATCAAAGTGAGTTCTGCGACGGGCATGTAGTAACTGTAAGGGTACAAGTACCGGTAGTCGGAACGTCCTGTCTAGGTTGGCATTCGTATAAATCCAATATAACGGACCAGTTTGCCTACCTGGGGACTAACGATGAGAGTACGAAGGACCTATTAGGCCAAAGCATGCCACACCAAACGTCGTTCGAACTAACCCCACTTTGAAGTGTCACCGTGTCCACACCTGGATACATTCCGAATATCATACGTTACATACATATTTCTCGATTTTCTCCGGGTTTTAGTGTACGTAACCAGGCTAACACATGCGAACCATATGAAAAACCCGGTAATCATGGGGGCCCACATGATTACGAAGGTGAAGTATGGCGGCATGCGAGGCCCAATTACGAGCAAAGCACAAGACATCCTATAGATGTAGTAGATTTATTATTTTATATTTATTTTATGAATGTTCATTCCTAAATACGACACATGATCCCTAAAACATCCAACTCATACTCTTGATAAGTATTTCTTGTAGATGTCTTCTAATCTCGCTCGTAGGAAGACGAGATCAGGAAAAGCCCGCGAGCGCATGGCTGCCCAAATCGCTCAACAAATGGCTGCCGTAATACCCAACATTGTAGTTCAAGTTCAACAAGCCCTTACCGCTAATCCCGTCAATCAAGAAGATCAAAATGTCGTCAACCCTCCCCCAATTACCACTAAATGCACCTTCAAGCATTTCAAATCCTGCGACCCTCCAAAATACGAGGGGACTGAAGGTGTCACCGCTCTCCTCCATTGGTTTGAGGAAATGGAAAACACTTTTCTAAATTGCGATTGCCCCGATGTTCGCAAAGTGCGATATGCTACCGGTCGTTTACTTGGAATAGCACTTACATGGTGGAATACAGAGAAGGCCAAACGAGGTGTTGAAGATGCTATGACTTTGACTTGGGAAGAGTTGAAGGAAATCATGACAAGACGGTTTTGCCCAAGAAGCGAAATCAAGAAATTAGAGGATGAGTTCTATTCTTTGAAACAAAAGGTAGGCGACCACACCACATACAACAAGAGATTCCTTGAGTTAAATCAAATGGTTCCCAACTTGTTCACTCCCCTCTACCGTTTGATCGAGCACTACATTCGAGGTCTTCCTTCAAAAATTCAAGACTCCGTAATAAGTACCACACCTGCAACTTTGGAAGCAGCAATGGAGTTAGCTACAGAGCTCACGGAAAACCGCATACGTAATAAAGACCTCACGGAGGAGAAGAAGAAGGATAAAACATCAACCGAAACCTCAAACTCCACCCAAACCGAATCCCCTTCTCAACCCATTTCTAAGAGAAAATGAGATGGGCAACTTTTCGCTGTCACCCAACGCAATCAACCAGCCTCACAAGCCGTACCCCTCCAAGCTATCCCAATCACTCAAGTAGCACCCAACTCAACTTACCCAAATAAGAAACCTTACTTTGGACCTCACCCTCAATGCAACACCTGTTTTTATCACCATCCACCTACCTTACCTTGTCGACTATGTGCGAATTGTGGACGCTATGGTCATTCGAGCAAGGTTTGCCGCACCCCTCAAAACCAAACCTCGCCCCTTACTCAAAATATGATCCAAACATATCAACAACCCCAATACCCCGTGTTTCCATATGTTCGAGCTTGTTTTAATTGTGGCGACCCTACTCACTTTAGAAACACGTGCCCTCGATTAGTTAACATCATACACGCCCAAGCTCAAGCAAACCCAGTTAACCAAGCAATTCAAGGAAACCTAATCACTAGGCCACCAGCAAGAGGAAGAGTTTACAACATCAACGCCAATCCTGTTGAAGATAATGACGGCCCAAACGAACCACCCAACTAGTTTTCTTCACCAGAAATCAAGAATTCAACTCTAACCACTTAGTTTTATGTTTTCTTTATGTTTATCTCAATCTTCACGTATCTCAATTATAAATTGGAAATTGTATCCAAGAATCTTATGCGAATTACTATTTCAGTTTTGTTTTATACTCATTGATTTAACATTCATAACATCATACCTCACGACGTATCTCCGTCTCATCATTTAAAGAAGATGGGCTGTGTCTCACTTCTACATAGGCTAACCTCTCCATCATAACAAATGAGAGAGGTACTGTCATCATTCAAACACGTATACTATCAGAATTAAGACTCAAGCTTTGGTTGTTGTGTTTGTTTTTGTTTTAGAGTCACCTTGGACTAATCATAACTTACTAATAAAACCAATGAAAATTTGACAAGAATATGGTGGATACGCCGCTGGTACTTCCTATATATAAGTATTCTTGCCAAAGGATCAAAGGCATTGTCAGGCGGTTATGAGAAGTTCCATGTAGGATTTAGTAATGTCATGGTTGAAGTTTGTTTTATACTCACTGATTTAGCATTCATATCATCATACATCTCAACGTATTTCAATCTCATCATTCAAAGAAGTTGGGCTGTGTCTCACTTCTACATGGACTAACCTCTTCATTATAACAAACGAGAGAGGTACTGTCATCATTCAAACATGTATACTTTCAGAATTAAGACTCAAGTTTTGGTTGTTGTGTTTAGAGTCACATCATAGAACTAATCATAACTTACTGATAAAACCAATGAAAATTTGACAAGAATATGGTGGATACGCCGCTGGTACTTCCTATATATAAGTATTCTTGCCAAAGGATCAGTGGCATTGTCAGGCGGTTATGAGAAGTTCCATGTAGGTTTTAGTGGTAGAAGTTTTGTTTTAGGGTATTACCTTATCTTTCCAAACGTATCAAAACTCATATGCATAAAATCATACTTAGTCAATCAACTCTGTGTATCCATGTTCTGTATTCATACACTTTAGGCAACAAAAAGCGATTCCTGTAGCAGGGTATTCAACCCTTACAAGGAACGTTACCGCCTCAAACAAAATTAAAACTCTTACCCCCTTCTAAGTATGTAATTGTCAAATTAAAACACCATCCTTTTGAGTCAAACATGCCACTACTTAAATTTTGGGACGAAATCTCTAAAAGTAGGGGATACTGTAACATCCGTCAAAAACCGGGTTAACCAAACCCGCTTCGTTTATTAACCGAACATCCAGTTAAAATTTTCGTTGCGTATTTAATGCTCAAATTAATTTTATACGATACATAATTAATAAATATATTATAATTTAAAAACTATAATTAACAATTTATAATAAATAATGAAATAAAAATTATTTGCGGACGCCGGGTTTCGAACCCGGGTCTCCATCGAACCCACACGCAACACACCACTGAGCTACACACATCGACTGGTTTTTATTCAAATAATTTAATTGATATATACAAACAAGGAACAAACCTGCGATTCAAAAAGGGCGGAAACCAGTAACTGTCGAAAACGCAACCAAGCTCAATTAACGATTTCCTTACGATTTAACGAGTGTAACTGATGATAAACGTCGGTTATAACTGAAAAACCTTAAAGCCACTCATTCAAATCGTCAAAACCATAACCGTATGATTTTGGAATTCGAAACCGAAAATATAATTCAATCCGAGTTATACTTTATTCATCATTTGAGCTAGCGAGTTTATCAAGCTTACTCTCTCTAACTCGCTCAGAAAACCTCGCCGCAAGTCGACGGAATCCTCTGCAAGTTAACCGGAAGTTATCGCCGGAAAACCGAATTCATTTCATCCCTTCTGCTTACTCTAAAATAAGACTTTTAGAGCTCATACCGAAATCACCCACACTCACCTTAAACTCCCTGAAGAATCTCTGTCGCAAGAAATACATCGCCGGAATTCTCTGCAAGTCGCCGGAAAACCGAGACTTACATCAAAACGGTAAATACCTCGACTCTTTCGGTTTCAATCCATTGTTAGACTATTACTAACTTCAATCCATCAACCAGAAACAATCCCAGACGACGTAGCCGGAATATTTTGCTTTCGCCGGAAAACCTCTAGAATTTCCAAAATCACGCTGTGAATCGGTATAATCATTCAACCCTTCTGATAATCATTATTTAGTAACTCAATTTCACATCTAATCGATCAAATGTTAATTGATCCGAACAGACGGAGTTCACAAAACAGAGCCGACGAACCTTGCTGGAGTTCTGAGAAAGACATCTGTTTCGGTACATTCATTCCCAAAACCCTCTCTGTCCATCACATTTCAATTGCTTATAAATTTCATTAATCGAATCAAACAAGAACAGTTGAATAATCTTTGCTGTGTCTTTGAACGAGGAAGATGAAGTCGAACTTATGTATAAGTATAATTAAAACCAGATATTAAACCGGGTTAGACACACAGTCCAGCGGTGGACTGTGTGCAACACTAAACAACAGGTCCCGGGTTCGAGACCTGTTGTGTGCACCGGTCCGATATAATTAAATCCTTTTTAAGAATAAATGATTTCTGATTAAATTAAATAGTGTATAAATATAATTAAACACAGAAATATTTCAGGTTAGACACGTAGCTCAGTTGGTAGAGCTGCGTGCACGCGTGCGGGAGGTCTCGGGTTCGAGCCTCACCCAGCGCATACATACGCAAGCCCGAACCGGTCAAACAGTCAAACGGTCAACAGTCAACTGGTCAACGGTCAACTGGTCAAAAAGTCAAAAATTTTTATTTTCTTTTATTTATTTATTTTAATTAAAAATCAATTAAAAATACTTAAAAATAATATTTTTAAAGTAAGAAAACTTCTTTGAACTCACAAAAATAAACCTAACAATCCCATTAAGAACATTAATTAAAAAAACTAATCTCAAATAAGAGTTTATTTATTTATCGAACTATTATGTTATTATTTAGGTTAGTTCCCTTGCCGATTAAATCCGAATTCGTGCGCATTCATCATCAATCCAAGAAACGCACCCACTGTGAGTGAATCTCTACAAATTCCCCGTTTTAATCACGTTTTTGGGGTGTATCATGTGTCTTATTATTTATTACATTTAAACAATTGTGCATTCATTATATCCATGATCAAATGTGTATTCAATATGTATCAACTGTTTGTGTGGTTAATGTTTAAATTAAATTTATCATTTTCAGTACATACATTATCATAGGCCGCCGCTCCCCATTACCTATGAGCGTGAGCCGTTCCCCATTACCTATGAGCGTGAACGAGGCATTGCCAACATACGATCGGCTCCGTTTGATTGAGCCTTGATCGCACATACATTCATCATAAGCCGTCTGTTCCCCATTAGCTATGAGCGAAACCGTTCCCCATTACCTGTGAGCGTGAACGTGACATTGCCAACATTTACATTATCATTTATGTCATATATTATTGCAAGGTGTTTTGTTATTGTATGTTATTGTTTGTTATTGTTATTGTTATTGTATGTTTATTTACGTTTGCTCACATATGATTATTGCACAAATTTTCCATATTAAATACAACAAGAAATAAATAATAAATGTTTTCTAACAAGGTTCACTCGTCAACTTTTGTTGATCCAAAAACCATTTTTACACATAATACAGGTGGACAGGATGAAGCAAGGAACACATAGGAAAGTGCCTTAGAAGAAAAATAATGAAGTCTAGAAAGATGTATAGAACATGTTGTATTTGTATGATTTGATTGTATGATCTTCTTTAAAATTGTAATAATAAATATGAAACATTATAATAAATGTCATGAGCTTTGATGAAAACCCAATCATGCCCCGATCACCTTTTTCCGCTGCGGGTCGGGGTGTGACAATTAATTATGGTTTTTAAATTCTAAAATGTTTATTAATTATGTGTTATTTAAAATAATCTGAACAATAAATACGCAACGAAAATTTATAACTGAATACTTGGTTATTAAACGAAGCGGGTTTTGAAACCCGTTTTTCGACGAATGTTACAGTATCCCCTACTTTTAGGAATTTCGTCCCGAAATTTGAGTAGTAGTGGTAACTGGAAAGAGATGCGGGTATTTTTCGCGCATTGAGTCTTCACGTTCCCAAGTAAACTCGGGTCCTCGTTTCAACTCCCAACGTACCCTGACAATTGGAATACGACTTCGCCTTAAACGCTTCTCTCCGAAGTCCATGATTTCTATTGGTCTTTCAACGAAGTGCATCGATTCATCGACTTGAATGTCTTCTAGAGGTATATGGAGGTTTTCATCGGCGAGGCACTTTTTCAAGTTTGATACCTGGAATGTGGGATGAATTCTATTGAGCTCTTCTGGTAGGTCAAGCGTGTATGCTACAGGACCTACTCTTTCGAGTATCTTGAAAGGTCCTACGTAACGTGGTGCTAGCTTGCCCTTCTGGCCAAAACGAACCACTCCCTTCCACGGTGATACTTTTAAAAGTACTTGATCACCAATTTCAAACTCCAAGGGCTTTCGTCGTTTGTCTGCATAACTCTTTTGACGACTTTGAGCCGCTAGAAGATTGTTTCGAATTTGAAGGACCTTGTCGGTTGTTTCTTGAATTAATTCTGGTCCGGTGATTTGCGCTTCCCCAATTTCGTGTCAACATACTGGAGATTGGCACTTACGACCATATAAAGCTTCGAAAGGAGCCATGCCGATACTTGAATGATAGCTATTGTTGTACGAAATTCCACTAATGGTAGGTGAGCGTCCCAGTTCCCTTTGAAGTCTATGACACATGCTCGCAGCATGTCTTCAAGGGTTTGGATGGTGCGTTCAGATTGACCATCAGTTTGAGGATGAAAAGCGGTACTGAGGTCTAATCGTGTACCCAAGGCGGTTTGTACGGCTCGCCATGTTCGTGAAGTGAAACGACCATCACGGTCTGAAATGATGCTTAATGGTACACCATGACGGCTTACGATCTCGTTGACGTAGATACGAGCTAACTTCTCGTTCTTGAAGTCCTCGAGAATCGGAATGAAATGAGATGACTTTGTAAGACGATCGATTATTACCCATATGGTGTCATACCCACTGGAGGTGCGAGGTAACCCGGTAATGAAATCCATGGTTATGTTTTCCCACTTCCATACTGGTATTTCTGGTTGGATTAGAAGTCCTGAAGGTCTTTGATGTTCAGCTTTTACTTTGGAACAGGTAAGGCACTTGGAAACGAAAACATCGATATCCTTTCATGCCAGGCCACCAGTAGGTGTATCGTAGATCTTGATACATCTTGTCGGCTCCTGGGTGTACAGAGTATCGTGTTTCGTGTGCCTCATTCATGATACATCTTGTCGGCTCCTGGGTGTACAGAGTATCGTGTTTTGTGTGCCTCATTCATGAGGAAATCACGAAGGTTATCGCGATCAGGAATCCATATGCGGTTTAAATAGTATAGAATACCGTCGGATTTGGTTTCGATTTTGAGTTCAGCTCCACATGACAGTTCATCGCGTACATCATTTTCTGTTACAGCAACATGTTGAGCTGCTCGGATTCGATCTTTGATGTCGGTTATGATTTGCGAACATAGAAGACGAATGGAGTTCGCATAACCTTTTCGACTGAGCGCATCAGCCACCACGTTTGCCTTGCTAGGATGATACCGAATTTCACAGTCGTAGTCGTTGAGAAGTTCGACCCATCTTCGTTGCCTCATATTCAACTCCTTTTGGTTGAAGATATGTTGGAGACTCTTGTGGTCAGCGTATATTTCACACTTAGTACCGTAGAGGTAATGTCTCCATATCTTGAGAGCGAACACAACGGCTCCAAGTTCCAGGTCGTGGGTGGTGTAATTCTTCTCATGAACTTTGAGTTGCCAAGAAGCATAGGCTATCACTTTTCCTCTTTGCATTAATACACAGCCTAGCCCTTGCCCTGATGCGTCACAATATACCACAAAGTCATCGCAACCTTCATGGAGTGTGAGGATAGGTGTGTCACAAAGTTTTCGCTTTAGAGTTTGGAAGGCCTCTTCTTGCTTAGGTCCCCATATGAAGGGTTTTCCTTTATGAGTCAAGGCCGTGAGTGGGACAGCAATACGAGAAAATTTGGCGATGAAGCGTCGATAGTAACCAGCCAAACCAAGAAATGACCTTACTTCGGTAGGGGTACGTGGCGCTTGCCATTCCTGCACTGCCCTGATTTTTGAAGGATCAACATGAATTCCCTTGTCGTTGACGACATGTCCAAGGAACTGCACTTCTCCTAACCAGAATTCACATTTTGAGAACTTAGCGTAAAGCTTTTCAGTCCTTAAGAGTGTAAGGATGAGTCGAAGGTGTCGCTCATGATCGGATTTAGACTTGGAGTAAATAAGAATATCGTCGATGAAGACTATGACGAAACGGTCGAGGTAGGGTTTGCATACCCTATTTATTATATCCATGAAGACAGCGAGGGCGTTGGTTAAACCGAATGGCATGACCATGAATTCGTAATGACCGTAACGAGTCCGGAAGGCGGTCTTTGGGATATCTTCTTCAGGTACTCTGAGCTGATGATAACCAGAACGAAGGTCGATTTTTGAAAAGCAGGTGGCGCCTTGAAGTTGGTCTAGGAGGTCATCAATGCGAGGTAGTGGATAGCGATTCTTAACCGTTAACTTGTTGAGTTCTCTATAATCGATGCACATGCGAAACGTTCCATCTTTCTTCTTTTATAATCGATGCACATGCGAAACGTTCCATCTTTCTTCTTTTATAATCGATGCACATGCGAAACGTTCCATCTTTCTTCTTCACAAAAAGAAAAGGTGCACCCCAAGGCGATGAGCTAGGACGTATGAATCCTTTGTCAGTCAGCTCTTGCAGTTGACTGGCCAGCTCTTGCATTTCGGATAGGGCTAACCTATAAGGAGATTTTGCGACGGGTGTAGCGCCAGGTACAAGATCGATGCGGAGGAGGAAGTCCTGAAATGTCGTCGGGAAAGACTTGTGGAAATTCTTTCACAACTGGGATATCTTCGAGTTTCCTCTCCTTGTTTCCCTTTTTGATGACGTGAGTTAGGAATGCGACATAGTTCTTGCGGAGATATCTTCGGGCTTGAAGGCAGGACATTAGTTTGAGTCCTTTCGAAGGGGTTTCCCCAAAAAAACGTAGGGTCTGATTGTCTGCGAGAGGAATGCGAATGAACTTTTCGTGGCACACTACTTCAGCGTGATGCTGGCTGAGCTAGTCCATACCGATTATAACATCGAAACTTCCCAACTTCATAGGAATAAGGTCAATTGGAAAATCGTGATCGTTTAGAGTGAGGGTACAATTGCGTATAATAGAATTTAATGAAACGGGTTTTCCGTCAGCAACTTCCACCGTTAGAGATTCCATGAGATTAACACGAGTTTGGTTGAGGTTAGGTTCAAATTCTAAGGACACAAAGCTCTTATCCGCACTAGTATCGAATAATATGGATGCATAACTACCGCTGATGAGAAACGTACCGTTGACCACGTTGTTGTCAGCCCTAGCTTGCTTGGCATTGATGTTGAAAGCTCTTCCTCTGGCAGGTGGAGGAGCTTAGTTAGCTTGGTTTACCGAGTTTGCTTGAGCTTGGGTATGGATGATGTTCACCAAGCGTGGACAAGTGTTCCTGAAGTGGTTTGGGTCCCCACAGTTGTAACAAGCTCGCATGGGTTGCATCATGGGGTAGTTGGGTTGGTAGTAAGTTTGGGCTACGTGTTGTGCAGGTGGTAGAAGTAAGGGTTGTTGGGCTTGACCCACCATCTGATTGTGGGTTTGGGTTGGAGGTTGATTGCAGTTCATTCGTTGAAGGGTACGGCAGGTTTGGATGGTGTGACCCGCACGGCCACAGCTTGTGCAATGTTGGCAGGGATTTTCGGGAGGGTGATGGTACTGACAACGGTTGCATTTTGGGTGTGGGCCGGTATACGGCTTTTTGAATGGTGCAGCTGAAGGAGCAATTTGGGTGATTGGTGCAGCAGTGATTGGAGGGTTGGTTTGAGTGACAGCAAAATTCTTGCCATTACGTTTCCTCTTACCAGCAAACCTTGAGGATGAGACTGAGTGGTTTGTAGTTGAGGTCTCTATGGGTGCTTTCTTCTTTTCATCTTTGAATTTGCCGTTTCGAATGCGATTTTCAGTGAGTTCTGTAGCTAACTCCATCACGGCTTCAAGTGTTGCAGGCGAAGTGCTTAAAACCCAGTCTTGGATTTTCGAGGGGAGACCTCGAATGTAATGTTCAACCAAGTGGTACACGGGGGTGAATAAATTAGGGATCATCTGGTTCAGCTCAAGAAATATCTTATTATAGGAGGTGTGATCTCCTTCCTTTTGTTTCAGGTGAGTGGAATTCGTCTTCCAGCTTTTTGATTTCGCTTCTAGGACAGAAGCGTCTTGTCATGAGTTCCCTTAACTCTTCCCATGTTAAGGCCATGACATCTTCAACTCCTCGCTTACCTTTTTCCGTGTTCCACCAGGTAAGGGCTACCCCAAACAGTCTTCCAGTTGCATAACGTACCTTGCGATCCTCGGGACAATCGCAATTGAGGAAAGTGTTTTCCATTTCTTCAAACCAGTGAAGGAGAGCGGTGACACCTTCAGTACCTTCATATTTTGGGGGATCGCAAGATTTGAAGTGTTTGTAGGAGCACTTTTTGGAAGGAGGGTTGGCGACGCTCTGGTCTTCTTGATTGGGAGGGTTGATGGGGTTTGCGGTGAGAGCCTGTTGAACTTGAATCACGATGTCAGGAAGCACTGCAGCCATTTGTTTAGCAATTTGTGTGGCCAAGCGTTCATTTGATCTTCCTGACTTTCTACCTCCACGTAGTTGCCTAGCCGACATCTACAGGAACATACATAGAAAGATTGTGAGTTTAAGAATCTTCTAGGTGTCATATGTCGTAAAAAGAATGAAAAACAACATAATTGGCAATAATTTAACTACATCCATAGGATGTCTTGGGTTTGCTCATGTTTGGGCCTCCAATGTCCCCCATACTATTGCCTGTGTAGTCATGTGGGCCCCGTGACTATTGGGCTTGGTAGGATTCACATTGGTGTCGGCGGATTAACACTCGCATCACCCGAATGAAAATCGTAAAATATGATTGCGAGATGTATGGTAGGAGGGTGTCCAGGTGTAGACACAATGACAACTCAAAGTGGGGTTAGCTCACACGACGTTTGGTATAGCATGCTTTGGCCTAATAGGTCCTTTGTACTCTCATCGTTAGTCCCCAGGTAGGCAAACTGGTCCTTTATTTTGGATTTATACAAATGCCAAGCCTAGACAGGACGTTCCGACTACCGGTACTCGTACCCTTCCAGTTACTACATGCCCGTCATGAGAACTCACTTTGATGTGATTTGAAAAATACAAAAATCATTGCAAAAAATCATGGGAATCGTGAGGTATGTGCTCTCATGGATATGATATGTTATGAGGATATGATTCATGATGAGCATTGCATAATAACATGTATTTGTGAGCATACTTGCATAACATTGAGTGTGAAAATAAACATAAAGCATATAAACATCATGAATTTTGTATGTAACGCATAAACAATTTAAAATTTAATCAACTATAGTATAGGCTCTAAGGGTCTAATAACCTATCCTATATCCCTATAGTCACAAGCTCTGATACCAATCTGTCACACCCCGACCCGCAGCGGAATAAAAGTCGGGGCATAATTGGGTTATCACCAAAGCTCATGATGTTTACTATGATGTTTCATATTTATTAAATTCAAATTACAACTTAAATATTCAAAATAAAATTCATACAATTACAAGAAAATGAAACTACATAATTATTCCAAAGCATAAACTTGTTTATTCTTCTAGGCCTTCCTAAGTGTTTCCTGTCTCAGCTGGATCACCTGTATCATGTGTAAAACGGGGGATATTTTGGGTCAACAAAAGTTGGCGAGTGAACCTTGATAAAACATTTTTACTAATTTCTTGTTTTATTTAATAAAGAAAATTCGTGCAATAATCACATGTGAGCAAACATATATAGATAAACAATCACAAACCACTTTGGATGAGTATATGACATGAATGATGATGTATGTGAGATCAAGGCTCAATCAAACGGAGCCGATCCAATGAGGCTCCTGATGCTCAACCCGTATCCCACGGGGAACTGATGGGCCTAATGAAATGCGTGCACTGAAAATGATAAATCCAATCTACATATAATTCACACAACAATTGATACACATTTGATACACATTTGATCACGGATATGATGTATGCACGAGTGTTTAAATAAAATAAAGGAATTATACGACACATGATACACCCCAAAACATGATTAAACGGGGAATTGATAGAGATTCACTCACAATGGGTGCGTTCTTTGATGACGATGAATGCGCACGAATTTGATTCAATCGACGAGGGAAAAACTAACCTAGATAATAACAAAATGATTCGATAAATAAATAAATTTTATTTGAGATTAATATTTTTAATTAGTGCTCTTAATGGGATTTTTAGATTTATTTTTGTGAGTTTAAGGAAATTTTCTAACTTTAAAAATCCTATTTTTAAGTATTTTTAATTAATTTTCCAATCAAATAAATAAATAAAAATAATAAAAAATGGGTTGACTTTCTGACAGTTGACCGGGTCTGACCGGTCAGACTGTGTTTATTCTATGCGGCTAGTGAGGTTCGAACTCGGGACCTCTCGTATACGTGCACGCAGCTCTACCAACTGAGCTACGTGTCTAACCTGAAATATTCTCTGTTTTAATTATATATATATACTAATTAACTTTAACCTTATTTAGTTTTTATTAAAAATGATTTAATATGGCCGAACCGGTTGAAGAGACCCGGAGTCGAACTCGGGACCTTCGGTTCAAGTGCGCACAGCCCAACCAGTTGGGCTGTGTGTCTAATCTGTTTAACTACTGGATTATATTCCTCTTATGTATATACTGTGACTTGATCTGGTTAGGTTTTTAAAAATGTTGGTTTTAATTCTGAAAGTCGGTAACGTGTGAGATTCGAACTCGGGACGTGCATATTGTATTTGCACACAGTCCACCGCTGGACTGTGTGTCTAACCCGTTTGAATATCCGTTTTTAATTATACTAATACACATTTTCATCTTCGTCTTCTTCACTTACAAAAATACAGAACAGTGAAATCCGACTGTTCTGTTTAATCGATCACAACTTATACTTGATTGAAATGGAAATAAAATTAAGTGATATGGTATACCAAAACAGCGTGTTTGCTTCAGATTTCCGGCAAGATTTCGTCGACTCTGATCTGCGGTTCCGGCTGAGTGAACTGTTTAACAGTTTCGATTATTGTGTTGAGCAATTAGATTACTAAGCAAGAGATAGCAAGAAGGTTTAGATGATTATACCGATCGGCAGTGAGGCTTCGGTTCTCCAGTGATACTCCGGCGAGTACGAGAATTTCCGGCGACGTTGTCTGAGACAGACTCTGGTTGAACGATTAAGGTTAATACATGCCGAATAATGGATTACAAAAAAAAGAGTTGAGTATTATACCGATTAGGGGTAAAGCCTCGGTTTTCCGGTGGAATTCCGGCGAATGCGAAAATCTCCGGCGACGTGTTTTGGAAGGAATAAAGCTTCGGAAACGAACGTGGTTCTAAGCGAAAGGTTTACAGGAAGTTCAAGTGGATATTTATAGTGGAAACTGGCTGAATTGGGTTCGAATTTGGGTCATGATTCGCGGTCAAAGGTCTCCGACGGTTATGACTGAAATTGATGGTTAGACATCGGTTATAACTGATGTCGAAGTCAGTTATCGCGTTTTAGTCAAAAGGAAATAGCCAAAATTGCGGATATCTCGTTTTTTTTTTCGGCGACTACGAGTTCTGGACGCGTTGATTTCCGGTTTTGATTTCGGGTTTTACTTTAAGTTTTATTTGTTTCAGTATTTGTCACAAAGAAAGTGTGTGGCGGAGTAGTGTGGTGTGTGTTTGTGTTTGTGGGAGACCCGGGTTCGAGACCCGGCGGCTCCATTTTATTTTCTATTCACTTATTTTTATTATTTATTAATTATGGTTTTTAAATTCTAAAATGTTTATTAATTATGTATTATTTAAATAATCTGAACAATAAATACGCAACGAAAATTTATAAATGAATACTTGGTTATTAAACGAAGCGGGTTTTGAAACCCGTTTTTCGACGAATGTTACAGTTATATCTTTTAAGCAATAGGTACTGTGCATTATAGAATTCTCAAGGTTATTGCTTAAATTGGTTTTTTTATTGAATGCTTTGTATAGGTGAGTTCAAACTAAGATCACTAAATATTTACGAGTCATTCTATCTGTTGATGACTACAATATCTGTTCACCAATGGATACATTATTTGAAGAACCATAAAAATAGTATGGTCATGATATATGTATTTATCCTTTTTATAATTTTCAAAACTTCAAGTAGTAGCTTTTTACTTATAAGAAAAAAGAGACAAGTTCATTACACTTATAGTTAGCAAGATGAGCGAAAGACACAAAATGTTAGTAATTGCAACTAAAGTTACATGGGTATACAGCGTAATGACATAGAATTATAACGCTTATCCTTGTCTTAGTCACAGTCATATAGGTTTTGGTGGAAATTAGTGTAGGTAGCAAGGTTCTTTTGGTCATTTGTGCAACTTTAAGGGCAGGATTAATTTTTCTGTTTAGGTTAATCGCTCATAAATTTACATAGGTTTATGGTGTGTGCTCGGATAAGCCACCTGCACAAAGCTTGAATGTTCATTTGTCTTTGTTTGACTGATGGTGCCTCAGCCATTCACTTTACATTAATATCAAAGTGCTGGGATCAACATGTTTGGTGAGGAATTATTGTGGCAGCAAGAATCGACAACAAAGAAGTGATTGTTGTGTATATTGTTGTTTTGTAGTGGTTACTTGTTTTGATTTTTTATGCAAATTTGTATTTTGTGATTTGTACTAAGTTATTTGTACGATTCTTAGGCGGAATTTCATTGTCTTCACTACAAATTAGATGGATATATATATATATATGGAAGATTTTATTATGTTGAAAGTGGTAGCTGTTGGTGATTACCGCTAAAACATGGTATGGGTAAATGATTCATCAGAGAATCACCGATGGTGAGAGATCACCGACATATACCTCACCTTCGGAATAAGTGTTTGTTTCACCGACAGATCACTAGCGGGGTCTTCATTGACACAACTTCACTAACGGATCATCAATGAAAGCAATGCCAATGTTTACCAACAGTTTACTCTAAAACGCATTTCACCTAGAGATACCAACATCCTACCTCTCGAAAATCTGTGGGTATTATTGGTGCATTAAGTCCCATTTAGGTACAAATGAAGAATTCATGATCACATGTGGGAAACTGACCTATATTCCCAAATTTTTTTAGGATATCAATGACGATTTTAGTTTCGAGACCACCAATTAACTACTTCTAATTAAACAATGAAGTATTCAACGTCACCATTAAAATATTATATTTCTGATTTCTGAAACCATATATTTTTAAAAAAGAAACATTAGGTGATATCAACGAACACTACCATTAAATATAGACGGATATAGAAAAATGTGAAAAGTAGAGTGGCATAAGAGTACTTGTAGTGAACATTTTTAACAGATATGTGACAGCTATCTGTCATCGCATTTATTGTTAATTGAAAAACACTAAGAAGCCTGATAAAAGCACCATAGAGAATGCTTCTATCGGCTAAAGCAAACTGAGTTCCTATTGAGTAAAGCCAACCATGAGTACACATGTTTTTATCATACACATGATTTTATAACTGGCCTGCGTAGTGTTCATAATTAAGGGGCTCGTTCACTAATGAACCTAACCCTATATATATATATATATATATATATATATATCATTTTCCTTAAGTTTTTCATAATACACACATATGTATAGTTTAAAATAGACTATATACATATATGTATATAGTCAAATCTTGAATTACACACATATGTATATAGTAAATTTTAAACTATATATATGTGTATATTAGGAAAAGCTTAAGAAAAATGTGTGGTGCAAAATGATTCTCAAGTTTCTCAATTAGTCTAGTGCTTCTCACACGATCCTAACCTTATATATATCATGCGTGCAAATCATAAGTCGTATACTTTATACTTATATCTCAAACGTGCTTTGCAAAGTGTTTCTTATACCCTGTTAAATAATAAAACTGGTATATTTTAAATGCCTTTAATAAAACTATAAAGGCTTCTATAATTAAAAAAAAAAAAGAATCAATCACGAATCCATTTTTAGACCGCACTGTTGCAAATAAAGTTTTGTGGGTGATAGGATGAAATATTTGATTCTTATAACAAAATAAAATAAAAAATCCACAACGTTATCATGCATCTCCTTATCAGGTCACACTCATACAGATTTTGCTGGAAAGTAGTGGTTGTGAATTTGTTTTCTTTGTTCATGCAGCAGCATTAAAGAAGAACGATACATGATTCACGTGTGTTTCCGGTAATAAGTTTAGTTATAGTCCGTAAATCTATAGGAGATGTTAATCTTGATTTTACAAGTTAATGGGTAAATTAGTTGATCAAGGATAATTTGGTTCACATGTAAAAAACTGGTCAAGCGTATCTCTTAGAAGCTGATATTATGTAGAAGCTGCCACACCTGCAATGCATTATATAAACAAAGTTTGAAATATAAATTGCACTTAATGGGCATATTTAAAGTAAATGATGCATTAACAGTTTGGTCAAAGGTCAGGTTGATATGATTCAACAGCAAGTAGTAGTCTAGCAAAGAGTTGGAGACTCTTAATGAGAATTGTTGGACTTCAATTTCATGTATTAATTAAAATTATAGATGTAAAAGATGACACAAATCATAGAATCCACATCCTAGAATATACACACTACAAGAAACCTTTAGTGACTAAATGATGTCGTCGAAACAAGTCTATGTATTGCGACCGACCCTAATGATCTTATTCTTGTTCTTTGTGTTCAATAATTAAATCTCTATATGTAAGGGGGTGTTTGGATGTGCATGATCTCACATATACAAATTATTTCACTTTGGTAACTAATTAATATTAGTTTTTTGTATAAAGGGTCTACATATTCACACACCTATCTACCTATTTCCACACCTTCTAGACGCGTCGTCTAGACCTAGACGGGGCGTCTAGGGTTCTTTTCTCCGATCACATTCCTGCGCTCGTACAATGTCAAATCAGTTACCCAAGACGGGTCGTCTAGGCCTGGACGGGGCGTCTTAGAGATTGATTTTGACTTTGGTGGTCTGCATGCATGTGAGTAAAGCAGTAAAGTGATACGCTCCGTCTAGGCCTAGACAGGGGATATAGCTCTTTATTAAATAGAACCATGCAGAGCAATTGATATCAATGCTGGATTGCACTTCGTCAGAATTCTCTGCGTCTTCTTCTTTGGCTTATATTACTCCATCTGATATCATTTAAAGGTGGTGAAATGTCATCATACTGGGACATAAACTATTTCTTTGGGCCGTATTCTGGCGAGTCATGGGTGCCCGAAGCCAATCCGGTAATAGTTATTAGGTTAAACTACTTGTTATTTTAATTATTTTCTAATGATGATACCGTTGTTAGGGGATGACCGGCGTTCCCGGTTCTAACGAGCAAGAGGAAGTTGTGTCAAGTGTACAAAGAAATCAAAACAGACCGTTTCTAGATTTGAACGAGCATCCTCCCGTTATTGAAACATCCCATGTGGACGACTCGTACCATGTGGATGAACCATGTTATCCTGTGCAACAAGGCTTTCTGGATTATGGATACGGGTGTGAATATTCTTACGTGCAACAACACTGTCCGGATGGATACGGAGGAGACAGTTACGAAAGTTACATGCAACACAGTCTTTGTACGATCAACAAGTCAATCCTAACGGTGGAGGTTATGGTGGTGAGGCACCCCCGAGCGCAGGCAATCCGTACCTCACAAAGATGGTATCAAAACTTATTTATTTATGTTAGGCGGTTGAGCAAATATATAATTAACTCTATCGATGTTACAGGTTTTCGACTCTCTAGATGAGCTAAAAAACTAGGCACAGGAAATGGCAAAGGCGGATGGTTTCGTTATTGTGACCCGACGATCAAAGAAAACTGGTGGAAGGACCAGGAGGGTATGGCTTGAACGTGACCATGGTGGTGAGCACCATAATACAGCAATGGTTAGAAAAATTGGAAGCAAGAAAACCGGTAGCCCGTTTTACCTGGTGTCTGTGCGAGACCATCCGTATGAAACATGGGGGATAAAAGGGGAAAGACTAAACATAACCACGGACTCTGTGAAGACCTGTCGGCCCACGCCTTTGTGCGAAGGTTTACTCCTAACGAATACAGATTGATCGAGCAGCTGACAGCTCAAAACATGGAGCCGCGCAGAATTTTTCAAACGATAAGGAAGTAGTTTCCCGACAGTTTTCATGTTCAGAAAGACGTACAAAACGCAGTTCAGAAGATTAGGGCCAAACAAAGATACGGACTGACTCCCATGCAGTCGCTAGAAAACATTCTGATTACAAACGAATTTATTTAGGACACACGGGAGGAACCCGAAACAGAGGTCGTTACAGAGATCTTCTTTGTCCATCACTACTCGAGTGAAATGTGGAGTGCGTTCCCGCACGTTTTGCTGATCGATTCTATGTACAAGACAAACGTATACAACATGCCATTTGTCCAGATAGTTGGTATGACGCCCACCAACTATTCCTTTTGTATCGCGCATGCCGTTATCTGCAAAGAACGTAGTGATAACTTTGTATGGGTGCTTGAGAGGATTAGGTCAATGTTGGATGAATGTATGGAGCCACATGTGATTTTAACGGATAGAGACCTGGTCCTAATTAACGTGTGTGCTAAAGTTTTTCCAAACGCCTCTCGGTATCTTTGCAGGTTTCACATACAACAGAATATTTATAAGCACTGCAAGAGCGCCTTCACAGAAGAGGACTGGCAAAAAATTTTGTTATTATGGGGGACATTGTGTGAGTCTATATCAATACCCATACACGAGTACAACTTGCGCAACCTGCAAAAGCGACTTGTGGAGTGGAAACGTGCAAGTAAGTTTTTGTAAAAATCTGACCTACCTATGTACATTTAATAAATTATTGATACTTTTTAGGGGTGTCTACGTATGTGTATGTTAACTGGCTGAAAGACTACAAGGAAATGTTCGTCTTTGCATGGACTGATCAGAGTCGCAACTTCGTGTCACACCCCGACCCGCAGCGGAATAAGAGTCGTGGCATAATTGGGTTATCACCAAAGCTCATGACATTTACTAATATGTTTCATATTTAATAAAGTCAAAGTTACATTTCCAAAAATCCAAACATGTTCATTCAATACAAAGAAAATAAACCAAGCATAACAATCCCAACTCTAAATCGTTTTATTCTTCTAGTCCAAGTCCTATGTGTTCCTAGCTGCTGCTGGTTCACCTGTATCATGTGTAAAATGGGGGTTTTTGGGTCAACATAAGTTGGCGAGTGAACCTTATTAGATAAACATTTATTAATGAATTAATTGTTAGTTTATCAATGAAAAATTGTGCATAATCATAGATGAGCAAATGTAAATAATCAAGCAATGGCAAATAGCAGTCACACTATAACATACAATAACACATGACAGCATACATGAACATACCAACATCATACTGTAAATAACATAAATGAAACTGTGCGATCAAGGCTCAATCAAACGGAGCCGATCGTATTGCATGTACTGAAAATGAAAATGTATGTGCGATCAAGGCTCAATCAAACGGAGCCGATCGTATGTGGGCACGCCAGGTTCAACCTCATAATGAAATGGGGAACATGCTCAACGCTCATAATGTAATGGGGAGCGGCGGCCTATGAAATTGCATGTACTGAAAATAATAAACTTGCATCCAACAATAACAACACAACAGGAAACAAACTGAATACACTAGTTCATGATATGATGTATGCACAATGGTTTAGTATAATATATATATATCAAGACACATGAGACACCCCAAAACATGATTAAAACGGGGAATTTGTAAAGATTCACTCACATTGGGTGCGTTGGATTGGAGATGGTGAGTTGCGCACGAACTAGATGAGCGGAACAACGAGAAATACTAACCTAAATAATAACGGAAAAATATATTAAACGAGTGGATTTTATTAAGGATTTTAATGAAATTTTTAGATATATTTTTGTGAGTTCAAGGCTATTTTCTATCTTTAAAAATGTTATTTTTAAGTATTTTTAATTGATTTTTAAATTAAATTAAATAAATAAAAATATAAAAAAATTGTTTATTTAGCGTTGACCGTTGACCGGTTCGGTCAGCGAATTAATTTGAGGGGTGAGGCTCGAACCCGAGACCTCCCGTACGCGTGCACGCAGCTCTACCAACTGAGCTACGTGTCTAACCCGAAATAATCTTGTTTTTAATTATATTTATATACTTATTCAATTTAACCGAATTTCTTTTAATTGCCAAAAACATTTTAATTTCACGGACCGGTGCTAATGACGGGTTTCGAACGCGCGACGTAGGACTTAGTGTTCCACACAGTTCACCGCTGGACTGTGTGTCTAACCCGATTATTATCTCGGTTTTTATTATACTTAACAACTAACTGAGTTAACCCGGTTTAGTTTTTAATCAAAAAGGCATTTTATTACACAAGGAGTGCGTGTAGCAGGGATCGAACTCGGGACGTGTATGTTTTTTGTTTGCACACAGTCCACCGCTGGACTGTGTGTCTAACCCGTTTATAATTCCGATTTTAATTAATCTTATGTCATCTCTGAACTCGTCTTCTTCATTACAAACACAGACATCAATCAAAACAACTTATACGCGATTAATTTAGTTAATGAACATGATGACCAATTTGAATGCATTGAACCGAAAAGTTTGGGGAAAGAAGATACCGAACAGATCGTCTTCTTCAGAGAATCCGGCGAAGCTCGTCGGCTCTGTTTTTGGAACCTTCGGCTGTGAGAATCAATTAACAGGTTTAAGGGATTAGATGTGAAATTGAACTAATGAGTATTGATTATCAGCACGTTGGAATGAGCATACCGGTAATCAACGAGTTTCCGACAATTCCAGAAGTTTTCCGGCGAAAACTGAAAGTCCAGCAATGTCGTCTGTGGTTGATTATGAGCGATGGGTTAATGTTAGTAAAGTTCTAACAATTGATTGAAACAGTAAAGTAGAGGTATTTTACCGGTTTGAGTTGATACGGTTTTCCGGCGACTTTTGCAGAAAATTCCGGCGAGCTGATTTAGGCGTTCTGATGGTCTGAAAATGCGACGAAAAAGAAATGGAGTATTGGTATGATATCTCTGAGTCGCGAGAGTGGTCTGAAGTTGAAGAACTCTGGACTTGATGATTTGTCGGTTTTAAAAACCGATAATGATGAGGCTTTATGTTTAATCAATTCCGATTTGATTAAAAACCGTCGGTGCATCGGTTATAAACTGAATGTGTGTATAAACAACGAATTGACGATTGGTTTGCCGATTACCGTTTCTCAGATGGCGCAACCGGTTTTAACTGGGTTTGTGAATAAATTTCATTTGTGTTCCTAGAGTTAGCAGAAAACACAATGTGGCGGAGTGGTCTTGTGAGTTTGTGTTAAATCGCTGAAGTGTGTCTTGGCTGACCCGGGTTCGAGTCCCGGCAGCATCATAATTTTTTTATTTATTTTATTTTAACTTTTTATCAAATATAATTTTTATAGTTTAGTTTATTTATTAATTATGTATCGTTTTAAATCTAAATAATCATAAATATTCGACGTAACTTTTATAACTTGATATTCGATTACAAAACGGAGCGGGTTTTGAAAACCCGATTTTTACAAATGTTACAGTATCCCCTACTTTTAGGAATTTCGTCCCGAAATTTAAGTAGTTGAAGTAGTAGGAAAAAGATGCGGGTATTTTTCACGCATTGAGTCTTCATGTTCCCAAGTAAACTCAGGTCCCCGTTTCGACTCCCAGCGTACCCTAACAATTGGAATGCGACTTCGTCGAAGACGTTTCTCCCCGTAGTCCATGATCTCCACTGGTCTTTCAATAAAATGCATAGATTCATCAATGTGAATATCTTCCAGCGGAATATGGAGATTCTCATCAGTGAGGCACTTCTTCAAGTTCGACACGTGGAATGTGGGATGAATCCTGTTGAGTTCTTCTGGTAGGTCAAGCTTGTATGCTACAGGACCTACTCTTTCGTGTATCTTGAAAGGTCCTACGTAACGAGGTGCTAGCTTCCCCTTTTGACCAAAACGAACTACTCCCTTCCACGGTGATACTTTTAAAAGCACATGATCACCAATGTTAAACTCTAAGGGCTTCCGTCGTTTATCTGCATAACTCTTTTGACGACTTTGAGCCGCTAGAAGATTGTTTCGAATTTGATGAATCTTGTCTGTGGTTGCTTGGATCAATTCTGGACCAGTAATTTGTGATTCCCCAATTTCGTGCCAACATACAGGAGATCGGCACTTACGACCATATAAGGCTTCAAAAGGTGCCATGCCGATGCTCGAATGATAGCTGTTGTTGTATGAAAATTCTACTAGTGGTAGGTGGGCGTCCCAATTTCCCTTGAAGTCTATGACACATGCTCTGAGCATATCTTCAAGAGTTTGAATGGTGCGCTCAGACTGTCCATCAGTTTGAGGATTGTCACACCCCGACCCGCAGCGGAAAAGGTGATCGGGGCATGATTGGGTTATCATCAAAGCTCATGACATTTATTTTAACGTTTCATATTCATTAATACAATTTAATGGAAATTTACAATAAATATTACAACATGTTCTAACTATCAATCTAAGCTTCTTTGTTCTCTTCTAAGGCATTTCCTATGTTTTCCTTGCTTCAACCTGTTCACCTGTATCATGTGTAAAAGGGTTTTTGGATCAACAAAAAGTTGGCGAGTGAATCCTATGGAAAAAATTTGAACAAGTTTATTTAATTGATTATGAAATGAGTGCACAACCACACATGAGTAAAAATAGATGTAAACTTACTCAACAATCATTAGATATTAAATAAAGCACACATGAACAATAATGGGACGTTTAGAGGCACGCGTTGCTCAACTCGTCTCTCACGAGGAACTGATGGGCCTAATGAATGAATTGCATAAACATGATAATATGAAAGACATAACTACAAACAATATAAACTCAATGATACACACATGAACAATAATGGATTGGTTTTGAGGCACGCGTTGTTCAACTCGTCTCCCACGAGGAACTGATGGGCTTTAATGAATGAATTTCATATAATTTGACAAAATGAAATAAGTAATCACAACAATATACACAATCTAAGTTTAGATCACGATATGGTATGGCACAAGTTTAAATAAACGAGTTAATTATTTTGTGACACATGACACACCCAAAACCTGTAATTAAAAGGGGGAGTTGTAAGATTCACTCACAGTGGGTGCGTTCGGTTGATGATGTTGAATGCACGCGAAGTGGTTTTAACCACGAGTGAAATTAACCTAGATAAATAGCATTATGGTTCGGTAAGTAAACGGATTTTATTTCCATTTTAGTAGAATTGTTGGGTGTATTTTTGTGAGTTTAAGGCTATTTTCTAACCTTAAAAATGTTATTTTTAAGTATTTTTAATTGATTTTTAATTAAAATAAATAAATAAAAATAATAAAAAAAAATTGATTTTTTTGCTACAGTTGACCGTTGACTGTTGACTTTGACCGGTTCGCTAGTATAATTGTGCGCTGAGTGAGGCTTGAACCCGAGACCTCCCGTACGCGTGCACGCAGCTCTACCAACTGAGCTACGTGTCTAACCCGATATATTTCTGTTTTTAATTATATATATATATTAATTAGATTAAACAGAAAATCCTTTTATTTTCTAAAAACGATTTTAATCCAAGACTCGGTGCGCTCCACAGGTCTCGAACCCGGGACCTGTGGGTTATGCTAACACACAGTCCACCGCTGGACTGTGTGTCCAACTTGTTAATTAAACTGATTTTTATTATACTTAAATACAAACTAAGTATTTTCATTTCTGTCTTATTTTAAAAAGTTAGATAATTGTCCGAGTCGGTGTAGTAGGCCGGACTCGAACTCGTGACGTGCGTTTAAACATTCACACAGTCCACCACTGGACTGTGTGTATAACTTGGTTATTATTCCGGTTATTAATATACTTAACACATATATGAAATGAATCCGGTTCAGTTAACAAAAAAGACATTTTTATTAAGGCAGCGTGTGTGGAACAAGATTCGAACTCGAGACGCTAGTGTGATTAATGTGCACACAGTCCACCGCTGGACTGTGTGTCTAACCCGAGTTATTTCTTGATTTAAATTATACTTATATGTTCCGTAACTTCGTCTTCTTCGTTGAGTTTTATCTAGAAATGATGACTGACTGGTTCGAAGTTTTATTCAGGTTTCTTTAGCGTTTTATGATTAATCATAGGTGAGATATAAATAAAAAGAAAGAAATTAGGCGAAAGGTATACCGACTGGACCCCTCTGTTTTCCGGCAGAACTCCGGCGACAGCAACAGGCTCCGGCGTCGGGTGTCTTGCAGCAGCGAGTCTTCAGAAAGCTTACAAATGACGTGAGTGACTTCGGTATAAGCTCAGGGGGTTTAGTAAAGCTTAGAAGTGAAGAACCCGGTTTTCCGGCGACGAGCAGAATATTTCTGGCGAGTGAGTTTTCGCCGAGAAAAGGTGCGGTTTTGAGCGAAAATGTTTGCAGAGGTTCGAGGGGTATTTATAAGGCAAGTTATCGATGAACTTGGTCTGATTTCCGACTTGATTCGTCGGTTATAATTTCTCCGGCGGTTATGGTTTATGCCGCGGACACAGACGTCGGTTATAACCGATGTAGCGTTTAAGTTTTACGTTATAACTGAAGATGTCGTTAAAACTCGCGAGATTGCCGGGATTTCCGACGACTGAACTTTGGGCGCCGGTTTTGAATTCGGAAAGACGCGTTATGAATTAAATGATTCCAACATTTAACAAGTAGCATCAGTGGCGCAGTGGTTCAAGTGTTGTGTGTTAAGTTGTTTGATGAACCGGTTACTGACCCGGGTTCGAAACCCGGCAGAACCAAACTATTTTTATTTTCATATTTTTAATAGTTTTTCAAAAACTAATTATATATTCCCATATAATAATTGATTATGTATCGTTTAAAATTATTTTGGGCATTTAATTCGCAACGAAATTTTTAACTGATTGCTCGGTTGATAAACGGAGCGGGTTTGGTAAATCCGTTTTTTACGGATGTTACAGTATCCCCTGCTTTTTAGAAATTTCGTCCCGAAATTTAAATAGTGATATATTTAACTAAAAGAATGACGGTGTTTAGTTTTGACAGTTACATACTTAAAAAAGTAAGAGTTTAAATTTTTGTTTGAGGCGGTAACGTTCCTTGTAAGGGTTAAGTACCCTTTTACAGGAATCGCTTTTTGTTGCCTACTGTAAAAGTATTGATAAGCAGAAATGATTCGTTAAATATGATATCATGCATAAGAGTTTGGATACGTTTGGAAAGGTATGGTTATATCCTAAGGCAAAACTTCTAATACTACAACCTACATGGAACATAAATAAACACAACAGCTAATATTTGAACATAAATAAACACAACAGCTAATATCAGTAAGTTATGATTGGTTCTATGACTATAGAACATAAATAAACACAACAGCTAACATTTGAATCCACATTCTGATAGCATATATGTTTGAATGGTGGCAGTTTCTCTCTCGTTTGTTATGATGGAGAGGTTAGTTTATGTAGAAATGGATCACAATCCAATTTCTTTAAATAGCGAGATGATATAAATGTAACACAAATTTCAACCAAGGCAATACTAAATCCTACATGGAACTTCTCATAACCGCCTGATAATGCCTCTGATCATTTGGCAAGAATACTTATATATAGGAAGTACCAGCGGCGTATCCACCATATTATTGCCAAATTTTCATTGGTTTTATCCACAAGTTATGATTAGTTACCAAGAAACTAATAAATCCTACATAGAACTTCTCATAACCGTCTGACAATGCCTCTGATCCTTTGACAAGAATACTTATATATAGGAAGTACCAGCGGCGTATCCACCATATTCTTGTCAAATTTTCATTGGTTTTATCAGTGAATTATGATTAGTCCTATATAACTCTACAACCAATACAACAAACATAAAATACTGAAATGAAAAATGTCTGTGCGATCAAGGCTCAATCAAACGGAGCCGATCGTATTGCATGTACTGAAAATGAAATTGTCTGTGCGCTCAAGGCTCAATCAAACGGAGTCGAGCGTATTGCATGTACTGAAAATGAATAACTTAATCTAAACAACAATCACACAAACAGCCTATGCATGGAACCTCTCATAACCGCCTGATAATGCCTCCGATCATTTGACAAGAATACTTATATATAGGAAGTACCAGCGGCGTATCCACCATATTCTTGTCAAATTCTCATTGACTTTATCCGCAAGTTATGATTAGTTCTATGTGACTCTACTACAAACACAACAACCACAAAATACTGATAATGAAAATGTCTGTGCGATCAAGGCTCAATCAAACGGAGCCGATCGTATTGCATGTACTGAAAATGAAAATTGTCTGTGCGATCAAGGCTCAATCAAGCGGAGCCGGTCGTATTGCATGTACTGAAAATGAATAACTTAATCTAAACAACAATCACACAAACAGCCTATGCATGGAACCTCTCATAACCGCCTGATAATGCCTCCGATCATTTGACAAGAATACTTATATATAGGAAGTACCAGCGGCGTATCCACCATATTCTTGTCAAATTCTCATTGACTTTATCCGCAAGTTATGATTAGTTCTATGCGACTCTACAACAAACACAACAACCACAAGATACTGATAATGAAAATGTCTGTGCGATGAAGGCTCAATCAAACGGAGCCGATCGTATTGCATGTACTGAAAATGAAAATTGTCTGTGCGATCAAGGCTCAATCAAGCGGAGCCGATCGTATTGCATGTACTGAAAATGAATAACTTAATCTAAACAACAATCACACAAACAGCCTATGCATGGAACCTCTCATAACCGCCTGATAATGCCTCCGATCATTTGACAAGAATACTTATATATAGGAAGTACCAGCGGCGTATCCACCATATTCTTGTCAAATTCTCATTGACTTTATCCGCAAGTTATGATTAGTTCTATGTGACTCTACTACAAACACAACAACCACAAAATACTGATAATGAAAATGTCTGTGCGATCAAGGCTCAATCAAACGGAGCCGATCGTATTGCATGTACTGAAAATGAAAATTGTCTGTGCGATCAAGGCTCAATCAAGCGGAGCCGATCGTATTGCATGTACTGAAAATGAATAACTTAATCTAAACAACAATCACACAAACAGCCTATGCATGGAACCTCTCATAACCGCCTGATAATGCCTCCGATCATTTGACAAGAATACTTATATATAGGAAGTACCAGCGGCGTATCCACCATATTCGTGTCAAATTCTCATTGACTTTATCCGCAAGTTATGATTAGTTCTATGCGACTCTACAACAAACACAACAACCACAAGATACTGATAATGAAAATGTCTGTGCGATGAAGGCTCAATCAAACGGAGCCGATCGTATTGCATGTACTGAAAATGAAAATTGTCTGTGCGATCATGGCTCAATCAAGCGGAGCCGATCGTATTGCATGTACTGAAAATGAATAACTTAATCTAAACAACAATCACACAAACAGCCTATGCATGGAACCTCTCATAACCGCCTGATAATGCCTCCGATCATTTGACAAGAATACTTATATATAGGAAGTACCAGCGGCGTATCCACCATATTCTTGTCAAATTCTCATTGACTTTATCCGCAAGTTATGATTAGTTCTATGCAACTCTACAACAAACACAATAACCACAAGATACTGATAATGAAAATGTCTGTGCGATCAAGGCTCAATCAAACGGAGCCGATCGTATTGCATGTACTGAAAATGTAAAATGAACTGTGCGATCAAGGCTCAATCAAACGGAGCCGATCGTATGTGGGCACGCCAGGTTCAACCGCATAATAAAATGGGGAACAGGCTCAACACTCATAAATGGGGAGCGGCGGCCTCGGCAATTGCATGTACTGAAAATAATAAACAATAATTACTCTAACAGTCTACACATGGAACCTCTCATAACCGCCAGATAATGCTTCTGATCCTTTAACAAGAATACTTATATATAGGAAGTACCAGCGGCGTATCCACCGTATTCTCGTCAAAGTTTCATTGGCTTTATCCTTAAGTTATGTTTGGTTCTATGTGATAAAGAAAAAACATAAAACTAAATGATAGGAGTTGAATCTGGATTTTCTGTGAAGAGGACTAGTTGGGTATCTTCGTTTGGGCCGTCATTATCTTAGACAGGATTGGCGTTGATGTTGAAGACTCTTCCTCTTGTTGGTGGCCTCGCGGTTGGGTTTTCTTGGTTTACTTGGTTAACTGGGTTTGATTAGGCTTGAGCGTTGATGACGTTAACCAATTGAGGGCATGTGTTTCTAAAGTGGGTAGGGTCGCCACAATTGAAACAAGCTCGAGCATATGGGAACACGGGGTATTGGGGTTGTTGATAGGTTTGGTTCATGGTTTGAGTAGAGGAAGAGGTTTGGTTTTGAAAGGTGCGGCAAACCTTGCTCAAATGACCATAGCGTCCACAAGTTGCACATAGTCGACAAGGTAAGGTAAGGGGATGGTGATAAAAACAGTTGTTGCATTGAGGGTGAGGTCCAAGATATGGTTTCTTTTTTGGGTAAGTTGAGTTGGGTGCCACTTGAGTGATTGGGATAGCTTGGATGGGTATGGCGTGTGAAATTGGTTGATTACGTTGGGTAGCAGCGAAAAGTTGCCCGTCTCTTTTTCTCTTAGAAGTGGGTTGAGAAGGGGATTCGGTTTTCGGTGAGCTCTTTTGCTAGCTCCATTGCTGCTTCCAAAGTTGCAGGCTTGGTACTTATTACAGAGTCTTGAATCTTTGACGGAAGACCACAAATGTAATGCTCGATCAAACGGTAGAGGGGAGTGAACATGTTGGGAACCATTTGATGTAACTCGAGGAATCTTTTGTTGTACGTGGTGTGGTCTCATTCCTTTTGCTTCAATGAGTAAAATTCATCTTCTAATTTCTTGATTTCGCTCCTTAGGCAAAATCGTCTGGTCATGATTTCTTTCAATTCGTTCCAAGTTAAGGTCATAGCATCTTCCACACCTCGTTTGGCCTTCTCTGTATTCCACCAAGTAAGTGCTATCCCATATAAACGGCCGGTAGCATATCGCACCTTGCGATCATCAGGGCAATCGCAATTTAGAAAAGTGTTCTCCATTTCTTCAAACCAACGGAGGAGAGCGGTGACGCCTTCAGTCCCTTTGTATTTTGGAGGGTCGCATGATTTGAAATGCTTGTAGGTGCATTTAGTGGTATTTGGGGGAGAGTTGATAATGTTTTGGTTTTCTTGATTGACAGGATTAGCGGTAAGTGCTTGTTGGACTTGGATTACAATGTTGAGTATTACGGCAGCCATTTGTTGAGCGATTAGGGCAACCATGCGCTCGCGGGCTTTTCCAGCTCTCACCTTCCTACGGGCGAGGTTAGAAGGAATACATGTCAAGTGTATGAGTTGGATGTTTTTGGGTTCATGGGTCGCACTAGGAATGAACATTCATAAAATAATTATAGAAAAATAAATCTACTACATCCATAGGATGTCTTGGGCTTTGCTCGCCATTAGGCCTACATGCCGCCATACTTTACCTTTGTAATCATGTGGGCCCCCATGAATACCGGTTTTTCATATGGTTCGCACGGGTTTGCCAGGTTGCGTACACTAAAACCCGGAGAAAATCGAGAAATATGTATACAACGTGTGATATTCGGAATGTGTCCAGGTGTAGACACGGTGACACCTCAAAGTGGGGTTAGTTCGAACGACGTTTGGTGTGGCATGCTTTGGCCTAATAGGTCCTTCGTACTCTCATCGTTGGTCCCCAGGTAGGTAAACTGGTCCGTTATATTGGATTTATACAAATGCCAACCTAGACAGGACGTTCCGACTACCGGTACTTGTACCCTTCCAGTTACTACATGCCCGTCGCAGAACTTACTTTGATGAGATTTGAAAATTGCAACAAAATCTTTGAATAATGAGAGTATGAAAATGAATTGAATGTATGAACATTGATATATGTATAATGAATATGTATATAAGCATGTATGTTTGACTGTAAATATAAACAAATATGAAACAAATAAATATCACAAGTTTGTATGTAACCACCTAATCAATTAAAATTTAGGCAGACTATAGTATAGGCTCTAAGGGTCTAATAACCTATCCTATATCCCTATAGTCATGGCTCTGATACCAATCTGTCACACCCCGACCCGCAGCGGAAAAGGTGATCGGGGCATGATTGGGTTATCATCAAAGCTCATGACATTTATTTTAACGTTTCATATTCATTAATACAATTTAATGGAAATTTACAATAAATATTACAACATGTTCTAACTATCAATCTAAGCTTCTTTGTTCTCTTCTAAGGCATTTCCTATGTTTTCCTTGCTTCAACCTGTTCACCTGTATCATGTGTAAAAGGGTTTTTGGATCAACAAAAAGTTGGCGAGTGAATCCTATGGAAAACATTTGAACAAGTTTATTTAATTGATTATGAAATGAGTGCACAACCACACATGAGTAAAAATAGATGTAAACTTACTCAACAATCATTAGATATTAAATAAAGCACACATGAACAATAATGGGACGTTTAGAGGCACGCGTTGCTCAACTCGTCTCTCACGAGGAACTGATGGGCCTAATGAATGAATTGCATAAACATGATAATATGAAAGACATAACTACAAACAATATAAACTCAATGATACACACATGAACAATAATGGATTGATTTTGAGGCACGCGTTGTTCAACTCGTCTCCCACGAGGAACTGATGGGCTTTAATGAATGAATTTCATATAATTTGACAAAATGAAATAAGTAATCACAACAATATACACAATCTAAGTTTAGATCACGATATGGTATGGCACAAGTTTAAATAAACGAGTTAATTATTTTGTGACACATGACACACCCCAAAACCTGTAATTAAAAGGGGGAGTTGTAAGATTCACTCACAGTGGGTGCGTTCGGTTGATGATGTTGAATGCACGCGAAGTGGTTTTAACCACGAGTGAAATTAACCTAGATAAATAGCATTATGGTTCGGTAAGTAAACGGATTTTATTTCCATTTTAGTAGAATTGTTGGGTGTATTTTTGTGAGTTTAAGGCTATTTTCTAACCTTAAAAATGTTATTTTTAAGTATTTTTAATTGATTTTTAATTAAAATAAATAAATAAAAATAATAAAAAAAAATTGATTTTTTTGCTACAGTTGACCGTTGACTGTTGACTTTGACCGGTTCGCTAGTATAATTGTGCGCTGAGTGAGGCTTGAACCCGAGACCTCCCGTACGCGTGCACGCAGCTCTACCAACTGAGCTACGTGTCTAACCCGATATATTTCTGTTTTTAATTATATATATATATTAATTAGATTAAACAGAAAATCCTTTTATTTTCTAAAAACGATTTTAATCCAAGACTCGGTGCGCTCCACAGGTCTCGAACCCGGGACCTGTGGGTTATGCTAACACACAGTCCACCGCTGGACTGTGTGTCCAACTTGTTAATTAAACTGATTTTTATTATACTTAAATACAAACTAAGTATTTTCATTTCTGTCTTATTTTAAAAAGTTAGATAATTGTCCGTGTCGGTGTAGTAGGCCGGACTCGAACTCGTGACGTGCGTTTAAACATTCACACAGTCCACCACTGGACTGTGTGTATAACTTGGTTATTATTCCGGTTATTAATATACTTAACACATATATGAAATGAATCCGGTTCATTTAACAAAAAAGACATTTTTATTAAGGCAGCGTGTGTGGAACAAGATTCGAACTCGAGACGCTAGTGTGATTAATGTGCACACAGTCCACCGCTGGACTGTGTGTCTAACCCGAGTTATTTCTTGATTTAAATTATACTTATATGTTCCGTAACTTCGTCTTCTTCGTTAAATTTTATCCAGAAATGATGACTGACTGGTTCGAAGTTTTATTCAGGTTTCTTTAGCATTTTATGATTAATCATAGGTGAGATATAAATAAAAAGAAAGAAATTAGGCGAAAGGTATACCGACTGGACCCCTCTGTTTTCCGGCAGAACTCCGGCGACAGCAACAGGCTCCGGCGTCGGGTGTCTTGCAGCAGCGGGTCTTCAGAAAGCTTACAAATGACGTGGGTGACTTCGGTATAAGCTCAGGGGGTTTAGTAAAGCTTAGAAGTGAAGAACCCGGTTTTCCGGCGACGAGCAGAATATTTCCGGCTAGTGAGTTTTCACCGAGAAAAGGTGCGGTTTTGAGCGAAAATGTTTGCAGAGGTTCGAGGGGGTATTTATAAGGCAAGTTATCGATGAACTTGGTCTGATTTCCGACTTGATTCGTCGGTTATAATTTCTCCGGCGGTTATGGTTTATGTCGCGGACACAGACGTCGGTTATAACCGATGTAGCGTTTAAGTTTTACGTTATAACTGAAGATGTCGTTAAAACTCGCGAGATTGCCGGGATTTCCGACGACTGAACTTTGGGCGCCGGTTTTGAATTCGGAAAGACGCGTTATGAATTAAATGATTCCAACATTTAACAAGTAGCATCAGTGGCGCAGTGGTTCAAGTGTTGTGTGTTAAGTTGTTTGATGAACCGGTTACTGACCCGGGTTCGAAACCCGGCAGAACCAAACTATTTTTATTTTCATATTTTTAATAGTTTTTCAAAAACTAATTATATATTCCCATATAATAATTGATTATGTATCGTTTAAAATTATTTTGGGCATTTAATTCGCAACGAAATTTTTAACTGATTGCTCGGTTGATAAACGGAGCGGGTTTGGTAAATCCGTTTTTGACGGATGTTACAAGGATGATAGGCGGTACTGAGATCTAATCGTGTGCCCATAGCGGATTGTACTGCTTGCCATGTTCGTGAGGTGAAACGACCATCACGATCAGAAATAATACTTAACGGTACCCCATGTCGGCTTACGATTTCGTTGATATAAATACGTGCAAGCTTTTCGTTTTTGAAATCTTCGCGGATAGGAATAAAGTGAGCTGATTTTGTAAGTCGGTCTATAATTACCCATATTGTGTCATACCCACCAGAAGTGCGAGGTAACCCGGTAATGAAATCCATGGTTATATTTTCCCACTTCCATACAGGTATTTCCGGTTGGACTAGAAGTCCTGAGGGTCTTTGGTGTTCAGCCTTCACCTTGGAACATGTGAGGCACTTGGAAACAAAAACGGCAATATCCTTCTTCATTCCAGGCCACCAATAGGTGTATCGTAGGTCTTGATACATCTTATCGGCTCCTGGGTGTATAGAATATCGCGTTTTGTGAGCTTCATTCATAAGAGTTTCACGAAGATTGTTGTGGTTAGGAATCCAGATACGATCTAGGTAATACAGAATACCGTCTGATTTAGTTTCAAGTTTTAGCTCGGCTCCACAGGACATCTCCTTTCGTACATCTTCTTCAGTTATTGAAACGTGTTGGGCTTCTCGAATTTGATCTTTAATGTCGGTTATAATTTGCGAACATAGAAGATGAATGGAGTTCGCATGACCCTTTCGACTAAGTGCATCAGCCACCACATTTGCTTTACCAGAGTGGTATCTAATTTCACAGTCGTAATCATTCAGAAGTTCGACCCATCTTCGTTGCCTCATGTTTAACTCTTTTTGATTGAAGATATGTTGAAGACTCTTGTGGTCAGTGTATATTTCACACTTAGTACCATAGAGATAATGTCTCCATATCTTAAGAGCGAATACAACGGCTCCAAGTTCTAGGTCATGAGTGGTGTAGTTCTTTTCATGCGTCTTGAGTTGTCTCGAGGCATAAGCTATGACTTTTCCTCTTTGCATGAGAACGCAGCCTAATCCTTGCCCTGACGCGTCGCAATAGACTACAAAATCATCACAACCTTCAGGAAGAGTGAGGATTGGTGCATCACAAAGTTTTTGTTTAAGAGTTTGAAAAGCTTCTTCTTGCTTGGGTCCCCATACGAAAGGTTTTCCCTTATGAGTTAAAGCCGTGAGTGGTACAGCAATGCGAGAGAAGTTTGAAATGAACCGACGATAATAGCCAGCTAGTCCAAGAAAAGATCTTACTTCAGTTGGTGTACGTGGAGCTTGCCATTCTTGAACTGCTTTGATCTTTGAAGGGTCAACATGTATTCCCTTGTCATTGACTACATGCCCGAGGAATTGCACCTCTTTTAACCAGAATTCACATTTGGAGAACTTGGCATAAAGCTTTTCCTTTTCTAGAAGTGCAAGAACGAGTCGAAGATAACGCTCATGATCAGCTTTAGATTTTGAATAAATAAGAATATCGTCGATGAAGACTATAACAAATCGATCAAGATAAAGTTTGCAGACTCTGTTCATTAGGTCCATGAAGACAGCTGGTGCGTTGGTTAATCCAAATGGCATAACCATGAATTCATAGTAGCCATAACGAGTTCGAAAAGCAGTCTTAGGGACGTCTTCTTCATGCACTCTAAGTTGATGATAGCCAGATCGAAGATCGATTTTTGAAAAGCAGCTGGCACTTTGTAGTTGATCAAGAAGATCATCAATGCGAGGTAAAGGATAGTGATTCTTGATTGTTAACTTGTTGAGCTCTCTATAGTCGATGCACATACGAAAAGATCCATCTTTCTTCTTTACAAAAAGGACAGGTGCACCCCAAAGCGACGAGCTAGGACGTATGAATCCCTTGTCAGTCAACTCTTGCAATTGACTGGCTAGCTCTTGCATTTCAGAGGGGGCCAACCTATATGGAGACTTTGCAACTGGTGTAGCACCAGGTATAAGATCAATACGGAATTCGACGTCTCTAACTGGAGGAAGTCCTGAAATGTCGTCAGGAAAAACTTGTGGGAAGTCTTTTACTACAGGAATGTCTTCAAGTTTCTTCTCCATGGTTCCCTTTTTGATGATATGAGCTAAAAACGCGACATAATTCTTGCGAAGATATTTTTGAGCTTGAAGACAAGACATTAAGCTGAGCCCTTTCGACGAGGTTTCTCCAGTGATTCGAAGAGTCTGACCGTTTGAAAGAGGAATACGAATAAATTTTTCACGACATACAACTTCCGCCTGATGTTGACTGAGCCAATCCATACCGATTATGATGTCAAAACTTCCCAGCTTCATAGGAATAAGGTCGACTGAGAAATCGTGGTCGTTTAAGGTGAGTGTACAGTTGCATAAAATAGAGTCTAATGAAACTGGTTTCCCGTCCGCAACTTCTACCGTTATGGATTCCGTGAGCTTATCCCGATTTTTGCTTAAGATAGGTTCAAATTCTAAAGACACAAAACTTCTATCCGCACCAGTATCAAATAACATAGAGGCATATCTACCATTTATAAGGAACGTACCGTTGACCACATTGCCGTCAGCTCTGGCCTGGTTAGCGTTGATATTGAAAGCTCTCCCTCTTGCAGGTGGGGGAGCTTGGTTTGCTTGGTTCACCGGGTTGGCTTGGGCCTGAGCATGAATAATATTAACCAACCTTGGACAAGTGTTTCTAAAATGGCTTGGGTCGCCATAATTGTAGCAAGCCCGCATTGGTTGACCCATAGGATAATTGGGCTGGTAATATGTTTGGGCTAAATGTTGAGTGGGTGGTAGTAGGGGTTGTTGGCCTTGGCCCATTATTTGCTGGTGGGTTTGGGTTATAGGTTGATAGCGGTTCGTTCATTAAGGCATGCGGCAAGTTTGAACATTATGACCCGCGCGACCGCAGCCGGTGCAATATTGACAAGGATGATCAGGGGAATGGTGATATTGGCAACGGTTACATTTTGGTAACGGGCCTGTGTAGGGTCTTCTGTATGGTGCGGGTGAAGGAGTGACTTGAGTAATGGGTGCAGCAGGAATAGGGGAGTTGGTTTGAGTAACTGCAAAATTTCTGGTGTTGCGCTTCCTCTTATTAGCGAACTTAGAGGAAGGAATGGGGTGGTTTGAAGTTTGTCCCTCAACAGGGGCTTTCTTCTTCTCTTCTTTGAACTTCCCGTTGCGAATTCGGTTTTCGGTCAGTTCAGTTGCTAACTCCATAGCAGCTTCAAGTGTTACTGGTGAAACGCTGAGAACTGAATCTTAGATTTTCGAGGGAAGTCCTCGAATATAGTGCTCGATCAGACGATAGGTTGGGGTGAACAAATTTGAACCATTTGGTTCAACTCCAAGAACCTCTTGTTATATGTAGTGTGATCACCCTCCTTTTGCTTTAGAGAATGAAATTCGTCCTCCAGCTTTTTAATTTCACTTCTAGGACAGAAACGCCTAATCATGATTTCCCTTAACTCCTCCCAAGTTAAGGCCATCGCATCTTCAGTTCCCCTCTTCCCTTTCTCACTATTCCACCAAGTGAGAGCTACCCCAAATAGTCTCCCGGTGGCGTATCTAACCTTGCGATCCTCAGGACAATCGCAGTTTAGAAAGGTGTTTTCCATCTCCTCGAACCAATGTAGGACAGCAGTGACACCCTCGGTCCCTTCAAATTTAGGAGGATCACAGGACTTAAAATGTTTGTAAGAGCACTTGCTGGTAGGAGGGTTGTCGATGTTCTGGTCCTGTTGCTGGGGTGGGTTAGTAGGATTTGTAGCAAGGGCTTGTTGTACTTGGACCACAATGTCGGGCAGTATCGTGGCCAAACGTTCCTGAGACCTTCCTGATCTTTTACCCCTTCGTTGCTGTCTAGACGACATCTACAGGATCATAAAATGAAAAGATTGTGAGTTTATGGTGTCTTTTTAGGTGTTATGTGTCTTTAAGAAAATGAAAATAACATAAATATCAATAATGCAACTACATCCATAGGATGTCTTGGGTTCGCTCATGTTGGGCCTCAAATGTCCCCCATACCTTCACCTACATAGTCATGTGGGCCCCCATGGCTATTGGCTTGGTAGGATTCACATTAGTATTGGCAATTTAACACTCGCATCCCCCGAATGCAAACCACAAAATATGTTCATGAGATGTTTGGTCGGAACGTGTCCAGGTGTAGACACAGTGACAACTCAAAGTGGGGTTAGCTCACACGACGTTTGGTATAGCATGCTTTGGCCTAATAGGTACTTCGTACTCTCATCGTTAGTCCCCAGGTAGGCAAACTGGTCCTTTATTTTGGATTTATACGAATGCTAGCCTAGACAGGACGTTCCGACTACCGGTACTGGTACCCTTCCAGTTACTACATGCCCGTCATGAGAACTCACTTTGATGAGATTTGAAAACACGAAAATCATTGTAAAAGCAATCATGATGTGGTGTGTACTTTCATGGATGTGATATGTTATGAGCATACGATTCATGATAGGCATTATATGATAATACATACTTATGAACATGCTTGCACAATATCAAATGTAACATTTAACATAAAACATATAATCATCATGAGATTTGGCATATAACACACAAAAATCTTATAAGTTTCTGATCGACTATAGTATAGGCTCTAAGGGTCTAATAACCTATCCTATATCCCTATAGTCATGGCTCTGATACCAATCTGTCACACCCCGACCCGCAGCGGAATAAGAGTCGGGGCATAATTGGGTTATCACCAAAGCTCATGACATTTACTAATATGTTTCATATTTAATAAAGTCAAAGTTACATTTCCAAAAATCCAAACATGTTCATTCAATACAAAGAAAATAAACCAAGCATAACAATCCCAACTCTAAATCGTTTTATTCTTCTAGTCCAAGTCCTATGTGTTCCTAGCTGCTGCTGGTTCACCTGTATCATGTGTAAAATGGGGGTTTTTGGGTCAACATAAGTTGGCGAGTGAACCTTATTAGATAAACATTTATTAATGAATTAATTGTTAGTTTATCAATGAAAAATTGTGCATAATCATAGATGAGCAAATGTAAATAATCAAGCAATGGCAAATAGGAGTCACAACTATAACATACAATAACACATGACAGCATACATGAACATACCAACATCATACTGTAAATAACATAAATGAAACTGTGCGATCAAGGCTCAATCAAACGGAGCCGATCGTATTGCATGTACTGAAAATGAAAATGTATGTGCGATCAAGGCTCAATCAAACGGAGCCGATCGTATGTGGGCACGCCAGGTTCAACCTCATAATGAAATGGGGAACATGCTCAACGCTCATAATGTAATGGGGAGCGGCGGCCTATGAAATTGCATGTACTGAAAATAATAAACTTGCATCCAACAATAACAACACAACAGGAAACAAACTGAATACACTAGTTCATGATATGATGTATGCACAATGGTTTAAGTATAATATATATATATCAAGACACATGATACACCCCAAAACGTGATTAAAACGGGGAATTTGTAAAGATTTACTCACATTGGGTGCGTTGGATTGGAGATGGTGAGTTGCGCACGAACTAGATGAGCGGAACAACGAGAAATACTAACCTAAATAATAACGGAAAAATATATTAAACGAGTGGATTTTATTAAGGATTTTAATGAAATTTTTAGATATATTTTTGTGAGTTCAAGGCTATTTTCTATCTTTAAAAATGTTATTTTTAAGTATTTTTAATTGATTTTTAAATTAAATTAAATAAATAAAAATATAAAAAAAATTGTTATTTAGCGTTGACCGTTGACCGGTTCGGTCAGCGAATTAATTTGCGCCGGGTGAGGCTCGAACCCGAGACCTCCCGTACGCGTGCACGCAGCTCTACCAACTGAGCTACGTGTCTAACCCGAAATAATCTTGTTTTTAATTATATTTATATACTTATTCAATTTAACCGAATTTCTTTTAATTGCCAAAAACATTTTAATTTCACGGACCGGTGCTAATGACGGGTTTCGAATGCGCGACGTAGGACTTAGTGTTGCACACAGTCCACTGCTGGACTGTGTGTCTAACCCGATTATTATCTCGGTTTTTATTATACTTAACAACAAACTGAGTTAACCCGGTTTAGTTTTTAATCAAAAAGACATTTTATTACACAAGGAGTGTGTGTAGCAGGGATCGAACTCGGGATGTGTATGTTTTTTGTTTGCACACAGTCCACCGCTGGACTGTGTGTCTAACCCGTTTATAATTCCGATTTTAATTAATCTTATGTCATCTCTGAACTCGTCTTCTTCATTACAAACACAGACATCAATCAAAACAACTGATACGCGATTAATTTAGTTAATGAACATGATGACCAATTTGAATGCATTGAACCGAAAAGTTTGGGGAAAGAAGATACCGAACAGATCGTCTTCTTCAGAGAATCCGGGGAAGCTCGTCGGCTCTGTTTTTGGAACCTTCGGCTGTGAGAATCAATTAACAGGTTTAAGGGATTAGATGTGAAATTGAACTAATGAGTATTGATTATCAGCACGTTGGAATGAGCATACCGGTAATCAACGAGTTTCCGACAATTCCAGAAGTTTTCCGGCGAAAACTGAAAGTCCAGCAATGTCGTCTGTGGTTGATTATGAGCGATGGGTTAATGTTAGTAAAGTTCTAACAATTGATTGAAACAGTAAAGTAGAGGTATTTTACCGGTTTGAGTTGAATACGGTTTTCCGGCGACTTTTGCAGAAAATTCCGGCGAGCTGATTTAGGCGTTCTTGGTCTGAAAATGCGACGAAAATGAAATGGAGTATTGGTATGATATCTCTGAGTCGCGAGAGTGGTCTGAAGTTGAAGAACTCTGGACTTGATGATTTGTCGGTTTTAAAAACCGATAATGATGAGGCTTTATGTTTAATCAATTCCGATTTGATTAAAAACCGTCGGTGCATCGGTTATAAACTGAATGTGTGTATAAACAACGAATTGACGATTGGTTTGTCGATTACCGTTTCTCAGATGGCGCAACCGGTTTTAACTGGGTTTGTGTATAAATTTCATTTGTGTTCCTAGAGTTAGCAGAAAACACAATGTGGCGGAGTGGTCTTGTGAGTGTGTGTTAAATCGCTGAAGTGTGTCTTGGCTGACCCGGGTTCGAGTCCCGGCAGCATCATAATTTTTTTATTTATTTTATTTTAACTTTTTATCAAATATAATTTTTATAGTTTAGTTTATTTATTAATTATGTATCGTTTTAAATCTAAATAATCATAAATATTCGACGTAACTTTTATAACTTGATATTCGATTACAAAACGGAGCGGGTTTTGAAAACCCGATTTTTACAAATGTTACACTTCGGGCAGCGTACCACGAACAGAGTTGAGAGTCAACACGCGAATTTAAAGAGATACATCCAAGATAGGAGCTCGCTGGACTGTATAGTAGGTTGTGTCAAGAATATAGTTGAAACACAATACGGTGAAATAAGGAGGGGCTTTCGAGAAAGCATTGGAAAACTAATGAACCACCACATAAACCCGTTATTTGACCACCTACGTAGAAAAGTTTCCCATACAACGCTTGACTTGTTGAGTGGAGAGCTACTTAGGAAACTAGACGTGTTGCAGCGCTTTCATTCATCTTGTGGATGTCAGATGTGGTACAGCTGTGGGTTGTCGTGTGCTTGTAGGCTGGAAAAGTACGTACGTGCAGGTAATACTTGCTAAACGTGAAGCGATGTGTGTTATATATGTCGTTATTCATGTGCCTATAACAGTGCATTGTTTTAACCGAACAGAGCGTCCGATTCAACTCGAAGACGTAGACATCTTCTAGCAGAAGCTTAACTTTCAGCCATGTAAATTGATATCGGATGACGTTGACGTGGTAGAAGAGTTGAATATTGTTCGGCAATAGTTAGAGTCACACCCCCTGCTCAGAAAAAAAGCTTGTTGGGAAAGATTAAAGCGGTGTTGACTCCAACCAAATCTACTAAGAAACCACAGGTTGTCCACAAAATACTCGTGGACGGCCAACAAGAAAGCAAGCACAACTTCGGTTTGACGATGCCCCCCGCCATAGCTCATACATTCCGTCCCAAGGTTCCCAACAAAGTGCATACGATGCCCCCCACCACAGCTCGTACGTTTCGTCCCACAGGCTACTCAACAGTCGGTCATAAAGTCTTAAAAACCTAGAGCGGGGCAAAGCCGTTCAACGACTTTATACCGCTCCCACCACCTCGAGCACCACATCATCAACAGCAGCCGCAGCAGCCAGATCCCAACTCCGACTCGTATGTATAGATGTTTTGTATTTAGTATTCAGCTGTACAGATACATATTATGGATGTACAAAGTTATGTTATATATGTTATATATGTTATATTTAACTTTGTTTTCAGGACATTGAAATGTAATACGGAAACAAAATAATTTTCAAGATGTTAAGTAATATTTACACGATATAATATTTGCATTCTTCTTAAAATGTTCAAAACAATATTAAATTTAATTAGTATAATTTTTTAAAAAAAATAAACTGTAAAAACAATGAAGTATTTAAACGTTCGAAACGTTAACTTATTTTTATACAAAAAATAAAGCTTTTTAGAAACTTTTTAAAATTAAAAATCTCAAATTACGCCACCAAAAAAACATCAACTTCTAACAACAACCAATTTACCCCACGAAAACACTCTTTTTTTCAACTCAAAAAAACCATGTTCCTAGACGGGTCGTCTAGATCTAGACGGCCCGTCTACCCCATAAATTTCTACGCCCTCCTAGAAATCAGTGTCTAGACGGCCCCAAAGGTGTCCAAATAGGCAAAATGGGTGTGTGAATAGATTGTGCCTTTATAAATTAGGAACTCGTATTCGAATTCATTGATTAGGTACTCAAGGTGGCAAATGGGCGAGTTGGATTGGGTTGGTTTCCAGGTTAGGATAGGCAAATTCTAAAAAAAGGGGGGGGGGGGGGGGGTTAGAATGGGTTCGGGTCATGTTGTGCCCGTATACCACCACTTTTTCTCTATGTTTGAATTTTTGAAATAATAGATGCTTCAAGTGTTATTACAAAACCCACATAGTAATAAACATGACATGGATCTGATGACACATTTGTTTTTAATTAGGGTTGGAAAATCTCGTTGGGTGATGCATGGAATGTTTCAATCCAATGCAGGGTGTGGTTATGTTAAGATCATAGATCAGGCTACCAGTTGAGGCTGAGAAAGATAGGCACAAGCCCAAGCGATATGATCCAAATGATTGGTTAGCTTGGTTTTCTGGATTGAATGTATTGGAATGATATGATGCAAATTTTAAATGTTTTGACTTGTTACGTTTATTTTATATTAGAATCGCAATGGGTTTCCTTAAAAATTTCTGGTTTTGATATTTTGGATTTTCCAGTTAAAATATTAAAGATTAATTTTAATAAATGAAATATTTTTAGCAACACACTTATTGCAACCAAATTTAGTTGCCATAGGCCTATGTATAGCGACGAAAAACATGAACTGACATGCACTTGTGGAGACGAAGTTTCGTCGCTATAGTCTATTGCGACTAAATGTAGCGAAAAGTGTTAATTTTTTTCGTCACTAAAAGTCTTAGTTGTTTCTTGTACTGATTGTATGTGATAAATTAAAGGTTAAAGACTTGTACCCATTGTATGTGATAAATTAAAGGTTAAAAACTGGAGGGGTTGCTTAATGGGTAATTTAAGTACAGATCTAAACCGGAAAAAAAGGTGTAGTAACTGAAACTATGTTGCAAGGTATGTAACAAAAAGTTTACATATACTTCTGTAGACCACTACTTTGTTGACCGCCTTGTAGGCGTACTTGTTGCCATGTCTTCGTCTTCGGCTTAGGCGACAACATCCATGAGAAATTGGAGGCTACTATTGGTGGTGTGATGATTATAAGTTCAAATCAAGGTTAAACAATAAGTCAAACAAGTGCAAATACTTCTAAGGAAAGTTCAAGGGGTATTTGGTCATTTACTGAAAGTTACTTTAGTTTGTGATTTGCTATAGAGCATCACTCACATGCTCTATAGAGCAGTTGACTTGATGCTCAGAAGTTCCGGGACCATATGTGTGAATAATGGTTCTTAGTTTGTAGTTTGTTAGAAGTTGTTAATGTTAATAGTCGTTAACATCTGGATTAGGGCTATATAATCAGTAGGTGAGTTCAGAATTAGGGTTATTCATTTTCTCTTACATTTCTTATAATCTTTTGTATCAAACTTCAATTGACCGTTAGTAATAGTGAATTGTTGGTTTCAATTGATAATTCTGGTGTTTATTCATAACTGTGAAGAATAAATCATCATAATCGTTGGATGGAATTCATCATTTTCCACCATCATCCATAAAAAAAAACTGAGTATACAAGTTTAGTATGTGAAAAATGGTTGTAGAGCTAGTGTGTGAAAAATAAGGAGGGAAAATGGTTGTAGAGTTAGTGTCACGTTTGACCAACCTTTCTTCCGTGATTGATACCTGGAACCACAACTCACCTGGCTGGCGGCAGTGTTCCCATGGTAAGAAGAATACCCGATGGGGATACCTAAGGGTGTCCCGTCCAACCTTAGTGTCATATAACCCTAAAACTTTTTAAAGTTGTTGACGGAATATAATTAATTTTTGTGCATCTACAACCAAATAATAGCTCTAAAATGGCCACTTTTTGGGAACTTGATCCAAAAAAGTTTTTTAAATATAATTTATTTACTATTGATATCTCCAAATAAACTCTAATTAACTTATAACCTATTATATTACAAAGTAGTTTAGGTGCTCGTGTATTATACATATGTTAGAATAATGAAAACGATATAATAAATCTCTAAATATTTGAATTTATATAAATACACCTAACTTTGTTAAAATAAGAAAACGATTAACTTTGTGCAAATATAATAAGAAGCTCATATCTGATTGGTTAAAATAGAAGCTGAAGTTTTAATAAAAGTCTATGTCTAGTATAACTTTGTGATTTTCAAAAGACTCTCGTTATTTGACATAAAGTAAGCAAAACTCTAATCCTTCAACATGGACGGGGTGTTGATCCAAAAAGTTTTTAACTTATTATTTATTTACTATTGGCATTTCCTTGATTGTAGTCACACTAAGAATACTGTAAGTAAAACAGTAATCGTTCAAGACATGGATGGGGTGGGTTACAGATAGCAAAATACGGAAAAAATAAGAAATGATGATGATGATGATGATGATGATGATGATGATGATGATGATTAATGAATGTGATGTTAAATGATGATGGAGTAAAGAAGAGTGAGGAATAACAGCATTTGTGAAACCCGGACAGTTGACCGTCATCCTCGGCTGTCTGGTTCAGGGTGTTTGACCTGTTCAACATCGGACCAGCCGCTTAGAATAAATGACTACTCTTGAGTATTGGAAGTTGCCCAAAGTTCGAGGTGGTGCATTATGATATTGATCCCAAAATGGCGCACAAAAAAGGACATCATCTCATTGTGTTGGGTGCACCGGTGTTCTCCTCATCGTGAACACAACCTCGATGACTTTATGCATATCCATTGAGATAGTCCTTTGTAAGGGATGATTTAGGTAATTATGGGTCAGATGGCTGATTCGAAAAGAGATAGCATGAATCAGAATATTTGTACACATATCATTAGGAGTCCCACTGAAATAGTTAAGTTGTAGTCGCCGCTTGTTATGAATAGGATAAACAAATGAAATAATGAAATGCAGATTATCAAGTGGGATCCTTAACGGAAGGCCAATATGCATTTCCATACATCATGTAGGTCAAAGGGGTTTCGTTACCCAAGTTAGTAAGCGTAAAGAAAACTCTCTTTATCATCTTTTCCTATATTACAATAAGCATATGCCGATTTAGACTTTGGAGACCCACATTGGAGAAGTACATGTAGTTCCAAATCAAGATTTTGTCATGCTCATTATAAGCTCTTATGAAATCCCGTTGAGACACAAATATATTGGTAACGGGTGCAGATCTTATTATAAGTTTTTCAGAGAATAAATAAAAAACCTGGTCCTTATCCACGAGTGCACAAAATCTTATGCCGATGAAACTAAACTGGCCTGATCCTGAATTTTGTGCTAAACGTGGTGCCACACTAACCTCCACTGACCATCATATTTCTTCATTTTGATTCCCAGACCCCTGTTTGAGGGCGGTACCTTAGTAGCACATAACATCGATTGTGCGACTACTCACGTGGATAAGTTGCTTTCATCGTGAGATTCAGGCATCCTTCCAACACCCTTAAACAAGGTTCCGTGTAACGCAAAAAGTCTTGTGGGATATAATGTTACGGCACCCTTGATACAAAATTGTATTCACCTTGTAAGTTTGGTTCTATCTCGAACAGTTTAACCATTTCCATTATTTGAGCACCACCCCACCTACCCATGTATTTTTTTACCACTGCGAGGTAAACATCGTTAGAATGACGACTACTCTTAAGTACTGGAAGTTGCCTAAAGTTCCAAGCAGTGCATTTTGATATTGATCCCAAAATGTCGCACCAAAAAGGACATCATCTCGTCGTGCTAGGTGCATCGACGTCCCCCTCCTCATGGACACAACCATGTAGACTCTATGCATATCCATTGAATAATTCTTTGTAGGAGGTGATGTACGTCATTATGTATCAGATAGCTGATTCAGTTAGAGATAACATGAATAGGAAAATCTGGATGCAGATCATTAGAAGGAGTTCGGCTAAAATAACGAGGCCACAGCCGCCACCCATTATGAATAGGATAAACAAATGAAATAATAAAATGCATATTATCAAGAGGGTCATTTATAAGCCTCGTTGCAATCTTCATATCATGAGCAATACCCGTTTCTCCATGGAAGCGACAATAAATTCTTATATTGTGTAGTAAGAACCTAAATATTTCATAACGGAAGGTGGAGATGCATTTCCATACATCCTGTAGGCCAAAGTGGTTTTGTTACCCAAGTTACTAAGCGTGAAGAAAACTCTCTTATTATCTTTTCCTATATTTCAATAAGCGTATATCCGATTTAGACTTTGGAGACCCACATTGGAGAAGTACATGTAGTTCCAAATCAAGGTTGTGTCATGCTCATTATAAGCTCTTAGGAAATCTTGTTGCGACAAATATTTTCGTAATGGGTGCAGATTATATACCGATTTCAATACAACATGCATAATCTCACTCCAAGTCCCTCAGTTCATGTCGTACTCAACCCATACGTTCTAACATGGTTCTCAGATCCCCTATCTTCCTCTTCTTGCTCATCCATGGTACGTAATGTTCATATATAGAGAAACCTACTAAATGTGAAGATGTGAAATCATTTAATCAAAGAGGTGCATTACGTACTCAAATTGTACTTAATCGTTGGATACTATAAAAACAAAGATCATTTTGAGAATTCTTTTGTTCGGGTTAGCGATTGTTTGTGAAAATCAGCCATTTGTTGATGTAGTATTGTGCCTAGTTATCGTTCAACTCAAGGGTGTCAAAATTCATCAAGTCGGGATTCAACAAAGTCTCATAGAAGCTCTGAGGAGGGGGTCATGCATAGTGGTCCGTTGGACCACTCATCAAAAAAAGAAATTGAATAAGCCATAATGGACAAAAGAAATAGTGAATTATCATCATTCTTGTTAAGAAGAGTATGGCCATCTACTTTTCTAGCTATTGTCCTCCACCTCATCGTCATAGATTTATAAATAAAATGAATAGGTTTGTTAAAATGTTCCTTCACGTAAATAATCCTAAACTCTAGTCGCTCATGTGATGATACAAAAAATTTGACATGGGTTGGATTTCTAAAAGAGACCTTAATAACCTCAAATGGCCAATATACCCTATTAAAGGTTTGTGTGACATGGTTTACATAAGCAAAGTGTCTCGGGAGGGTTATAGCACAAACATAAAGAAGTTACCTAGTACTGCCATCAAACAAGGAATATCTGAGGCCAATGCACATAGATTGATAAGCCCAAACGTGACCTTCAGCTAGCCATCCATTTTTAGCTCTTGAAATCATTACCAAAGCATCCTTGTACGTGTACGAAGCACATATTTGGCGTATTAAGGGTGAATGGTGGCCTTTCAATCACCGATCTAAAGCTTATGCATACGGTTTTCAACTTAAAAACGTATATATTGCTATTGGGCTCTTGACTGTCCCCCTCCTTCAAGATGGATTGGGCTTACGATGAGAGACATACCTTCATACATTTTTTTCCAAATCCACAAGCTCTCTACCTTCATACATTTTTTCCAAATCCACAAGCTCTCTCTCTCTCTCTATATATATATCTCTATCTCTCTGTGTGTGTGTGATAACTTTGTTATGAAAACTACAAGCTTTTTTAACTCTTCCAAATAATTATTAAGATATGCAAACACTTTCATGATGTACATTATTTGTGGATTAAATGAAAATGAGTTTGAGGATCGTAAGATGTAGACAGCCTTGCCTCTACGCCGTAGGAATGGAGAGGCTGCTTCCAGTGAGACTCCCTGCTCAATAATAGTTTTGCATCAAGCCTTGGACATAAAACACATAACTCAGCAATTAGGACAAAAGCCGATTAGTGCATGTACCCCCTTGTCTTTCGGCTATCAACGTCACCACATGATTTTAACATTATTTTACTATTCCACCCCCCCCCCCCTCTCAGGGCCCACACATATATACATTATATGCGTATACTGCAAGCGGGGCCTAATTAGTGCACTTTCAATCAACTTAATTAAGAAATTAGAAAGAGATGTAATGTAAGAGCCGACACAACAAAAAGAATTATGTATTCTCGAAATTGAAAAAAAATGAAAGAAGGTAATGTGCTCAATAAGATTAGTTCAATGAAGAGCAATGTCAATATAGAGGATCACATATGACAACAACTAGAAACTCCTTAGGGTAAAATATTGAAAATGGCGAGGTAAGCAGAGTGGAGAGGAAGTGCTCGGGAGGAAGATTGGGAAAACCTCAGGAGACTATCAACCACATCTTTACTTCACTAACTTTATAGAGGGTTGGATAAGCAAAAATCTTTAGATTGCATAGAAACATTATGGCCAGATTACATATTTTTTCTGCCTAAGAAGAGGAATAGGTTGGGGATCGTTTTGGTTTTGGCATGTTCACATACTTGAAAGATTCTATTGCACTTGAAAGATCTCTGGATGACATTGTGTTGAGGGGGGACAGTTGAAAGCAATCATCTTAAAATACACCAGTGAGAAGGAGAGACCCACACCTCACATGGTCGTCAACCGGGAGCCAATACAAAACTTGGAAGCTGCTCCTTTCCAGGAGCCAATGCAGAACTTCGGCCATAGTTCCTGGGCTAATGTCTCTCCGGGTACACATAGGAATGAGGCTTAGATCTCTTTAAAGGGCTTCGAATTCCTCTAGGCCTTCGATTAGTCACTATACGGTTTTGATGGTCATAGAGATTCTTATTACTGCTAAGGTGGGTAATATAGTTGGCTTCGACATGGAGGGTACTGAAAAGGAGATTTCCTCATTGTTGGCAGATCAATGTGTGGAGATTTTGGTCAACTGAATATTCTCTCTCTAAATTGTAGGGTGCGTGGGATAGAGGGTTTTCGATGTATTAATTGGATCTGTGGTCTTAGGAGATCTGAGAACATCCATCTCTTGTGTGGTCTGGAGTCTCAACTGTCAATTGTAAACAATATCCCTTTCAGGCGGCTATGGGGTCCCACCTCTTTCGAGGCTATTGCAGTCAGAGCTTCTGGGAGGTCGAGAGGTCTTTCTGTATCTCGGATCCCTCTTTGTTTAAAAAAGAGGGAGAGACTCTTCACAATAATTTCACCGTCATGACAGGTAAGTGGCAGGGGATTGATGCCACAATCAATTTTGTCAACGTTTATGCCAATTTTTGTGCTCCGGACCAAAAGAATCTTTGGATGGAATTATCTTGAGTCATTTCGAATGGAGACGGATGGTGGTTCTTCATAGGTGTTCACTTCAATGAATCAGAAAAAAAAAAAAAAGATTGTTTTCCTGTGTTTGACTCCAGTATAGCCGACTTCAACTGCTTTATCTCGGATGCGGGCCTTTCGGAGTACAATACACGCGGCGGAAAGCTTACCTGGATGAGGGAAGACAGGAGGAATATGAGCAAGATTGATAGGATGTTGGTTTGCAATAATTTTCTTAGTCGGTGGCCAGAAGCTTCGGTCAATGCTTTGCCGAGGAAACACTGATCAGATCACTGCCCTATCGTGTTTATTGGCAAAGAAGTCAGGTTCAGCCTCATGGCTTTTAAAATTTTCAACTCCTGGTTGACCTAGATAAATTAGTTGAAAGATCCTGGGGTTCGGCGATTATGAGTGGTCTAATGGAGGTGGTGATCATGAGGAAACTTAAAAGGCTCAAAATTGATATTAAAATGTGGCGTGCCACCTGTACCGACTCAATAAAGACATTTCCCACCTGGAAGCTATGATAAACAACTTAGAGCTAAAAGCAGAGGATGGGAAAATTTCATAGGAGGAAAATCTGTGCAGGTTAGATTCAAAAAAGAAGCTTATGGAGCTTAATTCGATCAAAAAACTTGACCTCATGCAAAAGCTCGGGTGAAATGGAATTTTGAGGGGAGCAAAAACACAGGATTTTTCGTAGGATTATCAAAGGGAACATTGCTCGAGCCAGAAGTAATGGTCTCTCCATTAATGGTAAGTGGGAGTTCGATCCAATTATCATTAAGAAGGAAGTTTTCCACTTATTTTCTAATAAATTCACTGACCAAAATATCACCAGACCCGAGACTTGCATTTTCGCTCCATCTCCCTTGATGAAAGTCTTTGATTCGAGATACCGTGTCTCCCAAGGAGATTCGTGAGGCGGTGTGGGCTTGCGGCAATGACAAGGCACCGGGCCCGGATGGTTTTACATTCAAATTCCTTAAAAAGTTTAGGGGCATGGTAAAATATGACTTACATGCTTTTGTCAATAATTTGAACATAGCGGTCTCCTTAGAAACGGTTGCAACTCATCCTTATCTCTCTTACCCCTAAGGTTAGGGACCCGGTGTCCTTGAAAGACTATAGAACCATAAACCTTAATTGGGTGTCTTTCCAAAGTGTTGACTTTGAGAGTGAAAAAGATGATACACTCGTTGATTGGGCAGGAACAAACATCTTACATTGAGGGTATCAACATTTTGGATGGTCACTTCCCAATCAGTGGTTTTTTGGCGTGGGCCAAGAAGTGCAAGAAAAGATGTATGTTATTTAAAGTCAATTTTGACAAAGCTTTCGACTCAATAAATTGGTCTTATTTGGCTCGGTTTTGCATCGTATAGGCTTTGGCAACAAATGGAGGATGTGGGCCTCTAGCATTCTTGCCTCGGGTAAAGCCTCAGTTCTAGTGAATGGGTCACCTGTGGGCAAGTTCGAATTTAAAAAGGTGTGAAACAAGGAGACCCTCTGTTGCCTTACCTCTTCATTATTGCTATGGAAGGGTTGAATGCGGTTCTCAGCAAGGCAGTAGCAAACAACATCTTTAAAGGTATTCAACTTCCCAATCAAGGTCCAGTCATTTCTCACGTTCTATACGTGGACGACGCCATGTGAGGGGTGATGATGCCTTTTACTTTTCTTGGCCTCTCGGTTGATGCCTATATGGGTCGGTCCAAAAATTGGTCTCCTATTATTGAGAGAGTTAAGTCCAAACTTAACTCTTGGAAGGCAACTTGCCCCTCATTCGGTAGGAGACTCACCTTAATCATGGCGATTTTGGGTTCCTTACCTTTGTACTACCTTTCTATGTTTAAAGCTCCTAAGAAATCGATTTAGGAGATTGAAAAGCTGAGGAAAAAATTTATCTGGGGAGGCCACAGGGATAAACACAAGATTCATTGGGTTGCCTGGCACAGAGTCGTCATGCCAAAAAAGTTTGGAGGGTTGGGGGTTGGGTGTCTTAGGATGAAGAAACTTCCCATCCTCGCTAAATGGTGGCCGGCGAGGGAGGATCGAAGGGGAGGCAGTTTGGGCTAAGTGCATCCGGGCTATTCATAATATCAGTTTTCATTTTCATGAGGACTAGTTGAGAGCCAAAGGGTCGGCTGTTGGACCTTGGTTGCATATCAATAAGACTGGTAAAGACTTAGCGGAAATGGGAGTGAATCTCAACGACTTTCTTAGGAGAACTGTAGGTGACGGCAACCATACAAGATTTTGGAAGGACGTTTGGATTGGTAACTAACCTCTCAAAGCCTTATTCCCCAGGTTATATGATTTAGAAAAGTCAAAGTCTTGTCTTGTTTCAGACGGGTTCTTCTTGAAGGACCCTCCTCTATTTCCTTCCTGTGTCAATGGAGGCGTAAAAACTTGAAGACACAAGAGGTTTTGGATGTGGTAGACTTAATGGAGATGGCCTTTTTGTACTCTTACAGAGACGGTGAAGACTGTTGGAGGTGGACGCCAGATATCTCAGGTATATTTTCAGTTAAGTCGGTTAGGAAAGTCACTCATGGAGGAGGCCTTGTACTGTTCAAACAATCCGGTGTGCAACTGGCTTAGGTGGCTTCCCGTAAAGATTAACTTTTTTGTGTGGCATATGTGCCAAAATAGAATCTCAGTGGCTGCGAATCTGCTCGCCAGAGGTGATGGGAATATTTCGGGTCTTTCTGATGCTTGTTCGGGGGATCCAGAGACAGTAGCCCACGTCTTTCTAGACTGCTATATCGCCAAGGCCGTTTGGAGGAGAGTTTCTTTGTGGTCCAAAAGTGACCTTGCAGGTTTCTCTAGCATCGATCACCTGCTGTGGTGTGCTAGTGAGGTGGATACGGTTGTGAAAAAGAAGATTATGACCAGCATCATCTACTGTTCCATTTGGTTCATCTGGAAGTTTTGGAATGCTACAATCTTCAAAGGGGCGAAAGGCTCAGCAGATCATGTCACGGAAGAGATCATGACCTTCCTGTATGGGTGTATCAACAATAGATCTAAGCACAAAACCTGTAACTGGCCTTCTTGGACTGTCGACCCGTTAGCTTCAATGTTTGTGGTCGCGGGGTTGGCCTTTTTTCTGTTTTTTCTCTCTGTATTGCCAGCCTTTCGCTTCGCTGGTTTTTGTGTTGCCCTTCTAATGAATTGTTTTGCTTGCTGTTCAAAAAAAAAACCATAAACTCCTTACACAACTAACTTTACTAATCAAAATCGATTTATATAAAGTTAAACATAGATATACTTTATCTACTCATGTGAAATCACAAAACGGATTTCAAAATGTTGGAACATGGAAGAGTGCATCTATAAAATGGTTGTAGGTGGTAAAACTAGTCATTAGGTTTCATGTCACTTTTGAAAAAGTCGCAAGAATTCAAACAGTTACTAACACCAAATTCATTGCCCCTACGTTACAGGCAACATACAACAAATTCTGTCTTTTTACCCAACATATCAACCGGAACAACATCATAATCGCAAACTACTTATGAACCTATGGTTGATTAGTAAACATAAAAAATAAAAAGTGTGCATCCAGTGGCAGAAGTGATTCCAGCAGCGAATATCGGCGTGCATCGAGTGGGAGACCAAAGACTAGTACAGCATCCTCGCTCCCTCGGTAAAAAAAATGCTCAGTGGAGGATAATGGGACGTAACCAACACAAAAAGAAAATCAATCTTTTGGCTGGGCTTAGGTTCTTCTGTTTAGATTTCTGATAGTCTAAAGCTTTAACTTTCAGTTTTCATACATATAAATTGTATTGTATTTACATCTGCCAAAGTCCAAAGTTACATGAATTGGAATTATGGTGTTCAAGTTTGACTTTCCAATTTGATCATGGCTTACCAACCATTAACTTCAGCTTTTTTTATGCTTAATAACATGAGAACAATGTGATATCTATGGGGATGAAAAATGGTCAAGCAAAGATCAATTGTTATAGTATTATTATCAGGAAAGAAGCCTAGGTTCTGTGTTTATTGTATTTTTCAACGATATTTTACAACCCTAAAAATATATGATATTGGAAGTAAAGCAATCTTACTATAACGGAAAAATGGGAAAACACCAAAGCGATAAAATACCAAAAATCCGGTACGGTATCATTACCAAACCGATACATTCGGAATGGTATTCTGTACCCACTTCTCACAAAAGTTGGTATCTGTATTTTTGGTATCCATCTCTTCCCTAGTATACATTATACAACAGATACATTTTTTTGAAAATTTTGTGGTCCCTTAAATGAAGTTGTTGTGAAAAAAAGTGTTTTAAGTTAATCATGTAAACTAATTTATGTTTAGTATTTACTTGGGTGGAATGATTTGGACCTTGTATGCGGGTAGTTACACGAGTTCCGCATTTTTGTAACTTATCTTATTTGAATATATTGTGTTATTTGAATATATTGTGTTCTGTTGTCATTTGATGTACATCTTATTCTATTTTGGGACATGGGTATTACATTTTGGGTTGTCATATCAGATGTTTAATAATGAGATCACTTTCTCCGCCAACTGATCTTACCTATTTAATATTGGGTAGCGCTCCCAGCCAATCCATTTATGACGCTGTACCAACACGATTTACAACTTGATTACTAGTTGCTAACTAGTTAACCCGTTTGATCCATTTAGATAAATGGATTTTTTTAAGTATTTATGAAATTTTCATAATAAAACAGAGACGGGTAGATGGGCAACAAGTTGCGCCACTACCCCTTTCTAAATAGCAAACTCTACCCTGCTAAACACAAAATTCGGCCCCTTAACATGCACGTGTTACTACTTACCACCTGCTGAACCCGCTTGAGGAACCGCACCGCGTCAAGGGCGAGAGCGCCAAAGGTATCGATTATAAACATATTCTGATTAAAATAGATGTTTTTAACGCGAATAAAATTATGGACCCTCTTTTAAGTCATTAATTTGCTAAATAAAAACCCGTCAACCTACGAACCCGACATTGGATTGATTCCTCAACAAAACGGACCCTCGTAATTCAGGATTGGCATGATCACTATAGAAAGTGGTGCAAGAATAAATTAAGGCCCAAAGGCCCATATGAAGTACTAAATAACCCAAAATATCGTACAACTCAAAATAAAATTCTGCAGTTTGGATGAAAGAAAATTGACTCTATTTGTATGTTCAAATTGGTAACAGAACTTTGTTAAAAGGTTGATTCATAAACACTGAATTGATGTGTGTATTCGTATATTTCATTACAAAGAAGGGTATTCTATTTATACACAAAAAACGTAATCTAAATATAGAAGACAGCAGCTGATTGCTAGCTGTCTTTATCGTTGCTGTTGATTGCTGTTGATTTGCTGGATATGTGGCTGTTGATTAGCTGCCGCAGGATGTCCGGCTGTTGATTAGCTGCAACTTCCTCCAAGGTTAGACCTTCCTTTCTAACACTCCCCCTCAAGTTGAATAGTTGGATTTCCAAAATTCAACTTGCCCAAACAATCATTGAGAATTTTCCCGTTAACTGCTTTTGTTAGAATTTCAGCAAGCTGATCCTTTGATCGAACGAATGGTAGTTCAATCGTACCATCTTCCAATTTTTCTTTGATGAAGTTCCTATCAACTTCCACGTGTTTTGTTCGATCATGTTGTACTGGGTTTTCTGAAATCTGAATTGCAGCTTTATTATCACACATAATCTTACTTGTTTCTTTTGGCGGAAAACCAATCTCAGCTAAGAGTCTCCGCATCCACATGGCTTCTGTTAAACCCCGAGCTATGCCTCTAAATTCAGCTTCTGCACTTGAAAGAGCAACCACTTTTTGTTTTTTACTTCTCCAGGTAACAAGATTCCCTCCAACTAAAGTGAAGTAGCCTGTTGTTGATCTCCGACTTCCTTTATCTCCTGCCCAGTCTGCATCGGTATAGATTTGAACATTTAGGTGTCCATGTGATTGAAACAGGACTCCGTGTCCTACTGTACCTTTGAGATATCTAATAATTCTCCAAACTGCTTCCATATGTGACTGTTGAGGTTGGTGCATGAACTGACTTACTACCCCTACAGCATAGGCGATGTCTGGACGAGTATGTGAGAGATATATTAGTTTTCCCACCAACCGTTGGTATCTTTCTTTATTTGCTAATTTTCCTCCTTCTTCCATGTAAAGCTTTTGGTTTACACTCATAGGAGTATCTGCTGGTTTGCAATCGATCATTCCAATTTCTGCCAACAGGTCTAAGACATACTTCTTTTGACTAATGAAAATTCCTTGTTTTGACCTTAGTACTTCAATTCCGAGGAAATACTTAAGTCTGCCCAAATCTTTCATCTCAAATTCAGCAAATAAGTTTTCTTTGAGTTTTACCATTTCTTCTTTATCGTTCCCTGTAATGATCATATCATCTACATAGATAATTAGACAGGTTACGAATTTTCCTCTTTTTTTGAGAAACAAAGTATGATCGGCATTACTCTGTTTATATCCAAATTTTTTCATAGCTACCGTAAATCTGCCAAACCAAGCCCGTGGAGATTGCTTCAGACCATAAAGAGACTTCTTCAGATGGCAAACTTCTCCAGTTTTGAAATCTTCTGTGAATCCTGGAGGAGCGTCCATAAATACCTCTTCATCTAGGTCTCCGTGTAAAAAAGCATTTTTTACATCAAACTGTTGAAGCGGCCACCCTTCATTTGCAACTATCGAAAAAAGGACCCTAATTGTGTTCATTTTTGCAACTGGGGAGAATGTTTCAGCATAGTCAATCCCATGTGTCTGGGTATACCCTTTTGCTACCAGTCGGGCTTTATATCTTTCAATTGTACCATCTGGTTTATACTTAACCGTATAGATCCAACGACACCCCACAGATTTCTTTCCCAATGGGAGAGTACACTTTTCCCAAGTATTGTTCTTGATTAGGGCTTCCATTTCCGTTTTCATTGCTTTCTTCCAATGTTTAGATTTTAAGGCTTGATCCACGTAGGAGTTTCTTCGGAATACACAGATGAGATAAATGCTTTGGCTTCCTTAGTGAAATTTCCATCGGCCACACTAGCTATATGATAACTAGATCTTCTTGGTTCTTTTTCAGGAGAATACCGTTTCGGAGGAACTCCTCTGTTTGTTCTAGGGGGCAACACATATCTTGATGGTGGTTCTTCTTGTCTGGATTCGTTTGCCTGCAAATTTTCAGTTTGTTCTGTGGCAGTTTCATGGTTAGACGTATCGGTATCCTTGGAGTCATTAGAAACTTCAAATGTACCACCAGACTGAATAGGGTGAGTATTACTTACCTCGGACACCAGGTTAGGAGGAACATTAGGATCGTCAGTGGCACTGAAATTGAAGTCTGGTGACTCTGTAGTAGGTGACTCTTTAGTTGGTACATAGGGAACATATTTTAACCAGCTTAGTGTGTCTAAACATTCCTTCTCCCCCTGACCACTGAGTTGGGAATTGTAGTAATACTCGGTTTCAAGAAAGTCACAGTTTATCGTGGTGAACATATGACGTGTTTTTGGATTATAACATCTGTATCCCTTTTGATTCATTCCATACCCAACAAAGACACATTTTTCAGCACAAGGGTCAAGCTTGGTTCGATCTGATTTAGGTATGTGAACAAAGGCAGTACATCCAAAGACTCGTGGTTGAAGAGTAAGAACTGAGGGTAGTTTGAAGAATTTTGAAAGGATGTGTAACGGAGTGTTAAGCTTTAGGATTTTTGTTGGGAGTCGGTTGAGAAGATAGGTAGCAGTAGCAAGGGCTTCAGGCCAAAAATATTTCGGAACCTGAGATTCAATTAGGAGAGCTCGTGTCATTTCTAGCAAAATGCGATTTTTCCTTTCGGCGACACCGTTTTGTTCTGGGGTGTTTGGGCATGTAGTTTGGTGGATTATTCCCTTGTCTTGGAAATAGGATTTAAACGAGGTATTAACAAACTCACCGCCATTATCAGATCGGAATATTTGGATGTTTGTTTGAAATTGGGTTTGGATCATGGCGTAAAACATAGTGAACTTTTCAAATACTTCGGATTTGTTTTTTCAAAAAATAAACCCAGGTCATTCGGGTACAATCATCAACGAACATCACAAAGTACCGAAGGTTTTGCCCCCCAAGAACTGGGGCAGGACCCCATACGTCAGAATGGATTAATGAAAATGGCAAAGCAGCCTTAGTATTATTGGGTTTAAAAGTTTTTCTATGGCTCTTTGCTAAAACGCATGTTTCACAATGTGACATAGAATTAACTGGAAATAGTTTTGGAAATAAAATATGCGAATAACTTGTAGAAGGGTGACCTAATCTTCGGTGCCACAGCCAAGCTTCTCGTTCTGATGTCCCATGAGTCAGCATCACAGCACCACTTTGAGTTACCTCATCCACATAGTACAACCCTTGACTTTCAGTGCCACGCCCAATGATCACTCCCGTCCTGATATCCTGTAAAATACAAAACGTAGGGTACATTAGGACAATACAGTTAAGTTCCTTTGTGACATGGCTGATGGAAAGCAGCTTATGTGATAACGAGGGAACATAAAGACAATTAGAGATTTTTATTGTGGGTGAAATCTCAATAGTCCCTCCCGATTTTACATCCATTATCCCGCCATTCGCCGTTTGAATATGTGTTTTTTCTGGTTTAGTTGTTGAAATAATATCTGATGACTCATAAGTCATTGTGTCGGTTGCGCCGCAATCGAATATCCATCGTTTTTGTTTACCATGATGTTTTTGGGCCATATTAGCATTCCCATTTTTTTCAGGGACCAAATGTGACATATTCACATTTTGACTATATGGGTTCGGTTTACCCGCCCCAAACCCATCCGCCCCAAACCCGTTCCTTTTTCTTTCTTCTTCTCCGCCTTTACCTAGCCATTCATCTCCTTCACCTGTTGCCTCGGCCATTCCGCCGAACCCTGATCTGTTCCGGCTTTCATCTCTGGTGACATCTCGGCTGCTGGTGGTGGATGACCTCCCCTTTTCCGCAGTCTTTGTGCCTCTCTTCTGACCATCAGACCACCATTCGGGATATCCAACGAGTTTGAAACATTGTTCCGGGTATGTTTCGTCATACCGCAATGATCACACTTGAGGTGAGTTTTGTCGTCTCTGTTACTTGTTCCGATTCTTTTTCCCTCGGCCCGTCGGTATCCCTTTGATGCAAGCCCTAATCCGTCAGTTTCAGAGGCCATTAGACCCATTGTGATACCCTGTGTGTCACTGAGAGGTGTTCCCAGAATGTTCTGGTGAGCGGCCTCCTTGCGGATAGTGGCGTATGCAGTTTCTACGGTTGGAAGGGGTTCTAACCGGAGTATTTCCCTCTTTATAGGGTCATATTTCCGGTTGAGGGCGTTTAGAAACTGAAACAGTTTCTGCTCCGTCCTGATTTTGTGATATGCTTGGATATCGGTTGGGCAGGTCATAGGGTTTGGGTCAATCCGATCAATTTCTCCCCATACTCCTTGGAGTATAATCCACAATTCTTCTAGGGAGAGATTGTTCTGTTTGATTTCATTTGCCTTGACATGTAGGTTGAAGGTTTGGAGCTTGTCACGCCCACTGCTATATGTTATAGCTAGGGCATCCCACAGCGATTTTGCTGTTGGGAATTCGGTTAGATTGCTGGCAAGGGTTGGTTCGATGTTCTGTATGAGCCATGAGAAGACGACTAGGTCGTCTTGTTCCCATTGCTCATATTCCTCGCTGGTTTGGTTCGGCGGGTTGGTTGATAAATGGTTTAGAAAGGCTTTTGATTTACCGCCTATGGCTACCCTCATCATCCGGGTCCATAAGGCGTAATTCTGGCTGTTGAGCTTGAGGTTTATTTGAAGGTTATCGGACAGTTTTGGGTTTCTGTTTTGTGGGTTGAGGCCATTCTTGAGCAGGTTGGCGATTTGAATTGATAGATCTTCTCCCAAGTTACCGGCTTCGGCCATGGCAGCTTGGTTGAGAGGATGATTTGGTTTTGGGTGAGCAAGGTAAATGATGAACAGGTCAAGAACGACACTGCTCTGATACCATGTTAAAAGGTTGATTCATAAACACTGAATTGATGTGTGTATTCGTATATTTCATTACAAAGAAGGGTATTCTATTTATACACAAAAAACGTAATCTAAATATAGAAGACAGCAGCTGATTGCTAGCTGTCTTTATCGTTGCTGTTGATTGCTGTTGATTTGCTGGATATGTGGCTGTTGATTAGCTGCCGCAGGATGTCCGGCTGTTGATTAGCTGCAACTTCCTCCAAGGTTAGACCTTCCTTTCTAACAAACTTGGGTTATTTTGGGCTTGTTGAATTTCTAGGATTGTTTTCATAAAATCCAGATTATTGATTAGGAGAGACTCATACTAACCTTTTCTCACCATTGTGGCTTGATTTTGGGCTGCATCTCGTTTGTTTTAAGCAATGAATTTGTACCATATGCATGAAATGTGGTACTTTGCACACCATACATTTATTTTTATTGTAATTATAACTTGTGTAAATGAGGTATATTTGACGAGGTTGTAAAGTGTAAACCAAGCTCATTAGAGAGATGGTCTTAGGTTGAGGTTGGCCTTTTTTTATATAGAATGCTGATGAGCCAAGTATTGCATGTTCATATAACTATATATATGGAGGGGTGTTAAATACATAACTAATTTTAACTAAAGAATCGTGAGAAGTACATAAACACTTATACTTATTGCTTTAAATGTGATGAATAAGGTGGTTTAATAATCCTCTATTTTTTTCTTAACCACCGTACAAATGTTTATTCCGGTCTTCACTTAAAAATAGTTGTACAGTGTAGAGATGAGAAATTTCGTACCGGGTAGACTGGTACCCACTGAACATATGTGGTACGGTATTCGTTTTTTAATTTAGTTCAATTTCAATATTGGTACCCTGCGGTAAGGTATTGATTTAGGGCTTTTAGTAGTACTGGACAATACCAAGGCCGACCAAATATATACGGTACGTTATTCGGTTTTAGTTTTAGCTAAATTTCGATATCGGATGTGATAGGTACCGGTACCAGTCTCATCCCTATTCTATTGAATGTATTTGTTTCTTTTAATTTATTTTCTATTATAACAAAAGGTATGGATGCTAAACTTGAGATGTTAAGTTTAGAACAAGAGTTAATAATGTGAAACTCGTTTTTGTTGATAGTGGTTTGGGTCTTTGTAGGGATTTATGATGTGGTTCCATTCTTGCCTTGGTTTTTCAACATTATATGGCTTTGTATATGTGGTGTTTGGATGTGCTATGATCACAAATATTAGAACTAGTGTTGCAGTAATTAAATTTTAACTGTCTGATGAATGCAGTTTTAGTTTTGAAGCTTTGATATCATTTATAGTAAAAAGTAGAAAACATTAAAATTTAGGAGTAGATACAACAAAACCGGTATTATGAGTTTGATTAAAGCTAATTATATGACTTGAAAATTTACATCAACAGTCCATCATTAAAGCTATTACTGCTGCTTTGGTGTGTTACATTAGTTTTGCAATCTGATTATGACTCTTAGAGCTAAAATGGTGTTTGTAATAAATATACAAGGCAAAAGGTTGCTATAATAATAGTGAGATATGTAACCATTTTTGGCTTTAATCATTCTATCAAACCTAATTATCATGCCTAGTCTTAAATGTTATGTTGCAATATAAAACAGGACTCCAAACACCCTGACCTCTTTTTTATATAAATAAAAAGCAAAATGAACTAGGAAAAACTAATCTTTTTAATAATTAGTAGGCAAAAAGTTACTACAATAAAACTGAGTTATGTAACCACCATCTTTAACTTTAATCATTTTGTTAGGAAATCTGAAGGTGAGTTTATATAGTGTAAGATCCTCAAACTAATACTTTGATTCAATGGAAATTATTATTCAAAAATAGAATATGGCTTGATTTATCTCACATTAGGTATATTGTTTGTTTTGGTGTTTTGAACAAGATAAAAGAGACAAGTATACGGATGGTTTCTGTAGTTTGCTAAAATTTTAGATTTGATCCTTAGCTTTTCAAAAGTACATGAACGGTCCCTATGGTTTGCAGTTTATAATGCGTTTAGTTTCCAGCCAACAAGTCTAAAGGTTTAAACATGCCTAAGATAGAGATTAAATGTGTTACAAATTGCAAACCACAGTGACCATCATGTACGTACGTTTAGCAAAGTTGGAGACTAATTTGTGCGTTACAAAGTGCAAACCACCATGTACTTTTGGAAAGTTAAGGACTAAATTCAAAATTTTAATAAAGCACATGGAATATTTATGTACTTACTCTTTGAATAATGTCTAAAGTACAATGAAAAATTGAAGAGTGGCGGCTATGATGGTGTGCGGGGAGGACCACCGTACAAGGCCTGGGATTACCAAGGGCACACACACACACACACACACACACATATATATATATATATATGTGTGTGTGTGTATGTGTATGTGTATGTGTATGTGTGTGTGTGTGTTATTTTTTTAAATAGTAAACCTATACCAATTCTAATATAGGCTCATTTACAAAACAGTATGTAACTCGTTCGAATACTATGATTTTCTCATTTTCGTAATTGCATTGTTTATCATTAAGGCATAGAGACACATTTTTAAGCCCGAACAAGGTACATGAACTGGCTATCCATATCACTTCAAGGTGAGTAATCTCTATTCTTAAAGCAATTTGATCCCCACCCATCAATAGAACAATGAGATTTGGATTTTGTGGTGAACCACTTCTCAACTCTCAAGATATAACAAAACTACGACTAGTATACATTATCAACACTCCAAGAGTAGTGATAAATCGACTGAACTTATTGGGTTTTGAGACGTTCAAAGATTAGAAATCATGTCGAGTAACTAGCATATATATTTAGTAAAATGCAAAATAGGGATGGCTCGGAACATTCCACATGTTGCAATTCGACACATCTCTAGTTCAAGACATGGTGGTAGGTGCGCGGTGAAACCCTTCGTCGATGACCAACACCCTCAAACAAACACAATGGTTGGCAACAATGGCTCTAAAACGTTTGTGTAATATGAGTACTAACCAGTGGTGGATCTAAGAATTTTTTTTCGAAGGATTCCTTTTGCTAGATTCTCACTAAAACTCACTAAACTTTTCAAATCATACAAGGTTTATATTAATTTTTTCTAAACTTAGGGGTTCCTGGCCCTGGATCCACCACTGGTGGTAACCTCAAAGTAGTCACCGCCTCGCTTCAAGTCACTGAGCCATGATTAAGAAGATAAAAGTCGTCTAGACTCATTTCTCAAATTCTCTAAATAATCAACTTATAATTAACTTATGTTTGTTTATTTAAAAATGTCCCCACACACACACATATGTATCATCTAATAATAAAATATTATGTTTATATATATAGATTCCGAATGAAAAAAAATTAATATGTAAGTCATTCATGAATACCAAGTTTAATTGAAGAAACGTAAGAAAACCAAATTTTCAAAGTTAAAATAGAGATTGAAAGTTGGTGCATGGATTTGAAGATTGCAACTATTGACATTTATTTTCACCTATATTCAATTGTTTGCATAGAAAAAGTTAGGAACTAAGAATGCTCATCTATGCTGTTTCGCGTCATGTAAAGAGCTTCTTTGAGGTCGCTTGAATGTTGTTAAACGTTCGACAATGATCTAGCTCAGTCTGGATGAACAGTTGAGTCAGTGCTTCGCCTTGGGTCAAGCTAAAAATATTAAGAATAAAAAAACCTCAAAGCCCCAACCACCCTTCAATGAAAAAATCAGTTCTAGCATATAAAAACCATATGTTGTGTATGTGTATAATATGTATGAATGTTAAAATATAGAGGATGTGGAAGTAACGAAACATGAATGTTGTTGGGGAAGACAGTATCGGACCTTTGGTACAAGTAACCTAGGTTTGGGCTTAGAACCTAAAAAATAGGAACCACACTTAAAAGAAAATTAATATGCTAACTATTAATATTGTGCAAATTGTTTTATATTTGTTTGATTCTTATACAAGCAAACTACTCTTTGTTATAGTTGTGTTAAATTATTGCTTGGTTTCAAATACGAATAAAAAAGTATCGTTCTAATAATCAAAGAAGAAAAAAGGGTTCCAAAATTCCGTTTCACCTCAGGCCTCCAAAAAGATTGAAACGGCTGGCCGTATAGAGAGATGGAAGTTGATGAGGTTGTCCCTAATATAAGAGAGGGGTATGATACTCAATTTTATACAAGAAAAAGGATACCTTTTTCACGTGAACATAATAAACTAAACAAAATGAGTTCATAACGATAAACATGAGCACTTGTTTGAATTGGCATGTTAATCAATGATAGCTTTCATAAATCATTTTTAAGGAATGTGAGTTGGTAAGAAATCACGTTGATGGGAAGATGATATACTTGCATAGGGTAGATGATATTTGTATTTGGTAAAGTAACACTTATATGTAATGGTAGTGGCGGATCCAATCCTGTTTTGTGGGTTCACATGAACCTACTCGGATTGGAAAAAAATGGGAAAATAGTGAGAACATTGTATGATTTGAAAAAAGTTAGTGAGAATCTACCAAAACGAACTCACTAAAAAAAGTTTTTGGATCTGCCACTGTCTAATGATATAGAGAGGTTATTCGAGTGTAAGGTTAGTCACTAATATTTCTTCCTATTACAGTGCTTCTTATGGGTCTCTCACATGAAAATATATAGCTTATATAACATATTTAATTTACACTACACATAGAGTTCATTTTGATGTATATTTTTTTGTGTTTGTCTGGTTAGATAGCTATCTTATTAAACTATAAAGATCATATATGTTAGACATAAAGGAACATATATGACCAGAATGGATCTTGATTTAACAAATTATCATACATTTACACATGTAATAAATAAACGAGATGTTCGTTTTTGCTCGTTTACTAAACAAACATGAAATCTTTTTTTTAGGTATAGTTGTTTGATAAGTAGAAAAACTTCCCATCAAATGATTCATTAAAGTTTGGTTTGCTTGCTTAAATAACAAGTAATTGTCGTAAGCAACACCAATATAATATTGTACTTGATACTACAGCCATTGCATATTACTTCTCTTTCTGGTGTTTTAGTATATACTTGGATATTGGTTGTTATTTACAATCAACTGAAATGTTACGTATTGTTTACACCTTTATATTATAGGACGTATGTTTTTTCTGTGAATTGTTTTTTTTTACCCTGGATATTAAATTTAATACAATTAATAACTATTTGTTTATAATTCTGTCACAATTTTAATAGATGGGCCAACGATTTGATGTTGATTCGAAAGAAAACAAAATGTGAAAATGTTCCATATAGTCTTTCAAAAGTAAGCATTTATGAAACACATGGATCAGCAACGACTACACCTACCATATTTATTACGGTTTATTATTGCACAACTATTATTTCACATTTCTTCATAAAATTTACAAATTTAGTATGATTTCCTTCATTCAATCAAATAAGTTACTTTCAATATATAGAGTTAAATCTCATTTTAGTCACTGTGGTTTGGGCCATTTTCTTAGTTTAGTCTAAAGGTTTCATTTTTCGCTTGTGGGTCCAAAAATATTTCATCGTTGTCATTTTAGTGCACCGGGTTAACTTCATCCAGTTTTTATGTTAACGAGAAGGGCAATTCGGTTATTTTATATGTAATTATGTTAACGAGAAAATGACCGAATTGTCCTTCTCATTAACAGAAAAAAATGAATGAAGTTAATCAAGTGGACTAAAATGGCAACTGTGAAACCTTTTAGACCCACGTATAAAAAACAAAACCTTTGGACTAAACTGATAAAATGATCTAAACCACAGGGACTAAAATGACTTTTAACTCCAATATATATGTTGTTTCGTTGTATGTCATTTCTTGGTACAACCTTTCTATTGCTTATACGATCATTTGTTGTTGATGTAGGTTTCTCTATATGTGGGGCTTTTTCGCTAGTCTCCCGCTAGCTTTTCTTTGAATGAAAGTTCATTATTACCATTTAGAAAAAAAAAAAAAAAAAGTTTAAATGTAAATGAGAACGTATCAAGAAATTGATATATTTGATTATTACTTTTATAATATCTTCTTGTTTGAGTTTATACCGAATAAATCTTTATATTTAATAAATAAATAAATGGTGTCACATGATGTAATTCTATAAACCCAATATTGTTTTTACCAATTTTTTTAAATAATTTATCCTAATCCACAACCCGCCACCTGCTTCCTTTAAAATTTCTCAATCATTTCCCTAATTTCCTCACAATAAAATAATCATTTTCTTATTTTCCAATGCAATCAAATAAGCAGAGAATCATTAATTTATTCAATACGTATAATACACGAGATTTTAACCTAACGAAAATATATGAAAAATATCACTATATCAATAGAGGTGTACGAAACCAGTTTTTTTATGTAAACCAGTTCCGGATATGGTCAAAGTAGGTCAAAACGGTTTCAGTGAAACAAGGGTGGGAAACCGATTTGAAACCGGTTTCAAAGCAGAGGGATAACAACCCAATGTAAACCCGGATTCATACCCAGCTCCTAAGAATACCCGGCTCCAAGTTTTTTCTAGTTCCGGTTGCAAAACTGGTTTTTTTCCCTCTACTTACCAATAAAAGTGTTCATCCAAGTAAAAAAGTTGTAGCCTCTGAAACTAGAAACTTGTTTATAAACAAAATAACTGGATAAAACAAGAAACGTTTTAGACAAAGAAGAAAACTTGATAGGAACTAGATTAGGGTCGGGAGGTGATGAAGAAGACGATAGGGTGGGGATACTAAAGAGGTATTAGACCATGCATGGTAGTTCAAGCCTCTAAGAGGCGTTTTTCATCACGTGGACGCCACAACAGCAGAGACATTTTGAAGCAAAAATGGGTGTATTGGTTAAGCATCCCTTTAACGATTATCTAGTTATTTAAAAAAACAGCGAACAGTTGAGGTGAATTGTGTAGGAGTATGTGAGCAAGTGGTGTATTACACAAAAAGCCTTTGGTACTTCAAGCCCCAATGTATACTCGGATCAGTCCGTTTAGACCTTTGCTCAGCCCTGTTTGGTAACAATCATATTTATTTAATCAAAACAATTATACCAAATTATTTATTGCACAAGGCATATTCTTCTACTTTTTACTTCTACAGTTAAGGACGAATTATTTGACACAAATAGTGGAGATAGATATGATTGAGTGGTTCTGCTGGTAGCATGATAATATTTCAGTGGTCCGTCAGTAATCTAAATTTTCCGTTAAAAATACATGATTTTGTTAGTTATTTAAATAGAGAAATGTTAATAAAAGATGATATGTTGTGTCCATCAAAACCTTTATTAAATGAACGATAAACAGGTAACACTGAATGACCGATTTAGTAGTTAAGCATGACATTTAGTTGTGACTTTGACTTGTACACCAGACAACATTTAGACCTTCCTATATCGTGGTACATGATACTATTTTCAAACATATATATTTTTAAATGACAACATAAATTTCATACTATAATTGTCAATAAAATATATCATATATATATAGTATATAGATGTCATAAACCTCAAGTTTTTTTAAATTAAATTATTTTAAATTTATATAACATATACACTTAATTTATATAAAATATTTATTTTAATTAAAGTGTTAAGTTCATATTACATTAATAATCGAATAACAACACTTGCGAGTTTTATAAACTATGAATTCACTTTACTTAAAAAAATTTGTATGTAAAACGATATTTACATATTATAAATTAGCAATATATTAGCGCATAGAGGTGTTGTACCGCATGCTTTGGGGGATTTTCAAAAAAAATCGACATTAAACTTTTAACCCATGACTTTTTAATTTTTTTACTTTCAACCAAAAGTTTACATCTTTTTCAATTTAACCTCATAACTATTTTACTTTCAACTTTGGTCCCCTATATTTTATATACTTCTCAAAATTTGTGTTTTACGTTTCATTCTAAATTTTACGAGTTAACATGGCGCAATGTACATGTGTGGTACAACGTTTTCACGTTTTGAACGTTACGCTCTAAATTTGCGAGTTAATATGGCGCAACGGTGCGTGTGTGGTTCAACGTTTTTACATCGTCTATTTTTCCCTGTTTGATAGGTTTTATCGCAACGTGTGGGTCCTAAATCGACTTAGTTATTATTTTCCATGCTTTACGTTTCGGTCTAATTAATGCTATTTGTCAGGGGGGGGAGGGGGACCTAATACTAGATTTAATTAAAAATCACATGACGTTATTTCCACGCTTTAAAATATATAATTCCAAGACTAAGTTTTACTAATAGCCGATCATGTATATGTATAAGAGAGATTTCTTGTACGAAGTGTAGGTGAAGCTCAGTCATTGATCGTCTGAGCTTAATGGGTATTCTCGCCCTTTCTCACTTGAACTTCTTCCCCCTTTGATTTTCAAACGGCTATAACTTTTTCATACATTAATATTATTTTATAAAAAAAAGTATACTTTATTCACGAGCAGCCTATTGCTATAGTTTTCTTAAAAAAATTACCTGATTTTGAATAACCATTACGTGATTTTGAATACTCAATACACGACTACGTGATTTTGAATACCCATTACGTGATTACGTGATTTCATTATAGTATGTGAAACCCCTTAAGTGATTACGTAATTATGTAACAATAGTTGACTATGTATTATTATCTGACTACGTGATTTTTAATACCCATTTCGTGATTACGTGATTTCATTATAGTATTTTTATGTGAAACCACACTGAGTGATTACATAATTACGTCAAAACAAAAACATGTAATACAGAATATTTCATATGGAATACCTAATATTTCAGCTCTAGTCACGTACTAAGGATAAGCTATATACAAAACATTAGCCAAAATCAACCTATAATAACCACATAATGCCGTATATTAGGGATTTAATCATGTAACAAAGCATAAACAATCACTGTATATTAAGATTTAATCACGTAATATAAACAATCAAGTTCTTTTTATGAATGTGTAATTACGTAATAAGCATAACTGTAATAACATTAGTTATAACAAATGATATTGAATGTGTAATCGTGTAATGGTTTATGTTGAATGTGTAACCGCGTAATGGTTTATGTTGAATGTGTAATCACGTAATGGATATTCAAAATCACGTAGTCATGTGCTGAGGGTTCAAAATCACATAGTCGTGTGTTGAGTATTCAAAATCACGTAATGGACTAATAGGTATTCAAAATACCTGTAAATTTTTTAAGAAAACTATAGTAATAAGCTGCTCGAATTAAGAAGAATGAAATGCTCGTTAATACGGCATAATTTAAAAAAAATATATTAAAGTATAAAAAAGTTATTGCCGTTTGAAGATCAATGGGAGAAGTTTCTTCACTTTGAAATAACCAAAATGCCCTTCCTACCAATGACATTTGTCCTCCTCTAATTTTGCAAATGCTTCGTACGTAATTGTTGTATTGTATTTGTTGTATTGTATCGAATCCAGCCTCAAGTTTTAATATACACATGAACAACCATTGTATGTTCATGCATACAAGTCTAGCTAATAACTTTTGGGCCCCTAATACATAGACAACTCTAAAGTGTACAACTGCGATATTTAAGTTAACAATGTAAAAATGATAGTTCAACAATCTACACCATGTACTCACCTAATGAGCCAGATTCACAAAGCTACTCTGTCGTTTCTTTAATATAAGTTTATAACATATATAATTCGACATGGTTATTAACGCAAACTGAAAGTCACAAACCACACATGGACCCTATAAAGTTAAGACACTTTAATGTACCCTTAAAGTACTTAGAAACATAGGGTACCACCCCCTTCTCGCACACTCGTACCATTAATCTACCTAACATGCTCACTATAAATAAGACATTCATTTTTGTATATTAATTCACTAAGCTACCACATGATACTAGTAAGTTATACTCTACAACTTTTTAACCCAATGCGAATATCCGAAAGTACACCATTATATTTAAGAATTTACGAAGATGGTCTCCTTGTCTTAGTTTTAAGAACCGAATTATGCACATTTATTACTAGGGTGTTCATGATCTTTGAAACCAACTAAACCAACCAAACCTAAACAAGTTGAGCAGTTATGTCAGTTTAAGATAGGTATGAATGTTTGATTCAGCTCACAATTTAGTTTTAACGATTTAACGGTTGAGAGATGTTTTGAGATAACCACCGTGTGAACCAAAGTAGTAGAGGGTTTTTCTCGGATTTATTGGATTTCCTTCGGGTGTATAGGCGTTATTGCCTAGTGGAGATGGATATAATCGGGTGATTCTGCTGGTGACACGATAATATTTCAATGGTCGTCATTAATCGAAATTTGTCATTCAAAAAAAACCTTTATTATTATTATTATTATTATTTTTCACTTATTAATATAACGTTATTTGTGATTGTATATTTATATATATTTAGTATCTACTTTTTTTCAAACTATCCTTTCTGAAAACTTGTTAAAAAGTTGTTTCAAACCAACAAATCACCGAGCCCTAAAACTGGCCGGTTCAATTTTATTAAAACCACTGTACATGCAAACCAAAAGCCGGATTTCGGCCAAACCAAGATTTACATAGAAAGTTTTTAAAAATTAAAACTACACCATTGATCCCAATCTAATGGATTGATCTTTGATCGATGCTTGATCCATAGATAATCCAGTGTTTTTAGTTCCACCAAAATGTTTCCCACATCCAAGTTTTTAGATTTGAAAATGACTTCATTCCTTGATCTCCATATTAGCCAGCATGCCAAGAGCTTCATTGTTTGAATAAGTTGACCTTTGACTATGGATACATCCCAACCGAAACAAGTGCTAAAGAGGTCATGCAGCGAGAAAGCAAAAATAGGAGGTATGTTGCACCATGTCGAAGCAGCTTGCCATATCACCAATGCCACATAGCATGAAATCAACATATGCTCCAGAGATTTGTCGGCTTCCCCGCACAATGGACAGGCAGAAAAATTGACGTTGATGCCCCTTTTCTGTAATTCTACCTTTGTTGAGAGACGGTTTTTGCCATACGCCATCCAAATATGTTAACATTTTTTGGCAGCCATTTTATTCCATGATAACCACGGTTTTTCGGAGGCATACTTGAACTAACTAGAAGTTTTCTTAGTGATCTGACAAAAAATTTACCGTCTTTGTTAATGGACCACGACAATCTATCTTCCCCGCTAGATCTTTGCACTGTGTTAATGATGTAAACACAATCCTCGAGTTCCTTGATTTCCTCATTACTAGCTGGTTCTCTTGTCCATCTCCAAGAAATCGCTAAGGTGTTATCACCAAATATCAATCTCTCATCAACCATGCATAACTTATTCTTTTCCAATCTGAATAGCGTCGGGAATAAGATTTTGAGGCACGAATTGCCAACCCAGCAATCCGTCCAAAAACCTATCGATCCCCCGTCTCCCGGTGTACCAAGTATGATGTTCCCAACATAATATTTTTAACGTTCAATTCTTTTCCTATTTTGTTAATAGTCGACCATATACCAGCTCTTCCGGCTTTGAGAGGTGGAAATTCACATCTTCTAGTGGAACGATGAAGACCATATACCACTTTTCTCCATAACCTATTCGGTTCCTCTCCAGCACCATTTGGATAACAAACTTCTATTAGAATCCAACAAGGATCCCAACCTCAATCCACCTTGATCCCATGGGAAGGTTACGATCTGACAATTAACCCATGCCTATTTTTTCGGTCGTACCCCCAGAAGAAATTTCACCTCAATTGTTCCAGCTTATCGATACCCACTTTCGGAGCTCTAAATAGGGAGAAATAATAAGTTGGGAGGCTATCAAGAACGCTTTTGATAAGCATTAATCTCCTCCCAGCAGAAAGAGTGCTCGATTTCCAGAGAGAGTCGAGATTCAAACGCTTCTATGACTAGGGACCAATTCGAGTATTTGTCCTTGTTTGCTCCAACCTTGATTCCAAGATACACAAATGGTAAGCTATCAGCTTGACGATTAATTTTGGCTGCCATATCCGTGTTATCTTCGATCGTTACTCTTGCCCCATACAAGTTCGATTTCCAGTAGTTTAAACGAAGACCAGACACGAGAGCGAAACAACGCATAATTCTTCTAATCTTCCTAGCATTTGATCGTGACCATTCACCTACAATAAGAAAATCATCAGCAAAGATTAAGTGGGTTACTTTCGGTCCCCCATTAGGTATAGGAATCCCACAGATGAGGCCCATTTCGGAAACACTCGTCACAAAAGAAGAGAATGCCTCCATTGCTAAGATGAAGATAAATAGAGATAGAGGATTTCCTTGTCGGACACCAAGTTCATAGTTGAATTCTTTTGAAGGCGATCCATTCACAAGTACCGAGGCTCTAGAGGACCTCAACACTCCCTTGATCCAAATTCTCCACTTAAGTGGGAAGAGCATTTGTTCCAAAACCGAATCAATAAAGGACATGCGATGGAGACGAAAGCTTTACTAAAATGAACCTTTAATAGCATAGCCTTGGTTTTTGCTTGTTTAACCCAAGAGAGTACTTTGTTGATAATCATCGGCCCGTCGAGAATGTTACGATTAGATAGGAATGCAGATTGCTTTTTCGATATAATCGAATGGATTACACTTTCAGCTTGTTTGCTAAGACCTTGGAAATAATTTTACTAGTGCATCCAGTGAGGTTTATTGGTCGGAACTCGTTTAGGTTTGTTGCGTCGTTCGATTTTGGGATTAAAGTGATGAAGGAAGAAGAGCACTCATTGTTAATGACGCTAGTTTCGTGGAAGTGCTACATCATCTTATAGATATCTTCGCTTAGTGCATCCCAAAAAAATTTGATAATGTAACATCCGTCAAAAACCGGGTTAACCAAACCCGTTTCGTTTATTAACAGAACAACCAGTTAAAAATTTAGTTGCGTATTTAATGCTCAAATTAATTTTAAACGATACATAATTAATAAGTATATTAGAATATAAAATTTATATTTGAAAATGTATTAAAAATAGCGAATTAAAAATAAAATGCTGAAGCCGGGTTTCGAACCCGGGTCAGCCGAATATTCACAAAGTCTTAACTCTCACTCGCCCAACCACTCCGCCACTTGTGTTGTTTGTTTACATATTGAAACAATTAATACATAAAATAAATCTGGAAATCAAACCCAGTTACACAGCGCGCCCATATCCGTTGACGCCGGAAAATCCGACGATTTCGTCAATCATCATCGGTTACCTTTGACTTAACGTAAGAATTAACAACGCCATCGGTTATAACCGATGTCCAGTCCGCGACATTAGTCATAACCGCCGGAGAATTTTTGACTAACGAATCAAGACGGTAATCAGACCCAATTCGTCAATGTTCGTCCCTATAAATACACACTCTAGCCTCTGATAACCTTTTCGCTCACAATCACACCAATTCTCGACGCAATTTCACTCGCCGGAAAATCTCTGCAAGTCGCCGGAAAACCAAGACTTTCATCTACACGGTAAATACCTCGACTTTTTATGTTTCAACCCATTGTTAGATTATTACTAACATCAATCCCTCACCCAGAATCTATTCCAGACGACGTTGCCGGATTTTCTGTTTTCGCCGGAAAACTTCTGAAAGTTCCAGAATCTCACTGTTTGCCGGTATGATCATTTAAACCTACTGATAATCGTTGCTCAGTAGTTCAATCTCATATCTAATCAATCAATCTGATTTTTGAATCCGAACATAGGGACTTCACAAAACAGAGCCGACGATCTTTGCCGGATTTCTGAAGAAGACAATCTGCCCAGTACAATCAATCCCAAAACCCTTTCTGTTCAATACATTACGATTGCTCATAATGTTCGTTAACCGAATTAAACAAGAAACAGTTAGTTAACCGTTGTCTGTGTTTTGAACGAAGAAGACGAAGTCGTGTATGATATAAGATTAATTAAAATCAATATTATGAACGGGTTAGACACACAGTCCAGCGGTGGACTGTGTGCAAACAATATGCATACGTCCCGAGTTCGATCCTTGACACACACACATTCGCTGTAATAAAATGTCTTTTTTTTAAACTGAACCGGATCCACAACAGTAAGATGTTAAGTATAATAAAAACCAGAATATTTACCAAGTTAGACACACAGTACACACAGTCCAGCGGTGGACTGTGTGCCAAACTAAACCACAGGTCCCAGGTTCGAGACCTGTGGCGAGCACCGAGTTGATGCAATTAAATCCTTTTTAAAATAAATGATTTTCGGATTAACTTAATTAGTGTATAAATATAATTAAAAACAGAAATATTTCGGGTTAGACGCGTAGCTCAGTTGGTAGAGCTGCGTGCACGCGTACGGGAGGTCACGGGTTCGAGTCTCACCCAGCGCACTCATACGAACGACCGAACCGGTCAACGGTCAGCGGTCAACAAGTCAACGGTCAAAAAGTCAACATTTTTTTATTATTTTTATTTATTTATTTTATTTAAAAATCAATTAAAAATACTTAAAAAATAACGTTTTTAAAGTTAGAAAATAGCCTTAAACTCACAAAAGTATATCCGATAATCCTACTAAAATTGATTAATAAAACCCACTTATTTACCGAACCATTATGTTATTATCTAGGTTAGTTTTACTCGTGGTTAAATCCAACTTCGTGCGCACTCATCATCAATTCAAGAAACGCAACCACTGTGAGTGAATCTTACAACTCCCCTTTTTATTACACGTTTTGGGGTGTATCATGTGTCACTTAAACAAATTCGTTTATTCAAACTCGTGCCATACCATATTATGATTTAAACTTAGAATGTAAATATTGTTTGTAGTTATGTATTACATATTGTCAAGTTGTATGCAAATTATTTGTTAGGCCCATCAGTTCCTCGTGGGAGACGAGTTGAACAACGCGTGCCTTAAAACTCATTCATTAGGCCCATCAGTTCGTAGAACAACGCGTGCCTCAAAACTCATTCATTAGGCCCATCAGTTCCTCGTGGGAGACGAGTTGAACAACGCGTGCCTCAAAACAATCTATTATTGTATGTGTGTGCATTATTTAATATTAACTGTTTTGTGAATAAGTTTACATCTATATTTACTCATATGTGGTTATGCACTTTATTTACAATCAATTCAATAAACTTGTTTAAATGTTTTTCATAGGATTCACTCGCCAACTTTTTGTTGATCCAAAAACCATTTTTACACATGATACAGGTGAACAGGATGAAGCAAGGAAAACATAGGAAATGCCTTAGAAGAAAATAATGAATTCTAGAAAGATGTGTAGAACATGTTGTAATTATGATTGTATGATCTCCTTTAAACTGTAGTAATAAATATGAAACATTATAATAAATGTCATGAGCTTTGATGAAACCCAATCATGCCCCTATCACCTTTTCCGCTGCGGGTCGGGGTGTGACAGATTGGTATCAGAGCCATGACTATAGGGATATAGGATAGGTTATTAGACCCTTAGAGCCTATACTATAGTTGATTAGATTTTAATTGTTTATGTGGTTATATGCAAACTCATGATGTTTATTTCTTTCATATTTATTACATACACAAATGCATGCAAACACTTCCGATATTACATTTTGTGATACATAATGAATTATACTTACAGACAAACATACATAATTTCATACACATTCATCATACATATTTCAATGCTCACATATTCAAATCATCTTCGTACTTCCGTTATTCAAAATTTTGTCGCATTTTTCATTTTTTCAAATCTCATCAAAGTGAGTTCTGCGACGGGCATGTAGTAACTGTAAGGGTACAAGTACCGGTAGTCGGAACGTCCTGTCTAGGTTGGCATTCGTATAAATCCAATATAACGGACCAGTTTGCCTACCTGGGGACTAACGATGAGAGTACGAAGGACCTATTAGGCCAAAGCATGCCACACCAAACGTCGTTCGAACTAACCCCACTTTGAGGTGTCACCGTGTCCACACCGGGATACATTCCGAATATCATACGTTACATACATATTTCTCGATTTTCTCCGGGTTTTAGTGTACGTAACCAGGCTAACACATGCGAACCATATGAAAAACCTGGTAATCATGGGGGCCCACATGATTACGAAGGTGAAGTATGGCGGCATGCAAGGCCCAATTACGAGCAAAGCCCAAGACATCCTATGGATGTAGTAGATTTATTATTCTATATTTATTTTATGAATGTTCATTCCTAAATACGACACATGATCCCTAAAACATCCAACTCATACTCTTGATATGTATTCCTTGTAGATGTCTTCTAGCCTCGCTCGTAGGAAGATGAGATCAGGAAAAGCCCGCGAGCGCATGGCTGCCCAAATCGCTCAACAAATTGCTGCCGTAATACCCAACATTGTAGTTCAAGTCCAACAAGCCCTTACCGCTAATCCCGTCAACCAAGAAGATCAAAATGTTATCATCCCTCCCCAAATACCACTAAATGCACCTACAAGCATTTCAAATCCTGCGACCCTCCAAAATACGAAGGGACTGAAGGTGTCACCGCTTTCCTCCATTGGTTTGAAGAAATGGAGAACACTTTTCTAAATTGCGATTACCCCGATGATCGCAAAGTGCGATATGCTACTGGTCGTTTACTTGGAATAGCACTTACTTGGTGGAATACAGAGAAGGCCAAACGAGGTGTTGAAGATGCTATGACTTTGACTTGGGAAGAGTTGAAGGAAACATGACAAGACGGTTTTACCCAAGGAGCAAAATCAAGAAATTAGAGGATGAGTTCTGTTCGTTGAAACAAAAGGAAGGCGACCACACCACGTACAACAAGAGATTCCTCGAGTTAAATCAAATGGTTCCCAACTTGTTCACTCCTTTCTACCGTTTGATCGAACACTACATTCGAGGTCTTCCTTCAAAAATTCAAGACTCTGTAATAAGTACCACGCTTGCAACTTTGGAAGCAGCAATGGAGTTAGCTACAGAGCTCACCGAGAACCGCATACGGAATAAAGACTTCAAGGAGGAGAAGAAGAAGGATAAATCATCGACTGAAACCTCAAACTCCACCCAAACCGAAACCCCTTCTCAACCCATTTCTAAGAGAAAACGGGATGGGCAACTTTTCGCTGTCTCCCAACGCAACCAACCAGCCTCACAAGCCGTACCCCTCCAAGCTATCCCAATCACTCAAGTAGTACCCAACTCAACTTACCCAAATAAGAAACCTTACCTTGGACCTCACCCCTCAATGTAACACCTATTTTTATCACCATCCATCTACCTTACCTTGGCGACTATGTGCGAACTGTGGACGCTATGGTCATTTGAACAAGGTTTGCCGCACCCCTCAAAACCAAACCTCACCCCCTACTCAAAACATGATCCAAACATATCAACAACCCCAATACCCCATGTTACCTTATGTTCGAGCTTGTTTTAATTGTGGCGACCCTACCCATTATAGAAATACGTGCCCTCGATTGGTTAACATCATAAACGCCCAAGCTCAAGCAAACCCAGTTAACCAAGCAAATCAAGAAAACCTAACCACTAGGCCACCAGCAAGAGGAAGAGTTCTCAACATCAACGCCAATCCTGTTGAAGATAATGACGGCCCAAACGAACCACCCAACTAGTCTCCTTCACCAAAAATCAAGATTCAACTCCAACCGCTTAGTTTTATGTTTTTCTTTATGTTATCTCAATTTCACGTGTCTCAATTATAAATTGGAAATTTATCCAAGGATCTTAAGGCGAATTACTATTTCAGTTTTTTTTTATACTCACTGATTTAACATTCATATCATCATACACCTCAACGTATTACAATTTCAACATTTAAAGAAGTTGAGCTGTGCCTCACTTCTACATAGACTAACCTTTCCATCATAACAAACGAGAGAGATACTGTCATCATTCAAACGTATATACCACCAGAATTAAGACTCAAGCTTTGGTTGATTGTGTTTGTTTATGTTTTAGAGTCACATACAACTAATCATAACTTACGGATAAAGCCAATGAAAATTTGACAAGAATATGGTGGATACGCCGCTGGTACTTCCTATATATAAGTATTCTTGCCAAAGTATCAGAGGCATTATCAGGCGGTTATGAGAAGTTCCATGTAGGATTTAGTATTGTCTTGGTTGAAGTTTGTGTTATACTCACTGATTTAGCATTCATATCATCTCATCATCTAAAGAAATTGGATTGTGTTCTATTTCTACATAGACTAACCTCTCCATCATAACAAACGAGAGAGGTACTGTCACTATTCAAACATGTATACTACCAGAATTAGGACTCAGACATTGGTTGTTGTGTTTATTTATGTTCTAGAATCACATCATAGAACCAATCATAACTTACTGATGAAACCACTGAAAATTTGACAAGAATATGGTGGATACGCCGCTGGTACTTCCTATATATAAGTATTCTTGCCAAAGGATCAGAGGCATTGTCAGGCGGTTATGAGAAGTTCCATGTAGGTTTTAGTAGTAGAAGTTTTGTTTTAGGATATAACCTAGCTTTCCAAACATACCAAAACTCTTGCGCATGAAATCATATTTAGTCAATCAACTCTGTTTATCAATATTCATTATCATAGGCATCAAAAAGCGATTCCTGAAGCAGGGTACTCAACCTTTACTAGGAACATTACCGCCGCAAACAAAATTTAAACTCTTACTCCTTTCTAAGTATGTAACTGTCAAACTAAACACCATCCTTTTGAGACAAACATGCCACTACTTAAATTTCGGGACGAAATTTCTAAAAGTAGGGGATACTGTAACATCCGTCAAAAACCGGGTTAACCAAACCCGCTTCGTTTATTAACCGAACAACCAGTTAAAAATTTAGTTGCGTATTTAATGCTCAAATTAATTTTAAACGATACATAATTAATAAGTAAATTAGAATATAAAATTTATATTGGAAAATGTATTAAAAATAGCGAATTAAAAATAAAATGCTGAAGCCGGGTTTCGAACCCGGGTCAGCCGAATATTCACAAAGTCTTAACTCTCACTCGCCCAACCACTCCGCCACTTGTGTTGTTTGTTTACATATTGAAACAATTAATACATAAAATAAATCTGGAAATCAAACCCAGTTACACAGCGCGCCCAAATCCGCTGACACCGGAAAATCTGACGATTTCGTCAATCATCGTCGGTTACCTTTGACTTAACGTAAGAATTAACAACGCCATCGGTTATAACCGATGTCCAGTCCGCGACATTAGTCATAACCGCCGGAGAATTTTTGACTAACGAATCAAGACGGTAATCAGACCCAATTCGTCGATGTTCGTCCCTATAAATACACACTCTAGCCTCTGATAACCTTTTCGCTCACAATCACACCAATTCTCGACGCAATTTCACTCGCCGAAAAATCTCTGCAAGTCGCCGGAAAAACCAAGACTTTCATCTACACGGTAAATACCTCGACTTTTTCTGTTTTAACCCATTGTTAGATTATTACTAACATCAATCCCTCACCCAGAATCTATATCAAACGACGTTGCCGGATTTTCTGTTTTCGCCGGAAAACTTCTAAAAGTTCCAGAATCTCGTTGTTTGCCGGTATGATCATTTAAACCTACTGATAACCGTTGCTCAGTAGTTCAATCTCATATCTAATCAATCAATCTGATTTTTGAATCCGAACAGAGGGACTTCACAAAACAGAGCCGACGATCTTTGCCGGATTTCTGAAGAAGACAATCTGCCCGGTACAATCAATCCCCAAACCCTTTCTGTTCAATACATTACGATTAATGTTCATTAACCGAATAAACAAGAAACAGTTAGTTAACCGTTGTCTGTGTTTTGAACGAAGAAGACGAAGTCGTGTATGATATAAGATTAATTAAAATCAATATTATGAACGGGTTAGACACACAGTCCAGCGGTGGACTGTGTGCAAACAATATGCATACGTCCCGTGTTCGATCCTTGACACACACACATTCGCTGTAATAAAATGTCTTTTTTTTTAAACTGAACCGGATCCACAACAGTAAGATGTTAAGTATAATAAAAACCAGAATATTTACCAAGTTAGACACACAGTCCAGCGGTGGACTGTGTGCCAAACTAAACCACAGGTCCCGGGTTCGAGGCCTGTGGCGAGCACCGAGTTGATGCAATTAAATCCTTTTTAAAATAAATGATTTTCGGATTAACTTAATTAGTGTATAAATATAATTAAAAATAGAAATATTTCGGGTTAGACACGTAGCTCAGTTGGTAGAGCTGCGTGCACGCGTACGGGAGGTCACGGGTTCGAGTCTCACCCAGCGCACTCATACGAACGACCGAACCGGTCAACGGTCAACGGTCAGCGGTCAACAAGTCAACGGTCAAAAAGTCAACATTTTTTATTATTTTTATTTATTTATTTTATTTAAAAATCAATTAAAAATACTTAAAAATAACGTTTTTAAAGTTAGAAAATAGCCTTAAACTCACAAAAATATATCCAATAATCCTACTAAAATTGATTAATAAAATCCGCTTATTTACCGAACCATTATGTTATTATCTAGGTTAGTTTCACTCGTGGTTAAATCCAACTTCGTGCGCACTCATCATCAATCCAAGAAACGCAACCATTGTGAGTGAATCTTACAACTCCCCTTTTTATTACACGTTTTGGGGTGTATCATGTGTCACTTAAACAAATTCGTTTATTCAAACTCTTGCCATACCATATTATGATTTAAACTTAGAATGTAAATATTGTTTGTAGTTATGTATTACATATTGTCAAGTTGTATGAAAATTATTTGTTAGGCCCATCAGTTCCTCGTGGGAGACGAGTTGAACAACGCGTGCCTTAAAATTCATTCATTAGGCCCATCAGTTCGTAGAACAACGCGTGCCTCAAAACTCATTTATTAGGCCCATCAGTTCCTCGTGGGAGACGAGTTGAGCAACGCGTGCCTCAAAACAATCTATTATTGTATGTGTGTGCATCATTTAATATTAAGTGTTTTGTGAATAAGTTTACATCTATATTTACTCATATGTGGTTATGCACTTTATTTATAATCAATTCAATAAACTTGTTTAAATGTTTTTATAGGATTCACTCGCCAACTTTTTGTTGATCCAAAAACCATTTTTACACATGATACAGGTGAACAGGATGAAGCAAGGAAAACATAGGAAATGCCTTATAAGAAAATAATGAAGTCTAGAAAGATGTGTAGAACATGTTGTAATTATGACTGTATGATCTCCTTTAAATTGTAGTAATAAATATGAAACATTATAATAAATGTCATGAGCTTTGATGAAACCAAATCATGCCCCGATCACCTTCTCCGCTGCGGGTCGGGGTGTGACAGATAACCCTAAAATTAAATTTGTATGGGCCCGGAGCTCGATCGTTCCCACAATCCCAAACAGCATTTACTTCTAAGTTCGGAAACGGCCCAATTAGGAAATCATATCAATATTCGATAAGGTTTCCAGATGCTTACAAATAAACTTGGGTCTCATTTCTACTGGCTACCGGCTCCTTAAACCGTTTAGCAAAGAATATCCTTGTTTCATTCTTGATCGCTATTGGATTAATACACCATTCATTATTAATAATCAGCCCGTTAATCCTACTGCGACCAATACGACTATTGATGCAGCCATGGAAATAAGTCGAGTTTTCATCACCCATCGAAGCCCACCTAACTCTTGCCTTTTTACCTAAGGTCAACCATTTTTTGTTCGTTAAACTCAGCGATTATATTTTTTTGCATCCAAGTTTTGTCTTTGTTCTGCTTCGACAAGTCTCTTGTTTCCATGATTTCATCTATCTTCTTTACCACATCCTCAGCGTTTTGCAAGGCTTCAAGATCCTTTTCCTTTTTTTCTTTAATCCACTTTTTGACTAGTTCCTTTATTGCTTTTAGCTTTTTTATAGTGTGATATCGGCATGGTCATCAAAGCTAAACTCGCTCGCCGTTTTATGGACAGACTACATAAATCAGGATATTGTAACCATGAGTTACAGAATTTGAAGGGGATCATACCAAAATTATTGTGAGCGGAAAGCAACATGATAGGGCTATGGTCAGAGAGCTCTCTTGACAGAGCACAATACAAGGCTTTTGTCCATTTGTTCCAAAAATTAGAGCACACAAGAATTCTATCAATTCGGCTTAGCTTGTTTCCATCTATAGATCTGCGCTCGCCCAGAATGTATTCGTAAAAGGTTTGTGTTATGTATGAAGCTATTGAAGTGTGTAACAGCCACCGCATTGAATCTAGAATTTCTTTTGTCTTCTGGTATCCTTACCGAGTTATAATCATCCAAAATAATCCAATATCCATCTTTGTTTTGTTTGATATTGTCAATTTTTTCCCATAAATCCCTCTTTGTCGTTGATGCTTGTGGAGCATAAACGTTCAAGATGTTGAATCGCCTATCAATCCCTACCATTGTTCCTGATATCAATAGGAAGTTCTGGTCCTTAACTGATTCGGAGATGTGGAATAAATTAGGGTCCCAGATGGTCGCCAAACCTCCTGACCAGCCTGTTGCATCCACCCACTCCACTTCAAAGTTGTGTCTACCCCAGAAGGTACCAAATCTGATTCTATTACCCTCTGCAAACATGGTTTCCTGTATACAAATAAATGAAATGCCATGGTCACTTTTAAGTTGTTTTATCCAATCTGCCTTCCTGAACCGCCGACTCTTTTTATATTGATGTTAGGTATATTCATTGTAACATTTCGTCAAAACCTTCCTCCCTGATTTCCGATTCCACTAATTTTTCATGATTAAAGAGGTTAATCCCCATACCTAGGCCGACAACGATTGTGTCAACAATCTCCAAGGCTTTGGTATTCAGATTCTCTTTAGCCCTTTCTTGGTTTGCTGATTGTTCTTCATTTCCGATTTCCCCCTCCTCTAAAGCACTGGTTCTCATGTTGTTGGTGTTAATCTGTGGGAAAAGGTATTGGAAAGTGTCCCCAGTCTGGGTTCTGGCATTATTACTACAATCAGTTCTGGGCCTCTTTTTTGTTCTAAGTCCATCTGAACCCAAGTTTGGGCTCCCCAAGTTATAATTTGTAGTGGGCATCAACCTTATTAATTTCAACCTTTTCAGGCCCAACAAGCGCTCTCCAGCTGGTCCATCCTATCTGCGCCGCCAAAATTAAACATAACCTTGGGAGTTGAAGCGCCAGCACGAGTACCTTGGGTAAACAAAACATTCTACTTGAGGCCCATCCCATGCAACTTAATGTTTGAATCAACCTTTTCGAAAACTGGCTCCGTGTTGTCCTTGATTGGTGTGTCTTCCATAAGGACCTCGTTCTCCCCACCTTCAGACCTTTCACCTTCTGATGCTATGTCGTCGGAATTATCTGCTCCGGCCAAAGAATCGTCGGAATCCTTCTGGCCACCAGAATTCTGGAAGTCACCCAGGACTTCCCCCTTTGTTACCGAGCTACATTCTAGGCTGCCTACCTCAGAATTTGTTGCTACAAAAGAACAGATGATAGAAATCCAAAATATTCTACAACCTCTGATCCTTATAATAGTTGAACATCTGCTGAAGCCAAGCTCTGTTGAACACAAAGGTCTGCCCTAGCAAAGCTCTGATGAAGACTAAAGTCAAAGGTCTGCCAAGACAAAGCTCTGTTGAAGACTAAAGCCAAAGGTCTGCTAAGGCAAACCTCTACTGAAGACTAAAGCTAAAGGTCTACCAAGGCAAAGCTCTGCTGAACCTTAACAAAGGATGTCTCATTAGTGTTTTCCTAATCAGATTTTGTATTGTCTAGTTTATAGTAGTGTTTAGCTTAGCAGATGTTAGAGTTTGTTTTAGTTTGTTACATGTAACTTTCAATGTGACGTCAGCATAAGATGCTCTGCGGTTTGCTCTGTACTATAAATAGTACAGTACGTGTACTGTTCTATTTATCACTATCACTTCATCTTCACATTTTGTGTACGAGCAAATAAGAGTGATCTTAGGCTGAGGGGGAGTTTGTAATCTTTCATGCACGTAAACAATTGATTTATAAAAGCATGTTAGTGAAAGCAATCTTCCTATTGTTGTGAATACAAAGTTTACTATTTCTGCTGCACTATTCATACATGTTTATCCACTTCTATTGATTTCATCTTAAACATTCACAACAATATCAAACTCAGATCCTAACAATTGGTATCAGAGCTTGGTCAATCGAATTTATTTTAACAATCAATTTGATTTGAAGAGATCAGCTCTCACTGCTAATTCGTTTGCTCGATAGATTGAAAACAAAGTAAAAGTTAATTTACGTTCAAAGTAGTTAAACAAAAACCTATTTTACAAACAATCGAAAATGTCTCAAAATTCACAACATCCTAACAACACTGGTAACATGTTTAACCCACCGATTCTTGTCAGATCAGAGTATAATATCTGACAGAGACAGATGGGTCACGTTCTTGCTCAGCAAAACACCAGTTGCTGGAAGCCGATAATCTTTGGACCTCATGTTCCAATGATATCGAGTACTCATGTTCCAATGATACCAAGTACTGAGGACCCTAAAGTCCAAGTACCAAAGAATCCTGAAAATTAATCCGAGCAAGATTTCTAAAAGATCGAGCTAGATGCAAAGGCATTTAACATTGTGGCCTCTGCATTACCAAACGATATCTATGCTGGCCTGTTGCATTGCAACAGTGCAAAGGAATATGAGATTCTTTGAAAGAGCAATTCGATGGGACTGAGGAAGTAACTGAAAACAACAGAGAGGTTTTGAATCAACAATGTGAAACATTTTGTCATGTGAAAGGAGAGTCATTAACCCAACAGTTTGAAAGGTTTAGATGTCTCATTAGTGAGCTTAAACTAGTTAATGTTGAGTTTGCAAATTCGACTTTAAATAGTCGTTTTCTTAGATCATTACCAGACAAGTGGAACACTATAGCTTTTGTAACTAGAAATTCGGTTAAGTTCAAAGAGATGAGTCTAACTCAACTTCATGGTAGGCTCCTCACTTATGAGAGAGAGCTGAACCAGAAAAAAGAAGCTACAAGAGTCTAGAAATGTGATTGATGACTATGCATCGGTAGTACAACACTTTTTGGCCAAGAAGAAGCCTCTGGCAGCTGCAAAGATCAGAGTTATGATCATTTCATTAACATAACCTCTGGTGGTAGTTTCAGTTCTGATTCTTACACACCCAATTATGCTTTTACTGCTAATGGTGAAAGCCAAACTTCTGATAACTTATCCTTTAAGTTGAATGGCCTTAAACATTTTGACCCTACAGATTTGGAAGAGATGGATATTTTGCATCAGCTTGCTTTGTTGAGTGTTAGAGCTAGCAAGTATTACAAGAGAACTGGTAGAAAGTTTCCAGGGTTGCATGGAGGGTTAAAAGTTGGGCTGGATAAGTCAAAGATTAAATGTTACAAGTGTAATAGGCTAGGTAACTTTGCTAGAGAATATAGGTCTCAAACATCTGGACCAATCTTCACTCATCCTAGCCCTAGACCTCAAAACACTCAAAACACTATCCATTATCCAAATATACCCCTGCTCCTCATATGCAAAACACTACTCATTTTGCACACCCTGCTACCACTGTTCCCGTGCAATATGTTCAAACTACTGTTCCACAAATTCAATATGTTTAACCACCAGCTCCTCAGGTTCAAATGCAACCTGTACAACAAGTTACTAAAACCATTGCTCCGGCAGAGGTTAATCAATAGAGCTTCTTTACTCAGGGCTTTGTTGATTGGAGTAGCTTGCCTGAGAATCTGACTGATGAAAACTTTGCTCTAGTTGCTGACACTGAAAAAAACAAAATGATTTTTGCTTTATGGAACTAGAGTCTATAGTTGAGGGTGTTGAATTTGAGGAAGTGGAGTCTAAATCTGTTGTGTCTTATGTTATGATGAAAAAGTTGTTACAAAAGAAAATGTTAATGAAGAATTGAATACTCTATCTGACCCATGGGATAACAGATCTTCTAGCAGATGTTATGTCACACCCCGACCCGCAGCGGAATAAGAGTCGGGGCATAATTGGGTTATCACCAAAGCTCATGATGTTTACTAAAATGTTTCATATTTATTAAATTCAAATTACAACTTAAATGTTCAAATCAAATCCATACAAATTACAAGGAAAATGAAACTAAGTAAAACAATCGAAAGATTTAAGCTGATTTATTCTTCTAAGTCTTCCTATGTGTTTCTTGCCTCAACTGGATCACCTGTATCATGTGTAAAACGGGGGATATTTTGGGTCAACAAAAGTTGGCGAGTGAACCTTGATAAAACATTGTTATTAATTGCTTGTTGTATTTAATATTGAAAATTTGTGCAATAATCACATGTGAGCAAACATATATAAATAAACAATACACAAACCACATTGGATGAATAATTGACATAAATGATGATGTATTTGAGATCAAGGCTCAATCAAACGGAGCCGATCGAATGACATGAATGATGATGATGTATGTGAGATCAAGGCTCAATCAAACGGAGCCGATCGAATGAGGCACCTGATACTCAACCCGTATCTCACGGGGAGCTGATGGGCCTAATGAAATGCATGTACTGGAAATGATAACTTCAATCTAACATAATTCACACAACAATTGATACATACACATTTGATCACGATATGATAGATGCACAAGTGTTTAAATATAATAAGGAATTAAACGGCACATGGTACACCCCAAAATGTGATTAAAACGGGGAATTTGTAGAGATTCACTCACATTGGGTGCGTTCTTTTGATGACGTTGGATGCGCACGAGTTTTGGGATTTGATCGACGAGGAAAACTAACCTAACATAATAACGAAATGGTTCGGTAAATAAATGGATTTTATTTGAGATTAATTCTTTTAATTCATAATCTTAATAGGATTTTTAGATTTATTTTTGTGAGTTTAAGGACGTTTTCTAACTTTAAAAATATTATTTTTAAGTATTTTTAATTGATATTTAAATTAAATAAATAAATAAAAAGAAATAAAAATTTTGACTTTTTTGACCGTTGACCGGCCCGTTGACCGGTCGGACTGTGGTTAAGTGTGCGCTGAGTGAAGTTCGAACCCGAGACCTCTCGTACGCGTGCACGCAGCTCTACCAACTGAGCTACGTGTCTAACCCGAAATATTCTCTGTTTTAATTATATATATATACTAATTAATTGTTATTTTTATTGGGTTAATATTAAAATGATTTAAAATGGCCGAACCGCTTGCAGGGACCCGGAGTCGAACTCGGGTCCTTCGGTTCGTATGCGCACAGCCCAACCAGTTGGACTGTGTGTCTAATCTGTTTATCTTACGGATTATATTCCTCTTATAAACATACTATGACTTGTTCTGATTCAGTTCTAAAAATATTGATTTTATTTCTGAAAGTCGGTACGTTGTATGATTCGAACTCGTGACGTGCGTTTATGTTTGCACACAGTCCACCACTGGACTGTATGTCTAACCGGTTAATCATTCAGTTTTAATTATACTTATACACATTTTGACTTCGTCTTCTTCATTTATAAAGACACAGAACGAAGGTGACCAACTGTTCTTGTCTAAATCGGTCATCTATCATATAATTGATTGAATTAAAATGGATAGAGAGGGTTACGGAATCGAATGTACCGATCAGAATGTTTTCTTCAAAATTCCGGCAAGAGTCGTCGGCTCTGATTTGTGACTTCCGTCTGAGTGAATCAATTAACAGTTTTGATCAACGAGTTGTGAAATTAGGTTACTAAACAAGGGATATCAAGGGGTTTAGATGATTGTACCGATTCACAGCGAGACTTTGGAATTTCAAGTGATTTTCCGGCGAGTGCAGAAATTCCCGGCAACGTTGTCTGAGTCGGATTCTGGTTGAACGATTTATGTTATTACTTGTCTAATAATGGATTGAAAACGAAAGAGTCGAGAAATTTACCGCTTTGGTGTAAGTCTCGGTTTTCCGGCGAAAGTCCGGCGAATGCAGAATATCTCCGGCGAGTGCTAAAGCTCGAGAAATTGTGCGATTTTGAGCGAAAAGGTTACCAGAGGTTTGGGTGAGTATTTATAGAGAAGAAACAGAATGTATTGAGTCCGAATTTGGTCTTGATTTGTGGTCAATGTTTCTCCGGCGGTTACGACTGGTATTGGGGGATTAGACATCGGTTATAACCGATGTCGAAGTTATTTCACGCGTTCAGTCAAAGAAAAACGGTCGTGATTTGCGAAATCGTCGGTATTTCCGGCGACTGCGGATTGGGCGCGCTGATCTCAGGATTTGATTTCGAGTTTTATTTTAAGTATTAATTGTTTCAGTATATACACAAAAGATTCATGTGGCGGAGTGGTGTTGTAACATCCGTCGAAAAACGGGTTTTCAAAACCCGCTTTGTTTATTAATCGAATAGTCAGTTTCAAATTTTCGTTGCTTATTTAATGCTCATTTTGATTTTAAACAATACATAATTAATAAACATTTTAGAATATGGAAACTAAAATTGTTAAAAAGTAAAAATAAAGTAAATAAAAAAGAAAATAGGCTTCGGGGTTTCGAACCCGGGTCAGCCGGAAGACACAATCAACACACAACTTAACCACTCCGCCACTTGGTTCTTTTGTGTAATCAAGGAAACAAATAAAACTTCACTTCTACCCGTGAACTCATCTTTTTACGCCAAAACTGAAACCGCTCATCGGCTTTCAACTATCCAGACTGTTGAGTGATCGCGAATTACTGATTATAACCGATAAATCAATTGCTGCCCACGTTCTTAATCAATTCGGTCATCAATTGTCTCGATTTATATGATTTTTGGGAGTTGAAAACCGAAATCATATTCCTCCTGTTTTGCACTAACAATATCATCGTCTCATAATTCGGAAACACTCACAGAACCTTCAATTTCACTTTCGCTCTAATTTCTGTTCGTCGGAAACGTTATCTGATATCGCCGGACTTTCACCGGAAAACCGTGACATTCATCGAATCGGTAAATTTCTCAATTCTTTCATCCTCTATCCATTGTTAGACTTATAAAAACTTAAATCCTTCAACCAGAAACGGTCCCAGACGACGTTACCGGATATTCAGCACTCGCCGGAAAATCTCTGAAAATTCCGAAATCACGCTGTGAATCGGTACAAACATCTAAACTCTCTGAAAATTCTTGTTTGGTCACTTAATTTCACAATTAGTTAATCAAAACTGTTAATTGGTCCGCACAGACGGAATTCATAAAACAGAGCCGACGACCTTTGCCGGAGTTCTAAGAAAATCATCTTTCCGGTACATTCGTTTCCAAAACCTTCTTTATCAATTTCATTTTAATCATTTATATGTCCGTTAATCGAATTAAACAAGAACAGTCGAATAATCGTTGTTCTGTGTCTTTGAATGAAGAAGACGAAGTCGACGTTGTGTATAAGTATAATATAAATTGAATATTAAACCGGGTTAGACACACAGTCCAGCGGTGGACTGTGTGCAAACACATAGCGGACGTCACGAGTTCGAATCTTACAAACGCACCGGCTTTCCGAATTAAAACCAATTTTTTTGTTACTGAATCAGAGTAGGACCCAGGATGTTTTTAAGATTAATATAAACAATAAGTTTAACAGATAAAACAAACAGCCCAACTGGTTGGGCTGTGCGCTTACAAACCAAGGGACCCGAGTTCGATCCGGCTCCCTGCAAACCGGTTCAACCATTTAAATTCTTTTAATATAAACCGAACAAATTAAACATTTAATTAGTATATATATATAATTAAAACTTAGAATATTTCGGGTTAGACACGTAGCTCAGTTGGTAGAGCTGCGTGCACGCGTACGGGAGGTCACAAGTTCGAACCTCACTCAGCGCAAACAAACACAAAGTCCGAACCGGTCAACAGTCAAAGTCAACGGTCAACGGTCTACCCAAAAGTCAACATTTTTTTATATTTTTATTTATTTATTTAATTTAAAAATCAATTAAAAATACTTAAAAATAATATTTTTAAAGTTAGAAAATGACCTTAAACTTACAAAAATAAATCTAAAAACCCTATTAAAATTGTTAATAAAATCCACTTATTTACCGTACCTTTTCCTTATTATTTAGGTTAGTTATTCATCGTCGATCAACTCTCTAAACTCGTGCCCATTCAACATCATCAAACGAACGCACCCAATGTGAGTGAATCTCTACAAATTCCCCGTTTTAATCACTTTTTGGGGTGTATCATGTGTCTTATTTTTATTACATTTAAACACTTGTGCATCCATCATATCCATGATTAAATGCGTATCCAATATGTATCAATTGTTTGTGTGGTTAATGTTTAGATTAAATTTTATCATTTTCAGTACATACATCATCATAGGCTCGTCTGTTCCCCATTACCTATGAGCGGAACCGTTCCCCATTACCTATGAGCGGAACGTGGCGTTGCCAACATACGATCGGATCCGTTTGATTGAGCCTGGATCGCACATACATCATCATAGGCCGACCGTTCCCCATTACCTATGAGCGGAACGTGGCGTTGCCAACATACGATCGGCTCCGTTTGATTGAGCCTTGATCGCACATACATCATCATAGGCCGTCCGTTCCCCATTACCTATGAGCAGAACGTGACGTTGCCAACATATACATTATCATTCATGTCATATACTCATGCAAGGTGGTTTGTTATTGTATGTTTATTTACGTTTGCTCACATATGATTATTGCACAATTTTTTCCATATTAAATACAACAAGAAATCAATAATAAATGTTTTCTAACAAGGTTCACTCGCCAACTTTTGTTGACCCAAAAACCCCCATTTTTACACATGATACATGTGATCCAGTTGCAACAAGAAACATATAGGACGGCCTAGAAGAATAAATCAGTTTAGGCAATGGATTGTTTATTTAGTTACTTTTTCCTTGTAATTGTATGGACTTGTTTGAAATATTGAAGTTGTAATTTGAATTTAATAAATATGAAACATTTTAGTAAACATCATGAGCTTTGGTGATAACCCAATTATGCCCCGACTCTTATTCCGCTGCGGGTCGGGGTATGACAGATTGGTATCAGAGCCATGACTATAAGGATATAGGATAGGTTATTAGACCCTTAGAGCCTATACTATAGTTGATTAGAATTTTAAAATTGTTTATGTGTTACATACAAAATTCATGATGTTTATATGCTTTATGTTTATTGTTACATTCAATGTTATGCAAGCATGTTCATAAGTACATATTACTATACAATGCTCATCATGAATCATATCATCATAACATATCATATCCATGAGAGCACACACCACATAATTTCCATGATTTTTGCAACGATTTTTATATTTTTTTCAAATCACATCAAAGTGAGTTCTCATGACGGGCATGCAGTAACTGGAAGGGTACAAGTACCGGTAGTCGGAACGTCCTGTCTAGGCTTGGCATTCGTATAAATCCAAAATAAAGGACCAGTTTGCCTACCTGGGGACTAACGATGAGAGTACGAAGGACCTATTAGGCCAAAGCATGCTATACCAAACGTCGTGGGAGCTAACCCCACTTTGAGTTGTCATTGTGTCTACACCTGGACACCCTCCTACCATACATCTCGCAAACATATTTCATGGTTTTCATTCGGGTGATGCGAGTGTTAAACCGCCAACACCAATGTGAATCCTACTAAGCCAATTGTCATGGGGGTCCACGTGACTATACAGGTGAAGGTATGGGGGACATTGGAGGCCCAAACATGAGCAAACCCAAGACATCCTATGGATGTAGTTGCATTATTGATGTTTATGTTATTTTTTTTTACGACACATGAAACCTAAAAAGACTCCTTAAACTCACAATCTTCTTATGTATGTTCCTGTAGATGTCGGCTAGGCAGCAACGTGGGGGTAGAAGGTCAGGAAGGTCAAACGAACGCTTGGCCGCCCAAATCGCAAAACAAATGGCCGCGGTGCTTCCTGACATCGTAATTCAAGTCCAACAAGCTCTCGCCGCAAATCCCATCAACCCTCCCAATCAAGAAGACCAGAACGTCGACAACCCTCCCTCCAAAAAGTGCTCTTACAAACACTTCAAGTCTTGCGATCCCCCGAAATTTGAAGGGACCGAAGGTGTCACTGCTCTCCTCCACTGGTTTGAGGAAATGGAAAACACCTTCCTCAATTGCGATTGTCCCGAGGATCGCAAGGTACGTTACGCAATCGGGAGACTATTTGGAGTAGCTCTTACCTGGTGGAATACAGAAAAAGGTAAGAGAGGAATCGAAGATGCAATGGCCTTAACATGGGAGGAGTTAAGGGAAATCATGACGAAACGCTTCTGTCCAAGAAGCGAGATCAAAAAGTTAGAGGATGAATTTCACTCGTTAAAGCAAAAGGAGGGAGATCATACTTCCTACAACAAAAGGTTTTTAGAGTTGAACCAAATGATCCCCAACTTGTTCACCCCAGTATACCGCTTAGTCGAACCCTATATTCGAGGCCTCCCCTCAAAAATTCAAGACTCAGTTCTAAGCACTTCGCCTGCAACACTTGAAGCCGCTATGGAACTAGCTACCGAGCTTACCGAGAATCGCATCCGAAACGGCAAATTTAAGGATGAGAAAAAGAAAGCCCCCATTGAGGGCCGAACTTCAAACCATTCCACCTCCTCCTCAAAGTTTGCTAGTAAGAGGAAACGAAACACCAGAAACTTTGCTGTCACACAAACAAATTTCCCTATCCCTGCTGCACCCATCACTCAAGTTGCCCCCTCATCTGCACCATACAAAAAGCCATACTCCGGCCCATACCCAAAATGCCACCGTTGCCAATACCATCACTTTCCTGATCATCCCTGCCAACATTGCACCGGCTGTGGCCGCGCAGGTCACACCATCCAAACCTGCCGCGCACTTCAGCGAACGAACCGCAATCAACCCTTAACCCAAACCCACCATCAGATAGTGGGTCAAGCCCAACAACCTTTACTCCTACCACCTGCCCAACATGTAGCCCAATCCTAGTACCAACCCAACTATCCCATGGTGCAACCTATGCGGGCTTGTTACAACTGTGGAGACCCGAACCACTTCAGGAACACCTGTCCACGCTTGGTGAACATCATCCATGCCCAAGCTCAAGCTAATCTAGTAAACCAGGCTAACCAAGTTCCTCCACCTGCAAGAGGAAGAGCTTTCAACATCAACGCTAATCAAGCTAGGGCTGACAACAATGTGGTTAACGGTACGTTTCTCATCAATGGTAGTTATGCATCCATGTTATTTGATACTGGCGCGGATAAGAGTTTTGTGTCCTTAGAATTTGAACCCATCCTCAACCAAACTCGTGATAAACTCATGGAATCCATAACGGTAGAAGTTGCTGACGGAAAACCGATCTCATTAAACTCTATTATACACAATTGTACTCTCACCCTAAACGATCACGATTTTCCAGTTGACCTCATTCCTATGAAGTTGGGAAGTTTCGACATTAGAATTGGTATGGACTGGCTCAGCCAACATCATGCTGAAGTTGTATGCCGCGAAAAGTTCATTCGCATTCCTCTTGCAAACGGTCAGACTCTACGAATCTTTGGAGAAACCCCTTCGAAAGGACTCAAATTAATGTCCTGTCTTCAAGCCCGAAAATATCTCCGCAAGAATTATGTCGCATTCCTAACTCATGTCGTCAAAAAGGGAACCAAGGAGAAGAAACTCGAAGACATCCCAGTAGTAAAAGATTTTCCGCAAGTTTTTCCGGACGACATTTCAGGACTTCCTCCCGTGAGAGAAGTCGAATTCCGCATTGATCTTATACCTGGAGCTACACCAGTTGCAAAATCTCCTTATAGGTTAGCCCCATCCGAAATGCAAGAGCTGGCCAATCAACTGCAAGAGCTGACTGACAAAGGATTCATACGTCCTAGCTCATCCCCTTGGGGTGCACCTGTCCTTTTTGTGAAAAAGAAAGATGGAACATTTCGCATGTGTATCGACTACAGATAACTCAACAAGTTAACGGTCAAGAACCGCTACCCATTACCACGCATCGATGATCTTCTAGACCAACTTCAAGGCGCCACCTGTTTTTCAAAAATCGACCTTCGTTCTGGTTATCATCAACTCAGAGTACATGAAGAAGACGTCCCAAAGACCTCCTTCCGAACTCTTTATGGTCATTATGAATTCATGGTCATGCCATTTGGTTTAACCCACGCCCCAGCTGTGTTCATAGATCTAATGAACAGAGTCTTCAAACCTTATCTCGACCGTTTTGTTATAGTCTTCATCGACGACATCCTCATCTACTCAAAGTCTAAGTCTGATCATGAACGACACCTTCGACTCATCCTTACACTCATAAGGACAGAAAAGCTGTACGCTAAGTTTTCGAAATGTGAATTCTGGTTAAGGGAAGTACAATTCCTTGGACACGTCGTCACTGACAAGGGAATTCATGTTGATCCCTCAAAAATCAAGGTAGTACAAGAATGGCAAGCGCCACGTACACCTACCGAAGTAAGATCATTTCTTGGTTTGGCTGGTTATTATCGCCGTTTCATTGCAAATTTCTCACGTATTGCTGTACCACTCACGGCTTTGACTCATAAAGGAAAGCCCTTCATATGGGGACCCAAACAAGAAGAAGCCTTCCAAACCCTTAAGCAAAAGCTTTGTGACGCACCTATCCTCACACTTCCTGAAGGTTGCGATGACTTTGTAGTATATTGTGACCCATCAGGGCAAGGGCTAGGCTGTGTATTAATGCAAAGAGGAAAAGTGGCAGCTTATGCTTCTAGACAACTCAAAATTCATGAGAAGAACTACACCACCCACGACCTGGAACTTGGAGCCGTTGTGTTCGCTCTTAAGATATGGAGACATTAGCTCTACGGTACTAAGTGTGAAATATACACTGACCATAAGAGCCTCCAACATATCTTCAACCAAAAGGAGTTAAACATGAGGCAACGAAGATGGGTCGAACTTCTTAATGACTACGACTGTGAAATTCGGTATCATCCTAGCACGGCAAACGTGGTGGCCGATGCGCTCAGTCGAAAGGGTTATGCGAACTCCATTCGTCTTCTATGTTCGCAAATCATAACCGACATCAAAGATCAAATCCGAGAAGCCCAACATGTTTCAGTAACGGAAAACGACGTACGCAAGGAGCTGTCTTGTGGAGCTGAACTTAAAATCAAAACTAAATCCGACGGTATTCTGTACTATCTAGATCGCATATGGATTCCCAATCACAATAACCTTCATGATTTCCTTATGAATGAGGTGCACAAAACACGGTACTCTGTAGACCCAGGAGCCGACAAGATGTATCAAGACCTTCGATACACCTACTGGTGGCCTGGCATGAAGAAGGATATCGCTGTTTTCGTTTCCAAGTGCCTTACATGTTCCAAAGTAAAAGCTGAACATCAAAGACCCTCAGGACTTCTAGTCCAACCTGAAATACCTGTATGGAAGTGGAAAACATAACCATGGACTTCATTACCGGGTTACCTCGCACCTCCAGTGGGTATGACACTATATGGGTAATCATTGATCGTCTTACAAATCAGCTCACTTCATTCCGATTCGCGAGGACTTCAAGAACGAGAAGTTAGCTCGTATCTACATCAGCGAGATCGTAAGCCGTCATGGTGTACCTTTAAGCATTATTTCAGACCGTGATGGTCGTTTCACTTCATGAACATGGCAAGCCGTACAAGCCGCTGTGGGTACACGATTAGACCTCAGTACCGCTTATCATCCTCAAACTGATGGACAATCTGAACGCACCATCCAAACACTTGAAGACATGCTTCGAGCATGTGTCATAGACTTCAAGGGAAATTGGGACGCTCATCTACCATTAGTTGAATTTTCGTACAACAACAGCTATCATTCAAGTATCGGCATGGCACATTTCGAAGCTTTATATGGTCGTAAGTGCCGATCTCTAGTATGTTGGCACGAAATTGGGGAAGCTCAAATCACCGGTCCAGAATTGATTCAAGAAACAACAGACAAGATCCATCAAATTCGAAACAATCTTCTAGCGGCACAAAGTCGTCAAAAGAGTTATGCAGACAAACGACGAAAGCCCTTGGAGTTTAACATTGGTGATCATGTACTTTTAAAAGTATCACCGTGGAAGGGAGTAGTTCGTCTTGATCAGAAGGGCAAGCTAGCACCACGCTACGTAGGACCTTTCAAGATACTCGAAAGAGTAGGATCTGTATCATACAAGCTTGACCTACCAGAAGAACTCAACAGAATTCACCCCACATTCCATGTATCAAACTTGAAGAAGTACCTCGCCGATGAAAATCTCCATATTCCCCTAGAAGATATTCAGATCGATGAATCTACGTACTTCTTTGAAAGACCAGTAGAGATCATGGACTTCGGAGAAAAACGTTTAAGACGGAGTCGTATTCCAATTGTTAGGGTACGCTGGGAGTCGAAACGAGGACCTGAGTTTACTTGGGAACGTGAAGACTCAATGCGCGAAAAATACCCGCATCTTTTTCCTGTTACCACTACTACTTAAATTTCGGGACGAAATTTCTAAAAGTAGGGGATACTGTAACATCCGTCTAAAAACGGGTTTTCAAAACCCGCTTCGTTTATTAATCGAATAGTCAGTTTCAAATTTTCGTTGCTTATTTAATGCTCATTTTAATTTTAAACAATACATAATTAATAAACATTTTAGAATATGGAAACTAAAATTGTTAAAAAATAAAAATAAAGTAAATAAAAAAGAAAATAGGCTGCCGGGTTTCGAACCCGGGTCAGCCGGAAGACACAATCAACACACAACTTAACCACTCCGCCACTTGGTTTTTTTGTGTAATCAAGGAAACAAATAAAACTTAACTTCTACCCGTGAACTCATCTGTTTGCGCCAAAAATGAAACCGCTCATCGGCTTTCAACTATCCAGACTGTTGAGTGATCGCTAATTACTGATTATAACCGATAAATCAATTGCTGCCCACGTTCTTAATCAATTCGGTCATCAATTGTCTCGATTCATATGATTTTTGGGAGTTGAAAACCGAAATCATATTCCTCCTGTTTTGCACTAACAATATCATCGTCTCATAATTCGGAAACACTCACAGAACCTTCAATTTCACTTTCGCTCTAATTTCTGTTCGTCGGAAACGTTATCTGATATCGCCGGACTTTCGCCGGAAAACTGTGACATTCATCGAATCGGTAAATTTCTCAATTCTTTCATCCTCTATCCATTGTTAGACTTATACTAACTTAAATCCTTCAACCAGAAACGGTCCCAGGCGACGTTACCGGATATTCAGCACTCGCCGGAAAATCTCTGAATCTAAACTCTCTGAAAATTCTTGTTTGGTCACTTAATTTCACAATTAGTTAATCAAAACTGTTAATTGGTCCGCACAGATGCAATTCATAAAACAGAGCCGACGACCTTTGCCGGAGTTCTGAGAAAATCATCTTTCCGGTACATTCATTTCCAAAACCTTCTGTATCCATTTCATTTTAATCATTTATATGTCCGTTAATCGAATTAAACAAGAACAGTCAAATAATCGTTGTTCTGTGTCTTTGAATGAAGAAGACGAAGTCGACGTTGTGTATAAGTATAATATAAATTGAATATTAAACCGGGTTAGACACACAGTCCAGCGGTGGACTGTGTGCAAACACATAGCGGACGTCACGAGTTCGAATCTTACAAACGCACCGGTTTTCCGAATTAAAACCAATTTTTTTGTTACTGAATCAGAGTAGGACCCAGGATGTTTTTAAGATTAATATAAAGAATAAGTTTAACAGATGGTTGGGCTGTGCGTTTACAAACCAAGGGACCTGAGTTCGATCCGGCTCCCTGCAAACCGGTTCAACCATTTAAATTCTTTTAATATAAACCGAATAAATTAAACATTTAATTATATATATATAATTAAAACTTAGAATATTTCGGGTTAGACACGTAGCTCAGTTGGTAGAGCTGCGTGCACGCGTACGGGAGGTCACAAGTTCGAACCTCACTCAGCGCAAACAAACACAAAGTCCGAACCGGTCAACAGTCAAAGTCAACGGTCAACGGTCAACCCAAAAGTCAACATTTTTTTTATATTTTTATTTATTTAATTTAATTTAAAAATCAATTAAAAATACTTAAAAATAATATTTTTAAAGTTAGAAAATGACCTTAAACTCACAAAAATAAATCTAAAACCCTATTAAAATTGTTAATAAAATCCACTTATTTACCGTACCTTTCCTTATTATTTAGGTTAGTTATTCCTCGTCGGTCAACTCTCTAAACTCGTGCGCATTCAACATCATCAAACGAACGCACCCAATGTGAGTGAATCTCTACAAATTCCCGTTTTAATCACTTTTTGGGATGTATCATGTGTCTTATTTTTATTACATTTAAACACTTGTGCATCCATCATATCCATGATTAAATGCGTATCCAATATGTATCAATTGTTTGTGTGGTTAATGTTTAAATTAAATTTTATCATTTTCAGTACATACATCATCATAGGCTCGTCTGTTCCCCATTACCTATGAGCGGAACCGTTCCCCATTACCTATGAGCGGAACGTGGCGTTGCCAACATACGATCGGCTCTGTTTGATTGAGCCTTGATCGCACATACATCGTCATAGGCCGACCGTTCCCCATTACCTATGATCGGAACGTGGCGTGCCAACATACGATCGGCTCCGTTTGATTGAGCCTTGATCGCACATACATCATCATAGGCCGTCCGTTCCCCATTACCTATGAGCGGAACGTGACGTTGCCAACATATACATTATCATTCATGTCATATACTCATGCAAGGTGGTTTGTTATTGTATGTTTATTTACGTTTGCTCACATATGATTATTGCACAATTTTTTCCATATCAAATACAACAAGAAATCAATAATAAATGTTTTCTAACAAGGTTCACTCGCCAACTTTTGTTGACCCAAAAACCCCCCATTTTTACACATGATACAGGTGATCCAGTTGCAGCAAGAAACATATAGGACGGCCTAGAAGAATAAATCAGTTTAGGCAATGGATTGTTTATTTAGTTACTTTTTCCTTGTAATTGTATGGACTTGTTTGAAATATTGAAGTTGTAATTTGAATTTAATAAATATGAAACATTTTAGTAAACATCATGAGCTTTGGTGATAACCCAATTATGCCCCGACTCTTATTCCGCTGCGGGTCGGGGTGTGACAGGTGTAGTGTTTGTTTGTTGGACTTGCTGACCCGGGTTCGAAACCCGACAGCTTCCTTTAATTTATTTCTTCACTTGTTTTTACTATTTATTAATTATTGTTTTTAAATTCTAAAATGTTTATTAATTATGTATTGTTTAAAATTAAAATGGACAATATATACGCAACGAAAATTATAACTGACTATTCGATTAATAAACGAAGCGGGTTTTGGAAACCCGTTTTTCGACAGATGTTACAGTATCCCCTACTTTTAGAAATTTCCTCCGAAATTTAAGTAGTAGTGGTAACAGGAAAAAGGTGCGGGTATTTCTCGCGCATTGAGTCTTCACGTTCCCAAGTAAACTCAGGTCCTCTTTTCAACTCCCAGCGTACCCTGACAATTGGAATACGACTTCGTCTTAAACGCTTTTCTCCGAAGTCCATAATTTCTACTGGTCTTTCAATGAAGTGCATAGATTCATCGATCTGAATATCTTCTAGGGGAATATGGAGGTTTTCATCGGCGAGGCACTTCTTTAAGTTTGATACGTGGAATGTGGGATGAATTCTGTTGAGTTCTTCTGGTAGGTCAAGCTTGTATACTACAAGTCCTACTCTTTCGAGTATCTTGAAAGCTCCTACGTAGCGTGGTGCTAGCTTGCCCTTCTGGCCAAAACGAACTACTCCCTTCCACGGTGATACTTTTAAAAGTACTTGATCACCAATGTTAAACTCCAAGGGCTTTCGTCGTTTATCTACATAACTCTTTTGACGACTTTGTGCCGCTAGAAGATTGTTTCGAATTTGATGGATCTTGTCTGTTGTTTCTTGAATTAATTCTGGACCGGTGATTTGTGCTTCCCCAATTTCGTGCCAACATATTGGAGATCGGCACTTACGACCATATAAAGCTTCGAAAGGAGCCATGCCGATACTTGAGTGATAACTATTGTTGTACGAAAATTCAACTAATGGTAGATGAGAGTCCCAATTTCCCTTGAAGTCTATGACACATGCTCGAAGCATGTCTTCAAGAGTTTGGATGGTACGTTCAGATTGTCCATCAGTTTGAGGATGAAAAGCGGTACTGAGGTCTAATCGTGTACCCAAGGCGGTTTGTAGGCTCGCCATGTTCGTGAAGTGAAACGACCATCACGGTCTGAAATGATGCTTAAAGGTACACCATGACGGCTTACGATCTCGCTGATGTAGATACGAGCTAACTTCTCGTTCTTGAAGTCCTCGCGAATCGGAATGAAGTGAGCTGATTTTGTAAGACGATCAATGATTACCCATATGGTGTCATACCCACTGGAGGTGCGAGGTAACCCGGTAATGAAGTCCATGGTTATGTTTTCCCACTTCCATACAGGTATTTCAGGTTGGGTTAGGAGTCCTGAAGGTCTTTGATGTTCAGCTTTTACTTTGGAACAGTAAGACACTTGGAAACAAAAACGGCAATATCCTTTTTCATGCCCGGCCACCAGTAGGTGTATCGTAGGTCTTGATACATCTTGTCGGCTCCAGGGTGTACAGAGTACCGTGTTTTGTGCGCCTCATTCAAGAGGAAATCACGAAGGTTATCGCGATCGGGAATCCATATGCGATTTAGATAGTATAGAATACCGTCGGATTTGGTTTCGATTTTGAGTTCTGCTCCACATGACAGCTCATCTCGTACGTCGTTTTCTGTTACAGAAACATGTTGAGCTTCTCGGAATCGATCTTTGATGTCGGTTATGATTTGCGAACATAGAAGACGAATGGAGTTCGCATAGCCTTTTCGACTGAGTGCATCAGCCACCACATTTGCCTTTCCAGGATGATACCGAATTTCACATTCGTAGTCATTAAGAAGTTCGACCCATCTTCGTTGCCTCATATTCAACTCCTTTTGATTGAAGATATGTTGGAGGCTCTTATGGTCAGTGTATATTTCACACTTGGTACCGTAGAGGTAATGTCTCCATATCTTGATAGCGAACACAACGGCTCCAAGTTCCAGGTCGTGGGTGGTGTAGTTCTTCTCATGAACCTTGAGTTGCCTAGAAGCATAGGCTATCACTTTTCCCCTTTGCATTAATACACAACTTAGTCCTTGCCCTGACGCGTCGCAATATACTACAAAGTCATCGCAACCCTCAGGAAGTGTGAGGATAGGTGCGTCACAAAGCTTTTGCTTAAGGGTTTGGAAGGCTTCTTCTTGTTTAGGTCCCCATATGAAGGGTTTTCCTTTATGAGTCAAAGCCGTGAGTGGTACAGCAATACGGGAGAAATTGGCAATGAAGCGGCAATAGTAACCAGCCAAACCAAGAAATGATCTTAATTCGGTAGGGGTACGTGGCGCTTGCCATTCCTGTACTGCCTTGATCTTTGAAGGGTCGACATGTACTCCCTTATCATTGACGACGTGTCCAAGGAATTGTACTTCTCTTAACCAGAATTCGCATTTGGAGAACTTAGCGTAGAGCTTTTCAGTCTTTAAGAGTGTAAGGATGAGCCTAAGGTGTCGTTCATGATCGGATTTAGACTTTGAGTAGATGAGGATGTCGTCGATGAAGACTATGACAAAGCGGTCGAGGTAGGGTTTGCATACCTTATTCATTAGATCCATGAAGACAGTTGGGGCGTTGGTTAAACCAAATAACATGACCATGAATTCGTAATGACCATAACGAGTTCGGAAGGCGGTCTTTGGGATGTCTTCTTCATGTACTTGGAGTTGATGATAACCAGAACGAAGGTCGATTTTTGAAAAACAGGTGGCGCCTTGAAGTTGGTCTAGAAGGTCATCAATGCGAGGTAATGGGTAGCGGTTCTTGACCGTTAACTTATTGAGTTCTCTGTAGTCGATACACATGCGAAACGTTCCATCTTTCTTCTTCACAAAAAGAACAGGTGCACCCCAAGGCGATGAGCTAGGACGTATGAATCCTTTGTCAGTCAGCTCTTGCAGTTGACTAGCCAGCTCTTGCATTTCGGATGGGGCAAACCTATAAGGAGATTTTGCGACTGGTGTAGCGCCAGGTATAAGATCAATGCGGAATTCGACTTCTCTCACGGGAGGAAGTCCTGAGATGTCGTCGGGAAAAACTTGTGGGAATTCTTTCACTACAGGTATATCTTCGAGTTTCTTCTCCTTGTTTCCCTTCTTGACGACGTGAGTTAGGAATGCGACATAGTTCTTGCGGAGATATTTTCGGGCTTGAAGGCAGGACATCAATTTGAGTCCTTTCGAGGGGGTTTCTCCAAAGATTCGTAGGGTCTGACCGTCTACAAAAGGAATGCGAATGAACTTTTCGCGGCATACTACTTCAGCATGATGTAGGCTGAGCCAGTCCATACCGATTATAATGTCGAAACTTCCCAACTTCATAGGAATGAGGTCAACTGGAAAATCGTGATCGTTTAGAGTGAGGGTACAATTTCGTATAATAGAGTTTAGTGAGACTGGTTTTCCGTCAGCAACTTCCACCGTTAATGATTCCATGAGATTTTCACGAGTTTGGTTGAGGATAGGTTCAAATTCTAAGGACACAAAACTCTTATCCGCGCCAGTATCGAATAACATGGATGCATAACTACCATTGATGAGAAACGTACCGTTAACCACGTTGTTGTCAGCCCTAGCTTGGTTGGCGTTGATGTTGAAAGCTCTTCCTCTAGCAGGTGGAGGAGCTTGGTTAGCTTGGTTTACCGGATTCGCCTGAGCTTGAGCATGGATGATGTTTACCAAACGGGGACATGTGTTCCTGAAGTGGTTTGGGTCTCCACAGTTGTAACAAGCTCGCATAGGTTGCATCATGGGGTAGTTGGGTTGGTAGTAGGATTGGGCTATATGTTGGGCAGGTGGTAGGAGTAAAGGTTGTTGGGCTTGACCCACTATCTGATGGTGGGTTTGGGTTGAGGGTTGATTGCGGTTCATTCGCTGAAGTGTGCGACAAGTTTGGGTGGTGTGACCCGCATGGCCACAGCTGGTGCAATGTTGGCAAGGAGTTTCGGGGAAGTGATGGTATTGACAACGGTTGCATTTTGGGTATGGGCCAGTGTATGGCTTTTTGAACGGTGCAGCTTAGGGAGCAACTTGGATGATTAGTGCGGAAGTGATAGGAGAGTTTGTGTGTGTGACGGCAAAATTTCTGCTGTTTCGTTTCCTCTTACCAGCAAACTTTGAAGAGGAGATGAAATGGTTTGGGGTTTGGGCCTCAATGGGGGCTTTCTTTTTATCATCCTTGAATTTGCCATTTCAGATGCGATTCTCGGTGAGTTCGGTAGCTAGTTCCATTGCGGCTTCAAGTGTTGCAGGCGAAGTGCTTAGAACCGAGTCTTGAATTTTCGAGGGGAGGCCTCGAATGTAGTGTTCAACCAGGCGGTACACGGGGGTGAACAGATTAGGGATCATTTGATTCAGTTCGAGAAAGCTCTTGTTGTAGGAAGTGTGATCCCCTTCCTTTTGTTTCAACGAGTGGAACTCATCTTCCAACTTTTTGATTTCGCTTCTCGGACAGAAGCGCCTTGTCATGAGTTCCCTTAGCTCTTCCCATGATAAGGCCATGGCATCTTCGATTCCTCGCTTACCCTTTTCTGTGTTCCACCAGGTAAGGGCTACTCCAAACAGTCTCCCTGATGCATAACGTACCTTGCGATCCTCGGGACAATCGCAATTGAGGAAGGTGTTCTCCATTTCTTCGAACCAGTGGAGGAGGGCAGTAACACCTTCAGTCCCTTCATACTTTGGGGGATCGCAAGATTTGAAGTGTTTATAGGAGCACTTTTTGGAGGGAGGGTTGTCGACGTTCTGGTCTTCTTGATTGGGAGGGTTGATGGGATTCACGGTGAGAGCTTGTTGGACTTGAATTACGATGTCAGGAAGCATTGCGGCCATTTGTTTTGCAATTTGGGTGGCCAAGCGTTCATTGGATCTTCCTGACTTTCTACCTCCACGTAGTTGCCTAGCCGACTTCTACAGGAACATACATAGGAAGATTGTGAGTTTAAGAAGTTTTTAGGCGTCATGTGTCGTTAAAAGAATAAAAATAACATAATTATCAATAATGCAACTACATCCATAGGATGTATTGGGTTTGCTCATGTTTGGGCCTCCAATGTCCCCCATACTATCGCCTGTATAGTCATGTGGGCCCCATGACTATTGGCTTAGTAGGATTCACATTGGTGTTGGCGGTTTAACACTCGCATAACCCGAATGAAAACCATGAAATATGATTGCGAAATGTATGGTAAGAGGGTGTCCAGGTGTAGACACAATGACAACTCAAAGTGGGGTTAGCTCACACGACGTTTGGTATAGCATGCTTTGGCCTAATAGGTCCTTCGTACTCTCATCGTTAGTCCCCAGGTAGGCAAACTGGTCCTTTATTTTGGATTTATACGAATGCCAAGCCTAGACAGGACGTTCCGACTACCGGTACTCGTACCCTTCCAGTTACTACATGCCCGTCATGAGAACTCACTTTGATGTGATTTGAAAAATACAAAAATCGTTGCAAAAATCATGGGAATTGTGTGGTGTGTGCTCTCATGGATATGATATGTTATGGGGATATGATTCATGATGAGCATTGTATAATAATATGTACTTATGAACATGCTTGCATAACATTGAATGTAACAATAAACATAAAGCATATAAACATCATGAATTCTGTATGTAACGCATAAACAATTTAAAAATTCTAAGCAACTATAGTATAGGCTCTAAGGGTCTAATAACCTATCCTATATCCCTATAGACCCGCAGCGGAATAAGAATCAGGGCATAATTGGGTTATCACCAAAGCTCATGATGTTTACTAAAATGTTTCATATTTATTAAATTCAAATTACAACTTAAATGTTCAAATCAAATCCATACAAATTATAAGGAAAATGAAACTAAGTAAAACAATCGAAAGATTTAAGCTGATTTATTCTTCTAAGTCTTCCTATGTGTTTCTTGCCTCAACTGGATCACCTGTATCATGTGTAAAACAGGGATATTTTGGGTCAACAAAAGTTAGCGAGTGAACCTTGATAAAACATTGTTATTAATTGCTTGTTGTATTTAATATTGAAAATTTGTGCAATAATCACATGTGAGCAAACATATATAAATAAACAATACACAAACCACATTGGATGAGTAATTGACATAAATGATGATGTATTTGAGATCAAGGCTCAATCAAACGGAGCCGATCGAATGACATGAATGATGATGATGTATGTGAGATCAAGGCTCAATCAAACGGAGCCGATCGAATGAGGCACCTGATACTCAACCCGTATCTCACGGGGAGCTGATGGGCCTAATGAAATGCATGTACTGAAAATGATAACTTCAATCTAACATAATTCACACAACAATTGATACATATACATTTGATCACGGATATGATAGATGCACAAGTGTTTAAATATAATAAGGAATTAAACGACACATGATACACCCCAAAATGTGATTAAAACGGGGAATTTGTAGAGATTCACTCACATTGGGTGCGTTCTTTTGATGACGTTGGATGCGCACGAGTTTGGGGATTTGATCGACGAGGAAAACTAACCTAACATAATAACGAAATGGTTCGGTAAATAAATGGATTTTATTTGAGATTAATTCTTTTAATTCATAATCTTAATAGGATTTTTAGATTTATTTTTATGAGTTAAAGGACGTTTTCTAACTTTAAAAATATTATTTTTAAGTATTTTTAATTGATTTTTAAATTAAATAAATAAATAAAAAGAAAATTTTTTTTGACTTTTTTGACCGTTGACCGGTCGGACTGTGGTTAAGTGTGCGCTGAGTGAGGTTCGAACCCGAGACCTCTCGTACGCGTGCACGCAGCTCTACCAACTGAGCTACGTGTCTAACCCGAAATATTCTCTGTTTTAATTATATATATATACTAATTAATTGTTATTTTTATTGGGTTAATATTAAAATGATTTAAAATGGCCGAACCGCTTGCAGGGACCCGGAGTCGAACTCGGGTCCTTTGGTTCGTATGTGCACAGCCCAACCAGTTGGGCTGTGTGTCTAATCTGTTTATCTTACGGATTATATTCCTCTTATAAACATACTATGACTGTTCTGATTCAGTTCTAAAAATATTGATTTTATTTCTGAAAGTCGGTACGTTGTATGATTCGAACTCGTGACGTGCGTTTATGTTTGCACACAGTCCACCGCTGGACTGTGTGTCTAACCCGGTTAATCATTCAGTTTTAATTATACTTATACACATTTTGACTTCGTCTTCTTCATTTATAAAGACACAGAACGAAGGTGACCGACTGTTCTTGTTTAAATCGGTCATCTATTATATAATTGATTGAATTAAAATGGATAGAGAGGGTTACGGAATCGAATGTACCGATCAGAATGTTTTCTTCAGAATTCCGGCAAGAGTCGTCGGCTCTGATTTGTGACTTCCGTCTGAGTGAATCAATTAACAGTTTTGATCAACGAGTTGTGAAATTAGGTTACTAAACAAGGGATATCAGGGGGTTTAGATGATTGTACCGATTCACAGCGAGACTTCGGAATTTCCAGTGATTTTCCGGCGAGTGCAGAAATTCCAGGCAACGTTGTCTGAGTCGGATTCTGGTTGAACGATTTATGTTATTACTTGTCTAATAATGGATTGAAAACGAAAGAGTCGAGAAATTTACCGATTTGGTGTAAGTCTTGGTTTTCCGACGAAAGTCCGGCGAATGCAGAATATCTCCGGCGAGTGCTAAAGCTCGAGAAATTGTGCGATTTTGAGCGAAAAGGTTACCAGAGGTTTGGGTGAGTATTTATAGAGAAGAAACAGAATGTATTGAGTCCGAATTTGGTCTTGATTCGTGGTCAATGTTTCTCCGGCGGTTACGACTGGTATTGGGGGATTAGACATCGGTTATAACCGATGTCGAAATTATTTCACGCGTTCAGTCAAAGAAAAACGGTCGTGATTTGCGAAATCGTCGGTATTTCCGGCGACTACGGATTGGGCGCGCTGATCTCAGGATTTGATTTCGAGTTTTATTTTAAGTATTAATTGTTTCAGTATATACACAAAAGATTCATGTGGCGGAGTGGTGTAGTGTTTGTTTGTTGGACTTGCTGACCCGGGTTCGAAACCCGGCAGCTTCCTTTAATTTATTTCTTCACTTGTTTTTACTATTTATTAATTATAGTTTTTAAATTCTAAAATGTTTATTAATTATGTATTGTTTAAAATTAAAATGGACAATATATACGCAACGAAAATTATAACTGACTATTCGATTAATAAACGAAGCGGGTTTTGGAAACCCGTTTTTCGACAGATGTTACATGTTAAGTCTGAAAAAGGGAATATGAAAGAAAAGATAACTCACTTGTTTTGTGATTTTTTGTGAAAAGAAGAACCATGTCACCAAAACCTGTTTTCTTCTAAAAGCCTATGATATCAATGAAACAAGTGAAATAATTGATGCACCACATTGCACAATTTGTGGTATTAAAAACCACAAAACTCAAGAGTGTGTTTATCTCATAAACTTTGATGTGGAAAAGAATGAGTATAAATCCAAAACACTGGAGAGTTCAAAAACTAGTACTTCAAAAGGAAAGTCTAAATAGACCTTTGTGCCTGTTCAAACATCTGTTACCAAAGCGTTGCACAAAACCTCTGTTCCTAGAGAGGTGTAGGTAACAAATGCACCACCTGCCAACCAGTACCCAAGAGGATATGGCCAACCAATTTACCAAAAGGTACCTCTTAGTTATGAGGGTTACAAAAGGCTCTCAAAACCAAGAGTAAATAGGCATCCTCTTGGTTATCATCATCTGATAGGAGATGTCTCTCAACAGATGTTACAAAGATCTGTTCAAGAGTCTGCTCATTCTCCTGATTTTGAGGCTGAGTTATCCATGACCCTATCCAAAGCAATTTGGCTTTGGAAACGCTCCTTAATTAACTGGTTACAATCAGCACCTAGAAAGTCCAATCTCATTGCTGTAAAAAGGATATTCAGATACATAAAAGGTGCTCTCACACTTGGTATTTGGTATCCAACTAATGGGAATATTGAGCTTTCAAGTTATTCAAACAATGATTTTGCTGGATGTAACACCACAAGGAAGTCAACATCAGGAGGCTGTCAATTCCAAGGCAATTGCTTAGTGTCTTGACAAAGCAAAAAGCAAGCTGCAGTATCAACATCCACAGTAGAGGCCGAGTATATTGTTGCTGCAAGCTGCACTGCTCAACTCCTATGGCTTCGGAATCAATTGCTGGATTTTGGTGTAACTGCTCTAAAGACTCCTCTCATGTTGGATAGTCAAGCAGCTGAAAACATCATAAAAAATACAATCTCCCACTCAACCACAAAGCACATTGACATCAGACATCACTTTGTGAGAGATTCCTATGAAAAAGGTTTGATTTCTCTATATCATGTTTCAACTAAAGAACAACTGGCAGATGTTTTAACAAAAGCATTAGATACATCTACCTTTGAAAGTCTGATCTCTAGGATTGGCATTCTAAACATGGAATAAAAACAAAATTTTGTTTTCCATGTGTAAGTAGCATCAAAATGTTTTCAGACTATCAAAATCCATCCTTAAAAATAGCTAAAATTAAAAAATTTCAATTAATCTCTAAAGTCTGCTCAAAACCACTGTTTCTCAAAACCTCTGTTTGGCTTGAAAATCTATCCATTGCTAAAAGTGTATCCTCTGTTCTATATCCCTGCTGGTGAAACAACTGTTTTCCCAATCTACTGATAATCTATCATCTGATAGTGTAAAATCACCACTATTCATTCCACTGTTCAGAAGCACTACTGGTATCCAGCAGAGGTTTGCAAACAACCGTCTTCCATTATCCAACAGAGTTTACACGTGGACAGATGTTAGCCATCAGATCTTTTGGAAATCGCCGCCACCTTCAGCATTCACTTTTTCTTTATAAAACCCTTGTTTATCCAAACAGAGTTTTCCTTGCCGTATTGAATTCAAAAAAATTCTCCAAAGCGGTTATCTTCTTCACAAACTCTCATTCATTCTTCAATCATAACTCTGAACATCAAAAATCCCCACAACTACCTCCTCATCCTCAAGAAAACAGAGCATAATACGTCGTTCCACTCAATAATCAATGTCTTATCATCGTCAAAATATAAAACTATCCTGCTAGCAAACGCTCCCATCTATGTGGTTACAGTCCAACAGTTTTAGGCAAACGCTAAAGTTGAAATTCAAAACAAAACGCCCTTTGCCATTACTTCTAAAGTCGGTAAAACCCTGGTGTAAATTTGCCCAACTTCCATCTCAGCAACATTTGGTCTGAATGACTTGAAAGGTAAAACTTCCTTCTTTAAAACAGGCATGCATATTGAATTCATAGAACGTGGGTACGAGGGTTAATTGACCAAAGTTACAATGTGCAAGGGTTTCGATTTGGAACCGGGTTTTCAACAATTTTGTGTCCGTGTTGGTGAGACCAACCGAACCGTGGATAAATTTAATTCACGTTTCATGATTATTCGTGTGAAAAGTGCAAGATTTCATTCGATATTCAACAATGTGAAAAATCCCGACAATGACCTCTCGGAATTTGACGTGATTCAAGTGGTCCTTGTCGACTACAGACATAGGTATGGTCATGACTTTGAGCGCGTTTCCGTGTGGCAAGTTATTAGGATGTTTGTTTAATTTTAATACAATGTTTAAGTTTTTTGTTTAATTTTTATGTAATGTTTAAGTTTTATGTTTAATTTTTATAAAATGTGTAAGTTTTATGTCTAATTAAATTGAAAAAGAATGTTTATGACAAGGACAAGCGAGTATTTTATAGATAATGGGTACTTTTTAACAAAATTGACATGGCAGGATTTGGTTGATTGGGGCAATAATACTACCCTTGAGTGCCTTTCTCTCCTTATTAAATAAAAGAACCCGCACTAACAAGAAGTTATAAGCTTAAACTTATGACACATACAAACTATTAATATAAAATACTATCAAACATTAAATTACGTCAATTTGATCATTCTAAGTTCCTTCATTTTTTACTACGCTTTACCCTAAGAAAATAATTACGCTTTACCCTAAGAAAATCATGTGATTTGATATTTTAAAATAAAACTTGTTTATTAAAACACTCTTTTTCGAAAACACCTTCTCGTTACAAGCTTTTCACAAACTCTAACATATCGTGAGGACATAACTTACACCCGTCTTTGTCCCTGCTTTGACGCACACTTGTAAAGCTCTATTAGATCTCGATGCCAAGAATGAGGGATTACCATTACACACATAAAGCTAAAACTATATTTACCATTTTCCTATTATCAAAGAGGTTTTGCATAAATAAATCAACGTGTGATTATGTAACTTCATAGTTGACTTTGAAGAACTATTTTATATAAAAATAAAAAGTCAAACTACAGTGGAGAATTTTGACCAAGAAAAACGTTTGCGTCACTAATAGTAATTAACCCATCTCCCAACCGTTACAAGTAAAATCCTCATGCAGTGTATACCCCACCCACGCGCCAGCTGAAACCCAAACAACAAGATGTAATATTTCCTCCACGTGTCATATATCATAACTTTATAACTAAGCCCCTCATTTCTCACCTGTCTTTTTCACCACATTAATTTCCCCAGTCTAAATTATTTTCATTTGTCTATGGTATTTTAAGAATGTTATAAAGCTTAAGAACCATTAGATTATAGATTTGATTTTTATAAGATGGTTTTTCCTAGATTTATTAGATTTTCTTCTCAATTAATGCATAGAATTATTGCTTAGTGGAGATAAATATGATCGGAAGGTACCACCGGTGACACAGTTATACTTCAGTGGTCCGTCAGTAATCCAAATTAGTTGTTCAAAAAAAATGTAATTTTATAAGTCTCTGACGTGACATTGCGGTTAACTGATGTGCTCCATGCCAAAAGGTTAGAAGTCGAAATTATATAAAATGTAGATTGTGGTGTATTGTAGTTAGAAGTAATTTTATAGAAAATCAGTTTTATCTCTAAAATTTATAAAATCTTCATATTCTATTTCATATATTTATCTATATTCATTTGAATAATATTTTTCTCACCTTTCTCCCACTTAAAAAATTAATGAGGAATAAATAGTATGTTTTTAATGGCGACAAAATATCGTTAACAAAAGCTTAGCAAGATAATTAAACAAGAACATACATGTAAGAAAAGCTTATATTCTTCCTTCACATGCTTAGTAGCTAACATTACATTATCAATTTATCATACATCTTTATCAAAATCAAATGATTAATTACCTACTAAAAATTTATGATTTTAGCTGTTAAAAAAATACATATTAAAAATATGAACGAACTTTGCTAATAAATTCTCATACATAGTTAAAAAAACTACATGTAAGGTATGGAGAGCGTGAGACTAGAGCAATCCTTTCCTCTATTCGAAAGGAATAGAGATGTTTCATCCACTGAGACGCCCGGCTCATAAAACCCTTTTTGATATGTAAATTGTAATAAACCAGGTAACACAAAGTGTGGCTAATAGAATTAAAACCAACAACAAGATCAACACTACACTACACTATAAGGAACTAATGGCAAGTCTGATTTTGCTACCCATGTAAGTAGGGGTGTTCATCGGTTCGGTTTATGGTTTATTTGGTCTATTCAGTTTTTAAAATTTTGTACCCTAAACAAAAAACCAATCCAAACCAAATTTGGAATATGCCAACCGAACAAAACCAAACCAAATTCAATTCGGTTGGTTTCAGTTAGAAACCAAATAAACCAAATTTAACCAAATTGTACCTAGGTATTTTTTTCCTAGTTTATATTTATGTTTGTGTTCCACTTCCAAACATCAAGTCAACTACCAATTTAAACCTAAAACTATATAAATAAAAGACAGAGCAAAATAAAGCAAACACATCTATAAAATTGAACACACAATCACAAAGTTAAAACTTCTAAATATAGATCATAGAAATTATAAATAGTCAACAAGTCTAATGGCACCACATGAGTCTCTCGAGTGATGCAACCATGGGGATAATATACTTAGATATTAGATTTAGTATTTTGGGCTAATAAATTATATACAGTGTATCAAACATTATTATTTATATTTAATAATTAATTAAATTACCGGTTTATTCGGTTATCTAAATAAACCGAATAAACCCAATAAAAAAATTATGGATCAAAAGACTGAACCAAGAACCATATTCACAATTCGGTTTCTGTTAGAAACCAAACCAAAAACCGAATTCGTTATTCTGATCGACTTATTCGGTTACGGTTACGATTCAGTATGTAGAGCGTGAGAGTAGAGCAATCCTTCCCTCTATTCAAAAGGAATAGAGATGTTTCACCCACTGAGACGCCCGACTCGTAAAACCCCTTTTTGATATGTAAATTGTAATAAACCAGGTAACGAAAATTGTGGCTAATAGAATTAAAACCAACAACAAAATCAACACTACACTACACTATAAGGAACTCATGGCAAGTCTGACTTTGCTACCCATGTAAGTAGGGGTGTTCATCGGTTTGGTTTATGGTTTATTTGGTTTTCAAAATTTTGTACCTTAAACAAAAAACCAATCCAAACCAAATTTGGAATATGCAAACCGAATCAAACCAAACCAAATTCAATTCGGTTGGTTTCTGTTAGAAACCAAATAAACCAAATTTAACCAAATTGCACCTAAGTATTTTTTTCCTAATTTATATTTATGTTTGTGTTTCACTTCCAAACATCAAGTCAACAACCAATTTAAACCTAAAAATGTATAAATAAAAGACAGAGCAAAATAAAGCAAACACATCTATAAAATTGAACACACAATCACAAAGTTAAAACTTCTAAACATAGATCATAGAAATTATAAATAGTCAACAAGTCTAATGGCACCACATGAGTCTCTCGAGTGATGCAACCATGGGGATAATATACTTAGATATTAGATTTAGTATTTTGGGCTAATAAATTATATACAATGTATTAAACATTATTATTTCTATTTAATAATTAATTAAATTACCGGTTTATTCGGTTATCTAAATAAACCGAATAAACCAAATAAAAAAATTGTGGATCAAAAAACTGAACTAAAAACCATATTCACAATTCGGTTTCTGTTAGAAACCAAACCAAAAACCGAATTCGTTATTCAGATCGACTTATTCGGTTACGGTTTCGGTATGGAGAGCGTGAGAGTAGAGCAATCCTTTCCTCTATTCGAAAGGAATAGAGATGTTTCACCCACTGAGACGCCCGACTCGTAAAACCCTTTTTTGATATGTAAATTTTAATAAACCATGTAACACAAAGTGTGGCTAATAGAATTAAAACCAACAACAATATCAACAATACACTACACTATAAGGAACTCATGGCAAGTCTGACTTTGCTATCCATGTAAGTAGGGGTGTTCATCGGTTCGGTTTATGGTTTATTTGGTTTATTCAGTTTTCAAAATTTTGTACCCTAAACAAGAAACCATCCAAACCAAATTTAATTCGGCTTCGTTTGATTAGAAACCAAATAAACCAAATTTAACCAACATGTACCTAAGTATTTTTTTTTTCCTAATTTATATTTATGTTTGTGTTCCACTCCAAACATCAAGTCAACAACTAATTTAAACCTAACAATATATAACAAAAGACATAGCAAAATAAAACAAACACATCTATAAATTTGAACACACAATCACAAAGTTAAAACTTCTAAACATAGATCATAGAAATTATAAATAGTCAACAAGTCTAATGGCACCACATGAGTCTCTCGAGTGATGCAACCATGGGGATAATATACTTAGATATTAGATTTAGTATTGTGGGCTAATAAATTATATACAGTGTATTAAACATTGTTATTTCTATTTAGTAATTAATTAAATTACCGGTTTATTCGGTTATCCAAATAAACCGAATCAACCAAATAAAAAAAATTGTGGATAAAAAAACTGAACCAAAAACCATATTCACAATTTGGTTTCTGTTAGAAACCAAACAAAGAACTGAATTCGTTATTCGGATCGATTTATTCGGTTACGGTTTACAATTCCCTTACATGTAACCAAATAACCAACTCATGGCTGGTCTAACTTTGTTCGTGTAGCAAGTGAACTCGACAAGTCCCCTTATAAGTGATAAGCGAACCCCATAGAGTTTCACTAAACTTGATTTGTCGCTTATATTTTCCCACCAAACTTAGTCCCTTAGTCCATCACTTACATTTTAACCAAACTTAGCCCATCGCTTACAAATTTTCACCAAACTTAACGTTGTTGCTTAAACTCTAAGGAGTTATTTTGCCACCTAAGCTAATTTCCCGAGTTCTCTTCCAATAACAGCGAAGTAGTATAAAAACACACCTAGAATTTTGCCACCTCGTTTCATTTTGTTTTTACGATTTTTATCTCTAGTTTCTTGCTAGCCCTTTTACATTTATATATAAAGTACACCTAGAATTGCAAAAATTCCACTCAATGCTAATTCTTTCAAATCAACAAAAAGCATTAAATCCTACATTAAACAACTTAACAAAAATACAAATATAATATTATCTTTCAAATCAACAAAAAGCAGAACATTACACAACTTAACCAAATAGAGCAAAGCTTGACCAAATTAAAACAACTTAACAAATAGAAGTATTATAGCCAAAAAAAAAAAGGAAAAAGAAAAACTAATAAAAAAACCAAATTGAATGGATCGTATATTATGCCGGGCGAAAACGGGAAACGGGTGTCGAATATTTTATTGTAAAGTTAACGTTTTGCTCAAAACAGCTTCATAAAAAAAAAAAAAAAAAAAAAGCCCGCCATTAATGCAGAGCTCAACCACCAGTCCAAATTGTAAATACAACTTAATATATCTAACACCAGACTACCATTCCATACCTGTGTTTCCTCCCCCTTATCTACATGATAATGTTCTACATCCAAATCTAGGGTTTTACTATCACTTTCATTTCAATTGAGTTGTTTTTTTAACAACAATGTGGAATTCGGCCGAGAATCTGTCGGCCAGATCGTCGTCGTTTCGAGAAGACGGAGACGACGAGGAGGCGCTGCGGTGGGCCGCGATTGAGCGGCTGCCGACTTATAATCGAGTTAGGAAGGGGATATTTACGAATATTGTTGGAGATTCGAAAGAAGTTGATGTGAATAAGCTTGAAGTTGAGGAGCTGAAGCTGGTGCTAGATCGGTTGTTGAATTGTGATGATGATGGTCGGAAGCGGTTTTTCGATCGAATGCGGCGGAGATTTGATGCGTAAATTTGTTTTCTATCTGTTTGAATTATGTTTACGCTTTTGTTTACTCTGTTTGTGATTTTGATTGTAAGCTTTTTATAATTTGTTAAACCTAGAATTTTTATACTAAATTGTGATTTTTGTTATAAAAATGCTTGTTTCAAGTTTTAATTTATTAATTCGTATAAGCATGTATAAAATTTGCAAACATTTCTAGTTTTTTCTTTCTTTTTTTTTGTGTGTGTGTGTGAGAGAACAACAATTTTCTAGATTCACTAGGATAAATACACCACACCTGCACTTTGAACTCTCCGCATTTTGGTTGTGGAGTACACCAGTTAACATTGGCGGAGCTTCTCATGAGCCGGGGGTCCCTGCCCCCCTGTTTTTTTTCGCTTGGTAGTGTTAATTTTATTGAAAATTTCTGATTTTTTAGTGTAAAATATTGGATTTTGAAAGTTTGGCCCCCTTGATTTTCGTTCAAGATCCGCCAATGCACTGGGATGTCTCGTTGAGGACAAGCGTTTCTAGATACTAAAGGTTTTTTTATGTTAAATTTGCAGGGTGGATTTGGAATTTCCAAAGATTGAAGTGAGATTTCAGAATTTGAATGTAGAAACTTTTGTTCATGTTGGTAGTAGGGCATTGCCAACCATTACCAATTTCATTGTTAACATGACAGAGGTATATATATACTATTTACAGGAAAAAAAACGATCTTAATTTAAAGAGCTTGAGGAATCTTATAAATTACATTTCTTTATATTTTCAAACAGGCTTTCTTAAGGCAGTTGCGGATATACAAAGGGAACCGAAGAAAACTGACGATTTTGGATGATGTTAGCGGGATTATTAGACCGTCAAGGTGCAACATCAAGTCAAAATATTGTTGTTGAAGTAAAAGTTAACTGTTTAATTACTTATGGGTTACTTTATATATGCAGAATGACATTGCTTCTCGGTCCTCCAAGCTCCGGAAAGACGACTCTGTTGTTGGCCCTGGCTGGACGCCTCGGAAATCATTTGCAGGTACACAATTTGTCTGTGACAATGCAATATTACCATTGTGTCATCCAAATAATCATAAGTATTTAACGCCTTGATTATCTCTAAGGTGTCAGGAAAAATCTCGTACAATGGCCATAGTTTTAAGGAGTTTGTTCCTCAAAGAACATCGGCTTATGTCAGTCAACAAGATTGGCATATTGCAGAAATGACGGTTAGAGAAACACTTGACTTGTCTGCACGTTGTCAAGGTGTTGGATTTAAATACGGTAAGCTCTTTTGGATTCCTTTTGTTTGGTATGTTACATGTAATATGCATGTTTGTTTGGTTGCAAAAATGATGACTGGCAGGTATCCTTTGTAGATATGCTTACCGAACTTACAAGACGAGAGAAAGTTGCAGGAATACGGCCTGATGAAGATCTCGATATATTTATGAAGGTATACGTGTTATTTAGTAATGCATTTTCAGCCTTCATTATTTCGATTTATTGTTTATTTAACAGATCAATATATTTTCTTGTTCTAGGCGTTGGCCTTAGGGGGATATGAAACATCTCTTGTTGTGGAATACATCCTAAAGGTATTTTACTACCAATGGTTATTAGCGATGATCTTATTTTTAAACACAAAGGGGTGTAACTGATACATACTTGAGTGACCGATAAAGCAGTTCCAATTTATCGTTATTCTAAAGTACTAAAGTTTTAATTTGACAAAGACCTTAGGCTTGGATACATGTGCAAACACGTTAGTTGGAGATGAAATGCTCAGAGGGATCTCGGGGGGCCAAAAGAAACGGCTTACAACTGGTACATGATTTACTATCTTTTGTTCATAATATGTTACTAGTCACTAAAGTTGAAAATGTAACACATTTATAGTTAACCTAACAGTGTAGATTAACTGACAGGTGAACTATTAGTGGGCCCATCTCGAGTTCTTTTCATGGATGAAATATCAAACGGTCTTGATAGCGCAACCACTTACCAAATAATTCAATATCTTAAACATTCAACCCGTGCACTGGATGGAACCACAATAGTTTCTCTTCTTCAACCTGCTCCTGAAACGTACGATTTGTTTGATGATATTATTCTCATTTGTGAGGGCCATATCGTATACCAAGGTCCCCGAAATGCCGCTCTTGATTTCTTTGTGTCTATGGGATTTCACTGTCCCAAACGAAAGAACGTTGCGGATTTCCTTCAAGAAGTAAGTTGTACATTATTATAGAGTAAAGTACACGGATAGTCCTTGTGATTTATCAAAATTTTGGATTTGGTTCCTGGTTTCTCAAAAGTACATGGATGGTCCCTGTGGTTTGCACTTTGTAACACAATTAGTCCCCAACTTTTTTCAAAGGTACAAAGATGGTCACTGTGGTTCGCACTTTCTAACGCATTTAGTCCCTAACTTTGACCTGCTAAAACCATTAGGTTGGCTGGGGACTAAATGTGTTACAAAGTGCAAACCACAGGTACCATCCGTGTACATTTGGAAAGCTAGGGACCAAATCCAAAAATTTGGTAAACTACAGGGACCATCCGTCTAGTTTACTCATTATTATATGTATCGTGTGTCTAACATCCATTGTTCTGTTACATTAATTTACGTAAACTATTTTGCCACAGGTTGTTTCCGAAAAGGATCAAGAGCAATATTGGTCGGTTCCAAATCGACCGTATTGCTACATTCCCGTCAAAAAGTTTTCTGAAGCATTTCGTTCATATCGAGTGGGGAAGAACTTAGTTGAGGAGTTAAACGTTCCGTTTGACCGACAATATAATCATCCAGCAGCATTGTCAACTTCTAGTTACGGTGTAAAGAGACGCGAACTTCTTAAGACAAGTTTTAACTGGCAATTGCTGCTCATGCAACGGAACTCGTTTATCTACGTTTTCAAATTTGTTCAGGTAATGTGACCGCATCATTTATAGGTTGTCATTACTCATTTTGACCCCTTTATTTACAAACGGGTCGATTTGGGTCATATTTATCTTTAACGGGTCATAGTTTAAGGTAAAAGATTTAACTAATATGTCTCAAATACTGTTTTCAGCTTCTGTTTGTTGCATTCATCACAATGAGTGTTTTCTTCCGGACAACTTTACATCATAGAACGGTTGATGACGGAGGGCTATATCTTGGGGAACTCTACTTCTCAATGGTTATTCTTCTTTTCAACGGGTTCACAGAAGTCTCAATGTTAGTTGCAAAGCTTCCGGTGATCTACAAGCATAGAAATTTACATTTCTACCCTTGTTGGGTTTATACACTTCCTTCTTGGGTTTTAAGTATTCCGACTTCACTCATTGAGTCCGGCATTTGGGTTGCAGTTACGTACTATGTTGTCGGACTTGATCCTAATATTATCAGGTACATTTTTTTAAACATGAATATTTTATATATAAATCAGGTTGATTATAAAAACGGTTGATTTTTTTATATATATCTTCAGGTTTTTAAAGCAGTTTCTGGTGTTTTTCTTCCTACACCAAATGTCTATCAGTCTGTTCCGTTTGATGGGATCGTTGGGGCGTAATATGATAGTGGCTAATACTTTTGGATCTTTCGCTATGTTGATTGTTATGGCTCTTGGTGGATATGTAATTTCGAGAGGTAAATATATTTTTTTTTTTGTAAAATGCCATTTTTGTCCCTGAGGTTTGGCAAGTTTTGCGACTTTCGTCCAAAGGTTTGTTTTTCCGCATCTGGATCCAAAAGGTTTAAACTCTTGCCATTTTCATCTGGCTTGTTAACTCCATCCATTTTTCTCCATTAAGTTAGGGGTATTTCCATCTTTTGTTAACTTAAAGGCCAATTCAGTTTTTTTCACTTTATGTACAAGCATGTAGCAGAATGTACAAGTATCCAAAATAACCTTAATAAATAAAAAATAAGATTAATATAGGTACAAGACAAAAATACCCCTGACTTTACGGAGAAAAATTAAAGGCGTCAACGAGCCGGATGAAAGTTTCAAGATTTTAAACTTTTTTGATCCAGATGCGGAAATACAAACCTTTGGACAAAGGTCGCAAAACTGGCCAAACCTCAGGGACGAAAGTCGCATTTTACTCCTTTTTTGTGATCATAATACTAGTTTTAGTCATTTTGGACCCTCTTTGACTTCTTTTATCTATCTGTATTGTAACAGATAGTATACCAAGTTGGTGGATATGGGGTTTCTGGGTTTCTCCGTTGATGTATGCTCAAGATGCAGCATCTGTGAACGAGTTTCATGGGCATTCTTGGGATAAAGTACTTATCTCTCTTCAAAAATATATTTAGTATTATCATGTAGTTAATTTTTTTTATCATACACATATCATTAAAAGAAGTTTTCATGCAGGGAGCGAATCAATCGATGATGACATTAGGTGAGAAAGTGCTGAAAGCGCGCAGTATTTTCCCGCAGACTTATTGGTATTGGATCGGTCTTGGTGCCTTGCTTGGATATACAATTCTATTCAATGCACTCTTCACTTTCTTTTTATCTTACCTTAACCGTAAGCCATCTCTGCTTTCCATATAATATTTCTATTTTATAACGCATTATTTGCTGAGGAATTAATATGCCTAACAAAATCTTAATAACTTTCTTTATAACTTATAGCCTTGGGAAGGAGCCAAGCTGTTGTTTCAAAAGACGAACAAAAGGAAAAAGATGGAAAAAAGAACTGTGAAAGTGTTGTCATTCAGCTCAGAGAGTTTTTGGAGCATTCAGGCTCTTTCACTGGTAAGCATCGTTCCATAATAAAGATTAGCGACAGCTTAATGGGCTGGTTGGTTAACGGGTCAAAAGTCAAACCAACCATTTGTTTTACAGCTTCAAACGGTTCGGTTCGGTTTGAATTGACCTGAAATACGTTTACTTATATTTTTCATTAACAATTAGTCTCTCAATTACAGTTTAAAAAATTATTTCAAAAACACCAATATACTTTCACTTTTTATGTGCTAGTCATTGTACTTGTTTGTGTACGTTCATTTGAGTCATCAAAAGATGGTTCATTGTCCCATTTGGTTCTACATATAAGCTGATCAACCAAAACTATATATATATATCATCATTTTTCAGGAAAGAATATTAATCAAAGAGGCATGGTTCTACCATTCCAGCCACTTTCCATGGCATTCAGCAATATCAATTATTACGTTGATGTCCCTCCGGTGCGTAACTTTTCATCATCTTTCTCATTTTTATTTTGAGGAAAATACCATTTTCGTCCCTGAGGTTTGGCAAGTTTTGCGACTTTCGTTCAAATGTTTGTTTTTCCGCATTTGGATCCAAAAGGTTTGAAATCTTGCCATTTTCATCCAGCTCGTTAACTCCATCCATTTTTCTCCATTAAGTCAGTGGTATTTTTCGTCTTTTTACATATATTATTTTTTTATTTAGTAACAAGATTTTGAATACTTGTACATTATGTTAAATGCTTGTACATAAAGTGAAAAATGCTTGGACAAGTCGCAAAATTGGCCAAACCTCAGGGATGAAAATGGCATTGTACTCTCTTTTTTTTTCTAAATATATGGCTAACGTCATATGATTATTTATGCAGGAATTGAAGGAGCAAGGTGTTACAGTAGATAGACTGCAGTTATTGGTGAATGTAACGGGAGCATTTCGGCCTGGTGTGCTTACTGCATTAGTGGGCGTAAGCGGTGCTGGTAAGACCACCTTAATGGATGTATTAGCGGGCCGGAAAACCGGTGGAGTAATAGAGGGAAGCATTTATATTTCTGGATATCCAAAGTCACAAGAGACTTTTGCTAGAATTTCCGGTTATTGTGAGCAAAACGACATCCATTCCCCATGTTTGACTGTTCTAGAATCACTTCTATTCTCTGCTTGGCTTCGTTTACCTTCCGATGTTGACTGCAAAACACAAAAGGTATACGTTTTATAAATACTAGAGGTGGCATATTCCTATTAGTTGTTCAATCTGGGTTTCGTTTTAACTTTTAACTCAAACAAGTCAGTTCATAAAATTTAGCTAAAAGGGGAACGAGTCAATGGGTCAAACAGGTTAAAGTTTAGCCAGTTAAACGTTTTATTAAAAGTATAGATTATTATTGTTACAAGTTGTTTTTATGTACGTTAATAGTATTATTGTAACAACGATTGTTGAAAAAAATCTTCTAGACTTTTAAACTTCATGATAAGAACCTTTTATAAAGTTTAAGGACTTAATCATATAAAAATACTCGTTTGTGATCTTTTATTATTTGTAAGGATTTTATCGTGCAAAACAAGACTTTATTTGTTAGTTGTAAATCCAGTGTTACATACTAAACTTGTACATTGCCCTTTACATAATTATAGCATTAATTATTTACGTATAAGAACTTTAGATGGTTGCAAAAATTTGCTTGTGGGTTAAAATGAGCCTGTCCGGTTTAACCCGAACCCATTACCCGACCTGCTTATCTTGCCTGCTCTAATAACAAGTTGGATTTCGTCATCTTCTTTTACTAGTATCTCTTATAAATCCACTTCATTTTTCTCTACTAGATATTTGTTGAGGAAGTGATGGAACTTGTTGAACTCACGCCACTAAAAGGTGCATTGGTTGGTCTGCCTGGTGTTGACGGCTTATCAACTGAGCAAAGAAAACGGTTGACTATAGCCGTTGAGTTAGTTGCCAACCCATCTATAGTATTCATGGATGAACCCACTTCAGGATTAGATGCAAGATCTGCAGCCATCGTCATGAGGACCGTTAGAAACATTGTAAACACGGGCCGGACTATTGTCTGCACAATACACCAACCCAGCATTGACATCTTCGAGGCCTTTGATGAGGTTGTCCTGTGAACATTTTATAAACTTATTTCCCTTCATAATAAAAATATCATTGTTACAGCAAACTGATTGATTTCTTATATGCAGCTCCTGTTTATGAAGCGCGGAGGACAACTCATTTATGCAGGCCCACTTGGTCCTAGATCATGCAAACTTGTCAACTATCTAGAGGTTTGGTTTGCTTATATTATCCTTTTAAGTCTTGACGAGATATGTAGATATAGCGGTCCAAAATCAAATAACGGTCAGGGGCTGATATTTGAGATATAGGTTATTGCAGAAGGATATTGGTAATTTTATATCATGCAGAATTTATATATTTACATATATAAAACGTAAAACATATATAATATATATATATATATATCTTGCAGAATTCATATATTTACATATATAAAACATAAAACATATAAAATATTAATAGTAACATTAAAAGTCAAACTCAAAAGTGCCAATGTTTGAAACATGATCTAATCATTAGCCATGAAATCTTCCTCTGTGTCCACGTCAACCAAGGCATTCAAAATAACTGTCAATATCGGTCAATAGCGCTGGTAATAGTGGTTCCGCTAATCAGGACTGCTATTTGACACCGCTATTTTGGAAGAGCCCAATAACCGCATCCACCGCTATTGACTGCTTAGTTAATGAGTCAAATTGGTCAGATGGAGCCATGGAACAAGTTATTTTTTAATGTATTCTCATACATCATTTCATTCTATAAGTATTATATTATTACTGAAACAATGTATATTTTGTGAAAAGCTTTGTGTGAACCCGACCCACCAAAATGTTACGGGTTTTGACCCGGCCCAACCCGTCCATTTGGCCAAATTATGTTTCATGAATTTAACTATGATAGATATTCTATGCAGGCAATTGAAGGAGTGAGGAAGATAAAATCCGGGCATAATCCCGCAACATGGATGTTAGAGGCTACTTCACTGGCAGAAGAAACCCGATTAGGTGTAGACTTTGCTGAAGTCTATAGGCAATCCAAACTATTTATGTATGTGCTATATCTCTTTATACTAGTTCTTATATTCGAGACTATGTATTTATGGAAAAATTCTTTATATATGATTTCTCAGACGCAATAGAGATTTGGTCGAAAGGCTAAACAAACCGAGAAATGATGCAAAAGAACTGCATTTTCCAACCAAGTATTCACGATCATACATGGATCAGTTTGCTACGTGTCTTTGGAAGCAATACCTTTCGTATTGGCGAAACCCGCAGTACACTGCAGTTCGTTTTTTCTACACTTCTATCATTTCACTCATGCTTGGAACAATATGTTGGAGATTTGGTTCTAAACGGTGTGTATCTAATGCTTTCTTCAATCCTTATGTGTGCATTCTATGTTTCAGTATGGTTAATTTATTTTAATTTGAATTATTAGGGAGCATCAGCAGGATTTATTTAATGCTATGGGATCCATGTACTTAGCGATACTATTTATAGGAATTACCAATGCGACAGCTGTCCAACCCGTTGTTTCTGTAGAACGATTTGTTTCGTACAGAGAACGGGCTGCTGGCATGTATTCAGCTCTACCCTTCGCCTTTGCTCAGGTAAACTTTCCTGCAGCTTTTATCTTCCAAATAATAATCGTAAAATTATTATTGGAGTAAAATGTCATTTTCGTCCATGAGGTTTGGCCAGTTTTGCGACTTTCGTCCGAAGGTTTGTTTTTCCACATCTGGATCCAAAAGGTTTGAAATCTTGCCATTTTTATCTAACTTGTTAACTCCATCCATTTTTCTCCGTTAAGTCAAGTCAGGGGTATTTCCATCTTTTTGTTAACTTAAATGGTAATTCGGTCTTTTTTCACTTTATGTGTAAAAGCATTTAGCATAATGTACAAGTATTCAAAAAACCGAATTGCCCTTTAAGTTAACAAAAAAGACGATAAGACCCCTAACTTAACGCAGTAGAATTGATGGAGTTAACAAGCCGGATGAAAATGTCAAGGTTTCAAACCTTTTGGATCCAGATGCGAAAAACAAACCTTCGGACAAAAGTCACAAAACGGACCAAACCGTAGGGACGAAAATGGTATTTTACTCTTATTATTACTATTATGTTTATTTTTTTGTATGCTTACAGTAATACATGCTAAATATTTTTTTATACTTTATTTGTAGGGTGCAATTGAGTTTCCTTATGTGTTAGCACAAGCACTTATTTACAGTACCATATTTTACTCCCTAGCTGCATTTGAATGGACAACATGGAAATTTATATGGTACATATATTTTATGTACGTCACGATGCTATACTTCACTTTTTATGGGATGATGACAACTGCTGTGACGCCCAATCACAATGTAGCTGCCATTATTGCTGCTCCGTTTTACATGTTGTGGAATCTTTTCAGCGGTTTTATGATTCCTCATATGGTAATCACCTCAAACTCTCCTTGCAAATATTTTGTATATTATATTTTTTATAGCATATAAGCACTTCTTCAGTGTTCAGATGAAATACATACACACACATATATAATATTCTTTATGAAGATTAAATTGAGAATTATGATTACATGTTAGTTTTATTCATTGTTGTAAGAATCACTCGCTGGTCGGCAGGTAGGGGATCGACTAGCGATTAATAGGGATTAATCAGGACTAATCGAATTAAGATTTTATATGTATATACACGCATTTTGATTTGTATTTGTTTAAGTAGACATGTTTTAACACCATCTTCGACCCATATTTTCAAGTAGATAGGATTAATTGTAGAATTTACAGGTTTTGGTCAAGAATCTGGCGGGAATCGCTAGACTGCCACCGAATTGTGGCTAATTAGGACTTGATTTGACCACTGTTGACCGCCTGCTGATTAATTGGCCGGTTAGATAAACATTACCCGGTTAACCTCCGACTAGTCCAGATTTTTACGACCATGATTTTATTACACTAATAATATATTTCTTTATATAACATCATTTTACGGAGGTTTTTTTGTTTTGACCAGTCCAATAACATATTTCTATAAATATTTTGGGAGACTTTTTTCTTTTTGACCTGTCTAATTATATTTTCTTTTGTATCCACTTGATACGCTACATCAAACATAACCCAAATCGACCCGTTCACAAACGGGTAACATATTAGTCATATTAACCGTACTGATTTTTTGGAATGGTGCAGAGAATTCCGATATGGTGGAGATGGTATTACTGGGCCAACCCTGTAGCATGGACTCTTTATGGACTGTTTGCATCCCAATACGGCGACTTAGATAATCTCATAACATTATCAGACGGAGTCACCTCTGTTACTATAAAACTATTAGTCAACAATGTGTTTGGTTACAGACATGATTTCCTTGGCGTTGCGGTTTTCATGGTGTTTGGCTTCTGCTTCCTGTTTGCAGTCATCTTTGCTTTCGCTATAAAATCGTTTATCTTCCAAAAGAGGTAAAAAGAAGGAAGCGAAAATGATGGGTTTATGTTCGTTCTATCATTTAAAAGTTAAAACACTATAGAAAACGTTTTAAATTTGTGAATTGGTTATATATATATAGAATGTTGTCGAGGACATGTTTAGATTTATTCTTTCTGCGGGTTGAATAATAATGCGTATTTGCAGCAAAGTTTATGACTAGCAAATTCATTAGTTTATAATACTTTCTTTATAGGTGCAAAGAATTTATGTGCTTTAAAATCCAAACACAACTCGGTATTAGTGACTAGTTTTTTTTTTTTTTGAAAGATAAATTTTATTAACACAAACAAACACAGCAGCCCCAACACAGGGAGAACTGCAGCCACCAAACAGAAACAACTACTTAAACTCAAATTTACAACTCTGAACCAAGGAATTGATTTGAACTTAGATATACACTCAAAACAAAGATAACCAAGCGACTTCGCATTGGCAATAATCTCCTCAATCTTGATCTCCTTGTTAGAAAAAAATCTTTTCGTTCATAGGCTTCCAAATCCTCCAACATGAGATAATCACGATCCCTTGACACGCTTCCTCACGGTCCCCAGCCTACTCGAATTATGGATCTCCAAAAGGTCCCTAATCGAAAAAGCATAAATATGTAGAACACGACAGGAAGAGCTAATATTTTGCCACTTGCCACACCACAATTGCCACCATACAACCTATGTAGATATGATTGCCCGATTCGATATGTGAACCGCAAAGATAACACATTAGAAGTAACCGGGATGTGTCTTACTCAACACCTCCAAAGTAGGAAGCCGATCCAATTCCGCCAGCCAAATGAAAATGTCGCATTTAGATGGAAACCGTTTACACCACTCGAAGACAATTTTGACTATAATCCTCCACTGAGATGAAAACACTCTAAACAATATAATCGAAAAGGACCCCAAGGAATCCCCCCGCCAAGACCAAGAATCCTCCTTATCACAGCCTCTTGCCGAGATAATGCATCCAAGCCCATCTAAAATATTTATTACTTTTGCGGGAGCTTTGTACAAAGAGGTAGTGTTTCGAAGACATTCTAGAAAAGACCTAATTAGGGTGACACGTTCTCCTATCGAAAGAGAATTAGCTTTCCAGATCGAAAGATGTATGCCATTTGAAAATCCTATTCATGTTGGCTCCCACGGCAAGTCCCAAGTAAAAAAATGGGACATTGCTAGAGTTGCAACCCAAAATCACAGACATCAAGTTGATATTGGTCGGATCCACCTCAACCAAATAAACTGGACCGAACACAACCAAAACACCCGCAACAGTCTAGCCACATTTTAACATCAAATTATGACCATTCCCCCAGGATGATAGTAAGAAGATGGGACAACACCAGACCCCGTTAGAAATTTGAATACCATTAAATGCTCCAACTTGACAAGCTTTCGAGAATATACTGGAAAAGCCTCCACGACGAATAAGAAAATAAAAGGGGAGGACAACGGATCCTCCTGCCTTATACCATCGAAACATTGAAATTCAAAAGTGGGAGATCCATTCACCAAGATTGAAGAACCAGTATATTCAAGCACTCAGCGCACCCATTAAATTTACGTCCCTTGACCCTGATTGCTTTAGCTTTGACACCAATAATATGAAACAAAATAGACGGAAATTTAACGTCAAACAACCCAACCCGGCCCGGCCCAATTCCACACATTACTAAAAAACAAAAACCTTTACCAACCCAAGCTTGCAACCTCTGAATAATAGGGTCATATAATACTACTATTCTATAGAATTTAACAATGTCACCTCATACCATTACCAATTTACCATATATCCAACTATGATAAAACCATCAGATCTAAGATTGCGAGTACATGTAGTTCCAAAAGGTTACGAAAAAAACCTATTTATAGAAACTCAAACGTCACCAAAACTTTATCTACTCCAAAATACCAAAATATATTATATGTATCTAAACTACTTCCAAAGCTTAAGGACATTGCCATTGTGACCAGCTGATGCTACCAAACCGGAACTTGATACCACTAGTGCAAAAACAGGTTCTTCAACTGGCATCATCATCTTGTTCTCTGCCATGTTCCATAGCTCCATACTCTAAAAACATCAAGAAAATCAATATGATTAGAAACAACAATTATAACCATCCATAGTTTATAAGGCTAAAACTAATAACTTTCGACTACTAAGACGTTCTAATTTGTTAAACAGCAAATAGTCTTGACCATGTAAACTCTTATGATTTTATTAATAATCTGAATTGCTTGAGGTTATAGATACAAAAAAAAAAAGAAACACTCAACTAAGTAAGGGAATTAACAGGTCAAACGAGTTGATAGTTGACCAAAATGTATTTGCATTGCATAAACTACTAAACTCCGTGCAATTCAAATTGTTATTGGTATAATGAAATTATACATTTTTTATTAACAAATATGACATTCATTATTTAAAAATAAATTTTAAAAAAATAGACGAAATGGCATTTGCAGTTGAACAAGACGCAACACATTTGACCTATTACCCTTTTATCCCCCGCTAGACTTGCTCATTTCTCATCTAAGATACACTAACTAGAAAGTGTAATATTAATGAATACTGCCCTATTACAATCGTTCTTATTTGTAAAATTAGATTATTATAGTAATAATAAACTAATAATATACCTTTTCAATCATATTTAAGTCATTAATTATACAAAAAAATTGGACAAAAAGGTGTTTGTTATTCAGCCCAACCTGGCACCTCTGAAGCACAGAAACGTCCTGGAGCAGCCGTCTCCCGTCCCGGGGACTGCAAGGGGACGGAAACGCGACGGGTACGGCCGGGAAACGTCCCCGGCGGTTAGGAAACGTGGAGGAAACGGGCAGGCGAAGGGGACGGCGAAGAAACGTCCAACCGAAACGTTTCCTGCGTGTTTGTGGTGAAAATCGACAACCCCAATGGCGATCCCCAAACTCTCAAGAACCAAACCCAAATCCAGATCCCCAATTTGGCTCCTTACAGTCACCATCTCCGCAATCGCACTCCTCTACCTCTTCTCATCTAGAAGAGAAAGAAGATAAATTAGGTATTTATGTCAAGGGTTTGATGGGTTAGATTTGAGTGAACTGAAAGTTGGATCCAGGTATGGTGTAGTGCGGTGGTGGAGGTGGTGCGTGCGGTGGTAGTGGTGGTTATGAAGGTGGGTGTTATAGAGATGAAGAGAAGGGGATGGCAGAGAGAGATGAGAGTGAAAGAGAGAGAGAGATTGCAGATTTTCTTTTGTATGCATAAATATAAGTAAATACATATGAAATTGCAGATTATAATACCCCTGCTCTTTCAAATTTATAATTTTTCTGTGTGTTGGGCATTTCAAGTTTATCATTTATTCAATAAAATGATAAATAACTAATTTGAGTTTTTGTGTTACATTATCTTTGATATATATTTATTTTTTTATATTTTTTATTCCCGTACCCGTCCCGTCCCCGCTTCTTAAATTTTTTAGTTTTGCCGTTTCCCGTGCCCGTCCCCGTACCCCGTTCCCGTACCCGTCCCAGTGCATCATAGCCTGGCACATTTTCAAGTGTACCATATTTTGCTATCTACGCATATTTTCAAAGGTGTGATCTTAATACCTGATAGCAGCCAATTACGAGGAGAGAAGGATAACTCGGATGGAAAATACCACAACGAAATCTTTTTCCAGGAACACTTAAATTATGAATGCAGTTCGCTTTTCCCCCCACGTCCATTCTCCACACTTTTATCGAGTCCTCACTGACCGATATCAAATGCTCACCCAAAGAATCCCAACATAACGATTGAATATTCGATCCATGACCCTGCATTACCCAAAAATAATTAGAATATAATAAAAAATTTTGCTTATACATTACAAGAACCATTGACATAAAAGTGTTATGGACCAACTGATCCAAAACTACCAGAATTACATGTTTTGAAATGAATTCAATTCAACCCGTTACTCAACCCGCCCGACCACCCATTTTTCCACCTCTACAAACGTATATTGGTGCAAGACAGTTTATTGCTCCTTATCAAATAAAGAAAGGTAGATAAAAATGAAAGTGAAATGCCATTTTTGTCCCTGAGGTTTGGCCAGTTTTGTGACTTTCGTCTAGATGTTTGTTTTTCCCTATCTGGATTCAAAAGGTTTGATATTTTGCCAGTTTCATCCGCTCATTAACTCCATCCATTTTTCTCAGTTAAGTCAAGGGTATTTCCGTCTTTTTTGTTAACCTAGAGGGTTTTGAATACCTGTACGTTATGCTAAATGCTTGTACATAAAGTGAAAAAGACCTGAATTGCCCTTTAAGTAAAAAAACAAAAGTACCCACTGACTAAGAGGAGAAAAATGGATGGAGTTAACGAGCCGGAAGAAAATGGCAAGATTTCAGACCTTTTGAATCCAGATTCGGGAAAACAAACCTTTTGACAAAGTCGCAAAACCGGCAAACCTTAAGGACGAAAATAGCATTTTACTCTACAAATGAAATAACCAAGATTCAACCTTTAAAATATGCCCAGGGGTGAGATTATTCTCCAAATCCGATAACGATACAGACTTTCCGACAACAGATGCAAGATACTTCCCGACACCAGACTGAAATCTAACCAGACTTGCACCACGCTGAAAAACAAATTTAATAAACATGTTTAAATGATGAAAAAGGATTAAAAGCCAACACAAGATGTGATCAGTGAATAGTAAGTTTTTGTTTTGGTTATTGAACCTTGCACATTTTAATACAACCGGTTTTCTTGACGCTCCAGTAACGAATCTCGGTTTCATCACAAGAGCAAATGAGGTCTTCCTTTTTAGGGTGAAAATCGACTGACGTAACTGATGCAGTGTGCCCTGTGATTGTCTGGATTAAAGAGCCCGGCTGCATATTATAATTCATCAATTCAATTAATATTCGTGAAAGGTTTAAATACAAAAGGCTCTTAACGTGTGACGGTACGCGACCACCAATATAATGTGTGTAATTATGCAAATAAGGTGCGTAATTATGCAAAGTTAATTACTATTGTGCCACCACGTTCAATTGAAGACCTAGATTAGGTTAGATGTGCTATTGAGATGCTCGCGTAGCGTCACACGATAAAGTGGTCTTGTACGTTAACCGGCCTCTTAATATTATATATGACATATTATTTATAAAAATGTTCAAGTGGACAGAAAGTGTTTAGGAGCAACTGACATACATTTTCAAGATCCCAAATCTTGACGGTTTTGTCATGCGAAGAAGTAGCAAGGTGTAGCATAGAGGGGCTAAAACGGATATCAGTTATTGCTTGTGAATGTCCATCGAGTGTAGCTTTAGTTTCAAGGGAACTTGTGCACCATAGCCTCGCCTGTATCACAATATTATTAAGAAACCATATGTTTTAACCGTATCATTAAATTAAAAAGTATATACCTTTTTGTCATGCCCGCCAACGGCAACCAATTTTCCATCGCATGAGATGTCACAACAATTGACACTAGTTGCATGAACACTTCCAATTTCCGAAAATGAGAAACCTTTTTACGAAAAAAAAAATCAAGTTAGGACATTTTAATTTTAGTTTTGAGTAAAGTACACAGATGGTCCCAGTGGTTAACCAAAACTTTGGATTTGGTCCCTAGCTTTTCAAAAGTAAACAGATGGTCCATGTGGTTTACACTTTCTAACACATTTAGTCCCCAACTAACAGATCTAAAGATTTCAGCAAGTCCAAGTTAGGGACTATATGTGTTAAAAAGTGCAGATCACAGGGACCATCCGTGTACTTTTGGCAAAACTTAGGGTCTAAATGTGTTACTGTGCAAACCACATGGACCATTTGTGTACTTTTGGAGAGCTAGAGACCAACTCCAAAATTTTGGTCAACCACAAGGACCACCTGTGTACTTTACTCTTTAGTATTTTTGTGTCTTCGGGACACAAAATCACATGCTAAGGGCATGTTTGGATGAGCTTTTCCATTTCTCCTTATTGACTTTTTAACTTCCTAATCTCCTTTTTGGGAAAGTCACAACCAAGTGACTTTTCCATTTCTCCTTTTCAATGCCTAAAAAGTTCCTTTTCACCTTATTACCCAAACACCATTTCACAAAAACTCCATTTCCAAGAAGTCAATAAGTCATAAGGATGTAAAATAAGCTCATCCAAACATGGCCTAATTATCCGATGAGACATAAAAAATAAAAATGTTAAATGACCTAAATAAATCGGACCTAAATCACAATCAACATACCATTTGAGGTGTCCATATCAGCTTCTTTACCCACTCGAGACAACTGCGAATTATCATTACCATCCAACGCGCCATAATTCAAGAAATCATCAATATTGATCTGCAAAAGAATTTAATAATACAAATAAAACAACCCTAAAAACATAAAATTTTATATTTTCTTTTGAATTTCAAGGTAAACAAAAGACACCTTATCATTTTGCGGAGAACGAGGAAGCGATGCTCCAATAACATTAGCAGTTGTTGCCGTATTAGCATCACCTGAAGACATCAACGGCAGCTTTCTCTTGTGTTCCATCGAATGATGAAGTTGATCCTCAGTTTGACTTCGACTTATTTCTCGTTCATTTGAAAGTTGACTTTGACCCTGCATTTGACCTTCATACGATAGTGGGGGTGGGTGTAGTGCACCCTGTTGCTGATAAACTCGACTCCGAATTTGATCCGGTCCCTGTTGATTTCCGTAATATAATCAAATAATCATTTCCAACACACTAATACAACTTAAGTTTCAGGTGGCTCACCGTTAAAGGCCATCCCTTTAAAGGCATATTATTTAACATTCCAGCTGCTGCTGAAACATACAACAAAAAAGTGATTAAACAAGGATAATTAATGGGCTGATTAAAATATTAAATCAAATCACCTAAATATATCAAGATCAAATTCTAAACGGAACTAATTTAAACCATGGTCCAACTAAATATATCAAGATCAAATTCTAAACGGAAATAATTAAACCATAGCGTACAAACATTAAAATTATTCAAAAAATACCATGAGCTCCACTCGATAAACCCTCGGACCCTTGAGCACTTTGATTGATCAAAGAACTTATCATACTACTTATGTCCTGTTCCACCAAAAAATTACAAAATAAAGTAATTTGACATAATAATAAGTTTAGGGCGTTTGGATGTGTGTTTAGATTCGATAACTACGACTTGAAGTCAATAATCAGTCTAGAGAGTTTAGTTAAACATATTATTTTATATTTTCTTCATTATATAGGATCAAAATAACGAAAAAAAGTTGTTGCAAGAAAACTGATTATTGAGATGTATGCAAATTGATTAAAATGATGATTATAATTTTTCAAGTTGCAATAATCACGTTAAAAGCTCAGATCCAAACACCACCTGACGCTCGTGTATTATTATACTGTAAAGCAAAAACCGAAAGATACACACAAGTGTAGGTACCAAAGATTGCTTCTGATACGGAATCGGCTGGTTACTCATTGAATTAATGTGATTCATAATTAAGCCCGCATTGTCTCCATAACATTGCTGTAAAAAAACATATATTTTTTAATAAGTATATTATAAGCAACCTCATAAGAAACTGAAAATCCCATTTCCTACCTTGGGAACTGCTTGCCTCATTGGAGTTGACGCCTCGGCAACCCAAGCGGTCTTTTCCGTACCAACGTTGTTTGCGTTGACCATTCGACTTTGATGTTGACTTCCTTGCTGATGCTGTTGTGGTACTCTAAAATCCTGTCAATAAACTCTATGTAAGTAGATAAATTATAAAATAAAAAACCCCTCTTCGTATAATCTTATTAATAACATTCATCAGAAATCAGAACCAAACATCTGATCCCCTTATGTGATTTGACTTTCCAAGTCAAATATAAGTAAATGCAAATGGAAAAATATGTCATTGCGTAAGCTCACCTCATTGATAGGTTCCATAATACCTTGGTGATGTTTGTACCGAGAAATAAAGATATCCCAAAATACCGTCCACCATTCAAGGAGGAAACCACGTGGAGCGTCGATTGCTACTGTGTCAAATATCAATAAAAACATTAAGTTTAAATCCTTCGTATGAAGATAGAATAAAAACACGTAGAAACTATTATCTCCATTTACCACGATGGTTAACTGATACTTTTGCTTCTTCTCCAAATGCTTTTTTTGAAGCATTAAGTTTCCTCTTTGTAAGATAATCAAGAATATAAACATCCAACCTGTTTTTCAACAAAACAAGCAGAAAACTTGAAAAAGTATCCCAAAACTAACACTACTCATATTCATCAAAAAACATAATGTAAAGTAGTAAAGTAATTTTACAGTACTCGGAACCAAGATTACGTTGAGTACTGCGAGAAATGCATAATCCACTTGTACATTTTGCTTTAAATGTGACACAGAAGGTGGTCACGTAACCGCATACACCACTATCTCTCATTAAATCATGAATGCACTATGTGCAAGTGCTTTATGCGGTTCTCGCAGTTCTCAACATAGAAGTGGCTCCCGAAAGTGCGCACCCCTAATAGGCTAGCATCAATAATCATTTTTTTACAACTCTTTACTTGCTTCACACTGATCACTCAAACCCACAACCAAACAACCCCCTCTGACCACAACTAAAACATCAAAAAAAACATTGCATTAACTTGGGATTCTTGAAATTGGTGATTCTATATGCATACATACACAAATACACACATATTTTAAACACAGTCGATAGTAAATAGTGGTTACATAAACCCCAAGAAACCCTCATATCAAGAATCACTCTCTCAAAAATAAAATAATAATAATAAAAAACACTATTTCAAGGAAGATATCAAGAATCGTTGAAATGTGCACATAATGCAAAAGAAAAGGAAAACCCTCATTCGATCATTCAAAACCCACAAATAAAAAGACAAAATTGAACAATAAAACGCTACTAAAAAAAACCCATTGATCATCAAAGAAAAAGGGGAATGAATGCTTACATTGTATCACTATCCATGATGGATGGTTGGTGTGGAGATTGAGACATAATGATGATTCTTGTTAAACCCAGAAGAAAGCAAAACGGCCAGAAACAATACGATGAAACAAGCGAAAAGAAATGCTGATGAAAAAGGTTATTGTAATCAGAATGTTTTTTATTGTGAAATTATGAAAGTGTTTCTTTTTGACTTGGAAAGTGTACGGACTGACTTCCACAAGAAGCTCCAAAGGCGGTTAAGTAATTTAGGGCCCCTTTTGTTTTCCTCCCTTTGTTTAGTTTTGTAACTAGTGTTTGGGGGGTTTTATATTTGTTAGGGTGGTAGGAGCGCTCTTGGTAAGTGAGTGATTGAGTGAGTTTGCCGATCGAGTATAAGACCGTCATCTTTTGTTTGAGTAGTTGATTGAATGAGATTCGTGTTATACTTACCGATGTGAGAAGAGAGAGGGGTTAATGGTAGGCCAAACCATCTTTCAATCAATCATAATTTTCTTGTTCTTTTAAAAAAAATGTTTACCACTCTCTATGTGTTTAAAGCACCCTATTATTTAAGTGCAAAGTGAGTAATGAAGTGGTAAGCTGACATGGCATGATATTATTGGTTAAAAATTGTTTACCATTCCCCATTTAAGAAGTGCACCTTCCACCCTTATAAAATTTGTTCCAAACTTGGTATGTTAATTAAGTAGTGTAATGTACGATTTAGATGATTATATTGGTTAATAGGGTATGGATGAAACATGTGATATTTTTATAACAAAATTGGTAGGTTAATTAATTAGCGTAAGATGTGTTTTACTATATTATATTGGTTGATAGTGGCATTGAAAAGATATGTGAATTTTTGGTAACGGATTTGGTAGGTTTATTAACTAATGCAAGTAGTGGCAGAGCTAGCCCATTAATTTAAGGGTATCCTAAAAAAAGAATTTTTTTTATAGGTCAACAAAGTAGCAACAGAGACACTGGAAGTCTGGGATTGATCGCAAATTTGTGACGTTATATTTCTTATATTGCTGTTCATACACAAAACAAAGGATATTTTATTGTTTTGGGGTTTAGTGTCACGGAGTTAGTTCTTCAACTCTAGTGCGGCACTTAGACTCGGTCTAAGTTAAGCATGTTGGTTGTGTTGGGACGTGTGTACGCAGCGAAAGTCTTTTGTATGAACACAAGAATGAGTTTGTCGTGCAATACTACAACAAAGATGGTTATGTATTACTTGAACAAGGTTTACAAGTGAGATAGTTTACAATAAGTTGGGTGATTACAAATGAGGCCACTTATGCCTATTTATACTAGTTCCTTATGTGTAGATGGTTCTTGATCTAGATAGTTCATTACAAAATATCTAGTGGCCGATTTCTAGAGTTTTCCATACAAATATCAATGATTAAGGGCTGATCTAGAGACTTCTTTGGCAGCCCTTATATCCGGCATTTTCTAGTGTCTTCCTTAATAATTTCTTGGTCCATTCATGTGCCTTCAAGTGTTTTCTAGATGGTTTTTGGCTTGGGCTTTTGGTGCTGAATTTCCAGCCCATTCTAGAGACTTCTACAACCTGTCTTTGAGACCAGAATTGTGTAGCATTATCCGGAATGTTCCAGCAGCCCCTAGCGTGTCTTAAATAGCTCGGAAGGTTCCAGAATCGCGAAGAAAAGATCTGATTTTTAAGCGGGACGTGACATTAGGCTATGTTTGTCATTTGGACCTCTTTCAATAATTTGTCATTTGGGTTGATTCTATAATTTGGACCTAATTATTATACAAGTTTGGTATTGTAAAAGATTTGGGCTTATAAAAATTTGGAATTTTAATAAATTAAAGTATAAGGTGCATTTTATTTGATCATATATGTTTATGGAGTATTGATGAGACGTGTGAATTATTTGCAACGGATTTATATGATAAAAGAAGTATACTAAACAACATAATAAGTTATTTTTATTTAAATTAACTCGGACATGGTCATAAACTAATCATTTTTATATTAGTTGTTTGTTCATATGAAGGTTAGGGATAATATGGTCATCACAACATACCTTTTTCATGAGTATGTACAAAATATATGTACTTTACAGTAAATATACACGTCGACTACTATCACACTTCTTACATTAGTGGAGATCATGCTGATGATTTTTTTCTTTGATATGGATTATCTCATCAACTTTTTGTGGGTTTAAAGGGTGAAGAAAAGGAAGTTTTTAAAGGGATCGTAAAAATCGAGTGTTGGAGTTTATGGAGATCTAGGAATAGAGTCAGATTCGATGGTAAAGAGGCTAAAATCGAAGATATCCTTAGCGAGATAAAGGCTTTGGGATTCTTGTGGTTTAGGACTAGATCGAAATTTAAAGAGATTACTTGGCAGAATTGATATAAATTTGTAATTATGTAGTGTTGTGTTTGGTGGTCACCTCGGTTTGAAGTAAGCTTGTTATTCTAATGAAATTTACCTTTAAAAAAACTTTTGTTACTTTACATACGTTTTATATCATCTATGATAAAAGAATATTATTTTTTTACATTTGGAATGCCATTTTATCAAAATTGACTCTTTATAGCGTAACACGTTATTATTTGAAGTGTATATAAATTGTAAACAAGTTTAGAGACTTTGATATACTAATTTGTTAGAAAATCTTTTGGTATAAAGTTGAAAAGATATATTTTGATTTTTATTTATTAACTCTCTTACAGTTTTTACTCCCACTTGAACTCATTAACATATAAACAAATTATTTTTTTATAATATACGGTTCTTTTCTCGTTAATTCAATACCACAAATTAGAAACAAATTATTCGTTATCATATACGGTTCTTATCTTGTCAATTCAATACCAAAAATAAGATATTTGTTGCTTATATTCTGTTACTTTCTTTCTTTTAATTTTATATCAATTCCAAATCTGTAGAAGAAAAATCAAGCAAGGGAAAGTTTAGGATTTGCCAAATTTTGAGTTTGACGTTCCTCACTCGTTTAGGGTTTCTTTTTATATTAATTCCAAACCTATTAAGTTTCAACTAAACTGAATACAAAAGCCCTTAATTAAATTTGTTTTTTTGTTTCAAACTGTAAATTAGAATTCTTATTCAGTTTTAGCAAAAAGTAAGTTTCAACTAAACCGAATAAAAAATAGAGTTCATTTTTTTTTGTTACAAACCGAAAATTCAAACTATGTTATATATTATATATTTATATTGACAGTCACACCGGTGAATCAAACTCTTCTTTAGACTCAACCTGATAGTCGGATCGTGCCATGATCGAATCATGTCTATTTAAACTAGGCAAGTATCAACTAATGAATGGGAACACGGGGCATATGATCAGTATCAGGTAAAAAAATTCAAGAAAATAAGAACCATGGTCTATGTACAATTCAAACCGGGGACAATCCGTAAAGATTATAAAAATATATATATATATATATATTCTAACAAAGTGATGAACAAGAACTAACAAATATCAAGAGATAAAAATACAAGATTGACAAATAAAATACGGTAAATGATGAAAAGGTCACTTGAAAAATATAATAAGGTTTGAATTACAAGTATAAATGGTTACAATACCAAATACTATATACTTAAACATGTATAACTTTGAATGCCTATATCTATATTTATATCTACATTTATATTTATATCTATACTATTTTATTAAAGAAACTAGGTTTTTTACCCTTATGGTAATTTGTATAAATTTTTAAGATGCAATACCAAAGATCAAAAACAAATATATATCAAATCCACATACTTTTGCTATGTTCCTTCATTTATATCCCTTGCTAAATATTGCGAGAACCGTAAGAACGAATGAGAAAACCAATCAAAACCATTTTTAATACAATCATCATTTTAATTAAAATACAACATCGAAAAAGAAATTACAACATCAAATAATTCATTTCTCCTCTCAAAATCACTATTTTTTAGATTTTTTACACATGTGTAAATATAACAAATTTACACATGTGTATATTTTCTTTATTTTCGAATTCACATAAATTTAAATGTGTAAATTAAATTTCTAGAATTTTATTCGAATAATATTGACCAGTGTAAAAGGAAATTTTGAATTTCACTTGTTTTTGACCAAGTTCTAGTGGTTTTTTCATTCGTTCTCTCGGTTCTCACGATATTTAGCGTTCTCATATATATATATATATAAGGAATGAGTATCGCGTTGCAAATTGTCGCTCTCACAGTAACATGCGGGTTCTACACTAGTTTTTTATGACAATTTAATAGACAAAACTAGCGAACGTTTATAAAATACCAAGGATTTTACGTTGGAGGAATACTTTAAAAAGTTAATGTACCCGGAGTAATCCAGACATACTTTTATGTCTAGATACATTATATGCCACTTTGTGATAAATTCACCACTCATGGTGTTGGGTTTTTGAAGGCTTTATTTTTATGTTTAGATGCATGAAATGCCACTTTCTGAAGGCTTTATTGGGCTTTCGGTTAGACGATTAATGGGGCCAGTTTAATAAAACTTAATCCTTCATTTGTGGACTATTGGTAGAAGACTTAGGTTTTCTAATAGATGCTCAAGTTCAATTGCTACTTATGTCATATTAGAATGGATATAACCCTGAGTTTATAACTCAATGGTTGGGCAATGATGGTGACAAACCCACCGAGGGGGGTGTGATCCTGAGCTGCACCCTGGTTTTCATCCGGCTGTTACTTTAGCGAGCCAACTCGTGTGGAGGCAGTACGGTTTCCGGGGGAACGCCGTAACCAAGTCTGATCAACCCAGCGCGGGCCCGGTTAAGACAACTTAGTCTGAGCAGATCTTCGCTAGGGCTGCCGTTTAGGCGGTGTGACATTAGGTCCTTCAAAAAGAAAGTCACTGTTAAAAAAAAAGTTTAATAAAACTTATGTCTAGCTTAGACGTGCACAAAATAACCGGTTAATCAATCATAACCGGTTATTAATCGAAACCGTAATCGGTTAATAATTGATTTAGGAATAATCGGTTAGTGGTTATTTTTAACCGTAGGTTAGTAGCTGGTTATATGTATTTAGTATAGGAACCGGTTATTAACTTTTTTTATAAACCAGATTTTTAACCAATAGACCGGTTAACTAAAAAAAACCCCTGAAAAATTCAAAAAAAAAGTCAAAATAACCAGTGCGGTTAATGACCGAAATAACCGGTTAAAGTAATTAACCGGACCAGTTAAAAAATAACCGATTAAAATCTAAAAGTTAAATTAACCAGTATAACCGATTAACTGAACCGGTTATTAAAATTAACCGGTTTATGCACCTCTAATCCGGCTTACCTAAAGTATTTTTTTTAAAACAAAGTTTAATAAAATAAATTCGGTATTCGTGAAATTGAAAGTAAAAGCTGTATTACTATGCCCTTCAACATAACAAAACTACAATCTTATATATTTTTACAATACAAGTCAAAGTTTTTTATAGAACCTGTCAAGTCTTTCTTAGTCAAAGCGTAGGGCAAGAAAATCTTATTCAATAACAAATATGCCCAAATTATTCATATTTTAGATCAGTTAAAATTAAATTTAATGTCCACATTATATTTTTCTAATCCGATTTTTGTGTGTGATTTTTGTGTTTACATATACAATTGGGCCAAGGACTGGATAGAGAGTACACATATTGGGGTACGCTGGCCCACATGGGCTAAATGACCAAAAGCTTTATTGAAGTCCAGCTTTATAAATAGGCGAGAGTTGATTGCAGAATTCATTCCGTCAAGATTTTCACGTCATCACTTTCTCTCTCTGGTTCGTGGCGATTAGGGTTTTGTCTAGGTTGATTGGATTCGTGTTAAATCTGATCTTACATTTTGATTCTTTGTTTTTCGTAGTGTAGATAATTAGTTTGTACAGGGACCTTTTTACCCCTCATTAAACATACAAAATTAACGGATGTTAACCTTTTGAACTGAAGTAGCACGTTTTAAGAATGTAAGGGACGAAAATGGTACAAATTTTAAATTTGGCCTGGACCTATACAGTCAATAGCGTGCTATAGATGTTAGCGGACATCTGGACACATAGCGGTTCAAATAGCGGTCACTTATAACGATTCCGCTATTAGCAGTGCAAAATGCCACTATTTTGAATCCCATATAGTGGTCATAGCAGCGGTTTTCAAGGTTTTTGTAACACCCTGTAAAATCGTGTCCAATAATATAGTGACACGTGTTGTATTTTATATAATTGTCTGTTAAAGACCAATAAGGACTAAAGGCGTCAACATGCTCAAGATTAAGCCTCTGAGTGACGAACCGATGTCAACATGCATAAATAATAGCCTCTCAGTGACTGATACGTCAACATGCTTAAATCATTAGCCTCTGAGTGACTGATATGTCAACATGCTTTAAACTTGGCCTCTGAGTGACTAATACGTCAACATGCCTAGCCTCTGAGTGACATCGGAATCAACATGCTTGTGATAAGCCTCTGAGTGATCCTTTGTGAGGTCCTAACTCTCATACGTACCTTTTGTTGGACGAGAGAGTTCAATTCTGTAAATACGTGAAAGTTGGATATCGGAGGGATTAAAAGTGTTAACATGTTAATTTATACCTCTGAGTGACCTTTTAACGAACCGAGAGCTCAATAATGCCCGGGCATAATCCCGAGTATGCTAAGTATTGGCTACGGAGCGCTAAAAGTGCAATAATAGTATTTAAAATCGTTTTTATAAGCTTTATATAGTTTAGGGGCCAAAGTGTCAAATTTTAAAACTGAAATAGGGGCGGTCACGGGCTGGGAGAGACCCGGCCTGTGTCTCTCGCGCCCCGCGAGAACAAACCTGCAGCAGAAAGTTTGTTTTGGAGCCCAAGCAAAGCTCCAAAACCATTAAATCGAAACCATGGCCTTCCTAATCAGCTATGTCACGTTTTGGGACACTTGTAAGCTTCTTCTTACACCCCTAGACACCTGGCTTCACCTCCTTTGAGCTCTCCAACTATAAATAGGTGCTTAAGTTCACCATTTCAACTTGCACCTTTCTTATTCACTCTTCTGGAAGTTCCTTGTCACACCCCGACCCGCAGCGGAATAAGAGTCGGGGCATAATTGGGTTATCACCAAAGCTCATGATGTTTACTAATATGTTTCATATTTATTAAATTCAAAATTACATCCTCAATATTCTAAACAAGTTCATACAATTACAAAGAAAAGTAACTACATAAACAATCCAAAGTCTAAACCGATTTATTCTTCTAAGCCATCCTATATGTTTCTTGCTGCAACTGGATCACCTGTATCATGTGTAAAAATGGGGGTTTTTGGGTCAACAAAAGTTGGCGAGTGAACCTTGTTAGAAAACATTTATTATTGATTTCTTGTTATAATTAATATGGGAAAAAAAAATTGTGCAATAATCATGTGTGAGCAAACGTAAATAATCATACAATAACATACAATAACAAACCACCTTGCATGAGTATATGACATGAATGATAATGTAAATGTTGGCAACGTCACGTTCACGCTCATAGGTAATGGGAAACGGTTCCGCTCATAGGTAATGGGGAACAGACGGCCTATGATGAATGTATGTGCGATCAAGGCGCAATCAAACGGAGCCGATCGTATGTTGGCAACGCCTCGTTCACGCTCATAGGTAATGGGGAACGGCTCACGCTCATAGGTAATGGGGAGCGGCGGCCTATGATGATGTATGTACTGAAAATGATAAATTTAATCTAAACATTAACCATACAAACAGTTGATACATATTGAATACACATTTGATCATGGATATGATGGATGCACAAGTGTTTAAATGTAATAAATAATATGACACATGATACACCCAAAAAACGTGATTAAAACGGGGAATTTGTAGAGATTCACTCACATTGGGTGCGTTCGTTTGATGATGTTGAATGCGCACGAGTTTAGAGGGTTGATCGACGAGGAATAATTAACCTAAATAATAACGAAAAGGTACGGTAAATAAGTGGATTTTATTAACAATTTTAATAAGGTTTTTAGGTTTATTTTTGTGAGTTTAAGGTTATTTTCTAACTTTAAAAACATTATTTTTAAGTATTTTTAATTGATTTTTAAATTAAATAAATAAACAAAAATATAAAAAAATGTTGACTTTTTGGGTTGACCGTTGACCATTGACTTTGATGTTTGACCGATTCGGACCTTGTATTTGTTTGCGCTGAGTGAGGTTCGAACTTGTGACCTCCCGTACGCGTGCACGCAGCTCTACCAACTGAGCTACGTGTCTAACCCGAAATATTTCTGTTTTTAATTATATTTATATACTATTTAATTTATTCAAAATTCATTTATTTTAAAAGGATTTTAATTATATCGAACCGGTGTGTATAACAGGTCTCGAACCCGGGACCTGTTGTTTAACGTTGCACACAGTCCACCGCTGGACTGTGCGTCTAACCTGGTTAAAACACTTGTTTTTATTTCTCTTATATACTAACTGGAAGTTTCCGTATTTGGGTTTTATAAAAAGTCTGAATATTGTGACGAATCGGAACAAAGACAGACTCGAACCCGGTATCCCTATGATTCAAATGCACACAGTCAACCGCTGGACTGTGTGTCTAACCCGAGATATAACCCGATTTATATTAAATATATACACAATCCAGACTTCATCTTCTTCGTTAAAACAACCCAGAACAACAATTATCCGATTGTTCTTGTTTAATTCAATTAACGGACATATGACTGATTAAAATGAAACGGATAAAGAAGGTTTTGGAAATGAATGTACCGAAAAGACGATTTTCTCAGAACTCCGGCAAAGTCGTCGGCTCTGTTTTATGAACTCCGTTTGAGCGGACCAATTAACAGTCTTGATTAACAAATTGTGAAATTGAATGACTAAACAAGAGTTATCAGAGAGTTTAGATGCTCATACCGATTCACAGCGTGATTTAGAAATTTTCAGAAGTTTTCCGGCGACTGCAGATTATCCGATATCGTCGTCTGGGACCGATTTTGATTGAAGGGTTTGGGTTAGTAAAAGTCTAACAATAGATAGAATTGAAAGAATTGAGAAATTTACCGTTTTGATGAATGTCACGGTTTTCCGGCGAAAGTCCGGCGATGGCAGATAACGATTCCGACGAACAGAAGTTAGAGTAAAAATGAAATTGAGAGTTCTGTGGGTGTTTCTGAGATGTAAGACGTTGGAATTATTAGTGCAAGACAGGAGTAATACGATTTCGGTTTTTCAATCACACAAATCATATGAATCGAGGCATTGAAGACAGAATTGATTGAGAACTTGGGTTGGCATTGATTTATCGGTTATACTCAGGAACTCGCGATCACTCAAAAGTCCCTGGACGTTTGAAAGCCGATATCGGTTTCAGTTTTGGCGCAAACAGGTGAATTCACGGGTGATCTTAAGGTTTTATTTGTTTCTTGATTACACAAAGATAGCAAGTGGCGGAGTGGTTAAGTGCTTGGTGATTAAGTCTTCTGGCTGACCCGGGTTCGAAACCCGGCAGCCCAATTTTCATTTTTAATTGCTTTATTTTTATTTTCTAACAATTTTAATTTCCATATTCTAAAATGTTTATTAGTTATGTATTGTTTAAAATTAAAATAAGCATTAAATAAGCAAAGAAAATTTGAAACTGATTATTCGATTAATAAACGAAGCGGGTTTTGAAAACCCGTTTTTCGACGGATGTTACATTCCTAACTAAAAGGAGCAGTCCAACATAGTTATTTTGCATCTAAGAATCACTGGTAAGTGTTCATTATTGTGCATTTTCGTTTATAGGCTTCTATAGCCAAAAGTCAAGCGTTTTACGTAGAACGCTTTGACTTTCGGTTAAGACTATTATGGTCCAGCCATTGTTCAAAATGAACATGGCTAAGTGATCATAGTAAGGTAGGTGTTAGTCCCTATAAAGGGCACCTCCTGAAGATCACGTTTGCTAGACCGATTGACGGGTCAAAGTTATGATATTAAAAAGTCAAACAGGTCATTTTTCGGAAAAATCATAAATTGATCTTATATATGTTATGAAACCTGTTTTGACACTTAATCAAGTTGGTAATAATTATTAGAACACGTATGTACATGTTCGGCTCGTCAATTTCAGTTCTAGGGTCGGTTCACAACCGAAAGTCGCAAGGTTTGACTTCTGCTTTGACTTTCGATTCTGACCCGATTTAGATTAGTTTGCATTATAATCATAATATAATATAGCATAACCCTCTGAGGTTATATTACATGATCATAATCAGAATCCAAGTTTATGCGCAAGTTCCATAATTATGCCATCATTGACCAAAATGTCCTTTTTGTATAAAACAAGGTTTTAAATGGTAATGAACTTGAAAATGAATTTCTACTGATGTAATATTATAAGTCGGATTATTTGAGATGTTAAACCAAGTTATAAACTGAGTTTTTAAACAAGTCCTTAAACTATGTCGATAAATGACGGTTTTAGCCCCTGTGGCTTATAAAATAGTTTTAATCAAATATTTTCAAGGTAAATCATTTACCTACTGATATGTTATATTAAATAACATATTTTAATCATTTTAATCTGATCCAAATGTCAGTTTTCATAAACATCGCTTAAAGACGTCATATTACGACATAAGCGCCGTTTCGGCGCATAGTATGGTTTTAAACCATACTAATGGACCAAGACTTGTTACCTACTGATTTTAAAACTTATTTTAAACATACTTACAGTAGGTACTTATTATAAACTCAGAATCCCAAATAATTCCTAAACTATGTGTAAAATGACCAAAATGCTCCTTCGGTGCATAGTTTGGTCATAAAAGGTAAAATACACATATATTTGATATCCTACTGATATTATATCATAAATAAATTATTTTTCCAGAATACTCATGATCATAAACTTAAATTTTATTTAAATTCTTTTTATACGATACGAAATTACCGAAATGCCCTTATAAGGCATAATTTCGTTTTAAAACCTCAACGGGCATACAAGTTGATATCCTACTGATATCTTAACTTATTTAAAGTATAATGGCATATAGAACTTGTCCATAACTTATCCGGTTACCCGATATTGCTATTATGCGCACAGTTACGTATATGTGACTATTTTACGGAATTCAACCGTAACGGGTTTAACCGTATCATTTTAAATTCAAAATCCAGAATGTTTATAGTTTATCCATATTATACAAGTCAAGTACTTGCCGGGTTAAACTACATTCTATCTGATCATCGTTTAACCAAGCGTTATACGTAATGATCATGTACACTATTCGGTTTATACAACTGTTAGTATTTAATTGGCTAGTTTATGCCATAATCCAGACTAGAGCCTTCTCGGTACAAGCTATCTGCACTCGGTACTTTTGTATACGGCTGAGTTATTTAAAAATAAAAGAAGAAAGCAATCTCAAGTAAATACTCTCAACTTATTTCCCCTATAAGGGCTTGGGATATGGTAAATTATTATTGCACGGTCCATTGCATGGTTAACCTTCCTAAGATAATACAAGATTTTGTTCCGTTTGCACTTGAAATCATTTTTAATATTTTCAAAGTGAGTCAGTTGGGTGTATTTACCAGCGTAAGCTGACGTATCCTCCAAAGACTAATCTGCAGGTACAACACGAAATTAAGCCGGAAGCTTCTCGGTAGAGAATAAGAGGATTCTTGTAAATCCTTAGATTTGCCTAAAGTCTGTTTTGTATTCTTTCTTGTACATTCTATGATCCGCCTGTGGATCTTCTATTACAAACTTGTATATTATTTTGTATTTTTGAACATTTAGTTTGTAATAGTAATTTTACTCCAAGACTTCCGCTGTGCCACGTTTAATTGACTATGACGTTATCAGCCGTTGTCACGATACTCCCCACCTGGGCCCACCGGTGTATGGATTTCAGGGTCAGAAATCCGGGGTGTGACAGTTTTTTTATTTGAGGCCAAAAGTTAAGTAAAGCCCGCAAACCAGTTTTTTGTTTGAAATAAGCAAAACGTAAAGGCCCAACTCTAACTAAACATGGTCCAGTCCTAAATCTATTGTGTACGTACGATACGATCGAGGCCAAAAGTTCAAACTTCAAATATAATTCCTAAGTCGCATGTACGCTGGTGGTTGGTAGTGATGGTCTTCTTTGGTCTGGACTTGAGAGGCAATGGGTGGAAACGAACATGTTGGGCCAAGTACTAGGAGAAAAAGAAAGCGCTACAGAGATAAGGATGATGCTAGAGTTGAAGTGGAAAATCTTGATGAACGATTGGATTCCTTGGTTGAATCGACTCAGAGGAAGATTTCATAGCTTATGATTAGATTGTGCCTCAAACATTGACACTTTCATGTTTTAAATTTAATATTACTATTAATATTATTCATGATATTACTAAGAATTTTGATATTACTGTTAATAATTTTTCAAATATATATATATATATATATATATATATATATCATATAGTGGACCTTGATCTCGATTTGATTATGGACAACTATAACTGTATAGGCATGGATCAACATAATTGGACAAACTACAAGGACGAAAATGACAGTTACTGTTGAAGAATTAGCCAATGTATGGCTAGCTCACTCATTAAAGTCGTTTGCCTCTTAGTCGGAGGTCTTAGAGCATTCACAATGAATTCCTTTTCCCTATTCATATAATTACACTAAAAATCATTATTTTTTTTCTCTGCTTTTCAATTAATTTTTATACCTTTATAATTACTTTTTCTCTCTCTTCCACTCACAACCACTTTCAAAAATATTAAAATATCTATAAGGTGTGAACAGTGTTCCCGTATATTTACAGATGGACGGTAACATTTTATCTCTCCTTCACTCACAATCACTCAAAACCACTCATAATCATTCCTTATAATATAATTATAACACTCGCATAAATATAAGAACTCCATTGTGAATGCTCTTACATTCAATCCCAAATAAAAAAGTAGATTAAGATTTATTTGATGTAGTTTAGGAGTATGTATGCGTTGCCTTTCTAAAGGAAAAAAAACACTCATTACTAGAAAATGCACATATCTTGACATGTGAACAATGACATACGCTCATTTTATGACATTTAAAAGCGCATTGTCAACAAAAATTGTCATGGTTTATAAAATTGAATAAATGAATGACACTCTTTTTTGTGTGTCATGTTTTCAGCGTCACAAAAAGAAAACAAGATCATTTAATGACACTTGAAAGCACGTGTCAAGGAAAACTTATCATGGTTTACAAAATTCAAAAAAATTATGACATTTTTTCGTGTGTTATCATTTTAGCATCACAAAATAAAAAATAAGATCATTATGACATTCGAAAGCGTGTGTCAAGAAAAAAAATGTTATGATTTACAAAATTCAATAAATATATGATACTCTTTTTTGAATGTTATCTTTTTAGCGTCATAAAAAAATCAAACTATTATAATATGTAGGATTTATAACACTTATATTTGCATGTCATTTGTCATAAAAAAAACTTAGATATGCATGTTATCTCCACATGTCTTCTAAAAATAAACATAATATAAAAGAATTATTGTTTCAAGTAATCAAAATTTAATTGTGATAATACGCCAAAGAAAAATATAATATAAGATACAAGTTAATTTATTTAAGTTAATATACAATTAAAATACTAAAATACAATACTTATGCTTATAATATAAAAAAGTAAAATGCTAAAACGGTCTCTGAGTTTAGATCACTTTAGTTAAAAAATGATATCTTTTTGTGTCTGGATCCCTGATGTTTCAATTTTGATGTCATTTTCATACAAAAGGCGAACTGGGCCATAATTTTCTGTTAACCTCCATCTTTTGTCCTTTTCCTCATTTTAATGTAGGATAGAATCATCTTTTAACGTATTAATATAACTTAATTAAAAAAACCTTAATAAATCCCAAATAGACCCAAACCCAAATTGCCCATTTCATCTTCAACCCCACCCAACCTCTCCAACTCAAGAACAATAATGGTGGTCAGAGAACCACTCTTGAGATCAATGGAAAGCAGAAGTCGGACTTTAAAACTACTCACAGAACTCTCAAACCCTAACTGACTCTCCAACTTTCGACAGGCGACACCTGATCTACATTTTCACTATACAAACCCAACTATATGGCACCATATATAATCGCAAAAAATTTTGTTGTTTCATTGTCGTTGTTCATGAGTTGATCTCCGATCAGGCTCCATCGTGCATTTCACTACTGCTGTTTTCATTTCGAACCGGTACTGTTTAGAGATCGTTGATTTTGGTGAATTTAGGTTAGAATTTTGAGATTTTGTTTAATTTGATCAATTGTGTTCAATTAAGTTACGAAAATGATGAATTTGTAGTGATGTATTGCTCCGGTATTATTTAGAGATCGTTACATTTGGTGATTTTAGGTTAGAATTTTGATATTTTAATCCAAAAGGAATCGTGACTAGTCCCCGAATTCACTACACCATTCGCGGCAAAGAGGAACGGCGACGATGTTTCCCGCGCGGTAAATGGGTTCACCACCTCCTTTGTCGCACCCGCCTCGTTTACCCTTATATGTTTTAAAAATTTTAATCTTTTTTTTCTTTTATTGTATTAGATTAGAAAAAGACAATAATGCCCTCATGTGTAAGGCATATGTTTGGTTTAACTGAAAATTTTTAACTAAATTAGCGTTGAAGGACTTAAAGTGTAATGTTTTTAGCAAATTATTAAAGTTAAAGAGTATCAATTGTATCCTAGTACAACCATAGATAACAAAAAATCTAATTTACCTTTCTTTTCTAATTTTTCATCCACTTGCTACCGAACCCTTTATTCAAATTTCCCCTGCCTTTTTTTACTTTTTTTCCACTTGCTAAATTACGTACCTTTATACATAAGAACTATTATGAGGTAAAAGTACTTTGTATTGGAGAGCTAATGTAACCAGGCAAGCATTAATTGAGAAAGATCAATATGTTACATGACAGCTTCTCATTTTCAATTCTAGATCATATAGGCCAAATTAAAGATATGTATTTTATAACCATATATGTTAAAAGAGCTGGATATTTTTTTTCTATAGGGCAATGGCTGTGTATGCTACACGAAATGGTGACAACGTAAGGGCTAAACTCAAGTAGGTTATCGCTAACCCCTTATTTAAATCGTGGTTGGAATGATACTATAAATATAGAAACTCTTTACTTTAAACTTAAATTGCAACGGTTTCGCATATCTTGATATTTTTAATTGTGTAGTGTCCTGTCAGCCGGGAACTATTAAATGTGGTTACTATGTGACGAAGTTCATGAATTAGATAGCTTACAAAGGAGTTGAAATACTTGACAATGACAATGTAAGTTTATACATATTTTAGCCTGTGTAACACCCTTTAAAATCGTGTCCAATAGTTTAGTGACACGTGTTGTATTTTAAATATAGTCTGTTAAAGACCAATAAGGGACTAAAGGCGTCAACATGCTCAAACTGAGCCTCTGAGTGACGGTCCGATGTCAACATGCATAAATAACAGCCTCTGAGTGACTGATATGTCAACATGCATAAATCATTAGCCTCTGAGTGACTAATATGTCAACATGCTTGAAATTTGGCCTCTGAGTGACTGATATGTCAACATGCCCAGCCTCTGGGTGAGATCGGAATCAATATGCTTATAACAAGCCTCTGAGTGATCCTTTGCGAAGTCCTCATACGTGCCATCTGTTGGACGAGAGGATTCAATTTTGTAAATATGTGAAAGTTGGATATTGGAGGGATTAAAAGTGTCAACATGTTAATTATTACCTCTGAGTAACCTTTTAACGAACCGAGAGCTCGACAATGTCCGGGCATAATCCCGGGTATGCCAAGTATTGGTTACGGAGGACTAAAAGTGCCAAAAAGGTGTTTTAAAAAGTTTTTAGAAGCTTTTTAAAGTCAAGGGGCTAAAGTGTCAAACTTTGAATCTGGCCAAAAGGCGGTCGCGGGCCGCGAGAGACCTGGCCTGCGTCTCTCGCGGGGCGCGAGAAGGCCTCTGCTGCAGAAAGTTTTGCTTGGCTCCCAAACAAAACTCCAAAACCATTAAAATCGAAACCATGGGCTTCCCAAACTGCTATGCTACGTTTTGGGACACTTGTAAGCTTCCTCTTACACCCCTAAACACCTGGCTTCACCTCCTTTGAGTTCTCCAACTATAAATAGGTGATCAAGTTCCCCATTCCAACTTGCACCTTCTCATTTATTCACTCTTCTCCCTCCTCTGGAAGTTCCTAGCTAAAAGGAGCATCCAAGATAGTTCTTTTGCACCCTAGGAATCACTAGTAAGTGTTCATTCCTTGTGCATTTTCGTTTATAGGCTTTTATAGCTAAAAGTCAAGCGTTTTACGAAAAATGCTTTGACTTTCGGTTAAGACCATTATGGTCCAACCATTATTCGAAATTAACATGGCTAAGTGATCGTAATAAGGTAGGTGTTAATCCCTATAAAGGGCACCTCCTGAAGATCACGTTTGCTAGACCAATTGACGGGTCAAAGTTATGAGATTAAAAAAAAGTCAAGTAGGCCATTTTTCGGAAAAATCATAAAGTGATCTTATATATGTTATGAAACATGTTTTGACACCTAAACAAGTTGGTAATAATTATTAGAACATGTAAGAACATGTTCGGCTCGTCAATTTCAGTTCTAGGGTCGGTTCGCAACCGAAACTCGCGAAGTTTGACTTCTGCTTTGACTTTTGATTCTGACCCGATTTAGATTAGTTACCTACTGATCTAAAGTTTCATTATGATCGTAATATAATGTCTCATAACCCTCTGAGTTTATATTACATGATCATAATCAGAATCCAGGTTTATGCGTAAGTTCCGTAATTATGCCATTTTTGACTAAAATGCCCTTTTTGCATAAAAAAAAGGTTTTAAATGATAATGAACTTGAAAATGAGTTTCCTACTGATGTAATATTATAAGTAGGATTATTTGGGATGTTAAACCAAGTTATAAACTGAGTTTTCAAACAGGTCCTTAAACTATGTCGATAAATGACGATTTTAGCCCTTGTGGCTCATAAAATAGTTTTAATCAAATCTTTTCAAGGTAAGTCATTTATCTACTGATATGTTATATTAAATAATATATTTTAAACATTTTATTCTGCATTAACATCAGTTTTCGTAAATATCGCTTAAAGACGTCATTTTACGACATAAGCACCTTTTCGGCGCATAGTATGGTTTTAAACCATATTATTAACCAAGACTTGATACCTACTTATTTTAAAACTTATTTTAAACATATTTGTAGTAGGTACATGTTATAAACTCAGAATCCCAAATAATTTATAAACTATGTGTAAAATGACCAAAATGCCCATTCGGTGCATAGTTTGGTCATTAAAGGTAAAATACACATATAATTGATATCCTACTGATATTATATCATAAATAAACTATTTTCCAGAATACTCATGATTATAAATTTAAATTACATTCAAGTTCCTTTTATATGGTATGAAATTACCAAACTGCCCTTATGAGGCATAATATCGTTAAAAACCTTAACGGGTATATAAGTTGATATCCTACTGATATTTTAACTTATTTAAAATATAATGACATATAGAACTTGTCCATGACTTATCCGGTTACCCATTATCGCTTATAAGCATACGGTTGATTATATGTAACTAGTTTACGGAATTTAACCGAAACGGGTTTAACCTTGTCATTTAAGTTTCAAAATCCAGAATATTTATAGTTTACCCATATTATGCAAGTCAAAGTACTTGTCGGGTTTAAACTACATTCTATCCGATCATCGTTTAATCAAGCGTTATACGTTTTGATCATGTACACTATTCGGTCTAAGTCTACGACTTAAATAAAGACCGGTAGTATTTAATTGGTTAGCTTATACCATAATCCAGACTAGAGCCTTGCCTGTAAATGCTATCTGCATGTTAGTACTTTTGTATACGGCTGAGTTATTGAATTTTAAAAGAAGACTAGCTCAGGTAGATACTCTAAACTTATTTTCCCTATACGGGCTTGGGATATGGTAAAGTATTACCGCTTGGTCAGAAATGGGATCAATCGAATGCCGGATTGTGGCTAGTAAATCCGCATATTCTGTTTTAATCAGTTTTGTTTGATAACTTAAACATCAGGGGTTAAATTACCGTGTCCTGGATATCCTTGGCTCATTAGATTAGTTAATGGCCACGACCTTAGCGCGAGGTGTAGGCATACACCTGACAGACGCTCAAATGCAAATTACCCAAGACGTTGGGGATAACTCCTCTGTGAGTTCTAAGTGGTGTGTATTTAATCATGTCTCGGTCTCTATACTGGGCCCTGTATGTATGGACAAACATGTGAATCTGTTAACAAGGTTACAAGTAACTTTCCCAAGTTATAAAAGATTTTGTGCCCTGTGCACTTAAAATTATTTTAAAATGTTTTCAAAATGAGTCGGTTGGGTGTATTTACTAGCGAAAGCTGACGTATCGTCCAAAGGCTAACTGTAGGTACAATACGAAATAGGCCGGAAGCTGCTCGGTAGTGAATAAGAGGATCTTGCAAATCCTTAGATCTGCCCTAAAGTCTATTTTATATTCTTTCTTGTACACTTTAATGATCCGCCTGTGGATCTTCTATACAAGTCTGTATATTATTTTGTATTTCCGAACATTTGGTTTGTAATAGTAATTTTACTCGAAGACTTCCGATGTGCCGTGTTTAATTGACTATGATGTTATCAACTGACGTCACAATACTCCCCACCCGGACCCACCGATGTATGGATTTGGGTTGGAAATCCGGGGTGTGACAGCCTGCATGTTAGAGAAATATGTACTTATATGTCCAAACAAATGCTTAAATTCATAGATTAATATTTAAATTCTAATTCTTATGATTTATTTTATTTAATTTTTGTCTTAGGTTGGGGAAGGAGCAGGGGAATACTCAATTTCAAATATGGATGACATTCGCGATGATTGGTCGACTTATGCGACTACCTTTACTTTTTATTGACAAACCGTTTTTAAGATATCGAATGAATGTATTGACAAACAATTTTTTTATTAGCATTAAAATTTTTATAGTATACTTCACAAAAGATTATGCAATAAGTTGTTTTGGTATATATATATATATATATATATATATATATATATATATATATATATATATTATGAAATAGATTTATTATTTTTATTATTATATGTGTGTATTTGTTTTAGAGTTAAATGCTTGGTTGGTCCCTGTGGTTTGCAAATCTTGCAGACTTGGTCCCAGTAGTTTCAAATTTTGCACTCGGGTGGTCCTTACCACTAACCTTTGTTAGATTTCTCAGTTAAGTATATGCAAAATTAATATATTACCCTTGAAATAATAAAAATAAAAAAATATAAAAAAGAAGGGCCCACTACTCATCTTCTTCCTCACTCCATCTCTCTCTTTAAAAAACTCAGCCACCACCTCTCCTTCACAAACCTGCAACCTCCACCTCCACCTTAAATGCACCACCACCTCCACCGTCAACTGACCACCACCACTTCAACAATCACCGGAAAGGTTAGAAGAAGGAGGTACACCGAAACCGAAGGGGTGTTGAGGCGGTATTCCCGATGGCTTCAGTCGTCTTCTCCGGCGCTCCAGCAAGTTGCAGGTTTTTCGGCGGCCTCCGGCGGCATTTGACAAACAGAGAGTGAGAGGTGTTGTGAAGGTTGTATGGTAGAAGAAATGAACTTTGGGTTCGGTTTATATAGGGGTTGCGTAACTGAATTTAGTCGAAATTTTGGGATAGGTTCGTGATTGGCATCAAGGATGGAAATGAATCAAAACCTTCAATCCGATCAATCAGTTTTGCAGAAAAAGGAAACACAGCTCAGACATGGCTGTTTTCGGTGACGGTGTACCTCAACCCAAAGTTCATTACTTCAAGCTCCCCTTTCCCCCCAATTTCTTTCCCCTTTCCCCCCAATTTCTTTCCCTTTTTGAAAGGCTTTCCGGTGATTGTTGCAGTGGTGGTGGTCAGTTGACGGTGGAGGTGGTGGTGGGTTTAAGGTGGAGGTGGAGGTTGCAGGTTTGTGAAGGAGAGGTGGTGGCTGAGTTTTTGAAAGAGAGAGATGGAGTGAGGAAGAAGATGAGTAGTGGGCCCCCTTTTTTATATTTTTTTATTTTTATTATTTCAAGGGTAATATAGTAATTTTGCATATACTTAACTGAGAAATCTAACAAAGGTTAGTGGTAAGGACCACCCGAGTGCAAAATTTGAAACTACTGGGACCAAGTGTGTAATTAGTGAACCACTGGGACCAAGTCTGCAAGATTTGCAAACCACAGGGACCAACCAAGCATTTAACTCTTTGTTTTATGAAATATATTTATTGTTTTTGTTATTATACATGTATCTAGGGCAAATTAGTAATTCTATAAAAAATATATTATAAACAATTAAAAGCATGACACGCGTAAATGAATATCATACATATGTATCATAAATACTTGTCATGAATGTGTGTCATTAAAAAGTGTCACAAATTGAGTGTCAGAATGTGTCATAAAATCATGACACATAAATGTATGTCATGTTAATTTTATGACTTGTCAATCAACGACACGCTTTTACGTGTCATAATTACCGTTCTATGACGCTAAATATGCGTCAACATATATACATTTTCTAGTAGTGCCTCTCGAAAGAATTAATCAAGGTGAAACATCAAAGGGGTTAGAATTTTCATGACATAATTCAACATAACAAATCGACATCCAAATAAATTAATAACTCGAGTTTTCTGACGATGTTTTCATAACTTCTTTTTTTCTTTTTGTTTTTATAATGGCAACGTTTGTGTTCATAACTAGATAGTTAACTGGTTTGATGTAGTTTATTTGTAATGAACAATTACGGTCGTGAACCGGTGAATCCAGCCGGATGATTGAGTTTTATTTTGAAATGTAAATTATATATTTACTACTTCGAAGTTCAACCCCATATTTTGTTTAAATTAGTTACATACATATTTGATTTGCGAATCATATACAACGTTATTCGACTTGGAAACATCACTTTCTAATTAATATCCAGATAAGTCTTTTATATTCATATATTGGTCTCTTACACGTGTCGAAAACCGGCTCCAAATTATTAGATGTTGCAATTTAAAGTTCTAGCAAAAGCACACCACTTTTTTTAGTATTATTCCCTCCCTCCCACTATCATGGCCACCACCTGTCGTCGGAAACCATCAAAATAGCCACTTTTACTTTATATCTGTCCTCCATCAACCACGAAATTACCACACCACATTTCTTCCCATGGCTCCGTTCAGGCGGACCTACCTTATGGGAAGAGGAGGGGTAGTCTCCGTTACCGTTTGGCGTTCCGGCGGTAGTGTAAATTTTGGAAAAATTTGATGTTTTTTCGATTTCGTTACCATTTTTTTATAAAACGTAACCCCTACGAACATTTTCTAGATCCGCCACAGGCTCCGGTAACCCTTTTTACAGCTTTCACTTTTTATTCTCCCACTAGCAATACGAGTCTAAATCGATGATTCACTGAATCCTGAGGAGAGGCAAGCGCTCATCGACAACAGCGATACCAGTATATAAAAGACTGTTAGATAGATATTACAACTTTATTTTTGTAAGATTTTCCAATCTTAATTTGCTATAGCGAATGCTAGGCGAATTTCCAGCCGCATTATGGCGAATCCCACTAGCTAATTTATATCTAAACAACCACCTAAGTTTTTAATTTAAAAAAAGCCATGTACGACATAAAATGCTACGTAAGCAAAACAACAGTGCACCCAGCTTTAAGTTCTTTTTTTTCTTTTTTATAGAAAAAGTTAACAACTACGTTTAAATTTTATCAAAACTGAGTTGAGGTACTAGTATGTAAAAGAAAGCTTCTTTGTTTTTTCACTTTTTAAATTTATATAAAAACAAGTTTTATATATATATATATATATATATATATATATATTGGGTTAAAATGATAATTATCTTTAGTTGTGAGAACTAGGCAATCTAATAGATTTTTCTGAATTTTTTTTTCTCAAAAGTAATAAAAGAAATCACTTGTTTCAGCAAAAAAATGTCGCATACCAACATTTACATGAGGCGTAAAAAATATTTATCTTTGTAAAAAAATTACACCAACGCGTTAAAAAAACTTTCATCAGTAAAAACTACCGACTCGACAATTTTTTTGCAGATATTTTAATAATATTTTCATCTACGTTTGTGAAAAAAAAATTGGCCCAACTCGCGCGGGAAGAAAAAGTTCTCTTGTTTCTCACAACTCGTGGTGGTTCTCATTTGAACCGAGCCATATATATATATATATATATATATATATATATATATATATATATAGATAGGATTAAGATCATTTGTGAACAATTTCTCGAAAATGAAATGAGTGAACTAATCTTAACCATTGATTATTTTTTAGATTAAAAGGGTAAGATTGACATTAGCTCTCTCTCTCTTAATTAAAATCTCTTAATTTTCATATCTATTAGTTCTCTATCTCTCCCTCATTTTTAATTACTTCTCCATTATTTTAAACCCGTGTAGAATCAGTTGCTAATAACGTATATGAAACTCCTAACGGAACTAGGTACTGGACACCAACTGTCTCTCCCGGATTCAAACCATATATGAAACTCCTAACGGAACTAGGTCGTGGACTACAAAATACACAGATGTATCAAAAGTCTATACACATCTGTATAAACTAACAACTGTGTATCTTGTATAAACTGATAGTTAGCGAGACTGTACACATGTGTATAAACTAACAGCGGTGCATCTTGCATAAATTGATAGTTAAAGAAACTGTACACATGTGTATAAACTAACATCTGTGTATCTTGTATAAACTGATACTATCGAGACTATACACATGTGTATACACTAACAACTGTGTATCTTGTGTATACGGAAACTAGCAATATTTTAGGAATTTTGTTATATTGTTTAATAAATGCAATTCACAAAAGACGCAAATACCCTTCTGTCATTAATTTAAAGGGAGGTTACAACATTATAATTACAATCTTGTCATTGTTTAAAAATCTCTAGATTATATAATCCAATGGCTCAGATTAGTTCACACAGTTTACTCTCAACCTAGTGTTCACTCTAGAACCCTACCCTATATATATTCAAATTTTTACGAGTCGAAAGGTTATGCATAGTAACCTTATGACCATGAGATCTATGAATATAGTTTTTAAAAAACTTAGTTTTGTTATTCACAAATGGATATCGGCGCAACTTGTTGCTCGTTTATAGGGCTGTCCTTTTTTATCCGAACCTGAAAACCAAGCTAGATTCAAAGTCACCCGAACCAAATTAGAGAATAACCGAAAAACCCGAATGACCCAAACCTGACCAATCCGAACCCTGATTGTGTCGATAATTGAGTCACTTTTTTCCAACAAAAAACTCGAACAACCCGACACGAATAATCCGAAACTTGAAAGCGGATAAAAACCAGAACCTTAATTGTCATTTTTTACAGATGCGATTTGATTTGAGTGTTTTGTATTTGAAACATTAAGTTTTGAGACTTTTGAATATTATCATACCATATTGTTAAACTATGTTTGAATTGTGATGATATTTTTTTAACAGCATGATATATTTAATGATATTTTGTGAGAAAAAAAACATTCTTTTTTTAATTAAATCTAAACCCAAAAACCAAACAACACAACCAGAACTAACCCGAAACAGAATAACCTATATCCGAATAACTCGAACTTTAAACGGGTCGGTTATCGGGTCACTTTTTCCTAGCAAAAAACCTCGAACAACAGATCGAAAAACCCGAAAATAACCCGAAGAACACCCCTACCCGATCGATATAATTTTCATTTGGAAATTTAAATATTTGGTAATTAACCTTTTATTAATAAAAAGAAAATTATTACCCAGTTACCTATTATTGAAACACAAGTGTCGACACTTGGCATCTAAACTTCCTTTAGTAAATACTCCTCCTTTATCCACTTCCTGATCGATCACACTCTCACTTTCTAAAAATGGCCACCACTTGTCACCGGAAACCTACCTCAGCTCCGTTAACCATATTCCTGTTTTCACTTCTTATTCTCCGACTACAAAACCACGAGTGTACACCCGAAGATGACGGTCCTGATCCGCTAAACCCGCACGAGAGGCAAGCACTTCTCGACTTCATGAAGATTAAACACTCTCGAAACTTCAACTGGGACACGTCGAAACACGCGTGTACTTGGAAAGGCGTTACCTGCGCCGAAAACAAAACTGTCATCTACCTCCGGTTACCGGGCAAGAGTTTTGTAGGTGCAATACCACCCAACACAATTGGAAGGTTAACCGTCCTTCGTTGCCTGTCCCTTCGTGTTAACGGCCTAAAGGGTGAACTCCCTCCTGATTTCGCTAACCTCACCTATCTTACGTGCCTTTCGCTAAATAACAACAGCTTTTCGGGCTCCATCCCGGATTATTTCTCCAATTTCACTAGCCTTGTTCGCTTAACCTTGAATAACAATAGCTTTTCTGGCCGTATTCCCTACATACACTCAGAAAAGTTGGTTAATTTTGATGTCTCGATAAACAAATTAAAAGGTGCGATCCCATCTTCACTTTCTAAGTTCCCAGCTGCTAACTTCACCGAAAACGTTTACCTTTGCGGTCAGCCTACCAAAAATATATGCAATGAATCATTTCAAGCTGCGGATGATCCTTTAAAACAAAAGGAAAAAGATGAAAAGACAGCCGAAATTCTTGGTATTTCGATTGGATCGGGGTGGTGTTACTCATTCTCCTATGTTGTGTACGGAGGAAGATGTGTACGCAGACGATAAAACCGCCATTGGAAGCGCTAGCTGACGCGAAAGTGGAGAGAAACAAGTTGGTGTTGTTCGGCCACCATGGGTTTGATAGCTTTGATTTGGAGGATTTGTTGAATGCGTCCGCGGAGGTTCTTGGGGAAGGGAGCGTTGGGAGGTCGTATAAACAGGTGCTCGAGGGAAAGAATGTGACGGTGGTGGTGAAAAGACTGAAACGTGTGATGGTGACGGACATCGAGTTTAGAACAACAATGGAGGTTTTGGGGAAGATGAAGAACGAAAATGTGGTGCCATTGATAGGTTATTATCATTCACATGAGGAGAAATGGCTTGTTTATGGTTACAAGGATGGTGGTAGTTTATATGATCGTCTTCATGGTAATTTCTCCTATGTTTATTCTAATCACTAGAGTTTGCTAAACCTATCCCTCTCTATGTTTTTATTCGTTGCATTTTTCTTGTTAAGTTATTGCGTCACTTATGGTCAGAGCTTTTAAGGGCGGGAGAGGCGGTCGACTCTCTGAACTTTTCGCTCGTTAATGGAGAGTATGTAGTTTTCGTATACAAAATTTTGGGCATGTACGTTTTCGACCCCCGGTTTTATAGAAATTTTTATAGGTCTAGTGACTTCCGCCCCACGTCGGAAATCTCAATCTTTGCTGCTGGCGTCACTACTATTCGAAAAAGGGAGTTTAGCCAAGCGGTTGCATATGCTTAAATTGGTGACTTCCTGGATTCAAGCGTCATTAGAGTAAATAAACTGATATTCTTTCACTCTTACGTTAAATAATGAAGAAAAAAAGAAACTGATCAAATGCTTTCACATGATGGTTTACGATAAAAATATTAGGGAATTAGGGGTAAGTTCAACAACCTTATAATTAAGAGAAAACTGATTAACCAAAAAATTTCAAAAATACATCTGAAATTTTAGCCATTATCAAAGTAGGCAATCCTCATTTTCTCCTATTAGATGCCGGTGCATTAGCTTCACCAGCTGAGACAACTTAGATTTAGTCTATACTTTTTGGTAAAAATATCAGCAACGCCTATACGTTAGATGAAAGTATCGGCTCAACCCGCTCTTTTTTTTGAGAACTGGTAATTTTTTATCTTTTTAATCAAAAATCTTGAATCACGTGAATCATGATTTTATGCTTTATTGCCAATGATGAGTTGGGTACAGCCCTATTAATGCATATGCTATAAAGACTTTGTTTTAATAGCTTTGGTGAGAAAAGTGATCTATAAGAAAATAGTAGTGATGACTTTTAATAAATTATAACATGAGCATATGTATATAAAAAGAACTAACATAAACACACACATACATATAATATTCTCTTATCTTATTGTTTGACACCATTTAAAAGTAGGTAAGCTCATGTGCCTGTTTACTCAAACCCATAGCTGAAAAAAGTATATTTTATTTTCATTTTTCGTTAACTATCTCTAGTAATGCTTAATTCTTGTATACTGATGATGTAATTATGAATAATTATGAATTTTATATGTTTGGGTTAAATCAAACATTTTCTGGTGATGTTGATATGTATAATATATATATATATATATATATATATATATATATATATATATATATATATACTACAGTTTTTAAAAACATAGAATTATATAAAATTTAAAATGAAAAAAAATATGTCCTTGAAAATCCTAAAGCTATTTTTTAGCTAATATGTATACCCGATAACTATTAGGTATACATTTGGTCGTTTTTAAGCTATAAATAGTCATCCCATATATTTATTATAACTAAGCCGTAGAGTAAGCACCTTTCTATACCAATCAGCCTCCCTATGCCAAAACACAATAAGTTGATGGGTTTGGACATATTCATGTATGTATACCCTTTCATTATAAGCTCTTTTTCTTATTCTAAGCTTTTCGAGCAGGATGACCTACATCTAGGTTTGAGTTGCCGTTGACGCTGAAGCAGCTGGGCGAGTCGTCATTAAGCCACGTTGATTAGTCTCCGTTTGATAAATCGAAAGCTCAAACCCGTTGATCTTGCTCAGATCTGTTTGGCCATTAAGCCACCGCACACCTTCGGTTTGAGCAATCGCGGCCGCTGCCGTATTCTTTCTCATCCTTGTGTGACCCAGCCGTCGTTGTCGTCACTGCCTTGCCTTTCAAAGCAGATTGTGATACCGCAAGGTCGCTACACTATCTTTGATTCAGTTCAACTCTCATTCTTCACACGTGGTATGAATACATGTTGCATTTTTTGTTTTTATTGTTAATTGAAGAGATGTTTTAGAAGACGGATGTTTTATGAATACATGTTGCATTTTAGAAGACGGAGAGATGTTTCATTCCCATACGAGTGTTCTTTTGTGAAAGAAAAGTCGACCCACCAGGTGTTTGATCAAATGCCTTAATGAAGTGAAGATTTTAAAAAAACTTGTTTCTTTAGCACTCTTGTGAAGTGGGAATTGGTTAAGGCGATTTGATCTTGTAATTCAGATTCGATTGTGATAATCTTTAACTATCCGCCATGGGGTAAGGGGTTATGTGGGGTACCATTTAGAGGGTGGGCAACCCGTGGTTGCTGCCCTTCTTCGTCTTGTATAGAATTTTACTGGTTTTCTACCCCCCAACAACTCATCTCGAGTTTGGTGTACCGTTAGTGTGTTTTTTCTTCGGTGGCAATTAACATACGCGCATGGCTCCTACGAAAGGGGGTCAGAACGTTAAGTCAATGGGCCCTGTGCAGGGCTCTGCTAGTGGTTTAAGGACCTACCCTTTCAAATTTTTCCACGAATGTAAAGATGGCAAACCTGGGTCTGTGGGTTTTTTCCGCCTACTTGAACACATGCAAAGCACACACCTCAAGACAGAAAACCGAAAGCTATCTTTGAAGGAGGCTATCTCCAAGGACTTGCACCTTTTTTTGGATGTTGCGGAAGTTCTTAGGGAAGGGGATAAATAGTTATGTGGAAAGTGCATGGTGATGCATGCACTCAGTAGGGGATGCAAGCATGATAATGAGGTCGTGTTGTTTGCCATGATCTCGGGGGATGTTGAAGATATCATTGTTGGGATCCGGAAACCATGTCAAGTGGTGGTTGACACAAACCCACGTCACCCAGCAGGGCTCGGGGGTGATGTTAACCTACTCGAGCGTGTTTTCTCCCTCCCTATTCAGACTGTTAAAAGCATTCCTGTAACATCCGTCAAAAACTGATTTACCAAACCCGCTCCGTTTATCAACCGAACAGTCAGTCAAAAATTTCGTTGCGAATTAAACGCCCAAAATAATTTTAAATGATACATAATCAATTATTATACGGGAATGTATAATTAGTTTTTGAAAAACTGTTAAAAAACGCAAAATAAAAATGTTTTGTTCCTGCCGGGTTTCGAACCCGGGTCTGTACCGACTCAACAAGCAAACTTAACACGTGCACTTGAACCACTGCGCCACGGATGCTTCTTGTGAAATATTGGAATCATTTAATTAATATTATGACGTTACGAATTCAAAACCGGCGCCCAATAGTCCAGTCGTCGGAAATCCCGGAAATCTCGCGAGTTTTAACGACAATTTACGTTATAACGTAAACCATTACTAAGACATCGGTTATAACCGACGTCTGAGTCCGCGACCAAAGTTATAACCGCCGGAGTTTTTATAATTTACGAATACAGTCGGACATCAGACCAGGTTCTTCGACGATTTGCCCTATAAATTCACCCACAACCCACTGCAAACCTTTTCGCTCAAAACCACACTTTTTCTCGGCGTAATTCCACTCGCCGGAATCTTTCTGTTTGTCGCCGGAAAACCGGTTTCTCCATTTCCGAGCCCTATTGAACCTACTAAGCTTATACCGAAGTCACCCACACCCTTTGTAAGCTTTCTGAAGTTTCTCCGCTGCAAGACACTCGTCGCCGGAGCCTATTGCTGTCGCCGGAGTTCTGCCGGAAAACAGAGGGTCTAGTCGGTATACCTCTCCGCCTAATTTCTTTTTCTTTTCACTTATATCACACCGTAATGAACTGAAACACACTAAAGATCATATTTTAAACTTCGAACCAGTCTGTTGTCGATTCTGGTTATAACTCAGCGAAGAAGACGAAGTCATGGAACGTATATGTATAATTAAAATCAGGATATTACTCGGGTTAGACACACAGTCCAGCGGTGGACTGTGTGCACATTAAACATACAAACGTCTCGAGTTCGAATCCGGTTTCACACACGCTGCCTTAACAAAAATCATTTTTTTGTTAAACTGAACCGGAGTCGCCACAGGTATATGTTAAGTATATTAATAATCGGAATAATAACCAAGTTAGACACACAGTCCAACGGTGGACTGTGTGTATGTTTAAGTCGCACGTCACGAGTTCGAGTCCGGTCTTCTGCACCGACCCGGACAATTATTAACCTTTTTAAATAAAGTCAGAAATGAAAACAGATAATTTATATTTAAGTATAATAAAAGTTGGAATATATAACATGTTAAACACACAGTCCAGCGGTGGACTGTGTGTTAGTTTAAGCCACAGGTCCCGGGTTCGAGACCTGTGGAGCGCATTGTCCGAATAATTAAACTGTTTTTAAATTAAAATAATTTTCGGTTTGAAATAATTAATATATATATATAATTAAAATCAGATATATAACGGGTTAGACACGTAGCTCAGTTGGTAGAGCTGCGTGCACGCGTACGGGAGGTCTCGGGTTCGAGCCTCACTCAGCGCACTTGTATACACAACTCGAACCGGTCAACGGTCAGGTCAACGGTCAGAAAAAAATCAAAATTTTTTATTATTTTATTTAATTATTTTAATTAAAAATCAATTAAAAATACTTAAAAATAACATTTTTAAGGTTAGAAAATAGCCTCAAACTCACAAAAATACACCCAACAATCCTACTAAAATAGATTAATAAAATCCGTTTACTTACCAAACCATAATGCGATTTATCTAGGTTAATCTCACTCGTGGTTAAAACCACTTCGCGTGCATTCAACATCATCAACCGAACGCACCCACTGTGAGTGAATCTTACAACTCCCCTTTTAAATTACACGTTTTGGGGTGTGTCATGTGTTATGAAAATAATTAACTTATTTATTTAAACTTGTGCCATACCACATCATGACCTAAACTTAGATTGTTTATATTGTTGTGATTACCTATTTCCTTTTGTCAAATTTATATGAAACTCATTCATTAGGCCCCTCAGTTCCTCGTGAGAGACGAGTTGAGCATCGCGTGCCTCTAAATGTTTCATTGTTGTTCATGTGTGTTTCATTTAATATCTTATGATTGTTGATTAAGTTTACATCTATTTTTACTCATGTTTGGTTGTGCACATATTTCATAATCAATTTAAATAAATTTGTTTAAATGTTTTCCATAGGATTCACTCGCCAACATTATGTTGATCCAAAACCTTTTTACACATGATACAGGTGAACAGGTCGAAGCAAAGAAAACCTAGGAAATGCCCTAGAAGAGAACAAAGAAGCTTAGATTGATAGTTAGAATATGTTGTAACAATTATTGTAAATTTCCATTAAATTGTATTTAATGAATATGAAACGCATAATAAATGTTATGAGCTTTGATGATAACCCAATCATGCCCCGATCACCTTTTCCGCTGCGGGTCGGGGTGTGACAGATTGGTATCAGAGCCATGACTATAGGGATATAGGATAGGTTATTAGACCCTTAGAGCCTATACTATAGTCTGCCTAAATTTTAATTGATTAGGTGGTTACATACAAACTTGTGATATTTATTTATTTCATATTTGTTTACATTTACAGTCAAACATACATGCTTATATACATATTCATTATACATATATACATATTCATTATACATATATCGATGTTCATGTATTCAATTTATTTTCATACTCTCATTATCCAAAGATTTTGTGCAATTTTCAAATTTCATCAAAGTAAGTTCTGCGACGGGCATGTAGTAACTAGAAGGGTACAAGTACTGGTAGTCGGAACGTCCTGTCTAGGCTGGCATTCGTATAAATCCAATATAACGGACTAGTTTGCCTACCTGGGGACCAACGATGAGAGTACGAAGGACCTATTAGGCCAAAGCATGCCACACCAAACGTCGTTCGAACTAACCCTACTTTGAGGTGTCACCGTGTCTACACCTGGACACATTCCAAATATCACACGTTGTATACATATTTCTCGATTTTCTCCGGGTTTTTGTGTACGCAACCTGGCAAACCCGTGCGAACCATATGAAAAACCGGTATTCATGGGGGCCCACATGATTACACAGGTAAAGTATGGCGGCATGTAGGGCCTAACAGCGAGCAAAACCCAAGACATCCTATGGATGTAGTAGATTTATTTATCTATAATTATTTTATGAATGTTCATTCATAAATGCGACCCATGATCCCAAAAGCATCCAACTCATACTCTTGTCATGTATTCCTTGTAGATGTCTTCTAACCTCGCCCGTAGGAAGACGAGAGCAAGTAAAGCCCGCGAATGCATGGCTGCCTTAATCGCTCAACAAATGGCTGCCGTAATACCCAACATTGTAATCCAAGTTCAACAAGCACTTACTGCTAATCCTGTCAATCAAGCAAACCAAAACATTATCAACTCTCCCCCAAATACCACTAAATGCACCTACAAGCATTTCAAATCATGCGACCCTCCGAAATACAAAGGGACTGAAGGCGTCACTGCTCTTCTTCATTGGTTTGAAGAAATGGAGAACACTTTTCTAAATTGCGATTGCCCTGACGATCGCAAAGTGCGATATGCTACCGGTCGACTATATGGGATAGCACTTACTTGGTGGAATACAGAGAAGTCCAAACGAGGTGATGAAGATGCTATGACCTTAACTTGTAACGAATTGAAGGAAATCATGACCAGACGATTTTGCCCAAGGAGCGAAATCAAGAAGTTAGAAGATGAATTTTACTCATTGAAGCAAATGGAAGGAGACCACATCACATACAACAAAAGGTTCCTCGAATTACATCAAATGGTTCCCAACATGTTTACTCCCCTCTACCGTTTGATCGAGCACTACATTCGTGGTCTTCCGTCAAAGATTCAAGACCCTGTAATAAGTACCAAGCCTGCAACTTTGGAAGCAGCAATGGAGCTAGCAACAGAGCTCACCGAGAACCGAATCCGAAACAAAGCCTTCAAGGAGGAGAAGAAGAAGGATAAAGAATCGACTGAAACCTCCGACTCCACTCAAACCGAATCCCCTTCTCAACCCAATCCTAAGAGAAGAAGAGTCGGGCGACTTTTCGCTGCTACCCAACGAAATCCACCAGTTTTACACGCCATACCCATCCGAGCTATCCCAATCACCCAAGTGGCACCCAACTCAGCTTACCCAAATAAGAAACCATATCTTGGACCTCACCCTCGATGCAACAACTATTTTTATCACCATCCCCATACCCTACCTTGTCGTCTATGTGCAACTTGTGGACGCTATGGTCATTTGAGCAATGTTTGTCGCACCTTTCAAAACCAAACCTTTTCCCCTACTCAAAACATAGCCCAAACTTACCACCAACCCCAATACCCCATGTTCCCATATGCTCGAGCTTGTTTCAATTGTGGCGACCCTACCCACTTTAGAAACACATGCCCTCAATTGGTTAACGTTATCAACACTCAAGCCCAATCAAACCCAGTTAAGCAAGTAAACCAAGAAAACCCAACCACTATGCCACCAGCAAGAGGAAGAGTCTTCAATATCAATGCCAATCTTGTCGAAGATAATGACGGCCCAAACGAAGATACCCAACTAGTCCTTTTCACCGAAGATCCGGATTCAACTCCTATCGTTTAGTTTTATGTTTTTCTTTATCACATAGAACCAAACATAACTTAAGGATAAAGCCAATGAAACTTTGACGAGAATACGGTGGATACGCCGATGGTACTTCCTATATATAAGTATTCTTGTCAAAGGATCAGAAGCATTATCTGGCGGTTATGAGAGGTTCCATGTGTAGACTATTAGGGTAATTATTGTATATTGTTTTCAGTATATGCTTTTGCCGAGGCCGCAGCTCCCCATCCATGAGGTTGAGTTGGATCCCCATTTTATTATGCGGTTGATCTTGGCGTGCCCGCACGATCGGCTCCATTTGATTGAGCCTTGATCGGTCATTTTCATTTTCCATTTCAATACATGCAATACGATCGGCTCCGTTTGATTGAGCCTTGATCGGTCATTTCATTTTACATTTCAATATATGCAATACGTTCGGCTCCGTTTGATTGAGCCTTGAGCTTACAGTTCAATTTACATTTCCAGTTCATGCAATACGTTCGGCTTCGTTTGATTGAGCCTTGAGCGCACATACATTTTCATTATCAGTATCTTGTGGTTGTGGTGTTTGTAGTAGAGTCGCATAGAACTAATCATAACTTGCGGATAAAGTCAATGAGAATTTGACAAGAGTACGGTGGATACGCCGCTGGTACTTCCTATATATAAGTATTCTTGTCAAATGATCGGAGGCATTATCAGGCGGTTATGAGAGGTTCCATGCATAGGCTGTTTGTGTGGTTAAGTTATTCATTTTCAGTACATGCAATACGCTCGGCTCCGTTTGATTGAGCCTTGAGCACACAGACAATTTCATTTTCAGTACATTCAATACGTTCGGCTCCGTTTGATTGAGCCTTGAGCGCACAGACATTTCATTTTCAGTACATGCAATACGATCGGCTCCGTTTGATTGAGCCTTGATCGCACGGATATATTTCATTTCAGTATTTTATGTTTGTTGTATTGGTTGTAGAGTTATAGGACTAATCATAATTCACTGATAAAACCAATGAAAATTTGACAAGAATATGGTGGATACGCCGCTGGTACTTCCTATATATAAGTATTCTTGTCAAAGGATCAGAGGCATTATCGGACGGTTATGAGAAGTTCTATGTAGGATTTATTAGTTTCTTGGTAACTAATCATAACTGGTGGATAAAACTAAAGAAAATTTGGCAAGAATATGGTGGATACGCCGCAGGTACTTCCTATATATAAGTATTCTTGCCAAAGGATCAGAGGCGTTATCAGGCGGTTATGAGAAGTTCCATGTAGGATTTAGTATTGCCTTGGTTGGAATTTATATCATCTTGCTATTTAAAGAGATTGGATTGTGTTCCATTTCTACATAAACTAACCTCTCCATCATAACAAACGAGAGAGGAACTCCCACCATTCAAACATATATGCTATCAGAATGTGGATTCAAATATTTGCTGTTGTGTTTATTCATGTTCGAATATTAGCTGTTGTGTTTATTCATGTTCGAATATTAGCTGTTGTGTTTAATTATGTTCAAATATCAGCTGTTGTGTTTTTATTTATGTTCCATGTAGGTTTTAGTGTTAGAAGTTTTGCCTTAGGATATAACCATACTTTCCCAAACGTATCTGAACTCTTATGCATGATATCATTTTTTAGCGAATCATTCCTGCTTATCAATACTTATACAGTAGGCAACAAAAAGTGATTCCTGTAATAGGGTACTTAACCCTTACAAGGAACGTTACCGCCTCGAACAGAAAACTTAAACCCTTACTTTTTCTAAAGCAAGTAACTGACAAACTGAACACCATCATTCTTTTAGTCAAATATATCACAATTTAAAATTTCGGGACGAAATTTCTAAAAAGCAAGGAATACTGTAACATCCGTCAAAAACGGATTTACCAAACCCGCTCCGTTTATCAACCGAACAGTCAGTCAAAAATTTCGTTGCGAATTAAACGCCCAAATAATTTTAAATGATACATAATCAATTATTATACGGGAATATATAATTAGTTTTTGAAAAACTGTTAAAAAACGCAAAATAAAAATGTTTTGTTCCTGCCGGGTTTCGAACCCGGGTCTGTACCGACTCAACAAGCAAACTTAACACGCGCACTTGAACCACTGCGCCACGGATGCTTCTTGTGAAATATTGGAATCATTTAATTAATATTATGACGTTACGAATTCAAAACCGGCGCCCAATAGTCCAGTCGTCGGAAATCCCGGAAATCTCGCGAGTTTTAACGACAATTTACGTTATAACGTAAACCATTACTAAGACATCGGTTATAACCGACGTCTGAGTCCGCGACCAAAGTTATAACCGCCGGAGTTTTTATAATTTACGAATACAGTCGGAAATCAGACCAGGTTCTTCGACGATTTGCCCTATAAATTCACCCACAACCCACTGCAAACCTTTTCGCTCAAAACCACATTTTTTCTCGGCGTAATTCCACTCGCCGGAATCTTTCTGTTTGTCGCCGGAAAACCGGTTTCTCCATTTCCGAGCCCTATTGAACCTACTAAGCTTATACCGAAGTCACCCACACCCTTTGTAAGCTTTCTGAAGTTTCTCCGCTACAAGACACTCGTCGCCGGAGCCTATTGCTGTCGCCGGAGTTCTGCCGGAAAACAGAGGGTCCAGTCGGTATACCTCTCCGCCTAATTTCTTTTTCTTTTCACTTATATCACACCGTAATGAACTGAAACACACTAAAGATCATATTTTAAACTTCGAACCAGTCTGTTGTCGATTCTGGTTATAACTCAGCGAAGAAGACGAAGTCATGGAACGTATATGTATAATTAAAATCAGGATATTACTCGGGTTAGACACACAGTCCAGCGGTGGACTGTGTGCACATTAAACATACAAACGTCTCGAGTTCGAATCCGGTTTCACACACGCTGCCTTAACAAAAATCATTTTTTTGTTAAACTGAACCGGAGTCGCCACAGGTATATGTTAAGTATATTAATAATCGGAATAATAACCAAGTTAGACACACAGTCCAACGGTGGACTGTGTGTATGTTTAAGTCGCACGTCACGAGTTCGAGTCCGGTCTTCTGCATCGACCGCGACAATTATTAACCTTTTTAAATAAAGTCAGAAATGAAAACAGATAATTTATATTTAAGTATAATAAAAGTTGGAATATATAACATGTTAAACACACAGTCCAGCGGTGGACTGTGTGTTAGTTTAAGCCACAGGTCCCGGGTTCGAGACCTGTGGAGCGCATTGTCCGAATAATTAAACTGTTTTTAAATTAAAATAATTTTCGGTTTGAAATAATTAAATATATATATAATTAAAATCAGATATATAACGGGTTAGACACGTAGCTCAGTTGGTAGAGCTGCGTGCACGCGTACGGGAGGTCTCGGGTTCGAGCCTCACTCAGCGCACTTGTATACACAACTCGAACCGGTCAACGGTCAGGTCAACGGTCAACGGTCAGGTCAACGGTCAGAAAAAAATCAAAATTTTTTATTATTTTATTTAATTATTTTAATTAAAAATCAATTAAAAATACTTAAAAATAACATTTTTAAGGTTAGAAAGTAGCCTCAAACTCACAAAAATACACCCAACAATCCTACTAAAATAGATTAATAAAATCCGTTTACTTACCAAACCATAATGCGATTTATCTAGGTTAATCTCACTCGTGGTTAAAACCACTTCGCGTGCATTCAACATCATCAACCGAACGCACCCACTGTGAGTGAATCTTACAACTCCCCTTTTAAATTACACGTTTTGGGGTGTGTCATGTGTTATGAAAATAATTAACTTATTTATTTAAACTTGTGCCATACCACATCATGACCTAAACTTAGATTGTTTATATTGTTGTGATTACCTATTTCCTTTTGTCAAATTTATATGAAACTCATTCATTAGGCCCCTCAGTTCCTCGTGAGAGACGAGTTGAGCATCGCGTGCCTCTAAATGTTCCATTGTTGTTCATGTGTGTTTCATTTAATATCTTATGATTGTTGATTAAGTTTACATCTATTTTTACTCATGTTTGGTTGTGCACATATTTCATAATCAATTTAAATAAATTTGTTCAAATGTTTTCCATAGGATTCACTCGCCAACATTATGTTGATCCAAAACCTTTTTACACATGATACAGGTGAACAGGTCGAAGCAAAGAAAACCTAGGAAATGCCCTAGAAGAGAACAAAGAAGCTTAGATTGATAGTTAGAATATGTTGTAACAATTATTGTAAATTTCCATTAAATTGTATTTAATGAATATGAAACGCATAATAAATGTCATGAGCTTTGATGATAACCCAATCATGCCCCAATCACCTTTTCCGCTGCGGGTCGGGGTGTGACAATTCCCCCCCGTTCTGGCTGTTGTTTGCTCAGGTTCTAACAGGTGCTTTGCGCAAAGTGGTAGCATCGCCAGGATCGGTTGACAATTTGGTCCAATTGTTTTTACTACCGCGTTGCACCTTGCAGGTGGTTAGACCATCCTCCAGACAAGAGCGAAGGTCAGGGAACAGGAAATCTCTACAGTGTAGTAACATCTTACACGCGCTTACAATTTGGAAAGATGGGTCGGGGTTTGATGATTTGTTCTCTTCCCTATTGGGTAGCGTGGGGGAGACGGGGCTTCAAGGGGAGAATGCAGGAGAGAAGAAGACAAAGAAAGGAACCCTAATATTAAGCAATGTCTTCGAAAAGTCAGGGATGGACATTTCACAGCTGCGGTTAAGTTCCTATGCTCTAGTGGAGTTGCCCCTCTAGGTGATTCGACATTGAAAGCTTTTATTGATAAACACCCAGTGGTGCCGCCCCCGTCCTTGCCTTCCAACCCTTTGGCCCAACCCACTCTTGTTGTTGATGGGGAGTGTGTACTCAAATGTGTTTAATCCTTTCCTAAAGGGACGTCATGTGGCAGAGACGGGATACGGGCCCAACACCTGCTAGATGCTATTGGTGGCGAGGGCTCGGTGACTTCCTCAGGTTTGCTTACGAGCATTATTGAAGTTGTTAACTTATGGATTGGGGGATCCTGCCCTAAGGTGCTTGCTGAGTTTGTTGCCTCGGCCCCCCTCACCCCCTTATTGAAGTCCGATAAAGGAATTCGACCTATTGCTGTGGGGGGTATTTGGTGAAGGTTGGTTTCAAAGGTGGCGATAAAGAAGGTCGGGAAAGAAATGACCCAGTACTTGGGTGACTATCAATTTGGGGTGGGGGTGCCAAATGGGGTAGAGGCGGTGCTTCATAGTGCAAACAGATTTCTCAATTCATTTCATGCAGATGGTTCCTTAGCCTTGCTTATTGTGGATTTCTCCAATGCTTTCAACACGGTCGACCGCACAGCTTTTCTGCACGAGGTTCATCAGCGTTGCCCGTCAATTTATCGGCGGGTCCAATTTCTTTACGCCCAGCCTGTTAGGTTGTATGTTGGTAACGAGTGTATTGGGGCTACTACCGGAGTTCAACAAGGAGATCCCTTGGGGCCCCTTTTCTTTGCCCTTGCCTTACATCCCCTTATTCTCCGGGTTCAGGACGCTGTAAACTCCCGTTTCATGCTTGGTACTTGGATGATGGGACGATTATCGGCAATGCCTCTGAGGTTGCTAAGGCCTTAGACATCATCAATGAGGAGGGGCCATCTCTAGGTCTTTATCTCAACATTAAGAAGAGGTTTTTTGGCCGACATGCGACAGGCGAAAAGTTCAAGATGGGCTTTTCTCGAGAGGGATCGGTAGACCAGAGAAGGGGATTAAGCTCCTTGGTGGAGCTAGTCAGGATCCCAGATTTATTGAGGAGTTGGCAGGGCGGCGACCCTTGGGGGCGGTTGACCTCATGAAACTCTTACCCTGCCTGAGAGATCCCCAATGTGAACTCCTTCTGCTAAGGTCGTGCATGGGGGTTGCTAAGTTACTTTTTGGGTTGCGGACTTGTCAACCGCATTTTATGGAGGATGCGGTATCTCGGTTCGATGATGGCCTTAGAGAGGCTATAGAAGACATAGTAGTGGGTGGCGGCCCCTTCTTTGGTGATCTCCAGTGGCGTCTGGCATCTTTGCTAATGCGTCTAGGTGGTTTGGGCCTCTTCTCAGCTCGAGATGTTGGGGCTTATGCCTTTGTGGCGTCTAGATCTCAGTCTTGGGAACTACAGGATCATATCCTTCGAAACTGTGAGGTCGTCGGGCTTGACCCAGACTATCAGCAGGCGCTTGAACGCTTAAATGTCTCTCTCCCAGACTTGGATATTGGCGGTTTTCTCTAATAAGAACACCGCCCCCTCGAAGCCACAAAAACTTTGGCGAATGCTCTGTTTAGCAACATCGCTCAAAGCCTGGGAGAAGCTTTTGATTTGTCATCCCGCCAGAAGGCGGTGTTTGAGTGCCTGAAAGGTCCCCATGCTCAGGAATTTTTGACCGTTATACCAATTGAGGGGTTGGGACAATGTATGTCTGCAGTAGAATATATAGCCATTCTCAAATACCGGTTGATGATCCCTATATACCCGGAAGATGAAACTTGCCCGATATGTCGTAAAGCTTGTATGGATAAATACGGGGAGCATGCAGTTCACTGTAAAGAGCTCCCTGGGTTCAAATATCGGCACGTGGGTGCGTGATGCTTTGTGGGACATCTTAAGAAGAGATGGGATTTCGGCTAAGAAAGAGGCCCCTGTGAATTTCCTCATGGACCCTTTGGAAGGGAGATCTACTCTGCGACCAGCGGATCTGCTCGTCTTTGGCTGGGCTGGGGGGAAACATGCTTGTGTAGAACTCACGGGGGTTTCCCCTTTGGTTGGTTTAAGGGAAAATGGGTTTGTAGCTGGACAAGCGGCAAGAAAGGCAGAATCAAAGAAAGTAGATAAGCACGCTAAAGCTTGCGCAAAGAACCAGCATGTCTTTGCCCTTTTGCCTTTGATATTTTTGGCTCGCTAGCGCCAGAAGCTATCTACTTCTTGACGAGGGTTTAACGGGTCGTCTACTACAATTGTTCAACCCCAAGGGGCAAGGGTTTGTATTTGGAAGGTTAGGGTTTGCAATTCAGAAAGGATTGGCGGCGCAGCTTGTTGCCCGGCTACCTTCTGTTTAGATGTAACTTAACAAATTTTCTGGCTTATATTTGAATTATATTTATGTTAAAAAATAAAAAAAAATAATAAATCTATGGTGTTACGATTAATAGTGGGGTATAATAATGCTAAAAATGTTTTCCTTTTTTGCTGCTGGTCGTTGGTTGCCGCAATCTTTTGACATGTGTGGCCTTTATTATATTTCTGTTTTTCTGTATTACCAACTTTCAATGAACAAGCGGCCAATTTTGAATAACTAAAAGTTATTTATATTATAACCACTACTACTATGTAGTTTTAGCTTGTAAATGATACTATCTGTGATAATTGTTCATGTCTGTCGCTTTGTGTTGCTTACAATAGAAGAATAAATACTACAACAATAGCTAATGTAAAGGAGAGAAAGTCTCTCACTAAATACAGAAATGTACAAGGTTGACTAGGCTATGATTGAGGAGAGATTGAGGTCTTGATTTATGCTAACACTATCCATTGATCAAAGAGGCGTCAACAATTGTTTTACAGGAAGTATAGCTTCGAGACAAACACAACTCGATTGGGACCATCGGATAAGAATTGCATTGAGTGCCGCTAGGGGACTGGCATACTTACATGATGACAAAAAATACGAAGAAGGCGAAAAATCAGTTGTTGTTCACGGAAACATCAATTCTTCAAACATCCTCATCCGACAAGAGCCCAACATTGAAGCGTCCGTGTCTGATTATGGTATCAACACGCTTTTTGACGCTTCAAGCTCCCAGGGCCATGTTACGAGTTACCAGGCCCCAGAAATTAAGGATACCCAAAAAGTCACATTAAAATCTGACGTGTATAGCTTTGGTGTTTTGTTATTGGAGCTTTTAACGGGTAAAACTCCAAAGCAAGCCTCACTGGGTGAGGAAGGGGTCCACTTTTCTAAGTTACTCGAGTCAGTTGCGCTTGAGGAACCGAAGGATGAGATATTTGATGTGGAATTAAGGATGGTTACTAATAATGTCAAGGAGATGATGAAGGAGTTTTTGAAAATAGCAAAGGATTGTGTATCGAAAGAGCCAGAAAAACGACCAATAATGCAGGATGTGGTGAGCAAGATGGAAAAAATTTGGTTGGGACAATCGTCCGATGACCACTCTAAGGGATATGATTATACGCCTTCAACGGAGACCCAGGACACACCGAGTACCATCACACTCGATACACCGAGTACCGTTACACCATAAACCCATATGTATGATGTAATGTCTCTTTTTATTTATGTTAATCTTGTGTGTGAGTTTTCTGGGTTTGGTCAAGTTTCCACTAGGTTGATTGTAAATTAGTTGCTTGGAGTTTGTTTGCCTGCACTTTGGTGGATTCTGTAACGTACCTTTTAGATGAATAAATTATTAAATGCAAGTCGGAAAATAGAAGCAAAATGCAACTTGCAAAACATGTAGTGTTGTTCTAAACTGGATGTGTTTGACAGACATTTCATCCTAAACGCCACACATTTAACTAAATATGTCATCCTACTTAATCAATATCATGGACATATTAATAAGCGGATTACATGATATGTTTAACATGATAATCTATAACTAATCCACTACATGACAGGTTTAACACGATTAATCTAAAGAGTTCAAAATAAGAATGACATGACATGTTTAACAAGATAATTTACTAAGTTCACTCAAGAGAGTTAATGAATATTAAAACATAACTAACATCATTAAATAAAAGTTGTTACAAAATATAATAAAAAAAATCCTTCACGAACTACATTAGCCGTTTTAGGGACAAATTTTAACTACATTAATATATTTATAAAATCATAAATATACGTCCTTTAATAATGCTTCAATATACGTAATTAATTAAAAAAATCAGAAATCTATGTTCTTTAATAAATGATTCTTAAACGTGTCGTTTTGACTTGTGTCACACATTTTTAATCGTTTCATTAATGTGTCACTGTGCTGCTAGGAAGTGTGCAGTTTGTTTGTTCTTAGTAGTGTAGTATCTATTGTTCTTTGTTCTATTTGATGTAATGTATATGTCATGAGCCCCTTTACTAGATTTGGTGAATGAATTTTTGTTAGCCATTAAAACAAAATATATGTCACACATTTTTAATTGTGTCATTAATCTGTCACGACCGAACTCATATAACACAAACTCTAACTCATCTAAGTTTGCATCGAGTAATGTAAAGCTACTGGATAATATAGTCATTTTTCGGCTCATCGTCTTAACATATACGTTGCGGTATAATATTCCAATTTAGGTTAGATTTGATTTCATTTATTCGCCTTTTTAGAAAATAATAATAAGGTGTTTATAACCTTTACATAATAGTAAAATTTGAATTATATAACATTTATCATTAGGGCGGGGTTCAACTATAAAGTCTAAATATCTTAAAAAGTGCACAGATTCATAAAACACCATAATTTAAGCCCTAAAACACACAAAAAAAACCTAAAAATAACAGAGCGAAAATTACTAAAACACTATATTCAAACCCCAACAGTTTATAAAACTCTAAACACACCATCATAGAACTGTGAATATAAAACACAAAACTATAATCAACATAAAACACATAATGTTAGTAATTGAATAGTCAGAGCCTTATCATTCAAAACATAAAACAAATCCAACAGATATGGTGTTTTAGTAATTTTATTATTTATTTATCGGTATTGGGTGTGTTTTATGGTTGACGTTATGTATTTTATGACTTTTTAAACTTTTTAGAAAATTTGGATTTTGTAGCAAATTCCTACCCTTCACAGGGATATCACTAGAGGATGGACTTAACATGAAATTCGTGGGTTTAGGTTTAGTCTAATCAGGTTTGATTTAGTTTCAGGTTAAATTCACAAGCCCTTTAGCTAAATGGGTCGGGTTTGACGGCTTGACACGAATAACCTATTTATATTATATTTTTTCCCCAAACTATATTTTATGTCATAATTTAAATTCATTGGGTATTTAATTTATGCAATAATTATAATTTGAAATAGAACACGACATAGTATTTGATAATTAAAATGTAATTGTTTTATATATATTTGTATTTTTTTATTGTAAAATTTTATTTTAATAATATTAGTATGCAGAAAAATTAATGTAGTAAAAAAAATCGGGTTAAACAGGGTCTTGTGCGAGTCAACTCATAAATATTCGGGTGTCTTCGGGTCAACCCGTGAATATTAGAGTCGTGTTCGGGTTCATATGTTTCACACGATTTTCGGATTCAAATCAGATTGAACCCACAAACTTACAAGCACGACCCATTTGACACCCATAGATCACCGACTTCAGTAATATGTTGGCAATTACCTACGTATCAACTAAAGATCCCACAACAATCCAAAATAAAAAATACTATAAAAATTCATCACTATTTCACTTATCAGTAACCGATGTTGGGTTATTGACGGTTTCAAAAAGTTACTTTTTCCTTCTTTTTTCTATTCGGTAAGTAATTTCCAATGGATTTTACCGTCACAATATGTGGTGAGGAATTCTTGTGGCACCTACAAATATTCAACAAGGAAGGAAGTAATTGATGTGTATTATTGTTTCGTTGGTGGTTACTTTGATTGGTTTGAAGTGAGTTTGTCTTTTATGATTTGTAATCAATTAGTTATTAGTACGATTCTTAGATGTGTTTAATTTATCTTACATGAAAAGAATATATGCTTTATAAACTAAGTGGTTGCATTTTTAATTCATGATTGTGTCGTGTTAAAATATTGTCATTTAGAAAAAAAACTAAAAATAAAATGATTAAATAGCAACTAATTTTTGATGTTGTTCCGTCAAAATTGCTTAAAATTTTTAAAATCACTGAATGTTTACATATTATTTTAGCTATTGGAAAATATGTTGTGGATATTAACAAAAAGATCCAAATGTTGTAAAATAATGAATAAATATGTAGAGTAGCGTTATATGAACTAATCAACTACAAATTACAGAGACAAAATTTTACACAAAAACTATATCAGATCCTAAGCTCATATATACAATGAGGTTGGATCAATATGTTGTGGATATTAACAAAAAGATCCAAATGTTGTAAAATAATGAATAAATATGTAGAGTACCGTTATATGAACTAATCAATTACAAATTACAGAGACAAAATTTTACACAAAAACTATATCAGATCCTAAGCTCATATATACAATGAGGTTGGATCAATATGTTGTGGATATTAACAAAAAGATCCAAATGTTGTAAAATAATGAATAAATATGTAGAGTAGCGTTATATGAACTAATCAACTACAAATTACATAGACAAAATTTTACACAAAAACTATATCAGATCCTAAGCTCATATATACAATGAGGTTGGATCAATTATGCTAAACTAGGGCTACTATTCTCTAGTTGCTAGTTAGAGCGAGAGGAAAACACTTATATTAGAGCAAAAAACACTGAAGATATATGTGACAACCCGTGACTTTGGGATAAAACCGCCCTTGTTTCACTTACATATATAAAATCCTATGCTTCTACCATTTGACAAATTAATTGCATTTATATATATCGTGTTGAACCAACCCGAAGTGTTTGAACCAAATGTATGTGGATTCAACCCACTCGCGAAACCTGTGAGGTCCAAAACCACAGCGTGTATAATATATACTTACTTCACTAATGTATTATACACATATACAATTACACTACTAATAGATTATACATATGTATTAGTTGTTTTAAAAAAAGCAAGTATATATTTAAGCAGCCCACAACCATGTTTCCTTGGCAGCCCACAACTCAACATGTTTCCTTATACATTTCTCTTTGGCAGCCCACAACTCAACATAGGCTTAAGCCCAATTCGGCTCAGCTTATCCAACAGCCCCCACCTCTATATTTATACGTACGTATACATGTTCTATTATAATATAAATACAATAACAAACCATACTCCTTACATCCCTCAAGTTTATGGCAGCAGATGGAGCTATTCCCCCCAATCGTGATCACTTCAGCCGAACACACTCTCTCTTGCATCTCCTTCGTCTCGTGGTTAGTATTTTCGACGTCATTGCTGTTATTTTTGATATTACTTGGTTGTGTTTCTTCATAATTTGGTGTTCTTGATGTTTTATGATGTTGCTCGTAGATTAGGATTGCTAGAAATTATGTTTGGTCGGAGCTTAATCCAATATGTGTTGCATAGTCACTAGGGTGTGGATTTGTATAAGATCTTGGTAGGAATAATGGATAAACTTGATTGATTCTTAATGCATACATGACGTACAATCTGGGATAAATGATGATTATCTTCTGTAAGTAAACACTACGGGTCGTTGGGCGCGTTAGTTGCCCGGTTGGGATGATCGGGTAATGAAAACAGATTCTGCCCGACAGTTACAGCCGACTTTAATCGGCTGTAACCGGGTCATAAATTAACGAAAAGATGATTTTCTTGACTATATTACGTGCTATTTCGAAATACGTTTCTAATGGCGCTAGAATCATAATTTTTGGACGTCGTTTGCTATTTTAAATAATTGATTCGTTTCAGTAATGAAAGTTGTGTTTTCCTGCAGATTTTACGCGATATGTTTTGCATCATAACTTGCTGCGTATTTGGGGTTTTCCTATGAAATTCTTACCGTAGATAGCCTTTGATGTTTTAAGAATTTTTCCGCTGATTTCAAGTCAATTGGATAAACGAGGAATTTTTAAGAAAATATTAAGTAGGCAGGGGTCAGATTTTGACGAATCTGACCACAGTTCAGTGTTTGATTTTTCAGGGAAAATATTTAAAGAATTAGGTTCGGAAAATTTGACATAAAATGAAATGGACTGTTGGGCACTTTCTATAAGTTTCTGGGAATTTTTGCAGATACGAAACTATATTAGAAAAATTCCCAAAAACTGTGTAAAATTAAGTGTAAATGCTGAATTTTGACAAATTAATTTGACGTGCTTGTTTCTTGCTTGTGAAATCATATAATGTCCTATTATGTTTGATGACTACATAATTGATACTTAATATGTGATATGTTGTAGTGTTATGTCTACGTACACTTGGTTAAATGGTTCATGTATAAACGTGTTACGTGCAAAATGCTAGATTCCGTGTAGGTATATACGTGTTGCATGAATTCATTCTAATGGAATACATAATAACTATCTTAGGACGCGGTTGATCGTCTTTGCTACTAATTTCACTTTATTTCTTACCGAGCAAAACAAAGGTGAGTTCACACCTTATTAAAAGCTTGTATTCCCGGTGGTTAGGAACCTCACTTTCCCGGGTATGGGATTTCCTAGTATTCCTGGGGATGGAATACTGTTAAATGCTATTTATATTGCATGTCTTTAGCGGACTAAACAAACTCTATCAGATAGTCCCCACGCATTATACCGATTAATCACCGGGGCCTGGCGAAAGGGATATTAGTTGATAGCGATATTAGGTTCGATAAACCTCACACCGTACCTGGGAGGACGGGCGTGAACTTTTATGCCTTGGAAACTGGTCAATGACGATAGACATTGATTTGTGGGCACAAACAACTTACACAGTCAAAGTTTCGGTACCACACAGTTTAGTAGCTTAAAGATGGGGTAGTTCCCTATGACATGTTTTATAAATTAAGTAATTTAACACCTATGTTTTTGGAAAATAATACTGAAAAACTGTGAACTCGCCAACCATATGTTGACATACTATTACATGCTTTGCAGGTCGTTAGGTACAGCGCGGGAGCTTGCATTGGAGTAGTGTCGTGGCTTCGTTATATTTAATTTGGTTTTACTTAAGCAATTATGGTTTTTTTAAACATTGTTTGGATTTTTAAGCTGTTTACTTCCACTGTTAATTTAACTATGTTTTTGATATCTATAATAGTGGTTCAACATTGGTTAGTAGCTTGATCCTAGTCGGTCGCACCTTTTGTGGTAAAACTCCGCACGTGAAAATTTGAGGGTGTGACAACATATATAATAGAAAATCATGAATGCTACTTCTGGTTGTACAACAAGTCAAACAACAGATTTTATCTCTAATTTCATGCCTCTCAACCTTGATTATGATGATTTTTCGAACTGGAATCATCAAGTGATCACGGTACTAAAAAATCTAGGTTTATTACAGTACTTGAATCGAGAATTACTGGTTCTACCTGCCGGTACCAATGAACGTGATGATTGGAATAAATCTGATAGTTGTGTGTCAACCTTTGTTACTGCAAATCTCAATCCACCTCTGAATCAAGATGTTCGAGGTGCAATCTCCTCTTCTGGTATGTGGAATCGCATAGAAGAAATCTTCTATCAACAAATCCATGGTAGTGATTGGAGCACCAGTGGTTGTAATAGTGGTTGACAGGGTCACGTTTGGAGTTGTTTTTTTGGCCCAACGATTCTTCCCATCCATCTATTTTGGGCCCTGGCCCAACCACCTCAATTACATCCTTTGATTTATCATATTTTTTTAATCGGGCCTGCTGATGAATTTGGATCTTCACATTTTACTCATTGGGTTGGCTAGACGAGTACATCACATTTTGGTTTGATTGCTGATTTGTCTAGCATTTGCGAGTGCGTGGATTATTGGATACCTAATTCCAGTGTCACTGCAACCGCTGATTCTTGTATTGTCTTTGATGCTGCTCCCTACATCGGCTTTGAAGGAGTCACTGTAAGCAATGGTATGGCTCCTACTATTTCTCATATTCGCATTGCCTTTTTCATTTATCTGTTAGTACTCTTACTCTTAGATATGTTCTTGTGGTTCCTTGCTTAGCAAAGAACCTTTTATCCATCCCGTAGTTAGTGATTGATTATCCTATACCTGTTGTTTTCATATATCTAGGTCTATCCATTCAGACTTTTGATGGACAACTCCTCCATCACACACGTGGAAGTTCACATAAGTTATATTCACTTGCTACTTTCACTTCTATTTCTCATGAGAGTTGGCATCCTCATTTGGGTCATCTGTCTGATTATGTTTTGTCTAGATGTTTGTTTTTACATCTGTCAAACAAAACCAAACACACACATTGTACTGCTTGTAGTGTTTCAAAATCGACTAGATTGCCTTTTACATCAGTTTTATCCCATTCTACTTCACCTTTACATATTATACATTGTGAAATTTGTGGTGCCTCGCATGTTATGTCTAGAGATGGATACCGATATTTCATTACTTTTATTGATGATTTTAGTCGATTTGATGGATTTATCATTTGACTTGTGATTTTCAATCGATTAATTTCTTTCGACATTTTAAACTGCTTGTTGAGAACCACTTCTCTCGCACCATCAAACATATTCAGTGTGATGGTGCCCCTGAGCTCATTTGTGGATCTATGGCTCATTTCTTTCAGATTCTTGCATTGCTTATCGCATTTCATGCCCATATATTCCCTAATAGAATGGAGTTGCTGAGCGAAACAACAGGCATCTTTCTGAGGTTTGTCGAGCTGTATTGTTTCATGCTCGGTTACCAAAGAAATTATAGTATGATGCACATGCCAGTGTTGCTTTCCTTATTAACCAGTTACAATCACCGTTTTTTCATCACTTATCTCCTTACCAGGTCCTATTTGGATCTCGCCCGGATTACTCCTTTTTTCATACCTTTGGGTTTTGCGCTTTCCGATTTAGGTGATATTCGAGCGGATAAACTTTCACCCAAATCTACTCCTTGTATCTTTGTTGGCTATGGTCCATCTTATCTTTGTTATGATCCTCGTGCATCTCGTATGTATACTTCTCATCATGTTCGATTCCGTGAGTTGATTTTTAACATTCCAGGGAGTTCTACTACTCCCAAAGCTTGTTCAGATTATATTCCTTTCTTCATTCCTCCTCCTTCACTTCCAACTTATGTTGCTTCCCTTTCCTTTTCATCTCCTCCTATTATTCCTTCATCATCATTTCCTGATATTACATCATCTCCTTTTCCTCCTTCCCTTCCTCCTCATCATATTCCGACTAACCCGATGGTTACACGATCTCGTGATCATACACGACAGCCACGTTAGTTTCCTGATCATGTTCTATTTCACGTCTCTACTACTCCCACCACTAAGCCTTTCATATTTCATCTGGTTCAAGCTCCCACGGACGTCAACATTTTGGTTGTAAGTGGGTTTATAGGATTAAACATAATCCTAATAGATCATTGAGTCATTATAAAGCCCGACTTATTGCCAAGGGCTTTAATCAGACTAAGGGTATTGACTACAGTGAGACTTTCAATCCAATGGTCAAACCTACTAATATTCATCTAGTTCTTTCAATTGCTTTATCTCGAGGATGGTCTATTCTTCAGGTTGATATCAACAATGCGTTCTTACATGGAGATCTTTCTGAGACTGTGTATATCACCTAACCCTTAGGTTTTGTTGACTCATCTAAACCACATTATGTTTGTGGTCTACATAAGGCTCTTTATGGCCAAAAGTAGGCTCTTAGAGATTGGTTTTCAAAGCTATCCACCGCTCTGCTTGTTGATGGTTTTAGTTAGTGTCTTTTAGATGTATCTCTCTTTGTTTACAGTTGGGATTCGATACTCTTTTATGTCCTGATCTATGTTGATGACATCATTATTACTAGGAGCCCTTCTAATTGTGTTACTAGCTTGATTGGGTGTTTACATTTTCAGTTTGCGCTCAAGGATTTGGGACAGTTGTCATATTTTCTAGGTATCCAGGCCACATTTTCTTAGGATGTTTTACACTGATCTCAGCAGTGCTACTTACATGATTTACTACAACGCACTGGTCTTGCTGATTGTCGACCATTATCTACTCCTGTCTCTTCAGGTAGACAAGTTTCTCGATATACTGGTAATCCTTAATCTGACCCTACTATGTATCGGAGCACTGTTGGTGCATTACAATATCTTGTGTTGACACGACCAGAGATTGCTTATGTAGTTAGTAAGGTGCCACACTTCCTTTAGACACCTATTAATCGACCTTGGGTCACTATCAAGCGGATTTCGCGGTATCTTAAGGGTACCATCTCTCATTGATTATGTATACTTCGGTCTACTTGTGTTGATTTACATGCTTATAGTGATGCCGACTGGGGTAGGTGTCCCGCTGATCGACGTTCCACCACAGATTATTGTGTTTCTTTTGGGCCCAACCTCATCAGTTGGAGTTCGAAGAAACAACATACGGTTGCCAGGCCGAGTACTGAGTCTGAGTATCATGCTCTTACTCATATAGCTGCTAAATTACGATGAATTATTTCTATATACTGCATAAGTTATATATTAGAATGACTTGTCAACCAACTCTTTAGTGTGACAATATTGGAGCTACATATCTTGTAGTCAACCCGACGTTTCATCAAAAAGACCCGTTTACCTCAGAGTTTGTTAACAAAAGTCTCTGCTCATTAACCCTATTATCATGTGAAATGATACATGTTTGGGTAATCTTTCACCCATTCAGTCTACACTATCAAAATTCAAAAGCCAAAGAATTGCAATCATTACCTGCTCAATGACCCTATTATCTCTATATAAATAGAGAGAAGTTCTACTGTTATTTAACTCATGGTGGGCAAAGGCGCTTTATTATTTTTTTTTCAATTTTAATCTACTTTATTGTTATATATATATATATATATAGGATTAAGATCAAGGGAAAACCCTTCTGAGTTGTGAGAACTTAGAGAACTCGGTATTCTCGTGCGAGTTAGCCCCATTTTTACACACCCCTATATTAAATATTAGAAAAGACTGCCATAAAAAAAATAAAAAAAATTCGAATTGTTGTTTTTGGCCCCTTACAGGAGCTGTAAAAAGCTGATTACATAAGCACTACATCACTTTTTACAACATTTACGGCTGTAAAAAGCTGAGTTTTATAAGTTCTTACAACTCGTATAAATTTTCATTTTATCCTAACCCTATATAAAATGTCAATTTACGTCACTGTGGTTTACACCAAAACGCTGGAACAACCCTCATTTGAAAAAATGAAACAATCAAGTCCCTCAGGTTGTCGATTGCGTTCAATAACGTCCCTCGTTATATTTTCCCGGTTTAATAATTGTGAAAAGACTAAATTACCCTTAAAACTGTCATGACCATTTCGGTCCCTGTTGTAAATTTTTTTTAAATTCCATCCATATTCAAAAGGTTTCCAAATCTACTTATGAATCACCCTAATCCAGTAATTGATTAGCAACCACAACAACAACAAATCAACCACTTCAAGTAGTGTGAATTGTGATGCAGTTATAACATCAACAACAGTAACAACAACTAAGAGTAAATGTTGAACCTGTTTGAACTTGACAAGGTTGTGAAATGCGATTATAACATGAACAACAACAACAACAACAACAACTCAAAATGAACTAATTGCAGCAAGCTTATGATACCTGTTCAACTTACAATCTGAACTGAAAGCATAAGTGAACCTATAATCTGAACTGAATGCAACAAGTTGAATGCAAGTGAATGCAACAAGGTTATGATGCCTGTTCAGCTTATAAGATGTTCAAACATATTGACTATCTAATCAGACCTAATGCACACCTAAATCAAAATGTCCAACTGAAACTGAAACTGATGCACAAACTATAATATGTTCAAACAGCAACTCAAAATGAACCTGAAGCTAATGCACAGCTTATAATCAGTTCAAACAATAACAACTAAAACTAAACCTAATGCTAATCTGTTCAAACATCAACAACTGAAACATAACCTAATGCACAACTAAGACAAATGTCCTATAGCACAATGAACTGATATCAAACCACAATTAGTATACATAGTCTAAGCTAATAATGATACATAACAGTTTAAGTTAATAGGCATACAAAAGAAGGGTAAACCCTAATCATAAACACTGAAAACCCAAAAATGATTAGGATCAATCCAAAATTAACCCTTTTGAAGTTTTATAGTTATCCTAATAGTTACATATATAATATGTACAGCCAACTAACCACCATCGGATTATAGTTGGTTGGCGGCTAAAACAGAGTTGTATAGCTGGATAGAAGAAACCTTTTTCGTTCAGAAAACCCAAAAATGATTAGGATCTATCCTAAACCCTTTTCCACCCCTCAAAAGGACTTGTATTGGACCCTAATTAGTCATCGAGTTACCTGCACACGAGTTCCGACTGGAATTCGAAGAAAAGCAACCCACATTTCAGATTATACGACGGGCATGGATATCGAAATAATAGAATGAATTCAAAATTAAGACAAATGCGTATCGATCACGTGGAATGTAAGCAAGATTATGAAGTATTGCCTCATCGTTGTCTTGGAGCACCGGTGAATTAAGAAGGGTGGGGGGATTGAATTGTGTTTTAATAGAAGCTAGAGGATTAAAAGGGTTGGGCAGGGTTATCTTTGGGTGAATTTACCATATTGCCCTTTACGATATTAATTAAATAAAGGGAAAATAATTGGAAAATATAACGATGGACGTTATTAAACGCAATCGTCAACCACAAGGACTTGATTGTTGTGTTTTTTCAAATGTAGGCTGCTCCTGCGTTTTGTGTAAACCATAGAAAACGTAAATTGACATTTACTCTATATATTTTTATTGATTATACCCACCCTTTGTAAACTAGCTCAGTTGGTGATGCACGCTTTTTTCCCAAAACAAGGTCGCAAGTTTAATCCATGCTATCTTCTTATCTATTCCTATTTTTTCTAATTCTAACTTTTAATCCTTCAATAAATACATGTTCTTTATTGGAGGATATGAATATATGATTCTTTTTTAAGTGAAAAACACTTTCTTTATTTTTTTTAAATACTTAAAATTAGTATTTTTTTGTTAATGTTATTTTTATCGATGTGTGTACGTTTTCATTTAAGTTTTGTTATAAATCGACCCACCCCACTATTTGTTTTGGTGTAGCTCTTTCGCTTACCATAGCATGTGCCGTACTATAACGAGTGGACATGGATCAAATTCCCGTCACGTTCCTGGGACAACCCACGGGTTATCACATAGATCTGCACAACAAATGATGCCCGTTGTGAAGCGCGGGTTTACTACGTCCCTTGTTCATAAAAATACTATCAAGATATGTATATTATTTTAAAAATTATTGTCTTTGCATCAGGCATTTGTTGTCTCCTTGTTTCATATTGTTGGGTCACATCATCTTCATGCTCAATAATGGATATGGCTTTTCTAGCCAATACACCCTAAAATCCAAGCTCTTCATCGTGTAATCATATTTCTCAGAATCATCCAACAACATATACACTTGTTAGACCATCAAAGAGAAGTAACTAAGGAACAACGGTTATGTAGATATTGCCCTAATTAAGCTTCTATTCATGAATTTTTGTTTTTCTTTCTTTGGGGCATTCTTTTGGGACTAAGACCTTAGCGGCACTATGTTCATCCTGTAACCTATTGTTCTAACAACGTAACACTTAATATAAAAATTTTAAATCCGGTGAATCCTAAGCCACCAGTAATCCTGCTTAAATAAAAAATACTGTATGTCAAGTATAATAGTTAAACAGATGTCAACCATAAAGACTTCCCAAATACATACAAGTATAATAATCAAGCAAAATAACAGTGAACCATAATTGGTATGTATATTTTAGCAAACATTTTAAATTGGTACATATATCTTAAATGCATAATTGAATAAAAGATTCTGTAATTGAAAAAAATCAAATGAACTCCACTTTTATACAGCATTAACTTTCAAGAGTTGTTTTCCACAATTATTGAAAATAAAGTTTCATGGGTGTCCCTGGTTATGCGATGAAATATTAGATTCCTATAAAAAAAAGCCCCACAAATTATTATGCATCTACTTATCAAGATAATTTATAACTAATCCACTACATAACACATTTAACATGATTAAGATAATTTATAACTAATCCACTACATGACACATTTGACATGATTAATTTAAAGAGTTCAAAACAAGAATGACATAACATGCAAAAGAGTTAAACGAATATTAAAACATAACTAACATCATTAAATAAAAGTTGTTACAAAATATAATAAAAAAATCCTTCACGAACTACATTAGCCGTTTTAGGGACAAATTTTAACTACATTAATATATGTAATTAATTATAAAATCATAAATCTACATCCTTTAATAAATGATTTAATATACATAATTAATTAAAAAAAATCATAAATTTACATTCTTTAATAAATGATTCTTAGGCATGTCGTTTTTACTTGCGTCACACACTTTTAATCGTTTCATTAATGTTTCACTGTGCTACTAGGAAGTCTGCACTTTGTTTGTTCTTAGTAGTGTAGTATCTATTTTCTGTTTGTTCTTTGTTCTATTTGATGGATTGTATATGTCATGAGTCCCCTTACTAGATTTGGTGAATGAATTTTTGTTAGCCGTTAAAACAAAATATATGTCACACATTTTTAATTGTGTCATTAATCTGTCACACATTTATGACCGAACTCATATAACACAAAACCTAACTCATCTAAGTTTGCATTGAGTAATGTAAAGCTACTGGATAATATAGTCATATTCTGGCCCATCGTCCTAACATAGACGTTGCGGTATAATATTCCAATTTAGGTTAGATTTGATTCCATTTATTTGCCTTTTTAGAAAATAATAATGTGTTTATAACCTGTACATAATAGTAGAATTTGAATTATATAATATTTATCATTAGGCTAGGATACGATTATAAAATCTAAAAATAAGTGTACAAAATCATAAAATACCATAATTTAAGCCCTAAAATACACAAAAAACTTAAAGATGACAGAGTGAAAATTACTAAAACACTATACTCAAAGCCCAACAGTCTATAAAAACTCCAAACACACTATCGTAGAACTGTGAATACAAAACACAACACTATAATCAACATAAAACACATAATGTTAGTGATTGGATAGTCAGAGCCTTATCATTCAAAACATAAAACAAATCCAACATATATGGTGTTTTAGTAATTTTTATCATGTTATTTATGGGTATTGGATGCGTTTTATTTTAGTAATTTTTATCATGTTATTTATGGGTATTGGATGCGTTTTATGATTGACGTTATGGTATTTTATGACCTTTTAAACTCTTTAGAAATTTTGGATTTTGTAGCAAATTTTACCCTTCACCATTAACTCAAAACTTATCACAACCATAAGAATCATCGACGAGATATCAACAATGAGATATCATTAGGGGATGGACTTAACATGAAATTCGCGGGTTTAGGTTTAGTCTAATTAGGTTCGGGTTAGTTTCAGGTTAAATTCGCAAACCCGTTTAGCTAAATGGGTTGGGTTTGCGTCGAACCCGACGGCTTGACACGAATAACCTATTTATATTATATTTGTTGTCTCCTTGTTTCATATTGTTGGGTCACATCATTTCATGCTCAATAATGGATATGGCTTTTCTAGCCAATACACCCTAAAATCCAAGCTCTTCATCGTGTAATCATATTTCTCAGAATCATCCAACAACATATACACTTGTTAGACCATCAAAGAGAAGTAACTAAGGACCAACGGTTATGTAGATATTGCCCTAATTAAGCTTCTATTCATGAATTTTGTTTTTCTTTCTTTGGGGCATTCTTTTGGGACTAAGACCTTAGCGGCACTATGTTCATCCTGTAATCTATTGTTCTAAGAACGTAAAACTTTAAAATACAATTTAAATCCGTTAAACCCTAAGCCACCAGTAATCCTGCTTAAATAAAAATACTGTATGTCAAGTATAATAGTCAAACAGATATCAACCATAAAGACTTCCCAAATACATACAAGTATAATAATCAAGCAAAATAACAGTGAACCATAATTGGTACGTATATTTTAGCAAACATTTTAAATTGGTACATATATCTTGAATGCATAATTGAATAAAAGATTCTTTAATTGAAAAAAATCAAATGAAATCCACTTTTATAAAGCATTAGCTTTCAAGAGTTGTTTTCCACAATTATTGAAAATAAAGTTTCATGGGTGTCCCTGGTGATGCGATGAAATATTATATTCCTATAAAAAATAAAAAAAGCCCCACAAATTATTGTGCATCTACTTATCGTGTCACACTCTTATAGGTTTTGCTGACACTGTGAATTTGATATCTTTATTCATGCAGCAGCTTTAGGAAGAGCATGATTCATGTGTTTCCGGGTGTATATTTATATAGTTACCGTCCGTAAATAAACCCATCATTGTTCCTATCAAGTTAAGTTTTCTCAACACAAAATCCAATCCTAAGCTCTACCCGCATTGTTTTCCCCATCGATCTTCCTACACCCAACTTCTGCTCATTCTATTTCTATCAGATAAAATTAAAACATCAGTTTCTTTCCCTGAAGTTATGAGTTTCAACTTAACAACTGAGTATCTACAACTTGTAGATGAACTTGTGGATGACTATAATATTCCTAAGCATATTATATATTCGTTGCTGGCTTACGTGAAGCCTCTATACCGATCAGATCTAGAAAACAAGTATAGCACACCTATGGTTTGGATTGGGACGTGGATCGTGTTTGCATCTCTAGTTTGCATCCTTGCTATGGGGGCTGACTTATTACATGGTATACGTAGCAGAATGCTATGGTTTCCGTGTAAATACTTTAGAATGAATGCGGCTTTTCTCTCTATAATGTTTGTCGCAATGAAGTTACCAGTGGATCTAAGTGGTGTGATACCTGGTGACATGGATGAGGCCGGAAAGCTCGGAAGCATGGCTTTCATGTGCATCATGATGGCCAATATATTGCCATCTTTAGCTACCATGGGTAGCAATGAACTTTTGTCAAACATCATAGCTTTGTGTGTTCTTGTTTCCACCTTGGTTTTGAATGTTTGCATTCAGATTCAATCGGGAGTTGTATCCTACAATGAAGATACTGTTATTCAAATGATTTCACCTAAATATGATGTTCAATCACTGGGCATAAGTAAGCATCGCAATACTTTACTAGCCACAATTTATATGACTTTGCTAGTTGTATTGTTGATAATACATGTATGTTCATCTTTGGCGATTCTAAAATCCAAAAAGATTATAGAATTGAAGTACCGACAAGGTCATAATATAGCTTCAAAAGACCTTCAACAATCATCAGAAGAATTATTGACAGTTGAGAAGTTACAAAAGCATGTGAGAAACCACTGGATTCTGGCAGAAAGTGGTAGCCCCCAATTCATAACCGCTTGCTTTCCTACAACATCTGCTTCTGGGTTAATATGTGTTTTAGTCACTCTCTTACACACTCTCACCATGTCTTGGATTATTAAAGATATTTTGAGGAAGGACTATAATTCGGATTATAGTTGGTCCATGCTAGTAATTCTCATAGTACAATCTATTGGTGTTGTGATTGGTACAGTCGCACCGCTTTCTAGATGTTTTGCAATCTTAAACTTCAAAGTGTCTTTTAAAATGATTTTAAAACATTTTAAGGTCTTTGAAGTAGAAAGCTACTGGACTCAGAAATTATACGATTGGAAACATGCTAGTATAAGACTCCCATTTTGTAGCGACAAACTCAAGGTGGTTATCCAAACCTTGAAAAGGCTAACTCTCAGCTTTTGTATCGAACTCCAGGAAGGAGTTGTGGTCCTGTGCAAGATAATAGCTTTGATCCCATTTTCCTTTATGCTATGTGTCTTGTATTGTTTGAAACCGGTAAAGATCGTGTTTTGTTCAGCGGGACAAAAGACAGACAACTTGGAACCAAGTAAAGATCTTCGCCCATATGTTTTGCAACTTGAAGATGAAATAGAGCTTGCCGAGAGAACAATGGAAGGCCTTTCAAAATCTGTGAATCAATTGATCCAGAAGGGCGAAAAAAACCAACCAAACAATCTCATAAAGCTGATTTTAGAAAAATCTACTTGTGGTTTTCAAGGAGTTAAAATGTTTGACAACATGGATCATCAGCTTCCATCTTCACTATTAAAAGTAGAATATCAAGATTGTTGGAGCATACCAGTGGTAACCCTAACAACCATCGCCACTTCTCTTCCTAAAATCAAAAAGAAAGAAGTTGATAGCTTGCTGAAAAGTGTGAGGGAAGGTTTAGTATACGTCACACTTGTGGAAGAAAACCTCAATGCTACTGATGACTATGCAACCCTTCAAGAGGCTGCAAGAACTTTGTGGCAAGAAGTTGATGTCTACCACAAATGGTTAGGATACAAGTTGCAAGACCCTGCTCTCCAAGAGAATAGAGCTGGACAGATTGTTGAATGGTTCAGGGATACAACTAAAAGAATAATTTACACAAAGGACAATACTCAAGGCCAAAATGAAAATTCCATACATGTAGGAACATGTAAGGATGAATGCATTAGCAGGATTATTTGTGCCAACTCAATGTATGGTATAACCACAACGATCCTGCGAACCTATCAAACCAACATTGATGACAAGGTTAGCCAAAAGAAACTATTCGATAATTTATCATCAATGATCACTGATATAATGGCCGCTTGTCTCACCAACTTGCCACAAGTCATAACAATGAAATGCCATAATGGTGTGATGGAGAAAAGGGAAGGCAATGTCAAACATGCAACTCAACTTATTGGTGAGACTACACAAATAATCAAAACCCTTCAAGATCACGGAATTCCAAGAATGAGTTCAAATGACTTGCCTTTTATGGGAAAATGGCGTGCCTATTTAGGGGAGCCATGATTCCTCAAATACGAATTTCGTTATTCAAATAATAGGGTAAGTTCATTTGCCAGAATATAATGTCTTGTTTATTTGTTTTCCTCCTTTGTTGATTTCCTCCTATTATACGTAGTTGTATTTACAATTTCGTATGAATCACAGTGTCTTGAAGAATTTGATTTGCACCTTAGCATCTACAAAGTATGATGATTAAGTCCTTGGGTCTTATAATTTGTATTGTTTCCTATTTTACTAACTTGTAAATTATTGTATCAATATTTACTTTTTGGTGTGGTTTGAGGAATGTTTGAATGCATTTTCTTATGGGTTTGATTGCTCATATGATCTCACTCTCCGTTGGTGTTCATAGTTTTCACAATTTACCAAAGTTATTGTTGAGGAGACCGAAAAATTTAAACGTACACTCTCCGTTTGTGTTCTTAGTTTTAACAATTTACCTAACTTATTGTTGAAAAAGCAAACTTAAGGACACCCAAAAATTTAAATGTACATTATAATGTGAAATGGAATGCTCATTCATATCTCTACAACCAACAATTCTAGTGAATAATATGTTTGGATAAATTCTAATTATCTTTTTTAAATTTGTAGTATTCTAATTTACCCAGATTAGTTTCATCACATCTTATATATCATATAATTTGTTTGAATTTAATTATAATTCAATTTGTAGTATTCTAATTTATCACCGATATAGGCATTTGTTTTCTCTTATGTCGGATCTTGTACGACCCGTAGTGTAAAGGTGCCAACCATGAATCGTTACTTGCGTAGGTAGACTATATGACTTCGTCTTCTACCTTAAACGTCTTGAAACACATATTGTTATTAACGTGTCTTATCTTTGGTAGGGATAAGCTTTTTAGGTACCTTTAGGGAAAAAGCAACATTGAGGGGAAATACTTTCAAATGAGAAGGTACCTTGTGAGTGTAGGTTATGTTGTTTGTTTACGCTTCTTCTACACTCCCATCGATCCTCGTATGAATCCATATGCTAGGTTAACTATACTTTATCATTCTCCATCTCTTAAAAGAACTCGACCATGAGGTCTTGGAGAAAAGAGTTTTAGTTGATGAGCTGTTTATCTTCACCAATTCCATAAAACCCTTCACTGACACCTCAACTCTCACACTATTATCTATGGTAAATTTCATTGATTGTTCAATGCTCTCCACCACAAGAACACATTTGATGCTATTTATTGTTTTCTTCTCCTCATCATTTGCTTTGTTATGTTGGTAACTTTCCACCATGCTAACATCTTCCATTACCTTCCATATGTCGAACCTCTATATCTTGATGTGACACTTCATCATCATTATTATAAGGTTCATCAGCTTTGTACCTTGGAGTTATTACGAAAACGAATAGCTGAAAGTATGTACCTAACAATACTCTTGTTGATTTCCTGAATTTTCACACACTTGCATGTTCTTATCTTGCTTATGTGTGGAGAGGGCATCTATCACCCATGGAGTCATGCTACCTATGTCGTGCTCTTGTTTTAGTAGGTCTTGCACTTTTTATTTCTTGACGTCACATTCTTTGGGCGTTGCCAGGGTAAAGGTATCTTCAAGAAATTCTTGTCTAGAATTGATATCCAAACATACAAAGTTTCTAAGATTCGAAAACAAATTGAAAACAAATAAATATGTATATTGAGTAAATTGTGTGGGTTTGTGTAACTTTTACAAAGTATGTGGCGTCTGAGCATATAGGTTTCTTCTGAACCGATGTATTGTTTACTAGAATGACGCATACATACAAGTTCAAGTATTTCACAAAATTGACCCTTAAGAGTTATTTACATGACACTAATATAATAAACATACTAATATAAATTACAATTGTGACCCATAAGTGTGTTGTGAGTGATTATATCCAACAATCACCCTTTAATCAGGATCAACTAGTAGTAGGTCTTTGATGCAAAGTAGTTCTCTCATTGTGATGAACTTGATTTTTGGTAACACCTTTGTTAAGATATTTGCCTCTTGATGTTCTCGAGGGATGTGCTCCACAGTTATTTGTTCCTTTTCATTGTATTCATGTATGAAGTGATATCAATGTGCTTACTTCTACCATGAAACACGATGTTCTTCATCAAGGCTATTGCAGATCTGTTGTCAAACCATCAAAGTTACCTTCTCATCTTTTCATCCAGTTAAAGCACTAATGCAACAACCATCATATTCCATCTATGTTTTTATCATCTAGTTTATTTTCCATTTTATTTATACCCTTATTTTGATCAATAAACAACTTAGGGTTTTTTTTATCATTGTTATTACATTTATAAATCCATAAATTTGATCCATCTAATTATATATCAATCAATCACACGTACCAAGTAAATCTCACAAATAGCAAAACTATTTGTAGGGTCTGAGGATGGTGGGAGACAAACCTTATCTCTATCCCTAGAGATAGAGAGACTACTTCCAGAGAGACCTAGAAAGTCGAGAACAAACAACAGACAACAAACGAAACTGCAAGACCATAAAAAAAAACAACCAAATTACACAAGCAATAATGAGATAGTAGCATATAAAACATAAACATATAAAACATCAAGAAAGCACATATATATACAATGCCTGCATCAAGACAATCACATGCATAATCACCATAGTGTTTAGGAAACCTAAACCCCTAAGATCCAACTAAAGCTCTAGAGTACCCTCCCCTAAAAATCTTTAACCTTAATCCTACGTCTCCATGAACTCCTATCCTGATATATGTCCTCAAAGAGGAGCAACTCTAGTAATCGTGTCTAATTCGTTCGTCCCAAGTTAATTTGGGTCTGCGTCTACTCTTCATCCCCTCAACAGTGAGGATTTCCACTACTCTAACCGGTGTTGTCGTCTGCCTCCTCTTCACATGCCCAAATCATCTCAGTCTCCTTTATCTTATATGATATATTCGTCACTCCTAACCTCTCCATCTAAACCTCATTTCTTATTCGGTTTAACCTCGTGTGCCCACACATCCACCTTAGCATCCTCATCTCTGTAACTTCCATCTTACATGCTTGTGTCTTCTTGATGGCCCAACACTCTGTACCATATAGTATAGCAGGTCTAATTACAACCCTATAAAATTTCCCTTTTAATTTAGTTGGAAACCTCTTATTGCACAATATCCCTATGGCAGCTCTCCATTTACACCAGCCAATCTGTATGCGGTGGGCCACATCACTGTCTATCTCCCCATCCTCTTGTATAAATGATCCACTTGAACTTAGTTGCTTGTGGAACTACTTGGCCTCAATGGTGATCTGAGTGCTCCACCACTGAAGTTACAATATAGATACTCCGTTTTAGAGTGACTTATCCTTAAGCCCTTGCCCTCTAAAACTTCTCGTCACTCCTCTAACCTCTCATTCAAGCCCTGTTTAGTCTCCACAGCTAACACAATATCATCGGCAAAAAGCATGCACCATCGAATTGCCTCTTGAATTCACTTGGATAACTCATCCAAGACAACTATATATATATAGTGAAGAGTTCAGATGAGAAGAAAAGTTTTGTAAGAATAAAAAGAATAACTTTTAAACCAATAGAAAATGTGTGTATTTAATATTATGAAAAATGGGATATAGGTAAACCTATAATTGTCATTAATTAGCTAATTAATTAAACTTGTAACTCATTTTTTTAATATACTTTTCAAGATAAAATAATATATAGTGAAGGACAATTTTCGACATGTGTAGGATAAATTTTAGTATGTGTAGGATAAATTTTAAAATGTGTAGGGTATTTTTACATGTGTGTAGGATAAATTCCGATAAGTATAAGATATATGTAGGATAAGTTTTGAAATGTGTAGGATATCATGTTTTTTGTTTTATTAATGAGAAATAACATAATTAATGAGAGGAGTTATGAACTATTTAATGTTTACCATTGTTTCCTTTCTTCTTTTTCTTCTCACATTAAATTTCTTCTCAAATGAACCTTCCCCTATATATATATATATCCATTTATTCATATAATTTCATATACACATATATGACTATGAATCCAACTTTAAATTCCCAACTATTATACAAATATATTCTCCCCTCAGAAGTTTTGGAGGAACAACCTCCAGGACTCTTTGAAACCATTAATCTCCCTCTTCAAAAGCGCATCAAACAATACTCTTGCTACTCCGGTGAGGGTTTGGATGAACATAAAACACCATGTCGGCAATGACCATCGTCCGACTTTTACTGCGCCATCAAAATCAAACATGTGGTTGTCCGAATCTGTAGTACCATCTTATTTCTTTACGGTGGATGACATTTTCAGCATCGGTGGAAATTTTGCATTTACAGTTCTTTGTGAAAATTTTGAATTAGTCGTCATGGAAATTGGATGGTATAGTTTTGTGAATTCCGATTCTTCATTGGTGAATCCTTGCGAGATGGAGCCGGAGGAAGCACCCGTCGGAGAAAATCCTGTAAAACCCAGCAAGGAATTTATAACGTATGGAGAGGAGTGGAGGTAACAATTGTGGGGATGGTAGGCGATGCCGAAGTAACAAAAAGGTTATTTCTTATATCGTTTTCTTCACTAAACAACATGGTTCGTAAATCGAGGATCAGTTCTTCTCTAGCTTGCTGAGCTTTAAAAAGTGTCGTAGGAGACTGGCATTTCTTGACAATGAACACATCATTGAACTCCACTAAGGATGGAGTATCAACCAACACAAAAGGGAGCGTACTGCTAGAGCCTGAGCTTAAAGGACCAGTAACGGTAGAGGCTACAACTATAATTGTAGTTGGAGTCTCTACCGCTGTGAAATAAGTGTCTAAATCAAATGGACCTGGAGCCGCCATAGTTCAATTATGTTCAAGGATTCAACTTGTGAAAAGCTGTGAACAAAGATCGGATAACGCCAATTGAAGATTCAAAAACCAATCCTTTGGTTGGATCAAGTGGATTAAATCCTATTGCGAGGAAAGTTACCTACAAAATCCGTAAACCGTTAGGCTCATTGCAGAGGTGGGAGGACCACTCTGTGACCACCCTCCGGCGCGAGAGGATAAGTATAAGTTCTAGAGAGAGAAAGTAGAGAGAAAAAGTTAGGACGACGATCTAGAGAAAAACATACTTTTAGTGTACTTGAAGTGGGCTATTTATAACCGTTGTTTTGATGACGTCATCCGCCCCATTTAGTTTGTTCGACATGCGGCCAGCTATGAGGCGAGTGCTTTACGATTCTTAGGCCGAAATCCGTTTTTATATGATTCGGTGGCCAAATCTATGTCCAGTGTTAGAGGTGGTATTACCTCTACATTCGTCAACATTGAAACTTGACTGCCGACATTGTTCTTGTTCTTCACACTCAAAAACTTGTTCTTTTGCATCTAGCTATCTAACTTGAAATATATATCTTCATGAGCATTAAATATGTTCTTTGATGAGGCATGACCTGGATTAAAATACTTGTCATTTATCTTTAAACCCGTAGAAGGTGGGTTGTGTTTAATTACATAATCGGCCTACGTGGCAAAACTTGTTCAACAAGAATATATCTCCATTTAATTTGGAGATGTGTTACTAAAATTTAAACTATGAAAGAATATCTTTTACTTGCCAGGAGATATCACCTGATTGAAATGTGATATGCCCTTGTCTTTAAGGGAAAACCGTAGTATATATCGTACCTCCTTACATACTCGGTACATGTACTTGCATTCTCGCAACCCTAAGCTTTACTCTCATACATTCTTTGTTGACTCTTAATCTCACATCAGAGGGTGGTCACATAGAGAACCCTTTTATATGATGAGACAGACTGTGTTTGGTTTTGCAGAAATCTGATAGCATTGTTTAAAGCCAAGGATCGACCAAAGAGGTTTCATTGAAGTTGAGTGCCTTTTAAGAACCGTCATTCATGTATCTGTATCTTCATTCTTCAATAGCATATGTTTATTCATCGGATCTAAAAGTAACTTAGACTATTTATTGGAAACGTCAGCCTCAACTAATATTAGAGTCCTGATCTCTCCATTGTTTATTATCTTTGTTTTTTCTGAACGAAAAAGGTTTCTTCTATCCAGCTTTACATCAATTATGTCTTATGATATGCATGTTTTTATAAATAACATGCATCACGCATGCAAATCTTAAGTAGTATGCATTATCTCGAATGTGTTATGAAAAATGTTGCTTATACAATATTAAAAACAATAAAAATTAATTGTCTTTATTCCCAAAATTTCAAATTGGTACGAATACTATAATGGACTACTGAATAAAGTCTTTTATAATTGAAAAGAATCAAACAGAATCCACTTTTAGACAGCATTATGTGTGGGATGGTCCATAATTATTGTAGATAAAGTTTATTTCCACAATTAATCCAAATAAAGTTAATTGGGTGGCCCGGGTGATAGGATGAGATATTGGATTCCTATAAAAATATGAAAAAGCCCGACAAAATTATCATCATCTGCTTATCGGGTCACACTCATATTGGTTTTGCTGGAAAGTGATCACTACTGCGAATAGATTACTTTATTCATGCAGCAGCAGCTTTAAGGAAGAGCATGATTCATGTGTTTCTGTAATATATTTTGTCACCGTCCGTAAATCTATCCTTGTTACTGTCTTGCTATCTTATACATTCGCAGCTTTGAAACATAGCAAGTAATTAATAGTCAAGTCTTTCTCAACACAAAATCCAATCCTAAGCTCAGTCCGCATTATTTCCACCACCCAACTTAAGTTCATCATATCTCCATCAAATCAAATTATCAGTTAATTTCTTCCTCTGGAGTTATGGGTTACAACTCAACAGATGATTATCTTACAATTATGGATGAACTCAGCCTGACTACAAGCCTTCCAGAAAAAATGATGAATTCGTTGCTGGGTTACGTAAAGTCTATATACCAATCAGATATGCGAAACGATTATGCTAAACCTATGTTATGGATTGGGATGTATATCGCCATAGCATCTCTGGTTTGCATCCTTGCCATGGTGGCTGATTTATTACATGGTTTCCATAGCAGAAAGCTATGGTTTCCGTGTAGATTTTTTAGAATTAATGCTGCTTACGTCTCTCTAATAGCTATTGCAATGAAGTTACCAGTGGATCTAAGTGGTTCCATGCCTGGTAATGTGGACCAAGCGGGAAAGCTCGGAAGCATGGCCTTTATGTGCACCATGATGGCGAATTTACGGCCTTGTTTAGGTACCATGGATAGCAATGAACTTTTGTCAAACATCACAGCTTTGGGTATTCTTGTAATCACCTTGGTTGTGGACGTAATCATACAAATTCAAACGGGTGTTGTGTCCTACAGTGAAAATGCCCGTATTCTTGAGCATGTTGCTCCTAAATATGATGTCAAATCACTGGGCGTGCGTAAACATCGCAATGCAATACTAGCCTGGATTTATGTGGCTTTGTTACTTGTGTTGTTGATAGTGCACGTGTGTTCGTGTTTAGCGATTCTAAAATCCAAAAAGATTATAGAATCGAGATACGAACAGCGTCATGAAAGAGTTCCTAAAGACATGCAACCATCATCAGGAGAATTATCAATAGTTGATAACTTGAAAAATCATGTGAGGAACCACTGGATCATGGCAGGGAGTGGCAGTCCCGAATTCATAACAGCTTGCTTTCGTACCACATCTGCTTCCGGGGTAATATGTATTTTAGTCACTGTCTTACACACTCTTACTATCTCCTGGACGATTAAATCTGGTTGGGATAAGGACTTTGATTCGGATTATAGTTGGTCCATGAAAGTGATTCTCATAGTACAATTTGTCGTAGTGCTGATTGGTACAATTGCTCCGCTTGCTAGATGTTTTGCAACCTTAAGCTTTAAAGTGTCCTCCAAAATCATTTCAAAATACTTTAAGGTCTTTGAAGTAGAAAGCTACTGGACTAGCAAGTTACATGACTGGAGACGTGCTAGCATAAAACTCCCCTTTCGAAGCCGCCCCAAACTCGAGGTGGTCACGGAGAGTTTGAAAAGGATAATTCTCAGACCATGTATGGAACTTCAGGAGGGAGTTGTGGTGTTGTGCAAGATAATATCTTTGGTCCCGTTCGTTTTTATGATATGTATCGTCTATTGTAAACATTGTTTGAAGTGGTTATTGAAGGCTGACAAAGTGGACGGAATCAAAGATCTTAGTCAGTATGTTTTGCGTCTTGAAGATGAGATGGAGCTTGCTGACAGAACATTGGAAGGCCTTTCAAAGTCTGTGAACCGATTGATCGAAAAGGGTGAAAAAAGGCAACCTGAAGATCTTAAAATCCTGATAAAAAAATCAGATAGTGGTCTTAAAGGAGTTGCAAACTTTGACCACATTGATCACCATCGTGTTCCATCTTTACTATCAAAAGTACAAGATCAAGAATTTTGGAGCTTACCAGTGGTAAGCTTAACAACTATCGCCATTTCTCTTCTTGAAAAAGAAAGTAATGAAGTTGAAAGCTTGTTGAAAAGTGTGTGGGAAGGTCTAAGATATGTCACACTGGTGGAAGAAAGTCTCAATGTTACCGATGACAATGCAAGCTTTCAAAAGGAAGCTGATACTTTGTGGAATGAAGTTCTTTACGACCAAAAATGGTTAGGAATAGACATTCAAAGTCCTTTTTTTAAGGAAAAATCAGCTACACATATTGTTGAATGTTTAGGACGCGACAATCACGACTCTCCATATACAGAAAAAACAGCTCAACAGATTGTTGAATGGTTCAGGGATACATCTAAAAACATAGATAAAATCAGAGGCATAGATGATGATCCCATACACAGGTCTATTTGTGCCAACTCAATGTTTCATATAACCAAAACAATCCTGCTTACATATGAAGCCAACGAGGACGACATGGTTAGCCGAAAAAATCTTTTTGATAGTCTATCATCAATGATTGCTGACATAATAGCTGCTTGTCTGACCAACTTACCACAAGTCATAACAAAGAAATGCTACAATAGTGCGATAGAGAAATGGGAAGACAGTGTCAAAGATGCAGCCCTACTTTTGGGGGAGACTAAAGAAATAATCAAAACCCTTTATGAAGATCACGGTAAAGTTATTTCAGGCATGAATCCAAGTGACTTGCCATTTATCAACAAGTGGCGTGCACATTTAGGGAATCCCTAATATATTCCTTAAAACCATTTTGGTTCTTCAAGTAAGTAAGTTCATGTTTATTTTTTCGATTTCCTACTAGTGTACAGAGTTATACTAATTAATGTATGAATTGAATTGCAGTGTCTGATTTTCCAGGATGATCGAATAAGCTCCTTCAAGAAGTTAGTTTGCATGATCTATTAGCCTCCAGAAAGTATTTTGACTTGCTTGTAAATTGTTTTCAGTTATGTGTATATATATATGTGTGTGTGGCTTTTGGTGGGGTTTGAGGAACCTTTGGATGCATTTGTTGTCTGATCTTAGTCCCAATTGGTATATATGTTATCATGTTAGAATGGTTGCAACCATTTGGGGTGATCGAATAAGCACACTTAAAGCCACCTTTGAAGTATTTGGGGTTGTCGTAAAATCACTATGGTGTTATTTTTTATAATCAAATGGGGTCGATACCTTGTAACCTAAATTAATCTCATAAAGTCTTTTTGCCTACGAAGCAGTTGATCGGATCACCACTTCAACTTCATTTATTTTGCATTATTCCGTATCTCTTGGCTTGTTTTTAAACACGTTTTCCTGACATGCATAAAAGGCCTGTGAGGTTTAAGTTATTCCAAATTTTCTCATAACTATAAAAGTGAGCACCTCTTTTATACTAATTAATTAGTTTAAGGCTCATAACAATTATGATACTCAATATTGCTTAGGCCCAAATTGGATATGTTAAGCCTAAGAGTTGTGATGTTATTCACACTAGTATAGGTAGTGGATTTTCTTATATCCAATGTTTAAAAGCTGATATGGTTATTATACCATGGCTAAGAGAAATTTTATTTGGTATATAGAACCAAAGCGTTGAAGAATGGTTAATTCTAATGAGGCACAAAGTAGCCATGGGAATGTCAAAGACGCTGAAAATATAGCCATAAATAATGATAATGATTTCCAAGCTCGCATTGATGCGGTTGTGGAAAGGGCCATGAGTAAGGCCATAGAAAGGCTAAGAGAGCCGAGTGCCACTCGCTCTAGACCCCTATCTATTCCACCATCTTCAGCTCATAAAGAGAGATCTGTTCACTCTTCAAATGCGAAGAGTGAACCAAGGATAGCAGACCTTGCTGATAGGTCCCGTTCTGCTAAAGACGGGTGTACCTATAAATACTTTGTCTCCTGTAAACCCCGAGACTTTAATGGGGAACAAGGAACCGTAGAAGCCTTAAAGTGGCTGGATGAGATGGAGACTATAGTAGACATCAGCGGATGTGTTGAAAAGGATGTGGTCAAGTACGTATCACAGTCCTTTAAGGGTAATGCCCTAACATGGTGGAAGGCCATGATTCAGTCAACAGGTAAGGTATACCTATATAATCTGGGATGGTCTAAGTTTGTGGACCTTGTAAAGGAAACTTACTGCCCAACCCATGAAGTGGAGAAAATAGAGACAGACTTCTTGTCTCTTTCCATGAAAAACCTAGATTGTCGGAAAAATGTTTCCGATTTCAATTACCTATCTAGGTTAGTTTCCTATTTAATTACCCCTGAATCCAAACTCATTGCGCGTTTTATTAATGGGTTAGCGCCTGAAATAAAGGGCATGGTAAAGGCTGCACAGCCTACTACCTATAGGTCTGCTGTAGACCTATCTCTTTCTCTCACCCTTGATCTAGTGAGACAAAAGTCAGTTAAGTCTGAAATTGCGGAAAAAGGAAGAGGGAAGATGACAACTCCCATAAGTTTAATAAGAAAAATAAAGGGAGATTTGGGTTCAAAGGAAACCAAGGCAAGTCGGCTGTGATGCCATTTTGCAAGACTTGCAACCACAAACACTAGGACAGTATACTTCTGATCCACAAGCTAGACCTTGTGGCATATGTAAAAGGAGAGGGCATAAGACCCTAGATTGTAAAGATCTTAAGGATGCTGTATGCTATATCTACAACGAAAAAGGGCACATTGTAACTAACTGCCCTAAGAGTTCAAAGAATAATAATCCAAAGCCTGGAAAGGCCAAGAAGGGGAATGCACGTGCCTTTCGGCTAACTGCTAAGGAAGCTGTTAATGACAGTAACGTCATAACTGGTACTTTCCCCATTAATGATATTTATGCTAGAGTTCTTTTTGATTCGGGTGCGGATATATCATTTGTTGATTATAAGTTTAGTAGACTATTAAATTTACCCATAAGAACTCTAGATGAAATTTATGAGATAGAACTCACCGATGGAACCTTAGAAACTGTTTCTTCCATTCTTGATGGATGCTCTATATCCATTAAGAATTATTCCACCCCTATCTCTCTTTTGCCAATGAAATTGGCGGGGTTCGATGTTGTCTTAGGCATGGATTGGTTATCTCATAACCAAGCCCGCATTGCCTGCGATAAAAAGCTCATCGAGATTAAGACCCCATCTGGTGAAATGATCACCATCCCTGGAGACTCACACTATGGATTGCCAGACAAGGTGTCATTATTTAAGGTATCCAAGTGTTTGAGAAGAGGCTTGTGTCATCTATATGGCACAAGTTACCATAAATGAACCAAAGCCGAACCTTGAAGATCAACCAGTTATCTCAGAGTATCCCGATGTTTTCCCTGAAGAATTACAAGGCCTACCTCCAGATAGGCAAGTGGAGTTTAGGATTGATATCCTACCACGAGCAGCACCTTTGCTAGAGCTCCGTATCGGTTAACACTGACGGAAATGAAGGAATTGAGGACGCAATTAGATGAAATTTTAGAAAAAGGCTTTATTCAGCCTAGTTCCTCACCTTGGGGAGCTCCTATTCTGTTTGTAAAGAAGAAATACGGTTCGATGCGAATGTGCATCGACTATCGGGAGCTGAACAAGCTAACCATTAAGAATAGATATCCTCTCCCCAGGATCGATGATTTATTCGACCAACTTCAAGGGGCTAGTTATTTTTCTAAGATAGATTTAAGATCAGGATACCATCAACTGAAGGTTAGAAGTGAAGATGTTCCTAAGACAGCCTTCAGGACCCGCTATGGTCATTTTGAATTCTTAGTGATGCCTTTTGGGCTCATAAATGCACCAGCAACATTCATGGATCTCATGAATAGAGTCTGCAAGCCATATTTGGATAAGTTTGTCATTGTCTTCATAGACGACATACTTATCTATTCTCATAATCAAGATGATCACGAGAAACATCTTCAGTGCATCCTAGAATTGTTAATGCAGGAGAAACTTTATGCGAAGTTCTCTAAATGCGAATTTTGGCTTAGAGAAGTCCAATTTCTTGGACACATGGTAAGTGAGCGTGGTATCCAAGTGGATCCCGCCAAAATCGAGACTATAATAAATTGGGAAGTGCCCAAGACCCCGACAGAAGTTCGTAGTTTCTTAAGACTGGCTGGTTACTATAGGAGGTTCATTGAGAACTTTTCAAGGATAGCCACTCCTTTAACTTCTTTGACCCGTAAGAATATTAAGTATAATTGGGGTCCAAAGCAACAAGAATCTTTTGAGGTTCTTAAACACAAGTTAAGCAACGCTCCTGTGTTAGCTCTACCTGAGGGTATCGAGGAATTTGTAGTCTACTGTGATGCATCGCACACTGGCATGGACTGTGTGCTAATGCAAAAAGGCAAGGTGATTGCCTATGCATCACGACAATTAAAGGTGCATGAAAAGAATTACACCACCCACGATTTGGAATTGGGTGCCGTTGTATTTGCAATAAAACTGTGGAGACATTACTTATATGGCACAAAGTGTGTTATATACACAGACCATAAAAGTCTTCAGCATCTGTTCAATCAGAAAGAATTGAACATGCGACAACGTCGATGGATGGAAACACTTAACGATTATGATTGTGAGATTCGCTACCATCCAGGCAAGGCAAATCTAGTTGCCAATGCCTTAAGTCGCAAGGAAAAGGTGAAACCTATAAGGATTAACGCTAAGAGCATTGAGCTCAGAAATAGCTTAAGTGAGAAGCTATTAGATGCGCAGAAGCAAGCCTTGTTAGAGGCTAATATCCCTAATGAGGGATTAGGCAGAACTGTGGATCAGTTAACACCTGGAAATGACAGAATCCTAAGATTTAATGATAGAATTTGGGTTCCGATCTTTGGAGGACTTAGAGATCTAATCCTCCAGGAAGCGCATAATTCAAGATACTCTGTTCACCCGGGTGGTGACAAGATGTATCAAGATTTGAAGAAAAATTATTGGTGGATGGGTTTGAAGAAATCCATAGCTACATATGTAGCTAAGTGTCTGACGTGTTCGTAAGTTAAGGCCGAACATCAGAAACCGTCAGGACTTCTACAACAACTTGAAATTCCCACTTGGAAATGGGAAATGGTAACTATGGATTTGATTACCAAGTTACCAAAGACCAAAAGTGGTAAGGACACTATTTGGGTCATAGTGGATAGACTGACTAAGTCATCTCACTTCTTACCAATTAAAGAGACATATAATTCAGATAAATTGGCTAAGTTGTATGTGGACAAGATAGTGTCCCTACACGGTGTGACAGTATCTATTGTATCTGATAGAGATACTAGATACACATCTCACTTTTGGAAAAGTTTCCAACAATCGTTAGGCACATGATTAAATATTAGTACGGCTTACCATCCGCAGACTGATGGTCAGAGTGAGCGTACCATCCAAACACTGGAAGACATGCTTAGGGCATGTGTGATTGATTTAGGTGGAAGTTGGGATGACCACTTACCCCTAATAGAATTCTCCTACAATAACAGTTATTATACAAGCATCAAGGCTGCTCCTTTTGAGGCCTTGTATGGGAGAAGATGTAGAACGCCCGTATGTTGGGCAAAAGTTGGGGAGGCCCAACTGTCAGGACCTGAGATTGTCCTGGAGACCACGGAAAAGATTATGCAAATCCGTGATCGTCTCAAAGCTGCCAGGGATAGGCAGAAGAGCTATGCTGACAAGAGGCCTAAACCTCTTAAGTTCCAAGTAGGGGACAAGGTCATGCTAAAAGTATCACCCTGGAAAGGTGTGATGCGTTTTGGAAAGAAGGGCAAGTTAAACCCTAGATATATAGGACCCTTCGAGATAATCGAATGTGTCGGCACTGTAGCTTATAATCTCAGGTTGCCAGAGGAGCTTAGTAGAATCCATGATGTATTCCACATATCTAATCTTAAGAAAAGTCTAGCCGATGAGTCGCTAGCAATGTCGCACAATGAGTTGCAAATTGATGAAAACCTGAGGTTCGTTGAGAAACCAATTTCGATCGAGAATCGACAGGTTGAGAAGCTCCGAAGCAAAATAATACCTATAGTAAAGGTTAAATGGGACGCTTTTAGAGGTCCTAAATATACATGGGAGGTTGAGTCCACTATGCGACAAAAGTACCCCCATCTTTTTGAATAAAATCTCGAGGTCGAGATTTCTTTTAAGGGAGTGAGGATGTAACACCCTGTAAAATCGTGTCTAATAATATAGTGACACGTGTTGTATTTTATATAATTGTCTGTTAAAGACCAATAAGGACTAAAGGCATCAACATGCTCAAGATTGAGTCTCTGAGTGACGAACCGATGTCAACATGCATAAATAATAGCCTCTGAGTGACTGATACGTCAACATGCTTAAATCATTAGCCTCTGAGTGACTGATATGTCAACATGCTTGAAACTTGGCCTCTGAGTGACTAATACGTTAACATGCCTAGCCTCTGAGTGACATCGGAATCAACATGCTTGTGATAAGCCTCTGAGTGATCCTTTGTGAAGTCCTAACTCTCATACGTACCGTTTGTTGGACGAGAGAGTTCAATTATGTAAATATGTGAAAGTGAATATTGGAGGGATTAAAAGTGTCACCATGTTAATTTATACCTCTGAGTGACCTTTTAACGAACCGAGAGCTCAATAATGCCCGGGCATAATCCCGGGTATGCTAAGTATTGGCTACGGAGCGCTAAAAGTGCCAAAATAGTATTTAAAATCGTTTTTATAAGCTTTATATAGTTTAGGGGCCAAAGTTTCAAATTTTAAAACTGAACTAGGGGCGGTCGCGGGTCGCGAGAGACCTGGCCTGTGTCTCTCGCACCCCGCGAGAACAGACCTGCAGCAGAAAGTTTGTTTTGGAGCCCAAGCAAAGCTCCAAAACCATTAAATCGAAACCATGGCCTTTCTAATCAGCTATGACACGTTTTGGGACACTTGTAAGCTTCTTCTTACACCCCTAGACACCTCGCTTCACCTCCTTTGAGCTCTTCAACTATAAATAGGTGCTTAAGTTCACCATTTCAACTTGCACCTTTCTTATTCACTCTTCTAAGACCATTATGGTCCAGCCAATGTTCAAAATGAACATGGCTAAGTGATCATAGTAAGGTAGGTGTTAGTCCCTATAAAGGGCACCTCCTGAAGATCACGTTTGCTAGACCAATTGACAGGTCAAAGTTATGATATTAAAAAGTCAAACCGGCCATTTTTCAAAAAAATCATAAATTGGTCTTATATATGTTATGAAACCTGTTTTGACACTTAAACAAGTTGGTAATAATTATTAGAACACGTATGAACATGTTCGGCTCGTCAATTTCAGTTCTAGGGTCGGTTCGCAACCGAAAGTCGCAAGGTTTGACTTCTGCTTTGACTTTCGATTCTGACCCGATTTAGATTAGTTACCCACTGATCTAAAGTTGCATTATGATCATAATATAATATAGCATAACCCTCTGAGGTTATATTACATGATCATAATCAGAATCCAAGTTTATCCGCAAGTTTCATAATTATGCCATCTTTGACCAAAATGTCCTTTTTGTATAAAACAAGGTTTTAAATGGTAATGAACTTGAAAATTAATTTCTACTAATGTAATATTATAAGTCGGATTATTTGAGATGTTAAACCAAGTTATAAACTGAGTTTTTAAACAAGTCCTTAAACTATGTCGATAAATGACGGTTTTAGCCCCTGTGGCTTATAAAATAGTTTTAATCAAATATTTTCAAGGTAAATCATTTACCTACTGATATGTTATATTAAATAACATATTTTAAACATTTTAATCTGATCCAAATGTTAGTTTTCATAAACATCGCTTAAAGACGTCATATTACGACATAAGCGTCGTTTCGGCGCATAGTATGGTTTTAAACCATATTAATTGACCAAGATTTGTTACCTACTGATTTTAAAAACTTATTTAAACATACTTACAGTAGGTACTTATTATAAACTCAGAATCCCAAATAATTTATAAACTATGTGTAAAATGACAAAAAATGCTCATTCGGTACATAGTTTGGTCATAAAAGGTAAAATACATATATATTTGATATCCTACTGATATTATATCATAAATAAATTAGTTTTCCAGAATACTCATGATCATAAACTTAAATTTTATTTAAGTTCTTTTTATACGATACGAAATTACCGAAATGCCCTTATAAGGCATAATTTCGTTTTAAAACTTCAACGGGCATACAAGTTGATATCCTACTGATATCTTAACTTATTTAAAGTATAATGGCATATAGAACTTGTCCATAACTTATCCGGTTACCCGATATCGCTATTATGCGCACAGTTACGTATATGTAACTATTTTACGGAATTCAACCGTAACGGGTTTAACCGTATCATTTTAAGTTCAAAATCCAGAATGTTTATAGTTTATCCATATTATACAAGTCAAGTACTTGCCGGGTTAAACTACATTCTATCTGATCATCGTTTAATCAAGCGTTATACGTAATGATCATGTACACTATTCGGTTTATACAACTGTTAGCATTTAATTGGCTAGTTTATGCCATAATCCAGACTAGAGCCTTCTCGGTAAAAGCTATATGCACTCGGTACTTTTGTATACGGCTGAGTTATTTAAAAATAAAAGAAGAAAGCAATCTCAGGTAAATATACTCAACTTATTTCCCCTATAAGGGCTTGGGATATGTTAAATTATTATTGCATGGTCCATTGCATGGTTAACCTTCCTAAGATAATACAAGATTTTGTTCCGTTTGCACTTGAAATCATTTTTAATATTTTCAAAACGAGTCAGTTGGGTGTATTTACTAGCGTAAGCTGACGTATCCTCCAAAGACTAATCTGCAGGTACAACACGAAATTTAGCCGGAAGCTGCTCGGTAGAGAATAAGAGGATTCTTGTAAATCCTTAGATTTGCCTAAAGTCTGTTTTGTATTCTTTCTTGTACATTCTATGATCCGCCTGTGGATCTTCTATTACAAGCTTGTATATTATTTTGTATTTTCGAATATTCAGTTTGTAATAGTAATTTTACTCCAAGACTTCCGCTGTGCCACGTTTAATTGACTATGACGTTATCAGCTGTTGTCATGATACTCCCCACCCGGGCCCATCGGTGTATGGATTTCAGGGTCAGAAATCCGGGGTGTGATAGTTTTTTTATTTGAGGCCAAAAGTTAAGTAAAGCCTGCAAACCAATTTTTTGTTTGAAATAAGCAAAACGTAAAGGCCCAACTCTAACTAAACATGGTCCAGTCCTAAATCTATTGTGTACGTACGATACGATCGAGGCCAAAAGTTCAAACTTCAAATATAATTCCTAAGTCGCATGTACGCTGGTGGTTGGTAGTGATGGTCTTCTTTGGTCTGATACTTGAGAGGCAATGGGTGGAAACGAACATGTTGGGCCAAGTACTAGGAGAAAAAGAGAGCGCTACAGAGATAAGGATGATGCTAGAGTTGAAGTGGAAAATCTTGATGAACGATTGGATTCCTTGGTTGAATCGACTCAGAGGAAGATTTCATAGCTTATGATTAGATTGTGTCTCAAACATTGACACTTTCATGTTTTAAATTTAATATTACTATTAATATTTTGCATGATATTACTAAGAATTTTGATATTACTGTTAATAATTTTTCAAATATATATATATATAAATACATAAATATAAAATTACCAATATACCACCGCTATAACATATATATATATATATATATCATATAGTGGACCTTGATCTCGATTTGATTGTGGATAGCTATAACTGTATAGGCATGGATCAACATAATTGGACAAACAACAATGACGAAAATGGCAGTTACTGTTGAAGAATTAGCCAATGTATGGCTAGCTCACTTATTAAAGTCTTTTGCCTCTTAGTAGGAGGTCTTAGAGCATTCACAATGAATTCCTTTTCCCTATTCATATAATTACACTAAAAATCACTATTTTTTTCTCTGCTTTTCAATTAATTTTTATACCTTTATAATTACTTTTTCTCTCTCTTCCACTCACAACCACTTTCAAAAATATTAAAATATCTATAAGGTGTGAACAGTGTTCCCGTATATTTACAGATGGACGGTAACGTTTTATCTCTCCTCCACTCACAATCACTCAAAACCACTCATAATCATTCCTTATAATATAATTATAACCATCGCATAAATATAAGAACTCCATTGTGAATGCTCTTACGTTCAATCCCAAATAAAAAGTAGATTAAGATTTATTTGATGTAGTTTAGGAGTATGTATGCGTTGCCTTTCTAAAGGAAAAAAAAAACCCTCATTACTAGAAAATGCACATATCTTGACATGTGAACAATGAGATACGCTCATTTTATGACATTTAAAAGCGCATTGTCAACAAAAATTGTCATGGTATACAAAATTGAATAAATGAATGACACTCTTTTTTGTGTGTCATGTTTTCAGCGTCACAAAAAGAAAACAAGATCATTTAATGACACTTGAAAGCACGTGTCAAGGAAAACTTATCATGGTTTACAAAATTCAAAAAAATATGACATTTTTTCGTGTGTTATCATTTTAGCATCACAAAATAAAAAATAAGACCAATATGACATTCGAAAGCGTGTGTCAAGAAAAAAATGTTATGATTTACAAAATTCAATAAATATATGATACTCTTTTTTGAATGTTATCTTTTTAGCGTCATAAAAAATCAAACTATTATAATATGTAGGATTTATAACACTTATATTTGCATGTCATTTGTCATAAAAAAAACTTAGATATGCATGTCATCTCCACATGTCTTCTAAAAATAAACTTTTACCTAAACATAATATAAAAGAATTATTATTTCAAGTAATCAAAATTTAATTGTGATAATACGCCAAAGAAAAATATAATATAAGATACAAGTTAATTTATTTAAGTTAATATACAATTAAAACACTAAAATACAATACTTATGCTTATAATATAAAAAAGTAAAATGCTAAAACGGTCTCTGAGTTTAGATCACTTTAGTTAAAAAAATGATATCTTTTTGTGTCTGGATCCCTGATGTTTCAATTTTGATGTCATTTTCATACAAAAGGCAAACTGGGTCAAATTTTCTGTTAACCTCCATCTTTTGTCCTTTTCCTCATTTTAATGTAGGATAGAATCATCTTTTAACGTATTAATATAACTTAATTAAAAAAACCTTAATAAATCCCAAATAGACCCAAACCCTAATTGCCCATTTCATCTTCAACCCCACCCAACCTCTCCAACTCAAGAACAATAATGGTGGTCAGAGAACCACTCTTGAGATCAATGGAAAGCAGAAGTCGGACTTTAAAACTACTCACCGAACTCTCAAACCCTAACTAACTCTCAAACTTTCGACAGGCGACACCTGATCTACATTTTCACTATACAAACCCAACTATATGGCACCATATATAATCGCAAAAAAATTTGTTGTTTCATCGTCGTTGTTCATGAGTTGATCTCCGAGCAGGCTCCATCGTGCATTTCACCACTGCTGTTTGCATTTCAAACCGGTACTGTTTAGAGATCGTTGATTTTGGTGAATTTAGGTTAGAATTTTGAGATTTTGTTTAATTTGATCAATTGTGTTCAATTAGGTTACGAAAATGATGAATTTGTAGTGATGTATTGCTCCTGTATTGTTTAGAGATCGTTACATTTGGTGATTTTAGGTTAGAATTTTGATATTTTAATCCAAAAGGAATCGTGACCAGTCCCCAAATTCACTACACCATTCGCGGCAAAGGGGAACGGCGACGATGTTTCCTGCGCGGTAAATGGGTTCACCACCTCCTTTGTCGCACCCGCCTCGTTTACCCTTATATGTTTTAAAAATTTTAATCTTTTTTTTCTTTTATTGTATTAGATTAGAAAAAGACAATAATGCCCTCATGTGTAAGGCACATGTTTGGTTTAACTGAAAATTTTAACTAAATTAGCGTTGAAGGACTTAAAGTGTAATGTTTTTAGCAAATTATTAAAGTTAAAGAGTATCAATTGTATCCTGGTACAACCATAGATAACAAAAAAAATGTAATTTACCTTTCTTTTCTAATTTTTCATCCACTTGCTACCGAACCCTTTATTCAAAATTCCCCTACCTTTTTTTACTTTTTTTCCACTTGCTAAATTACGTACCTTTATACATAAGAACTATTATGAGGTAAAAGTACTTTGTATTGGAGAGCTAATGTAACCAGGCAAGCATTAATTGAGAAAGATCAATATGTTACATGACAGCTTCTCATTTTCAATTCTAGATCATATAGGCCAAATTAAAGATATGTATTTTATAACCATATATGTTAAAAGAGCTGGATATTTTTTTTTAATTTTTCTATAGGGCAATGGCTGTGTATGCTACACGAAATGGTGACAGCATAAGGGCTAAACTCAAGTAGGTTATCGCTAATCCCTTATTTAAATTGTGGTTGGAATGATGCTATAAATATAGAAACTCTTTACTTTAAACTTAAATTGCAACGGTTTCGCATATCTTGATATTTTTAATTGTGTAGTGTCCTGTCAGCCGGGAACTATTGAATGTGGTTACTATGTGACGAAGTTCATGAATTAGATAGCTTACAAAGGAGTTGAAATACTTGACAATGACAATGTAAGTTTATACATATTTTAGCCTGTGTAACACCCTGTAAAATCGTGTCCAATAGTATAGTGACATGTGTTGTATTTTAAATATAGTCTGTTAAAGACCAATAAGGGACTAAAGGCGTCAACATGCTCAAACTGAGCCTCTGAGTGACGGTCCGATGTCAACATGCATAAATAACAGCCTCTGAGTGACTGGTATGTCAACATGCATAAATCATTAGCCTCTGAGTGACTGATATGTCAACATGCTTGAAATTTGGCCTCTGAGTGACTGATATCTCAACATGCCCAGCCTCTGAGTGACATCGGAATCAACATGCTTATAACAAGCCTCTGAGTGATCCTTTGCGAAGTCCTCATACGTGCCATCTGTTGGACGAGAGGATTCAATTTTGTAAATATGTGAAAGTTGGATATTGGAGGGATTAAAAGTGTCAACATGTTAATTATTACCTCTGAGTAACCTTTTAACGAACCGAGAGCTCGACAATGTCCGGGCATAATCCCGGATATGCCAAGTATTGGTTACGGAGGACTAAAAGTGCCAAAAAATGTTTTAAAAAGTTTTTAGAAGCTTTTTAAAGTCAAGGGGCTAAAGTGTCAAACTTTGAATCTGGCCAAAAGGTGGTCGCGGGCCGCGAGAGACCTGGCCTGCGTCTCTCGCGGGGTGCGAGAAGGCCTCTGCTGCAGAAAGTTTTGCTTGGCTCCCAAACAAAACTCCAAAACCATTAAAATCGAAACCATGGGCTTCCCAAACTGCTATGCTACGTTTTGGGACACTTGTAAGCTTCCTCTTACACCCCTAAACACCTGGCTTCACCTCCTTTGAGTTCTCCAACTATAAATAGGTGATCAAGTTCACCATTCCAACTTGCACCTTCTCATTTATTCACTCTTCTCCCTCCTCTGGAAGTTCCTAGCTAAAAGGAGCATCCAAGATAGTTCTTTTGCACCCTAGGAATCACTAGTAAGTGTTCATTCCTTGTGCATTTTCGTTTATAGGCTTTTATAGCTAAAAGTCAAGCGTTTTACGAAAAATGCTTTGACTTTCGGTTAAGACCATTATGGTCCAACCATTATTCGAAATTAACATGGCTAAGTGATCGTAATAAGGTAGGTGTTAATCCCTATAAAGGGCACCTCCTGAAGATCACGTTTGCTAGACCAATTAACGGGTCAAAGTTATGAGATTAAAAAAAAGTCAAGTAGGCCATTTTTCGGAAAAATCATAAAGTGATCTTATATATGTTATGAAACCTGTTTTGACACCTAAACAAGTTGGTAATAATTATTAGAACATGTAAGAACATGTTCGGCTTGTCAATTTCAGTTCTAGGGTCGGTTCGCAACCGAAACTCGCGAAGTTTGACTTCTGCTTTGACTTTTAATTCTGACCCGATTTAGATTAGTTACCTACTGATCTAAAGTTGCATTATGATCGTAATATAATGTCGCATAACCCTCTGAGGTTATATTACATGATCATAATCAGAATCCAGGTTTATGCGTAAGTTCCGTAATTATGCCATTTTTTGACTAAAATGCCATTTTTGCATAAAAAAAGGTTTTAAATGATAATGAACTTGAAAATGAGTTTCCTACTGATGTAATATTATAAGTAGGATTATTTGGGATGATAAACCAAGTTATAAACTGAGTTTTCAAACATGTCCTTAAACTATGTCGATAAATGACGATTTTAGCCCTTTTGGCTCATAAAACAGTTTTAATCAAATCTTTTCAAGGTAAATCATTTACCTACTGATATGTTATATTAAATAATATATTTTTAACATTTTATTCTGACCTTAACATCAGTTTTCGTAAATATCGCTTAAAGACGTCATTTTACGACATAAGCACCCTTTCGGCGCATAGTATGGTTTTAAACCATATTATTAACCAAGACTTGATACCTACTTATTTTAAACATATTTGTAGTAGGTACATGTTATAAACTCAGAATCCCAAATAATTTATAAACTATGTGTAAAATGACCAAAATGCCCCTTCGGTGCATAGTTTGGTCATTAAAGGTAAAATACACATATAATTGATATCCTACTGATATTATATCAAAAATAAACTATTTTCCAGAACACTCATGACTATAAATTTAAATTACATTCAAGTTCCTTTTATATGGTATGAAATTACTGTAACATCCGTCAAAAACGGATTTACCAAACCCGCTCCGTTTAGCAACCGAACAGTCAGTCAAAATTTTCGTTGCGAATTAAATGCCCAAAATATTTTTAAACGGTCCGTAATCAATTATTATACGGGGATATATATTTAGTTTTTGAAAAACTATCAAAAATCGCAAAATAAAAATGAAATACATCTGCCGGGTTTCAAACCCGGGTCTGTACCGAATCAGCAAGCAACTTATCACCTCACACACAAACCACTGCGCCAACTGCTTTGTTTGTTAAACAATGAAATCATTTAATTCATAAAGTGACTTTACACATTCAAAACCGGCGCCCAAACGGTTCAGTCGTCGGAATCCCGGAATTTCCGCGAATCTTAACTACAATTTACGTTATAACGTAAACCTTTAATCAGACATCGGTTATAACCGATGTTTGAAGTCCGCGACCAAAAATGATAACCGCCGGAAATTTAAATCAGTGAATACAGTCCGAAATCAGACCAAATACATCTCGTTTCTTTCCTATAAATTGACCCACAACCGACGACAAACACTTTCGCTCAAAAATCACACCTTTTCTCGGCGTAATTCCACTCGCCGGAACTTTCCTGTTTTTCGCCGGAAAACCGAGTTTTAATTTCTGAACCTCACTGAGCCCCTGAAGCTCATACCGGAGATACCCTTACCTTTTCCAAGCTTTTCGGAGACTTGATGCTGCAAGACACCTGACGCCGGAGTTGAATCCTGTCGCCGGAGTTCTGCCGGAAAACAGAGGATCCAGTCGGTATACTTCTCCGCCCAATTTTTTTTCTTTTTTCACAATTACCTCACCATATTGAACTGTAAAACACTAATAAAACTGATAGAAATCTCGAACCAGTCAGACTTCATCCCTGGTTATTTTTCAGTGAAGAAGACGATGCACTTTTGTATCTTATAAGTTTAATTAAAATCATGATATTAATCGGGTTAGACACACAGTCCAGCGGTGGACTGTGTGCACATATAAAACGCAAAACGTCTCAAGTTCGAATCCCGTCTCACACACGCTGCCTTAATAAAATCCATTTTTTTTGTTTACTGAACCGGATCGCCACAGATATATGTTAAATATTTTGTTAACCGGAATAATAACCAAGTTAGACACACAGTCCAGCGGTGGACTGTGTGTTTGTTTATATCACAGGTCACGAGTTCGAGTCCGGTCTTCAGCACCGACTCGGACAATTATCTTTTCTTTTTAAATAAGGCAGAAAAGGAAATAACTAATTAGTATTTAAGTATAATAAAAATCGAGTTATATAACATGTAGAACACACAGTCCAGCGGTGGACTGTGTGTTAGATTAAACCACAGGTCCCGAGTTCGAGACCTGTGGAGTGCAAAACCGGTCCGCTTAAACTGTTTTTAAAATAAAATGATTTTCTGATTAATTCTAATTAATGTATATATGAAATTAAAATCGGATATATAACGGGTTAGACACGTAGCTCAGTTGGTAGAGCTGCGTGCACGCGTACGGGAGGTCTCGGGTTCGAGCCTCACCGAGCGCACAACAATATGCCTCGAACCGGTCAACGACCAGTCAAAGTCAACAGGTCAAAGTCACTGTAGCAGAAAAAAAATAAAATATTTTTATTATTTTTATTTAATTATTTTAATTAAAAATCAATTATAAATACTTAAAAATAACATTTTTAAGATTAGAAAATAGCCGCAAACTCACAAAAATGCACCCAACAATCCTACTAAAATAGTTTAATAAAATCCGTTTACTTACCAAACCATAATGCGATTTATCTAGGTTAAATCTCACTCGTGGTTAAAACCACTTCGCGTGCATTCAACGTCATCAACCGAACGCACCCACTGTGAGTGAATCTTACAATTCCCCCTTTTAAATTACACGTTTTGGGGTGTGTCATGTGTTATGAAATAATTAATTTATTTATTTAAACTTGTGCCATACCACATCATGACTTAAACTTAGATTGTTTTTATTGTTGTGATTTATTTATTGCCATTTGTCAAGTCATATGAAACTCATACATTAAGCCCATCAGTTTCTCGTGGGAGACGAGTAGAACATCGCGTGCTTCACATCAAATTCATTATTATACATGTGTGTATCATTGAGTTTATATTGTTTGTAGTGTGTTATTCATATCATCATGTTTATGCAATTCATTCATCAGGCCCCTCAGTTCCTCGTGAGAGACGAGTTGAGCATCGCGTGCCTCTAATTGTTCCATTATTGTTCATGTGTGTTTTCATTTAACATATTATGATTGTTGATCAAGTTACATCTAATTTTACTCATGTTTGGTTGTGCACATATTTCATAATCAATTTAAATAAATTGTTCAAATGTTTTCCATAGGATTCACTCGCCAACATTATGTTGATCCAAAAACCTTTTTACACATGATACAGGTGAACAGGTTGAAGCAAGGATAACATAGGATATGCCTTAGAAGAGAACAAAGAAGTTAGATTGTTAGTTAGATTATGTTGTAGCAATCATTGTAAATTTCCATTTAATTTGTATTAATGAATATGAAACGCTTAATAAATGTCATGAGCTTTGATGATAACCCAATCATGCCCCGATCACCTTTTCCGCTGCGGGTCGGGGTGTGACAGATTGGTATCAGAGCCATGACTATAGGGATATAGGATAGGTTATTAGACCCTTAGAGCCTATACTATAGTCTGCCTAAATTTTAAATTGATTAGGTGGTTACATACAAACTTGTGATATTTATTTGTTTCATATTTGTTTACATTTCAGTCAAACATACGTGCTCATATACATATTCATTATACAAATATACCTATTCATTATACATATATCGATGTTCATGTATTCAATTTATTTTCATATTCTCATTATCCAAAGATTTTATGCAATTTTCAAATCTCATCAAAGTAAGTTCTGCGACGGGCATGTAGTAACTGGAAGGGTACGAGTACCGGTAGTCGGAACGTCCTGTCTAGGCTGGCATTCGTATAAATCCAATATAACGGACCAGTTTGCCTACCTGGGGACCAACGATGAGAGTACGAAGGACCTATTAGGCCAAAGCATGCCACACCAAACGTCGTTCGAACTAACCCTACTTTGAGGTGTCACCGTGTCTACACCTGGACACATTCCGAACATCACACGTTGTATACATATTTCTCGATTTTCCCGGGTTTTTTTGTGTACGCAACCAGGCAGAACCGTGCGAACCATATGAAAAAACCGGTATTCATGGGGGCCCACATGATGACACAAGGTAAAGTATGGCGGCATGACGGGCCTAACAGCGAGCAAAGCCCAAGACATCCTATGGATGTAGTATTTTTGTATAATTATTTTATGAATGTTCATCCCTAATGCGACCCATGATCTCAAAAGCATCCAACTCATACTCTTGTCATGTATTCATTGAAGATGTCTTCTAACCTCGCCCGTAGGAAGACGAGAGCAAGAAGAGCCCGCGAACGCATGGCTGCCTTAATCGCTCAACAAATGGCTGCCGTAATACCCAACATTGTAATCCAAGTTCAACAAGCACTTACCCATAATCCTGTCAATCAAGCAAACCAAAACATTTTCAACTCTTCCCCAAATACCACTAAATGCACCTACAAGCATTTCAAATCATGCGACCCTCCGAAATACAAAGGGACTGAAGGCGTCACCGCTCTCCTCCATTGGTTTGAAGAAATGGAGAATACTTTTCTAAATTGCGATTGCCCTGATGATCGCAAAAGTGCGATATGCTACCGGTCGATTATATGGGATAGCACTTACTTGGTGGAACACAGAGAAGGCCAAACGAGGTGTTAAAGATGCTATGTCCCTAACTTTGAACGAATTGAAGGAAATCATGACCAGACGATTTTGCCCAAGGAACGAAATCAAGAAGCTAGAAGATGAATTTTACTCATTGAAGCAAGTGGAAGGAGACCACACCACCTACAACAAAAGGTTCCTCGAATTACATCAAATGGTTCCCAACATGTTTACTCCCCTCTACCGTTTGATCGAGCACTACATTCGTGGTCTTCCGTCAAAGATTCAAGACCCTGTAATAAGTACCAAGCCTGCAACTTTGGAAGCAGCAATGGAGCTAGCAACAGAGCTCACCGAGAACCGAATCCGAAACAAAGACTTCAAGGAGGAGAAGAAGAAGGATAAAGAATCGACTGAAACCTCCGACTCCACTCAAACCGAATCCCCTTCTCAACCCAAACCTAAGAGAAGAAGAGTAGGGCGACTTTTCGCTGCTACTCAACGAAATCAACCAGTTTTTCACGCTATACCCATCCGAGCTATCCCAATCACCCAAGTGGCACCCAACTCAGCTTACCCAAATAAGAAACCATATCTTGGACCTCACCCTCGATGCAACAACTGTTTTTATCACCATTCCCTTACTTTACCTTGCCGGCTATGTACAACTTGTGGACGCTATGGTCATTTGAGCAATGTTTGTCGCACCTTTCAAGACCAAACCTCTTCCCCTACACAAAAACTTATCACCAACCCCAATACCTTATGTTCCCATATGCTCGAGCTTGCTTCAATTGTGGCGACCCTACCCACCTTAGAAACACATGCCCTCAATTGGTTAACGTTATCAACACTCAAGCCCAATCAAACCCATTAACCAAGTAACCAAGATAAACCAAAAACCACCCTATGCCACCAGCAAGAGAAAGAGTCTTCAATATCAACGCCAATCCTGTCGAAGATAATGACGGCCCAAACGAAGATACTCAGCTAGTCCTTTTCGCCGAAGATCCAGATTCAACTCCTATTGTTTAGTCTTTCTTTATCACATGTGTAGACTGTTAGAGTAATTATGATATATTATATATTATATATTGTTTTCAGTATATACTTTTGCTGAGGCCGCAGCTCCCCATCCATCGAGGTTGAGTTTGATCCCCATTTTATTATGGGTTGATCAGGGCGTGCCCGCACGATCGGCTCCGTTTGTTAGAGCCTTGATCGGTTACGTAATTTTACATTTCAATACATGCAATATGCTCGGCTCCGTTTGATTGAGCCTTGAGTGCACAGATTTATTCACATTTCCAGTTCATGCAATACGCTCGGCTCCGTTTGATTGAGCCTTGAGTGCACAGATTTATTCACATTTCCAGTTCATGCAATACGTTCGGCTCCGTTTGATTGAGCCTTGAGCGCACAGACAATTTCATTATCAGTATCTTGTGGTTGTGGTGTTTGTAGTAGAGTCGCATCGAACTAACCATAACTTGCGGATAAAGCCAATGAAAATTTGACAAGGATATGGTGGATACGCCGATGGTACTTCCTATATATAAGTATTCTTGTCAAATGATCGGAGGCATTATCAGGCGGTTATGAGAGGTTCCATGCATAGGCTGTTTGTATGGTTAAGTTATTCATATTCAGTACATGCAATACGCTCGGCTCCGTTTGATTGAGCCTTGAGCACACAATTTCAATTTCAGTACATTCAATATGTTCGGCTCCGTTTGATTGAGCCTTGAGCACACAATTTCAATTTCAGTACATTCAATACGTTCGGCTCCGTTTGATTGAGCCTTGAGCGCACATCCATTTTATTTTCAGTACATGCAATACGATCGGCTCCGTTCGATTGAGCCTTGATCGCACAGATATATTTCATTTCAGTATTTTATGTTTGTTGTATTGATTGTAGAGTTATAGGACTAATCATAATTCACTGATAAAACCAATGAAAATTTGACAAGAATATGGTGGATACGCCGCTGGTACTTCCTATATATAAGTATTCTTGTCAAAGGATCAGAGGCCTTATCGGACGGTTATGAGAAGTTCTATGTAGGATTTATTAGTTTCTTGGTAACCAATCATAACTTGTGGATAAAACTAATGAAAATTTGGCAAGAATATGGTGGATACGCCGCTGGTACTTCCTATATATAAGTATTCTTGCCAAAGGATCAGAGGCATTATCAGGCGGTTATGAGAAGTTCCATGTAGGATTTATTATTGCCTTGGTTGGAATTTGTGATACATTTATATCATCATGTTATTTAAAGAGATTGGATTGTGTTCCATTTCTACATAAATTAACCTCTCCATCATAACAAACGAGAGAGGAACTTCCATCATTCAAACATATATGTTATCAGAATGTGGATTCAAATATTTGCTGTTGTGTTTATTCATGTTCAAATATTCGCTGATGTGTCTATTCATGTTCGAATATTTGCTGTTGTGTTTATTCATGTTCAAATATTCGCTGATGTGTCTATTCATGTTCGAATCTTTGCTGTTGTGTTTATTCATGTTCAAATATTTGCTGATGTGTTCATTCATGTTCGAATATTTGCTGTTATGTTTATTCATGTTCAAATATTTGCTGATGTGTTCATTCATGTTTGGATATCAGCTGTTGTGTTTTTATTTATGTTCCATGTAGATTGTAGTGTTAGAAGTTTTGCCTTAGGATATAACCATATTTTTCCCAAACGTATCTAAACTCTTATGCATGATATCATTTTTAGCGAATCATTCCTGTTTATCAATATTCATACAGTAGGCAACAAAAAGCGATTCCTGAATAGGGTACTTAACCTTTACAAGGAACGTTACCGCCTCGAACAAAAACTTAAACCCTCATTTTTCTGAGCATACAACTGTCAAACAAAACATCATCATTCTTATAGTCAAAATATATCATTATTTAAATTTCGGGACGAAATTTCTAAAAAGCAGGGGATACTGTAACATCCGTCAAAAACGGATTTACCAAACCCGCTCCGTTTAGCAACCGAACAGTCAGTCAAAATTTTCGTTGCGAATTAAATGCCCAAAATATTTTTAAACGATCCGTAATCAATTATTATACGGGGATATATATTTAGTTTTTTGAAAAACTATCAAAAATCGCAAAATAAAAATTAAATACATCTGCCGGGTTTCGAACCCGGGTCTGTACCGAATCAGCAAGCAACTTATCACCTCACACACAAACCACTGCGCCAACTGCTTTGTTTGTTAAACAATGAAATCATTTAATTCATAAAGTGACTTTACACATTCAAAACCGGCGCCCAAACGGTTCAGTCGTCGGAATCCCGGAATTTCCGCGAATCTTAACTACAATTTACGTTATAACGTAAACCTTTAATCAGACATCGGTTATAACCGATGTTTGAAGTCCGCGACCAAAAATGATAACCGCCGGAAATTTAAATCAGTGAATACAGTCCGAAATCAGACCAAATACATCTCGTTTCTTTCCTATAAATTGACCCACAACCGACGACAAACACTTTCGCTCAAAAATCACACCTTTTCTCGGCGTAATTCCACTCGCCGGAACTTTCCTGTTTTTCGCCGGAAAACCGAGTTTTAATTTCTGAACCTCACTGAGCCCCTGAAGCTCATACCGGAGATACCCTTACCTTTTCCAAGCTTTTCGGAGACTTGATGCTGCAAGACACCTGACGCCGGAGTTGAATCCTGTCGCCGGAGTTCTGCCGGAAAACAGAGGATCCAGTCGGTATACTTCTCCGCCCAATTTTTTTTCTTTTTTTCACAATTACCTCACCATATTGAACTGTAAAACACTAATAAAACTGATAGAAATCTCGAACCAGTCAGACTTCATCCCTGGTTATTTTTCAGTGAAGAAGACGATGCACTTTTGTATCTTATAAGTTTAATTAAAATCATGATATTAATCGGGTTAGACACACAGTCCAGCGGTGGACTGTGTGCACATATAAAACGCAAAACGTCTCAAGTTCGAATCCCGTCTCACACACGCTGCCTTAATAAAATCCATTTTTTTTGTTTACTGAACCGGATCGCCACAGATATATGTTAAATATTTTGTTAACCGGAATAATAACCAAGTTAGACACACAGTCCAGCGGTGGACTGTGTGTTTGTTTATATCACAGGTCACGAGTTCGAGTCCGGTCTTCAGCACCGACTCGGACAATTATCTTTTCTTTTTAAATAAGGCAGAAAAGGAAATAACTAATTAGTATTTAAGTATAATAAAAATCGAGTTATATAACATGTAGAACACACAGTCCAGCGGTGGACTGTGTGTTAGATTAAACCACAGGTCCCGAGTTCGAGACCTGTGGAGTGCAAAACCGGTCCGCTTAAACTGTTTTTAAAATAAAATGATTTTCTGATTAATTCTAATTAATGTATATATGAAATTAAAATCGGATATATAACGGGTTAGACACGTAGCTCAGTTGGTAGAGCTGCGTGCACGCGTACGGGAGGTCTCGGGTTCGAGCCTCACCGAGCGCACAACACATATGCCTCGAACCGGTCAACGACCAGTCAAAGTCAACAGGTCAAAGTCACTGTAGCAGAAAAAAAATAAAATATTTTTATTATTTTTATTTAATTATTTTAATTAAAAATCAATTATAAATACTTAAAAATAACATTTTTAAGATTAGAAAATAGCCGCAAACTCACAAAAATGCACCCAACAATCCTACTAAAATAGTTTAATAAAATCCGTTTACTTACCAAACCATAATGCGATTTATCTAGGTTAAATCTCACTCGTGGTTAAAACCACTTCGCGTGCATTCAACGTCATCAACCGAACGCACCCACTGTGAGTGAATCTTACAATTCCCCCTTTTAAATTACACGTTTTGGGGTGTGTCATGTGTTATGAAATAATTAAATTTATTTATTTAAACTTGTGCCATACCACATCATGACTTAAACTTAGATTGTTTTTATTGTTGTGATTTATTTATTGCCATTTGTCAAGTCATATGAAACTCATACATTAAGCCCATCAGTTTCTCGTGGGAGACGAGTAGAACATCGCGTGCTTCACATCAAATTCATTATTATACATGTGTGTATCATTGAGTTTATATTGTTTGTAGTGTGTTATTCATATCATCATGTTTATGCAATTCATTCATCAGGCCCCTCAGTTCCTCGTGAGAGACGAGTTGAGCATCGCGTGCCTCTAATTGTTCCATTATTGTTCATGTGTGTTTTCATTTAACATATTATGATTGTTGATCAAGTTACATCTAATTTTACTCATGTTTGGTTGTGCACATATTTCATAATCAATTTAAATAAATTGTTCAAATGTTTTCCATAGGATTCACTCGCCAACATTATGTTGATCCAAAAACCTTTTTACACATGATACAGGTGAACAGGTTGAAGCAAGGATAACATAGGATATGCCTTAGAAGAGAACAAAGAAGTTAGATTGTTAGTTAGATTATGTTGTAGCAATCATTGTAAATTTCCATTTAATTTGTATTAATGAATATGAAACGCTTAATAAATGTCATGAGCTTTGATGATAACCCAATCATGCCCCGATCACCTTTTCCGCTGCGGGTCGGGGTGTGACAATTACCAAAATGCCCTTATGAGGCATAATATCGTTAAAAACCTTAACGGGTATATAAGTTGATATCCTACTGATATTTTAACTTATTTAAAATATAATGGCATATAGAACTTGTCCATGACTTATCCGGTTACCCATTATCGCTTATAAGCATACGGTTGATTATACGTAACTAGTTTACGGAATTTAACCAAAACAGGTTTAACCTTGTCATTTAAACTTCAAAATCCAGAATGTTAATTGTTTACCCATATTATGCATGTAAAAATACTTGTCGGGTTTAAACTACATTCTATCCGATCATCGTTTAATCAAGCGTTATACGTTTTGATCATGTACACTACTCGGTCTAAGTCTATGACTTAAATAAAGACCGGTAGTATTTAATTGGTTAGCTTATGCCATAATCCAGACTAGAGCCTTGCCGGTAAATGCTATCTGCATGTTAGTACTTTTGTATACGGCTGAGTTATTGAATTTTAAAAGAAAACTAGCTCAGGTAAATACTCTCAACTTATTTTCCCAATACAGGGTTGGGATACGGTAAAGTATTACCGCTTGGTCAGAAATGGGATCAATCGAATGCTGGATTATGGCTAGTAAATCCGCATATTCTGTTTTAATCAGTTTTGTTTGATAACTTAAACATCAGGGGTTAAATTACTGTGTCCTGGATATCCTTGGCTCATTAGATTAGTTAATGGCCACGACCTTAGCGCGAGGTGTAGGCATACACCTGACAGACGCTCAAATGCAAATTACCCAAGACGTTGGGGATAACTCCTCTGTGAGTTCTAAGTGGTGTGTATTTAATCATGTCTCGGTCTCTTTACTGGGCCCTGTATGTATGGACAAACATGTGAATCTGTTAACAAGGTTACAAGTAACCTTCCCAAGTTATAAAAGATTTTGTGCCCTGTGCACTTAAAAGCATTTTAAAATGTTTTCAAAATGAGTCAGTTGGGTGTATTTACTAGCGAAAGCTGACGTATCGTCCAAAGGCTAACTGCAGGTACAATACGAAATAGGCCGGAAGCTGCTCGGTAGTGAATAAGAGGATCTTGCAAATCCTTAGATCTGCCCTAAAGTCTATTTTATATTCTTTCTTGTGCACTTTAATGATCCGCCTGTGGATCTTCTATACAAGTCTGTATATTATTTTGTATTTCCGAACATTTGGTTTGTAATAGTAATTTTACTCGAAGATTTCCGCTGTGCCGTGTTTAATTGACTATAATGTTATCAACTGACATCACAATACTCCCCACCCGGGCCCACCGGTGTATGGATTTGGGTTGGAAATCCGGGGTGTGACAGCCTGCATGTAAGAGAAATATGTACTTATATGTCCAAACAAATGCTTAAATTCATAGATTAAGATTTAAATTCTAATTCTTATGATTTATTTTATTTAATTGTTGTCTTAGGTTGGGGAAGGAGCAGGGGAATACTCAATTTCAAATATGGATGACATTCGCGATGATTGGTCGACTTATGCGACTACCTTTACTTTTTATTGACAAACCGTTTTTAAGATGTCGAATGAATGTATTGACAAACAATTTTTTTATAACATTAAAATTTTTATAGTATACTTCACAAAAGATTATGCAATAAGTTGTTTTGGTATATATATATATATATATATATATATATATATATATATATATATATATATATATATATATATATATATATTATGAAATAGATTTATTATTTTTATTATTATTATATGTGTGTATTTGTTTTAGAGTTAAATGATTGGTTGGTCCCTGTGGTTTGCAAATCTTGCAGACTTGGTCCCAGTGGTTCACTAATTACACACTTGGTCCTAGTAGTTTCAAATTTTCCACTCGGGTGGTCCTTACCACTAACCTTTGTTAGATTTCTCAGTTAAGTATATGCAAAATTACTATATTACCCTTGAAATAATAAAAATAAAAAAGTATAAAAAAGAGGGGCCCACTACTCATCTTCTTCCTCACTCCATCTCTCTCTTTCAAAAACTCAGCCACCATCTCACCTTCACGAACCTGCAACCTCCACCTCCACCTTAAACGCACCACCACCTCCACCTTCAACTGACCACCACCACTGCAACAATCACCGGAAAGGTTAGAAGAAGGAGGTACACCGAAACCGAAGGGGTGTTGAGGCGGTATTCTCGATGGCTTCAGTCGTCTTCTCCGGCGCTCCGGCAAGTTGCAGGTTTTTCGGCGGCCTCCGGCAGCGTTTGACAAACAGGGAGTGAGAGGTGTTGTGAATGTTGTATGGTAGAAGAAATGAACTTTGGGTTCGGTTTATATAGGGGTTGCGTAACTGAATTTAGTCGAAATTTTGGGAAAGGTTCGTGATTGACATCAAGGATGGAAATGAATCAAAACCTTCAATTCTGATCAATCAGTTTTGCAGAAAAAGGAAACACAGCTCAGACATGGCTGTGTTCAGTGACGGTGTACCTCAACCCAAAGTTCATTACTTCAAGCTCCCCTTTCTCCCCAATTTCTTTCCCCTTTCCCCCCAATTTCTTTCCCTTTTTTAAAGGCTTTCCGGTGATTGTTGCAATGGTGGTAGTCAGTTGACGATGGAGGTGGTGGTGGGTTTAAGGTGGAGGTGGAGGTTGCAGGTTTGTGAAGGAGAAGTGGTGGCTGAGTTTTTGAAAGAGAGATGGAGTGAGGAAGAGACGAGTAGTGGGCCCATCTTTTTTATATTTTTTTATTTTTATTATTTCAAGGGTAATATAGTAATTTTACATATACTTAACTGAGAAATCTAACAAAGGTTAGTGGTAAGGACCACCCGAGTGCAAAATTTGAAACTACTGGGACCAAGTGTGTAATTAGTGAACCACTGGGACCAAGTCTGCAAGATTTGCAAACCACATGGACCAACCAAGCATTTTACTCTTTGTTTTATGAAATATATTTATTGTTTTTGTTATTATACATGTATCTAGGGCAAATTAGTAATTCTATAAAAAATATATTATAAACAATTAAAAGCATGACACACGTAAATGAATATCATACATATGTATCATAAATACTTGTCATGAATGTGTGTCATTAAAAAGTGTCACAAATTGAGTGTTATGAATTGTCATTAAATGCGCGTTATAATTGTGTGTCATAAAATCATGACACAGAAATGTATGTCATGTTAATTTTATGACTTGTCAATCAACGACACGCTTTTACGTGTCATAATTACCGTTCTATGACGCTCAATATGCGTCAATATATATACATTTTCTAGTAGTGCCTCTCGAAAGAATTAATCGAGGTGAAACATCAAAGGGGTTAGAATTTTCATGACATAATTCAACATAACAAATCGACATCCAAATAAATTAATAACTCGAGTTTTCTGACGATGATTTCATAACTTCTTTTTTTCTTTTTCTTTTTGTTTTTATAATGGCAACGTTTGTGTTCATAACTAGATAGTTAACTGGTTTGATGTAGTTTATTTGTAATGAACAATTACGGTCGTGAACCGGTGAATCCAGCCGGATGATTGAGTTTTATTTTGAAATGTAAATTATATATTTACTACTTCGAAGTTCAACCCCATATTTTGTTTAAATTAGTTACATACATATTTGATTTGCGAATCATATACAACGTTATTCGACTTGGAAACATCACTTTCTAATTAATATCCAGATAAGTCTTTTATATTCATATATTGGTCTCTTACACGTGTCGAAAACCGGCTCCAAATTATTAGATGTTGCAATTTAAAGTTCTAGCAAAAGCACACCACTTTTTTTAGTATTATTCCCTCCCTCCCACTATCATGGCCACCACCTGTCGTCGGAAACCATCAAAATAGCCACTTTTACTTTATATCTCTCCTCCATCAACCACGAAATTACCACACCACATTTCTTCCCATGGCTCCGTTCAGGCGGACCTACTTATGGGAAAAGGAGGGGTAGTCTCCGCTACCATTTGACGTTCCGGCGGTAGTGTAAATTTTGGAAAAATTTGATATTTTTTCAATTTCGTTACCATTTTTTTATAAAACGTTACCGCTGCGAAGATTTTCTAGATCCGCCACAGGCTCCGGTAACCCTTTTTACAGCTTTCACTTTTTATTCTCCCACTAGCAATACGAGTCTAAATCGATGATTCACCGAATCCTGAGGAGAGGCAAGCGCTCATCGACCAACAGCGTTACCGGTATTATTTTTTTTTGATTTTAAGTCGATATAAAAGACTGTTAGATAGATATTACAACTTGTAAGATTTTCCCATCTTAATTTGCTATAGCGAATGCTAGGCGAATTTCCAGCCGCATTATGGCGAATCCCACTAGCTAATTTATATCTAAACAACCACCTAAGTTTTTAATTTAAAAAAAGCCATGTACGACATAAAATGCTACGTAAGCAAAACAATCGGTGCAACCAGCTTTAAGTTCTTTTTTTTCTTTTTTTATAAAAAAAGTTAACAACTACGTTTAAATTTACCAAATTCACTTAGTTTAACATATCAAAACTGAGTTGAGGTACTAGTATGTAAAAGAAAGCTTCTTTGTTTTTTCACTTTTTAAATTTATATAAAAACAAGTTTATATATATATATATATATATATATATATTATATATATATATTGGGTTAAAATGATAATTATCTTTAGTTGTGAGAACTAGGCAATCTAATAGATTTTTCTGAATTTTTTTTCTCAAAAGTAATAAAAGAAATCACTTGTTTCAGCAAAAAAATGCCGCATACCAACATTTACATGAGGCGTAAAAAATATTTATCTTCGTAAAAAAATTATACCAACGCGTTAAAAAAACTTTCATCAGTAAAAACTACCGAATCGACAATTTTTTTGCAGATATTTTAATAATATTTTCATCTACGTTTGTGAAAAAAAAATTGGCCCAACTCGCGCGGGAAGAAAAAGTTCTCATGTTTCTCACAACTCGTGGTGGTTCTCATTTGAACCGAGCCATATATATATATATATATATATATATATATATATAGGATTAAGATCATTTGTGAACAATTTCTCGAAAATGAAATGAGTGAACTAATCTTGACCATTGATTATTTTTTAGATTAAAAGGATAAGATTGACATTAGCTCTCTCCCTCTTAATTAAAATCCCTTAATTTTCACATCTATTAATTCTCTATCTCTCCCTCATTTTTAATTACTTCTGTGTAGAATCAGTTGCTAATAACGTATATGAACTAACGGAACTAGGTACTGGACACCAACTGTCTCTCCCTGATTCAAACCATATATGAAACTCCTAACGGAACTAGGTCGTGGACTACAAAATACACAGATGTATCAAAAGTCTATACACATCTGTATAAACTAACAACTGTGTATCTTATATAAACTGATAGTTAGCGAGACTGTACACATGTGTATAAACTAACAACGGTGCATCTTGCATAAATTGATAGTTAAAGAAACTGTACACATGTGTATAAACTAACATCTGTGTATCTTGTATAAACTGATACTATCGAGACTATACACATGTGTATACACTAACAACTGTGTATCTTGTGTATACGGAAACTAGCAATATTTTAGGAATTTTGTTATATTATTTAATAAATGCAATTTACAAAAGACGCAAATACCTTTCTGTCATTAATTTAAAGGGAGGTTACAACATTACAATTACAATCTTGTCATTGTTTAAAAATCTCTAGATGATAAAATCCAATGGCTCAGATTAGTTCACACAGTTCACTCTCAACTAGTGTTCACTCTAGAACCCTACCCTATATATATTCAAATTTTACGAGTCGAAAGGTTATGCATAGTAATCTTATGACCATGGGATCTATGAATATAGTTTTTAAAAAACTTAGTTTTGTTATTCACAAATGGATATCGGCGCAACTTGTTGCTCGTTTATAGGGCTGTCCTTTTTTATCCGAACCAGAAAACCAAGCTAGATTCGAAGTCACCCGAACCGAATTAGAGAATAACCGAAAAACCCGAATGACCCAAACCTGACCAATCCGAACCCTGATTGTGTCGATAATTGAGTCACTTTTTTCCAACAAAAAACTCGAACAACCCGACACGAATAATCCGAAACTTGAAAGCGGACAAAAACCCGAACCTTAATTGTCATTTTTTACAGATGCGATTTGATTTGAGTGTTTTGTATTTGAAACATTAAGTTTTGAGACTTTTGAATATTATCATACCATATTGTTAAACTATGTTTGAATTGTGATGATATTTTTTTAACAACATGATATATTTAATGATATTTTGTGAGAAAAAAAACATTCTTTTTTTATTAAATCTAAACCCAAAAACCAAACAACACAACCAGAACTAACCCGAAACAGAATAACCTATATCCGAATAACTCGAACTTTAAACGGGTCGGTTATCGGGTCACTTTCTCCTAGCAAAAAACTCGAACAACAGATCGAAAACCCGAAAATAACCCGAAGAACACCCCTACCCGATCGATATAATTTTCATTTGGAAATTTAAATATTTGGTAATTAACCTTTTATTAATAAAAAGAAAATTATTACCCAGTTACCTATTATTGAAACACAAGTGTCGACAATTGGCATCTAAACTTCCTTTAATAAATACTCCTCCTTTATCCACTCCTGATCGATATAATTTTCATTTGGAAATTTAAATATTTGGTAATTAACCTTTTATTAATAAAAAGAAAATTATTACCCAGTTACCTATTATTGAAACACAAGTGTCGACAATTGGCATCTAAACTTCCTTTAATAAATACTCCTCCTTTATCCACTCCTGATCGATCACACTCTCACTTTCTAAAAATGGCCACCACTTGTCACCGGAAACCTACCTCAGCTCCGTTAACCATATTCCTGTTTTCACTTCTTATTCTCCGACTACAAAACCACGAGTGTACACCCGAAGATGAAGGTCCTGATCCGCTAAACCCGCACGAGAGGCAAGCACTTCTCGACTTCATGAAGATTAAACACTCTCGAAACTTCAACTGGGACACGTCGAAACACGCGTGTACTTGGAAAGGCGTTACCTGCGCCGAAAACAAAACTGTCATCTACCTCCAGTTACCGGGCAAGAGTTTTGTAGGTGCAATACCACCCAACACAATTGGAAGGTTAACCGGCCTTCGTTGCCTGTCCCTTCGTGTTAACGGCCTAAAGGGTGAACTCCCTCCTGATTTCGCTAACCTCACCTATCTTACGCGCCTTTCGCTAAATAACAACAGCTTTTCGGGCTCCATCCCGGATTATTTCTCCAATTTCACTAGCCTTGTTCGCTTAACCTTGAATAACAATAGCTTTTCTCGCCGTATTCCCTACATACACTCAGAAAAGTTGGTTAATTTTGATGTCTCGATAAACAAATTAAAAGGTGCGATCCCATCTTCACTTTCTAAGTTCCCAGCTGCTAACTTCACCGAAAACGTTTACCTTTGCGGTCAGCCTACCAAAAATATATGCAATGAATCATTTCAAGCTGCGGATGATCCTTTAAAACAAAAGGAAAAAGATAAAAAGACAGCCGAAATTCTTGGTATTTCGATTGGATCGGGGGTGGTGTTACTCATTCTCCTATGTTGTGTACGGAGGAAGATGTGTACGCAGACGATAAAACCGCCATTGGAAGCGCTAGCTGACGCGAAAGTGGAGAGAAACAAGTTGGTCTTGTTCGGCCACCATGGGTTTGATAGCTTTGATTTGGAGGATTTGTTGAATGCGTCCGCGGAGGTTCTTGGGGAAGGGAGCGTTGGGAGGTCGTATAAACAGGTGCTCGAGGGAAAGAATGTGACGGTGGTGGTGAAAAGACTGAAACGTGTGATGGTGACGGACATCGAGTTTAGAACAACAATGGAGGTTTTGGGGAAGATGAAGAACGAAAATGTGGTGCCATTGATAGGTTATTATCATTCACATGAGGAGAAATGGCTTGTTTATGGTTACAAGGATGGTGGTAGTTTATATGATCGTCTTCATGGTAATTTCTCCTATGTTTATTCTAATCACTAGAGTTTGCTAAACCTATCCCTCTCTATGTTTTTATTCGTTGCATTTTTCTTGTTAAGTTATTGCGTCACTTATGGTCAGAGCTTTTAAGGGGCGGGAGGGCGGTCGACTCTCTGAACTTTTCGCTCGGTAATGGAGAGTATGTAGTTTTCGTATACAAAATTTTGGGTATGTACGTTTTCGACCCCCGGTTTTATAGAAATTTTTATAGGTCTAGTGACTTCCGCCCCACGTCGGAAATCTCAATCTTTGCTGCTGGCCTCACTACTATTCGACAAAGGGTGTTTAGCCAAGCGGTTGCATATGCTTAAAATGGTGACTTCCTGGATTCAAGCGTCATTAGAGTAAATAAACTGATATTCTTTCACTCTTACGTTAAAGAATGAAGAAAAAAAGAAACTGACCAAATGCTTTCACATGATGGTTTACGATAAAAATATTAGGGAATTAGGGGTAAGTTCAACAACCTTATAATTAAGAGAAAACTGATTAACCAAAAAATTTCAAAAATACATCTGAAATTTTAGCCATTATCAAAGTAGGCAATCCTCATTTTCTCCTATTAGATGCCGGTGCATTAGCTTCACCAGCTGAGACAATTTAAAATTTAAAAACATAGAATTATATAAAATTTATATAAAATTTAAAATGAAAAAAAAATATGTCCTTTAAAATCCTAAAGCTATTTTTTAGCTAATATGAATACCCGATAACTATGAGGTATACATTTGGTCGTTTTTAAGCTATAAATAGTCATCCCATATATTTGTTATAACTAAGCCGTATAGTAAGCACCTTCGGTTTGGCCATTAAGCCCGTTGATCTTGCTCAGATCTGTTTGGCCATTAAGCCACCGCACACCTTCGGTTTGAGCAATCGCGGCCGCTGCCGTATTCTTTCTCATCCTTGTGTGACCCAGCCGTCGTTGTCGTCACTGCCTTGCCTTTCAAAGCAGATTGTGATACCGCAAGGTCGCTACACTATCTTTGATTCAGTTCAACTCTCATTCTTCACACGTGGTATGAATACATGTTGCATTTTTTGTTTTTATTGTTAATTGAAGAGATGTTTTAGAAGACGGATGTTTGATGAATACATGTTGCATTTTAGAAGACGGAGAGATGTTTCATTCCCATACGAGTGTTCTTTTGTGAAAGAAAAGTCGACCCCCAGGTGTTTGATCAAATGCCTTAATGAAGTGAAGATTTTAAAAAACTTGTTTCTTTAGCACTCTTGTGAAGTGGGAATTGGTTAAGGCGATTTGATCTTGTAATTCAGATTCGATTGTGATAATCTTTAACTATCCGCCATGGGGTAAGGGGTTATGTGGGGTACCATTTAGAGGGTGGGCAACCCGTGGTTGCTGCCCTTCTTCGCCTTGTATAGAATTTTACTGGTTTTCTACCCCCCAACAACTCATCTCGAGTTTGGTGTACCGTTAGTGTGTTTTTTCTTCGGTGGCAATTAACATACGCGCATGGCTCCTACGAAAGGGGGTCAGAACGTTAAGTCAATGGGCCCTGTGCAGGGCTCTGCTAGTGGTTTAAGGACCTACCCTTTCAAATTTTTCCACGAATGTAAAGATGGCAAACCGGGGTCTGTGGGTTTTTTCCGCCTACTTGAACACATGCAAAGCACACACCTCAAGACGGAAAACCGAAAGCTATCTTTGAAGGAGGCTATCTCCAAGAACTTGGACCTTTTTTTGGATGTTGCGGAAGTTCTTAGGGAATGGGATAAATGGTTATGTGGAAAGTGCATGGTGATGCATGCACTTAGTAGGGGATGCAAGCATGATAATGAGGTCGGGTCGTTTGCCATGATCTCGGGGGATGTTGAAGATTTCATTGTTGGGATCCGGAAACCATGTCAAGTGGTGGTTGACACAAACCCACGTCACCCAGCAGGGCTCGGGGTGATGTTAACCTACTCGAGCGTGTTTTCTCCCTCCCTATTCAGACTGTTAAAAGCATTCCCCCCCAGTTCTAGCTATTGTTTGCTCAGGTTCTAACATGTGATTTGCGCAAAGTGGTAGCATCGCCAGGATCGGTTGACAATTGGGTCCAATTGTTTTTACTACCGCGTTGCACCTTGCAGGTGGTTAGACCATCCTCCAGACAAGAGCGAAGGTCAGGTGGTTAGACCATCCGCCAGGATCGGTTGACAATTGGGTCCAATCTCTACAGTGTAGTAACATCTTACACGTGCTTACAGTTTGGAAATATGGGTCTGGGTTAGATGATTTGGTCTCTTCCCTATTGGATAGCATGGGGGAGACGGGGGCTTCAAGGGGAGAATGCAGGAGCGAAGAAGACAAAGAAAGGAACCCTAATATTAAGCAATGTCTTCGAAAAGTCAGGGATGGACATTTCACATATGCGGTTAAGTTCCTATGCTCTAGTGGAGTTGCCCCTCTAGGTGATTCGGCATTGAAAGCTCTTATTGATAAACACCCAGTGGTGCCGCCCCCATCCTTGCCTTCCAACCCTTTGGCCCAACCCACTCTTGTTGTTGATGGGGAGTGTGTACTCAAATGTATTTAATCCTTTCCTAAAGGGACGTCATGTGGCAGAGACGGGATACAGGCCCAACACCTGCTAGATGCTATTGGTGGCGAGGGCTCGGTGACTTCCTCAGGTTTGCTTACGAGCATTATTGAAGTTGTTAACTTATGGCTTGGGGGATCCTGCCCTAAGGTGCTTGCTGAGTTTGTTGCCTTGGCCCCCCTCACCCCCTTATTGAAGTCCGATAAAGGAATTCGACCTATTGCTGTGGGGGGTATTTGGCGAAGGTTGGTTTCAAAGGTGGCGATAAAGAAGGTCGGGAAAGAAATGACCCAGTACTTGGGTGACTATCAATTTGGGGTGGCGGTGCCAAATGGGGTAGAGGCGGTGCTTCACAGTGCAAACAGGTTTCTCAATTCATTTCATGCAGATGGTTCCTTAGCCTTGCTTACTGTGGATTTCTCCAATGCTTTCAACACGGTCGACCGCACAGCTTTTCTGCACGAGGTTCATCAGCGTTGCCCGTCAATCTATCGGCGGGTCCAATTTCTTTACGCCCAGCCTGCTAGGTTGTATGTTGGTAACGAGTGTATTGGGGCTACTACCGGAGTTCAACAAGGAGATCCCTTGGGGCCCCTTCTCTTTGCCCTTGCCTTACATCCCCTTATTCTCCGGGTTCAGGACCGCTGTAAACTCCCGTTTCATGCTTGGTACTTGGATGATGGGACGATTATCGGCAACGCCTCTGAGGTTGCTAAGGCCTTAGACATCATCAACGAGGAGGGGCCATCTCCAGGGCTTTATCTCAACATTAAGAAGAGGTTTTTTGGCCGACATGCGACGGGCGGAAAGTTCAAGATGGGCTTTTCTTGAGAGGGATCGTTAGACCAGAGAAGGGGATTAAGCTCCTGGTGGAGCTGTTAGTCAGGATCCTAGCTTTATTGAGGAGTTGGCAGGGAGGCGAGCCTCGGGGGCGGTTGACCTCATGAAACTCTTACCCTACCTGAGAGATCCCCAATGTGAACTCCTTCTGCTAAGGTCGTGCATGGGGGTCGCTAAGTTACTTTTTGGGTTGCGGACTTGTCAACCGCATTTTATGGAGGATGCGGTATCTCGGTTCGATGATGGCCTTAGAGAGGCTATAGAAGACATAGTAGTGGGTGGCGGCCCCTTCTTTGGTGACCTCCAGTGGCGTCTTGCATCTTTGCTAATGCGTCTAGGTGGTTTGGGCCTCTTCTCAGCTCGAGATGTTGGGGCTTATGCCTTTGTGGCGTCTAGAGCTCAGTCTTGGGAACTACAGGATCATATCCTTCGAAACTGTGAGGTCGTCGGGCTTGACCCAGACTATCAGCAGGCGCTTGAACGCTTAAATGTCTCTCTCCCAGACTTGGATATTGGCGGTTTCTCTAATAAGGACACCGCCCCCTCGAAGCCACAAAAAACTTTGGCGAATGCTCTGTTTAGCAACATCGCTCAAAACCTGGGAGAAGCTTTTGATTTGTCATCCCGCTAGAAGGTGGTGTTTGAGTGCCTGAAAGGTCCCCATGCTCAGGAATTTTTGACCGTTATACCAATTGAGGGGTTGGGACAATGTATGTCTGCAGTAGAATATATAGCCATTCTCAAATACCGGTTGATGATCCCTATGTACCCGGAAGATGAAACTTGCCCGATATGTCATAAAGCTTATATGGATAAATACGGGGAGCATGCAGTTCATTCTAAAGAGCTCCCTGGGTTCAAATATCGGCACGACTAGGTGCGTGATGCTTTGTGGGACATCTTAAGAAGAGATGGGATTTCGGCTAAGAAAGAGGCCCCTGTGAATTTCCTCACGGGCCCTATGAAAGGGAGATCTACTATGCGACCAGCGGATCTGCTCGTCTTTGGCTGGGCTGGGGGGAAACATGCTTGTGTAGAACTCACGGGGGTTTCCCCTTTGGTTGGTTTAAGGGAAAATGGGTTTGTAGCTGGACAAGCGGCAAGAAAGGCAGAATCAAAGAAAGTAGATAAGCACGCTAAAGCTTGCACAAAGAACCAGCATGTCTTTGCCCTTTTGCCTTTGATACTTTTGGCTCGCTAGCGCCAGAAGCTATCCACTTCTTGACGAGGGTTCAACGGGTCGTCTACAGAAATTGTTCAACCCCAAGGGGGCAAGGGTGTCACACCCCGACCCGCAGCGGAAAAGGTGATCGGGGCATGATTGGGTTTTCATCAAAGCTCATGACATTTATTATAATGTTTCATATTTATTATTACAATTTTAAAGAAGGTCATACAATCAAATCATACAAGTACAACATGTTCTATACATCTTTCTAGACTTCATTATTTTTCTTCTAAGGCACTTTCCTATGTGTTCCTTGCTTCCTCATGTCCACCTGTATGATGTGTAAAAATGGTTTTTGGGTCAACAAAAAGTTGGCGAGTGAATCCTATGAAAACATTTAAACGTATTTATTGTTTTGATTATAAAATAAAGTGCATAACCACATATGAGTAAATATAGATGTAAATTTATTCACAAAACACATAATATTAAATATTGCACACACATACAACAAATGATTGTTTTGAGGCACGCGTTGTTCAACTCGTCTCCCACGAGGAACTGATGGGCCTAATGAATGAGTTTTGAGGCACGCGTTGTTCTACGAACTGATGGGCTAATGAATGAGTTTTAAGGCACGCGTTGTTCAACTCGTCTCCCACGAGGAACTGATGGGCCTAACAAATAATTTGCATACAACTTGACAATATGTAATACATCACAACAAACAATATTTACATTCTAAGTTTAGATCATAATATGGTATAGCACGAGTTTGAATAAGCGAATTAATTTAAGCGACACATGATACACCCCAAAACATGAATAAAAAGGGGAATTTGTAACAATTCACTCACATTGGTTGCGTTTCTTGGATTGATGATGAACGCGCACGAATATGTATGTAACCACGAGAGAAACTAACCTAAATAATAACATAATGGGTCGGTAAATAAATGGATTTTATTTGAGATTAATATTTTTTAACTAGCGTTCTTATTGGAATTGTTAGGTTTATTTTTGTGAGTTTAAGGAAATTTTCTAACTTCAAAAATATTATTTTTAAGTATTTTTAAATAATTTTCTGATTAAATAAATAAATAAAATGTTGACCGTTGACTTTGACCGTTGGCTTTGACTGTTTGACCGGTCGGACCGTGGTTATTATATGCGCTGAGTGAGGTTCGAACTCGTGACCTCTACGCAGCTCTACCAACTGAGCTACGTGTCTAACCCGAAATATTTATGTTTTTTAATTATATATATATATGCAAATTAGATTAATTCATTTCTGTCCTTATTTAAAAACTTGATAATTGCCAGAACCGATGCGGGAGCCTGGACTCGAACCCGCGACGTGCTTAATGTTTTTGTACACAGTCCACCACTGGACTGTGTGTCTAACCTGGTTATTATTCCGGTTTTTATTATACTTATACACTTATTACATGTTTCAGGATTTGGCTTTTATATAAAAAGGGTATATTATTTCAGTGGATCGAAACACAAACAGAACTCGAACCCGGGACGTATGCTTTATAATCGCACACAGTCCACCGCTGGACTGTGTGTCTAACCTGGTTAAAACATCATGTTTAAATATACTTATTTTCTAGGCAAAACTTCATCTTCTTCCTAAACATTACCCAGAAACCAAAAATCCGACTGTTATCTTTATCTAATCGATTCTGATTACTGGTTTACGAATTAATGGAATTAAATATGAATGTGAAAAGGTTTTAAAGGTTCATACCCTCTGGAGAACAGCACTTTGACGATTCCAGTGACCAACTCCGGCGAGTTCCAATTTTTCCGGCGAAGCTTAACTTGCGACAGAGGCTTTACAGGGAGTTGAGGTGAGTGTGGGTGACTTCTGTCGAAGCTCTAGAAGTCCTATTTATAGAGTAAGGCAAAAGAGATGAAATGGGTTCGGTTTTCCGGCGACTTGCAGAGAATTCCGGCGACGTGATCTTGGAAGACAGAGAGTGCAGAGTGTTTGAGAGTGTACGCAAACGTATGAGCGAGTTTTTACAAGGATTCCAGGATTGTTATTTACAGAGTAGAGGCAGTTAAGATTTTTGGTTTCATTCATGATTAACGGTCTATAATTCAGCTCAGACGAATTGATTCACAATTTCCGTTAAGTCTAATAAGTGAAAGTCGTTACATGCGTTAATCAAAAAGGAAAACGGTTATTTGTTTGATTTGCTAGAAATCCGGTTTCGACTGTTTTGGGTTCAGAGATTCAAATTCAAACGTTGTTTTAGTATATAACTTAATTGCTTTAGGTTTTCAACAGATATGTGGGTGTAGTGTAGTGGTGTATTGTGTGTGTTGGTTGGGTGGAGACCCGGGTTCGAAACCCGGCAGTCCCATTTAATATTTTTTTCTTACTTTTTATTATTAGTTATCAATTATAGTTTTTAAATTCTAATATATTTATTAATTATGTATTGTTTAAAATTAGTTTGAGCCCTAAACATGCAACGAAAATTTTAACTGGATGTTCGGTTAATAAGCGAAGCGGGTTTTGGAAACCCGTTTTTTTTTTACGGATGTTACAGTATCACCTACTTTTAGAAATTTCGTCCCGAAATTGAAGTAGTAGTGGTATATTTGACTTCGAGGGAGGATGTTTTAATTTGAAAATTACATAATTAGAAGAGGGTGAGAGTTTAAATCTTATTTGAGGCGGTAACGTTCCTAGTAAGGGTTGAATACCCGGCTACAGGAATCGCTTTTTGCTGCCTAAAGTGTATGAATACGGAACATGGATACACAGTGTTGATTGACTAAGTATGATTTTATGCATATGAGTTTTGATACGTTTGGAAAGATAAGGTTATACCCTAAAACAAAACTTCTACCACTAAAACCTACATGGAACTTCTCATAACCGCCTGACAATGCCTCTGATCCTTTGGCAAGAACACTTATATATAGGAAGTACCAGCGGCGTATCCACCATATTCTTGTCATATTTTCATTGGCTTTATCAGTAAGTTATGATTAGTTCTATGTGACTCTAGAACATAAACAAACACAACAACCAAAGCTTGAGTCTTAATTCTGATAGTATACATGTTTGAATGATGACAGTACCTCTCTCGTTTGTTATGATGAAGAGTTTAGTCTATGTAGAAGTGAGACACAACCCAACTTCTTTGAATGATGAGATTGAAATACGTTGAGATGTATGATGATATGAATGCTAAATCAGTGAGTATAAAACAAACTTCAACCATGACATTACTAAATCCTACATGGAACTTCTCATAACCGCCTGACAATGCCTCTGATCCTTTGGCAAGAATACTTATATATAGGAAGTACCAGCGGCGTATCCACCATATTCTTGTCAAATTTTCATTGGCTTTATCAGTAAATTATGATTAGTTCTATGTGACTCTATAAACAAACACAACAACCAAAGCTTGAGTCTTAATTCTGAAAGTATACATGTTTGAATGATGACAGTACCTCTCTCGTTTGTTATGATGAAGAGGTTAGTCTATGTAGAAGTGAGACACAACCCAACTTCTTTGAATGATGAGATTGAAATACGTTGAGATGTATGATGATATGAATGTTAAATCAATGAGTATAAAACAAAACTGAAATAGTAATTCGCATTAAGATTCTTGGATAAATTTCAAATTTATAATTGAGATACGTGAAGATTGAGATAACATAAAGAAAACATAAAAACTAAACGGTTGGAGTTGAATCTTGATTTTTGGTGAAGAAAACTAGTTGGGTGGTTGTTTGGGCCGTTATTATCTTCAACAGGATTGGCGTTGATGTTGTAAACTCTTCCTCTTGCTGGTGGCCTAGTGGTTAGGTTTTCTTGATTTGCTTGGTTAACTGGGTTTGCTTGAGCTTGGGCGTTTATGATGTTAACCAATCGAGGGCACGTGTTTCTAAAGTGGGTAGGGTCGCCACAATTAAAACAAGCTCGAACATATGGGAACATGGGGTATTGGGGTTGTTGATATGTTTGGATCATGTTTTGAGTAGGGGGTGAGGTTTGGTTTTGAGAGGTGCGGCAAACCTTGCTCGAATGACCATAGCGTCCACAATTCGCACATAGTCGACAAGGTATGGTAGATGGATGGTGATAAAAACAGGTGTTGCATTGAGGGTGAGGTCCAAGGTAAGGTTTCTTATTTGGGTAAGTTGAGTTGGGTGCTACTTGAGTGATTGGGATAGCTTGGAGGGGTATGGCTTGTGAAGTTGGTTGATTGTGTTGGGTGACAGCGAATATTTGCCCATCTCGTTTTCTCTTAGAAATGGGTTGAGAAGGGGATTCGATTTGGGTGGAGTTTGAGGTTTCAGTTGATGCTTTATCCTTCTTCTTCTCCTCCTTGAAGTCTTTATTCCGTATGCGATTTTCGGTGAGCTCTGTTGCTAACTCCATGGCTGCTTCCAAAGTTGCAGGTGTGGTACTTATTATAGGGTCTTGAATTTTTGAAGGAAGACCTCGAATGTAGTGTTCGATCAAGCGGTAGAGAGGAGTGAACAAGTTGGGGACCATTTGATTTAATTCAAGGAATCTCTTGTTGTATGTGGTGTGGTCACCTTCCTTTTGTTTCAAAGAATAGAACTCATCCTCTAATTTCTTGATTTCGCTTCTTGGGCAAAACCGTCTTGTCATGATTTCCTTCAACTCTTACCAAGTCAAAGTCATAGCATCTTCAACACCTCGCTTGGCCTTCTCTGTATTCCACCATGTAAGTGCTATTCCAAGTAAACGACCGGTAGCATATCGCACCTTGCGATCATCGGGGCAATCGCAATTTAGAAAAGTGTTTTCCATTTCCTCAAACCAATGGAGGAGAGCGGTGACACCTTCAGTCCCTTCGTATTTTGGAGGGTCGCAGGATTTGAAATGCTTGAAGGTGCATTTAGTGGTATTTGGGGGAGGGTTGATAACATTTTGATCTTCTTGATTGATTGGGTTGACGGGATTAGCGGTAAGGGCTTGTTGAACTTGAACTACGATGTTGGGTATCACGACAGCCATTTGTTGGGCGATTTGGGCAGCCATGCGCTCGCGGGCTTTTCCTGATCTCATCTTCCTACGAGCGAGACTAGAAGACATCTACAAGAAATACGTATCAAGAGTACGAGTTGGACGTTTTAGGGGTCATGTGTCATATTTAGGAATGAACATTCATAAAATAAATATAGAGTAATAAATCTACTACATTCATAGGATGTCTTGGGCTTTGCTCGTAATTGGGCCTTGCATGCCACCATACTTCACCTTCGTAATCATATGGGCCCCCATGATTACTGGGTCTTTCATATGGTTCGCATGTGTTAGCCTGATAACGTAGACTAAAACCCGGAGAAAATCGAGAAATATGTATGTAACGTATGAGATTTGGAGTGCATCCAGGTGTGGACACGGTGACAACTCAAAGTGGGGTTAGTTCGAACGACGTTTGGTGTGGCATGCTTTGGCCTAATAGGTCCTTCGTACTCTCATCGTTAGTCCCCAGGTAGGCAAACTGGTCCGTATATTGGATTTATACGAATGCCAACCTAGACAGGACGTTCCGACTACCGGTACTTGTACCCTTACAGTTACTACATGCCCGTCGTAGAACTCACTTTGATGAGATTTGAAAAATGAAAAATGGGACAAAATCTTGAATAACGGAAGTATGAAGATGATTTGAATATGTGAACATTGAATATGTATGATGAATATGTATGTAAGTATGTATGTTTGACTGTAAGTATAATTCATTATGTATCACAAAATGTAATAGTGGAAATGGTTGCATGCATTTGTGTATGTAATAAATATGAAAGAAATAAACATCATGAGTTTGCATGTAACCACATAAACAATTAAAATCTAATCAACTATAGTATATGCTCTAAGGGTCTAATAACCTATCCTATATCCCTATAGTCAAAAGCTCTGATACCAATCTGTCACACCCCGACCCGCAGCGGAAAAGGTGATCGGGGCATGATTGGGTTTTCATCAAAGCTCATGACATTTATTATAATGTTTCATATTTATTATTACAATTTTAAAGAAGGTCATACAATCAAATCATACAAGTACAACATGTTCTATACATCTTTCTAGACTTCATTATTTTTCTTCTAAGACACTTTCCTATGTGTTCCTTGCTTCCTCATGTCCACCTGTATGATGTGTAAAAATGGTTTTTGGGTCAACAAAAAGTTGGCGAGTGAATCCTATGAAAACATTTAAACGTATTTATTGTATTGATTATAAAATAAAGTGCATAACCACATATGAGTAAATATAGATGTAAATTTATTCACAAAACACATAATATTAAATATTGCACACACATACAACAAATGATTGTTTTGAGGCACGTGTTGTTCAACTCGTCTCCCACGAGGAACTGATGGGCCTAATGAATGAGTTTTGAGGCACGCGTTGTTCTACGAACTGATGGGCTAATGAATGAGTTTTTAAGGCACGCGTTGTTCAACTCGTCTCCCACGAGGAACTGATGGGCCTAACAAATAATTTGCATACAACTTGACAATATGTAATACATCACAACAAACAATATTTACATTCTAAGTTTAGATCATAATATGGTATAGCACGAGTTTGAATAGGCGAATTAATTTAAGCGACACATGATACACCCCAAAACAAGAATAAAAAGGGGAATTTGTAAGAATTCACTCATAGTGGTTGCGTTTCTTGGATTGATGATGAACACGCACGAATATGGATGTAACCACGAGAGAAACGAACCTAAATAATAACATAATGGGTCGGTAAATAAATGGATTTTATTTGAGATTAATATTTTTTAACTAGCGTTCTTATTGGGATTGTTAGGTTTATTTTTGTGAGTTTAAGGAAATTTTCTAACTTCAAAAATATTATTTTTAAGTATTTTTAAATAATTTTCTGATTAAATAAATAAATAAATAAAATGTTGACCGTTGACTTTGACCGTTGACTTTGACTGTTTGACCGGTCGGACCGTGTTTATTATATGCGCTGAGTGAGGTTCGAACTCGTGACCTCTCGTATACGTGCACGCAGCTCTACCAACTGAGCTACGTGTCTAACCCGAAATATTTCTGTTTTTAATTATATATATATGCAAATTGGATTAATTCATTTCTGTCCTTATTTAAAAACTTGATAATTGCCAGAACAGGTGCGGGAGCCTGGACTCAACCCGCGACGTGCTTAATGTTTTTGCACACAGTCCACCACTAGACTGTGTGTCTAACCTGGTTATTATTCCGGGTTTTATTATACTTATACACTTATTACATGTTTCAGGATTTGGCTTTTATATAAAAAGGGTATATTATTTCAGTGGATCGGAACACAAACAGAACTCGAACCCGGGACGTATGCTTTATAATTGCACACAGTCCACCGCTGTACTGTGTGTCTAACCTGGTTAAAACATCATGTTTAAATATACTTATTTTCTAGGCAAAACTTCATCTTCTTTGTCACACCCCGACCCGCAGCGGAATAAGAGTCGGGGCATAATTGGGTTATCACCAAAGCTCATGATATTTACTAATATGTTTCATATTTATTAAAGTCAAAATTACATTCTCAATAATCCAAACATGTCCATACAAATACAAAGAAAATAACCAACTAAACAATCCAAGCTCTACACCAGTTTATTCTTCTAAGCCAATCCTATGTGTTTCTTACTGCGGCTGGATCACCTGTATCATGTGTAAAAACAGGGGTTTTTGGGTCAACATAAGTTGGCGAGTGAACCTTGTTAGATAAACATTTATTATTGATCTCTTGTTATTTTTATCAAGGAAAAATTGTGCAATAGTCATATGCGAGCAAATGTAAATAATCAAACAATAGCAATAACAACCACAAACAATAATATACAATAACATATGAACTTGCATGAATATATAACATGAATGAAACTGTATATGTTGGCAACGTCACGTTCACGCTCATAATGTAATGGGGAACTGACGGCCTATGATGAATGTCTGTGCGATCAAGGCTCAATCAAACGGAGCCGATCGTATGTTGGCAACGCTAGGTTCACGCTCATAATGTAATGGGGAACTGCTCAGCGCTCATAATGTAATGGGGACCGGCGGCCTATGATATTGCATGTACTGAAAATAATAAATTAAATCTAAACAATAACCACAGAAACAGTTGATACAAACTGAATACACGTTTGTTCATGATATAATGTATGCACAATGATTTAAATATAATAATTGGTAAGACACATGATACACCCCAAAAACGTGATTAAAACGGGGAATTTGTAGAGATACACTCACATTGGGTGCGTTCGGTTAGAGATGATGAGATGCGCACGAGTTTGAAGGATTGATCAACGAGGATTAACTAACCTAAATAATAACGGAAGGTATAGTAAATGAGTGGATTTTATTAATAATTTTAATAGGATTTCTAGATATATTTTTGTGAGTTTAAGGCTATTTCCTATCTTTAAAAACATTATTTTTAAGTATTTTTAATTGATTTTTGAATTAAATTAAATAAATAAAAATATAAAAAAAATGTTGACTTTTGCGTTGACCATTGACCATTGACTGTTTGACTGCTTGACCAGTTCTATTGTGTGCATGTATGCGCCGGGCAGGACTCGAACCCGAGACCTCCCGTACGCCTGCACGCAGCTCTACCAACTGAGCTACGTGTCTAACCCGAAATAATTATGTTTTTAGTTATATTTATATAATAATTCAGTTTATTCAAAATTCTTTTATTTTCAAAAAGTGTTTTAAATCATCGAACCGGAGCGTGCAACAGGTCTCGAACCCGGGACTTGTGGGTTAGTGTTGCACACAGTCCACCGCTGGACTGTGTGTCTAACCTGGTTAATATACCGATTTTTATTATACTTAACAACTACCGTGAGTTAATCCGGTTCAGTTAGAAAAATAAAACATCTTTATTACAGGGCATACGTGTGTCAAGGATCGAACTCGCGGCGTGTGATATATGTGTGCACACAGTCCACCGATGGACTGTGTGTCTAACCCGAGATAATATCCAAATTATATTAAACTTATAACCGTCTTCTTCGTTACAGAATCACAGCCTACGATTACTCTATTGTTTCTTGTTTAATTCGATTGCCAAACATTCAAAAGACTAAAATGGAATGGCGGAGACGATTTTGGAAGTAAACATACCGGAGAAACGATTTATCTCAGAATTCCGGCAAGTCGTCGGCTCTGTTTTTTTCGGATTTCGTCTTAGCGAACAGAGTAACAATTTTAATTAGCTAAAAGCGAAATTGAAGCACAGAACAAGAATTACCAGGAGGTTTAGAAGGCTATACCGTTTCACAGCGAGCAAATAGGAATTTTCAGAAGTTTTCCGGCGAAAGGGAATTATTCGATATCGACATCTGCAACTGTTTCCGATTGAAGGTTTTGAGTTAGCAATAGCTTATCAACTGATAGACGATGAAAGAATTGAGAGACTTACTGATTTGACGGAAAACACGGTTTTCCGGCGAAAGTCCGGCGAGTTCAAATAGCTTCTCCGACGAACTGAAAGTATTGCGGAAGTGAAATTAAAGGTTTGCAGATGTGTTTGAGTCGCGAGAGGGGACTAAAGTTGGAGTAAATCAGGAAGTGCAGATTTTTTGGTTATTAAAACCGATCAAATTATGAATTCAAGTCCATTCAAGATCAAATTGATTGAAATTGTCGGTGTATCAGTTATAATCGGTAAACCGCGAATAATCAAACAAACGTTTGGTGACCGATTTCGGTTACCGTTAGCGTAACCAGATCGCTTCATGATTGACCATAAAATTTAATTGTTTTCTAGAATTCACAGAAAACATCAAGTGGCGGAGTGGTTATATATGTGTGTGATAAGTCTTTGGGCTCTTTCCGGCTGACCCGGGTTCGAGTCCCGGCAGCCTATTTTTCATTTTATTTATTTTATTTTTACTTTTTAACAATTATAACTTTTATATTCTAGTTTGTTTATTAATTATGCATCATTAAAAGTTAAAATTGTCATAAATACGTAACGAAACATTTATAACTTGATATTCGATTACAAACGGAGCGGGTTTGGAAAACCCGTTTTTGACAAATGTTACAGTATCCCCTACTTTTAGGAATTTCGTCCCGAAATTTAAGTAGTAGTAGTAGGAAAAAGATGCGGGTATTTTTCGCGCATTGAGTCTTCACGTTCCCAAGTAAACTCAGGTCCCCGTTTCGACTCCCAGCGTACCCTAACAATTGGAATGCGACTTCGTCGAAGACGTTTTTCTCCGAAGTCCATGATCTCTACTGGTCTTTCAATAAAATGCATAGATTCATCAATCTGAATATCTTCCAGAGGAATATGGAGGTTCTCATCAGCGAGGCACTTCTTCAAGTTTGATACGTGGAACGTGGGATGAATTCTGTTGAGTTCTTCTGGTAAATCAAGCTTGTATGCTACAGGTCCTACTCTTTCGAGTATCTTGAAAGGTCCTACGTAGCGTGGTGCTAGCTTGCCTTTTTGACCAAAACAAACTACTCCCTTCCACGGTGATACTTTTAAAAGTACATGATCACTAATGTTAAGCTCCAAGGGCTTTCGTCGTTTATCTGGATAACTCTTTTGACGACTTTGAGCCGCTAGAAGATTGTTTCGAATTTGACGGATCTTGTCTGTGGTTTCTTGAATCAATTCTAGACCGGTGATTTGAGCTTCCCCAATTTCATGCCAACATACTGGAGATCGGCACTTACGACCATATAAAGCTTCAAAAGGTGCCATGCCGATGCTTGAATGATAGCTGTTGTTGTACGAAAATTCAACTAATGGTAGATGAGCGTCCCAATTTCCCTTGAAGTCTATGACACATGCTCGAAGCATATCTTCAAGAGTTTGAATGGTGCGTTCAGATTGTCCATCAGTTTGAGGATGATAAGCGGTACTGAGATCTAATCGTGTACCCAAAGCGGTTTGTACAGCTTGCCATGTTCGTGAAGTGAAACGACCATCACGATCTGAAATAATGCTTTACGGTACACCATGTCGGCTTACGATTTCGCTGATGTAAATACGAGCTAGCTTCTCGTTCTTGAAATCTTCGCGGATAGGAATAAAGTGAGCTGATTTTGTAAGACGATCAATGATTACCCGTATAGTGTCATACCCACCAGAAGTGCAAGGTAACCAGGTAATGAAGTCAATGGTTATGTTTTCCCACTTCCATACAGGTATTTCAGGTTGGACCAGAAGTCCTGAGGGTCTTTGGTGTTCAGCTTTCACCTTGGAACATGTAAGGCACTTGGAAACAAAAACAGCAATATCCTTTTTCATTCCAGGCCACCAATAGGTGTATCGAAGGTCTTGATACATCTTATCGGCTCCTGGGTGTATTTTGTGAGCCTCATTCATAAGAAATTCACGAAGGTTGTTGTGGTCAGGAATCCATATGCGATCTAGATAGTACAGAATACCGTCAGATTTAGTTTCAACTTTAAGTTCAGCTCCACAGGACAGCTCCTTTCGTACGTCGTCTTCCGTTACTGAAACATGTTGGGCTTCTCGAATTTGATCTTTAATGTCAGTTATGATTTGCGAACATAGAAGACGAATGGAGTTCGCATAACCCTTTCGACTGAGTGCATCAGCCACCACATTTGCCTTGCCAGGGTGGTACCGAATTTCACAGTCGTAGTCATTTAGAAGTTCGACCCATCTTCGTTGCCTCATGTTTAACTCCTTTTGATTGAAGATATGTTGAAGATTCTTGTGGTCAGTGTATATTTCACACTTAGTACCGTAGAGATAATGTCTCCATATCTTAAGAGCGAACACAACGGCTCTAAGTTCTAGGTCATGGGTGGTGTAGTTCTTCTCATGAGTTTTGAGTTGTCTCGAAGCATAAGCTATAACCTTTCCTCTTTGCATTAGAACACAACCTAGTCCTTGCCCTGACGCGTCGCAATAAACCACGAAGTCATCACAACCTTCAGGAAGAGTGAGGATTGGTGCATCACAGAGTTTTTGTTTAAGGGTTTGGAAGGCTTGTTCTTGTTTGGGTCCCCATATGAAGGGTTTTCCCTTATGAGTTAAAGTCGTGAGTGGTACAGCAATGCGAGAGAAGTTTGAAATGAAACGGCGATAATAACCAGCCAGACCAAGGAATGATCTTACTTCAGTTTGTGTATGTGGCGCTTGTCATTCTTGTACCGCTTTGATTTTTGAGGGGTCGACATGTATTCCCTTGTCATTGACTACATGTCCAAGGAATTGTACCTCTTTTAACCAGAATTCGCATTTGGAGAATTTGGCGTAAAGCTTTTCATTCTCTAAGAGTGTAAGGATGAGTCGAAGATGCCGTTCATGATCAGACTTAGACTTTGAATAAATGAGGATGTCGTCGATGAAGACTATAACAAAACGATCGAGATAGGGTTTGCAGACTCTGTTCATTAAATCCATGAAGACAGCTGGAGCGTTTGTTAAACCAAATGGCATGACCATGAATTCATAATGACCATAACGAGTTCGGGAAGCGGTCTTTGGGACGTCTTCTTCATGCACTCTGAGTTGATGATAATCAGAACGAAGGTCGATTTTTGAAAAACAGCTGGCACCTTGAAGTTGGTCAAGAAGATCATCAATGCGAGGTAATGGATAGCGATTCTTGATCGTTAACTTGTTGAGTTCTCTGTAGTCGATGCACATGCGAAACGATCCATCTTTCTTCTTCATCAAAAGGACAGGTGCACCCCAAGGCGAGGAGCTAGGACGTATGAACCCTTGGTCAGTCAACTCTTGCAATTGACTGGCTAGCTCTTGCATTTCAGAGGGGGCTAACCTATAAGGAGACTTTGCAACTGGTGTAGCACCAGGTATAAGATCAATGCGGAATTCGACTTCTCTCACGGGAGGAAGTCCTGAAATGTCGTCAGGAAAAACTTGCGGGAAATCTTTTACTACTGGGATGTCTTCGATTTTCTTCTCCATGGTTCCCTTTTTGACGACATGGGTTAAAAATACGACATAATTCTTGCGAAGATATTTTGGGCTTGAAGACAGGACATTAATCTGAGCCCTTTCGATGGGTTTCCCCGAAGATTCGTAGAGTCTGACCGTTTGAAAGAGGAATGCGTATAAACTTTTCACGGCATACAACTTCAGCCTGATGTTGGCTGAGCCAGTCCATACCAATTATAATGTCAAAGCTTCCCAACTTCATAGGAATGAGGTCAACTGGAAAATCATGGTCGTTTAAGGTGAGGGTACAATTGCGTAATATAGAGTTTAATGAGACCGGTTTTCCGTCAGCAACTTCTACTGTTATGGATTCCATGTGTCACACCCCGACCCGCAGCGGAATAAGAGTCAGGGCATAATTGGGTTATCACCAAAGCTCATGACATTTACTAATATGTTTCATATTTAATAAAGTCAAAGTTACATTTCAAACATCCAAACTTATTCATTCAATACAAGGAAAATAAGCCAAGCATAACAATCCCAACACTAAATCGTTTTATTCTTCTAGTCCAAATCCTATGTGTTCCTAGCTGCAGCTGCTTCACCTGTATCATGTGTAAAATGGGAGTTTTTGGGTCAACATAAGTTGGCGAGTGAACCTTATTAGATAAATATTTATTAAATAATTAATTGTTAGTTTATCAATGAAAATTTGTGCATAATCATAGATGAGCAAATGTAAATAATCAAGTAATGGCAAATAGCAGTCACAACTATAACATACAATAACACATGGCATCATACATGAACATACCAACATCATACTGTAAATAACATAAATGAAACTGTGCGATCAAGGCTCAATCAAACGGAGCCGATCGTATTGCATGTACTGAAAATGAAAATGTCTGTGCGATCAAGGCTCAATCAAACGGAGCCGATCGTATGTGGGCACGCCAGGTTCAACCGCATAATAAAATGGGGAACACGCTCAACGCTCATAATGTAATGGGGAGCGGCGGCCTATGAAATTGCATGTACTAAATAATAATTTGCATCCAATGATAACTACTTAACAGCAACAATCTGAATACACAAGTTCATGATATGATGTATGCACAATGGTTTAGTAATAATATATATATACAAAGACACATGATACACCCCAAAACGTGATTAAAACGGGAATTTGTAAGATTCACTCACATTGGGTGCGTTGGATTGGAGATGGTGAGATGCGCACGAATTAGATGAGCGGATCAACGAGGAATACTAACCTAAATAATAATGGAAAAATATATTAAATGGATGGATTTTATTAAGGATTTTAATGAAATTTTTAGATATATTTTTGTGAGTTTATGGCTATTTTCTATCTTTAAAATGCTATTTTTAAGTATTTTTAATTGATTTTTAAATTAAATTAAATAAATAAAAATATATAAAAAAAATATTATTTTTTTAGCGTTGACCGTTTACCGTTGACCGTTGACCGGTTCGGTCAGCGAATTAATCTGCGCCGGGTGAGATTCGAACCGGCGACCTCCCGTTTGCGTGCACGCAGCTCTACCAACTGAGCTACGTGTCTAACCCGAAATAATCTCGTTTTTAATTATATTTATACACTTATTCAATTTAACCGAATTTCCTTTATTTGCAAAAACATTTTAATTCAATCGGACCGGTGCTCGTGACGGGTTTCGAACGCGCGACGTGTGGTTCGTGTTGCACACAGTCCACCGCTGGACTGTGTGTCTAACCCGGTTATTATCTCGGTTTTTATTATACTTAACAACTATCTGAGTTAACCCGGTTTAGTTTTTGATCAAAAAGGCATTCTATATTAAACTTATAATCAACCTAACTTCGTCTTCTTCGTTACAGAATCACAGCCTACGATTACTCTATTGTTTCTTGTTTAATTCGATTTACAAACATTCAAAAGACTAAAATGGAATGGCAGAGACGATTTTGGAAGTAAACATACCGGAGAAACGATTTATCTCAGAATTCCGGCAAGTCGTCGGCTCTGTTTTTTTTCAGATTTCGTCTGAGCGAACAGAGTAACAATTTTAATTAGCTAAAAGCGAAATTGAAGCACAGAACAAGAATTACCAGGAGATTAAGAAAGCTATACCGTTTCACAGCGAGCAAATAGGAATTTTCAGAAGTTTTCCGGCGAAAGGGAATTATTCGATATCGACGTCTGCAACTGTTTCCGATTGAAGGTTTTGAGTTAGCAATAGCTTATCAACTGATAGACGATGAAAGAATTGAGAGACTTACTGATTTCACAGAAAACACGGTTTTCCGGCGAAAGTCCGGCGAGTTCAAATAGCTTCTCCGACGAACTGAAAGTATTGCGGAAGTGAAATTAAAGGTTTGCAGATGTGTTTGAGTCGCGAGAGGGGACTAAAGTTGGAGTAAATCAGGAAGTGCAGATTTTTCGGTTATTAAAACCGATCAACTTATGAATTAAAGTCCATTCAAGATCAAATTGATTGAAATTGTCGGTGTATCAGTTATAATCGGTAAACCGCGAATAATCAAACGTTTTTGGACGTTTGGTGACCGATTTCGGTTACAGTTAGCGTAACCAGACCGCTTCATGATTGACCATAAAATTTAATTGTTTCCTATAATTCACAGAAAACATCAAGTGGCGGAGTGGTTATATGTGTGTGTGATAAGTCTTTGGGCTCTTTCCGGCTGACCCGGGTTCGAGTCCCGGCAGCCTATTTTACATTTTATTTATTTTATTTTTACTTTTTAACAATTATAACTTTTATATTCTAGTTTGTTTATTAATTATGCATCATTAAAAGTTAAAATTTTCATAAATACGCAACGAAACATTTATAACTTGATATCGATTACAAACGGAGCGGGTTTGGAAAACCCGTTTTTGACAAATGTTACATTCTTCCTAAACATTACCCAGAAACCAAAAATCCGACTGTTATCTTTATCTAATCGATTCTGATTACTGGTTTACGAATTAACGGAATTAAATATGAATGTAAAAAGGTTTTAAAGGTTCATACCCACTGGAGAACAACACTTTGACGATTCCAGTGACCAACTCCGACGAGTTCCAATTTTTCCGGCGAAGCTTGACTTGCGACAGAGGCTTTACAGGGAGTTGAGGTGAGTGTGGGTGACTTCTGTCGAAGCTCTAGAAGTCCTATTTATAGAGTAAGGCAAAAGAGATGAAATGGGTTCGGTTTTCCGGCGACTTGCAGAGAATTCCGGCGACGTGATCTTGGAAGACAGAGAGTGCAGAGTGTTTGAGAGTGTACGCAAATGTATGAGCGAGTTTTTACAAGGATTCCAGGATTGTTATTTACAGAGTAGAGGCAGTTAAGATTTTCGGTTTCATTCATGATTAACGGTCGATGATTCAGCTCAGACGAATTGATTCACAATTTCCGTTAAGTCTAATAATTGAAAGTCGTTACATGCGTTAATCAAAAAGGAAAACGGTTATTTGTTTGATTTGCTAGAAATCCGGTTTCGACTGTTATGGGTTCAGAGATTCAAATTCAAACGTTGTTTTAGTATATAACTTAATTGCTTTAGGTTTTCAACAGATATGTGGGTGTAGTGTAGTGGTGTATTGTGTGTGTTGGTTGGGTGGAGACCCGGGTTCGAAACCCGGCAGTCCCATTTAATTTTTTTTTTCTTACTTTTTATTATTAGTTATCAATTATGGTTTTTAAATTCTAATATATTTATTAATTATGTATTGTTTAAAATTAGTTTGAGCCCTAAACATGCAACGAAAATTTTAACTGGATGTTCGGTTAATAAGCGAAGCGGGTTTTGCAAACCCCTTTTTTTTTACGGATGTTACAAAGGGTTTGTATTTGGAAGGTTAGGGTTTGCAATTCAGAAAGGATTGGCGGCGCAGCTTGTTGCCCGGCTACCTTCTGTTTAGATGTAACTTGACAAATTTTCTGGCTTATATATGAATTATATTTATGTTAAAAAAAAAAAAAAAAAATCTATGGTGTTACGATTAATAGTGGGGTATAATAATGCTCAAAATGTTTTCCTTTTTTGCTGCTGGTCGTTGGTTGCCGCAATCTTTTGACATGTGTGGCCTTTGTTATATTTCTGTTTTTCTGTATTACCAACTTTCATCATATGTTCACATTCTATACAAAAAAAATTGAACAAGAGGCCAATTTTGAATAACTAAAAGTTATTTATATTATAACCACTACTACTATGTAGTTTTAGCTTGTAAATGATACTATCTGTGATAATTGTTCATCTCTGTCGCTTGCTTTGTGTTGCTTACAATAGAAGAATAAATACTACAACAATAGCTAATGTCAAGGAGAGAAAGTCTCTCACTAAATACAGAAATGTACAAGGTTGACTAGGCTATGATTGAGGAGAGATTGAGGTCTTGATTTATGCTAACACTATCCATTGATCAAAGAGGCGTCAACAATTGTTTTACAGGAAGTATAGCTTCGAGACAAACACAACTCGATTGAGACCATCGGATAAGAATTGCATTGAGTGCCGCTAGGGGACTGGCATACTTACATGATGACAAAAAATACGAAGAAGGCGAAAAATCAGTTGTTGTTCACGGAAACATCAATTCTTCAAACATCCTCATCCGACAAGAGCCCAACATTGAAGCGTCCGTGTCTGACTATGGTATCAACACGCTTTTTGACGCTTCAAGCTCCCAGGGCCATGTTACGAGTTACCAGGCCCCAGAAATTAAGGATACCTAAAAAGTCACATTAAAATCTGACGTGTATAGCTTTGGTGTTTTGTTATTGGAGCTTTTAACGGGTAAAACTCCAAAGCAAGCCTCATTGGGTGAGGAAGGGGTCCACTTTTCTAAGTTACTCGAGTCAGTTGCGCTTGAGGAACCGAAGGATGAGATATTTGATGTGGAATTAAGGATGGTTACTAATAATGTCAAGGAGATGATGAAGGAGTTTTTGAAAATAGCAAAGGATTGTGTATCGAAAGAGCCAGAAAAACGACCAATAATGCAGGATGTGGTGAGCAAGATGGAAAAAATTTGGTTGGGACAATCGTCCGATGACCACTCTAAGGGATATGATTATACGCCTTCAACGGAGACCCAGGACACACCGAGTACCATCACACTCGATACACCGAGTACCGTTACACCATAAACCCATATGTATGATGTAATGTCTCTTTTTATTTATGTTACTAGTCTTGTGTGTGAGTTTTCTGGGTTTGGTCAACTTTCCACTAGGTTGATTGTAAATTAGTTGCTTGGAGTTTGTTTGCCTGCACTTTGGTGGATTCTGTAACGTACCTTTTAGATGAATAAATTATTAAATGTAAGTCGGAAAATAGAAGCAAAATGTAACTTGCAAAACATGTAGTGTTGTTCTAAACTGGATGTGTTTGACAGACATTTCATCCTAAACGCCACACATTTAACTAAATATGTCATCCTACTTAATCAATATCATGGACATATTAATAAGCGGATTACATGATATGTTTAACATGATAATCTATAACTAATCCACTACATGACAGGTTTAACACGATTAATCTAAAGAGTTCAAAATAAGAATGACATGACATGTTTAACAAGATAATTTACTAAGTTCACTCAAGAGAGTTAATGAATATTAAAACATAACTAACATCATTAAATAAAAGTTGTTACAAAATATAATAAAAAAAATCCTTCACGAACTACATTAGCCGTTTTAGGGACAAATTTTAACTACATTAATATATTTATAAAATCATAAATATACGTCCTTTAATAATGCTTCAATATACGTAATTAATTAAAAAAATCAGAAATCTATGTTCTTTAATAAATGATTCTTAAACGTGTCGTTTTGACTTGTGTCACACATTTTTAATCGTTTCATTAATGTGTCACTGTGCTGCTAGGAAGTGTGCAGTTTGTTTGTTCTTAGTAGTGTAGTATCTATTGTTCTTTGTTCTATTTGATGTAATGTATATGTCATGAGCCCCTTTACTAGATTTGGTGAATGAATTTTTGTTAGCCATTAAAACAAAATATATGTCACACATTTTTTATTGTGTCATTAATCTGTCACGACCGAACTCATATAACACAAACTCTAACTCATCTAAGTTTGCATCGAGTAATGTAAAGCTACTGGATAATATAGTCATTTTTCGGCTCATCGTCTTAATATATACGTTGCGGTATAATATTCCAATTTAGGTTAGATTTGATTTCATTTATTCGCCTTTTTAGAAAATAATAATAAGGTGTTTATAACCTTTACAAAATAGTAAAATTTGAATTATATAACATTTATCATTAGGGTGTGGTTCAACTATAAAGTCTAAATATCTTAAAAAGTGCACAGATTCATAAAACACCATAATTTAAGCCCTAAAACACACCAAAAAAAACCTAAAAATAACAGAGTGAAAATTACTAAAACACTATATTCAAACCCCAACAGTTTATAAAACTCTAAACACACAATCATAGAACTGTGAATATAAAACACAACACTATAATCAACATAAAACACATAATGTTAGTAATTGAATAGTCAGAGCCTTATCATTCAAAACATAAAACAAATCCAACAGATATGGTGTTTTAGTAATTTTATTATTTATTTATCGGTATTGGGTGTGTTTTATGGTTGACGTTATGTATTTGTGACTTTTTAAACTTTTTAGAAATTTTGGATTTTGTAGCAAATTCCTAACCTTCACAGGGATATTACTAGAGGATGGACTTAACATGAAATTCGTGGGTTTAGGTTTAGTCTAATCAGGTTTGATTTAGTTTCAGGTTAAATTCACAAGCCCTTTAGCTAAATGGGTCGGGTTTGCGTCATACCCGACGGCTTGACACGAATAACCTATTTATATTATATTTTTTTCCCCAAACTATATTTTATGTCATAATTTAAATTCATTGGGTATTTAATTTATGCAATAATTATAATTTGAAATAGAACACGACATAGTATTTTATAATTAAAATGTAATTGTTTTATATATATTTGTATTTTTTTATTGTAAAATTTTATTTTATTAATATTAGTATGCAGAAAAATTAATGTAGTAAAAAATATCGGGTTAAACAGGGTCTTGTGCGAGTCAACTCATAAATATTCGGGTGTCTTCGGGTCAACCCGTGAATATTAGAGTCGTGTTCGGGTTCATATGTTTCACACGATTTTCGGATTCAAATCAGATTGAACCCACAAACTTACAAACACGACCCATTTGACACCCATAGATCACCGACTTCAGTAATATGTTGGCAATTACCTACGTATCAACTAAAGATCCCACAACAATCCAAAATAAAAAATACTATAAAAAATCATCACTATTTCACTTATCAGTAACCGATGTTGGGTTATTGACGGTTTCAAAAAGTTAATTTTTCCTTCTTTTTTCTATTCGGTAAGTAATTTCCAATGGATTTTACCGTCACAATGTGTGGTGAGGAATTCTTGTGGCACCTACAAATATTCAACAAGGAAGGAAGTAATTGATGTGTATTATTGTTTCGTTGGTGGTTACTTTGATTGGTTTGAAGTGAGTTTGTCTTTTATGATTTGTAATCAATTAGTTATTAGTACGATTCTTAGATGTGTTTAATTTATCTTACATGAAAAGAATATATGCTTTATAAACTAAGTGGTTGCATTTTTAATTCATGATTGTGTCGTGTTAAAATATTGTCATTTAGAAAAAAAACTAAAAATGAAAATGATTAAATAGCAACTAATTTTTGATGTTGTTCCGTCAAAGTTGCTTAAAATTTTTAAAATCACTGAATGTTTACATATTATTTTAGCTATTGGAAAATATGTTGTGGATATATAACAAAAAATCCAAATGTTATAAATAATGAATAATATTGGTGGAGTAGCGTTATATGAACTAATCAACTACAAATTACAGAGACAAAATTTTACACAAAAACTATATCAGATCCTAAGCTCATATATACAATGAGGTTGGATCAATATGTTGTGGATATTAACAAAAAAATCCAAATGTTGTAAAATAATGAATAAATATGTAGAGTAGCGTTATATGAACTAATCAATTACAAATTACAGAGACAATTTTACACAAAAACTATATCAGATCCTAAGCTCATATATACAATGAGGTTGGATCAATTATGCTAAACTAGGGCTACTATTCTCTAGTTGCTAGTTAGAGCGAGAGGAAAACACTTATATTAGAGCAAAAAACACTGAAGATATATGTGACAACCCGTGACTTTGGGATAAAACCGCCCTTGTTTCACTTATAAATATAAAATCCTATGCTTCTACCATTTGACAAATTAATTGCATTTATATATATCGTGTTGAACCAACCCGAAGTGTTTGAACCAAATGTATGTGGATTCAACCCACTCGCGAAACCTGTAAGGTCCAAAACCACAGCGTGTATAATATATACTTACTTTACTAATGTATTATAAACATATACAATTACACTACTAATAGATTATACATATGTATTAGTTGTTTTAAAAAAAGCAAGTATATATTTAAGCAGCCCACAACCATGTTTCCTTGGCAGCCCACAACTCAACATGTTTCCTTATACATTTCTCTTTGGCAGCCCACAACTCAACATAAGCTTAAGCCCAATTCGGTTCAGCTTATCCAACAGCCCCCACCTCTATATTCATACGTACGTATGCATGTTCTATTATAATATAAATACAATAACAAACCATACTCCTTACTTCCCCTCAAGTTTACGGCAGCAGGTGGAGCTATTCCCCCCAATCGTGATCACTTCAGCCGAACACACTCTCTCTTGCATCTCCTTCGTCTCGTGGTTAGTATTTTCGATGTCATGGCTGTTAGTTTTGATATTACTTGGTTGTGTTTCTTCATAATTTGGTGTTCTTGATGTTTTATGATGTTGCTCGTTGATTAGGATTGCTAGAAATTATGTTTGGTCGGAGATTAATCCAATATGTGTTGCATAGTCACTAGGGTGTGGATTTGTATAAGATCTAGGTAGGAATAATGGATAAACTTGATTGATTCTTAATGCATACATGACGTACAATCTGGGATAAATGATGATTATCTTCTGTAAGTAAACACTACGGGTCGTTGGGCGCGTTAGTTGCCCGGTTGGGATGATCGGGTAACGAAAACAGATTCTGCCCGACAGTTACAGTCGACTTTAATCGGCTGTAACCGGGTCATAAATTAATGAAAAGATGATTTTCTTGACTATATTACGTGCTATTTCGAAATACGTTTCTAATGGCGCTAGAATCATGATTTTTGGACGTCGTTTGCTATTTTAAATAAATTGATTCGTTTCAGCAATGAAAGTTGCGTTTTCCTGCAGATTTTACGCTATATGTTTTGCATCATAACTTGCTGCGTATTTGGGGTTTTCCTATGAAACTCTTACCGTAGATAGCCTTTGATGTTTTAAGAATTTTTCCGCTGATTTCAAGTCAATTGGAAAAACGAGGAATTTTTAAGAAAATATTTAGTGGGCAGGGGTCAGATTTTGACGAATCTGACCACAGTTCAGTGTTTGATTTTTCAGGGAAAATATTTAAAGAATTAGGTTCGGAAAATTTGACATAAAATGAAATGGACTGTTGGGCACTTTCTATAATTTTCTGGGAATTTTTGCAGATACGAAACTATATTAGAAAAATTCTCAAAAACTGCGTAAAATTAAGTATAAATGCTGAATTTTGACAAATTAATTTGACGTGCTTGTTTCTTGCTTGTGAAATCATATAATGTCCTATTATGTTTGATGACTACATAATTGATACTTAATATGTGATATGCTGTAGTGTTATGTATACGTACACTTGGTTAAATGGTTCATGTATAAACGTGTTACGTGCAAAATGCTAGATTCCGTGTAGGTATATACGTGTTGCATGAATTCATTCTAATGGAATACATAATAACTATCTTAGGACGCGGTTGATCGTCTTTGCTACTAATTTCACTTTATTTCTTACCGAGCAAAACAAAGGTGAGTTCACACCTTATTAAAAGCTTGTATTCCCGGTGGTTAGGAACCTCACTTTCCCGGGTATGGGATTTCCTAGTATTCCTGGGGATGGAATACTGTTAAATGCTATTTATATTGCATGTCTTTAGCGGACTAAACAAACTCTATCAGATAGTCCCCACGCATTATACCGATTAATCGCCGGGGCATGGCGAAAGGGATATTAGTTGATAGCGATATTAGGTTCGACAAACCTCACACCGTACCTGGGAGGACGGGCGTGAACTTTTATGCCTTGGAAACTGGTCAATGACGATAGACATTGATTTATGGGCACAAACAACTTACACAGTCAAAGTTTCGGTACCACACAGTTTAGTAGCTTAAAGATGGGGTAGTTCCCCATGACATGTTTTATAAATTAAGTAATTTAACACCTATGTTTTTGGAAAATAATACTGAAAAACTGTGAACTTGCCAACCATATGTTGACATACTATTACATGCTTTGCAGGTCGTTAGGTACAGCGCGGGAGCTTGCATTGGAGGAGTGTCGTGGCTTCGTTATATTTAATTTGGTTTTACTTAAGCAATTATGGTTTCTTTAAACATTGTTTGGATTTTTAAGCTGTTTACTTCCGCTGTTAATTTAACTATTTTTTTGATATCTATAATAGTGGTTCAACATTGGTTAGTAGCTTGATCCTAGTCGGTCGCACCTTTCGTGGTAAAACTTCGCACGTGAAAATTTGAGGGTGTGACAACATATATAATAGAAAATCATGAATGCTACTTCTGGTTGTACAACAAGTCAAACAACAGATTTTATCTCTAATTTCATGCCTCTCAACCTTGATTATGATGATTTTTCGAACTGGAATCATCAAGTGATCACGGTACTAAAAAATCTAGGTTTATTACAGTACTTGAATCGAGAATTACTGGTTCTACCTGTCGGTACCAATGAACGTGATGATTGGAATAAATCTGATAGTTGTGTGTCAACCTTTGTTACTGCAAATCTCAATCTATCTCTGAATCATGATGTTCGAGGTGCAATCTCCTTTTCTTGTATGTGGAATCGCATAGAAGAAATCTTCTATCAACAAATCCATGGTAGTGATTGGAGCACCAGTGGTTGTAATGGTGGTTGACAGGGTCACGTTTGGAGTTGTTTTTTTGGCCCAACGATTCTTCCCATCCATCTATTTTGGGCCCTGGCCCAAGCACCTCAACTACATCCTTTGATTTATCACATTTTTTAATCGGGCCTGTTGATGAATTTGGATCTTCACATTTTACTCATTGGGTTGGCCAGACGAGTACATCACATTTTGGTTTGATTGCTGATTTGTCTAGCATTTGCGAGTGCGTGGATTATTGGATACCTAATTCCAGTGTCACTGCAACCGTTGATTCTTGTATTGTCTTTGATGCTGCTCCCTACATCGGCTTTGAAGGAGTCACTGTAATCAATGGTATGGCTCCTACTATTTCTCATATTCGCATTGCCTTTTTCATTTATCTGTTAGTACTCTTACTCTTAGATATGTTCTTGTGGTTCCTTGCTTAGCAAAGAACCTTTTATCCATCCCGTAGTTAGTGATTGATTATCCTATACCTGTTGTTTTCATATATCTAGGTCTATCCATTCAGACTTTTGATGGACAACTCCTCCATCACACACGTGGAAGTTCACATAAGTTATATTCACTTGCTACTTTCACTTCTATTTCTCATGAGAGTTGGCATCCTCATTTGGGTCATCTGTCTGATTATGTTTTGTCTAGATGTTTGTTTTTACATCTGTCAAACTAAACCAAACACACACATTGTACTGCTTCTAGTGTTTCAAAATCGACTAGATTGCCTTTTACATCAGTTTTATCCCATTCTATTTCACCTTTACATATTATACATTGTGAAATTTGTGGTGCCTCGCATGTTATGTCTAGAGATGGATGCCGATATTTCATTACTTTTATTGATGATTTTAGTCGATTTGATGGATTTATCCTTTGACTTGTCATTTTCAATCGGTTGATTTCTTTCGACATTTTAAACCGCTTGTTGAGAACCACTTCTCTCGCACCATCAAACATATTCAGTTTGATGGTGCCCCTGAGCTCATTTGTGGATCTATGGCTCATTTCTTTCAGATTCTTGCATTGCTTATCGCATTTCATACCCATATATTCCCTAATAGAATGGAGTTGCTGAGCGAAACAACTGGCATCTTTCTGAGGTTGGTCGAGCTGTATTGTTTCATGCTCGGTTACCAAAGAAATTATAGTATGATGCATATGCCAGTGTTGCTTTCCTCATTAACCAGTTACAATCACCGGTTTTTCATCACTTATCTCCTTACCAGGTCCTATTTGGATCTCGCCCGGATTACTCCTTTTTTCATACCTTTGGGTTTTGCGCTTTCCGATTTAGGTGATATTCGAGCGGATAAACTTTCACCCAAATCTACTCCTTGTATCTTTGTTGGCTATGGTCCATCTTATCTTTGTTATGATCCTCGTGCATCTCGTATGTATACTTCTCATCATGTTCGATTCCGTGAGTTGATTTTTAACATTCCAGGGAGTTCTACTACTCCTAAAGCTTGCTCAGATTATATTCCTTTCTTCATTCCTCCTCCTTCACTTCCAACTTATGTTGCTTCCCTTTCCTTTTCATCTCCTCCTATTATTCCTTCATCATCATTTCCTGATATTACATCATCTCCTTTTCCTCCTTCCCTTCCTCCTCATCATATTCCGACTAACCCGATGGTTACACGATCTCGTGATCATACACGGCAGCCACGTTAGTTTCCTGATCATGTTCTATTTCACGTCTCTACTACTCCCACCACTAAGCCTTTCATATTTCACCTGGTTCAAGCTCCCACGGACGTCAACATTATTGGTTGTAAGTGGGTTTATAGGATTAAACATAATCCTAATAGATCATTGAGTCATTATAAAGCCCGACTTATTGCCAAGGGCTTTCATCAGACTAAGGGTATTGACTACAGTGAGACTTTCAATCCAATGGTCAAACCTACTAATATTCATCTAGTTCTTTCAATTGCTTTATCTCGAGGATGGTCTATTCTTCAGGTTGATATCAACAATGCGTTCTTACATGGAGATCTTTCTGAGACTGTGTATATCACCTAACCCCTAGGTTTTGTTGACTCATCTAAACCACATTATGTTTGTGGTCTACATAAGGCTCTTTATGGCCTAAAGTAGGCTCTTAGAGATTGGTTTTCAAAGCTATCCACCGCTCTGCTTGTTGATGGTTTTAGTTAGTGTCTTTCAGATGTATCTCTCTTTGTTTACAGTTGGGATTCGATACTCTTTTATGTCCTGATCTATGTTGATGACATCATTATTACTGGAGCCCTTCTAATTGTGTTACTAGCTTGATTGGGTGTTTACATTCTCAGTTTGCGCTCAAGGATTTGGGACAGTTGTCATATTTTCTAGGTATCCAGGCCACATTTTCTTAGGATGTTTTACACTGATCTCAGCAGTGCTACTTACATGATTTACTACAACGCACTGGTCTTGCTGATTGTCGACCATTATCTACTCCTGTCTCTTCAGGTAGACAAGTTTCTCGATATACTGGTAATCCTTAATCTGACCCTACTATGTATCGGAGCACTGTTGGTGCATTACAATATCTTGTGTTGACACGAACAGAGATTGCTTATGTAGTTAGTAAGGTGCCACACTTCCTTTAGACACCTATTAATCGACCTTGGGTCACTATCAAGCGGATTTCGCGGTATCTTAAGGGTACCATCTCTCATTGATTATGTATACGTCGGTCTACTTGTGTTGATTTACATGCTTATAGTGATGCCGACTGGGGTAGGTGTCCCGCTGATCGACGTTCCACAACAGATTATTGTGTTTCTTTTGGGCCCAACCGCATCAGTTGGAGTTCGAAGAAACAACATACGGTTGCCAGGCCGAGTACTGAGTCTGAGTATCATGCTCTTACTCATATAGCTGCTAAGTTACGATGAATTATTTCTATATACTGCATAAGTTAGAATGACTTGTCAACCAACTCTTTAGTGTGACAATATTGGAGCTACATATCTTGTAGTCAACCCGACGTTTCATCAAAAAGACCCGTTTACCTCAGAGTTTGTTAACAAAAGTCTCTGCTCAATGACCCTATTATCATGTGAAATGATACATGTTTGGGTAATCTTTCACCCATTCGGTCTACACTATCAAAATTCAAAAGCCAAAGAATTGCAATCATTACCTGCTCAATGACCCTATTATCTCTACATAAATAGAGAGAAGTTCTACTGTTATTTAACTCATGGTGGGTAAAGGCGCTTTATTTTCTTTTTTTTTTCAATTTTTAATCTACTTTATTGTTATATATATATATATAGGATTAAGATCAAGGGAAAACCCTTCTGAGTTGTGAGAACTTAGAGAACTCGGTATTCTCGTGCGAGTTAGCCCCATTTTTACACACCCCTAGATTAAATATTAGAAAAGACTGCCATAAAAAAATAAAAAAAATTCGAATTGTTGTTTTTTGGTCCCTTACAGGAGCTGTAAAAAGCTGATTACATAAGCACTACATCACTTTTTACAACATTTACGGCTGTAAAAAGCAGAGTTTTATAAGTTCTTACAACTCGTATAAGTTTTCATTTTATCCTAACCCTATATAAAATGTCAATTTACGTCACTGTGGTTTACACCAAAACGCTGGAACAACCCTCATTTGAAAAAATGCAACAATCAAGTCCCTCAGGTTGTCGATTGCGTTCAATAACGTCCCTTGTGATATTTTCCCGGTTTAATAATTGTGAAAAGACTAAATTACCCTTAAAACTGTCATGACCATTTCGGTCCCTGTTGTAAAATTTTTTAAAATTCCATCCATATTCAAAAGGTTTCCAAATCTACTTATGAATCACCCTAATCCAGTAATTGATTAGCAACCACAACAACAACAAATCAACCACTTCAAGTAGTGTGAATTGTGATGCAGTTATAACATCAACAACAGTAACAACAACTAAGAGTAAATGTTGAACCTGTTTGAACTTGACAAGGTTGTGAAATGCGATTATAACATGAACAACGACAACAACAACAACAACTCAAAATGAACTAATTGCAGCAAGCTTATGATACCTGTTCAACTTACAATCTGAACTGAAAGCATAAGTGAACCTATAATCTGAACTGAATGCAACAAGTTGAATGCAAGTGAATGCAACAAGGTTATGATGCCTGTTCAGCTTATAAGATGTTAAAACATACTGACTATCTAATCAGACCTAATGCACACCTAAATCAAAATGTCCAACTGAAACTGAAACTGATGCACAACCTATAATATGTTCAAACAGCAACTCAAAATGAACCTGAAGCTAATGCACAGCTTATAATCAGTTCAAACAATAACAACTAAAACTAAACCTAATGCTAATCTGTTCAAACATCAACAACTGAAACATAACCTAGTGCACAACTAAGACAAATGTCCTATAGCACAATGAACTGATATCAAACCACAATTAGCATACATAGTCTAAGCTAATAATGATACATAACAGTTTAAGTTAATAGGCATACAAAAGAAGGGTAAACCCTGATCATAAACACTGAAAACCCAAAAATGATTAGGATCAATCCGAATTAACCCTTTTGAAGTTTTATAGTTATCCTAATAGTTACATATATAATATGTACAACCAACTAACCACCATCGAATTATAGTTGGTTGGCGGCTAAAACAGAGTTGTATAGCTGGATAGAAGAAACCTTTTTCGTTCAGAAAACCCAAAAATTATTAGGATCTATCCTAAACCCTTTTCCACCCCTCAAAAGGACTTGTATTGGACCCTAATTAGTCATCGAGTTACCTGTACACGAATTCCGACTGGAATTCGAAGAAAAGCAACCCACATTTCAGATCATACGACGGGCATGCATATCGAAATGATAGAATGAATTCAAAATTAAGACAAATGCGTATCGATCACGTTGAATGTAAGCAAGATTATGAAGTATTGCCTCATCGTTGTCTTGGAGCACCCGGTGAATTAAGAAGGGTGGGGGGATTGAATTGTGCTTTTAATAGAAGCTAGAGGATTAAAAGGGTTGGGCAGGGTTATCTTTGGGTGAATTTACCATATTGCCTTTTACGATATTAATTAAATAAAGGGAAAATAATTGGAAAATATAACGATGGACGTTATTAAACGCAATCGTCAACCACAAGGACTTGATTGTTGTGTTTTTTCAAATGTAGGTTGCTCCTGTGTTTTGTGTAAACCACAGAAAACGTAAATTGACATTTACTCTATATATTTTTATTGATTATACCCACCCTTTGTAAACTAGCTCAGTTGGTGATGCATGCTTTTTTCCCAAAACAAGGTCGCAAGTTTAATCCACGCTATCTTCTTATCTATTCCTAATTTTCTAATTCTAACTTTTAATCCTTCAATAAATACATGTTCTTTATTGGAGGATATGAATATATGATTCTTTTTTAAGTGAAATACACTTTCTTTATTTTTTTTAAATACTTAAAATTAGCATTTTTTTGTTAATGTTATTTTTATCGATGTGTGTACGTTTTCATTTAAGTTTTGTTATAAATCGACCCACCCCACTATTTGTTTTGGTGTAGCTCTTTCGCTTACTATAGCATGTGCCGTACTATAACGAGTGGACATGGATCAAATTCCCGTCACGTTCCTGGGACAATCCACGGGTTATCACATAGATCTGCACAACAAATGATGCCCGTTATGAAGCACGGGTTTACTACGTCCCTTGTTCATAAAAATACTATCAAGATATGTATATTATTTTAAAAATTATTGTCTTTGCAACAGGCATTTGTTGTCTCCTTGTTTCATATTGTTGGGTCACATCGTCTTCATGCTCAATAATGGATATGGCTTTTCTAGCCAATACACCCTAAAATCCAAGCTCTTCATCGTGTAATCATATTTCTCAGAATCATCCAACAACATATACACTTGTTAGACCATCAAAGAGAAGTAACTAAGGAACAACGGTTATGTAGATATTGCCCTAATTAAGCTTCTATTCATGAATTTTTGTTTTTCTTTCTTTGGGGCATTCTTTTGGGACTAAGACCTTAGCGGCACTATGTTCATCCTGTAACCTATTGTTCTAACAACGTAACACTTAATATAAAAATTTTAAATCCGGTGAATCCTAAGCCACCAGTAATCCTGCTTAAATAAAAAATACTGTATGTCAAGTATAATAGTTAAACAGATGTCAACCATAAAGACTTCCCAAATACATACAAGTATAATAATCAAGCAAAATAACAGTGAACCACAATTGGTATGTATATTTTAGCAAACATTTTAAATTGGTACATATATCTTAAATGCATAATTGAATAAAAGATTCTGTAATTGAAAAAAATCAAATGAACTCCACTTTTATACAGCATTAACTTTCAAGAGTTGTTTTCCACAATTATTGAAAATAAAGTTTCATGGGTGTCCCTGGTTATGCGATGAAATATTAGATTCCTATAAAAAAAAGCCCCACAAATTATTATGCATCTACTTATCAAGATAATTTATAACTAATCCACTACATGACACATTTAACATGATTAAGATAATTTATAACTAATCCACTACATGACACATTTAATATGATTAATTTAAAGAGTTCAAAACAAGAATGACATAACATGCAAAAGAGTTAAACGAATATTAAAACATAACTAACATCATTAAATAAAAGTTGTTACAAAATATAATAAAAAAATCCTTCACGAACTACATTAGCCGTTTTAGGGACAATTTTAACTACATTAATATATGTAATTAATTATAAAATCATAAATCTACATCCTTTAATAAATGATTCAATATACATAATTAATTAAAAAAAATCATAAATTTACATTCTTTAATAAATGATTCTTAGGCATGTCGTTTTTACTTGCGTCACACACTTTTAATCGTTTCATTAATGTTTCACTGTGCTACTAGGAAGTCTGCACTTTGTTTGTTCTTAGTAGTGTAGTATCTATTTTCTGTTTGTTCTTTGTTCTATTTGATGGATTGTATATGTCATGAGTCCCCTTACTAGATTTGGTGAATGAATTTTTGTTAGCCGTTAAAACAAAATATATGTCACACATTTTTAATTGTCATTAATCTGTCACACATTTATGACCGAACTCATATAACACAAAACCTAACTCATCTAAGTTTGCATCGAGTAATGTAAAGCTACTGGATAATATAGTCATATTCTGGCCCATCGTCCTAACATAGACGTTGCGGTATAATATTCCAATTTAGGTTAGATTTGATTCCATTTATTTGCCTTTTTAGAAAATAATAATGTGTTTATAACCTGTACATAATAGTAGAATTTGAATTATATAATATTTATCATTAGGCTAGGATACGATTATAAAATCTAAAAATAAGTGTACAAAATCATAAAATACCATAATTTAAGCCCTAAAATACACCAAAAACTTAAAGATGACAGAGTGAAAATTACTAAAACACTATACTCAAAGCCCAACAGTTTATAAAAACTCCAAACACACTATCGTAGAACTGTGAATACAAAACACAACACTATAATCAACATAAAACACATAATGTTAGTGATTGGATAGTCAGAGCCTATATTTCAAAACATAAAACAAATCCAACATATATGGTGTTTTAGTAATTTTTATCATGTTATTTATGGGTATTGGATGCGTTTTATGATTGACGTTATGGTATTTTATGACCTTTTAAACACTTTAGAATTTTGGATTTTGTAGCAAATTTTACCCTTCACCAGTAACTCAAAACTTATCACAACCATAAGAATCATCGACGAGATATCAACAATGAGATATCACTAGGGGATGGACTTAACATGAAATTCGCGGGTTTAGGTTTAGTCTAATTAGGTTCGGGTTAGTATCAGGTTAAATTCGCAAACCCGTTTAGCTAAATGGGTTGGGTTTGCGTCGAACCCGACGGCTTGACACGAATAACCTATTTATATTATATTTGTTGTCTCCTTGTTTCATATTGTTGGGTCACATCATCTTCATGCTCAATAATGGATATGGCTTTTCTAGCCAATACACCCTAAAATCCAAGCTCTTCATCGTGTTATCATATTTCTCAGAATCATCCAACAACATATACACTTGTTAGACCATCAAAGAGAAGTAACTAAGGACCAACGGTTATGTAGATATTGCCCTAATTAAGTTTCTATTCATGAATTTTTGTTTTTCTTTCTTTGGGGCATTCTTTTGGGACTAAGACCTTAGCGGCACTATGTTCATCCTGCAATCTATTGTTCTAACAACGTAAAACTTTAAAACACAATTTAAATCCGTTAAACCCTAAGCCACCAGTAATCCTGCTTAAATAAAAATACTGTATGTCAAGTATAATAGTCAAACAGATATCAACCATAAAGACTTCCCAAATACATACAAGTATAATAATCAAGCAAAATAATAGTGAACCATAATTGGTACGTATATTTTAGCAAACATTTTAAATTGGTACATATATCTTGAATGCATAATTGAATAAAAGATTCTTTAATTGAAAAAAATCAAATGAAATCCACTTTTATAAAGCATTAGCTTTCAAGAGTTGTTTTCCACAATTATTGAAAATAAAGTTTCATGGGTGTCCCTGGTGATGCGATGAAATATTATATTCCTATAAAAAATAAAAAAAAGCCCCACAAATTATTGTGCATCTACTTATCGTGTCACACTCTTATAGGTTTTGCTGACACTGTGAATTTGATATCTTTATTCATGCAGCAGCTTTAGGAAGAGCATGATTCATGTGTTTCCGGGTGTATATTTATATAGTTACCGTCCGTAAATAAACCCATCATTGTTCCTATCAAGTTAAGTTTTCTCAACACAAAATCCAATCCTAAGCTTGTAACATCCGTCAAAAACGGATTTTACCAAACCCGCTCCGTTTATTAACCGAACAATCAGTTTAAAATTTCGTGGCGTATTTAATGCCCAAATTAATTTTAAACGATACATAATTAATTATTATATTGGAATATATAATTTGTTTTTGAAAAATTGCTAAAAATAATGAAATAAAAATAAAATGGTTCTGCCGGGTTTCGAACCCGGGTCAGTCAGCCGGGTCAACGACTTAGCACACATACACTCAACCACTGCGCCACTTGTATTCCTTGTTAATTAATGGAAACAATTAATACATATTATAATTCTCGAAATCAAAACCGGCGCCCAAATTTCAGTCGTCGGAAATCCCGACTAACTCGCCAAGAAATTACGATATCTTCAGTTATAACGTAAACATTTACTAGGACATCGGTTATAACCGACGCTTGAGTCCGCGACACAAACTATAACCGCCGGAGAATTTCTAACCGATGAATCAAGTCGGAAATCGGACCAAATTCATCGATGACCTGCCTTATAAATACCCCCTCAAACCTCTGCAAGCTTTTTCGCTCAAAACCGCACCTTTACCCGACGTAATTTCACTCACCGGAAAACTTCTTTACATCGCCGGAAAACCGAACCCTTCACTTCTGAGCCTTACTGAACCCCTGAGCTTATACCAAAGTCACCCACATCCTTTTCAAGCTTTCTGAAGACTCTCTGCTGCAAGACACACGACGCCGGAATCTTTTGCTGTCGCCTGAGTTCTGCCGGAGAAACAGAGGAGTCCAGTCGGTATACCTTACGCTTAATCCTTCATTCTTTTTATTTAATCTCACATGTAATTAACCATCAGACACTAACGAACATGATTTAATCTTCGAACCAGTCGGACTTCCGATTCTGGTTAAAATCTAACGAAGAAGACGAAGTGTCCGTTGTTTATAAGTTTAATTTAATTCAAGTTATAACTCGGGTTAGACACACAGTCCAGCGGTGGACTGTGTGCACATTAAACACACAAACGTCTCGAGTTCGAATCTTGTCCCACGCATGCTGCCTTAATAAAAATGCCTTTTTTTGTTAACCGAACCGGAGTCACCGCTGTTACATGTTAAGTTTATTAATAACCGGAATAATAACCAAGTTAGACACACAGTTCAGTGGTGGACTGTGTGTATGTTTAATTACAGGACACGAGTTCGAGTCCGGTCTACTGCACCGATCCGGACAATTATCTAACTTTTTAAATAAGTCAGAAATGAAAATACTTAGTTTGTATTTAAGTATAATAAAAATCGGTTTATATAACAAGTTAAACACACAGTCCAGCGGTGGACTGTGTGTTAACCTAAACCACAGGTCCCGGGTTCGAGACCTGTGGAGCGCACCGAGTCTTTGGATTAAAATCGTTTTTAAAAAATAAAGGATTTTCTGTTTAATCTAATTAGTATATAAATATAATTAAAAACAGAAATATTTCGGGTTAGACACGTAGCTCAGTTGGTAGAGCTGCGTGCACGCGTACGGGAGGTCTCGGGTTCGAGCCTCACCCAGCGCACACTTACACGCATACGAACCGGTCAAACAGTCAAGGTCAATGGTCAATGGTCATCGGTCAAAAAAGTCAACTTTTTTTATTATTTTTATTTATTTATTTTAATTAAAAATCAATTAAAAATACTTAAAAATAACATTTTAAGGTTAGAAAATAGCCTTAAACTCACAAAAAATACACCCAACAATCCTACTAAGATTGATTAATAAAATCTCATTATTTACCAAACCATTATGCCATTATCTAGGTTAATTTCACTCGTGGTTAAAACCACTTCGCGTGCATTCAACATCATCAACCGAACGCACCCACTGTGAGTGAATCTTACAACTCCCCCTTTTTAATTACACGTTTTGGGGTGTGTCATGTGTCACAAAATAATTAACTCGTTTATTTAAACTTGTGCCATACCATATCGTGATCTAAACTTAGAATGTTTATATTGTTGTGATTATGTATTTCATTTTGTCAACTTATATGAAATTCATTCATTAAGCCCATCAGTTCCTCGTGGGAGACGAGTTGAGCAACGCGTGCCTCAAAACCAATCCATTATTGTTCATGTGTGTATTATTGAGTTTATATTGTTGGTGGTTATGTCTTTCATATTATCATGGTTATGCAATTCATTCATTAGGCCCATCAGTTCCTCATGAGAGACGAGTTGAGCAACGCGTGCCTCTAAACGATCCATTATTGTTCATGTGTGTATTGTTTAATATTAAATTGATTTATGAATAAGTTTACATCTATTTTTACTCATGTGTGGTTGTGCACTTTATTTCATAATCAATTAAATAAACTTGTTCAAATGTTTTCCATAGGATTCACTCGCCAACTTTTTGTTGATCCAAAAACCCTTTTACACATGATACAGGTGAACAGGATGAAGCAAGGAAAACATAGGAAATGCCTTAGAAGAAAACAATGAAGCCTAGATTGATATTTAGGACATGTTGTAATATTGATTGTAATTCTCCATTAAAGTGTATTAATGAATATGAAACGTATAATAAATGTCATGAGCTTTGATGATAACCCAATCATGCCCCGGTCACCTTTTCCGCTGCGGGTCGGGGTGTGTGACAGATTGGTTTCAGAGCCATGACTATAGGGATATAGGATAGGTTATTAGACCCTTAGAGCCTATACTATAGTCTGCCTAAATTTTAATTGATTAGCTGGTTACATACAAACTTATGATATTTATTTGTTTCATATTTGTTTATATTTACAGTCAAACATACATACTTACATACACATTCATTATACATATATCAATGTTCATATATTCAATTCATCTTCATACTTTTGTTATTCAAAGATTTTGTTGCAATTTTCAAATCTCATCAAAGTAAGTTCTGCGATGGGCATGTAGTAACTGGAAGGGTACAAGTACCGGTAGTCGGAACGTCCTGTCTAGGTTGGCATTCGTATAAATCCAATATAACGGACCAGTTTGCCTACCCGGGGACTAACGATGAGAGTACGAAGGACCTATTAGGCCAAAGCATGTCACACCAAACGTCGTTCGAACTAACCCACTTTGAGGTGTCACCGTGTCTACACTTGGACACATTCCGAATATCACACGTTGTATACATATTCCTCGATTTTCTCCGGGTTTTAGTGTACGCAACCATGCTAACACATGCGAACCATATGAAAAACCCGGTATTCATGGGGGCCCACATGATTACGAAGGTGAAGTATGGCGGCATGTAGGGCCTAATGGCGAGCAAAGCCCAAGACATCCTATGGATGTAGTAGATTTATTTTTCTATAATTATTTTATGAATGTTCATTCCAAAGTGCGACCCATGATCCCAAAAGCATCCAACTCATACTCTTGACATGTATTCCTTGTAGATGTCTTCTAACCTCGCCCGTAGGAAGATGAGAGCAGGAAAAGCCCGCGAGCGCATGGCTGCCCTAATCGCTCAGCAAATGGCTGCCGTAATACCCAACATTTTAATCCAAGTCCAACAAGCACTTACCGCGAATCCTGTCAATCAAGAAGATCAACACGTTATCAACCCTCCCCCAAATATCACTAAATGCACCTACAAGCATTTCAAATCATGCGACCCTCCAAAATACAAAGGGACTGAAGGTGTCACCGCTCTCCTCCATAGGTTTGACGAAATGGAGAACACTTTTCTAAATTGCGATTGCCCCGATGATCGCAAAGTGCGATATGCTACCGGTCGTTTATATGGAATAGCACTTACTTGGTGGAATACAGAGAAGGCCAAACGAGGTGTTGAAGATGTTATGACTTTAACTTGGAATGAATTGAAGGAAATCATGATCAGACGATTTTGCCCAAGGAGCGAAATCTAGAAATTAGAAGATGAATTTTATTCGTTGAAGCAAAAGGAAGGAGACCACACCACATACAACAAAAGTTCCTCGAATTACATCAAATGGTTTCCAACATGTTCACTCCCCTCTACCGTTTGATCGAGCACTACATTCGTGGTCTTCCGTCAAAGATTCAAGACACTGTAATAAGTACCACGCCTGCAACCTTGGAAGCGGCAATGGAGTTAGCTATAGGAGCTCACCGAGAACCGAATCCGGAACAAAGACTTCAAGGAGGAGAAGAAGAAGGATAAAGAATCGACTGAAACCTCTGACTCCACCCAAACCGAATCCCCTTCTCAACCCACTTCTAAGAGAAAAAGAGACGGACAACTTTTCGCTACAATCCAACGAAATCAACCAATTTCACACGCCATACCCATCCAAGCTATCCCAATCACTCAAGTGGCACCCAACTCAACTTACCCAAATAAGAAACCATATCTTGGACCTCACCCTCGATGCAACAACTGTTTTTATCACCATCCCCTTACCTTACCTTGTCGACTATGTGCAACTTGTGGACGCTATGGTCATTTGAGCAAGGTTTGCCGCACCTTTCAAAACCAAATCTCTCCCCCTACTCAAAACATGGTCCAAACCTATCAACAACCCCAATACCCCATGTTCCCACATGTTCGAGGTTGTTTCAATTGTGGCGACCCTACCCACTTTAGAAACACGTGCCCTCGATTGGTTAACATCATAAACGCTCAAGCCCAATCAAACCCAGTTAACCAAGTAAACCAAGAAAACCCAACCGCTAGGCCACCAGCAAGAGGAAGAGTCTTCAATATCAACGCCAATCCTGTCAAAGATAATGACGGCCCAAACGAAGATACCCAACTAGTCCTCTTCACCGAAAATCCAGATTCAACTCAAATCGTTTAGTTTTATGTTTTTCTTTATCACATAGAACCAATCCTAACTTAAGGATAAAGCCAATGAGAATTTGACGAGAATACGGTGGATACGCCGCTGGTACTTCCTATATATAAGTATTCTTGTCAAAGGATCAGAAGCATTATCTGGCGGTTATGAGAGGTTCCATGTGTAAACTGTTTGAGTAATTATTGTTTATTATTTTCAGTACATGTAATTTCATAGGCCGCCGCTCCCCATTACATTATGAGCATTGAGCATGTTCCCCATTTCATTATCAGATTGAACCTGGCGTGCCCACATACGATCGGCTCCGTTTGATTGAGCCTTGATCGCACAGACATTTTTCATTTTCAGTACATGCAATACGATCGGCTCCGTTTGATTGAGCCTTGATCGCACAGACATTTTCATTATCAGTATCTTGTGGTTGTTGTGTTTGTTGTAGAGTCGCATAGAACTAATCATAACTTGCGGATAAAGTCAATGAGAATTTGACAAGAATATGGTGGATACGCCGCTGGTACTTCCTATATATAAGTATTCTTGTCAAATGATCAGAGGCATTATCAGGCGGTTATGAGAGGTTCCATGTATAGGCTGTTTGTGTGATTGTTGTTTAGATTAAGTTTATTATTTTCAGTACATGCAATATGATCGGCTCCGCTTGATTGAGCCTTAATCGCACAGACATTTTCATTTTCAGTACATGCAATACGATCGGCTCCGTTTGATTGAGCCTTGATCGCACAGACATTTTCATTATCAGTATTTTGTGGTTGTTGTGGTTGTAGTAGAGTCACATAGAACTAATCATAACTTGTGGATAAAGTCAATGAAAATTTGACAAGAATATGGTGGATACGCCGCTAATACTTCCTATATATAAGTATTCTTGTCAAATGATCGGAGGCATTATCAGGCGGTTATGAGAGGTTCCATGTATAGGCTGTTTGTGTGATTGTTGTTTAGATTAAGTTTATTATTTTCAGTACATGCAATACGACCGGCTCCGCTTGATTGAGCCTTGATCGCACAGACATTTTTATTTTCAGTACATGCAATACGATCGGCTCCGTTTGATTGAGCCTTGATCGCACAGACATTTTTTCATTTTCAGTATTTTGTTGTATTGGTTGTAGAGTCACATAGGACTAATCATAATTCACTGATAAAACCAATGAAAATTTGACGAGAATATGGGGGATACGCCGCTGGTACTTCCTATATATAAGTATTCTTGTCAAAGGATCAGAGGCATTGTCAGACGGTTATGAGAAGTTCTATGTAGGATTTAGTAGTTTCTTGGTAACTAATCATAACTTGTGGATAAAACCAATGGAAATTTGGCAAGAATATGGTGGATACGCCGCTGGTACTTCCTATATATAAATATTCTTGCCAAAGGATCAGAGGCATTATCAGGCGGTTATGAGAAGTTCCATGTAGGATTTAGTATTGCCCTGGGTTAAAATTTGTGTTACATTTATATCATCTCGCTATTTAAAGAAATTGGATTGTGTTCCATTTCTACATAAACTAACCTCCCCATCATAACAAACGAGAGAGGAACTGTCACCATTCAAACATATATGCTATCAGAATGTGGATTCAAATATTAGCTGTTGTGTTTATTTATGTTCTATAGTCATAGAACCAATCATAACTTACTGATAAAACCAATGAAAATTTGACAAGAATATGGTGGATACGCCGCTGGTACTTCCTATATATAGTATTCTTGTCAAAGGATCAGAGATATTGTTAGATGGTTATGAGAAGTTCCATGTAGGTTGTAGTATTAGAAGTTTTGCCTTAGGATATAACCATATCCTTCCAAACATATCCAAACTCTTATGCATGATATCATATTTAGCAAATCAATTCTGCTTATCAATACTTTTACAGTAGGCAACAAAAAACGATTCCTGTAATAGGGTACTTAACCCTTACAAGGGACGTTACCGCCTCAAACAAAAATTTAAACTCTTACATTTCTTCTAAGTATGTAACTGTCAAACTAAACACCATCATTCTTTTAGTCAAATATATCACTACTTAAATTTCGGGACGAAATTTCTAAAAAGCAGGGGATACTGTAACATCCGTCAAAAACGGATTTTACCAAACCCGCTCCGTTTATTAACCGAACAATCAGTTTAAAATTTCATGGCGTATTTAATGCCCAAATTAATTTTAAACGATACATAATTAATTATTATATTGGAATATATAATTTGTTTTTGAAAAATTGTTAAAAATAATGAAATAAAAATAAAATGGTTCTGCCGGGTTTCGAACCCGGGTCAGTCAGCCGGGTCAACGACTTAACACACATACACTCAACCACTGCGCCACTTGTATTCCTTGTTAATTAATGGAAACAATTAATACATATTATAATTCTCGAAATCAAAACGGCGCCCAAATTTCAGTCGTCGGAAATCCCGACTAACTCGCCAAGAAATTACGATATCTTCAGTTATAACGTAAACATTTACTAGGACATCGGTTATAACCGACGCCTGAGTCCGCGACACAAACTATAACCGCCGGAGAATTTCTAACCGACGAATCAAGTCGGAAATCGGACCAAATTCATCGATGACCTGCCTTATAAATACCCCCTCAAACCTCTGCAAGCTTTTCGCTCAAAACCGCAATTTTACCCGACGTAATTTCACTCACCGGAAAACTTCTTTACATCGCCGGAAAACCGAACCCTTCACTTCTGAGCCTTACTGAACCCCCTGAGCTTATACCAAAGTCACCCACATCCTTTTCAAGCTTTCTGAAGACTCTCTGCTGCAAGACACACGACGCCGGAATCTTTTGCTGTCGCCGGAGTTCTGCCGGAGAAACAGAGGAGTCCAGTCGGTATACCTTACGCTTAATCCTTCATTCTTTTTATTTAATCTCACATGTAATTAACCATCAGACACTAACGAACATGATTTAATCTTCGAACCAGTCGGACTTCCGATTCTGGTTAAAATCTAACGAAGAAGACGAAGTGTCCGTTGTTTATAAGTTTAATTTAATTCAAGTTATAACTCGGGTTAGACACACAGTCCAGCGGTGGACTGTGTGCACATTAAACACACAAACGTCTCGAGTTCGAATCTTGTCCCACGCATGCTGCCTTAATAAAAATGCCTTTTTTGTTAACCGAACCGGAGTCACCGCTGTTACATGTTAAGTTTATTAATAACCGGAATAATAACCAAGTTAGACACACAGTCCAGTGGTGGACTGTGTGTATGTTTAATCACAGGACACGAGTTCGAGTCCGGTCTACTGCACCGATCCGGACAATTATCTAACTTTTTAAATAAGTCAGAAATGAAAATACTTAGTTTGTATTTAAGTATAATAAAAATCGGTTTATATAACAAGTTAAACACACAGTCCAGCGGTGGACTGTGTGTTAACCTAAACCACAGGTCCCGGGTTCGAGACCTGTGGAGCGCACCGAGTCTTTGGATTAAAATCGTTTTTAAAAAATAAAGGATTTTCTGTTTAATCTAATTAGTATATAAATATAATTAAAAACAGAAATATTTCGGGTTAGACACGTAGCTCAGTTGGTAGAGCTGCGTGCACGCGTACGGGAGGTCTCGGGTTCGAGCCTCACCCAGCGCACACTTACACGCATACGAACCGGTCAAACAGTCAAGGTCAATGGTCAACGGTCAACGGTCAAAAAGTCAACTTTTTTTATTATTTTTATTTATTTATTTTAATTAAAAATCAATTAAAAATACTTAAAAATAACATTTTTAAGGTTAGAAAGTAGCCTTAAACTCACAAAAATACACCCAACAATCCTACTAAGATTGATTAATAAAATCCCATTATTTACCAAACCATTATGCCATTATCTAGGTTAATTTCACTCGTGGTTAAAACCACTTCGCGTGCATTCAACATCATCAACCGAACGCACCCACTGTGAGTAAATCTTACAACTCCCCTTTTTAATTACACGTTTTGGGGTGTGTCATGTGTCACAAAATAATTAACTCGTTTATTTAAACTTGTGCCATACCATATCGTGATCTAAACTTAGAATGTTTATATTGTTGTGATTATGTATTTCATTTTGTCAACTTATATGAAATTCATTCATTAAGCCCATCAGTTCCTCGTGGGAGACGAGTTGAGCAACGCGTGCCTTAAAACCAATCCATTATTGTTCATGTGTGTATTATTGAATTTATATTGTTGGTGGTTATGTCTTTCATATTATCATGGTTATGCAATTCATTCATTAGGCCCATCAGTTCCTCGTGAGAGACGAGTTGAGCAACGCGTGCCTCTAAACGATCCATTATTGTTCATGTGTGTATTGTTTAATATTAAATTGATTTATGAATAAGTTTACATCTATTTTTACTCATGTGTGGTTGTGCACTTTATTTCATAATCAATTAAATAAACTTGTTCAATTTTTTTCCATAGGATTCACTCGCCAACTTTTTGTTGATCCAAAAACCCTTTTACACATGATACAGGTGAACAGGATGAAGCAAGGAAAACATAGGAAATGCCTTAGAAGAAAACAATGAAGCCTAGATTGATATTTAGGACATGTTGTAATATTGATTGTAATTCTCCATTAAAGTGTATTAATGAATATGAAACGTATAATAAATGTCATGAGCTTTGATGATAACCCAATCATTGCCCCGGTCACCTTTTCCGCTGCGGGTCGGGGTGTGACAAAGCTCTACCCACATTGTTTTCCCCATTGATCTTCCTAAACCCAACTTCTGCTCATTCTATTTCTATCAGATAAAATTAAAACATCAGTTTCTTTCCCTGAAGTTATGAGTTTCAACTTAACAACTGAGTATCTACAACTTGTAGATGAACTCGTGGATGACTATAATATTCCTAAGCATATTATATATTCGTTGCTGGCTTACGTGAAGCCTCAATACCGATCAGATCTAGAAAACAAGTACAGCACACCTATGGTTTGGATTGGGACGTGGATCGTGTTTGCATCTCTAGTTTGCATCCTTGCTATGGGGGCTGACTTATTACATGGTATACGTAGCAGAATGCTATGGTTTCCATGTAAATACTTTAGAATGAATGCAGCTTTTCTCTCTATAATGTTTGTCGCAATGAAGTTACCAGTGGATATAAGTGGTGTGATACCTGGTGACATGGATGAGGCCGGAAAGCTCGGAAGCATGGCTTTCATGTGCATCATGATGGCCAATATATTGCCATCTTTAGCTACCATGGGTAGCAATGAACTTTTGTCAAACATCATAGCTTTGTGTGTTCTTGTTTCCACCTTGGTTTTGAATGTTTGCATTCAGATTCAATCGGGAGTTGTATCCTACAATGAAGATACTGTTATTCAAATGATTTCACCGAAATATGATGTTCAATCACTGGGCATAAGTAAGCATCGCAATACTTTACTAGCCACAATTTATATGACTTTGCTAGTTGTATTGTTGATAATACATGTATGTTCATCTTTGGCGATTCTAAAATCCAAAAAGATTATAGAACTGAAGTACCGACAAGGTCATAATATAGCTTCAAAAGACCTTCAACAATCATCAGAAGAATTATTGACAGTTGAGAAGTTACAAAAGCATGTGAGAAACCACTGGATTCTGGCAGAAAGTGGTAGCCCCCAATTCATAACCGCTTGCTTTCCTACAACATCTGCTTCTGGGTTAATATGTGTTTTAGTCACTCTCTTACACACTCTCACCATGTCTTGGATTATTAAAGATATTTTGAGGAAGGACTATAATTCGGATTATAGTTGGTCCATGCTAGTAATTCTCATAGTACAATCTATTGGTGTTGTGATTGGTACAGTCGCACCGCTTTCTAGATGTTTTGCAATCTTAAACTTCAAAGTGTCTTTTAAAATGATTTCAAAACATTTTAAGGTCTTTGAAGTAGAAAGCTACTGGACTCAGAAATTATACGATTGGAAACATGCTAGTATAAGACTCCCATTTTGTAGTGACAAACTCAAGGTGGTTATCCAAACCTTGAAAAGGCTAACTCTCAGCTTTTGTATCGAACTCCAAGAAGGAGTTGTGGTCCTGTGCAAGATAATAGCTTTGATCCCATTTTCCTTTATGCTATGTGTCTTGTATTGTTTGAATCCGGTAAAGGTCGTGTTTTGTTCAGCGGGACAAAAGACAGACAACTTGGAACCAAGTAAAGATCTTCGCCCATATGTTTTGCAACTTGAAGATGAAATAGAGCTTGCCGAGAGAACAATGGAAGGCCTTCAAAATATGTGAATCAGTTGATCCAGAAGGGCGAAAAAAACCAACCAAACAATCTCATAAAGCTGATTTTAGAAAAATCTACTTGTGGTTTTCAAGGAGTTAAAATGTTTGACAACATGGATCATCAGGTTCCATCTTCACTATTAAAAGTAGAATATCAAGATTGTTGGAGCATACCAGTGGTAACCCTAACAACCATCGCCACTTCTCTTCCTAAAATCAAAAAGAAAGAAGTTGATAGCTTGCTGAAAAGTGTGAGGGAAGGTTTAGTATACGTCACACTTGTGGAAGAAAACCTCAATGCTACTGATGACTATGCAACCCTTCAAGAGGCTGCAAGAACTTTGTGGCAAGAAGTTGATGTCTACCACAAATGGTTAGGATACAAGTTGCAAGACCCTGCTCTCCAAGAGAATAGAGCTGGACAGATTGTTGAATGGTTCAGGGATACAACTAAAAGAATAATTTACATAAAGGACAATACTCAAGGCCAAAATGAAAATTCCATACATGGAGGAATATGTAAGGATGAAGGCATTAGCAGGATTATTTGTGCCAACTCAATGTATGGTATAACCACAACGATCCTGCGAACCTACCAAACCAACATTGATGACAAGGTTAGCCAAAAGAAACTACTCGATAATTTATCATCAATGATCACTGATATAATGGCCGCTTGTCTCACCAACTTGCCACAAGTCATAACAATGAAATGCCATAATGGTGTGATGGAGAAAAGGGAAGGCAATGTCAAACATGCAACTCAACTTATTGGTGAGACTACACAAATAATCAAAACCCTTCAAGATCACGGAATTCCAAGAATGAGTTCAAATGACTTGCCATTTATGGGAAAATGGCGTGCCTATTTAGGGGAGCCATGATTCCTCAAATACGAATTTCGTTATTCAAATAATAGGGTAAGTTCATTTGCCAGAATATAATGTCTTGTTTATTTGTTTTCCTCCTTTGTTGATTTCCTCCTATTATATGTAGTTGTATTTACAATTTCGTATGAATCGTAGTGTCTTGAAGAATTTGATTTGCACCTTAGCATCTACAAAGTATGATGATTAAGTCCTTGGGTCTTATAATTTGTGTTGTTTCCTATTTTACTAACTTGTAAATTATTGTATCAATATTTACTTTTTGGTGTGGTTTGAGGAATGTTTGAATGCATTTTCTTATGGGTTTGATTGCTCATATGATCTCACTCTCCGTTGGTGTTCATAGTTTTCACAATTTACCAAAGTTATTGTTGAGGAGACCGAAAAATTTAAACGTACACTCTCCGTTTGTGTTCTTAGTTTTAACAATTTACCTAACTTATTGTTGAAAAAGCAAACTTAAGGACACCCAAAAATTTAAATGTACATTATAATGTGAAATGGAATGTGTAACATCCGTCGAAAAACGGGTTTTCCAAACCCGCTTCGTTTATTAATCGAATAATCAGTTTCATATTTTCGTTGTTCATTTAATGCTTATTTTAATTTTAAACAATACATAACTAATAAACATTTTAGATTATGGAAATTAAAATTGTTAAAAAATAAAATTTAAAACAATTAAAAATGAAAAGGGGCTGCCGGGTTTCGAACACGGGTCAGCCGGAAACCTTAAATATCAAACACATAACCACTCCGCCACGAGCTGACTTTGTGAAATCTAGGAAACAATTAAAACATAAAGTTCACCCGTGAATCACCTGTTTGCGCCAAAACTGAAACCGGTAATCGGCTTTCAGTTTTCCAGACGTTTGAGTGTTGATAATTACTGGTTATAACCGACGAAAACATTACGACGCACGATCTCAATCAATTCAGCTTTTATTGAACTTGAATTCATATGATTTCGGGTTTAATAACCGAAATCATTCACTTCCTGAATTACTTCAACAATATCATCATCTCGCGACTCAAAATCATCCACAGAACCTCCAATTTCACTTTCGCTCTATTTTCTGATCGTCGGAATCGCTTTCTGAACTCGTCGGAATTTCACCGGAAAACCGTGTCTTTCATCAAAACGGTAAGTTTCTCAATTCTTGTAACATCCGTAAAAAACGGATTTACCAAACCCGCTCCGTTTATCAACCGAACAGTCAGTCAAAAATTTCGTTGCGAATTAAATGCCCAAAATAATTTTAAACGATACATAATCAATTATTATACAAGAATATATAATTAGTTTTTGAAAAACTGTCAAAAATCGCAAAATAAAAATATAATACCTCTGCCGGGTTTCGAACCCGGGTCAGTGAGCGGTCCGGAACAAGACTTATCACCTCACACACAAACCACTGCGCCACGGATGCTTCTTGTGAAATAATAGAATCATTTAATTGATATAATAACGTTACGAATTCAAAACCGGCGCCCAATAGTTCAGTCGTCGGAATCCCGGAAATATCGCGAGCTTTTAACGATGTTTTCAGTTATAACGTAAACCATTATTAGGACATCGGTTATAACCGATGTTTGAAGTCCGCGACCAAACCTAACCGCCGGAGTTTTTATAACCGACGAATACAGTCGGAAATCAGACCAAGTGCTTTGACGATTTGCACTATAAATTCACCCACAACCCACTACAAACCTTTTCGCTCAAAAATACACTTTTTCTCGACGTAATTCCACTCGCCGGAATTTTTCTGTTTGTCGCCGGAAAACCGGTTTCCCCATTTCTGAGCCTTACTAAACCTTTTAAACTTATACCGAAGTCACCCATACCTTCTTCAAACCTTCTGGAGACTCGCTACTGCAAGACACCTGACGCCGGAGCTTATTGCTGTTGCCGGAGTTCTGCCGGAAAACAGAGGGTCCAGTCGGTATACCTCTCCGCCCAATTTCTTTTTCTTTTCACATTTATCTCACCGTAATGAACTGAAACACACTAATAAACAGATAAAAACCTTGAACCAGTCAGTCGTCTTTTCTGGTTATACCTTGATGAAGAAGACGATGTATTCGTTATCATATAAGTTTAATTAAAATCAACTTATTAATCGGGTTAGACACACAGTCCAGCGGTGGACTGTGTGCACAATAAACACTAACGTCTCAAGTTCGAATCCCGTTTCACACACGCTGCTTTAATAAAAACCATTTTTTGTTTAACTGAACCGGAGTCGCCACTGGTATATGTTAAGTATATTAATAACCGGATTAATAACCAAGTTAGACACATAGTCCAGCGGTGGACTGTGTGTTAGTTTATATCACAGGTCACGAGTTCGAGTCCGGTCTTCTGCACCGACTCGGACAATTATCTATTCTTTTTAAATAAGGCAGAAAAGGAAATAACTAATTTGTATTTAAGTATAATAAAAATCGAATTATATAACATGTTAAACACACAGTCCAGCGGTGGACTGTGTGTTAGTTTAAGCCACAGGTCCCGGGTTCGAGACCTGTGGAGCGCACCGGTTTTCGGGATTTAAACTGTTTTTAAAATAAAATGAATTTCGGTTTAAACTAATTAATATATATATATAATTAAAATCAGATATATAACGGGTTAGACACGTAGCTCAGTTGGTAGAGCTGCGTGCACGCGTACGGGAGGTCTCGGGTTCGAGCCTCACTCAGCGCACAACAATATGCCTTCGAACCGGTCAACGGTCAGTCAAAGTCAATGGTCAAAGTCAACTGTAGTAAAAATCAAATATTTTTTTATTATTTTATTTAATTATTTTAATTAAAAATCAATTAAAAATACTTAAAAATAACATTTTTAAGGTTAGAAAATAGCCTCAAACTCACAAAAATACACCCAACAATCCTATTAAAATAGATTAATAAAATCCGTTTACTTACCAAACCATAATGCGATTTATCTAGGTTAATCTCACTCGTGGTTAAAACCACTTCGCGTGCATTCAACATCATCAACCGAACGCACTCACTGTGAGTGAATCTTACAACTCCCCCTTTTAAATTACACGTTTTGGGGTGTGTCATGTGATATGAAAATAATTAATTTATTTATTTAAACTTGTGCCATACCACATCATGACTTAAACTTAGATTGTTTATATTATTGTGATTACTTATTTCCTATTGTCAAATTATATGCAACTCAATCATTAGGCCCCTCAGTTCCTCGTGAAAGACGAGTTGAGCATCGCGTGCCTCTAAATGTTCCATTTTTGTTCATGTGTGTATCATTGAGTTTATATTATTTGTAGTTGTGTCATTCATATTATCATGATTATGCAATTCATTCATTAGGCCCCTCAGTTCCTCGTGAGAGACGAGTTGAGCATCGCGTGCCTCTAATTGTTCCAATATTGTTCATGTGTATTTCATTTAATATCTTATGATTGTTGATTAAGATTACATCTATTTTTACTCATGTTTGGTTGTACACATATTTCATAATCAATTTAAATAAATTTGTTCAAATGTATTCCATAGGATTCACTCGCCAACATTATGTTGATCCAAAAACCCTTTTACACATGATACAGGTGAACAGGTTGAAGCAAGGAAAACATAGGATATGCCTTAGAAGAGAACAAAGAAGTTTAGATTGTTAGTTAGAACAGTTGTAACCTTTATTGTAAATTTCCATTTAATATGTATTAAAGAATATGAAACGCATAATAAATGTCATGAGCTTTGATGATAACCCAATCATGCCCCGATCACCTTTTCCGCTGCGGGTCGGGGTGTGACAGATTGGTATCAGAGCCATGACTATAGGGATATAGGATAGGTTATTAGACCCTTAGAGCCTATACTATAGTCTGCCTAAATTTTAATTGATTAGGTGGTTACATACAAACTTGTGATATTTATTTGTTTCATATTTGTTGCATTTACAGTCAAACATACATGCTTATATACATATTCATTATACATATATACATATTCATTATACATATATCGATGTTCATGTATTCAATTTATTTTCATACTCCCATTATCCAAAGATTTTGTGCAATTTTCAAATCTCATCAAAGTAAGTTCTGCGACGGGCATGTAGTAACTGGAAGGGTACAAGTACCGGTAGTCGGAACGTCCTGTCTAGGCTGGCATTCGTATAAATCCAATATAACGGACCAGTTTGCCTACCTGGGGACCAACGATGAGAGTACGAAGGACCTATTAGGCCAAAACATGCCACACCAAACGTCGTTCGAACTAACCCTACTTTGAGTTGTCACCGTGTCTACACCTGGACATATTCCGAACATCACACGTTGTATACATATTTCTCGATTTTCTCCGGGTTTTTGTGTACGCAACCTGGCAAACCCGTGCGAACCATATGAAAAACCGGTATTCATGGGGGCCCACATGATTACACAGGTAAAGTATGGCGGCATGTAGGGCCTAACAGCGAGCAAACCCAAGACATCCCATGGATGTAGTAATTTAGTTATCTATAATTATTTTATGAATGTCCATTCTTAAATGCGACCCATGATCCCAAAAGCATCCAACTCATACTCTTGTCATGTATTCCTTGTAGATGTCTTCTAACCTCGCCCGTAGGAAGACGAGAGCAAGAAAAGCCCGCGAACGCATGGCTGCCTTAATCGCTCAACAAATGGCTGCCGTAATACCCAACATTGTAATCCAAGTTCAACAAGCACTTACCGCTAATCCTGTCAATCAAGCAAACCAAAACATTTTCAACTCTTCCCCAAATACCACTAAATGCACCTACAAGCACTTCAAATCATGCGACCCTCCGAAATACAAAGGGACTGAAGGCGTCACTGCTCTTCACCATTGGTTTGAAGAAATGGAGAACACTTTTCTAAATTGCGATTGCCCTGACGATCGCAAAGTGCGATATGCTACCGGTCGATTATATGGGATAGCACTTACTTGGTGGAACACAGAGAAGGCCAAACGAGGTGTGGAAGATGCTATGTCCTTAACTTGGAACGTATTGAAGGAAATCATGACCAGACGATTTTGCCCAAGGAGCGAAATCAAGAAGTTAGAGGATGAATTTACTCATTGAAGCAAGTGGGAGGAGACCACATCACCTACAACAAAGATTCCTCGAGTTACATCAAATGGTTCCCAACATGTTCACTCCCCTCTACCGTTTGATCGAGCACTACATTCGTGGTCTTCCGTCAAAGATTCAAGACCCTGTAATAAGTGCCAAGCCTGCAAATTTGGAAGCAGCAATGGAGCTAGCAACAGAGCTCACCGAGAACCGAATCCGAAATGAAGACTTCAAGGAGGAGAAGAAGAAGGATAAAGAACCGACTGAAACTTCCGACTCCACCCAAACCGAATCCCCTTCTCAACCCAATCCTAAGAGAAGAAGAGTCGGGCGACTTTTCGCTGCTACCCAACGAAATCAACCAGTTATACACGCTATACCCATCCGAGCTATCCCAATCACCCAAGTGGCACCCGACTCAGCTTACCCAAATAAGAAACCATATCTTGGACCTCACCCTCGATGCAACAACTGTTTTTATCACCATCCCCTTACCTTACCTTGTCAACTATGTACAACTTGTGGACGCTATGGTCATTTGAGCAATGTTTGTCGCACCTTTCAAGACCAAACATTTTCCCCTACTCAAAACATGGCCCAAGGCTATCAACAACCCCAATACCCCATGTTCCCATATGCTCGAGCTTGTTTCAATTGTGGCGATCCTACCCACTTTAGAAACACATGCCCCCAATTGGTTAACGTCATCAACACTCAAGCCCAATCAAACCCAGTTAACCAAGTAAACCAAGGAAACCCAACCGCTATGCCACCAGCAAGAGAAAGAGTCTTCAATATCAACGCCAATCCTGTCGAAGATAATGACGGCCCAAACGAAGATACTCAGCTAGTCCTCTTCGCCGAAGATCCAGATTCAACTCCTATCGTTTAGTTTTATGTTTTTCTTTATCACATGTGTAGACTGTTAGAGTAATTATGGTATATTATATATTATATATTGTTTTCAGTATATGCTTTTGCCGAGGCCGCAGCTCCCCATCCATCGAGGTTGAGTTTGATCCCCATTTTATTATGCGGTTGATCAGGGCGTGCCCGCACGATCGGCTCCGTTTGTTTGAGCCTTGATCGGTTATTTCATTTTACATTTCAATACATGCAATACGTTCGGCTCCGTTTGATTGAGCCTTGAGCGCATATTTCAATTTACATTTCCAGTTCATGCAATACGTTCGGCTCCGTTTGATTGAGCCTTGAGCGCACAGACAATTTCATTATCAGTATCTTGTGGTTGTGTGTTTGTAGTAGAGTCGCATCGAACTAACCATAACTTGCGGATAAAGTCAATGAAAATTTGACAAGGATATGGTGGATACGCCGCTGGTACTTCCTATATATAAGTATTCTTGTCAAATGATCGGAGGCATTATCAGGCGGTTATGAGAGGTTCCATGCATAGGCTGATTGTGTGATGGTTGTTTAGATTAAGTTGTTCAATTTCAGTACATTCAATACGTTCGGCTCCATTTGATTGAGCCTTGAGCGCACATCCATTTCATTTTCAGTACATGCAATACGATCGGCTCCGTTCGATTGAGCCTTGATCGCACAGATATATTTCATTTCAGTATTTTATGTTTGTTGTATTGGTTGTAGAGTTATAGGACTAATCATAATTCACTGATAAAACCAATGAAAATTTGACAAGAATATGGTGGATACGCCGTTGGTACTTCCTATATATAAGTATTCTTGTCAAAGGATCAGAGGCATTATCGGACGGTTATGAGAAGTTCTATGTAGGATTTATTAGTTTCTTGGTAACCAATCATAACTTGTGGATAAAACTAATGAGAATTTGGCAAGAATATGGTGGATACGCCGCTGGTACTTCCTATATATAAGTATTCTTGCCAAAGGATCAGAGGCATTATCAGGCGGTTATGAGAAGTTCCATGTAGGATTTAGTATTGCCTTGGTTGGAATTTGTGTTACATTTATATCATCATGTTATTTAAAGAGATTGGATTGTGTTCCATTTCTACATAAACTAACCTCTCCATCATAACAAACGAGAGAGGAACTTCCACCATTCAAACATATATGCTATCAGAATGTGGATCAAATATTTGCTGTCGTGTTTATTCATGATCAAATATTTGCTGTTGTGTTTATTCATGTTCAAATATTAGCTGTTGTGTTTTTATTTATGTTCCATATAGGTTGTAGTGTTAGAAGTTTTGCCTTAGGATATAAACCTACTTTCCCAAACGTATCTAAATTCTTATGCATGATATCATTTTTAGCAAATCATTTCTGCTTATCAATACTTATATAGTAGGCAACAAAAAGCGATTCCTGAATAGGGTACTTAACCCTTACAAGGAACGTTACCGCCTCGAACAAAAACTTAAACCCTTATTTTCTAAGCATACAACTGTCAAACAAAACATCATCATCCTTTTAGTCAAAATATATCATTATTTAAATTTCGGGACGAAATTTCTAAAAAGCAGGGGATACTGTAACATCCGTCAAAAACGGATTTACCAAACCCGCTCCGTTTATCAACCGAACAGTCAGTCAAAAATTTCGTTGCGAATTAAATGCCCAAAATAATTTTAAACGATACATAATCAATTATTATACAAGAATATATAATTAGTTTTTGAAAAACTGTCAAAAATCGCAAAATAAAAATATAATACCTCTGCCGGGTTTCGAACCCGGGTCAGTGAGCGGTCCGGAACAAGACTTATCACCTCACACACAAACCACTGCGCCACGGATGCTTCTTGTGAAATAATAGAATCAATTAATTGATATAATAACGTTACGAATTCAAAACCGGCGCCCAATAGTTCAGTCGTCGGAATCCTGGAAATATCGCGAGCTTTTAACGATGTTTTCAGTTATAACGTAAACCATTATTAGGACATCGGTTATAACCGATGTTTGAAGTCCGCGACCAAACCATAACCGCCGGAGTTTTTATAAACCGATGAATACAGTCGGAAATCAGACCAAGTGCTTTGACGATTTGCACTATAAATTCACCCACAACCACTACAAACCTTTTCGCTCAAAAATACACTTTTTCTCGGCGTAATTCCACTCGCCGGAATTTTTCTGTTTGTCGCCGGAAAACCGGTTTCCCCATTTCTGAGCCTTACTAAACCTTTTAAACTTATACCGAAGTCACCCATACCTTCTTCAAACCTTCTGGAGACTCGCTGCTGCAAGACACCTGACGCCGGAGCTTATTGCTGTTGCCGGAGTTCTGCCGGAAAACAGAGGGTCCAGTCGGTATACCTCTCCGCCCAATTTCTTTTTCTTTTCACATTTATCTCACCGTAATGAACTGAAACACACTAATAAACAGATAAAAACCTTGAACCAGTCAGTCGTCTTTTCTGGTTATACCTTGATGAAGAAGACGATGTATTCGTTATCATATAAGTTTAATTAAAATCAACTTATTAATCGGGTTAGACACACAGTCCAGCGGTGGACTGTGTGCACAATAAACACTAACGTCTCAAGTTCGAATCCCGTTTCACACACGCTGCTTTAATAAAAACCATTTTCTGTTTAACTGAACCGGAGTCGCCACTGGTATATGTTAAGTATATTAATAACCGGATTAATAACCAAGTTAGACACACAGTCCAGCGGTGGACTGTGTGTTAGTTTATATCACAGGTCACGAGTTCGAGTCCGGTCTTCTGCACCGACTCGGGCAATTATCTATTCTTTTTAAATAAGGCAGAAAAGGAAATAACTAATTTGTATTTAAGTATAATAAAAATCGAATTATATAACATGTTAAACACACAGTCCAGCGGTGTACTGTGTGTTAGTTTAAGCCACAGGTCCCGGGTTCGAGACCTGTGGAGCGCACCGGTTTTCGGGATTTAAACTGTTTTTAAAATAAAATGAATTTCGGTTTAAACTAATTAATATATATATATAATTAAAATCAGATATATAACGGGTTAGACACGTAGCTCAGTTGGTAGAGCTGCGTGCACGCGTACGGGAGGTCTCGGGTTCGAGCCTCACTCAGCGCACAACAATATGCCTTCGAACCGGTCAACGGTCAGTCAAAGTCAATGGTCAAAGTCAACTGTAGTAAAAATCAAATATTTTTTTATTATTTTATTTAATTATTTTAATTAAAAATCAATTAAAAATACTTAAAAATAACATTTTTAAGGTTAGAAAATAGCCTCAAACTCACAAAAATACACCCAACAATCCTATTAAAATAGATTAATAAAATCCGTTTACTTACCAAACCATAATGCGATTTATCTAGGTTAATCTCACTCGTGGTTAAAACCACTTCGCGTGCATTCAACATCATCAACCGAACGCACCCACTGTGAGTGAATCTTACAACTCCCCCTTTTAAATTACACGTTTTGGGGTGTGTCATGTGATATGAAAATAATTAATTTATTTATTTAAACTTGTGCCATACCACATCATGACTTAAACGTAGATTGTTTATATTATTGTGATTACTTATTTCCTATTGTCAAATTATATACAACTCAAGGCCCCTCAGTTCCTCGTGAAAGACGAGTTGAGCATCGCGTGCCTCTAAATGTTCCATTTTTGTTCATGTGTGTATCATTGAGTTTATATTATTTGTAGTTGTGTCATTCATATTATCATGATTATGCAATTCATTCATTAGGCCCTTCAGTTCCTCGTGAGAGACGAGTTGAGCATCGCGTGCCTCTAATTGTTCCAATATTGTTCATGTGTGTTTCATTTAATATCTTATGATTGTTGATTAAGATTACATCTATTTTTACTCATGTTTGGTTGTGCACATATTTCATAATCAATTTAAATAAATTTGTTCAAATGTTTTCCATAGGATTCACTCGCCAACATTATGTTGATCCAAAAACCCTTTTACACATGATACAGGTGAACAGGTTGAAGCAAGGAAAACATAGGATATGCCTTAGAAGAGAACAAAGAAGTTTAGATTGTTAGTTAGAACAGTTGTAACCTTTATTGTAAATTTCCATTTAATATGTATTAAAGAATATGAAACGCATAATAAATGTCATGAGCTTTGATGATAACCCAATCATGCCCCGATCACCTTTTACGCTGCGGGTCGGGGTGTGACAATTCTTTCATCTTCTATCAGTTGTTAGGCTTTTGCTAACTCAAACCTTTCAATCAGAATCAATCCCAGACGACGATATCGGATAATCAACACTCGCCGGAAGTTTTCTGAAAATTCCTAAATCGCGCTGTGAAACGGTATTATCATTTAAACCTTCTGATAACTCTTGTTTAGTCCTTCAATTCCACAATTAGTTAATCAAAAACTGTTAATTGGTCCGCTCAGACGGAGTTCATAAAAACAGAGCCGACGTCTTCGCCGGAGTTCTGAGAAAGATCATCTTCCGGTATGTTCATTCCCAAAACCTTCCCTGTCCATTTCATTTTAATCAATTATATGTTCGTCAATCGAATTAAACAAGATCAGTAGAATAATCATTGTCTGTGTTGTTTAACGGAGAAGATGAAGTATAGTTTGTATATAAATTTAATATAAATCGGGTTATATCTCGGGTTAGACACACAGTCCAGCGGTGGACTGTGTGCAATTGAAACATAGCGATACCGGGTTCGAGTCCGTCCTTGTTCCGATTCGTCACAATATTCAGACTTTTTATAAAACCCAAATATGAAAACTTTCAGTTAGTATATAAGAGAAATAAAAACAAGTGTTTTAACCAGGTTAGACACACAGTCCAGCGGTGGACTGTGTGCAACGTTAATCAACAGGTCCCGGGCTCAAGACCTGTTACGCACGCCGGTTCGATAGAATTAAAATCCTTTTTAAAATAAATGAATTTTGGAATAAATTAATTAGTATATAAATATAATTAAAAACAGAAATATTTCGGGTTAGACACGTAGCTCAGTTGGTAGAGCTGCGTGCACGCGTACGGGAGGTCACAATTTCGAACCTCACTCAGTGCAAACAATATACACGACCGAACCGGTCAACAAGTCAAAGTCAATAGTCAACGGTCAACCCAAAAAAAGTCAACATTTTTTTTATATTTTTATTTATTTATTTAATTTAAAAATCAATTAAAAATACTTAAAAATAATGTTTTTAAAGTTAGAAAATAGCCTTAAACTCACAAAAATATATCCAAAAATCCTATTAAAATTGTTAATAAAATCCACTTATTTACCGTACATTTTCGTTATTATTTAGGTTAGTTATTCCTCGTCGATCAATCCTCTAAACTCGTTCGCATTCAACATCTTCAAACGAACGCACCCAATGTGAGTGAATCTCTACAAATTCCCCGTTTTAATCACGTTTTTGGAGTGTATCATGTGTCTAATTATTTATTACATTTAAACAATTGTGCATCCATCATATCCATGATCAAATGTGTATTCAATATGTATCAACTGTTTGTGTGGTTATTGTTTAGATTAAATTTATCATTTTCAGTACATACATTATCATAGGCCGCCGCTCCCCATTACCTATGAGCGTGAGCTGTTCCCCATTACCTATGAGCGTGAACGAGGCGTTGCCAACATACGATCGGTTCCGTTTGATTGAGCCTTGATCGCACATACATTCATCATAGGCCGTCCGTTCCCCATTACCTATGAGCGTGAACGAGACGTTGCCAACATTTACATTATCATTCATGTTATATATTCATGCAAGGTGGTTTGTTATTGTATGTTATTGTTTGTTATTGTTATTGTTATTGTATGTTATTGTTTCTTATTGTTATTGTTGTTGTATGTTTATTTACGTTTGCTCACATATGATCATTGCACAATTTTCCATATTAAATATAACAAGAAATCAATAATAAATGTTTTCTAACAAGGTTCACTCGCCAACTTTTGTTGACCCAAAAACCCCCATTTTTACACATGATACAGGTGATCCAGTTGCAGCAAGAAACATATAGGATGGCTTAGAAGAATAAACCGGTTTAGACTTTGGATTGTTTAGTTAGTTATTTTTCTTTGTAATTGTATGAACATGTTTGAAATATTGAGGATGTAATTTTAAATTTAATAAATATGAAACATATTAGTAAACATCATGAGCTTTGGTGATAACCCAATTATGCCCCGACTCTTATTCCGCTGCGAGTCGGGCTGTGACAGAATGCTCATTCATATCTCTACAACCAACAATTCTAGTGAATAATATGTTTGGATAAATTCTAATTATCTTTTTTAAATTTGTAGTATTCTAATTTACCCAGATTAGTTTCATCACATCTTATATATCATATATTTTGTTTGAATTTAATTATAATTTAATTTGTAGTATTCTAATTTATCACCGATATAGGCATTTGTTTTCTCTTATGTCGGATCTTGTACGACCCGTAGTGTAAAGGTGCCAACCATGAATCGTTACTTGCTTAGGTAGACTATATGACTTCATCTTCTACCTTAAACGTCTTGAAACACATATTGTTATTAACGTGTCTTATCTTTGGTAGGGATAAGCTTTTTAGTTACCTTTAGGGAAAAAGAAACATTGAGGGGAAATACTTTCAAATGAGAAGGTACCTTGTGAGTGTAGGTTATGTTGTTTGTTTACGCTTCTTCTACACTCCCATCGATCCTCGTATGAATCCATATGCTAGGTTAACTATACTTTACCATTCTCCATCTCTTAAAAGAACTCGACCATGAGGTCTTGGAGAAAAGAGTTTTAGTTGATGAGCTGTTTATCTTCACCAATTCTGTAACATTCGTCGAAAAAACGGGTTTTCAAAACCCGCATCGTTTATTAATTGAATAATCGGTTTTAAATTTTCGTTGCTTATTTATGACTTATTTTAATTTTAAACGATACATAATTAATAAACAAATTAGAATTTATAAATTATAATTGTTAAAAAGTAAAAATAAATTAAATAAAAAGAAAAAAATGGCTGCCGGGAGTCGAACCCGGTCAGCCGGGAACCTCAAGTCTTAACTCACACTCGCCCAACCACTCTGCCACTTGTGCCTTTTGATGATATATTAAATCAATTAATTCAAATAACAAAAACTTGTTTTCAAAATCAGTCAACCGACACGCCCATTTCGCAGTCGCCGGTAATCCCGACGATTTCGCCATTTATTGTCGGTTTCTTGTGACTTAACGTGCATAATAACTCTTACATCGGTTATAATCGATGTCCAGCTCCACGACATCAGTCATAACTGCCGGAGAATTATTGACCAATGAATCAAGACGGTAATCAGACCCAATTCATCGATATTCTTCCCTATAAATACACACTCTAGCCTCTGATAATCTTTTCGCTCACAATCACACCAATTCTCGACGCAATTTCACTCGCCGGAATTTTTGTGCAATCACCGGACTTTCGCCGGAAAACCGAGACTCACATCATCACGGTAAATTCCTCGACTCTTTCTATTCCATTCCACTGTTAGACCATTACTAACATCAATCTATCACCCAGAACCAATCCCAGACGACGTTGTCGGAAATTCTGCTTTCGCCGGAAAACATCTGAAATTTCCAGAATCACGCCGTGAGCCGGTATGATCATTTAAACCTACTGATAATTGTTGCTCAGTAGTTTAATTTCACATCTAATCCATCCAAACTGTTAATTGATCCTAACAGCCGAAGTTCACAAAACACAGCCGACGAATCCTTGCCGGAGTTCTGTGAAAGACACTGATCGGTACATTCTTTCCCCAAACCTCTCCGTTCACTACCTTTCAATTGCTTATAATGCTCGTTAATCGAATTGGACATGAAACAGTTGAATTATCATTATCTGTGTTCTTGAGCGAAGAAGACGAAGTTCGTTTATGTTATAAGACTAATTAAAATCAGTATTATGAACGGGTTAGACACAAGTCCAGCGGTGGACTGTGTGCAAACAAATACATACACGACGCGAGTTCGATCCCTATCACAACCTTAACCTCTGAAATAAAAATGTTTTTTTTTTTAAAACCGAACCAGGTTAACTCACAGTAAGATGTTAAGTATAATAAAAACCGGAATATTTACCAGGTTAGACACACAGTCCAGCGGTGGACTGTGTGCCAAACTAAACCACAGGTCCCGGGTTCGAGACCTGTGGAGATCACCGGGTTGATACAAATGAATCCTTTTTAAATAAATGATTTTCGGATTAAGTTAAATAGTATATAAATATAATCAAAAACAGAAATATTTCGGGTTAGACACGTAGCTCAGTTGGTAGAGCTGCGTGCACGCGTACGGGAGGTCACTAGTTCGAGTCTCACTCAGTGCAATAATATTCACAACCGAACCGGTCAACGGTCATGGTCAACGGTCAAAAGTCAACATTTTTTATTATTATTTTTATTTATTTATTTAATTTAAAAATCAATTAAAAATACTTAAAAATAATGTTTTTAAAGTTAGAAAATAGCCTTAAACTCACAAAAATATATCCAAAAATCCTATTAAAATTGTTAATAAAATCCACTTACTTACCGTACCTTTTCGTTATTAATTAGGTTAGTTATTCCTCGTCGATCAATCCTCTAAACTCGTGCGCATTCAACATCATCCACCGAACGCACCCAATGTGAGTGAATCTCTACCAATTCCCCGTTTTAATCACATTTTGGGGTGTATCATGTGTCGCTATTTATTTATTATAATTAAACACTTGTGCATTCATCATATTCATGATCAAATGAGTTGCCAATATATATCAAATTGTTTGTGTGGTTAATGTTTAGATTTAATATATCATGTTCAGTACATACATTATCATAGGCCGCCGCTCCCCATTACCTATGAGCGTGAACGAGGCGTTGCCAACATTCGATCGGCTCCGTTTGATTGAGCCTTGATCGCACATACATTTCATCATAGGCTGTCTGCTCCCCATTACCTATGAGCGTGAGCCATTCCCCATTACCTATGAGCGTGAACGAGACGTTGCCAACATATACATTGTCATTCATATCATATACTCATGCAAGGTGGTTTGTGATTGTTTGTTTACATACGTTTGTTCATGTATGATTATTGCACAATTTTCCATATTAAATACAACAAGGTATCAATAACAAATGTTTTTAACAAGGTTCACTCGCCAACTTTTGTTGACCCAAAATTCCCCATTTTTACACATGATACAGGTGATCAAGTTGAAGCAAGAAACACATAGGGCGGCCTAGAAGAATAAACCAGTTTAGATTTTGGATTTGATTTAGTTAAATTTCCTTTCCTTGTATTGTATGAATTTGACTTGAAACTTTGAGATGTAATTTGACTTTAATAAATATGAAACATATTAGTAAACATCATGAGCTTTGGTGATAACCCAACTATGCCCCGACTCTTATTCCGCTGCGGGTCGGGGTGTGACAGATTGGTATCAGAGCCATGACTATAGGGATATAGTTTATTAGACCCTTAGAGCCTATACTATAGTCGATTAGAATTTTTAAATTGTTGTGTGTTACATGCAAAATTCATGATGTTATATGCTTTATGTTTATTGTTACATTCAATGTTATGCAAGCATGTTCATAAATACATACTATTATACAATGGTTATCATGAATCATATTCTCATAACATATCATACCCATGAGAGCACACACCTCACAATTCATATGATTTTTACAACGATTTTTGTATTTTCAAATCACATCAAAGTGAGTTCTCATGACGGGCATGTAGTAACTGGAAGGGTACGAGTACCGGTAATCGGAATGTCCTGTCTAGGCTTGGCATTCGTATAAATCCAAAATAAAGGACCAGTTTGCCTACCTGGGGACTAACGATGAGAGTACGAAGGACCTATTAGGCCAAAGCATGCTATACCAAACGTCGTGTGAGCTAACACCACTTTGAGTTGTCATTGTGTCTACACCTGGACACCCTCCGACCATACATCTCGCAAACATATTTCATGGTTTTCATTCGGGTGATGCGAGTGTTAAACCGCCAAAACCAATGTGAATCATACTAAGCCAATAGTCATGGGGGCCCACATGACTATACAGGCGATGGTATGGGAGACATTGGAGGCCCAAACATGAGCAAACCCAAGACATCCTATGGATGTAGTGCATTATTGATGATTATGTTATTTTATTATTTTAAACGACACATGCCACCTAAACACTCCTTAAACTCACCATCTTCCTATGTATATTCCTGTAGATGTCGGCTAGGCAGCTACGTGGAGGACGAAAGTCAGGAAGGTCAAACGAACGCTTGGCCACTCAAATTGCAAAACAATGGCCGCGGTGCTTCCTGATATTGTAATACAAGTCCAACAAGCTCTCACCGCGAATCCTATCAACCCACCAAATCAAGAGGATCAAAACATCGACAACCCTCCCTCCAAGAAGTGCTCCTACAAACACTTCAAGTCTTGCGATCCCCCAAAGTATGAAGGGACTGAAGGTGTCACCGCTCTCCTCCACTGGTTTGAGGAAATGGAAAACACGTTCCTCAATTGCGATTGTCCCGAGGATCGAAAGGTACGTTACGCAACCGGGAGATTATTTGGGGTAGCCCTGACCTGGTGGAACACCGAGAAGGGTAAGAGAGGAGTTGAAGACGCTATGGCCTTAACGTGGGAAGAGTTAAGGGAAATAATGACAAAACGCTTCTGCCCAAGAAGCGAACTCAAGAAGTTGGAAGACGAATTCCACTCACTAAAGCAAAAGGAAGGAGACCATACTTCCTACAACAAAAGATTTCTTGAGCTGAACCAGATGGTTCCTAACTTGTTCACCCCAGTATACCGTCTGGTTGAACACTATATTCGAAGCCTCCCCTCGAAGATTCAAGACTCAGTCCTCAGCACTTCGCCTGCAACTCTCGAAGCTGCTATGGAATTAGCCACCGAACTTACCGAGAATCGCATCAGAAACGGTAAATTCAAGGAGGAGAAAAAGAAAGCCCCCGTTGAGGGCCAAACTTCAAACCATTCCACCTCCTCCTCAAAGTTTTCTAACAAGAGGAAACGAAATACCAGAAACTTCGCTGTCACCCAAACAAATTACCCTATCCCTGCTGCACCCATTACTCAAGTTGCCCTTTCACCCGCACCATACAAAAGGGCATACTCCGGCCCCTACCCAAAATGCACCCGTTGCCAATACCATCACTCCCCCGAACACCCCTGTCAATATTGCACCAGCTGTGGCCGTGCAGGTCACACCATCCAAACCTGCCGCTCGCTGCAGCGAATGAACCGTAACCAACGCACAACCCAAACCCACCATCAAATAATGGGTCAAGCCCAACAACCCCTACTACTACCACCTACACAACATACGGCCCAAACCTACTACCAACCCAACTACCCCATGATGCAACCCATGCGGGCTTGCTACAATTGTGGAGACCCAAACCACTTTAGAAACACTTGCCCACGTTTGGTGAACATTATACATGCTCAAGCTCAAGCAAATCCGGTGAATCAAGCTAACCAAGCTCCTCCACCTGCTAGAGGAAGAGCTTTTAACATCAACGCCAACCAAGCAAGGGCCGACAACAACGTGGTTAATGGTACGTTTCTCATGAATGGTAGTTATGCATCCATGTTATTTGATACTGGCGCGGATAAGAGTTTTATGTCCTTAGAATTTGAACCCATCCTCAACCAAACCCGTGATAAACTCATGGAATCCATAACGGTGGAAGTTGCTGACGGAAAACCGGTCTCATTAAACTCCATTATCCGAAACTGTACTCTTACTCTAAACGATCACGATTTTCCTGCTGACCTCATTCCTATGAAGTTGGGAAGTTTTGACATTATAATTGGCATGGACTGGCTCAGCCAACATCATGCTGAAGTGGTATGCCGCGAAAAGTTCATTCGCATTCCTCTTGTAGACAAAACCCTACGAATCTTTGGAGAAACTCCTTCGAAAGGACTCAAACTGATGTCCTGTCTTCAAACCCGAAAATATCTCCGCAAGAATTATGTAGCATTTCTAACTCACGTTGTCAAGAAGGGAAACAAAGAGAAGAAACTCGAAGATATACCCGTAGTGAAAGAATTCCCGCAAGTCTTTCCCGACGACATCTCAGGACTTCCTCCCAAGAGAGAAGTCGAATTCTGCATTGATCTTATACCTGGCGCTACACCCGTCGCGAAATCTCCTTATAGGTTAGCCCCATCCGAAATGCAAGAGCTGGTCAGGCAATTACAAGAATTGACCGACAAAGGATTCATACGTCCTAGCTCATCGTCTTGGGGTGCACCTGTTCTGTTTGTGAAGAAGAAAGATGGAACGTTTCGCATGTGTATCGATTATAGAGAACTCAACAAATTAACGGTCAAGAACCGCTATCTATTACCTCGCATCGATGATCTTCTAGACCAACTCCAGGGTGCCACCTGTTTTTCAAAGATCGACCTTCGTTCTGGCTATCATCAACTCAGAGTACAGGAAGAAGACGTCCCAAAGACCGCCTTCCGAACTCGTTATGGTCATTATGAATTCATGGTCATGCCATTTGGTCTAACCAACGCTCCAGCTGTCTTCATGGATCTAATGAACAGAGTCTGCAAACCCTATCTCGATCGTTTTGTTATAGTCTTCATCGACGACATTCTCATTTACTCAAAGTCCAAAACTGATCATGAACGACACCTTCGACTTATCCTCACGCTCTTAAGAACCGAAAAGCTCTACGCTAAATTCTCCAAATGCGAATTCTGGTTAAAAGAGGTACAATTTCTTGGGCATGTCGTTAATGACAAGGGAATACATGTCGACCCCTCAAAGATCAAGCAGTACAAGAATGGCAAGCGCCACGTACACCAACCGAAGTAAGATCATTCCTTGGTTGGCTGGTTACTATCGCCGTTTCATTTCAAATTTCTCTCGTATCGCTGTACCACTCACGGCTTTGACACATAAAGGAAAACCCTTCATATGGGGACCTAAGCAAGAAGAAGCCCTCCAAACCCTTAAGCAAAAGCTTTGTGACGCACCTATCCTCACACTCCCCGAAGGTTGCGATGACTTTGTAGTATATTGCGACGCATCAGGGCAAGGACTAGGCTGTGCATTAATGCAAAGGGGAAAGGTGATAGCCTATGCTTCTAGGCAACTCAAAGTGCATGAGAAAAACTATACTACCCACGACCTAGAACTTAGAGCCGTTGTGTTCGCTCTTAAGATATGGAGACATTACCTCTATGGTACCAAGTGTGAAATATACACTGACCACAAGAGCCTCCAACATATCTTTAACCAAAAGGAGTTGAATATGAGGCAACGAAGATAGGTCGAACTTCTTAATGACTACGAATGTGAAATTCGGTATCATCCTGGCAAGGCAAATGTGGTGGCCGATGCACTCAGTCGAAAGGGTTATGCGAACTCCATTCGTCTTCTATGTTCGCAAATCGTAACCGACATCAAAGATCAAATCCGAGAAGCTCAACATGTTTCTATAACAGAATACGACATACGCAATGAGCTATCTTGTGGAGCAGAACTTAAACTCGAAACAAAATCTGACGGTATCCTGTATTATCTAGAACGCATATGGATTCCCGATCAAATAACCTTCGCGATCTCCTTATGAAAGAGGCGCACAAAACACGATACTATGTACACCCAGGAGCCGACAAGATGTATCAAGACCTTCGATACACCTACTGGTGGCCTGGCATGAAAAAGGATATTGCTGTTTTTGTTTCCAAGTGCCTTACCTGTTCTAAAGTAAAAACTGAACATCAAAGACCCTCAGGACTTCTAGTCCAACCTGAAATACCTGTATGGAAGTGGGAAAACATAACCATGGACTTCATTACCGGGTTACCTCGCACTTCTGGTGGGTACGACACTATATGGGTAATCATTGATCGTCTTACAAAATCAGCTCACTTCATTCCGATTCGCGAGGACTTCAAGAATGAGAAGTTAGCTCGTATCTACATCAGCGAAATCGTAAGCCGTCATGGTGTACCGTTAAGCATTATTTCAGATCGTGATGGTCGTTTCACTTCACGAATATGGCAAGCCGTACAAGCCGCTTTGGGTACACGATTAGACCTCAGTACCGCTTATCATCCTCAAACTGATGGACAATCTGAACGCACCATACAAACTCTTGAAGATATGCTTCGAGCATGTGTCATAGACTTCAAGGGAAATTGGGACGCTCATCTACCATTAGTTGAATTTTCGTACAACAACAGCTATCATTCAAGTATCGGCATGGCACCTTTTGAAGCTTTATATGGTCGTAAGTGCCGATCTCCAGTATGTTGGCACTGGAGAAGCTCAGATCACCGGTCGAGAATTAATACAAGAAACAACAGACAAGATTCATCAAATTCGAAACAACCTTCTAGCGGCACAAAGTCGTCAAAAGAGTTATGAAGACAAACGACGAAAGCCCTTGGAGTTTAACATTGGTGACCAAGTACTTTTAAAAGTATCGCCGTGGAAGGGAGTGGTTCGTTTTGGCCAAAAAGGCAAGCTAGCACCACGCTATGTAGGACCTTTCAAGATACTCGAAAGAGTAGGACCTGTAGCATACAAGCTTGACCTACCAGAGGAACTCAACAGAATTCATCCCACATTCCACATATCGAATTGAAGAAGTGCCTCGTCGATGAAAATCTCCATATTCCTCTAGAAGACAATCAAGTCGATGAATCTATGCATTTCATTGAAAGACCAGTAGAAATTATGGACTTCGGAGAGAAACGGTTAAGACGAAGCCGCATTCCAATTGTCAGGGTACGCTCGGAGTCGAAACGAGGACCTGAGTTTACTTGGGAGCGTGAATACTCAATGCACGAGAAATACCCACATCTATGTCCTGTTACCACTACTACTTAAATTTCGGGACGAAATTTCTAAAAGTAGGGGATACTGTAACATCCGCCGAAAAACGGGTTTTCAAAACCCGCTTCGTTTATTAATCGAATAATCGGTTTTAAATTTTCGTTGCTTATATATGACTTATTTTAATTTTAAACGATACATAATTAATAAACAAATTAGAATTTATAAATTATAATTGTTAAAAAGTAAAAATAAATTAATTAAAAAGAAAAAAACGGCTGCCGTGAGTCGAACCCGGGTCAGCCGGGAACCTCAAGTCTTAACTCACACTCGCCCACCCACTCCGCCACTTGTGCCTTTTGATGATATATTAAATCAATTAATTCAAATAACAAAAACTCGTTTTCAAAATCAGTCAACCGACGCGCCCATTTCGCAGTCGCCGGTAATCCCGACGATTTCGCCATTTATTGTCGGTTTCTTGTGACTTAACGTGCATAATAACTCTTACATCGGTTATAATCGATGTCCAGCTCCGCGACATCAGTCATAACCGCCGGAGAATTATTGACCAACGAATCAAGACGGTAATCAGACCCAATTCATCGATATTCTTCCCTATAAATACACACTCTAGCCTCTGATAATCTTTTCGCTCACAATCACACCAATTCTCGACGCAATTTCACTCGCCGGAATTTTTTGTGCAATCACCGGACTTTCGCCGGAAAACCGAGACTCACATCATCACGGTAAATACCTCGACTCTTTCTATTCCATTCCATTGTTAGACCATTACTAACATCAATCTATCACCCAGAACCAATCCCAGACGACGTTGTCGGAAATTCTGCTTTCGCCGGAAAACTTCTAGAATTTCCAAAATCACGCCGTGAGCTGGTATGATCATTTAAACCTACTGATAATCGTTGCTCAGTAGTTCATTTTCACATCTAATCCATCCAAACTGTTAATTGATCCTAACAGCCGAAGTTCACAAAACAGAGCCGACGAATCCTTGTCGGAGTTCTGTGAAAGACACTGATCGGTACATTCTTTCCCCAAACCCTCTCTGTTCACTACCTTTCAATTGCTTATAATGCTCGTTAATCGAATTGGACATGAAACCGTTGAATTATCATTATCTGTGTTCTTGAGCGAAAAGACGAAGTTCGTTTATGTTATAAGACTAATTAAAATCAGTATTATGAACGGGTTAGACACCAAGTCCAGCGGTGGACTGTGTGCAAACAAATACATACACGACGCGAGTTCGATCCCTATCACAACCTTAACCTCTGAAATAAAAATGTTTTTTTTTAAACCGAACCGAGTTAACTCACAGTAAGATGTTAAGTATAATAAAAACCGGAATATTTACCAGGTTAGACATACAGTCCAGCGGTGGACTGTGTGTGCCAAACTAAACCACAGGTCCCGGGTTCGAGACCTGTGGAGATCACCGGGTTGATACAAATGAATCCTTTTTAAATAAAAGATTTTCGGATTAAGTTAAATAGTATATAAATATAATTAAAAACAGAAATATTTCGGGTTAGACACGTAGCTCAGTTGGTAGAGCTGCGTGCACGCGTACGGGAGGTCACGGGTTCGAGTCTCACTCAGTGCAATAATATTCACAACCGAACCGGTCAACGGTCAACGGTCATGGTCAACGGTCAAAAGTCAACATTTTTTATTATTTTTATTTATTTATTTAATTTAAAAATCAATTAAAAATACTTAAAAATAACATTTTTAAAGTTAGAAAACAGCCTTAAACTCACAAAAATATATCCAAAAATCCTATTAAAATTGTTAATAAAATCCACTTACTTACCGTACCTTTTCGTTATTAATTAGGTTAGTTATTCCTCGTCGATCAATCCTCTAAACTCGTGCGCATTCAACATCATCCACTGAACGCACCCAATGTGAGTGAATCTCTACCAATTCCCCGTTTTAATCACATTTTGGGGTGTATCATGTGTCGCTATTTATTTATTATAATTAAACACTTGTGCATTCATCATATTCATGATCAAATGAGTTGCCAATATATATCAAATTGTTTGTGTGGTTAATGTTTAGATTTAATATATCATGTTCAGTACATACATTATCATAGGCCGCCGCTCCCCATTACCTATGAGCGTGAGCCGTTCCCCATTACCTATGAGCGGGAACGAGGCGTTGCCAACATATGATCGGCTCCGTTTGATTGAGCCTTGATCGCACATACATTTCAGATGAGAAGAAAAGTTTTGTAAGAATAAAAAGAATAACTTTTAAAACAATAGAAAATTTTCATTTACTTCATTTAATGTGTGTATTTAATATTATGAAAAATGGGATATAGGTAAATCTATAATTGTCATTAATTAGCTAATTAATTAAACTTGTAACTCATTTTTTTAATATACTTTTCAAGATAAAATAATTTATGGTGAAGGACAATTTTCGACATGTGTAGGATAAATTTTAGTATGTGTAGGATAAATTTTAAAATGTGTAGGGTATTTTTACATGTGTGTAGGGTAAATTCCGATAAGTATAAGATATATGTAGGATAAGTTTTGAAATGTGTAGGATATCATGTTTTTTGTTTTATTAATGAGAAATAACATAATTAATGAGAGTAGTTATAAACTATTTAATGTTTACCATTGTTTCCTTTCTTCTTTTTCTTCTCACATTAAATTTCTTCTTAAATGAACCTTCCCCTATATATATATATATCCATTTATTCATATAATTTCATATACACATATATGACTATGAATCCAACTTTAAATTCCCAACTATTATACAAATATATTCTCCCCTCAGAAGTTTTGGAGGAACAACCTCCAGGACTCTTTGAAACCATTAATCTCCCCCTTCAAAAGCGCATCAAACGATACTCTTGCTACTCCGGTGAGGGTTTGGGTGAACATAAAACACCATGTCGGCAATGACCACAGTCCGACGTTTGCTGCGCCATCAAAATCAAACATGTGGTTGTCCGAATCTGTAGTACCATCGTATTTCTTTACGGTGGATGACATTTTCAGCATCAGCGGAAATTTTGCATTTACAGTTCTTTGTGAAAATTTTGAATTAGTCGTCATGGAAATTGGATGGTATAGTTTTGTGAATTCCGATTCTTCATTGGTGAATCCTTGCGAGATGGAGCCGGAGGAAGCACCCGTCGGAGAAAATCCTGTAAAACCCAGCAAGGAATTTATAACGTATGGAGAGGAGTGGAGGTAACAATTGTGGGGATGGTAGGCGATGCCGAAGTAACAAAACCGTTATTTCTTATATCGTTTTCTTCACTAAACAACATGGTTTGTAAATCGAGGATCAGTTCTTCTCTAGCTTGCTGAGCTTTAAAAAGTGTCGTAGGAGACTGGCATTTCTTGACAATGAACACATCATTGAACTCCACTAAGGATGGAGTATCAACCAACACAAAAGGGAGCGTACTGCTAGAGCCTGAGCTTAAAGGACCAGTAACGGTAGAGGCTACAACTATAATTGTAGTTGGAGTCTCTACAGCTATGAAATAAGTGTCTAAATCAAATGGACCTAGAGCCGCCATAGTCAAAATATGTTCAAGGATTCAACTTGTGAAAAGCTGTGAACAAAGATCGGATAACGCCAATTGAAGATTCAAAAACCAATCCTTTGGTTGGATCAAGTGGACTAAATTCTATTGCGAGGAAAGTTACCTACAAAATCCGTAAACCGTTAGGCTCGTTGCAGAGGTGGGAGGACCACTCCGTGACCACCCTCCGGCGCGAGAGGATAAGTATAAGTTCTAGAGAGAGAAAGTAGAGAGAAAAAGTTAGGACGACGATCTAGAGAAAAACATACTTTTGGTGTACTTGAAGTGGGCTATTTATAACCGTTGTTTAGATGACGTCATCCGCCCCATTTAGTTTGTTCGACAGGCGGCCAGCTATGAGGCGAGTGCTTTACGATTCTTAGGACGGAATCCGTTTTTATATGATTCGGTGGCCAAGTCTATGTCCAGTGTTAGAGGTGGTGTTACCTCTACATTCGTCAACATTGAAACTTGTCTGCCGACATTGTTCTTGTTCTTCACACTCAAAAACTTGTTCTTTTGCATCTTGCTATCTAACTTGAAATATATATCTTCATGAGCATTAAATATGTTCTTTGATGTGGCATGACCTGGATTAAAATACTTGTCATTTATCTTTAAACCCGTAGAAGGTGGGTTGTGTTTAATTACATAATCGGCCTACGTGGCAAAACTTGTTCAACAAGAATATATCTCCAATTAATTTGGAGATGTGTTACTAAAATTTAAACTAATATCTTTTACTTGCCAGGAGATATCACCTGATTGAAATGTGATATGCCCTTGTCTTTAAGGGAAAACCGTAGTATATATCGTACCTCCTTACATACTCGGTACATGTACTTGCATTCTCGCAACCCTAAGCTTTACTCTCATACATTCTTTGTTGACTCTTAATCTCACACCAGAGGGTGGTCACATAGAGAACCCTTTTATATGATGAGACAGACTGTGTTTGGTTTTGCAGAAATCTGATAGCATTGTTTAAAGCCAAGGATCGACCAAAGAGGTTTCATTGAAGTTGAGTGCCTTTTAAGAACCGTCATTCATGTATCTGTATCTTCATTCTTCAATAGCATATGTATATTCATCGGATCTAAAAGTAACTTAGACTATTTATTGGAAACGTAAGCCTCAACTAATATTAGAGTCCTGATCTCTCCATTGTTTATTATCTTTGTTTTTTCTGAACGAAAAAGGTTTCTTCTATCCAGCTTTACATCAATTATGTCTTATGATATGCATGTTTTTATAAATAACATGCATCACGCATGCAAATCTTAAGTAGTATGCATTATCTCGAATGTGTTATGAAAAATGTTGCTTATACAATATTAAAAACAATAAAAATTAATTGTCTTTATTCCCAAAATTTCAAATTGGTACGAATACTATAATGGACTACTGAATAAAGTCTTTTATAATTGAAAAGAATCAAACAGAATCCACTTTTAGACAGCATTATGTGTGGGATGGTCCATAATTATTGTAGATAAAGTTTATTTCCACAATTAATCCAAATAAAGTTAATTGGGTGGCCCGGGTGATAGGATGAGATATTGGATTCCTATAAAAATATGAAAAAGCCCGACAAAATTATCATCATCTGCTTATCGGGTCACACTCATATTGGTTTTGCTGGAAAGTGATCACTACTGCGAATAGATTACTTTATTCATGCAGCAGCAGCTTTAAGGAAGAGCATGATTCATGTGTTTCTGTAATATATTTTGTCACCGTCCGTAAATCTATCCTTGTTACTGTCTTGCTATCTTATACATTCGCAGCTTTGAAACATAGCAAGTAATTAATAGTCAAGTCTTTCTCAACACAAAATCCAATCCTAAGCTCAGTCCGCATTATTTCCACCACCCAACTTAAGTTCATCATATCTCCATCAAATCAAATTATCAGTTAATTTCTTCCTCTGGAGTTATGGGTTACAACTCAACAGATGATTATCTTACAATTATGGATGAACTCAGCCATGACTACAGCCTTCCAGAAAAAATGATGAATTCGTTGCTGGGTTACGTAAAGTCTATATACCAATCAGATATGCGAAACGATTATGCTAAACCTATGTTATGGATTGGGATGTATATCGCCATAGCATCTCTGGTTTGCATCCTTGCCATGGTGGCTGATTTATTACATGGTTTCCATAGCAGAAAGCTATGGTTTCCGTGTAGATTTTTTAGAATTAATGCTGCTTACCTCTCTCTAATAGCTATTGCAATGAAGTTACCAGTGGATCTAAGTGGTTCCATGCCTGGTAATGTGGACCAAGCGGGAAAGCTCGGAAGCATGGCCTTTATGTGCACCATGATGGCGAATTTACTGCCTTGTTTAGGTACCATGGATAGCAATGAACTTTTGTCAAACATCACAGCTTTGGGTATTCTTGTAATCACCTTGGTTGTGAACGTAATCATACAAATTCAAACGGGTGTTGTGTCCTACAGTGAAAATGCCCGTATTCTTGAGCATGTTGCTCCTAAATATGATGTCAAATCACTGGGCGTGCGTAAACATCGCAATGCAATACTAGCCTGGATTTATGTGGCTTTGTTACTTGTGTTGTTGATAGTGCACGTGTGTTCGTGTTTAGCGATTCTAAAATCCAAAAAGATTATAGAATCGAGATACGAACAGCGTCATGAAAGAGTTCCTAAAGACATGCAACCATCATCAGGAGAATTATCAATAGTTGATAACTTGAAAAATCATGTGAGGAACCACTGGATCATGGCAGGGAGTGGCAGTCCCGAATTCATAACAGCTTGCTTTCGTACCACATCTGCTTCCGGGGTAATATGTATTTTAGTCACTGTCTTACACACTCTTACTATCTCCTGGACGATTAAATCTGGTTGGGATAAGGACTTTGATTCGGATTATAGTTGGTCCATGAAAGTGATTCTCATAGTACAATTTGTCGGAGTGGTGATTGGTACAATTGCTCCGCTTGCTAGATGTTTTGCAACCTTAAGCTTTAAAGTGTCCTCCAAAATCATTTCAAAATACTTTAAGGTCTTTGAAGTAGAAAGCTACTGGACTAGCAAGTTATATGACTGGAGACGTGCTAGCATAAAACTCCCCTTTCGAAGCCGCCCCAAACTCGAGGTGGTCACGGAGAGTTTGAAAAGGATAATTCTCAGACCATGTATGGAACTTCAGGAGGGAGTTGTGGTGTTGTGCAAGATAATATCTTTGGTCCCGTTCGTTTTTATGATATGTATCGTCTATTGTAAACATTGTTTGAAGTGGTTATTGAAGGCTGACAAAGTGGACGGAATCAAAGATCTTAGTCAGTATGTTTTGCGTCTTGAAGATGAGATGGAGCTTGCTGACAGAACATTGGAAGGCCTTTCAAAGTCTGTGAACCGATTGATCGAAAAGGGTGAAAAAAGGCAACCTGAAGATCTTAAAATCCTGATAAAAAAATCAGATAGTGGTCTTAAAGGAGTTGCAAACTTTGACCACATTGATCACCATCGTGTTCCATCTTTACTATCAAAAGTACAAGATCAAGAATTTTGGAGCTTACCAGTGGTAAGCTTAACAACTATCGCCATTTCTCTTCTTGAAAAAGAAAGTAATGAAGTTGAAAGCTTGTTGAAAAGTGTGTGGGAAGGTCTAAGATATGTCACACTGGTGGAAGAAAGTCTCAATGTTACCGATGACAATGCAAGCTTTCAAAAGGAAGCTGATACTTTGTGGAATGAAGTTCTTTACGACCAAAAATGGTTAGGAATAGACATTCCAAAGTCCTTTTTTTAAGGAAAAATCAGCTACACATATTGTTGAATGTTTAGGACGCGACAATCACGACTCTCCATATACAGAAAAAACAGCTCAACAGAATGTTGAATGGTTCAGGGATACATCTAAAAACATAGATAAAATCAGAGGCATAGATGATGATCCCATACACAGGTCTATTTGTGCCAACTCAATGTTTCATATAACCAAAACAATCCTGCTTACATATGAAGCCAACGAGGACGACATGGTTAGCCGAAAAAATCTTTTTGATAGTCTATCATCAATGATTGCTGACATAATAGCTGCTTGTCTGACCAACTTACCACAAGTCATAACAAAGAAATGCTACAATAGTGCGATAGAGAAATGGGAAGACAGTGTCAAAGATGCAGCCCTACTTTTAGGGGAGACTAAAGAAATAATCAAAACCCTTTATGAAGATCACGGTAAAGTTATTTCAGGCATGAGTCCAAGTGACTTGCCATTTATCAACAAGTGGCGTGCACATTTAGGGAATCCCTAATATATTCCTTAATACCATTTTGGTTCTTCAAGTAAGTAAGTTCATGTTTATTTTTTCGATTTCCTACTATTGTACAGAGTTATACTAATTAATGTATGAATTGAATTGCAGTGTCTGATTTTCCAGGATGATCGAATAAGCTCCTTCAAGAAGTTAGTTTGCATGATCTATTAGCCTCCAGAAAGTATGTTGACTTGCTTGTAAATTGTTTTCAGTTATGTGTTAATATATATGTGTGTGTGGCTTTTGGTGGGGTTTGAGGAACCTTTGGATGCATTTGTTGTCTGATCTTAGTCCCAATTGGTATATATGTTATCATGTTAGAATGGTTGCAACCATTTGGGGTGATCGAATAAGCACACTTAAAGCCAACTTTGAAGTATTTGGGGTTGTCGTAAAATCACTATGGTGTTATTTTTTATAATCAAATGGGGTCGATACCTTGTAACCTAAATTAATCTCATAAAGTCTTTTTGCCTACGAAGCAGTTGATCGGATCACCACTTCAACTTCATTTATTTTGCATTATTCCGTATCTCTTGGCTTGTTTTTAACAACGTTTTCCTGACATGCATAAAAGGCCCCTGTGAGGTTTAAGTTATTCCAAATTTTCTCATAACTATAAAAGTGAGCACCTCTTTTATACTAATTAATTAGTTTAAGGCTCATAACAATTATGATACTCAATATTGCTTAGGCCCAAATTGGATATGTTAAGCCTAAGAGTTGTGATGTTATTCACACTAGTATAGGCCTAGTATAGGCAGTGATTTTCTTATATCCAATGTTTAAAAACTGATATGGTTATTATACCATGGCTAAGAGAAATTTTATTTGTTATATAGAACCAAAGCATTGAAGAATGGTTAATTCTAATGAGGCACAAAGTAGCCATCGGAACGTCAAAGACGCTAAAAACTATAGCCATAAATAATGATAATGATTTCCAAGCTCGCATTGATGCGGTTGTGGAAAGGGCCATGAGTAAGGCCATAGAAAGGCTAAGAGAGCCGAGTGCCACTCGCTCTAGACCCCTATCTATTCCACCATCTTCAGCTCATAAAGAGAGATCTGTTCACTCTTCAAATGCGAAGAGTGAACCAAGGATAGCAGACCTTGCTGATAGGTCCCGTTTTGCTAAAGACGGGTGTACCTATAAATACTTTGTCTCCTGTAAACCCCGAGACTTTAATGGGGAAAAAGGAACCGTAGAAGCCTTAAAGTGGCTGGATGAGATGGAGACTATAGTAGACATCAGCAGCTGTGTTGAAAAGGATGTGGTCAAGTACGTATCACAGTCCTTTAAGGGCGATGCCCTAACATGGTGGAAGGCCATGATTCAGTCAACAGGTAAGTTATACCTATATAATCTGGGATGGTCTAAGTTTGTGGACCTTGTAAAGGAAACTTACTGCCCAACCCATGAAGTGGAGAAAATAGAGACAGACTTCTTGTCTCTTTCCATGAAAAACCTAGATTGTCGGAAAAATGTTTCCGATTTCAATTCCCTATCTAGGTTAGTTTCCTATTTAATTACCCTGAACCAAACGCATTGCGCGTTTTATTAATGGGTTAGCGCCTGAAATAAAGGGCATGGTAAAGGCTGCACAGCCTACTACCTATAGGTCTGTTGTAGACCTATCTCTTTCTCTCACCCTTGATCTAGTGAGACAAAAGTCAGTTAAGTCTGAAATTGCGGAAAAAGGAAGAGGGAAGATGACAACTCCCATAAGTTTAATAAGAAAAATAAAGGGAGATTTGGGTTCAAAGGAAACCAAGGCAAGTCGGCTGTGATGCCATTTTGCAAGACTTACAACCACAAACACTGGGACAGTGTACTTCTGATCCACAAGCTAGACCTTGTGGCATATGTAAAAGGAGAGGGCATAAGACCCTAGATTGTAAAGATCTTAAGGATGCTGTATGCTATATCTGCAACGAAAAAGGGCACATTGCAACTAACTGCCTTAAGAGTTCAAAGAATAATAATCCAAAGTCCTGGAGAGGCCAAGAAGGGGAATGCACGCGCCTTTTGGCTAACTGCTAAGGAAGCTGTTAATGACATAACGTCATAACAGGGACTTCCCATTAATGATATTTATGCTAGAGTTCTTTTTGATTCGGGTGCGGATAAATCATTTGTTGATTATAAGTTTAGTAAACTATTAAATTTACCCATAAGAACTCTAGATAAAATTTATGAGATAGAACTCACCGATGGAACCTTAGAAACTGCTTCTTCCATTCTTGATGGATGCTCTATATCCATTAAGAATTATTCCACCCCTATCTCTCTTTTGCCAATGAAATTGGCGGGGTTCGATGTTGTCTTAGGCATGGATTGGTTATCTCATAACCAAGCCCGCATTGCCTGCGATAAAAAGCTCATCGAGATTAAGACCCCATCTGGTGAAATGATCACCATCCCTGGAGACTCACACTATGGATTGCCAGACAAGGTGTCATTATTTAAGGCATCCAAGTGTTTGAGAAGAGGCTGTGTCATCTATATGGCACAAGTTACCATAAATGAACCAAAGCCGAACCTTGAAGATCAACCAGTTATCTCAGAGTATCCCGATGTTTTCCTTGAAGAATTACAAGGCCTACCTCCAGATAGGCAAGTGGAGTTTAGGATTGATATCCTACCACGAGCAGCACCTGTTGTTAGAGCTCCGTATCGGTTAGCACTGACGGAAATGAAGGAATTGAGGACGCAATTAAATGAAATTTTAGAAAAAGGCTTTATTCAGCCTAGTTCCTCACCTTGGGGAGCTCCTATTCTGTTTGTAAAGAAGAAAGACGGTTCGATGCGAATGTGCATCGACTATCGGGAGCTGAACAAGCTAACCATTAAGAATAGATATCCTCTCCCCAGGATTGATGATTTATTCGACCAACTTCAAGGGGCTAGTTATTTTTCTAAGATAGATTTAAGATCAGGATACCATCAACTGAAGGTTAGAAGTGAAGATGTTCCTAAGACAGCCTTCAGGACCCGCTATGGTCATTTTGAATTCTTAGTGATGCCTTTTGGGCTCATAAATGCACCAGCAGCATTCATGGATTTCATGAATAGAGTCTGCAAGCCATATTTGGATAAGTTTGTCATTGTCTTCATAGACGACATACTTATCTATTCTCATAATCAAGATGATCACGAGAAACATATTCGGTGCATCCTAGAATTGTTAATGCAGGAGAAAATTTATACGAAGTTCTCTAAATGCGAATTTTGGCTTAGAGAAGTCCAATTTCTTGGACACATGGTAAGTGAGCGTGGTATCCAAGTGGATCCCGCCAAATCGAGACTATAATAAATTGGGAAGTGCCCAAGACCCCAACAGAAGTTCGTAGTTTCTTAAGACTGGCTGGTTACTATAGGAGGTTCATTGAGAACTTTTCAAGGATAACCACTCCTTTAACTTCTTTGACCCGTAAGAATATTAAGTATAATTGGGGTCCAAAGCAACAAGAATCTTTTGAGGTTCTTAAACACAAGTTAAGCAACGCTCCTGTGTTATCTCTACCGGAGGGTATTGAGGAATTTGTAGTCTACTGTGATGCATCGCACACTGGCATGGACTGTGTGTTAATGCAAAAAGGCAAGGTGATTGCCTATGCATCACGACAATTAAAGGTGCATGAAAAGAATTACACCACCCACGATTTGGAATTGGGTGCCGTTGTATTTGCAATAAAACTATGGAGACATTACTTATATGGCACAAAGTGTGTTATATACACAGACCATAAAAGTCTTCAGCATCTGTTCAATCAGAAAGAATTGAACATGCGACAACGTCGATGGATGGAAACACTTAACGATTATGATTGTGAGATTCGCTACCATCCAGGCAAGGCAAATCTAGTTGCCGATGCCTTAAGTCGCAAGGAAAAGGTGAAACCTATAAGGATTAACGCTAAGAGCATTGAGCTCAGAAATAGCTTAAGTGAGAAGCTATTAGATGCGCAGAAGCAAGCCTTGTTTGAGGCTAATATCCCTAATGAGGGATTAGGCAGAACTGTGGATCAGTTAACACCTGGAAATGACAGAATCCTAAGATTTAATGATAGAATTTGGGTTCCGATCTTTGGAGGACTTAGAGATCTAATCCTCCAGGAAGCGCATAATTCAAGATACTCTGTTCACCCGGGTGGTGACAAGATGTATCAAGATTTGAAGAAAAATTATTGGCGGATGGGTTTGAAGAAATCCATAGCTACATATGTAGCTAAGTGTCTGACGTGTTCGTAAGTTAAGGCCGAACATCAGAAACCGTCAGGACTTCTACAACAACTTGAAATTCCCACTTGGAAATGGGAAATGGTAACTATGGATTTGATTACCAAGTTACCAAAGACCAAAAGTGGTAAGGACACTATTTGGGTCATAGTGGATAGACTGACTAAGTCATCTCACTTCTTACCAATTAAAGAGACATATAATTCAGATAAATTGGCTAAGTTGTATGTGGACAAGATAGTGTCCCTACACGGTGTGACAGTATCTATTGTATCTGATAGAGATACTAGATACACATCTCACTTTTGGAAAAGTTTCCAACAATCGTTAGGCACATGATTAAATATTAGTACGGCTTACCATCCGCAGACTGATGGTCAGAGTGAGCGTACCATCCAAACACTGGAAGACATGCTTAGGGCATGTGTGATTGATTTAGGTGGAAGTTGGGATGACCACTTACCCCTAATAGAATTCTCCTACAATAACAGTTATTATACAAGCATCAAGGCTGCTCCTTTTGAGGCCTTGTATGGGAGAAGATGTAGAACGCCCGTATGTTGGGCAAAAGTTGGAGAGGCCCAACTGTCAGGACCTGAGATTGTCCTGGAGAGCACGGAAAAGATTATGCAAATCCGTGATCGTCTCAAAGCTGCCAGGGATAGGCAGAAGAACTATGCTGACAAGAGGCGTAAATCTCTTAAGTTCCAAGTAGGGGATAAGGTCATGCTAAAAGTATCACCCTGGAAAGGTGTGATGCGTTTTGGAAAGAAGGGCAAGTTAAACCCTAGATATATAGGACCCTTCGAGATAATCGAATGTGTCGGCACTATAGCTTATAATCTCAGGTTGCCAGAGGAGCTTAGTAGAATCCATGATGTATTCCACATATCTAATCTTAAGAAAAGTGTAGCCGATGAGTCGCTAGCAATGTCGCACAATGAGGTGCAAATTGATGAAAACCTGAGGTTCGTTGAGAAACCAATTTTGATCGAGGATCGACAGGTTAAGAAGCTCCGAAGCAAAATAATACCTATAGTAAAGGTTAAATGGGACGCTTTTAGAGGTCCTAAATATACGTGGGAGGTTGAGTCCACTATGCGACAAAAGTACCCCCATCTTTTTGAATAAAATCTCGAGGTCGAGATTTCATTTAAGGGAGTGAGGATGTAACACCCTGTAAAATCGTGTCCAATAATATAGTGACACGTGTTGTATTTTATATAATTGTCTGTTAAAGACCAATAAGGACTAAAGGCATCCACATGCTCAAGATTGAGCCTCTGAGTGACGAACCGATGTCAACATGCATAAATAATAGCCTCTGAGTGACTGATACGTCAACATGCTTAAATCATTAGCCTCTGAGTGACTAATATGTCAACATGCTTGAAACTTGGCCTCTGAGTGACTAATACGTTAACATGCCTAGCCTCTGAGTGACATCGGAATCAACATGCTTGTGATAAGCCTCTGAGTGATCCTTTGTGAAGTCCTAACTCTCATACGTACCGTTTGTTGGACGAGAGAGTTCAATTCTGTAAATATGTGAAAGTGAATATTGGAGGGATTAAAAGTGTCAACATGTTAATTTATACCTCTGAGTGACCTTTTAACGAACCGAGAGCTCAATAATGCCCGGGCATAATCCCGAGTATGCTAAGTATTGGCTACGGAGCGCTAAAAGTGCCAAAATAGTATTTAAAATCGTTTTTATAAGCTTTATATAGTTTAGGGGCCAAAGTGTCAAATTTTAAAACTGAAATAGGGGCGGTTGCGGGCCGCGAGAGACCTGGCCTGTGTCTCTTGCACCCCGCGAGAACAAACCTGCAGCAGAAAGTTTGTTTTGGAGCCCAAGCAAAACTCCAAAACCATTAAATCGAAACCATGGCCTTTCTAATCAGCTATGCCACGTTTTGGGACACTTGTAAGCTTCTTCTTACACCCCTAGACACCTGGCTTCACCTCCTTTGAGCTCTTCAACTATAAATAGGTGCTTAAGTTCACCATTTCAACTTGCACCTTTCTTATTCACTCTTCTAAGACCATTATGGTCCAGCCAATGTTCAAAATGAACATGGCTAAGTGATCATAGTAAGGTAGGTGTTAGTCCCTATAAAGGGCACCTCCTGAAGATCACGTTTGCTAGACCAATTGACGGGTCAAAGTTATGATATTAAAAAGTCAAACAGGCCATTTTTCAAAACAAATCATAAATTGATCTTATATATGTTATGTAACATGTTTTGACACTTAAACAAGTTGGTAATAATTATTAGAACACGTATGAATATGTTCGGTCGTCAATTTCAGTTCTAGGGTCGGTTCGCAACCGAAAGTCGCAAGGTTTGACTTCTGCTTTGACTTTCGATTCTGACCCGATTTAGATTAGTTACCCACTGATCTAAAGTTGCATTATGATCATAATATAATATAGCATAACCTCTGAGGTTATATTACATGATCATAATCAGAATCCAAGTTTATGCGCAAGTTTCATAATTATGCCATCTTTGACCAAAATGTCCTTTTTGTATAAAACAAGGTTTTAAATGATAATGAACTTGAAAATTAATTTCTACTGATGTAATATTATAAGTCGGATTATTTGAGATGCTAAACCAAGTTATAAACTGAGTTTTTAAACAAGTCCTTTAACTATGTCGATAAATGACGGTTTTAGCTCCTGTGGCTTATAAAATAGTTTTAATCAAATATTTTCAAGGTAAATCATTTACCTACTGATATGTTATATTAAATAACATATTTTAAACATTTTAATCTTATCCAAATGTCAGTTTTCATAAACATCGCTTAAAGACGTCATATTACGACATAAGCGTCGTTTCGGCGCATAGTGTGGTTTTAAACCATATTAATTGACCAAGACTTGTTACCTACTGATTTTAAAACTTATTTTAAACCTACTTACAGTAGGTACTTATTTTAAACTCAGAATCCCAAATAATTTATAAACTATGTGTAAAATGACCAAAAATGCTCCTTCGGTGCATAGTTTGGTCATAAAAGGTAAAATACATATATATTTGATATCCTACTGATATTATATCATAAATAAATTATTTTTCCAGAATACTCATGATCATAAACTTAAATTTTATTTAAGTTCTTTTTATACGATATGAAATTACCGAAATGCCCTTATAAGGCATAATTTCGTTTTAAAACCTCAACGGGCATACAAGTTGATATCCTACTGATATCTTAACTTATTTAAAGTATAATGGCATATAGAACTTGTCCATAACTTATCCGGTTACCCGATATCGCTATTATGCGCACAGTTACGTATATGTAACTATTTTACGGAATTTAACCGTAACGGGTTTAACCGTATCATTTTAAGTTCAAAATCCAGAATGTTTATAGTTTATCCATATTATACAAGTCAAGTACTTGCCGGGTTAAACTACATTCTATCTGATCATCGTTTAATCAAGCGTTATACGTAATGATCATGTACACTATTCGGTTTATACAACTGTTAGTATTTAATTGGCTAGTTTATGCCATAATCCAGACTAGAGCCTTCTCGGTAAAAGCTATCTGCACTCGGTACTTTTGTATACGGCTGAGTTATTTAAAAATAAAAGAAGAAAGCAATCTCAGGTAAATGCTCTCAACTTATTTCCCCTATAAGGGCTTGAGATATGGTAAATTATTATTGCATGGTCCATTGCATGGTTAACCTTCCTAAGATAATACAAGATTTTGTTCCGTTTGCACTTGAAATCATTTTTAATATTTTCAAAATGAGTCAGTTGGGTGTATTACGTATCCTCTAAAACTAATCTGCAGGTACAACACGAAATTAAGCCGGAAGCTGCTCGTAGAGAATAAGAGGATTCTTGTAAATCCTTAGATTTGCCTAAAGTCTGTTTTGTATTCTTTCTTGTACATTCTATGATCCGCCTGTGGATCTTCTATTACAAACTTGTATATTATTTTGTATTTTCGAACATTCAGTTTGTAATAGTAATTTTACTCCAAGACTTCCGCTGTGCCACGTTTAATTGACTATGACGTTATCAGCTGTTGTCATGATACTCCCCACCCGGGCCCATCTGTGTATGGATTTCAGGGTCAGAAATCCGGGGTGTGATAGTTTTTTTATTTGAGGCCAAAAGTTAAGTAAAGCCCGCAAACCAATTTTTTGTTTGAAATAAGCAAAACGTAAAGGCCCAACTCTAACTAAACATGGTCCAGTCCTAAATCTATTGTGTACGTACGATACGATCGAGGCCAAAAGTTCAAACTTCAAATATAATTCCTAAGTCGCATGTGGTTGGTAGTGATGGTCTTCTTTGGTCTGATACTTGAGAGGCAATGGGTGGAAACGAACTTGTTGGGCCAAGTACTAGGAGAAATAGAGAGCGCTACAGAGATAAGGATGATGCTAGAGTTGAAGTGGAAAATCTTGATGAACGATTGGATTCCTTGGTTGAATCGACTCAGAGGAAGATTTCATAGCTTATGATTAGATTGTGTCTCAAACATTGACACTTTCATGTTTTAAATTTAATATTACTATTAATATTTTGCATGATATTACTAAGAATTTTGATATTACTGTTAATAATTTTTCAAATATATATATATATAAATACATAAATATAAAATTACCAATATACCACCGCTATAACATATATATATATATATCATATAGTGGACCTTGATCTCGATTTGATTATGGATAGCTATAACTGTATAGGCATGGATCAACATAATTGGACAAACAACAATGACGAAAATGGCAGTTACTGTTGAAGAATTAGCCAATGTATGGCTAGCTCACTTATTAAAGTCTTTTGCCTCTTAGTAGGAGGTCTTAGAGCATTCACAATGAATTCCTTTTCCCTATTCATATAATTACACTAAAAATCACTATTTTTTTCTCTGCTTTTCAATTAATTTTTATACCTTTATAATTATTTTTTCTCTCTCTTCCACTCACAACCACTTTCAAAAATATTAAAATATCTATAAGGTGTGAACAGTGTTCCCGTATATTTACAGATGGACGGTAACATTTTATCTCTCCTCCACTCACAATCACTCAAAACCACTCATAATCATTCCTTATAATATAATTATAACACTCGCATAAATATAAGAACTCCATTGTGAATGCTCTTACGTTCAATCCCAAATAAAAAGTAGATTAAGATTTATTTGATGTAGTTTAGGAGTATGTATGCGTTGCCTTTCTAAAGGAAAAAAAACCCTCATTACTAGAAAATGCACATATCTTGACATGTGAACAATGACATACGCTCATTTTATGACATTTAAAAGCGCATTGTCAACAAAAATTGTCATGGTATACAAAATTGAATAAATGAATGACACTCTTTTTTGTGTGTCATGTTTTTAGCGTCACAAAAAGAAAACAAGATCATTTAATGACACTTGAAAGCACGTGTCAAGGAAAACTTATCATGGTTTACAAAATTCAAAAAATATGACATTTTTTCGTGTGTTATCATTTTAGCATCACAAAATAAAAAATAAGACCAATATGACATTCGAAAGCGTGTGTCAAGAAAAAAATGTTATGATTTACAAAATTCAATAAATATATGATACTCTTTTTTGAATGTTATCTTTTTAGCGTCATAAAAAAATCAAACTATTATAATATGTAGGATTTATAACACTTATATTTGCATGTCATTTGTCATAAAAAAACTTAGATATGCATGTCATCTCCACATGTCTTCTAAAAATAAACTTTTACCTAAACATAATATAAAAGAATTATTATTTCAAGTAATCAAAATTTAATTGTGATAATACGCCAAAGAAAAATATAATATAAGATCAAGTTAATTTATTAAGTTAATATACAATTAAAATACTAAAATACAATACTTATGCTTATAATATAAAAAAGTAAAATGCTAAAACGGTCTCTGAGTTTAGATCACTTTAGTTAAAAAAATGATATCTTTGTGTCTGGATCCCTGATGTTTCAATTTTGATGTCATTTTCATACAAAAGGCAAACTTGGGTCAAATTTTCTGTTAACCTCCATCTTTTGTCCTTTTCCTCATTTTAATGTAGGATAGAATCATCTTTTACGTATTAATATAACTTAATTAAAAAAACCTTAATAAATCCCAAATAGACCCAAACCCTAATTGCCCATTTCATCTTCAACCCCACCCAACCTCTCCAACTCAAGAACAATAATGGTGGTCAGAGAACCACTCTTGAGATCAATGGAAAGCAGAAGTCGGACTTTAAAACTACTCACCGAACTCTCAAACCCTAACTAACTCTCCAACTTTCGACAGGCGACACCTGATCTACATTTTCACTATACAAACCCAACTATATGGCACCATATATAATCGCAAAAAAATTTGTTGTTTCATCGTCGTTGTTCATGAGTTGATCTCCGAGCAGGCTTCATCGTGCATTTCACCACTGCTGTTTGCATTTCGAACCGAACTGTTTAGAGATCGTTGATTTTGGTGAATTTAGGTTAGAATTTTGAGATTTTGTTTAATTTGATCAATTGTGTTCAATTAGGTTACGAAAATGATGAATTTGTAGTGATGTATTGCTCCGGTATTGTTTAGAGATCGTTACATTTGGTGATTTTAGGTTAGAATTTTGATATTTTAATCCAAAAGGAATCGTGACCAGTCCTCGAATTCACTACACCATTCGCGGCAAAGGGGAACGGCGACGATGTTTCCCGCGCAGTAAATGGGTTCACCACCTCCTTTGTCGCACCCGCCTCGTTTACCCTTATATGTTTTAAAATTTTTAATCTTTTTTTTCTTTTATTGTATTAGATTAGAAAAAGACAATAATGCCCTCATGTGTAAGGCACATGTTTAGTTACTGAAAATTTTAACTAAATTAGCGTTGAAGGACTTAAAGTGTAATGTTTTTAGCAAATTATTAAAGTTAAAGAGTATCAATTGTATCCTGGTACAACCATAGATAACAAAAAAAAATGTAATTTACCTTTATTTTCTAATTTTTCATCCACTTGCTACCGAACCCTTTATTCAAAATTCCCCTACCTTTTTTTACTTTTTTTCCACTTGCTAAATTACGTATCTTTATACATAAGAACTATTATGAGGTAAAAGTACTTTGTATTGGAGAGCTAATGTAACCAGGCAAGCATTAATTGAGAAAGATCAATATGTTACATGACAGCTTCTCATTTTCAATTCTAGATCATATAGGCCAAATTAAAGATATGTATTTTATAACCATATATGCTAAAAGAGCTGGATATTTTTTTTTTATTTTTCTATAGGGCAATGGCTGTGTATGCTACACGAAATGGTGACAGCATAAAGGCTAAACTCAAGTAGGTTATCGCTAATCCCTTATTTAAATTGTGGTTGGAATGATACTATAAATATAGAAACTCTTTACTTTAAACTTAAATTGCAACGGTTTCGCATATCTTGATATTTTTAATTGTGTAGTAGTCCTGTCAGCCGGGAACTATTGAATGTGGTTACTATTGACGAAGTTCATGAATTAGATAGCATACAAAGGAGTTGAAATTACTTGACAATGACAATTAAGTTTATACATATTTTAGCCTGTGTAACACCCTGTAAAATCGTATCCAATAGTATAGTGACACGTGTTGTATTTTAAATATAGTCTGTTAAAGACCAATAAGGGACTAAAGGCGTCAACATGCTCAAACTGAGCCTCTGAGTGACGGTCCGATGTCAACATGCATAAATAAAAGCCTCTGAGTGACTGGTATGTCAACATGCATAAATCATTAGCCTCTGAGTGACTGACATGTCAACATGCTTGAAATTTGGCCTCTGAGTGACTGATATCTCAACATGCCCAGCCTCTGAGTGACATCGGAATCAATATGCTTATAACAAGCCTCTGAGTGATCCTTTGCGAAGTCCTCATACGTGCCATCTGTTGGACGAGAGGATTCAATTTTGTAAATATGTGAAAGTTGGATATTGGAGGGATTAAAAGTGTCAGCATGTTAATTATTACCTCTGAGTAGCCTTTTAACGAACCGAGAGCTCGACAATGTCCGGGCATAATCCCGGGTATGCCAAGTATTGGTTACAGAGGACTAAAAGTGCCAAAAAGGTGTTCTAAAAAGTTTTTAGAAGCTTTTTAAAGTCAAGGGGCTAAAGTGTCAAACTTTGAATCTGGCCAAAGGGCGGTCGCGGGCCGCGAGAGACCTGGCCTGCGTCTCTCGCGGGGCGCGAGAAGGCCTCTGCTGCAGAAAGTTTTGCTTGGCTCCCAAACAAAACTCCAAAACCATTAAAATCGAAACCATGGGCTTCCCAAACTGCCATGCTACGTTTTGGGACACTTGTAAGCTTCCTCTTACACCCCTAAACACCTGGCTTCACCTCCTTTGAGTTCTCCAACTATAAATAGGTGATCAAGTTCACCATTCCAACTTGCACCTTCTCATTTATTCACTCTTCTCCCTCCTCTGAAAGTTCCTAGCTAAAAGGAGCATCCAACATAGTTCTTTTGCACCCTAGGAATCACTAGTAAGTGTTCCTTCCTTGTGCATTTTCGTTTATAGGCTTTTATAGCCAAAAGTCAAGCGTTTTACGAAAAATGCTTTGACTTTCGGTTAAGACCATTATGGTCCAACCATTATTCAAAATGAACATGGCTAAGTGATCGTAATAAGGTAGGTGTTAATCCCTATAAAGGGCACCTCCTGAAGATCACGTTTGCTAGACCAATTAACGGGTCAAAGTTATGTTAAAAAAAAGTCAAGTAGGCCATTTTTTGAAAAATCATAAAATGATCTTATATATGTTATGAAACCTGTTTTGACACCTAAACAAGTTGGTAATAATTATTAGAACATCTAAGAACATGTTCGGCTCGTCAATGTCAGTTCTAGGGTCGGTTCGCAACCGAAACTCACGAAGTTTGACTTCTGCTTTGACTTTTGATTCTGACCCGATTTAGATTAGTTACTTACTGATCTAAAGTTGCATTATGATAGTAATATAATGTCGCATAACCCTCTGAGGTTATATTACATGATCATAATCAGAATCCAGGTTTATGCGTAAGTTCCGTAATTATGCCATTTTTTACTAAAATGTCATTTTTGCATAAAAAAATGTTTTAAATGATAATGAACTTTAAAATGAGTTTCTTACTGATGTAATATTATAAGTAGGATTATTTGGGATGTTAAACCAAGTTATAAACTGAGTTTTCAAACAGGTCCTTAAACTATGTCGATAAATGACGATTTTAGCCCTTGTGGCTCATAAAATAGTTTTAATCAAATCTTTTCAAGGTAAATCATTTACCTACTGATATGTTATATTAAATAATATATTTTTAACATTTTATTCTGACCTTAACATCAATTTTCGTAAATATCACTTAAAGGCGTCATTTTACGACAAAAGCACCCTTTCGGCGCATAGTATGGTTTTAAACCATATTATTAACCAAGACTTGATACCTACTTATTTAAAACTTATTTTAAACATATTTGTAGTAGGTACATGTTATAAACTCAGAATCCCAAATAATTTATAAACTATGTGTAAAATGACCAAAATGCCCATTCGATGCATAGTTTGGTCATTAAAGGTAAAATACACTTATAATTGATATCCTACTGATATTATATCATAAATAAACTATTTTCCAGAATACTCATGATTATAAATTTAAATTACATTCAGGTTCCTTTTATATGGTATGAAATTACCGAAATGCCCTTATGAGGCATAATATCATTAAAAACCTTAACGGGTATATAAGTTGATATCCTACTGATATTTAACTTATTTAAAATATAATGGCATATAGAACTTGTCCATGACTTATCCGGTTACCCATTATTGCTTATAAGCATACGGTTGATTATACGTAACTAGTTTACGGAATTTAACCGAAACAAGTTTAACCTTGTCATTTAAACTTCAAAATCCAGAATGTTAATTGTTTACCCATATTATGCATGTAAAAATACTTGTCGGGTTTAAACTACATTCTATCCGATCATCGTTTAATCAAGCGTTATACGTTTTGATCATGTACACTACTCGGTCTAAGTCTATGACTTAAATAAAGACCGGTAGTATTTAATTGGTTAGCTTATGCCATAATCCAGACTAGAGCCTTGCCGGTAAATGCTATCTGCATGTTAGTACTTTTGTATACGGCTGAGTTATTGAATTTTAAAAGAAGACTAGCTCAGGTAAATACTCTCAACTTATTTTCCCTATACGGGGTTGGGATATGGTAAAGTATTACCGCTTGGTCAGAAATGGGATCAATCGAATGTCGGATTGTGGCTAGTAAATCCCATATTCTGTTTTAATCAGTTTTGTTTGATAACTTAAACATCAGGGGTTAAATTACTGTGTCCTGGATATCCTTGGCTCATTAGATTAGTTAATGGCCACGACCTTAGCGCGAGGTGTAGGCATACACCTGACAGACTCTCAAATGCAAATTACCCAAGACGTTGGGGATAACTCCTCTGTGAGTTCTAAGTGGTGTGTATTTAATCATGTCTCGGTCTCTGTACTGGGCCCTGTATGTATGGACACACATGTGAATCTGTTAACAAGGTTACAAGTAACCTTCCCAAGTTATAAAAGATTTTGTGCCCTGTGCACTTAAAATCATTTTAAAATGTTTTCAAAATGAGTCAGTTGGGTGTATTTACTAGCGAAAGCTGACGTATCGTCCAAAGGCTAACTGCAGGTACAATACGAAATAGGCCGGAAGCTGCTCGGTAGTGAATAAGAGGATCTTGCAAATCCTTAGATCTGCCCTAAAGTCTATTTTATATTCTTTCTTGTGCACTTTAATGATCCGCCTGTGGATCTTCTATACAAGTCTGTATATTATTTTGTATTTCCGAACATTTGATTTGTAATAGTAATTTTACTCGAAGATTTCCGCTGTGCCGTGTTTAATTGACTATGATGTTATCAACTGAAATCACAATACTCCCCACCCGGGCCCACCGGTGTATGGATTTGGGTTGGAAATCCGGGGTGTGACAGCCTGCATGTTAGAGAAATATGTACTTATATGTCCAAACAAATGCTTAAATTCATAGATTAAGATTTAAATTCTAATTCTTATGATTTATTTTATTTAATTGTTGTCTTAGGTCGGGGAAGGAGCAGGGGAATACTTAATTTCAAATATGGATGACATTCGCGATGATTGGTCGACTTATGCGACTACCTTTACTTTTTATTGACAAACCGTTTTTAAGATGTCGAATGAATGTATTGACAAATAATTTTTTTATTAACATTAAAATTTTTATAGTATACTTCACAAAAGATTATGCAATAAGTTGTTTTGGTATATATATATATAATATATATATATATATATATATATATATATATATATATATATTATGAAATAGATTTATTATTTTTATTATTATATGTGTGTATTTGTTTTAGAGTTAAATGCTTGGTTGGTCCCTGTGGTTTGCAAATCTTACAGACTTGGTCCCAGTGGTTCACTAATTACACACTTGGTCCTAGTAGTTTCAAATTTTGCACTCGGGTGGTCCTTACCACTAACCTTTGTTAGATTTCTCAGTTAAGTATATGCAAAATTACTATATTACCCTTGAAATAATAAAAATATAAAAAGAGGGGCCCACTACTCATCTTCTTCCTCACTCCATCTCTCTCTTTCAAAAACTCAGCCACCACCTCTCCTTCACAAACCTGCAACCTCCACCTCCACCTTAAACGCACCACAACCTCCACCGTCAACTGACCACCACCACTACAACAATCACCGGAAAGGTTAGAAGAAGGAGGTACACCGAAACCGAAGGGGTGTTGAGGCGGTATTCTTGATGGCTTCAGTCGTCTTCTCCGGCGCTCCGGCAAGTTGCAGGTTTTTCGGCGGCCTCCGGCAGCGTTTGACAAACAGAGAGTGAGAGGTGTTGTGAATGTTGTATGGTAGAAGAAATGAACTTTGGGTTCGGTTTATATAGGGGTTGCGTAACTGAATTTAGTCGAAATTTTGAGAAAGGTTCGTGATTGGCATCAAGGATCGAAATGAATCAAAACCTTCAACTCTCGATCAATCAGTTTTGTAGAAAAAGGAAACACAGCTCAGACATGGCTGTGTTCGGTGACGGTGTACCTCAACCAAAGTTCATTACTTCAAGCTCCCCTTTCTCCCCAATTTCTTTCCCTTTCCCCCAATTTCTTTCCCTTTTTGAAAGGCTTTCCGGTGATTGTTGCAATGGTGGTGGTCAGTTGACGGTGGAGGTGGTGGTGGGTTTAAGGTGGAGGTGGAGGTTGAAGGTTTGTGAAGAGAGGTGGTGGCTGAGTTTTTGAAAGAGAGATGGAGTCAGGAAGAAGATGAGTAGTGGGCCCATCTTTTTATATTTTTTTATTTTTATTATTTCAAGGGTAATATAGTAATTTTACATATACTTAACTGAGAAATCTAACAAAGGTTAGTGGTAAGGACCACCCGAGTGCAAAATTTGAAACTACTGGGACCAAGTGTGTAATTAGTGAACCACTGGGACCAAGTCTGCAAGATTTGCAAACCACATGGACCAACCAAGCATTTAACTCTTTGTTTTATGAAATATATTTATTGTTTTTGTTATTATACATGTATCTAGGGCAAATTAGTAATTGTATAAAAATATATTATAAACAATTAAAACATGACATGCGTAAATGAATATCATACATATGTATCATAAATACTTGTCATGAATGTGTGTCATTAAAAAGTGTCACAAATTGGGTGTCATGAATTGTCATTAAATGCGCGTTATAATTGTGTGTCATAAAATCATGACACAGAAATGTATGTCATGTTAATTTTATGACTTGTCAATCAACGACACGCTTTTACGTGTCATAATTACCGTTCTATGACGCTCAATATGCGTCAATATATATACATTTTCTAGTAGTGCCTCTCGAAAGAATTAATCGAGGTGAAACATCTAAGGGGTTAGAATTTTCATGACATAATTCAACATAACAAATCGACATCCAAATAAATTAATAACTCGAGTTTTCTGACGATGTTTTCATAACTTCTTTTTTTCTTTTTCTTTTTGTTTTTATAATGGCAACGTTTGTGTTCATAACTAGATAGTTAACTGGTTTGATGTAGTTTATTTGTAATGAACAATTACGGTCGTGAACCGGTGAATCCAGCCGGATGATTGAGTTTTATTTTGAAATGTAAATTATATATTTACTACTTCGAAGTTCAACCCCATATTTTCTTTAAATTAGTTACATACATATTTGATTTGCGAATCATATACAACGTTATTCGACTTGGAAACATCACTTTCTAATTAATATCCAGATAAGTCTTTTATATTCATATATTGGTCTCTTACACGTGTCGAAAACCGGCTCCAAATTGTTAGATGTTGCAATTTAAAGTTCTAGCAAAAGCACACCACTTTTTTTAGTATTATTCCCTCCCTCCCACTATCATGGCCACCACCTGTCGTCGGAAACCATCAAAATAGCCACTTTTACTTTATATATGTCCTCCATCAACCACGAAATTACCACACCACATTACTTCCCATGGCTCCGTTCAGGCGGACCTACCTTATGAGAAGAGGAGGGGTAGTCTCCGTTACCATCTGGCGTTCCGGCGGTGGTGTAAATTTGGAAAAATTTGATGTTTTTTCGATTTCGTTACCATTTTTTTATAAAACGTAACCCCTACGAAGATTTTCTAGATCCGGCATAGGCTCCGGTAACCCTTTTTACAGCTTTCACTTTTTATTCTCCCACTAGCAATACGAGTCTAAATCGATGATTCACTGAATCCTGAGGAGAGGCAAGCGCTCATCGACCAACAGCGATACCGGTATATAAAAGACTGTTAGATAGATATTACAACTTTATTTTGTAAGATTTTCCAATCTTAATTTGCTATAGCGAATGCTAGGCGAATTTCCAGCCGCATTATGGCGAATCCCACTAGCTAATTTATATCTAAACAACCACCTAAGTTTTTAATTTAAAAAAAGCCATGTACGACATAAAATGCTACGTAAGCAAAACAATCAGTGCACCCAGCTTTAAGTTCTTTTTTTTCTTTTTTATAAAAAAAGTTAACAACTACGTTTAAATTTACCAAATTCACTTAGTTTAACATATCAAAACTGAGTTGAGGTACTAGTATGTAAAAGAAAGCTTCTTTGTTTTTTCACTTTTTAAATTTATATAAAAACAAGTTTATATATATATATATATATATATATATATATATATATATATATATATATATATATATTGGGTTAAAATGATAATTATCTTTAGTTGTGAGAACTAGACAATCTAATAGATTTTTCTGAATTTTTTTTTCTCAAAAGTAATAAAAGAAATCACTTGTTTCAGCAAAAAAATGCCGCATACCAACATTTACATGAGGCGTAAAAACTATTTATCTTCGTAAAAAAATTACACCAACGCGTTAAAAAAACTTTCATCAGTAAAAACTACCGACTCGACAATTTTTTTGCAGATATTTTAATAATATTTTCATCTACGTTTGTAAAAAAAAATTGGCCCAACTCGCGCCAGGAAGAAAAAGTTCTCATGTTTCTCACAACTCGTGGTGGTTCTCATTTGAACCGAGCCATATATATATATATATATAGGATTAAGATCATTTGTGAACAATTTCTCGAAAATGAAATGAGTGAACTAATCTTGACCATTGATTATTTTTTAGATTAAAAGGGTAAGATTGACATTAGCTATCTCCCTCTTAATTAAAATACCTTAATTTTCACATCTATTAGTTCTCTATCTCTCCCTCATTTTTAATTACTTCTCCATTATTTTAAACTCGTGTAGAATCAGTTGCTAATAACGTATATGAAACTTCTAACGGAACTAGGTACTGGACACCAACTGTCTCTCCCGGATTCAAATCATATATGAAACTCCTAACGGAACTAGGTCATGGACTACAAAATACACAGATGTATCAAAAGTCTATACACATCTGTATAAACTAACAACTGTGTATCTTGTATAAACTGATAGTTAGCGAGACTGTACACATGTGTATAAACTAACAGCGGTGCATCTTGCATAAATTGATAGTTAAAGAAACTGTACACATGTGTATAAACTAACATCTGTGTATCTTGTATAAACTGATACTATCGAGACTATACACATGTGTATACACTAACAACTGTGTATCTTGTGTATACGGAAACTAGCAATATTTTAGGAATTTTGTTATATTGTTTAATAAATGCAATTTACAAAAGACGCAAATACTCTTCTGTCATTAATTTAAAGGGAGGTTACAACATTATATTACAATTTTGTCATTGTTTAAAAATCTCTAGATGATATAATCCAATGGCTCAGATTAGTTCACACAGTTCACTCTCAACCTAGTGTTCACTCTAGAACCCTACCCTGTATATATTCAAATTTTTACGAGTCGAAAGGTTATGCATAGTAATCTTATGACCATGGGATCTATGAATATAGTTTTTAAAAAACTTAGTTTTGTTATTCACAAATGGATATCGGCGCAACTTGTTGCTCGTTTATAGGGCTGTCCTTTTTTATCCGAACCTGAAAACCAAGCTAGATTCAAAGTCACCCGAACCGAATTAGAGAATAACCGAAAAACCCGAATGACCCAAACCTGACCAATCCGAACCCTGATTGTGTCGATAGTTGAGTCACTTTTTTTCCAACAAAAAACTCGAACAACCCGACATGAATAATCCGAAACTTGAAAGCGGATAAAAAACCTAACCTTAAGTGTCATTTTTTACAGATGCGATTTGATTTGAGTGTTTTGTATTTGAAACATTAAGTTTTGAGACTTTTGAATATTATCATACCATATTGTTAAACTATGTTTGAATTGTGATGATATTTTTTTAACAACATGATATATTTAATGATATTTTGTGAGAAAAAAAACATTCTTTTTTTAATTAAATCTAAACCCAAAAACCAAAACAACACAACCAGAACTAACCCGAAACAGAATAACCTATATCCGAATAACTCGAACTTTAAACGGGTCGGTTATCGGGTCACTTTTTCCTAGCAAAAAACTCGAACAACAGATCGAAAAACCCGAAAATAACCCGAAGAACACCCCTACCCGATCGATATAATTTTCATTTGGAAATTTAAATATTTGGTAATTAACCTTTTATTAATAAAAAGAAAATTATTACCCAGTTACCTATTATTGAAACACAAGTGTCGACAATTGGCATCTAAACTTCCTTTAATAAATACTCCTCCTTTATCCACTCCTGATCGATCACACTCTCACTTTCTAAAAATGGCCACCACTTGTCACCGGAAACCTACCTCAGCTCCGTTAACAATATTCCTGTTTTCACTTCTTATTCTCCGACTACAAAACCACGAGTGTACACCCGAAGATGACGGTCCTGATCCGCTAAACCCGCACGAGAGGCAAGCACTTCTCGACTTCATGAAGATTAAACACTCTCGAAACTTCAACTGGGACACGTCGAAACACGCGTGTACTTGGAAAGGCGTTTACTGCGCCGAAAACAAAACTGTCATCTACCTCCGGTTACCGGGCAAGAGTTTTGTAGGTGCAATACCACCCAACACAATTGGAAGGTTAACCGGCCTTCGTTGCCTGTCCCTTCGTGTTAACGGCCTAAAGGGTGAACTCCCTCCTGATTTCGCTAACCTCACCTATCTTAGGCGCCTTGCGCTAAATAACAACAATTTTTCGGGCTCCATCCCGGATTATTTCTCCAATTTCACTAGCCTTGTTCGCTTAACCTTGAATAACAATAGCTTTTCTGGCCGTATTCCCTACATACACTCAGAAAAGTTGGATAATTTTGATGTCTCGAAAAACAAATTAAAAGGTGCGATCCCATCTTCACTTTCTAAGTTCCCAGCTGCTAACTTCACCGAAAACGTTTACCTTTGCGGTCCGCCTACCAAAAATATATGCAATGAATCATTTCAAGCTGCGGATTATCCTTCAATACAAAAGGAAAAAGATAAAAAGACAGCCGAAATTCTTGGTATTTCGATTGGATCGGGGGTGGTGTTACTCATTCTCCTATGTTGTGTACGGAGGAAGATGTGTACGCAGACGATAAAACCGCCATTGGAAGCGCTAGCTGACGCGAAAGTGGAGAGAAACAAGTTGGTGTTGTTCGGCCACCATGGATTTGATAGCTTTGATTTGGAGGATTTGTTGAATGCGTCCGCGGAGGTTCTTGGGGAAGGGAGCGTTGGGAGGTCGTATAAACAGGTGCTCGAGGGAAAGAATGTGACGGTGGTGGTGAAAAGACTGAAACGTGTGATGGTGACGGACATCGAGTTTAGAACAACAATGGAGGTTTTGGGGAAGATGAAGAACGAAAATGTGGTGCCATTGATAGGTTATTATCATTCACATGAGGAGAAATGGCTTGTTTATGGTTACAAGGATGGTGGTAGTTTATATGATCGTCTTCATGGTAATTTCTCCTATGTTTATTCTAATCACTAGAGTTTGCTAACCTATCCCTCTCTATGTTTTTATTCGTTGCATTTTTCTTGTTAAGTTATTGCGTCACTTATGGTCAGAGCTTTTAAGGGGCGGGAGAGGCGGTCGACTCTCTGAACTTTTCGTTCGTTAATGGAGAGTATGTAGTTTTCGTATACAAAATTTTGGGTATGTACGTTTTCGACCCCCGGTTTTATAGAAATTTTATAGGTCTAGTGACTTCCGCCCCACGTCAGAAATCTCAATCTTTGCTGCTGGCGTCACTACTATTCGACAAAGGGTGTTTAGCCAAGCGGTTGCATATGCTTAAAATGGTGACTTCCTGGATTCAAGCGTCATTAGAGTAAATAAACTGATATTCTTTCACTCTTACGTTAAAGAATGAAGAAAAAAAGAAACTGATCAAATGCTTTCACATGATGGTTTATGACAAAAATATTACGGAATTAGGGGTAAGTTCAACAACCTTATAATTAAGAGAAAACTGATTAACCAAAAAATTTCAAAAATACATCTGAAATTTTAGCCATTATCAAAGTAGGCAATCTTCATTTTCTCCTATTAGATGCCGGTGCATTAGCTTCACCAGCTGAGACAACTTAGATTTAATCTATACTTTTTGGTAAAAATATCAGCAACGCCTATACGTTAGATGAAAGTATCGGCTCAACCCGCTCTTTTTTTTGAGAACCGGTAATTTTCTATCTGTTTAATCAAAAATCAAGAATCACGTGAATCATGATTTTATGCTTTATTGCCAATGATGAGTTGGGTACAGCCCTATTAATGCATATGCTATAAAGACTTGTACTTTCTGTTTTAATAGCTTTGGTGAGAAAAGTGATCTATAAGAAAATAGTAGTGATGACTTTTAATAAATTATAACATGAGCATATGTATATAAAAAGAACTAACATAAACACACACATACATATAATATTCTCTTATCTTATTGTTTGACACCATTTAAAAGTAGGTAAGCTCATGTGCCTGTTTACTCAAACCCATAGCTGAAAAAAGTATATTTTATTTTCATTTTTCGTTAACTATCTCTAGTAATGCTTAATTCTTGTATACTGATGATGTAATTATGAATAATTATGAATTTTATATGTTTGGGTTAAATCAAACATTTTATGGTGATGTTGATATATATATATATATATATATATGTTTATATATACTACAGTTTTTAAAAACATAGAATTATATAAAATTTAAAATGAAAAAAAATATGTCCTTGAAAATCCTAAAGCTATTTTTTAGCTAATATGTATACCCGATAACTATAGGTATACATTTGGTCGTTTTTAAGCTATAAATAGTCATCCCATATATTTATTATAACTAAGCCGTATAGTAAGCACCTTTCAATACCAACCAGCCTCCCTATGTCAAAACACAATAAGTTGATGGGTTTGGACATATTCATGTATGTATACCCTTTCATCATAAGCTCTTTTTCTTATTCTAAGCTTTTCGAGCAGGATGACCTAGATCTAGGTTTGAGTTGCCGTTGACGCTGAAGCAGCTGGGCGAGTCGTCATTGTTGCATCACCAGTCGGGTATCTACGACACCTTCAAGTTTCGGTCTATTTGACACGTTGATTAGTCTCGTTTGATAAATCGAAAGCTCAAACCCGTTGATCTTGCTCAGATCTGTTTGGCCATTAAGCCACCGCACACCTTCGGTTTGAGCAATCGCGGCCGCTGCCGTATTCTTTCTCATCCTTGTGTGACCCAGCCGTCGTTGTCGTCACTGCCTTGCCTTTCAAAGCAGATTGTGATACCGCAAGGTCGCTACACTATCTTTGATTCAGTTCAACTCTCATTCTTCACACGTGGCATGAATACATGTTGCATTTTTTGTTTTTATTGTTAATTGAAGAGATGTTTTAGAAGACGGATGTTTTATGAATACATGTTGCATTTTAGAAGACGGAGAGATGTTTCATTCCCATACGAGTGTTGTTTTGTGAAAGAAAAGTCGACCCACCAGATGTTTGATCAAATGCCTTAATGAAGTGAAGATTTTAAAAAACTTGTTTCTTTAGCACTCTTGTGAAGTGGGAATTGGTTAAGGCGATTTGATCTTGTAATTCAGATTCGATTGTGATAATCTTTAACTATCCGCCATGGGGTAAGGGGTTATGTGGGGTGCCATTTAGAGGGTGGGCAACCCGTGGTTGCTGCCCTTCTTCGTCTTGTATAGAATTTTACTGGTTTTCTACCCCCCAACAACTCATCTCGAGTTTGGTGTACCGTTAGTGTGTTTTTTCTTCGGTGGCAATTAACATACGCGCATGGCTCCTACGAAAGGGGGTCAGAACGTTAAGTCAATGGGCCCTGTGCAGGGCTCTGCTAGTGGTTTAAGGACCTACCCTTTCAAATTTTTCCACGAATGTAAAGATGGCAAACCGGGGTCTGTGGGTTTTTTTCCGCCTACTTGAACACATGCAAAGCACACACCTCAAGACAGAAAACCGAAAGCTATCTTTGAAGGAGGCTATCTCCAAGGACTTGGACCTTTTTTTGGATGTTGCGGAAGTTCTTGGGGAAGAGGATAAATGGTTACGTGGAAAGTGCATGGTGATGCATGCACTCAGTAGGGGATGCAAGCATGATAATGAGGTCGTGTCGTTTGCCATGATCTCCGGGGATGTTGAAGATTTCATTGTTGGGATCCGGAAATCATGTCAAGTGGTGGTTGACACAAACCCACGTCACCCAGCAGGGCTCGGGGGTGATGTTAACCTACTCGAGCGTGTTTTCTCCCTCCCTATTCAGACTGTTAAAAGCATTCCCCCCAGTTCTGGCTGTTGTTTGCTCAGGTTCTAACAGGTGCTTTGCGCAAAGTGGTAGCATCGCCAGGATCGGTTGACAATTGGGTCCAATTGTATTTACTACCGCGTTGCACCTTGCAGGTGGTTAGACCATCCTCCAGACAAAAGCAAAGGTCAGGGAACATGAAATCTCTACAGTGTAGTAACATCTTACACGCGCTTACAATTTGGAAAGATGGGTCTGGGTTTAATGATTTGGTCTCTTCCCTATTGGATAGCGTGGGGGAGACGGGGGCTTCAAGGGGAGAATGCAGGAGAGAAGAAGACAAAGAAAGGAACCCTAATATTAAGCAATGTCTTTGAAAAGTCAGGGATGGACATTTCACAGCTGCGGTTAAGTTCCTATGCTCAGTGGAGTTGCCCCTCTAGGTGATTCGACATTGAAAGCTCTTATTGATAAACACCCAGTGGTGCCGCCCCCGTCCTTGCCTTCCAACCCTTTGGCCCAACCCGCTCTTGTTGTTGATGGGGAGTGTGTACTCAAATGTATTTAATCCTTTCCTAAAGGGACGTCATGTGGCAGAGACGGGATACAGGCCCAACACCTGCTAGATGCTATTGGTGGCGAGGGCTCGGTGACTTCCTCAGGTTTGCTTACGAGCATTATTGAATTTGTTAACTCATGGCTTGGGGGATCCTGCCCTAAGGTGCTTGCTGAGTTTGTTGCCTCAGCCCCCCTCACCCCCTTATTGAAGTCCGATAAAGGAATTCGACCTATTGCTGTGGGGGGCATTTGGCGAAGGTTGGTTTCAAAGGTGGCGATAAAGAAGGTCGGGAAAGAAATGACCCAGTACTTGGGTGACTATCAATTTGGGGTGGGGGTGCCAAATGGGGTAGAGGCGGTGCTTTACAGTGCAAACATGTTTCTCAATTCATTTCATGCAGATGATTCCTTAGCCTTGCTTACTGTGGATTTCTCCAATGCTTTCAACACGGTCGACCGTACAGCTTTTCTGCACGAGGTTCATCAGCGTTGCCCGTCAATCTATCGGCGGGTCCAATTTCTTTACGCCCAGCCTGCTAGGTTGTATGTTGGTAACGAGTGTTTTGGGGCTACTACCGGAGTTCAACAAGGAGATCCCTTGGGCCCCCTTCTCTTTGCCCCTTGCCTTACATCCCCTTATTCTCCGGGTTCAGGACCGCTGTAAACTCCCGTTTCATGCTTGTTACTTTGATGATGGGACGATTATCGGCAACGCCTCTGAGGTTGCTAAGGCCATAGACATCATCAACGAGGAGGGGCCATCTCTAGGGCTTTATCTCAACATTAAGAAGAGGTTTTTTGGCCGACATGCGATGGGCGGAAAGTTCAAGATGGGCTTTTCTCGAGAGGGATCGGTAGACCAGAGAAAGGGATTAAGCTCCTTGGTGGAGCTGTTAGTTAGGATCCTAGCTTTATTGAGGAGTTGGCAGGGCGGCGAGCCTCGGGGGCGGTTGATCTCATGAAACTCTTACCCTGCCTGAGAGATCCCCAATGTGAACTCCTTCTGCTAAGGTCGTGCATGGGGGTCACTAAGTTACTTTTTGGGTTGCGGACTTGTCAACCGCATTTTATGGAGGATGCGGTATCTCGGTTCGATGATGCCCTTAGAGAGGCTATAGAAGACATAGTAGTGGGTGGCGGCCCCTTCTTTGGTGACCTCCAGTGGCGTCTTGCATCTTTGCTAATGCGTCTAGGTGGTTTGGGCCTCTTCTCAGCTCGAGATGTTGGGGCTTATGCCTTTGTGGCGTCTAGAGCTCAGTCTTGGGAGCTATAGGATCATATCCTTCGAAACTGTGAGGTCGTCGGGCTTGACCCAGACTATCAACAGGCGCTTGAACGCTTAAATGTCTCTCTCCCAGACTTGGATATTGACGGTTTCTCTAATAAGGACACCGCCCCCTCGAAGTCAGGCGAATGCTCTGTTTAGCAACATCGCTCAAAGCCTGGGAGAAGCTTTGATTTGTCATCCCGCCAGAAGGCGGTGATTGAGTGCCTGAAAGGTCCCCATGCTCAGGAATTTTTGACCGTTATACCAATTGAGGGGTTGGGACAATGTATGTCTGCAGTAGAATATATAGCCATTCTCAAATACCGATTGATGATCCCTATGTACCCGGAAGATGAAACTTGCCCGATATGTCGTAAAGCTTGTATGGATAAATACGGGGAGCATGCAGTTCACTGTAAAGAGCTCCCTGGGTTCAAATATCGGCACGACTGGGTGCGTGATGCTTTGTGGGACATCTTAAGAAGAGATGGGATTTCGGCTAAGAAAGAGGCCCCTGTGAATTTCCTCACGGGCCCTATGGAAGGGAGATCTACTCTGCGACCAGCGGTTCTGCTCGTCTTTGGCTGGGCTGGGGGGAAACATGCTTGTGTAGAACTCACGGGGGTTTCCCCTTTGGTTGGTTTAAGGGAAAATAGGTTTGTAGCTGGACAAGCGGCAAGAAAGACAGAATCAAATAAAGTAGATAATCACGCTAAAGCTTGCGCAAAGAACCAGCATGTCTTTGCCCTTTTGCCTTTGATACTTTTGGCTCGCTAGCGCCAGAAGCTATCCACTTCTTGACGAGGGTTCAACGGGTCGTCTACAACAATTGTTCAACCCCAAGGGGGCAAGGGTTTGTATTTGGAAGGTTAGGGTTTGCAATTCAGAAAGGATTGGCGGCGCAGCGTGTTGCCCGGCTACCTTCTGTTTAGATGTAACTTGACAAATTTTCTGGCTTATATATGAATTATATTTATGTTAAAAAAAAAATAAATAATAAATCTATGGTGTTACGATTAATAGTGGGGCATAATAATGCTCAAAATGTTTTCCTTTTTTGCTGCTGGTCGTTGGTTGCCGCAATCTTTTGACATGTGTGGCCTTTATTATATTTCTGTTTTTCTGTATTACCAACTTTCATCATATGTTCACATTCTACAAAAAAAAAATGAACAAGCGGCCAATTTTGAATAACTAAAAGTTATTTATATTATAACCACTACTACTATGTAGTTTTAGCTTGTAAATGATACTATCTGTGATAATTGTTCATCTCTGTCGCTTGCTTTGTGTTGCTTACAATAGAAGAATAAATAGTACAACAATAGCTAATGTCAAGGAGAGAAAGTCTCTCACTAAATACAGAAATGTACAAGGTTGACTAGGCTATGATTGAGGAGAGATTGAGGTCTTGATTTATGCTAACACTATCCATTGATCAAAGAGGCGTCAACAATTGTTTTACAGGAAGTATAGCTTCGAGACAAATACAACTCGATTGGGACCATCGGATAAGAATTGCATTGAGTGCCGCTAGGGGACTGGCATACTTACATGATGACAAAAAATACGAAGAAGGCGAAAAATCAGTTGTTGTTCACGGAAACATCAATTCTTCAAACATCCTCATCCGACAAGAGCCCAACATTGAAGCGTCCGTGTCTGACTATGGTATCAACACGCTTTTTGACGCTTCAAGCTCCCAGGGCCATGTTACGAGTTACCAGGCCCCAGAAATTAAGGATACCCAAAAAGTCACATTAAAATCTGACGTGTATAGCTTTGGTGTTTTGTTATTGGAGCTTTTAACGGGTAAAACTCCAAAGCAAGCCTCATTGGGTGAGGAAGGGGTCCACTTTTCTAAGTTACTCGAGTCAGTTGCGCTTGAGGAACCGAATGATGAGATATTTGATGTGGAATTAAGGATGGTTACTAATAATGTCAAGGAGATGATGAAGGAGTTTTTGAAAATAGCAAAGGATTGTGTATCGAAAGAGCCAGAAAAACGACCAATAATGCAGGATGTGGTGAGCAAGATGGAAAAAATTTGGTTGGGACAATCGTCCGATGGCCACTCTAAGGGATATGATTATACGCCTTCAACGGAGACCCAGGACACACCGAGTACCATCACACTCGATACACCGAGTACCGTTACACCATAAACCCATATGTATGATGTAATGTCTCTTTTTATTTATGTTACTAATCTTGTGTGTGAGTTTTCTGGGTTTGGTCAAGTTTCCACTAGGTTGATTGTAAATTAGTTGCTTGGAGTTTGTTTGCCTGCACTTTGGTGGATTCTGTAACGTACCTTTTAGATGAATAAATTATTAAATGTAAGTCGGAAAATAGAAGCAAAATGCAACTTGCAAAACATGTAGTGTTGTTCTAAACTGGATGTGTTTGACAGACATTTCATCCTAAACGCCACACATTTAACTAAATATGTCATCCTACTTAATCAATATCATGGACATATTAATAAGCGGATTACATGATATGTTTAACATGATAATCTATAACTAATCCACTACAAGACAGGTTTAACACGAATAATCTAAAGAGTTCAAAATAAGAATGACATGACATGTTTAACAAGATAATTTACTAAGTTCACTCAAGAGAGTTAATGAATATTAAAACATAACTAACATCATTAAATAAAAGTTGTTACAAAATATAATAAAAAAAATCCTTCACGAACTACATTAGCCGTTTTAGGGACAAATTTTAACTACATTAATATATTTATAAAATCATAAATATACGTCCTTTAATAATGCTTCAATATACGTAATTAATTAAAAAAATCAGAAATCTATGTTCTTTAATAAATGATTCTTAAACGTGTCGTTTTGACTTGTGTCACACATTTTTAATCGTTTCATTAATGTGTCACTGTGCTGCTAGGAAGTGTGCAGTTTGTTTGTTCTTAGTAGTGTAGTATCTATTGTTCTTTGTTCTATTTGATGTAATGTATATGTCATGAGCACCTTTACTAGATTTGGTGAATGAATTTTTGTTAGCCATTAAAACAAAATATATGTCACACATTTTTAATTGTGTCATTAATCTGTCACGACCGAACTCATATAACACAAACTCTAACTCATCTAAGTTTGCATCGAGTAATGTAAAGCTACCGGATAATATAGTCATTTTTCGTCTCATGTCTTAACATATACGTTGCGGTATAATATTCCAATTTAGGTTAGATTTGATTTCATTTATTCGCCTTTTTAGAAAATAATAATAAGGTGTTTATAAGCTTTACATAATAGTAAAATTTGAATTATATAACATTTATCATTAGGGTGAGGTTCAACTATAAAGTCTAAATATCTTAAAAAGTGCACGGATTCATAAAACATCATAATTTAAGCCCTAAAACACACCAAAAAAACCTAAAAATAACAGAGTGAAAATTACTAAAACACTATATTCAAACCCCAACAGTTTATAAAACTCTAAACACACCATCATAGAACTGTGAATATAAAACACAACACAATAATCAACATAAAACTACATAATGTTAGTAATTGAATAGTCAGAGCCTTATCATTCAAAACATAAAACAAATCCAACAGATATGGTGTTTTAGTAATTTTATTATTTATTTATCGGTATTGGGTGTGTTTTATGGTTGACGTTATGTATTTTATGACTTTTTAAACTTTTTAGAAATTTTGGATTTTGTAGCAAATTCCTACCCTTCACAGGGATATCACTAGAGGATGGACTTAACATGAAATTCGTGGGTTTAGGTTTAGTATAATCAGGTTTGATTTAGTTTCAGGTTAAATTCACAAGCCCTTTAGCTAAATGGGTCGGGTTTGCGTCATACCCGATGGCTTGACACGAATAACCTATTTATATTATATTTTTTCCCCAAACTATATTTTATGTCATAATTTAAATTCATTGGGTATTTAATTTATGCAATAATTATAATTCGAAATAGAACACGAAATAGTATTTTATAATTAAAATGTAATTGTTTTATATATATTTGTATTTTTTTATTGTAAAATTTTATTTTAATAATATTAGTATGCAGAAAAATTAATGTAGTAAAAAAAATCGGGTTAAACAGGGTCTTGTGCGAGTCAACTCATAAATATTCGGGTGTCTTCGGGTCAACCCGTGAATATTAGAGTCGTGTTCGGGTTCATATGTTTCACACGATTTTCGGATTCAAATCAGATTGAACCCATAAACTTACAAACACGACCCATTTGACACCCATAGATCACCGACTCCAGTAATATGTTGGCAATTACCTACGTATCAACTAAAGATCCCACAAAAATCCAAAATAAAAAATACTATAAAAATTCATCACTATTTCACTTATCAGTAACCGATGTTGGGTTATTGACGGTTTCAAAAAGTTACTTTTTCCTTCTTTTTTCTATCGGTTTTGCTTTTTACCGAATTCCGTTGATAATCGGTAAGTAATTTCCAATGGATTTTACCGTCACAATGTGTGGTGAGGAATTCTTGTGGCACCTACAAATATTCAACAAGGAAGGAAGTAATTGATGTGTATTATTGTTTCGTTGGTGGTTACTTTGATTGGTTTGAAGTGAGTTTGTCTTTTATGATTTGTAATCAATTAGTTATTAGTACGATTCTTAGATGTGTTTAATTTATCTTACATGAAAAGAATATATGCTTTATAAACTAAGTGGTTGCATTTTTAATTCATGATTGTGTCATGTTAAAATATTGTCATTTAGAAAAAAAAAACTAAAAATGAAAATGATTAAATAGCAACTAATTTTTGATGTTGTTCCGTCAAAGTTGCTTAAAATTTTTAAAATCACTGAATGTTTACATATTATTTTAGCTATTGGAAAATATGTTGTGGATATTAACAAAAAGATCCAAATGTTGTAAAATAATGAATAAATATGTAGAGTAGCGTTATATGAACTAATCAACTACAAATTACATAGACAAAATTTTACACAAAAACTATATCAGATCCTAAGCTCATATATACAATGAGGTTGGATCAATTATGCTAAACTAGGGCTACTATTCTCTAGTTGCTAGTTAGAGCGAGAGGAAAACACTTATATTAGAGCAAAAAACACTGAAGATATATGTGACAACCCGTGACTTTGGGATAAAACCGCCCTTGTTTCACTTATATATATAAAATCCTATGCTTCTACCATTTGACAAATTAATTGCATTTATATATATCGTGTTGAACCAACCCGAAGTGTTTGAACCAAATGTATGTGGATTCAACCCACTCGCGAAACCTGTGAGGTCCAAAACCACAGCGTGTATAATATATACTTACTTTACTAATGTATTATACACATATACAATTACACTACTAATAGATTATACA